>CM076607.1:87693790-88969167 GCA_038502775.1 Hippodamia convergens | reverse complement strand
GCAGGTACTGAAGGTTTGAAGACTCAGCTCCCTTCAAAGAGGTGTCGGAGGCTTAGCTCTCTTCAAAAAGGTGCCGGAGGCTTAGCTCTCTTCAAAAGATAGTTGCCGGAGACTTAGCTTCCTCCAAAAGATGCCGGAGACTTAGCTCCTTCCAAAAGTGCCGGAGACTCCCTCCAAAAAAAAGGCTATCAAAAAAAAACACTGGTATCAGTTCTCTGTATCGTCAAACTTCCACTATTCCCCAAGATCTCTGATAATCCTAGTTTACAGAAAGAAAATTCAGGAAAGGAGAAAATGTCCACGTGTTCACTGAAATACTGGCACAGATAAATCGAGAAATTGAAAATCAGAGAGTCACGGAATCGTGAAATGTTCAAATTCAATTATTTAACCATAACAAAGATAAACTAATCTAGAAGGAAGGTTGATTCATCGGATGGTTGAGGAAATCAGATGGAAAGTCATACGATCCTCAAAATGGCGGAACCCAAGCGTCTCTCACCTCATATGAAATCGGTTCATATGTATGAACCGTTAGCAAAAATAGGTATATGGTTGTCTGATCAACTTCGTACTCAACAATCTTAACAGTTGCCTAAGTTAAACTATTTCACTCAAGAATAAGAAAATAAACTACTGCCTTTTTCCGGTGCAGCGCCATAACAGCGTAATATCAGAGAGGGGATCTTTCGTCTCGCGGTGGCACGTTCCCAACTATTCCGTTACAGCCCTTTCTTAACAAATTTTTTTTTTGATTTACGTCAGTATCTGCTTTTAAAAAAAAGAAACACATTTTAAAGAAAGTGTTGCATTTTTTCAATTTTTATAACAATTTAAAACAGTACCTTATCGACTATCAAACATACACAAACATCTGAAAATTAATAGCGCCTCACTTTCTCATCACTTCTACCATACGATGTGGCATACTTTCAATGCATTTCCGAATTGCTTCTGGGGGAATATTTTTCCGTTCTTCAAGAAGGGCTGTTCGTAAATCGGACAAGGTGTTAGGCTGCCGATTTCGAACATGCCTACCTAGCATATCCCATACATGTTCAATTGGATTAAAATCCGGACTTCTGGCTGGACAAACGAATCGTTGAATATTCGCCTCTTCAAAGTATTCTGTCACAACCCGTGCAACGTAAGGCCTAGGCATTGTTCTGCATTAACAAAAATTGTTGCTTCCCCTAGAAGCAATTCGTAAATGCATTGAAAGTATGCCACGTCGTATGGTTGAAGTGATGAAAAAGCGAGGTGGAAATACACGCTATTCATTTTCAGATGTTTGTTTATGTTTTCTAGTCGATAAGGTATTCTAATGTTTTAAATTGTTATAAAAATTGAAAAAATGCAACACTTTTTTTGAAAATGTGTATCTTTTTTTTCAAAGCAGATACTGACGTAAATCAAAAAACATTTTGTTAAGAAAGGGTCACACTTCAAATCAAAACTTGATGATATAAAATTTTCCGCCACAAATTCACCACAGGGTGTTTAGAAATGCAGGGTATAAAACAAGGTTTTGTTTCTCCCTGTATAACGGATAAACTACAGGTATTTTTGCAGAGTAAATTTCAGGTTAATATGACAAGACCCAATAATATACCTGGTGAAAATTTCAAAAAAATCGGAGAACCACGAAAAAAGATACAGGGTGTTGAATTTGACAAAAATTTTGCCTGTCCGGAACTTATTGACGGGGAGTGTAGCTATAATCACGTTTTTTCCGTAATACTTGACGTTTGATCGCTTGTAGAGATATCCAGGCGCAGATGATCGAAGAATTAGCTTCTGTTCCCGTATAGACAGTGTTGCCAATCGGCGGATTTTTATCCGAATTGCGGATTTTTTGGCTCTTGCGGATTTTTTTCGGATTTAAAAATGATTCGGATTTTTTCGGATTTTTTTTATATTATACAGTTTCAAAGATTTTCTGTGGGAATTGGATAATTCAAATCAATTATTGAGGTTTTTATATATTATGTCGTGGAATATTTCTTCTAGGGACTGGGAAAACCACGCAAAAAAATCGCCAAATACAAAACTTCAGAAGTGGTGCGAAAACGTGTGCGTTCAATTTGAAATACAACTCTCTTACGATTTGAATATTTTTTGTAGAGAATTTTACGATCTGCAAACTTTCTTGAGGTTCACAAAAATGTATGGCCGTCGACTGCAAATTAAAAAACAATTCAAGGGATCAATGGGGATTTTTGAAATAATATTTTTTATGTCATAAAATGAATAAAAATCCATCAAATCTCAAATCATAACTGTTTAATCCCTATCAATTACCATTCGTAGCACTAGAGATTATATTATTCACATTGAAAAATTAATTGAAATATTTAGAATAGATAAGCACGTTTTTTCGTTTCTGAATTATTCAGTTGTTCTATGAACGAGCGGAGTTTTTTCGGATTAAATAACGGAGTGTTAAAAATTGAGCCCCTCAGACGTCATCCTCAACTACGCCTATGGTCCGAACGCACCGAAACGTCAAGACGATTTCTCATCTCTATGAACAGTCAAAACGGACCTACCTCTATGGACTAACCTAGTGACAGATCAACTCATGCTCATTATTAATTGTATCAATTAATCAATCCCTTTCTGTATCGACTCTCTCTGAAGATCAGACCTCTCTTGTACTTCTCTTGTGAAATAAGAATTTTCAAAAAGTCACCTCGCAAATTAATTGTACATCTCGTTCATTTTTGGAAGCAATCAATTAGGTAAGTGAGCATTTCTCAAAGTCATCTCTCATTAATGCATATTTAATGTTATTTTCCTGCTTTTTATAAAGTTTGAAAATGTGTCCACGTTTTAGATCATAAAAATCTATAAAAATACTGGTAATCCTCTCTCACTTTACTCTCAGAAAATCTCTATTACATTTAACTAATGGAATTGACTCCTCTAAGATACATATTTTGATATATTTTGCTGTTCTCATGATTTTTCAGATTTCTCTAGACTTCTCACAGTGGAAATAATAATTGATTGCTCCAGAAATGAACATTATTTGTGGTAATGAGTTTTGATTCATTATATTCTCATGTGCACCTCATTATCTCAATGTAGTCATCTCATTTCTCAATCATGCACTTCTCATTACACTTGCTAATTATTGTTCTCGAGTTTCAGATGAATGAACGATCTCAAGCGTAAGGGTGAATCATGGAATCAGTCTTCTCTCTCAATAAAATCAAGTCAACTTCTCTGAAGTATTTGAACGATCAAGTAATTCACACATTGAACACAGTCTCAATCCCTGCTTCACCTTGAGCAGTCTCCTCAAATATTGCTCACGTGATTAAATTGGTATGATCTTCTCATTATAACTAAGAAATTCTCAAGTTCATTCATCGGAAACACTTAGCAAGTGGCAACTCAAGCTTTCAGCTTCAAACAAATCAAAGGGTTGGTGATTTGTGCACTCATACAATGTACTTTCATATTGACATTCTCATAATTATCAATTGTAACTCTTATTTTTCTGATGAACACTAACCCTGCTTGCTAAAAATAGTTTGTCACTGTAAATTTTGTCTCAATTGATTAATTAGCCGTATAACTACGTTATAGATCATAATTATTGATTTCTCAACCTTGATATTCTCATATTGTAATGCTCTCAATGAAGGCCAGACTTAGACTATTAAGTTTTCAATACACGTACTCCTCTAAGGCCTAATCTCACTTTATTACAACTCAGTCTACTCTAACAATTCATTATTGAACCTTTTGTTTTTCTGATGAGATAAAGAGGCTCTCGCAATAAATTTCATTTGCATCATCACTGTAAACTCTGTGTTTAATTTTGAATTACTGGAACTCTCTCAAAGTCTAAGTCTAACTTCATCTGACCTCTCATTTTGAACTTCTCTAGATTACCTCTGTTTTTAGTTGGATAATTCACTCTGAGTTTTAAAGATGACTTTAATATTGTATTTTTTACTGTATTAACTTCATGCGGGTGACTTATTCATTTTATGATTGTGAATGATGTCAATAAATGTTTTTACAATACCATCTCTAACTCAATTATCTGGATACAGTCCTAGACTTTATTTTCCAAAATCAGAACATCCCCGATTTTGTACACGGAGCCATCGGATTTTTTCGGATTTTTTGGCACAAATTTCGGATTTTTCCGTGAATTACCATTGGCAACAGTGCGTATAGACTCGCGCGTCATTCAAGATTTACGAAAGGAAGTCCCGCGAAATGATAAGTGGTGTTGTTCGGGCCGAGCTTTCGAAAACATGTGAGTACAGCGGCAAGCGACGCCGCTCGAATACAAATCAATGGATGGAACTTTTCCAATCCATTTCCTCGTCGGGTCCCAGGAGGCCGGGCCCCGGAAAACACTCCGCCGTATTGAAGGAACACACCTGTAGTGAGCGGAGCTGCTCGGCCGGCCGGAAAAAAAAATTTCCCCGACCCCCCCGGGGAAACAAATATAAATTCCGCGCAAAGTGAAATTCGATTAAGTTTTCCGAACGGGGAGGATTTAAATTTGAACGCACGGACGGGAAGGTTTCGGCCGGGTGTCCAATGGGAGCGGAAGATGTTCTTCTGTGCACAGCTTCCGATTATTGGACGCGGTTCGAGATGGGAGCATAAATAAGGGATCTTGCATGTTTTGGGCTTGTTTCGATTACTCGAAAGGTCCATATGTCCTTTCGGGGACACTTTTAATGACAGCAAACAATGTTAAAATTGATTGTTTACGTGGAAGCGTGTTAAAAATATTTTTAACATTAGTGTTAAAAATATTTTTAGCACTCCATTTTCTTATGATGAAATCAGATGAGAAAAATTCAGCAATTGCAAATTTTTATTATCCATATTTAACAATCATTACTTATGAACATTAATATCAATCGTAAAACTAGAATAATTACTAACATTAATGCCCTGTGACGTTAGGGAGCTTCGCAACACATTATTAGAATCCACAGCACCATCAGTACTTGTAGAAACCGGAAGTACAATATTGGATGATGATGATCCAAAATCTGTTGAGGTTGGGAGATTTTTTTCAGCAATGACATTTCTATATGCAATGGAAGGATCAACATAGCCCTCGGCTACCGTCGTAGACTTCCATCCACCATGTTTTTTTATATCCGTAATATTTGCTCTCCTGATTCTGATAGCGATGAAGCGGAGGATCTTCGAAAACATTGTCCTGTATATTGCTTTGGTTCTGGCAGTTTGAGGAATTCGGCAACAATAGATGGAATTTTCCCAAATGTATCAATTGAATTGGCAGTGCATGTATTATTCTTGAATTTCAGGAAAAACGACGATGTTTGATGACAGAAGGGCGCAGTGCCAAGTACTTATGAAAATAGTCTACATACTTCCCAATAATACTGAAAGAACGATTTACTTTCGTTTTTGTATTTGGAAGTTGTACAACCAATGATTTATTTGTTATTTCGATGTCTTCCACTGATGAATTACACAATTCTTCACGCCGACAGGCTCCAAATAATCCGAAAATAGTTGCAACCTTAACCATCAAGTATTTCTCATCTGGTGCCTCCTTTATAAACTTTTCAAGTTGTTCAAGAGTGAGAATTTTCGATTTTTTAGGACGACATCCTTCACTTTTCCGTTTTGAATATGCTACTACCTTGAAATATTTAGTAACATTCACACCATTTTTAACAAGGGTGCTTGACTTTATCATTGAAAATTTGCTCCACAAAGTTGATGAACTCCATATTTTTGATTTTTCTTCTAAGTATGCCAGGAAAACAGTTTCACTGAAGTTCCCTTCTACATTTTTCAATTTACATCAGGCCAGAAAATTGTTATATTCAATATCTAGAGTAACAACCAAATCGTCACTTTTATTAATATTTTGACTCTCGACAAACATATTAAGCAGTTAAAAACCCAAGACGAAAATTGGACAAGAACGAAATTCAAATGACAGCGTCTTTTCTCATTTGTTAGTAATCATAACGTTGGCAACGTTTGCCATTCACAACAACCTTTGTATCATTTGAATATTGAAATACATTTTGAAGTACATTGTCACTGCAAATTCGCCCATTTCATTATCAAAATAGGGCAGTTGTACAAAAAACATTGTTATGGTATTTGTGTTAAAAGTGATTTTATTTTGTTCGTGAAATTGTTCAATTCGCTCATTTCACAAACTTTTTCACTGACAAAATAAAACGTCACTTTTAACACTCATATCATAAATAACTATTATTGCAAAATTTTTCCGTCGATCTCATTTTGAATGTCGTTGTATATTTTCTCTAATTCTGTGTCAAACTCGTTCATTCTGGCATGACGAAATCGTGGGGAAATATTAAATTACGCACAGATCTCATGGCTATATTGAGCATTATCGCCTGAGATACCATAATATGTCATTACACACCAATATTTCCCAAGGAAACATGAGATGTCTTTTCATATTTCCTTGGGATGATACGAATTCATATTAATAATTCACTAACAGAATGCTTTATTTCTTAATTGGAGCAAAAAATTGGAAATGGCAATTTCAAAACTTTCACTAGGTATTTGGCCCGACAAGGAACTTATGAAATTCGAAGGACCGTAAAGAAAAGAAAGAATAAAATAAATTTTGAAATAAGAAAATAAAATTAGACATTTCTCGTCCTTCTTGTGAATTAGTAACCTAGTTTAACAGGGTTGATAGGACTGTTAATAAAAGTTTTTCAATCATAGTAATCTCAACCATGTTAAACTAGGTTACATAAGAAAATAAAGAAAAAACGAATGCTGGAGTATCGAATGATGCCCACCTGTGGCTTCAGGGTGAAAGGTTGAAGTCCAGATCTGTCCATTCACTCGCGAAAAATAGTCTTTTGGTCGAAATCGTAAAAAATCGAAGAAAGCGATTATCTCGCAAAAAGTTGAGCGTAGCTCATCAAACGAGTGTCGTATAAATACTGGTTCTTATCTTTGTCATTCGTCAAATCCTCCAGCATGTGTTGTCACAGAAAATGAGATCAACAAAGATGTTCTTGTGTTTTCGTTGATACAGATCGAAAATATTGGGAGGAAGAGTTTGAAGTTGAACAATTTAAGTGAAGATTTTCGAGTTTAGTTCTTGGTTACTGAAGTGAATACAATATTCATATAACTAGTTTTGTATGAAATTATGTAATGAAACTCATTACAGCATTGTTTTCAATTAGATGAAGAAAATTCTTATGGAAACATAGGAATACGAATGTTATATTTGAATGATCTCCGAGTCTAGTAGAAAAGTGGATAAATCGAAATCTCATTGCGATTCGATAACAAATAAGGGACTGGACTGTTGGAATGGCAAGTCTCGGCAGGAGGGAGTGATCTCGGCTGTCGCGAATTGCAATGAACATTAGTCGCATTCGAACGTCAGATATGTTAACTAGACGGTTCGAAAACAAATTATAGTCGCGTAAATCAAAAGGTTTACGGTTGAAGAGAAAATTCAGATCATAAAATGGTACTTCAGTGCTCAATCTATTGCGGAGACAATAATTTTTTTTCATCGTTGCCTTTGGAGATAGGCCGATACCTTCACGTTCGGCTCTCCAACTTTGTACCAAAATAGCAAGTAGTATGCCTAATCTTCTCAGAGCTATGAGATAATTTTTCTATAATAGATTTGGCTACTGTTTGATACAACAAGGTGGATTATTCGAACATTTAATTTGAATTTGTCGATCATCAATTTCACAGGTGTTAGAATTTGTTTTTGTTTTCCTTTTTTTATTTTCATAGAATTAATTTTTGTTTTTCAATTTCTTCTCGTTGAATGTATTTTTGTTTTTCATTTTTTTTGCTAGAATTAATTTTAATTTCAAACTAGTTTTGGCGAAAAATAATTTAAAAACTAATTTCCACAGGAAATTATTTGTGTCATTCATTGAGGCAAATAAATTCCTCGCGTCAGAGTGGAATAAAATTGTCGTATTTATTACAACAGATATGAAATCAACCATACCGCGTTTTGAGTGTTACTGATTCAATTTGACACTTCGCGTAACATACGTTGTGCTCTACATCCCAACCCAACCGAATATGTCGGCCAGGTAGCTTATTCGATATCACTTCCCTCTGACGTTTTGATTCCGCCACTGTTTCACTAGAATATGGCCCTGTTCGTATTTACTATAGAAACTGTGATGTTTCCAATTGTGTTTTCCTGATCTGTATTTTTCGTTTTGTGGTTGTCAGTACTGACCTCAGATCCTGTCAATTTTCAAATCAAAACAATGTAAATTGCGTAATCTGTCAAATTACGTGAGATATGGCCAAGATACAATTCGAAAGTTAGTAATCGGAATTTTTATCTGAATTTCGAGAGTATTTCACAAAACTTGACTGAAATAGAG
This sequence comes from Hippodamia convergens, assembly GCA_038502775.1. Taxonomy (NCBI): domain Eukaryota; kingdom Metazoa; phylum Arthropoda; class Insecta; order Coleoptera; family Coccinellidae; genus Hippodamia; species Hippodamia convergens. The sequence continues at coordinate 88,960,777 of CM076607.1, read as the reverse complement.
AAAATATCGTCTAATACTCGTTGCAGAAGGCAATTCCAACACTAATGCGTTCGAAAACCCGCTCCTTTGTCGCTCGTTTTCGCATTTCGCATTCGTGTTGGAATATGAGCTCATTCTGCAATCTGCAACTTGTTTTAGATTAGGGTAAAATCCGGATAGATGCCCCAGTTGGATAGATGCCTCATTTTCAAAATACCTAACTTCCCAAACTCTCCACTAGGAATTCATAGTGTAAGAATGAGCCACTGTCACCCTTAACCTCAGTTGGTAACGAAATATAGTACAGTGAGGTCGCGTTTTGCAAGTGTATGTGATTATTTCCGCAACGAACTGCGAAAACATGTAAAAGTTTCAAAGGCTAGTATTTGCCGTTGTAGAACTTTTGATGTAGTTATAAATTCGATTAGGTATATTTTTTATTTTATCAATAAACTGGTTCATTAGGTGTGCATCTAAGTATGACCAGTTGCTTTTTTGTTTTTAATTTGTGAAAAAAATGCATGGGCATCTGTCCATACCAAAAAGGATAGTTGCCCTGATTTTTCGAGGTATAGAAACCTTAGGGCCATTTATATCTCTTTACAACCCATACCCTTGTATAGTCTGAGTATTAATTCTTTTGAATATTTTAAGTGTTCTGTTATAGTTTGTGTACCCATCTGAACACTCTACTGATTATAGCAAAACCATACCGCGGAAGTATGAGAGGAAAGAAGGAGTACAAGGTCAAGTTTGCTCTTGAACCACAGAACAACTCGAAGCAGCTTCCGATGAAACAGAAATTACGGAGGCGTTATGCCACTGAAATATGAAAATATGAAAGAAAATACAAAGTCTCAATCCGACCGGATTCAGTGTATTATACACTGTGTATAAGGTATCACAACTGGCTTCATGAAACCTGTACACTTTTTCAGAACTACTGCTCAAGATGTGGAAAACTTAAAGCACTATCTGACTGATCTCCTCTTCGTTGTGTTGTTTTGTTTCAAAAGAGTATTTCTATTTCTGTTGAAACCTATAAGGTATTTAATATTTTATAACAACAATGAAAAATTCGTGAACCTATTTGTTGATACCTACCTAATATTTTATGATATAAAGAATTTATATTTTCGTTCAATAAATGCTTTCGAAAATTCATTAAGTAGACTGATTTGAGTTATATTACGATTATAACAGACATTACGATAAGAGATTTCATTGAATTTGGCTTTGTTATTTGATCACAAAATATGAAGGGCATCTATCCCGGACTGAAGGCATTTATTCTTCTCAATATTTTCATAGTAGGGCAACTATACATGCATAACAGGCATCTATCCCCAGAAATAATGTTCCACAAAAATCAAAATTCTGTGAAATCCGCTAATGCTAGGTCAGAAAAAACCCACAGTATTTCAACTAAAATGATAAGGCTAGCTACTTTCATAAAAATTATTCAGATAAAATCGATATTTTCGAAAATATGAGGCAATTTCAAAAAGTGGGGCATCTATCCGGGTTTTACCTAAAGGTACTATTATTATATGTATGAAAAAAATTAAAGATTGCTTCATTACAAATAAACAATGTTTGGTATGAGGCGATCAAAGACAATATAAAACTGTTGATCAATATAACAATAAACACAAGAGAACGTTGACATATAATCATAAAATTTCTAAGTTAGGTTGAGTTGCATATTGGTGCAGATGGGCCTCAGAAAATCGATGCAAATAACAGTCATTTTGACGTCCGGCAAGACATTACGGAACCAATAAAAAACGAGACAACCCGTGTCATCTTCAATGAGGTATAAAATCACTGTAACCCCATTTCTTTAAGCACCGAGCCGCATTTCTCCTCTGTTTATTTCTCTATGTGTGACGATTAAACAGCATCAACGCGCGTAAACGCTCCGCTCAACATTTATTTAATTTTATCAAAATATTTTCTTCCCCGGGTCGGGGACAATGTGCCCGGGGGCTTTGCGAATACGAAGGGCTTTGCGGAACCCAGCACGCCACCGGGCTTTAATTATAGAGAAACGAGTGCCCCTTTAATGCGGCGTATCTCGTGTGCGCGATTAAGGGCCTGTCAAAAACAGAGGAATTCATTTTTTCGCTCTCGTTCTTTAATTCCTTTTTTATCAGCTAAGCGGCATTCATCTGCTGTCCTAGCCCCCCCCCTTCGGCCCCCCCTCACCCCCGACCTTCCGCTTTTTCGCAGGCCGGACGGCGGGGACAAGAATGCAGATTTTTCGATTAAGCGTTTTCGCGATGAAGTTTTCGAACCGCCGTTGCATTCAGAGAGGAAAATGGAAAAGGGGGGACCGAGCCGCGTGATTACTGAGGGACATGTGTGCGTTCTGCACGTCAATTTCCGCTTCATTTTCTTCCGCGGGCGGATTGGATATCGGGCGGCGTTCGGCGCAGTATGATTCTAGCGGTTTTTATTCGGATCTGTGTTACATGAAAATATCGAGAATGTCATGACTGTGGTCCCATCCCTAAACATAGAGGATAGAGGATAGTATCTCTTCGGATCCGTTAGGTCTACGAACACAGAATGAGTTTCAGTTGAAGAGGGAAGAGGGAGAATTATTATCAGAAATTGAGTATAGTCCGTTTCAGAATTATTAGCAACTCGGTCGGATGTGGAATCTCGAAAATATGTTGGTAATATACAATCAGTAACTTTTGAGTTCCAGGATTTGGGTTGGTGTTGATGAAAAGTACTAAGTTATACTTATGTTAGGCGCTAAGCGATACTCTGTTTCAAAATTATCAGAGCAAGCCATGAAATTCCAGTCAGGGTTTTATTTCTGGTTACAAGAAGTTACTAAAATTTCTGTGTATTCATCATAGATTAAAATATATCAATAGAACCTATAAAATGATTGAATATATTTTTCAAGGCAAATAAATTTGAGGAATTTTTTGTGAAATGATATTATTTTCATCATTCTTGTATTGACAATTTATCAAACTTAGCTTCAATTGCAAAAGAGAATCAAGCTAAGAAGTCGACTGAAATATAAAGTCCGTTTCAAAATGATTGACATCTCCTGCGGCTGTGGAATCTCGAAAATGTTAGTAATATCCCATCAGTAACTTTTGAATTATGGGATTTAGGTTGGTGTTGATTGAAAACACTAAGTTTTGACATTTCAGAGTTTGAATTAACCTCCTGAATATATTTCGAATTTGATTAAATCGACAAATTAGTTTTGGATCTGAATATTCCCAAGTATTACCGAATTGGAAATGGCTGGATTTTATAACTACAAGGGAACGTGAAGAAGTTTATCGTCAATACTGCGAGGTTTTCAACAATTCAGCAGGTATTTCTGCCACTTTAATCGCGTTTTGCTAGTTATTCAGGTAAATATCATTTACTTTTCCGAGGTATTTTCTAATAAATGAATAAGTCTCAAAATTTCAGATTTCACCTAGAACTGTCAGATGAATTTTGGAGAAAAAAGAAGGCAAGACAAGTCATTACAGTCAGGAGTGAGCAGTGGATGGAAACATATTCCAAATGATTATACCTTCAGAGAAACATTATACGACGTTATTTTTTCTAAAATCAAAAACAATGAATAAATCAATTTGTACATCCTTATTGGACTGCCTGAAAAGTGACTGAATTTCAATCAAAATCAACATTGGGTATATTATTTATTGAATCATGAAATGGACAGTACTGATAAATACAAATACTGAGTGATCTCTTTCATAGCATTTCACAATTCACAATTTGTCAACAAATATTTTCTATTTGTTTCAACAACTTAGCTATGAAATTGTAAAGTTATGTCAGCTTTATACTTTTTGTTCCTCAATACTTAGAAAAAATAACACGGGGCCAGAAATTGGCTGAATTTTCGATAGTCATCAAGAATGCAAAGATTGCTGAAGAGTCTTCATAAAGAAGAAACTTTTAGTTATCTTTGATGAAGTCTTAATTATTTAATGAATGATATCTCTACATTAGAGTTCCTCGAAAGCCTGCATGATTTCATGTTGAAGCATTCGACGCTATTTTTATTATCAATGTTGAATTTCCAATTTCCATGCTTGATCTACAGCGAAATAGTGTGGGTGTGTATGTTTTAGTCATCAACTTGGCTTAATTCTCTTTTGCAATTGAATCTAGGTTTGAAAATTTGTCAATACAACATTGATGATAATAATATTATTTCACAAAAAATTCTTCAAATATATTTGCCCAGAAAAATATATTTAACCATTTATAGGGTATATTTATATATTTTAATACATGATGAACACGCAGGAATTTGTAACTAGAATTAAGCCCCGACTGGAATTCCATGGTTTACTCTGGTGACAATAATTTTGAAAGGGACTTTACGTTTCAAATTATTGATTATTGTCATCAGAGCAATTCTTGGGCTTCTTCTGAGACACACAATGTTATCATTCTTAGTTTCATTGCTCGTCCTAAGAACATGGTTCTCAGGATGCATCACAACTACTTAAGCTAGCACGCTACGACAAGGTGATGACCAATTGTGAAAAAACAACCTAGCACAATTCAGCCCAACCATGAAATTGCTGAAAATCAAAAAATGCTCGGCCAACTTCACACACACTCTTGCCAGGTATAGTAATTTTCCTACAATCTACCAATTTTTCGAATTTTTTCCATATGAAGGAAAAACTGTTGTGCTGGTCAATCTTCTTTTTTTCAATTCCGATTTTTCAAGAACTTGGAGGTATTCTCGGGATAGTTCAAACAACGCAACTCAGTGTGTAGCAAATTTGTTTTCAGTCATAGGAATGCCATTTTTTGAAAAGTGCTGGTCTGGCCAATTGTTTCAGTTTCTGAATTATCTCGAGAATCAAATTGAATTATAAAGAAATTCAAATCAACACAAACCTCAAACAATTCAGCACAACAAATTTTTTTCAAAATCCAAAAATGCTTGGCCAATTTCACAAACATATTGAAAGACCCTCCATCCCATATTCAATGGTTCATTACAATTTGAATCCTTCATTAGATCGAATATTCCAGAGACGCTAGCCATGGATACTCCGTTTGAAGGAGGATAAAACTTTTAAGGTCCCTTCAAATTTCAATGGACGGTTCCGCTACTCAAAGTTTATCTAATAATTTAGGAAACGTCAGTTGTAAACAATCGAAATCACAAATCAGACCATCATGTACAGGGTGGGCAAAATTGGTAATATCTGAACTACAATTTTTTAACCGTGAGAGATAGAGGAAAATGAATGACACGTTAAGGTGGTCTTCTTTAGAGAAGCTGATGATGCCATCAACTGCATTCCTCTATCTTCTTTTGTTTTCGAGTTATAGGCCAAAATTGAAATTTGGGCGATTTCAACTTTGGTCATTATCTCCGTTTCTGTGTGTGCTAGGATTTTGAAATGAAAACATTATACAGGCACTTCTTTCATAGCAATCCAGTAGCGAAATTTGTTTTTTCTCAAGATGTTTCCTCACTGAGCTATAACATGAAGTTGTGTTTTTTTCTTATGGAAACAATAGTTTGAAATGGCTCAGAAAGAATCGGCATTTTTTCCCGTTTCAGAAATATATCATACATCGCCCTCAGATTCATTCAGATATCATGAAAAATATAGTTTGCATTTGAAATATTGAGTATTAAGTAGGCTGAATCACAGAATAGTATGTCTCTACGCATGGTGTCATTATTATTTTGCCATTGAATACTTGATTCAATTCTCCGCGGTTTGATCTCTGTTCAGAACAACTGACAATTATTAGAATTCGAAGTCATTATTGCCGGCAATATAGAAATGTTCGAAAACTATATACGAGAAATAGGATATGTTAACATGTTTTATTTTAGCGGCAATAATGACTTCGAATTAAAAGTTGTTCTGAACAAAGATCAAACCACGAGAATTGAATGAAGTATTCAATCGCAAAATAATAATGACAACATTGTAGACATAAGAAAAAACCCAACTTTATGTTATAGCTCAGGAAGAGAACCTCTTGGAAAAAACAAAGGAAGCTACTGGATTGCTATGAAAAAAGTTCCTCTATAATGTTTTCATTTCATCATCCTAGCACAAACAGAAACGGAGATAATGGCCAAAGTTGAAATCGCCCAAATTTCAATTTTGGCCTATAACTCGAAAACAAAAAAAGATAGAGGAATGCAGTTGATGGCATTATCAGTTTCTCTAAAAAAGACCACCGTAACGAGTCATTCATTTTCCTCTATCTCTCATGGTTAGAAAGTTGTACGTAGAATCCGTTTATCATGACGCAAATGCAGTGTTAAGTTTGGTTTCATTCTAAACTCCTTACAATACGGTCCGGATTTAATGACTTCGCTTATGATGACATATCGCTTACAATGACATGATTCCAGATACAACAACATGATTTTTAGAAAATTTTTCCGATTATAGTGACCGCTCGATCGTTTTCTCAAGCCACCCTACCCTTTTTAATGCGATGAGGTTTGATACGATACGAGACATACGCGTGCCGACATGCTTTAAAGTATAATCCAGATCCTTGAAGAGATTATTGGTGTTTTGTGGACAAAATGATATCCATTGAAACCATGTCTAAGTTGTACAATGGTGTAAGAAGCTATTATTTCAAGTCGAAAAAAAAACAAACGCAAACTAATATTTCAGATCATTTTTCTAAAAAATGTAAAAGTTCTTCATATCTAGTTTTTTTTTTTTTGTAAGAGAAGATATTTTTTATTTTTTCAATGAAGCAGAATCTGAATTTGTCGTTCTTTTCTTAAACTGAATCCAAGAAAAATACCATCAATTTTGCTGAAATTCTGCTTTATGTGACTTCCGGTTATTATGACTTTTTTTCATTTCCCCTCGATGTCATTTTAAGAAGATTCTACTCAGGGATTTTTTCAACCTCTTGGAGGCCCTGGGCACATTAGGATAATGGGGCCCCTATCCACAATACCACATTCAAAAGACAAATACAGGGGAATTCCCTACCGCCGAGTAGGTTTATTCGCGAGACACATAGACACGGTATGCTAATGCCTTGATGTAATTTAATAATCAAGTAGAGGGAATTTTGACGATTTACGGAATTTGGGTACTCGAAAGGGAAAAAGGGTTTTTTTGCCTAAAATCTCCTGAAATTCGTTGCAGTGACGTGGCGCCAAATTCGGCCTCCCCCCATCGGGGGGTCCTCTATAAATCTATTATTCATGATATTTATTATTATTATTATCCTGAACAGGGGTCGTTGTGGCTTCGTTCAGCCTTCCGGGAACTTCGACCGCAAGGATCTTTTGTTCTTTACCCAACTCGTTCATTTAAATCCCAAGGAGGCCATCAATGGCATTGATGAATCCAACGACATCCTTAGGAGCCTTAGCGGTTACTTCATGTGGATCCAGAACCGACTTCCCCATGTGAATGGTTCTTAGGTCCGCCAGCTCTGGACACTTGCATACCATGTGTTCAGCCGTTTCTTTCTCTGATCCACATAGCCTGCAGGTTTCATCTGCTGACTTTCCCATGCGATACAAATGATATTTATATCGACAGTGTCCCGTCAGCAGACCCACCATTACTCGAAGCTCAGCTCGTGGCAGCTTTATGAGCTTCCTGGTCCTGGTATAGGTCGGCGAGAATTCTACAAAGCTTCCCAATGAATACAATAATGTGAGAATGTGATCAACAACCCGATTCGAACAGATGTTTTATGGCTAACCACCCCAACAAATAACACAAGCTATTAATTGCTTTCATCTAGTGTATGCCAGTATGAGCAAGGGGCATAAAAATTGCAACCTTCGAGAACTTGTTGATAAAAAACCGGGAATTCCAATCCATTTCGACTTGTGAATGATAACTTCCCCCTTTTTACCTGAAGGTAATTTTAGTACGCAAAAGGAAATTTTGAAAGAAAGAACCGTTTAAGTCTTTTCGAAAAAATTAGTTCTATAATAATATGAGGGAATTTTCTATGAAATGGGAAATTTCCAAACGTCATTGAGGAAATCTTCGATCCTTTCGGTTCGGAACAATTGATCTGAGCGGGACCCCTATCGATCGCGAGGCCCTGGGCACTTGCCCAAAGTTCCCTAGGCGAAAGAGGGACCTGATTCTACTGTAGTTCAGGTATCATCAATTTTGCCCACCTGTATATAAATCGTATCAGCCACCGCGATCATTCCCACAATAACGAAGTCCAGCATCTACGTCCAATCTGTTTTCTGTTTTTCGACACCCAAAACCCCTTAACGAAAACGCACTCCAAAACTCCGTCACGCTTCCCGACCCTTCATCGCAATTTTCCGATGCGAAAAAATTTATCGGTATTCAAAAAGGTCGTATGCGGGAAAAGGGACCCATCAGGGTCGCCTGGAAGGGAAAGATATTTAACGCGGGTCCGCCGTGGTGATAAGGGTAATGAATCAGGCCGGAGCGGCTGAAGGAACGGAACAGGAAGCTAGAGGGCAGCACTGGACACAATTTCCGCATCGCAAGGCCGCTCGGACGACACGTCGACCGTTGGCCCCTGGGGCCGATATGCCGGATGACCAATGGCGTTTCCTGAAGAGATCGGACCGAAAAGGCCGCGTTCAGGAAAGGAGCTTTCATCTCGGGGTATATTTCCAGGAACGCAGCGGTGAAATTGAAAAGTGTGGAGGGAAGAGGATGGCGGGGTCTTTTGAGGTGGCTTTTAAGCAGAAATGATCTTTAGAGAGGCAGAATAATAGTTATTTACGCAACTCATTGGATAAAAATATCATTAAGGCACGAATGACATAAATTAAACAACGAGTTGTTCAATTTGACATAATATCCCAGTCATTTTATTTTAGACTAAGTTTATAAACGAAGCGACTACAGTGATGTGAGCCACATCTGTAGTTTCCAAAGTAAACGGGTTATGGTTGAAATACTTAATTAGGGTCCATTTGGCAAGATTATTAGAGATTATTAGCAGTGGCGTAGCGCAAATTTCAGGGCCCCCCCCGCAAGGTTTTAGTCGGGGGCCCTCTCCATAATTCTACGTCATTTCTAATAAGTTTCACCTGACGTTTTTAAAAGAAAAATATTCAAGAAAATTCGATAAAAAATTTATATATATATATATATGTATGTATATTGAATAACAAACATTTGTAAACAAAATAACATAGTTATGAATATAACTACAACGAAATCAATGTGATAAAAAAGTTGAAAAACTATTTAACAAAAATGGATTAATCTTTTCTAATTTTTTTGTTCAAACATATCTATAAACTTGTCGATGTCCAAGCTTCAGGCTACTTCTTGCTCACAGCTGTAGTAGGCTCAAAAGTCTGATAGACTTGATTATCTTGAGCCCAATAAAACGATCATTTGACGAATAGCTCGACGGTATATAAAAAAACTGTTGAAGAAAGGGTAGCACAGCGAGTAATTGAGTGATAATTCGAATTTCGAATGGAGTTATTGAAAACATTATATGTTTTTTTTAAAACCATTTAGGAATATTTTTCTATTTTTCGGGAGTAATAATAATTGTATATCCATTGACTCAGTTTTGTTCATTACATCCCAGAAAAATATAACGAATCGGCAAGTTCAATAGAATGAAATTAATGGGGCCCCATTTGAAGCTTTTCGTTTGACCTGGGGGCCCCTTTAGTGCCGGGGCCCTCTGATACGCCCCTGTGCTGCATAATTGATTATGACTCAGGCATTGGCTTATTAAAATATCACAAAAACCTTTCGTCGCGTAGAAAATGCATTTTCTCCTGACTAAGTATGCTTCAAAATTATTCATTGTTTGTCAATGTAACAATATGATCAAACTCAGAAGCTATGTCATAGCAGAAAACATAGCATTGAAAAGTTTCTGCTTTTGACTTTGATTATACAGGGTGTACCAAGTTCGACGGCCTATTAGGCGTTTCTGGAGAACTAGACATATTTGAAATCTGAAAATTGGGATTATGATATTGTTTGACATTATCTACCGAGCTTAATTATTCTTGGAGCCTGACCACTTTCAGTTATACAGGGAGCGAAAAAAAAATTTTCAAAATCTTTTTTTTCTGTTTTTTTCTTTCTGAATTTGACAGAGTATGCAATTCTGAATACTTTCATACTCAAATCGTTGCATTCGTCGAAATACTTTCAAAAATATCGAGAAAAACCTGAAGAAAAAGAGAGAAAAGAGTATTCGGTATTATGTTTGTTATTCCTAATCTAGATACCTTAAGCACATACCGTTTTCACATTTTTGAAGTCAAAGACTGTGGAAATATTGTACATTTTTAAAATTTTGAAAAACTCATCACAGGGTGTTCCAAATGTTGGGTCAAAAATTGGGATCAAGATTGGCCCATAACTTTCGTTTTTCAAATTAGAACCCTATTTTTTTATGACTGCGTTGGATTGTATGAAGAAAAATGATGATAGTGTTCTAACATGTTAATGCTTCTAAAATTGATAATTCTTGAGTTATTTAGGATTTTCTGATTTTATGTGGTACGTAGCGTCAAATTCATTTAATCTGTTTCATATCAACTATGACCTTGGTCATAGAAGATGAATTATTCCACTAGTGGCACACACTTGAATACATCCCTACTCAAATCGTTGCATTCGTCAAAATACTTTCCGAAATATAAAAAAAAACTGAACAAAAAAGGTAGATAAAAGTATTCGGTATAATGTTTGCTATTTCTAATCTAGATATCTTGAGCACAAACCGTTTTCACGTTTTTGTAGTCGAAGACAGTGGAAATATTTTACATATTTAGAATTTTGAAAAACTCGTCACAGGGTGTTCCAAATGTTCGGTCAAAAATTGGGATCAAGATTGGCCCATAACTTTCGTTTTTCAAATTAGAACCCTATTTTTTTATGATTGCGTTGGATTCTGCGAAGAAAAATGATGATAATGTTCTATCATGTTGATACTTCTAAAATTAATCATTCTTGAGTTATTTAGTATTTTCTGATTCCATGTCGTACGTTGCGTCAAATTCATAAAATCTGTTTCATAACAACAATGATGAATGAATTAAAGAAAAAGGTGTGTCACTAGTGAGTTATTGGAATAATTTATCTTCTATGACCAAGTTCATAGTTGATATGAAACAGATTTAATGAATTTGACGCTACGTACGACATAAAATCAGTAAATCCTAAATAACTCAAGAATTATCAATTTTAGGAGCATCAACATGTTAAAACATTATCATCATTTTTCTTTGTACAATCCAACGCAATCATAAAAAAATAGGGTTCTAATTTGAAAAACGAAAGTTATGGGTCAATCTTGATCCCAATTCTTGACCCAACATTTGGAACACCCTGTGATGAGTTTTTCAAAATTCTAGAAATGTACAATATTTCCACATTCTTCGACTTCAAAAATGTGAAAACGGTTTGTGCTCAAGGTATCTAGATTAGGAATAACAAACATAATACCGAATATTCTTTTCTCTCTTTTTCTTCAGGTTTTTCTCAATATTTTTGAAAGTATTTCGACGAATGCAACGATTTGAGCACGAATGTATTCAGAATTGCATACTCTGTCATATTCAAAACAAAAAAAACAGAAAAAAAAATTTTGAAATTTTTTTTTTCGCTCCCTGTATAACTGAAAGTGGTCAAGCTCCAATAATATTTTAGCTCGGTAGATAATGTCAAACAATATCATAATCCCAATTTTCAGATTTCAAATAAGTCTAGTTCTCCAGAAACGCCTAATAGGCCGTCGAACTTGGTACACCCTGTATCGTAATCTGGGGATGGCATTGTTAGCCGAAACATATTGTTAAATTGACAAACAATAAATAATGTTGTATCTTTTGAGATTAGATTTTCTCAAGAGACGTAACTGCTTTCTTAACTGGGTTGTAAATCCAATGAAGCAGCAGTGCAGAATTCAGTAAGTTGTAAGGCTACTAAATTCAGGGTGGGTTGTAAATCCACTACAATGGGAGTTAAACACACGGTAGTGTTTGTAGATATTTATTTTGTAGTACAAAGAGAAGTTGAACTTGAATTTTTTTAGGTATTTATTGTGTACTTAGTGTACTACACAAGGAGGTTGAACTTATTGTTGAGATTACAATTGTCAGTAGAGTTTATACATGAAAAATTTTTGCAGATTAAGGGTTTCATCATAGTCGTATGATCGTTGGGTATTGCTGAAATTCGTTACTTGACAAATCGAATGTTCTAGGAGGCGATGAGGTAACTCGGCCGTGCATCGCCCCAGTTATGTGGAAATTTCCGTTTAACTAGGTCGAGATATTCCGAAATGTTTAAGGTGAATTAAACAACTTTGAAGCAGACTTAGTGAGGAATTAGACATACCTTCTCATTTTCTACTACTATCATTATCCACGAAAACATGAATCTTTCTGACGGATAGCATATTCTCTGATAGTTGAACCAATTTTCCACATTTCATGTTTATTTTAAAAATTAAACCATCTTTCCGTACTGTATCGTATGCTGCGGATAAATCAACGAAGCAACGCTTATAACGGCAATAAAAAGTAGTGGAACGTTTAGATGGCCTAACTGAGTATCAACTCAGTGTTATAACATGTTTGGTTTATCTATGGGAGATGATTGCCTTTCATTGGGGTCCCGTAGCGGTCTTCAAACATCTGAAGTGCCGAAAAATCATCACCTGGAAGGTCGTATCCGGTTTGAAAAAACCCTCACGACCAGAGAGCAACAATTTGTGGATTTTGAATTTGAATATCGAAGGAATTTCGAAAGACAAGTGTGTCTCCAAATTAGCTGATGAACATGGTATCGAAGTGATTCTTCTGCAAGAAACCCACAAGGCAACAGAAACAAATCCACGTGAAAGAGGACAGTTGAAAGGTTATGTATTGATCGATTTTTTACGAGTTTAGCTTGTTATGTTAAAAAATTATGAGTTCGTAATTTTCAACAGATTCGGAAATGGGAAATTGATGAAGTTTTTTCATTTCTTTAAAATTTTGTGACATTTCTGTCATAAATATTTATAAACCTCCGAACATTATTTGGCCAAGAAATCTGAATGTTGATGTTTTTTCAAGTAGCAAATGCATTTCTGAAATGCATTTGATTTATTCCGAAAAATCGGTTTCTTTTCTGTCTTTTTCTTTTTTCATTTCAGATTAAGAATTGCGAGTCGTTTTGGGAAGAATCTGTTTATCCGAGCCCATCGACGGATAACATGAAGATGATCACACTGATGTCTTTCAAGATTTTCCTGATATTTAATATTTTATGTTATTTTTTTAACGGGGAGATAGGTTTTTTCGGCTGAGGTTTTTTCCCCTGGCTGTATAGTATCGTATGATACTAGTGATGATAGTATCGTATGATTCTATAGTATCATACGAAGAATGTTATGATACCCTGTTCTTTTTTTACCTCAGCTTAGGTACTTTTTGTTTCAACATTTATTGTATTATTTTAGCTCTCTTTTTCATAAGAATATATATATAAATATATATATATATATATATATATATATATATATATATAACTGAAACGAAAAACTGTGAATAGATCTACATCGGCAATTTTTTCTTTCGACCTTTCGATTACCTCTGACCTCGACGGACGGTTTTACCCGTACCCGGACCTGATGACTGCATGGTAATTTCAGGGAGAAACCTATTTATTTATATCGGAAGCCGGGATCGGATCGCGCCACGATTTTACCAAATTTAAGAAGATTTAGGGGAGAGCTAACGGCGGGGCGAGATTTATCGCTTAGGTCTGGTTTCTTGCGGATATTTCCTGCCAATTACGACGAATGCAATCGGAAAGTTTGCTGATACTCGCCGGGGGCTGGATCGATAGATATTCCCTGACGAAACGCTGAACTGGAGCCAGTTCCGATATTTCTTTGAGTTTCGGTGAAAATCGTACGAATTTTCTGGTGAAAATTTTGTCATCGCTGAACAATTTTTTCCGAAACTGTATAGTTATTTCACTTTTTGTGTATTGAGCAAAACACGCTACCCTAGTAGTAGGGGAGCCCAATCTGAGATGTCTGGATTTACTCAAGCGTGGCAGATTAATATACAGAGGAATATACACATACAGAGGAATAGGAGCTCATTCTGCAACTTGTTTTAGAATATGCTATTATGCACTGCACAAAAAAATTAACACACATTCTGAAAATCTCAATTTTAATGAAAGTTAACTCTACATTGACTTTATAACTTATTTTTTATGTTCTCTCGGGAAGGTTCTGAACGAAACAAGACACATTAAATGGAGGAAAAATTCAGGATTTCACCGAATCTTATGTGAAAGAGAAATGAACAATTTTCAAATTACTGAAATGCTGATAAGTGATTTAATACTTGGTATTTCCACCCCTTGCGTTAATTACAGCTCGGCAACGACGGTTCATACTCAAACTGAGTGATCTTAAAATGTTCTGATTTAATCCTTCCCAGATTTCTCCTAGTTGGATTCCTCGGATTTTACCTTTTATAGTGAAAAATTGTGTTTTTTTTGAAAAGTGTGAAAATTTGTCATATTTTGACGAATGATTTCTTCAAAACTACTTGTTCAAAATATAATGTCGTAATACTTTCTAGAAGCAGAATTTAATGCTTAACACTTTTGAATATCATAATGTTTTTGATTAAGTGTTTAGTTTAGAAGCTATTCGAGAAAAACCTAAAATAGTCCGAAAATTTCGAGGTTTTTCGTCACGACATACGCTCCACTGGGAAATTGGGGCAAAACTCAAACTACTGTTATTAGAGGCCCAAAGAATTGATTAAAACAGTTTCCAGAACTCCACCAATTATTATCAGGCACATCATTTTTGGAAGCTAATTTGCTTGTCCTATATTATTATTATTAAATAAAAAATTCATGAACCTAATTTGCCGCCCTAGGCTCCAGCCTACTCAGCCTGCTGGTAAATCCAACACTGCTCTCGCCGAAATTACCATGCAGTCATCAAGTCTGGACCGTGGTCCGGCAAGGAAACGCACGGGCATAAGGCTTTTCCAGGGCCATTCTTGCCGGCCATTCATCTCCGGTTTTCAGCCATTAGCCGCTATCGCTTAGGCCGGCGTAATGGACCGTGCTTTGACTGATGCACATTTCTGAAATCCTGAAAGCCGAAACACACCCCTATCGGAGTGCTCTTATATACGTGCCCCCCTTATTCCACATATGATCTAATCTTTATACAGAAGCGATATATTTCGATAAGGGTTAGGGGTTGGGAGAGGGCTCGTCTGGATGAGAGATGTCTCAGGAAATGTATTACGAGATAGCGTATCCTGGGTGATGGTGATGCTGGGGATCACTTCAGGTGTTCGTCGGTTCGGTTTATGACGCGTTTTCTAACGTTTTTAACAAGCATTCATTAAATAGATCTGTATGTTTGTATCGGAATGATCATGTCCTGATTTTTCTTCAAACAGTTGTTTCATTTTTTGCTATGATTTAAAGTTGATTTCAGTCATTGTCTTGCATTCATTCAATTTAAATTATTTCAGACTGTCCGAATTACTTTTTCGTGACATTGGAATGTGAAAAAATTGTACACTGTGTTCCATTTTGGTTGAGACTGCACTGTATCTTAACTCTTATCAAACATGCTGTTTTCGCGACCCTGTAAAACTTTTTTGTGAAACCCTCAAATCCACAAACATGAATATTCCAACTACTTTTGTTCCTGAATGCGGAGCGAAAACGAAAATGTTCACTTTTGGAGATGTTATTATTTCTCAGGCCCTATAAAATGAAAACTGTTTATAATAGTGTTCTGTCGTCAAGAACGGGTCAATTAAATCTATGGGTCTTAAAAAATATATTCACTTGTGAACTGACAAAATATATTCAACTCTAAAAAAACAATAATGACATAAACTAACTTAAAATAAATTTCGAATTGCTGTCATCGGTGTCTGGATTTAAATTATATGTGCGATTTTTCTCAACAAATAGATCATTTTATACATAAAAGTCAGCGGCGTAGTTATACATTATTTGTTTTGGTCACAAACTTGGTATTTTCCAAATGGAACACCCTATGCAGGGTGTTTCATTGGTAAATGAACATACAGTAACCTGAGCTAGAGCTACCCTAGGCGAGTCCATACAACCCATATATGATAGGTCAAATGAATTCCATAACCGAAATACAGGGTGGTTCATGTATTCACCAAAAATGTCAATTGCTAATAATTTTAGAACCAACCGGTATCTTCGGTTGATACTTGGAACGTATAATAACCTTCCACAGATCGATCGATTCATGTTTGAATTGCTGAAAAATTACAGGTCCGTATTTGAAAAATATGGGACTACATATTTCCAAACTGAATTTCAACACCTTGTATATTGGAATTTTAGGATTTGATTGAGATATTTCGAAAGAGCAGAAAATTTTCTATGGGGTTCAGTAAATTTAATTGTCCCCCACGTGATTTTGCTCAAAGAAAGCTACAGGTAAAGATCCAATTAAATTTTAGAATCCAATAATTTCGTAGAAAACTAGTTCATTGTGATTAAATTGGAACAATTTTTCTCGAACTGATAAAATATTTGCATTTTTCAATATTCTATTGGATTAAAAATAGAAGATAGAAATTTAATTGTATGTATTGTATCCCACAAGGGTTGTTTCAAGTAGACTACGACAATTCCTACAAAATAAATTTTGACAACCGGTATCTTCAATATGAAGAATTCCCATGAATGGGCTGAAGAAAATCCACATGAGGTTAGGCATACGATATCCCAATACAAATTTTCAACAATCCAATCTCAATTTCAAAATCGATTGATTAGATCGCACGTCCTACCATGAAGGTTTACGGTTGATCTTTAATTAGATTTCCTCCAAAATCATTCTCCAAATCTGTGGATAGGCAGAGGGGGACTGCATTCCTGGTCCGCTAGACACCAGATTTCAATCCTGTTGATAATTTCATTTGGAGTTATTTGAGATATTCTGGATATTCACCTGAAAAAAGAAGTGGGGAGATATCGAAGTCGCCTGTAATATAATACGTAATAATACAGACATGATCAAGAAAGTATCAGACATATTTTGAAGCTGAAAACAATTGAGAAATACGGTGTTTATGTTTCTTTATATTAATTTGTTCATCGTTGTTGACTTCGAATGAATTTTTCTCAATCAATAATGTTCTTCCGAAAATACATTGAAATGATTCCTCAGAATATTATGAAATACGAATGTGCAATTAGTGGGACAAAAAAATTCAATTTGATCACAAGGTACGATTTTTTTGAGAATTTTGTGGAATTCCAATATTCAATTGGATCTTTCCCTGAAGCTTATTTTGAGCAGATCACGTGCGGGACAATGACATCTACTGAACCCCATAGAAAATATTCTGCCCTTTTCAAATATCTCAATCAAATCCCAAAATTCCAATACACAAGGTGTTGAAACTCAGTTTCGAAGAAGTCAAATATTTTTCAAATAAGGACCCGGAATTTTTCAGGAATTTAAATTTAAATCGATCGACCTATGGAGTGTCATTATATTAAGTTCCAAGTATGGTGGTTTGTTCTAAAGTTATTAGCGATTGAAATTTTTGGTGAACACATGAACCACCCTGTATCTCGGTTGGGATTGATAAGACCTATCATATATGGTTTTTTTGGACTCGCCTAGGGTAGCTCTAGCTCAGGTTACCGTATGTTCATTCACCAATGAAACACCCTGTATAATTCCAAGTCAAGTTTTGAATAGTATATTCTGAAACAAGTTGCAGAATGAGCTCCTATTCCAACACGAATGCGAAATTCGAAAACGAGCGACGAAGGAGCGAGTTTTCGAAAGCATGAGTGTTGGAATTGCCTTCTGCAACGAGTATTAGACGATATTTTCTCTATTTCACTCAAGTTTTGTGAAATACTCCCGAAATTCAAAAAAAAATTCGGATTAGTGACTTTTGTATTGTATCTTGGCAGTTGGTGTCACTCACGAAATTTGACAGATTACGGAATTTGAATTGATTTGATTCGAAACTTGATTCGATCATAGGTCAATACTGACAACTACAAAACGAAAAATATAACTGAAACAATGCTGTAATGAGTTTCATTACAGCACTACTTTCAGTACTGTAATGAACTCATTACGATACTGAAATAGAGAAATTATTTTTCTGAATACATAATACATTGATGTATCACAACCCAAACTTTAATCAATTTTATCTTCGAAAATAAGAAAAATCCATGTTTATGTTTGTTTTTTAATAGTAGGCCATGAATTCTTTCACACGTGCATTTAATTATTACATTTTTCAAACGCCGTGTAATTTAGACCTATTCAACTCAAAAATCAAAATGAATATTGACATTGAGAGAGTCTTCCGGGCTTATTGGCCATGGTCCATTAGGAATAATTTCATATAACGTTTCGCCTACAACATTTAGATCAGGCGAAAGAGGTGGCTATTGTATTGGTCCTCCTTGACTTATCCATTTATTCGGTAAATGTTCATTCAGCCGACTGACTACTTGTCTCTCTCTATGCGGTGGAGCACCAACAAAGGCTTGTAACTCCGAAACTAAAACGAACCAGACCTATGTTAATAGGAAAAAAATGTTCAGAAGAAGCACAGCTACCTTCTGTCAAAGTTTGTCATAGAGCTTGTAAAACACCCTGGATATCCAGAGATTAGATATTATTCAAACCACAGAATACCTAATTTTTTAATTTCTGCATTTTTTCAAAGTTGACCTATGCACCCTTGTGCACTTGTCCGCTTTTATTTTCGAGAGTCGAGAGTCTACACCATTTCCAATTGTAATTCAGAAATCTTCAATTGACTTTTAGAAAACATCACTTGTATTTCAGATTAGTCAATTGTATTTCAGAAAACATCAAATGTTATTCATATTTGTCAATTGAATTTGAGAAAATATCAAATGAAATACAATTGAGTGATCCTACTAATATTATAAATGCGAAAGTTTGTGAGGATGTGAAGATGTTTGTTACTCTTTCACGTGAGAACTACCTAACGGATTCAGATGAAGCTTCACATCAATATAGTTCATCTATCCGAAAAACATAATTTATAAAAATTTTGTGGTATTTCGGAATAAAACAATGAGAAAATATCAAGCGAGTCGAAGAAATGCCTGCTTCTCAGAGCTATAAGGCCATTCTTCAAAGTACATACGTCGCGTAGTCGCGAATCACCCATGTTATTCTTACGGTGATATGCAAAAAAGACCCTTAGCCTCGATCGATTCTAGGCAACTAGGTGAAACTGTGAAATATCGAAGTAGATACGTCAACCAAGCAATACTATTATCAGCTGTTGTAGACCTGAGGTGTACGAATAAAATCTTGCGTACCGTACCCCCGAAGAAACCGAGTCACGGGAGGGCCCATACGTTGGGGAATTGACTGATTATTTGATTATAGGATTGTAGTATCAGTTATTTAGGTATAGGTTAGACATACATATACAGGGTATCTATTGAAATATTTTCTGGGAGGTCTCTGCATTTTCCTGAAAACTTAATATGGGTTTTCTCTCCCAGTCTCTGAAATAAGAAAGAATTAGAAAAAATTTTTTTTTGTATTATTAAAAAATTCTGAAATAAGAAAGAATTAGAAAAAAAATTTTTTATATTATTAAAAAATTTTTTCTAATTCTTTCTCATTTCAGAGACTTGGAGAGAAAACCCATATTAAGTTTTCAGAAAAAAACATATACAGGGTGACACAGACTCATGGTACACCCCCATTTTCTCCCTTGTTTCTGTAGCTATATTTCTGAAATTTGGAACATTGAATATACTCACTATAGGGCACTTTTTGACATATTTAGAAAAAAATCCAATTTCCGGTTTTTCCGGAAATGACATCAACTTTGGATTGAACCGAGAAGGTACTTAAACTTGTCTAAACTCCATTATTATGTTCGTATTGGTTATACAGAAAAATAGTTGATATGGATGGATACCCCACCGATGGTACTTTTGAATGACGTCAGAGTACCATTATGCTACCATTTGACAAAACGGAGTTTCGTGTGAAAAAAGGTTTTGGTTTACTTTTTTGGCACGTATTTCGAACCACTTTCGATACTTTTTAAATCGAAATTACTAAAGTGTAGCATTATTTTGATTATTTGGAATAATTTTAGGGAGTTCATGGCTCTCTAGATCGAAAAATAAAATGGGCGTTCTGAAGAATGAAATATCAACTATGAGGGATCATTAGATTGAGAAAATTAAAGAGATTTATAAAATGTAATAATATACCAGGTGTCCCATTTGAAAATCGAAAGTTGATGTCATTTCCGGAAAGACCAGAAGTTGGATTTTTTTTCTGAATATGTCAAAAAGTGCCCTATTGTAAGTATATTCAATGTTCCAAATTTCAAAAATATAACTACAGAAACAAAGGAGAAAATGGGGGTGTACCATGAGTCTGTGTCACACTGTATAAACGAAAAGTTAAATTAGGGAAAAACAATTGGATCTGGTAGGCGGTGTGGCAATTAGGATCTAGGCTTTTTCAAGATGTTTCGTGTTTGAGGATGATATTGGAATAATTATTAAAAATAATAACAATAATTTCAATAGCCGATTCGGGCAGACAAACTTGCGCGGGCCAGATAGTCCAAAATACATTTGATAATGGAAATTTTATTGTGGGAATAGGACAATTATAATATGTGAGAGTGTCTTGTACATATATTTGGCGACGTTTTGCAAATTCACATTTGCTTCCTCAGGCCTACAAAATTAAAATCATTAACAACATTTTCTTTCTCTTACACAGATACACGAAGTGACAGAAAATTACATACCTCATATGTTAACCCTTAAATGCACGATTTTTTATTTTTGAGTTCCGAATAGCTCATTCTCCTCGTAAATCAGTGGGAAATAACGGAAAAATAAAAAAAATCCAACTATAAAATTTCATTTACTATGTAAAAAAGTTCGGTTTGTTGCCAAATGGCTACATTGCACAAATTCGGTTTGAATAAAACATGAACATGAAAACATAGGGATCATTGGTTATGGAAATTTTTGAAACAATTATTGTTTTTACTCAAGCAACACCACATTTTTGCACTTTCAAATAATTCACGAATCACTCAAACTTCAACGCATTCGTAAATGTCTTTACAGTTTTCGCGATTTTCAAGTCGCAGAACACTAGAGACAAGCCGCGGCTATAATTACAGGCCAGCACTGTGTTGCCATACGACAACATAGCGAAAAAACGAATAAATAGTTTTCTGTATTGAAGGTACAAGCTGAAAATTGGTATGTTGCCAAATGGCAACATAGTGCATTTAAGGGTTAAAGGTTACAAATTCCGACCATATAATGTAGAAAAATTTAAAATGTGAGTCAATCAAGGAAAATGACACATGTACACAGATCGTTTAAAACAACAAGCCATAAACCATAAATGTGAATCACAAAACAAGTCGTAATTTAGTTGTCGAATATTGAACTATTTCACGTTTGAACTAACTAGTTCATCTTTTTGTCAAATTCTTATACTTAGATAATATTGGGTTATATAAACAACTAAGATGACTAGTATCAGATCTAAAATTAACATATTTTAATTGTCCTATTCCCACAATAAAATTTCCATTATTAAATCTTGGAGGACACTGAGTAATATTTTAGTTTGATACATTTGATGTTTTCTGAAATTCAATTCACTAATCTGAAATTCAATTGACGCTTTCTGAAATTAAAGTGACTAATCTGAAATACACTTGGAAATGGTGTAGCAATGTTTCAGAGTGTCTTCTGTTACAGTCCGCGAGTAAATGCCATTTTCCCAGTCCCGGGGCTCGTTTTCCATCATCCGAAGTTCTTGAATTAATCAGTCATTGTCAGCTGGGGTGTCCATCCATCCGAGATTCTTCAATTACCCCCCGTCAGAAAGGAGCGGACCATACATATTCATATAATTGTAATCGCATCATGCATGTGTCATTTGAGCAGTGTAACTACATTTCCTGGCCATTGTCGTCGGGTTATCGCGACCCTCTTCAGCTCTCCCAACTTAATAATTCCAAATTCCCCCCTTCGACTTTTAATGCGGCATCGTTCCACCCATGCAAACTTTATGCACACTTTGCAACACGTCGGAAAATTAGATTCATAGGGCTGCGTTGCCCTTCTCTCCTCATCCGATAATTGCCAGAAATTTGGGGCGAAGCGATTCTGCTTAGACGATGTTTTTTTTAAGAAACGGCGGTTTTGGAACGAGGACGTAGCGCAGTGGCGTCCGTGACGTTGGATTGTACACAGTACGGTCGTTAAAATAACATTAAATATACACTCCGTTTCAAGATTATCTTCATCAGAGTAATCCATGGAATTCCATGGAAGTTACTAAAAATTTCTGCGTGTTCATAATAGGTTGAATAATAATAATAATAATAATAATAATCCCTTCGACATCACAAAACGAATGTATGGGATAGGTCAATTCAATATACAATAGTGAAATAGATTACTAGTAAAAGAGAATGAATGAAACTGAAAATGAATACAATAGAAAAATCAAAACATAGATTATGCAAAATCAACATCTGCTAAATATTCCCCTACACTATAATAAGCCCTCTCAACTAGTATCCGTTTTATTATCTCTTTGAACTTGAACTCATTCAAAATCTTAATTGCATCAGGTAGGTTATTGAAAAGTTTAATGCCCTTATAAGAAGGAGAAAGTTCGAATTTTGTTGTTCTATGTTGAGGTAGACACAACGTTCTTTGATTTCTCGTAGAATAAGTGTGAAAGTTAGACAATCCAACCATGTTTCTTAGATTTCGCTTAATAAACATGAGACATCTGTATATGTAAATACAAGGAACCGTCATAATTCGATGCTCAATGAAGAGGGGTCTGCATGAGGAGAGTGGACTGATATTGAATATCAAGCGCATTATTCTTTTTTGTGCTACAAATACCCTTTTAACGTCGATAGAGGCTCCCCACAGCAAGATGTTATATTGCAAATGACTGTAGACCAAACCGTAGTACACATCCAGGATTGACTTCAGTGGTAATGTACCCTTTAATTTATTTATTGCATAGTATGATTTATTGAGATTTTTACATAAGACATCAATGTGTTCACACCATCGCAAATTGCTGTCGAGGTAAACACCCAAAAATTTTACTTTCTCTGTGGAAACAATTTCCATATCTTCCAACCGGAGAGTCAATGGAACGGTATCTCGTATTCCAAAAGAGATGAGGTTTGTTTTCTCCACATTAACAATGAGTGCATTGGCTCTGCACCAATGAAGGCTTTTATGAGTCTGGTACAGCAAGAAAGAAGTTCTTGGATATTTCCGGATGCTACTGCAATAGAGGTGTCATCCGCAAATAAAACCAATTTAATAAGTTCGTAGCCATTAAAATGTTCAGGCAGATCATTGACGAATAATATGAATAGAAGAAGTCCCAACACCGATCCTTGAGGAACACCATTGTCAACACGATATTTGCTCGAATATGAGTCGCCCACCTTGACAACCATAGATCTCCCCACCAGAAAGCTATGCAACCAGTCTGAGAAGATACCTCTGAATCCTAGACAATATAATTTATTAATAACGAACGGTACGGAAAGGCAATCGAATGCTCGCGATAGGTCGAAAAACAGACCAGCGACACATAGACCTTCATCCAACCATTTATAAGTACTCTCAATGAATGAAACAGCAGCTGTCTCAGTTGAGCAGCGAGACCTGAATCCGTGTTGACAGCTTGTGATAATATTAAATTTGTTGAGATAATCGATCATTCGCTTCAACACTAATTTTTCAATTACTTTCGAAATAGAGCTGACGATTGAGATTGGCCTGTAGTTGACTATTTCATTAATATCATTACGTTTATGAACTGGAATGATAGTGCTCAACTTTAGTATAGATGGAAAGGTGGCATTTAATATAGACAGATTTAAAAGGTGAGCTACATGACCAGCAACGTAAACTGAAGAGACTTTCAATATTCTAGAAGAGATACAGTCAATACCAGCACTTTTTGTGTTCCTCAAAGAATTTATAGCACATATGACATATGACATATGACACATATGAATATATCAATATAACCTATAAAATGATTTAATTAATATACAAGATGTCCGGGGAATAACTGTACACACTCTTACCAGAGATAGAGTTGGACTAGGTGATTACTGATTGACTATAAAAAATTAATTTCTGGATTTCCCTAGAAAGCTGCAGGGTAATTTTGCAACTTCATGGAAATACTTAGACCATCATAAAATCCAAACTTATTGACGGATTTTATTGAAACTTGGGAGATTATTGGCACATGCTAAGGTCGAGTCAGAAAGATATCAATTATTTCATTATTCCAGGGCCGGACTCATTAATCTTCATTCAAAGTGTTCAGGGTAAAACACTTTGTATTTCGAATTACAAATAATTGATTCGCTTTTTAGAAAGAAGCCTTAATTATGCTTCAATTTGTGATATCGCTTGATGTTGTCACATCCACAATTATTTTTTTATGAATTTCTGAATTTGAATAAAGTTCGAAAAATTGAAGTTTTCACCATGAAGAGAAATGAAAATCTCATGTTTGAATATAAAATGCTAAGGTATTTGTAGAAAATTTTCAAAATAGTTAAGAGCTTTAATAAGCACATTCCATAACGAAACAATAACAAAGAAAGAAACTAAAATACAGTAAAGAGTACCTAATAAAAATGAAAATAGGAAGAAAGAATGAATTGCTGAGTAAACGTTATTTCAGAAGTGGTTCGAAATGAAAACCATTAGCTTGTATTCATTTCTATTGACGAATGTTCAAATTGGATACAGCCTTGCGAATCATATCGCCCTTATTTCTTAAAATATCGCAACAGTTGATAATTCTGTTCATCAGCTGTTCTCTTGACTGGATTTCTTCTGAATATGCCATATCTTTCAATTTCAATTTTCCCCACAAAAACTCATCTAGCAGGTTAAAATCTGGAGATACTCCTAGATTTACTAATTCAGTTAGAGGTTTTTACATTGGAAGAAGTGTCACTTTGGTCTATATCTTTGATGTCGAACACCTGGTATACATACGATTAATTTTGAAATATGCTTATGTATACCCCATACAATTCACCAATTTTTTTTTTTCGAAATATACCTTCATTTACTCCATCGCAATGAGATCCGCGTCTGGGGTGGCCACCCATTATATCAACAAATCATTATAGTCTTCCTCACCCTCAGTAACTTGTTTAAGAAAATTAATTATTATCTATTTTCGACCTCCACAAGATGACTAAGTCCTGTTCAGGTAAATAAATTCAATTTTTCGAAATTTATCTAAATTCAAAAATTCATAAAAAAATAATTGCTGCTGTGACAACTTCAAGCGATATCATAAATTGAAGCACAATTCAGCTTCTTTCAAAAAAGCGAATCAACTTTTTGTTATTCGAAATACAAAGTGTTTGTTTTACCCTGAACATTTTAAATGAAGATTAATGAGTCCGGCCCTGGAATAATGAAATAATTGATATCTTTCTGACTTGACATTAGCATGTGCCAATAACCTCCCACGTTTCAATAATATCCGTCAATGAGTTTGGATTTTATGCTGGTCTTTCCATGAAGTTGGAAAATCACCCTGTAGTTTTCTAGGGAAATCCAGAAATTAATTTTTTATAGTCAATCAGTAATCACCTAGTTTGTACTATCTCTGGTAAGAGTATGTACAGTTATTCCCCGGACACCCTGTATATACTGCTCCACAAGAGTTAGGGATATCGTATTAAATCGTCTCGAAAAGTATGTATTCTTCGAGAAAATCGCTGTAAAATCATTCAAAACTCAATAACAACTTGAATCGATCCAATAAAAATCAGTATGAGACATTTCGTCAATCTGGTCGCCTTTTTTCTGAAGTTTGGTTCTTTGCATATGCTTCATGAATGTTCTTATTTTGGAATGGAGTCAGTTTATCAACGGCTTCGATTTGAAACGAATTTTCTGAAAATGCCAAGACGTAAATTAACATAAGCTGAGGCTAATAGGGCTATCGGAAAGCTACAGGGTGGCATAACTCAGGTTGTTGTAGCGGAAAGGTTCCAAGTCAGCCAAAGTGTGATATCTGGACTTTGGAACAGATTCAGGGAGAGAGGTTCCGCGTTGGAAAGGCCAAGGCTTGGTTTGCGACGAAAAACAACACCTGCTCAGGATCGTTTCATCACCGTTTCGGCGAGACGAAAGCCTACATCTACGTGTAGAATGCTACGGAATACTCTTCAAAATGCAGAAGGGGTCCAAGTTTCTATCGAAACCATCAGACGACGTTTGAGAGAGGTGAATCTAGGTTCTAGACGTCCATTAAGAGGAGTTCATTAACACGTGACCATAAGCGTCAAAGACTGGAATGGGCAAAGCAACATATCAATTGGAACGATCAATGGCGTAGTGTCCTTTTCACTGATGAATCCAGATAGGGACGATTTTCAAATTCTCGAAGAATAAGGGTATGGACAATCCCACGCATATCCCATAATCGTCGCTATGTCCAAGAAGTCCATCCATTCCGAGGGGGTAGTGTTATGGTATGGGACTGGATATGTTTCAACGGGCGCACAGATCTACACATTTGTCCTGGGAATATGACCGCCTTACACTATAGGGGGCATGTCATTGACAATGTTTTGCCAAATTTTCACGATGCTATTGGCGAAACTTTTCAATTTCTAGACGATAAAGCTAGACTTCACCGTGCAGCCATACTTGAGAATGCGCGCGAGGAGCTTAGTATTCCACATTTACCAATACCACCGCACTCACCAGATTTAAATTGCATAGAACATGAATGGGATGCATAGAACATGAAGATTAGATAATCATCAACCTACTCCAGAATCCTTAAATGATCTGAGCGAGCTTCTGCCCCGTTTATGGAACCAAATTCCTCAAGAAATGTTCAACAACCTCTTGTGTAGTATGCAAAGAAGATGTCAAGCTGTTATGGATGCCCGTGGACGCCATACATTGTATTGATAGTCTTAAAATAATTGAATTCTCTGGGAATAAACTTTCGTTATTTTACTCGATTTTTCTTGACCACCCTGTATAGGCTGCAGACCTACAGGCTAAAATAAATTTTATTTCCTGCAACTTGAAATCATATCAATATGAATTTTCATCACAAAACCTCATTTAAACTATATTTTTTTGCAATTTCAGTCAATATTCCTAATTCATGTGGGGCAGTTTATTTTTCAAGGCAAATATATTTGAAGAATTTTTTGTGAAATAATATTATTTTCATCATTGTTGTATTGAAAAATTTTCAAACCTAGCTTCAATTGCAAAAGAGAATTAAGCTAAGATGATGACTAAAATATACACAGCCACACTATTTCGCTGTAGATCAAGCATGGAAATTAAGAATTCAAGATTGATAATAAAATTAGCGTCGAATGCTTCAACACGAAATCATGCAGGTTTTCGAGAAACTCCAATGTAGAGATATCATTTATTAAATAATAGAGACTTCATCAAAGATAACTAAATGACTCTTCAGTAATCTTTGCATTCTTGGTGACTGATGACTATTGAAAATTCAACCGAGTTCTGTCCCTGTGTTATTTTTTCTGAGTATTGAGGAACAAAAAGTATGAATCTGACATAATTCTACAATTTTATAGCCAAGTTGTTGAAACAAATAAAAAATATTCGTTGACAAATCATGAATTCTTTGAAGTGTGAAATTCTATAAAATAGATCACTTATTATTTGTATTTATTAATACCGTCCATTTCATGACTCATTGAATGATATACATACCCAATGTTGATTTTGATTAAAATTCAGTTATTTTTCTTCCACTGCTCACTCCTGGCAGCAATGACTTGGCTTGCCTTCTTTTTTCTCCAAAATTCTTCTGAGAGTGCTACGTGAAAACTGAAATTTTGAGACCCATTTGTTTATCAGGAAGAACCTCGAAACAGTAAATGATTTTTTACCTTAATTACTAGAGGAACGCGATTAATACTAGCAGAAATATCTGCTGAATCCTTGAAAAATTCGCATTAACATCGATAAACTGCTTCACGTTCCCTTGTAGTTAGGCAAGGCTAGAGGTATCTTGATGACTTCTAGCCATTTTCAATTCGGTAAGATTTGAGACATATTCAAATCCAAAACTAATTTGTCGATTTAATCAAGAACATAAGCATACAGAAATAATTTCGAAATATATTCAGGAGGTTAGGTAATTCAAACTCTGAAATGTCATAAGTTAGTGTTTTTCATCCGCACCAACCATAATCCTGGAACTCAAAAGTTACTGATGAGATATTACCAACATATTTTCGAGAATCTACAGCCGCCCGAGATGCCAATAATTATGAAACAGACAATAGTTCATCCTTTCGTATTCCCGATTACTCACCAGAAATTGAAACAAGGTCGGAGATCGCCCGAGTAGACATCTGAATTAATTTCCAGACATCATATGAAAAATCCCGAAGGAGAATCATCATTTTAAAACAATCTGTATTCAACCAGAATGCTCCGTTGCATAAACATCGGCAGGGCAGGTCCGTGACAGAAGGAAGAAGAGCATTTAATTTTATTCCTGGCCATAACTCAGCATCTATAGGCCTCGATCTGGGTTGAAAAAGTATAAGATCTCTATTATAATTTCGAGCACTTCTCTTGCAGGAAACTGACTCCGTAAAAAGAGCTGCATTGAATTGCAAAGAAATCGTGGCTATGTAGGTAATCGGGGACGGACCTCCTTCAAACACAAAATGGCAAGATACAATCCTAAGATGAACCCGTAAGGCATACTGTTTAGTTATTCGAAAAATGCAGAATAAGGTGTTATAACTTACATATTATCACTAGGTATGCAATGATACCTGCTGTTACAAATGTTTACTGGAGCGGCGTTTCGATCTGCAACATACAATTAATTACAGTGATGAGAAAAACATATGGCATGACGTTCCAAAATGAAATGACATTTCCCAAATTCATAGAGAGCTTGTGAAATGAATACCAGAGAAGAAACGCAAACGTGTAGTGAATCTATGTTGAACACTTTTTTGTGTCAAATTGTGCAATACGTGTCAAAACATATAAGCCAAAAAATAAAAAAAATCAATCGCCATCATTGGTGTTCACAAAATTGGTAATATTCATTAATAGTGTATGGTTCACATTGCACTAATAAATTATGTATTTGCATTTTGAAAAGGCTTTCTGTATTTGTTCTTTGTATGATTACAGGCAATGAATTATATACTTTCATGCACATATTCATGACACTGTTTTTTGATAGTGATAAATATTGCAGCGAATTTCTGTTTTGCTCATAGTATTTTTCATACTTAAAGATGAACAAAAGACACTTGAAAATGTAAAGACCACTGACAGTTAACATATCGTTTGCTCTAAACACCCCCCTACAAGTCTCTCTATATTTCATATGGAACATTGCCCTGAGAGCTAATTTCTGAGTAATGAAAATTCGGTTACCTACTCTGTCGATGTTTACCGTTTATTTAATGCTGTAATATGTAGGTACATTCCATTTCAAGTCAAATCTTAAATGCAAACCAAAAAATTTTATAGTTACAGATATATTACCATCTTGAAGTACTAAATATGTAGGTGGGGTCACATTGCTCTGACAGGTATGAAAAATAAATATTTGACAAAACATTATCAATGATATGCTTCCTATTGTAAGGCGATCATATTCCCAGGATAAATGTGTAGATCTGTGCGCCCGTTGAAACATATCCCGGCCCATACCATAACACTACCCCCTGGAATGGATGGACTTCTTGGACATAGCGACGATTACAGGGTATGCGTGGGATTGTCCATACCCTTTTTATTCGAGAATCTGAAAATCGTCGCTATCTGGATTCATCAGTGAAAAGGACACTACGCCATTGATCGTCCCAATTGATATGTTGCCTTGCCCGTTCCAGTCTTTGACGCTTATGGTCACGTGTTAATGGAACTCCTCTTAATGGACGTCTAGAACCTAGATTCACCTCTCTCAAACGTCGTCTGATGGTTTCGATGGAAACTTGGACTCTATCTGAATTTTGAGGAGTGTTCTGTAGCATTCTATATGTAGAAGTACGCTTTCTTCTCGCCGAAACGGTGATGAAACGATCCTGAGCAAGTGATGTTTTTCGTCGCCCACCAAGCCTTGGTCTTTGCAATACGGTACCTGTCTCCCTGAACCAAAGTCGAGATATCACACTTTGGCTGACTTGAAGCCTTTCCGCTACAACAACCTGAGTTAGGCCAGCCTGTAGCATTCCGATAGCCCTATTAGACTCAGCGTTTGTTAATTTATGTCTTGGCATTTTCAAAAAACTCGTTTCAAATCGAAGCCGTGGATAAACTGACTCCATTTCAAAATAAGAACATTCATGAAGCATATGCAAAGAACCAAACTTCAGAAAAAAGCGACCAGATTGACGACATGTCTCATACTGATTTTTATTAGATCGATTCAAGTTGTTATTGAGTTTTAAATGATTTTCGACGATTTTCTCGAAGATCACATACTATTCAAAAAGATTTGAAATCCCTAACTCTTGTGGAGGAGTATATTTTGAGTCATGTCGACGTTTTATTGTAGACATCTGCTAACAATTGTGTCCTTTAAAGTACAATCAACGAATGAATTTATTAGTATTATTATTGCCTATGGTGTTCATCCAGGGCCGTAGCTAAAAGCTTTTCCAAGGGGGGAAAAATGGATTTTGGCGCCCCCTCATTTAAAAACTTATCAAAAAATACAAATTTATGAAAGAAAATTGATATTGGTAGAAATTAATAATACAGTTCATCAAGGACTTATCTATAAATTAACATAATTAACAAAAACTGTAGATTATTGTACAAAAATTGAAATATTTTTATAATACAAATGCAGAAGGCATTGATATTCTTCCACTATTTCAAAGTTTTAGAATATCACTTCGCTGTACGAGTATTATACGTCGTTCTCATGAAAATAGAGAGCTAAAATAATACAATAAATGTTGAATCAAAAAGTACCTAAGCTGAGGTAAAAAAAGAACGGGGTATCATAACATTCTTCGTATGATACTATAGAATCATACGATATTATCATCACTAGTATCATACGATACTATAGAGCCAGGGGAAAAAAACCTCAGCCGAAAAAACCTGCCAATTGATTTAATTTTCATCGAAATTGATGGAATATTTCCATAAAAAACAGTTAGTGATTTTGGATTGAAAAATATTGGTTTTCAGAAGTGTTTTTTTTCTCATAAATTTGACAGATAATGCATAAATTCGTAGCAGGAGGCCAACATGTAATCATAAATATCACCATGTGATAGAAAGAGTTATTCTCTTACGATTTTGTTCTACAAGATGTGGCAGAATGAATGGATCTGACAAAGATCTAGAGAAATAACTATTTATTCTAATTTTGTGTCAGATCCATTCATTCTGCCACATCTTGTAGAACAAAATCGTGAGAGAATAACTCATTCTAGAACAGTTTTTATGGTTATATTGATAATTACATGTTTATTCCCCCTCTACATGGATTTAGTGATTATCTGTCAAATTTATGAAAGAGAAAACAGTTCAGCCAATCAATATTTGTCAATAGGAAAATCATTGAACGATATTTATGGAAATATTAATTAATATTTAATTAATAAAAATTCAGAAAATTGAATAGAATAATGGATAAAACTCGTACAAAAGGGTTATTCTAACACTCAAAAATTTAAATTTTAGAAACGTGGAAAAATATTTGGTGGTGCCTTCTGCACTTGTATTATGAATAATTATTATCGGAATATTGAATCATTGAATGAATAAATTTCAGCGTGGTGTTTGTAACTATTACCATAGAAACTTTGATGACACCCCATCGAGAATTCTATGGAAATATAATAAACAGCCGTTGAATAATATCATTCAAGTTTTATAGACACTGCAATTCAACCTATTTTCCGAATTAAAAAAATTATTGAACAAAAAAATAAAAAAAATAAAGAATTGGATTACCTATAATTAAATACAAATCAAGTCTTTACGTGAAAAATTACAAGAGTAGATAATGAATAACCAGGTGAAAAGTCAAGTTTTTGAAGGCTCCAAACTAACGTTATATTGCTTGAACTTACATCTTTCGTTATTTTCAGAGACAATATTTCTGGCTTTGATCCGTGTATTCAAGATGTTAATCACATCTGCGCCTTTTTTCCTGATCAAGTTTTTTTGAGCCCTCTTTCTGAATTCCGCCCCAAACGGTTCGAATTTGTTCTGGCGAGGATTCATAATCCGTTATTTCGTTCGAATGTTTTTTTACTTGAGACATCATAATTCAATAAATAAAAAGTTATGTTTCTCTTCCTTCTATTGAATGATTTTGACGAATACGAATAGTCAGCAATTCGGGGATTCACAGCATAACAATCTTTCCGAAACGAGGCTTTCTACAATGCCATCGCTGTAGTTCAAATGAATAGTCTAGATGGCATTGCAAGCAGCTCATGTATAAATCATATTTGGCAAGTAACATTTGCTTGTGACATTTTGCTGTAGTTATTCAATGATGAGAGATCAATTTTGCGCCCTTTAGAATCTGCTCTGGGGGGGGAGGCTCCCCTCCCTCCCCCCCCTGTAGCGACGGCCCTGTGTTCATCAATATAAATATAGGTGACGCTGATGGCTGTTGTTATAATCTTTGATCACCACTGTGGTTCAGTTGATTTGATGAGTTTTCTACGTGTGATATCTCTAGAATTTTTAATTAATATTCGGCATAACTCAAACTTATGGGATGGTACTCGTGTACATGATTTGTTTCTTACATCGATTACTTTCTTGATGTCCCTAATTGAGATGTGTTGCGTAGTCTAGACTAGCGTCTAGAGTTTGATTGTTGTACACCATTTTGAATTATCGCTGTATGTTTTTACTACATTGAATTTGTCCGGTTGTGTTTATGATAAATTTTATTATGTAGGCCCTGATGAAGTTTGTACACTAATAGACAAAACATTGACTGATAATTAGAACAAGATTTTTTCATTTTTGTCCTCATCCGACAATTTCATTCGTTTATTGTAGACTTTTGCATCCGACTATAAGTGCCTTTTTCCATGCAGTTGGACACACTGTATCCACTGTTCCCTCCCTATAAAATTCCGTCAGATAGCATCTGCACATCCTCAACCCTTCAACGTGACCTCATCTGGCGCAGGAACCAGCCTCTCGCATGGATTAGCCTCTCTCAATCTTCGTCCCGAATTTACAGTGTGATGATCTGAGGCCCCAGGCAAGGCCGATATGACGACGGCGTCATCAGTTGCGTGCTGGTCGCCATGGCGACGGCAGCCGCCCCCACCGCCTCTCGGACAGTGACAAATGACAGACAAAGGGTGACTGGGATCCTCGTTTTACATATGCGGAGACACTCATTTGTCTGCTCGCCCTAGGGCGGTTTTTATTCGCTTTCGGCGTGCGCCCCTGGTGTACGTACCGTATCGGTTTAACCCTTGTTGGGGACGGATTGTTTCGTTTTATTCCCAGCCGACGTTGTTTGTAGATTTTCCCGATTTCGGGTGCATTTGGAGTGTTACGACTTCGCCGGCAGTCACTTGCCACGTTGTCGTCTCCATTATTATTCGTCGTTCTTTCCCAGAAAATGGGGACGTTTGGTGCTCGTTTCGAGTCGGTTTTTTGTCGATTCCCGGGTTGTTTGAATGTGATGAATATGTTGACGATTTCGCATGCACAGGGTGGGCGAAATTAGTTGTCTTGTGCTCCCTTACTTGAGGGTGTCACATATAGAGAAGATGGGTGCGTTTTGCAGAGGCAGCAGTTACGGAAATGTTCCTAAATGTCTAGTATCTGCCTGCTGAAAGTTGAGCTATTTATCTATGTTACATTTTTATTAGCGTAATTGAATTTTGCTCCTTTTCGGTAACAAGTTTTGTAGCTGACAGTTGTGACAGAAATCTGAATTTCAAACTTAACCATAATAGCAAAAGTCGATTTCGAATGGCTGTTTTGGTTGGTTAACGGTTGACCGCTCAGTTCATAAATGACAACGTCAAACGAACCGCGCTTTCGAATACGGTTCAAATTTCGGCGAAACAGCTGATTCGAGACGTCACCAATATGTCATTCGAATGCGGTTGGTCCAAAACTGACGGACCAATCTATGAACCAACCAAGAACCAAAGTCAATCTAAATCGCCTAAAGATTATAGAGTTAGAAAGATAGGAAACGCCCTCATATCTGTGGTACTAAAATCCGACTACGATTTTTGGCTAGTTTCTTACTTTTGACACCTAGAGGGCGCTGAAATCATCAGCATTCAGTACAGAAAACTGTTTTAATAGGGGCGAAATTCGAATTATACTTCTCATAAATTTCCATTAAATTGAGTATTCTTTGTCGAGCTTTTAAAGAAACATCCTGATCGACTAAACAAAAGCAGGCTCCGCTTTTAGATCAGGATGATATTTTCCATTCACACATTGTTATGAATCGAATGAAATACGCTTCTGGATTCTTTATATTTTTATTTGAAATGATTGTGTAAAATCAACTACAATACTATAATTATGAAATTGAGAACATTTTAAAAATTTGTTCACATATTAGAGAATTACAATCCCTGTCCCTGTTCACTTTATTAGACTCACCGTGATTTTTCCAAATTTTCATACGTATTGGTATATTTTATTGGTTCGACTTGAAAATGTATAATTTATGTGTTTGAGAAAAAAAAATATAAAAATTCATGATACGAAAAAAAAATTAGGTCCTCCCTTAGCAGCTATCAATGACAGGATCCTACGTTGCATGCTTAAAATGCAGTTTTTTGCGACTTTTTTCAAACTGTCATTGTGGTTCCAATGATGAATGATTCTTTCTATGAGTTGAACCCTTGTTGTTATTTTTTCTTTTCCCGATTCCCTTTTCAAGCACTCAAAAACATTTTCTATTGGATTCATGTCGGGCGAATTTCCGGGCCATCGTAACAGTGTAATTTTTTTGTCCTCAAGGAATTTCATGACCCTCTTCGCTTTATGGCATGGCGCAGAATCTTGCATAAATATTGCTTGACCATTTCGGAACCAATCTCTCAATTGGGGCAAAATAAAAAGGCAGCTTTCCAATACCTTAATGTATTGGTCCTGCCGCATGGTCCCTTCCACAACATAAAGGCGGCCCAACACTTCAGCACTGATAACTGACCATATCATGACTGAGGTGGGATGTTTTACTGTTTTTTTGGGTACAATCTGGATGATACTTCTCACCAATTCTCCTTTTCACAAACTGTGGCTTGACATCAAGAATTTGATTGGTCGATTCATCGCTGAAGTAAACCTTGAAGAAATGAAACAAAAATTTTCAGAGAAATATGAAAAAAATGTCAGAAAAAAAGTAGCTTACTGTATTGCAATCTTCCTCTGTAAAATGCTTATATGATTTGGCCCAGTTGAATCGGTCTTTTACCATTTTTGGGGACAGTTTTGGCTTTTTTTCAGGTTTTCTTCCTTTGAAGCCCATCTCATACAAATTTCGGCGAACTGTCATATCGGAAACATTGGATCCAGTCTCTTCAAATTTTTTTTTATTTCCAGATGGGATAGACGTCTATTTTCCAACACAATATTTTTGAGCATTCTCTGACATCTTGGAGTTACAAGCTTTTTTCTGCCACAATGACCTTTCCTTTGGCGATTTTTCTTTGGCAGTCACTTGCCACGTTGTCGTCTCCATTATTATTCGTCGTTCTTTCCTCGAAAATGGGGACGTTTGGTGCTCGTTTCGAGTCGGTTTTTTGTCGATTCCCGGGTTGTTTGAATGTGATGAATATGTTGACGATTTCGCATGCACAGGGTGGGCGAAGTTCGTTGTCTTGTGCTGCCTCACTTGAGGGAGTCACATATAGAGAAGATGGGTGCGTTTTGCAGAGGCAGCAGTTACGGAAATGTTCCTAAATGTCTATTATCTGCCTGCTGAAAGTTGAGCTATTTATCTATGTTACATTTTTATTAGCGTAATTGAATTTCGCTCCTTCTCTGCAACAAGTTTTGTAGCTGACAGTTGTGACAGAAATCTGAATTTCAAAATTAACCATAATAGCAAAGATTATAGAGTTAGAAAGATAGGAAACGCCCTTACATCTGTGGTACTAATCCGACTACGATTTTTGGCTAGTTTCTTACTTTTGACACCTAGATGACGCTGAAAACATTATCCAGTACAGAAAACTGTTTCAATAGGGGCGAAATTCGAATTATACTTCTCATAAATTTCCATTAAATTGAGTATTCTTTGTCGAGCTTTTAAAGAAACATCCTGATCGACTAAACAAAAGCAGGCTCCGCTTTTAGATCAGGATGATATTTTCCATTCACACATTGTTATGAATCGAATGAAATACGCTTCTGGATTCTTTATATTTTTATTTGAAATGATTGTGTAAAATCAACTACAATACAATAATTATGAAATTGAGAACATTTTAAAAATTTGTTCACATATTAGAGAATTACAATCCCTGTTCACTTTATTAGACTCACCGTGATTTTTCCAAATTTTCATACGTATTGTGTTAGAATATATTATTGCTTCGGGTGGAAAATGTATAATTTATGTGTTTGAGAAAAAAAATATAAAAATTCATGATACGAAAAAAAAATTAGGTCCTCCCTTAGCAGCTATCAATGACAGAATCCTACGTTGCATGCTTAAAATGCAGTTTTTTGCGACTTTTTTCAAACTGTCATTGTGGTTCCAATGATGAATGATTCTTTCTATGAGTTGAACCCTTGTTGTTATTTTTTCTTTTCCCAATTTCCTTTTCAAGCACTCCCAAACATTTTCTATTGGATTCATGTCGGGCGAATTTCCGGGCCATCGTAGCAGTGGAATTTTTTTGTCCTCAAGAAATTTGATGACCCTTTTCGCTTCATGGCATGGCGCAGAATCTTGCATAAATATTGCTTGACCATTTCGGAACCAATCTCTCAATTGGGGCAAAATAAAAAGGCAGCTTTCCAATACCTTAATGTATTCTCCAGAATTTTTGAGCTGATCATGTGTTCTAGACTTCTCTCATATATGAATAGTAATAATCATTTTTCCCGACTTCAACACGGTTATTTGAGGGGGCGATCAACAAATACGGCTATTTGTCAATTTCTGAACACAATCTTAGATCATTTAGAGAATAAAAATTCGGCTATGGGCATTTCTGTGGATTTGAAAAAAGCTTTTGATTGCGTTAACCATGATATTTTGCTACAGAAACTTCAAAGATACGGAATAAGGGGAAGAGCCAATGAGTGGATAAAGTCTTTTCTTTCTAATAGGCGGCAACAGGTTGTCATTAATAATATGAAATCAAAAATAACAGATGTCGATGTAGGAATAGCACAGGGAAGTATGGTTCTTCATAATTTATATAAATGACCTTACATTATCATTACAAGATTATTGTATAACGAATTATGTTGACGATACTAACGTTTTGATCAGTGGAAAGAATATAAATGAGTTAAATTATAGAGTGGAAGAATGTTTTTCAAAAATTAATGATTGGTTTTCCATGAACAAATTATCTGTAAACGAGTCCAAGACAAATCTTATTTTATTTCGCACTAGACAATCGTCAATTATTCCAAGCAACATCACTCTTGGAAATAATGTAATAACACCTGTATCACATACAAAGTTTTTAGGCGTCCAAATTGAAGAATTCCTGAACTGGGATACTCATGTAAATAGAATGTGTTCGAAATTAGCTTCCATCGCTTATGGAATCAGCATTGTTACTCATTACATGAATGAGAAAACACTTCGAATCTTATATTATTCGAATTTTGAGTCAATTTTGAGATATGGAATCATTTTCTGGGGAAGCAGTTCTGGAATCCAGTCAGTTTTTGTAGTGCAAAATTGGGTCATTAGAATCATTTGTAAGATGAGGTACAGGGATTCATGTAGGGGTATATTCAAAAATATGAATATCCTTACAGTTTATGGCTTATATATATATGAGTGTCTAGTTTTTGTATTCAAAAATAAGGATGAATTCAATATTGGTGGGGTACATAATTATAATACGAGGACCAAAGATTTAATTTATCCTCATCATAGATTATCTATATTAGAAAAGGGGCCTTATTATATGGGCATAAAATTTTATAATAAGTTACCACTCAATTTGAAAAGTTGTAATAATTTTAAGAAATTTCAAAAAGATGTAAAGAATATATTGATTAAATTGGAACCATAGGTATTCATTGGCCGACTATTTTAGTTGAGAGAATTTAGCTTAGGCTACTTGTGCTTTTGTGACGTCATTTCATTTTTTTATGTTTATATTATATAGTATGTAAAATTTGAAATAAAGATTATTATTATTATTATTATTGGTCCTGCCGCATGGTCCCTTCCACAACATAAAGGCGGCCCAACCCTTCAGCACTGATAACTGACCATATCATGACTGAGGTGGGATTTTTACTGTTCTTTGGGTACAATCTGGATGATACTTCTCACCAATTCTCCTTTTCACAAACTGTGGCTTGACATCAAGAATTTGAATGGTCGATTCATCGCTGAAGTAAACCTTGAAGAAATGAAACAAAAATTTTCAGAGAAATATGAAAAAAATGTCAGAAAAAAAGTAGCTTACTGTATTCCAATCTTCCTCTGTAAAAAGCTTATATGATTTGGCCCAGTTGAATCGGTCTTTTACCACTTTTGGGGACAGTTTTGGCTTTTTTTCAGGTCTTCTTCCTTTGAAGCCCATCTCATACAAATTTCGGCAAACTGTCATTTCGGAAACATTGGATCCAGTCTCTTCAAAATTTTTTTGTTATTTCCAGATGGGATAGACGTCTATTTTCCAACACAATATTCTTGAGCATTCTCTGACATCTTGGAGTTACAAGCTTTTTTCTGCCACAATGACCTTTCCTTTGGCGATTTTTCTTTGGCAGTCCTTTTCACAAACTGTGGCTTGACATCAAGAATTTGAATGGTCGATTCATCGCTGAAGCAAACCTTGAAGAAATGAAACAAACATTTTCAGAGAAATATGAAAAAAATGTCAGAAAAAAAGTAGCTTACTGTATTCCAATCTTCCTCTGTAAAATGCTTATATGATTTGGCCCAGTTGAATCGGTCTTTTACCATTTTTGGGGACAGTTTTGGCTTTTTTTCAGGTCTTCTTCCTTTGAAGCCCATCTCATACAAATTTCGGCGAACTGTCATTTCGGAAACATTGGATCCAGTCTCTTCAATTTTTTTTTTTATTTCCAGATGGGATAGACGTCTATTTTCCAACACAATATTCTTGAGCATTCTCTGACATCTTGGAGTTACAAGCTTTTTTCTGCCACAATGACCTTTCCTTTGGCGATTTTTCTTTGGCAGTCACTTGCCACGTTGTCGTCTCCATTATTATTCGTCGTTCTTTCCCAGAAAATGGGGACGTTTGGTGCTCGTTTCGAGTCGGTTTTTTGTCGATTCCAGGGTTGTTTGAATGTGATGAATATGTTGACGATTTCGCATGCACAGGGTGGGCGAAATTAGTTGTCTTGTGCTCCCTTACTTGAGGGAGTCACATATAGAGAAGATGGGTGCGTTTTGCAGAGGCAGCAGTTACGGAAATGTTCCTGAATGTCTAGTATCTGCCTGCTGAAAGTTGAGCTATTTATCTATGTAACATTTTTATTAGCGTAATTGAATTTTGCTCCTTCTCTGCAACAAGTTTTGTAGCTGACAGTTGTGACAGAAATCTGAATTTCAAAATTAACCATAATAGCAAAGATTATAGAGTTAGAAAGATAGGAAACGCCCTTACATCTGTGGTACTAATTCGACTACGATTTTTGGCTAGTTTCTTACTTTTGACACCTAGATGACGCTGAAAACATTATTCAGTACAGAAAACTGTTTTAATAGGGGCGAAATTCGAATTATACTTCTCATAAATTTCCATTAAATTGAGTATTCTTTGTCGAGCTTTTAAAGAAACATCCTGATCGACAAAACAAAAGCAGGGCTCCGCTTTTAGATCAGGATGATATTTTCCATTCACACATTGTTATGAATCGAATGAAATACGCTTCTGGATTCTTTATATTTTTATTTGAAATGATTGTGTAAAATCAACTACAATACAATAATTATGAAATTGAGAATATTTTAAAAATTTGTTCACATATTAAAGAATTACAATCCCTGTTCACTTTATTAGACTCACCGTGATTTTTCCAAATTTTCATACGTATTGTGTTAGAATATTTTATTGCTTCGAGTGGAAAATGTATAATTTATGTGTTTGAGAAAAAAAATATAAAAATTCATTGATACGAAAAAAAAATTAGGTCCTCCCTTAGCAGCTATCAATGACAGGATCCTACGTTGCATGCTTAAAATGCAGTTTTTTGCGACTTTTTTCAAACTGTCATTGTGGTTCCAATGATGAATGATTCTTTCTATGAGTTGAACCCTTGTTGTTATTTTTTTCTTTTCCCGATTCCCTTTTCAAGCACTCCCAAACATTTTCTATTGGATTCATGTCGGGCGAATTTCCGGGCCATCGTAGCAGTGGAATTTTTTTGTCCTCAAGAAATTTGATGACCCTTTTCGCTTTATGGCATGGCGCAGAATCTTGCGCAAATATTGCTTGACCATTTCGGAACCAATCTCTCAATTTGGGCAAAATAAAAAGGCAGCTTTCCAATACCTTAATGTATTGGTCCTGCCGCATGGTCCCTTCCACAACATAAAGGCGGCCCAACCCTTTAGCACTGATAACTGACCATATCATGACTGAGGTGGGATGTTTTACTGTTCTTTGGGTACAATCTGGATGATACTTCTCACCAATTCTCCTTTTCACAAACTGTGGCTTGACATCAAGAATTTGAATGGTCGATTCATCGCTGAAGCAAACCTTGAAAAAATGAAACAAAAATTTTCAGAGAAATATGAAAAAAGTGTCAGAAAAAAAGTAGCTTACTGTATTCCAATCTTCCTCTGTAAAATGCTTATATGATTTGGCCCAGTTGAATCGGTCTTTTACCATTTTTGGGGACAGTTTTGGCTTTTTTTCAGGTTTTCTTCCTTTGAAGCCCATCTCATACAAATTTCGGCGAACTGTCATATCGGAAACATTGGATCCAGTCTCTTCAAATTTTTTTTTTTTATTTCCAGATGGGATAGACGTCTATTTTCCAACACAATATTCTTGAGCATTCTCTGACATCTTGGAGTTACAAGCTTTTTTCTGTCACAATGACCTTTCCTTTGGCGATTTTTCTTTGGCAGTCACTTGCCACGTTGTCGTCTCCATTATTATTCGTCGTTCTTTCCTCGAAAATGGGGACGTTTGGTGCTCGTTTCGAGTCGGTTTTTTGTCGATTCCCGGGTTGTTTGAATGTGATGAATATGTTGACGATTTCGCATGCACAGGGTGGGCGAAGTTCGTTGTCTTCTGTTCCCTCCCTTGAGGGAAACATATATATAGAGGAAATGGGTGCATTTAGCAGAGGCAGCAGTTGCGGAACTATTCCCAAATTTCTATGATCTGCCTGCTGAAAGTTGAGCTATCTATCTGTTTAACATTGTACATGTTCGATAGCGTTAGGCATTTTTATTGGTGTAATTGAATTTAGCTCCTTTTCGGTGCCAAGTTTTGTAGCTGACAGTTGAGACAGAAATCTGAATTTCAAACCTAACCATAATACCTATATCCTGGCAGTTGGTCTTACCCTTGTTTATAAATCTCTAGTTATTCAATGAAGTGTAATAGAGGGAGTTGGCTGATAGAGGGCGCTTCATTCAACTCCTCTTTCATTATATTTGTCATGATAAAATCTCACATTTGTCTACTCTAATCTACAACATATGCTACATTGGATTCTGAAAAGTCTCATTCAGTGTCCAATTTTAATTGAATTCATTAAACAAGCATCTCAAACTATAGCGGCCTCTATCATCTAACTCCCCTAACTACTGTCCATTGAATAACTATACCCTGTTCAAATTTAAGAAGGAGCAACAACAACAAACAGAATCGTCTGGTTTGCGCACAATAAAGCTCGTATTGGTCAAAGGGTCATAACAACGATCCCTTCGACCGCCCTAAAAGATTGCCAGGATCGTACTCGGATCTATCGTCGAGATTGCGGCAAGGTAATTCCAGGAAGCACCAGAGTTTTAGAGATTTGGGTCGGAATCTTGCAAGATTCCGACAAAGTAATTCCGGATTTGGGTCCTTTCTATTCAGTTAAAACTGAACGATTGTATGAAATCTCCTCGATTCGACTCTGGACGGAAAGTAACTATCCGAAAGCCCTCCTACCGCTGCGCGAACTGCTCTCGCTTAGGTTTGAACAAAGTATAGAGTTGTATTAACAATGGTGTTACTTACGAATCTTGACAGATTACGAAAATTGAATTGATTTGATTTGAAAATTTATAGGATCGGAGATCAGTTCTGACAACCACAAAACGAAAAATATAACTGACAACTATGCTGTGATGAATTCATTACAGCACTACTTCTAGTTCTGTAATGAACTCATTACAATACTGAAATAGAGAATAGTATATTCTAAAACAAGTTGCAGAATGAGCTCCTATTCCAACACGAAAACGGGCGACGAAGGAGCGAGTTTTCGATTGCATGAGTGTTGGGATTGCCTTCTGTAACGAATATTAGACGATATTTTCTCTATTTCAGTCAATTTTTGTGAAATACTCTCGAAATTCAAATGAAAATTCAGATTAGTGACTTTTGTTTTGTATCTTAGCAGTTGGTGTGACATACGAAATTTGACAGATCACGGAATTTGAATTGATTTGATTTGAAAATTGATTCGATCGGAGGTCAGTACTGACAACCATAAAACGAAAAATATAACTGAAAACAATGCTGTAATAAATTTCATCGAGAGAGAATATTTTGAATGTAAAAATACATATGTTTCTTTGAACTGTCAGAAATGGGGGCAACGATGACCTGATATCAGCCGATTTTCACTAGCGGTTTCCTATCGGTACCGCTCCTTCTGCTGCTATCGTATTCAATCGTTTGGAAAAGTGGGAAATCTTCGGAAAAATGGCCGTAAAATTATTTTAAAACTCAATAACAATTTGAATCGATCGAATAAATATCAGTATGAGACAGTTTGGTTCTTTGCATATGCTTCATGAATGTTCTTATTTTGTAATGGAGTCAGTTTATCAACGGCTTCAATTTGAAACAAGTTTTCTGAAAATGCCAAAACGTAAATTAACAAACGCTGGGGCTAATAGGGCTATCGGAATGCTACGGGGTGGCCTAACTCAGGTTGTTGTAGCGGAAAGACTCCATAAGTCAGCCGAAGTGTGATATCTCGACTTTGGAATAGGTTCAGGGAGACAGGTTCCGTGTTGGAAAGACCAAGGCTTGGTGAGCGACGAAAAACAACACCTACTCAGGATCGTTTCATCATCGTTTCGGCGAGAAGAAAGCCTACATCTAGGTGTAGAATGCTACGCAATACTCTTCAAAATGCAGATGGGATCCAAGTTCCCATCGAAACCATCAGACGACGTTTGAAAGAGGAGAATCTAGGTTCTATACGTCCATTAAGAGGAGTTTCATTAACACTTGACCATGAGCGTCAAAGAATGGAATGGGCAAGGCAACATATCAATTGGAACTATCAATGGTGTAGTGTCCTTTTCACTTATGAATCTAGATATGGTCGATTTTTAGATTCTCGAAGAATAAGGGTATGGACAATCCCACGCATACCCCGTAATCGGCGCTATGTCCAAGGAGTCCATCCATTCCGAGGGGATAGTGTTATGGTATGGGCCGGAATATGTTTCAACGGGCGCACAAATCTACACATTTGTCCTGGGAATATGACCGCCTTACACTAGAGGGAGCAAGTCATTGACAATGTTTTGCCAAATTTTCACGCTGCTATTGGTGAAACTTCTCGATTTCTAGACGATAACGCTAG
Organism: Hippodamia convergens; assembly: GCA_038502775.1. Lineage (NCBI taxonomy): Eukaryota > Metazoa > Arthropoda > Insecta > Coleoptera > Coccinellidae > Hippodamia > Hippodamia convergens. Next base: position 88,916,711 of record CM076607.1, on the reverse strand, counting down.
ACCGCACCGTGCAGACATAGTTGAGATTGCGCTCGAGGAGCTTGGTATTCCACATTTACCAATACCTCCGCGTTCACCAGATTTGAATTGCATATAACATGCATGGGATATGCTCCAAAGAAGATTAGATAATCATCAACCTACCCCAGAATCCTCAAATGATCTGAGAGAGCTTCTGCCCCGTTTATGGAACCAAATTCCTCAAGAAATGTTCAACAACGTCGGGTGTAGTAGGTATGCAAAGAAGATGTCAAGCTGTTATTGATGCCCGTGAAGGCCATACATTTGTATTGATGGTCTTAAAATGCTTGAATTCTCTGGGAATGAAATTTCTTTATTTAACTCAATTTTTCCTAATCATTCTGTATACGCTGCAGGCTAATTTAATTTTGAAACTTGAAATCATAGTAATATGAATTTTCATCACAAAATCTCATTCAAACTATACTTTTTTGCAATTTAAATCAATATCATAACTCATGTGGAGCAGTTTATTTTTCTAATGACTACTATAAATCAGCCTGTTCGTTGATTTAAGAATACTTCAATCAACGGCTTGTGACCCGATTTCGGCTTGACGTCAACATCTGGGACACCTGTATGAAGCAGGATTGAAGGTCCAAGAAATTTTCTAATAACTCTTGACAGACTGCTACACTTGTTAATTCCCACAGGATTCCTGGTACATTTTCCATTCACATAGTATCATTAAATACGAAAATGGCTGTTTCATCTATAACATTTTCAAATAAAAGAAATGTTAACTGTGCCTTTTTGCAAGCTTCTATCATTCCGATAATCATTACAACCTAAGCCATTAAGTAGGATTCTTACTTCTTACAAAAATTTGGTAAAATCTTTGGCAAAAACTTTTGCCCGATCAGCACAATAGACGTCCAATAATTGCTTCTTAATATACGCTATCAATTTTGTTAATTTTTTCATGTCAATGTTAGTGTTTAGATTTAGTTGGGATCGTCACACTGAGAAGAGTGTCCATAATGGGGAAACTTTAAAATCTTTCTTACCCCCAAAATATGCTAGTAAGGCTTTCTCATTAAAATATATGTTTTATCTTCTGATCACACCAAGTTATGAAATTTTCGTGAGCCAAATCGTAAACTGTCTCTGACTTTTTGGAAATTATTGATGCCTCTTCAACATCTCTTCAGAATTTGAATCGCTCATTTTGTTAAAGTAAATAAAAACCATGCATTCTGGCTTATTCATTTACAAAGTCAAGAGACTCGATTTAATTATTTATTTTTATCAGTTATAATCTGTCTTCTTTAATTCTGTGTCAAATCCGTTCATTCTGACACATCTTGTAGAACAAATTCGTTCGGGAATATTTCATTCTAGCACAGTTTTCATGGTAGTATTTATTGATTTCATATTGGCTTCCTGCCACGGATTCATTTATTATCTGTCAAATTTATGAGAGACAAAACAGTTCTCGTTCTGCCAACCCACATGCTTCAATGAAAAATCACTAAACGATAACTACATTCAATGAATAAAAGAAAATAACGTATTATACTCGTTCATTCTCGCCAGTTCATGGCTCGTTTTTTAATTTTGAACTTGAATGCACGTTTATTATAAATAAGTATTCAATTACTTTATTCAAAATTAGAAAAAACCTGTATGTAATACGTAGAGAAATGCAATTTTGTGTAGCTTGCTAGCTTTTGTGGAAGAAACGAGGTTACATAAAATTAGGCATTTCAACTGATTTCATAAAGAGCTATTTTAGATAATGACAGGAATAGTTATTTATGATACAAGTGAAGAAGGCATTGATATTCTTACACCAGTTCAAAATGCAATGAACAAGTGTTAGAATGAGCCTTTTGTATCATACATTATTTTCTCTAATTCGCTGAATTTTTATCGAAATTAATGAAATATTGCTGTAAATATCGTATAGTAATTTTTGCATTGAAAAATTTGATTGGCAGAATATTCCTGGAAACAATACTAGAATGAAATATTCTAACATTGTTTTGTTCTACGAAATGTGGCAGAATGAATGGATTTGACATATAATTAGAGAAATTAAATTTCACAATGAAATGATTGTGACCTCATATTTTTATATTGCCTCTTTTTTTTTCAAACAATTTCACCCCTCTAGGATATTATAAAAACACTTTCGTTAGAAAGTTCAAAATATATATGCTTGCTGTAGAATACTTTATTTTGTAAAATCAAACTTCATAACGTCTTCAATCACTGATGCTGACTTGTGACTTCTCCGAATCTTCTTCTTGTTGTTTCTCTTTCTGCTTCTTGAGGTTTTCAGCTAAGAATCTGAATCTTAGCACACATTCCTCCTGTAAATCAAAACATTAGAAAACAATTAAAAATGTTAAATATTCGACAAATTCTTCAAAACACATCAATACAATCTTAATTTCATGAAGTTAATTATTTTTTGATGGGTAGAAAATAACAGTATTTAAGTCTTCATTTTACCATTGTTGAAGCCAAAAACTCCTTTTAGGAAACATAGGAAACCCAAAACTCTTTATTTCTTATATCTTTCATGAACTTTACAACACAAATCAATGTTTTAAAAAATCTCTAGGAAACTAGCTAGATGTTTAATCAAAGGATAAGTTACTCGAATTACTCGTTTTTACAAAAAAGTAGTTGATCATGTTCATTCATAGCTCTCTCGAGTTCAAACCTTCCTTTAAAAGCAATAATTGATGTAATTTATGAAAACCTACCTTAGTTTTGTTTGGTACATGTTCCGCTATCCTATCCCACCTATCATTGCATCCTTTCGGATATTTAAGAAGGGCTTCTTCCAAAGCTTTCTGTTGATCTTGATTCCAACTATGCACCTCTTTGGTTTCCTCGGGTAGAAGAACATCTTTTTTTGTTTTCACCTTGACCGCAACAGGCTCCAAAACTTTTTCCTCCTCGTTAGGGAGTCGATAACCATTTTCCTTCACTTTGGCAGCCATATATGTTACTTCTGGAACTGATCGACCAAGACTTTCTGCAATTACTTCCCAGCGATTGCTGGATCCTCCTGGATATTTTTTAATCAATTTGATGAGTTCTGCCAAATCGTCATCTGTCCAAAGACCACCGCTGATCGGAGGAGCATTAGCCGAAGAATCTTGCGATGTCTTGGGATTATATGTTGTTTCGAAATTTGGCCCTTGAACAAAAAACCTTGAAATTTTCTAATCAGAATGATAAAAACTGAACTAATTTTGACATTATTGAATAATAACTGATCTCCTCATCAAAATGAATATTATTACAGATCAAAATACCTTCAGGAATCAGAAATCCTTTATTTCGTTTTCGTACAGTTTTTATCTTAGGAACTTCAACTGGGGGTTCCTCTGGTGGAGGTTTCTTTATCGTTTCTTGTATATGATAAGTCAACATAGACTTCAAAGCAACTACTGCATAAGGTGCAGACGTTATAATAAACCAAACCAAACGTGGTATCTGAATAGGTAATGTGTCATAAAGCGAAGGTTTTTCCAACTCAATCACCTCTGTTTTATCCCTATCCTTCCTTTTTTTCTTTCTTGTTTGTTCCTATAACAAAATGAGGATTCATTAATCAAAGTATCACAATGACCTCTTTCAACTTACCAATTCATATTTCTTTTCTAAGTATGCTGCCCAATTGACTAGATACTGTCCAACAGTGATAATCACAAATAGAATAACACAAACTTCAGTCATCCCCATTTTACGAACATATCGATAATAATATACAGCATTCCTCCAGTTGGGTAACCCATTTTTGAGTATATCGTCGTAGTATTTTCTCTTCGATGGAGTCTTCAGAACATCATAAACGCTAACTAGGTTTCTAAATTCGGCTGATGTGTCCCTGTCTACATTTTTGTCTGGATGTAGTTTCAACGATAGTTTTCTGAATGCTGATTTGATTTGTTCGTGGGTTGCATCCTAAGAATCATTATTGATAGAAGGAAAGTGATTGTCTGTTGGAAACGTCAAATTTACTCACATTCGTAACATTCAATAAATTATAAAAGTTTTCTTGAACTTCCTCGACAACGTCGAATATTTCTAATTGTTCCGAATCCCATGCCAAACATATTTGTGGGATGGAAAAAATGAAAATCCAAAACAACTTCATTGTTTCGACTAGTTCATTTCAACACTCCCATTGAGGGAGTATTTCAAATATTTCTACGAAATTTAATTATTTTTGTTATTAGGTTAGGACAGTAGACGTCACTAGGGGAGCTGTCAAATGTTAGTCGTTGAGCCTGGAACTACTTCATGATGTGGTTGTCTGGAACTACTCGATACCACAGAATGAAGTAGTCTTAATTTTTTGGATTCACCTGTTTACTACCAGTTCACGAAGACGTTTCATTAAATTAATATTTCTATGTTACATTTGTATCTAAATTCAAAGGTGCAAATTTTGACTTTTCTATCTGAACACAAACCAGGTGTATTACTGGTTGCAGATGTCTGCTTGAGAAAGAAGAAGAAGAAAGTAGGTATTTTATCATGTGAATTTTCCTTAGAATATAAAATCCCAGGAAGGAGCCTATGCGCACCTAATGCAAGAGCGGAAGTGCGACAAGAGTGCACCACGAATGAGTCATCGTTTGGTTTGAATTTGAAATAAGAAAGTGGTGCTCTCAGCAAATTGTACTTTTATTTGGTTTTTGTGATATTTTCGCAGTTTAACTGTATTGAATTAAGTTTTAGGCGAGGTTTAAAGGTGTGTCCGTGAATTTCTTACTATTTTATACACGTAATTTAGTGCTATAAGACATTTTCCAAGTTTAGAACATTTTCGATAAAATGATTAGTTGTGCAGAGTGTGGCAATTTCAAAACACCAAAAAAACAAGAATTTGGTGTAACATTTCACAGGTAAGTGATATTGGTATTGAAATGATTCATTTTTTCCTGAAAAACACGGGATTTCAATTTTGCTGAATTTGGAGGTTATCCGTAACAAACCATGGGCGTAGATGATGTTCGGTAATCAATTTCATTGAACCAACTGACACTGATAGTTGGTAGCGCTATTAATTTCGTCTCAAGGGACATTTCGGAAGTAAAACCATGATTGTATCGTTGAATTAATTTTTATTCAGTTCTTCACAATTTATAAGTTCAATTATTTTTCCAGATTTCCCAGAGATGAAAAACAGAGAGTGATATGGATGAGTTTCGTAAAGAAACCTGGGTTTTGTCCTAACGACAGGAGCCTTTCATGTTCCAGGCGATTGTTTTAATCGGTCATCTGTGGCCTTTATCAGGTTATTTCCAGCAGCTTTCCAACAATTGAAATCGATCAGTTGGAATATGTAAGTAAAGAATAAAGGACCATGAAATGAATATATCGTCTGATACTTTTGATGAAAAGTACAACTAATTGTTTTTTCATCACCAGGTTGAATTATATTTGTAAAAATACGGTTGATGATGAAAGAATTAGAACTGTATAACAGATTAATTTTGTTAACGAATCAATAAAAACAATAAAAATTGCATTGTGTTTTGCTCCCCTACTTCGTTAAGATTTTTTAGACCGATTTGAAATATGCCATTTCGTTAATAAAATGTAATTGAAAATTCAAATGCCCTACGCCACTGCGAAACGGAAACGAGTATCGGCCATATTGAGTGCACCATTCTCGTCGCACCAGAATGCATGATATGCTCCTTCCTGGTTTTCTATATTCTAAGGAATTTTCATGTTATATAAAATTCAAAAAAAGGATACTATGGAAAAAGCAAAGTTGAAATCAAAAAACAATGTGAAATGTAATTTTTTTTCTTCGAAATGATCGTTGTTTTTGAAGAAAAAAATCCTCTGAATTGTTGTCTGGATTACAAAACAAACATCATGATTGGATTCTTGAAATTATGGTTTTACAGTTCTTTATTCTGTAACAAAAAATATCACCAACTTCAATCATTGCACGAACCAATATTTTTTGGTCTACAAACTATTCTCAGTTCTATCCTAAGGCACATTCAGCCAAAGTTCCAACCAGTATAAATAGATTTTATAACAAATTAAAATAATTTATACCTTCATCATTTATTTTACATTCATAATCACTTTCGAAGAATTATTTCATATCATTCAATGATGAAATTATTGAAGGTAAATACCTATTTTAGAGTGAAATTTAAGTGATTTACAAATAAAGTCACTGGAAAAAAACAGGTCGATTTCTGATCTAAAACACATTTTTTTGTCATCAGGTACATCATTTTTCGAAAGAAAGATGGCTGTACAAGTGGAACTATGCTATAAGGTACAATGGAAAAAAGTCATCTTATGATTTTCAACAAATTCATTAAATTCTCACATTCTTTGACTCGCTAATTCATTAGAAATTTCTCGACAACGGATGGCTCAAGAAATAGTTTTTCTTACTGTATAAACTTTCAGATAAGTTTTTCAACGGAAGATCCATTATTTCACACTCTTGTATGACATCGTTCAAAAGTGCTCTCACGTGTTTGTAAGAATTTTGACAAATCACATTGGCCAATACCATCTCCGTTTCGTTATGTTCCAAACCTACGCAATAAGATCGGGAAGCTCTACTCAAGCAAGAAATCATGGCGTAGATGTGCATCACGGATTCAGACAATCTCCTCAAATGATTATGGCAGTTCAATACTTCCATTCCGTAAGTGCCTAAAAGCGATTCAGTCGCATACTGTAGCCTTAGAACGCAATATTCGATATGATCTGCTGCGTCTTGACATGATGGATGTAGATAATTCTTCAGTCCCAATGTTAAATCCGGATTATCTTCGTTTTGTTTCCTATTTTGCCACAACCGCTTCAATATGAAGGTCCCGTGAAACATTGGGTTCCTCAGTTTCTTAACCGTTTGCCCCAAGTTTTTCCCTGAATGTTGTATGCCGAATAATCCGATCAAAAGTTTCGCCATGTTTTCGTTCTCGTAATGAGTATACTGCGTTATGGCTTCCTTGTGCAATTGTCGACAGAAATGTTTAGCATCCATGAAAGGTGTCCCTATTAAACTCATACCTAACACTGTTGATTTCACAGCTAATTCTGATGAAAGTCCTCTAGTAATCATACATTCCATGTCGCAATCCTGATTTTCATAGGTGCTCATAAGTCCAGATGTTAAATACACCATACTTTCCACCATATATGTGTAAGATAATATTTCACTCATTATCGAAGTTACAGCTTCTGTTTGATATATTTCTTCACCTGGCGCCGTATTAATCAATAAATCATTCGAGAGAGAATTCACCAATTTCCTCAGAATGTTCAGATTTATCACACTCATATCCAGGTGATATTCAGGCAGAACTTTGGAAAGAATGCTACTTGTCCCTTTTACTTGCAGTATATTTTTTTTGGGTATCCACACATCATTGAAAATTAAATTACATGTTCCATCTAAACTTGAATCGTTCACATCAATCTTCTCAATGCTTACTCCAGGCATATCCTTGTCAACTATAAAAGCTGAAAAATCATTTACTTCCGAATAATTTTTTCTCATTTCCCCAGTTCGCACGAAAATAATGAATAAATCAGCATTTTCTCCATTAATGATATACTTTTTCTTTCCTTTCAGAATATAGGATTCCAAATCTTCTTTTATATAACCCATTGGAATGTCATCAGAGGGTTGGTCAGATTCTACAGAATTATTTGCTATACTTATAGTTGCCGAAACCTCTCCGTTCAATAATTTCTGTAAATATTTACTTTTCTGTTCGTCTGTTCCAAATTCAGATAGAAGATTTATACATAACTCGTTGTTTAAAAAATTATATCTATACCTATTGTCTAGTAGTATTTCATTTATTCGGCATTTTTCGGTTTGATTCAATTCCCTCCCTCCAATATCTGTAGGACATTGCAATCCTAAGCATTTCTGAATCTTCAATCTACGAAAAGCTTCTTTAACATCTTTCGGCTCATCTTGTTGATTTTTGATACGTAGTAATATGTTTGTAGTAGTTTCCAATTCGTCAACATCTTTTTTTGTCAACTCCGGATAAGTCAAAATTTCCGTATCCACTATGCCCAGAAACAAATTCTTGACGAAAGGTTCTCTTTGAGGCAGTTTGACTCTATTTTTGGATACAACTGTGGACAAACCTTCGAGATCGTTATATTCATTCGCTATGTTTTGATCAGCTGCTTTTTCAACGGGGACTGTCGACAATTTCCTTATTGAACCGTTTAAAATTCGGCGAGGTAAAATTCTTGGCAATACATAAAATGAATACATTTTTATTTGTGTAATCTCAATCTTTTTATTTGGTTATAACATCCTAACCTAACTCCATAGACGTCCATAGAACAGATTATAGGAACAGAAATCAGTCGATTCGATGACCTTCCTTTAAAAGGGACTGTAATTTAGCTCTGTGGATAACCAATAAAATTAATGGCAAATTCAAATATTTGTTATTGTTTAACCACATACAGAAGTTTAATAGATTCAATATAGACACAGTTAAAGGATTTCCAAGGTTTCATTCCTAACAAAAATGAGCAAACCCAAAAAATGTCCAGCGAAGGAGAGCTTGGAAAGAATAAATTATCTATACCAAGTAAATATATACATTTATATTTTCAAATGTAAAAGCCATTTTAATGAAATAAAAAATTTTCAGATTGCCAACGAACTCACAGCAACCAACCCTGCAAACGATAGGCTTTCTAAAAGCTGTTCGAACCTTATGATCCAGGTTGCAAAAAAGACTGTTCAGAGAATGTAAATTTATTGAAAATCAAATAATCTTTTTCCTAAACAGAATTATTTTCAGGGATGTTGACATGAAGAGGAGGATTTGCAAGGCTTGTAAATCATTATTATTGCCAGGTATTAATTGCAAAGTAAGAATAAAAAAGAAGATTGTGAGATGGACTTGTGATACTTGTCAAAATATTAAACGATTTCCAACTAAGAGTGTAAAACCTGTTTGGAGCCAGACAGAAGAAAGTATCGTTGAAGTATTGGATTATGGAAAGAGTGAAGCTGATAAGGAACAAAAATGAATGAATTATTAATCTGACTACTAAATATCCAATTTTCATTATCAAGTTACTGGGAAAAATTGTTATCGTTTGTTTTCAAAAGTTTGATTAAAAAATGTTATGATGTTACTCAGTGTATTTTACTTTGAATACAATATTATTTTGATATCTTTTTGATACTTTGGGGTACATGAAATTTGAATAACAAAAACTCAAAACGACAAAAACAAAACAGAAATTTCTCACGCTCAAATTTAATTGATTTATCAATGAATTGTTGTAGTGATTTATTAAAATGATGCAAATATGCCTTTGCTTACTTAAAAAAAATGGTAATGCAACTTTCTTCATTTCATTTCTTTATTCAACATCATTCATAAAAATGATTCTATTTCAATTTCAACAGCTGAACAAGGATTCACCAAATCAAACTTGACTAAAACATCTGGATGAAGAACTCCAATTTTTCCAATAGTTTTATCGTTCCATCGTATCTCTGCCGAACGTCCAGGGAAAAAAGTCGGATCATCCGATTTAACCAGATAATACCCCTTTTTGGAATCCTGAGTGCCTCTAGGAACTTCTAAAGACAACATTACCCTATCAAGTAAACCATGCACAACCTCAAATCCGGCATTTTTGTTACAATTAACTGCACACATTCTTCTCTCATTCTTCGCTCCAACTTCAGCATTCGAATCTTTCAAAACAACGTCAGAAACTTCGAAAATTTTCAGAGGTAGAGGCATTTTTTTATTCGCAGCAATGGTTTTTAAAATACCGGGTAAAAGAGTTGTTCGGCAAACTTGAAACTCAAGAGTTTTAGGATTAGAAATATGCACTGCAGGAACTTTATCATGTCCTAATTTCGTCGATATATCTTCTTCTGAACACAGGGAGAATGTTAAAGCTTCAGTGAACCCAGCTTGGGCAATAACATTCCTCAGTAGGTCTGACAGTTTGTTAATCGGTAATTGATTTCCTATCGTATTCGTCCCAGGCAACGCTCTTTCGATATTATTGTAACCATAAGCGATAGCAACATCTTCATAAATATCACACGGATGGATCACATCATGTCTTGTAGGTGGAATTTTAACCTCCAATTCTGACTCGCTTTTCAAAGTTGAAGTCAGGGACATTTTAGACAGAAGATGTTCTATACTCTTTCCTGTTTCCTCTATACCAATAATTTGGTTAATATTTTCAACTAGAACATTTTCTTCCCTATAAGCAAGTTGCGGATATAAATGGCTTGCTCCATCAGGATATATAACTTCACAATACTCGGAAGAATATTTGTTTTTACAATATTGACTAAACATACAAATTAGAGTGTCCAGAACAATGTTTGCTTTGGTCAAATCAGTTGCTGTCACTTCAATAAAAACATTTTTCGTATTCAATGTTATTTTCGAGTGGTTCCCGTTAATAATAGGAGGCAAACTCAAGATAACTCCATTTTTATCGTATATAACTGGATATACTGGACTATCTTTAATAATATGCAAGTACTGTTTCAGCTGAACATGCGAAGAATATAATTCCATCACACCATTAGCATCCAATTCCTTATCATGATTCAAAGGGATGAATTTGATATCTTTAGGTGGTTTAGCGTCATATATGAAAGGAGGTTGTAAAGTGTCTAAATCGTGAGTTCCAATAGATACCAACGAACGTTTTCGGCATATGTTTTGGTGCAACTTATCTTGCAAATCGATAAAACTGTCATAACTTTCTTTCGTGAAATATAAATTCCTCAAAACTGCAGCCACGACGTAAGGTCGTACTTTAGCAGTATTTGGTAAGACTTTCATTTGAATAACACTGCCTTCAACGGGTTTCGTTGCTTTGAATACAGGAGGCGATATTTGTCCTAGAAATATTTTAAGACCCAAAACTAAGCCTTCTAGACAAAGCAAATCATAACGGTTGGCAGGAATATCAATTTTGTAAATGATTTCCTCCGATTCATCAATAGAAGCATCGACTTGGCCAAGTTCCTTGCTGGCCATACGTTTCTCAGTAGTTATTTCATCCAGTTCTAATCCAAACTGAAAACAGAGCTTCGCGAATTCATCGTCGTCATATTTCGTACCGAGCTCCTTGAATAAAATGTCTCTTTTAATACCAATGGTCGGCATTTTTGCACCTGTGGATGTGTGAAATGTTTTTCAAAACAGAAACCGATTTGAAGGTTATGTCATAGAAAAGATAAATCCTTCAACGTCATAGAGAAACAAAAATTGACATCTAGTTTTCTTGGCAGTTTTGGTCTTCGTTGGAACCATAGAAATTATACATTTGAATGAAAGAAAATTGTATGAAATCATGCACAATTTCCTGTTTACCAATGTACTTGTTCGTAATACTGCAACCCCGGCTTGAATAAGGATTGATCCCATATTTCAAAAACACAAAAAAATTGCCAGCCCAGCAATTGGATTCCAATGATGAAAAAAAATTGTGATACATATGTACATGTTGGAATTCATCCGAAACTCTGTCTAGTTTCCTGAAACATCGAAATGAAAAAAAAAATATACCAACACTTTCGTTTTTTCTCCTCACAAATAATTGGAGAATTTTTTGCTACATTTACGCTGTCGTTTGCCGTAAATTTTCATAATTGTTTCATATGATTGTGCCAAATAGTATCCATCAGATTTCCAGAAAAAATCAACAGGTTTCTCCTCATATAGAGAAAATTAGAAAAATTAGTAAATTGTAAAAAAATCGGCATAGCCTGAGCCAAGTACACAAAATGTGTATCCGTTTCAGGCTACAAAAATACAAAAAGCTTGAGAATTCATCAGATTGTAGGAAAATCAGCATACCTGGCAACACTGTATTTGAAGTTGGCCCAGCATTTTTGGATTTGCGAAAATTTTTTTGTTGTGCTGAATTGTGCTAGGTTTGTGCTGCTTTATGTCGTTGGAATTTTTCTTTCATTACATACAAGGTTCTCAAGATATTTCACACAATTTTTTGTACGTGTGTTTGTATATGTGAGAATTTTATGGATTAAAAAAAAAGCACGAAGCAGCACAAACCTATAAAGCACAATTCAGCGCAACAAGAATTTTGTCGAAAATCCAGATGTGCCTTGGGACAATCTCACAGACATTGTTGCCAAGTGTGCTTATGGACGACAAAGGCTTTCCACATGTTTTCTTCAAATGGCCAAGCAATATATGGAAAAATGTACAAAATTTTAAATGAATCTGCAAATTGCTGATAAGCAACAAGAAATTTTTCAAACTTAATGAAATTTGCTACCAAATGAAAACATAAAATATAGTGTGTGCCATATGAATTGACCTCGAAATTACATATTGAATAGTTCTTCAATAATTTGACTCATTTTAAATACCCAATCTGAAGAGTTTTTTCCGAGACTCTCATATTTACGAAAAATCAAATCATCTTATTTTTACCATGCTTTATAAATCAGCCTAGGTTTGTGCCTAACATTTTCCTGAGACACCCTGTATATTTCAAATCAACTCTAGAATATGGCCTTGAAGGACCTTCATGATACTGCATTGACAAAAAATCCGAAAATTCTACTGCTCGAACGTAATACAGATCCATGTCATTAGTGAAACACCCTGTATGTGTATAGAAAACCTCAGAAAAAACCCAGTGTAGGGACTTTAAAAGTGATGGAACTGTAGAGAAATGCAGATGAAATATTTAAATATTCTCTTTTCCAGAAACTTATGTTGAAAAAATACACTGTTTATTCTCCCTACTAACTTGAAATGTAAATTTGAAAATAGAAAAATATCATAGTGGAAAAATTAACGAAATTCAAAGATAATTATTTAAAAACATTTCAGAACATAATATTTGACCAAGCAAAAAATGATGAATAGTTAAATCAAACCGATTTAAAATTGACCAGCCATTTCAAAACTGAAACATAATTTTCAGGTAAAAGTGACCGTTAAACCTTAGACCTTGCTACTAGTCAAAACTACCTTTAGGACTGAAAATATCCAATATTGACTGCAGACTTTTCGTTTTTTAAAGAAAGGTCCTTTCATTTTATTTTATTTGAAGGATTTATTGTACGTCTTCATAAAACCTAAAGGTGGCCTTTTTCTACTCCACAATCAGTTGCAGTTCTAAGAACAAGATAAGGAAATAACTCCTTTGTGATGAAGTGACCACACTTTCTCCCAACGTAGATACTAATTGTCTTCTTAAGCCTCTATACCTTTGGTACTTCCGAATGTTCTAGAACTTCTTCGGTACCATTGAAAAAACGTTTAGAATTGATTTAAGGTATCCATGTGGATCGTTTAAAATTAAAATCAACATATATGGAAAAATGTACAAAATTTTAAATGAATTTGCAAATTGCTGATAAGCAACAAAAAATTTTTCAAACTTAATGAAATTTGCTACCAAATGAGAACATAAAATATAGTGTGTGCCATATGAATTGACCTCGAAATTACATGTTGAATAGTTCTTCAATAATTTGACTCATTTTAAACACCCAAGCTAAAGAGTTTTTTCCGAGACTCTCATATTTACGAAAAATCAAATCATCTTATTTTTACCATGCTTTATAAATCAGCCTAGGTTGGTGCCTAACATTTTCCTGAGACACCCTGTATATTTCAAATCAACTCTAGAATATGGCCTTGAAGGACCTTCATGATACTGCATTGACAAGAAATCCGAAAATTCTACTGCTCGAACGTAATACAGATCCACGTCATTAGTGAAACACCCTGTATGTGTATAGAAAACCTCAGAAAAAACCCAGTGTAGGGACTTTTAAAGTGATGAAACTGTAGAGAAATGCAGATGAAATATTTAAAAATTATCTTTTCCAGAATCTTATGTTGAAAAAATACACTGTTTATTCTCCCTACTAACTTGAAATGTAAATTTGAAAATAAAAAAATATCAAAGTGGAAAAATTAACGAAATTTAAAGATAATTATTCAAAAACATTTCAGAACATAATATTTGACCAAGCAAAAAATGATGAATAGTTGTATCAAACCGATTTAAAATTGACCACCCATTTCAAAACTGAAACATAATTTTCAGGTAAAAGTGACCGTTTCATTTTATTTTATTTGAAGGATTTATTGTACGTCTTCATAAAACCTAAAGGCGGCCTTTTTCTACTCCTCAATCAGTTGCAGTTCTTGGAACAAGATAAGGAAACAACTTCTTTGTGATGGGGTGACCACACTTTCTCCCAACGTAGATACTAATTGTCTTCTTAAGCCTCTATACCTTTGGTACTTCCGAATGTTCTAGAACTTCTTCGGTACCATTGAAAAAACGTTTAGAATTGATTTAAGGTATCCATGTTGATCGTTTAAAATTAACACCTTCATTATTAATAGTTCAACAATACAAAAAAAAAAATATAACATCCCCATATTTACCAAACGTAGAAGAAATAATTATATCATATTTGTCTTCAAATAATAAACACATACAACGATTCAACTGAACTGCTGTAGCCAGATAGCTCGGTACACATTTTTGACTCTCCCTGTATATGTAGGTTCTTCTGAACCAAATATTAAACATTTCATATCACATATCATCTTGTTGTCCCTACAATTGCAAATAATAAGTAGGTTTATTGTTTGCGATATAAAATGTTTAATATTTGGTTCAGAAGTACCTACATATACAGGGGGAGTCAAAAATGTGCACCGAGCTTTCTGGGCGTGATAGTACATTAAAAAATAAGTATAGTTTGATAAATAGGAGCAAGTTTTCAAAAGCATGAGTGTTGGAAATGCCTTCTGCAACGAGTATTCGACAAGCAAGTTTTGTGAAATACTCTCGAAATTCAAATAATAATTCAGATTAGTGAGTTTTGTATCTTGGCAGTTGGTGTGACTGTTACGAAATTTGTCAGATTACGGAATTTGAATTGACGTGTGTTGAAAATTGATAGGATCGGAAGTCAGAGTTGACAACCACAAAACGAAAAATATAACTGAAAACAATATGCTTCGAAAAGTTCATTACAGCAGTGCTTTCAATACTGTAATAAACTTATTACGTTACTGAACAGAAAAAAAAATAATATTGTTCCAAACTCGTTCGGGAAATTACCACTTTCAGCATTCGTTACGAAAATAACTTTTCCCAACGTATTATTCAAGTTGAAACTTACCACTCACATGCTGTATGCATCGTGAATCCTGGGATTATTGTGAGAACCCGATCAACAAACATATCGGTGTCCCACACTTCATAGAAGCGTGGTCTTTCAGATGGAATTTCTGGAATTCCTGAAAAGATTATCCCGCCGTGACTAAGCGGAACAGCTCGTAGAGCATTTCCAGCGTTGCCAGTTCGATTTCGTTCATTCCCAGTATAAATTCCGTAATGATATAATGTACGGAGAAAGAATATGATAATGAAGTCGAAATATGGGAGAATGCTTACTATGGGGGATTCGACATTTGAGCAAATTATATGTTCTCTATTTCAGTATTGTTGCATTGTTTACAGTTATATTTCTCGTTTTGTGGTTGTCAACTCTGACTTCCGATCCTATCAATTTTCAACACACGTCAATTCAAAATCTGTAATCTGTCAATTTGCGTAACAGTCACACCAACTGTCAAGATTCAATACAAAAGTCACTAGGATATGCAATCTGAATTTTCATTGAATTTCGAGAATATTTCACAAAGGTTGACTGAAATAGAAAAAATATTGTCTAATACTCGTTTCAGTCCTCGGCAACCTTGATAGTGCCTTGTAATGTTAAGAGGAGTATTGAATACACTTTACACATAAATCGAAAAAATCATGAAGTACATGGTGGACAAAATTGGTGATACTTGAACTACAACTTTTTAACCTTGAGAGATAGAGGAAAATGAATGACTCGTTACGGTGGTCTTTTTTAGAAAAACTATTAATGCCATCAACTGGATTCCTCTATCTTCTTTTGTTTTCGAGTTATAGGCCGAAATTGAAATTCGGGTGATTTAAACTTTGGCCATTATCTCCGTTTCTGTTTGTGCTAGGATGTTGAAATGAAAACATTATACAGACACTTTTTCAATAGCAATCCAGAAGATTTTCTTTGCTGAGCTATAACATAAAGTTGTGTTTTTTCTTATGGAAACAGTAGTTTGGAATGGCTTGGAAAGAATCGCCATTTTCTTCCCTTTTCTGTATGTTTTCTGTGCTATTATTCACAATAAAAAATACAGATAGCATCAATAGTCGATAATGTAGAGTGTAGTTGATTATACCAATTAGAATGTAAAAAGGGCTGACAACAATTTAAAAAAGATCAACTTCAATTCCCCTCCCCAAAAACTACATATAATATAATATAATCATGATCTATGATTGATAATGTACAAGATTCAATTTTGAATACGTACATGAAACGGCAAATTACGAAACGTGGCAACGCTGCACGTTTCTTCTTCGGCTCTTCCATGAATGAAGCCCACGGAATTCCCCTTCTCCTACCCTGCTCTATGCGTCGTATAAAACCAAAGAGCAGCGTGCCGGCACGTCAGATAGTATTTCGTTTTGAAGTAAGTGCTGCAGAGCGTGTTTAACTGAATTTTGCCGATTTTGTTTATTGTTACACAATATTGCGAACAGGGTGAATTTGTGAAAAGTGACTTAGGATATTTAGACATTTGTGTGAAAGTGGTTTTTCCGAAAGAAGTACCTGTCTGCGAGATGTGCGTTGCCAAGTACAGAAAGGACAAGGGCAAGAAGGCGCTCAACAAGTGAGTGTCGTGATTTTCTCCTTCTGTTATAGGTTCATTTTAGTAATTTGACTTTTTCGGTACTCGAGAATTTTCTGTCGGTACGATATATTTCGGTGGACCACAGAAAAAGAACGACCTAATTTTGAAATAATGTCATTTTGGAACGTATCTCGATTTTTTTCGCATTGCTTACAACAAAATTTTTCAGAAAATTACTTTTTTGCAATTCACTCTTCTTCAATACGTTTGTTATTTTCCGATCAATTTTTCATAACACCAATCTTCGTTCAGGATAGGTAGAATCTGTATTATTTTTGCGACATTCACTAGTTCAGGTAGTGAATGCTGATTCGGCATTTTTATGACTATCGAGTGGGATAATCGAAAAAAAAAACATCATCATTATGTTGTTCCCTTCACAGTTTTCAAGTTATGGTATAGCAGTTATGGCACATTGTTTTGTAATCGTAATCGTATATAATTAGTACTGTTCGAATATTTTTCATGTTCAATTTTCCTTGATTTCCTAATCAAAATTTTGTCATAACCAGTTCAAAAACCGGAATTTCACATGAGACTGTAGGGCGAAGTGCTAGGGAAAACCTTCTTTCTCTTATTCTTTGGCAAATACATCCATTCTGTCAACCTGGTAGAACGAAATAGTGCAGGAATATCTATCTCAGTTTCAGAAAGATTTCATGGATATATTTCATTAATATATTATGATGGTACTCGGAACTCTCCTGTCACGAAAGCCAACCAAAATTTTTCAATGCAAAAATCATAGAAATATTAGATTAATTTCGACAAAAATTAGAAAAAATAATGTACCAATAATAGTCGTACAGAAGATTTTTGAACTCGTTGAAAAATATCAATGCCTTCTGCATAAAAATGCATGTTATACCATTCTACATTTCTTCTCTAGTGGATAGGTAAACAGTTCATTTGTATTGAATAAAAAGATCGCTGTCATAACTCACTCCCCCTCAGATCTAGCTTTTTGACGCCCCCGGATTGTTGGATAAAAATTTCCAGACCTTTCTAATAATTGTGCGTATATAGCAAAAATCGATGTTGAAGTATCCCACTCTTTTCTGCGCTATCATCATCAACAACGCGGTATTGTTCTTTCGAAATATCGTCTCTGGGCTCTTATTCCAACATGAAAGCGAAATTCGAAGACGAGTATTTAGACGATATTTTCTCTATTTCGGTAAAGTTTTGTGAAATACTGTCGGCATTCAATGAAAAATTCAGATTATACATCCTAGTGACTTTTGTGTTGTATATTAGCAGTTGGTGTTACTGTTACGAAAATTGACAGATCACGGTATTTGAACTGACGTTTGTTGAAAATTGATAGGATCGGAAGTCAGTGTTGACAACCACAAAACGAAAAATATAACTGAAAACAATGCTGTAATTAATTCATCACAGCACTGCTTTTCGTAGTGCAATGATCTCTTAACGATACTGAAATAGAGAAATTTTGTTTTCTTGAGTAATCCTGCCCCGTCTATATCTATCTACTCTACTACCCTTGATCGGGAAACATACGGGTAGCTAATGTAAAAAGCGAAATTTCGAAATGCAATGTTTGTTGTGGACGCAAATGTTGTCGGCAATGATTTCGTGGTTCGAGTCACGACCTGTCTCTGCTTGCACGCTGAGGCTGTTGAACTATATAGACAAGGTCGAGCTCTCATAGTTTCTTTGTTTACTGGCATCGAATGCGGTCTTCGTACAGGAAACAAAACGGTTTTCACTCGGGAAAATTCGTTCGGTAAATTAACAGAAAATATAAAATGAATTTTTGTTTCTACAATATTTTTCATTTGATGATGTATAGAACATTGAAAGCACTGTTTAGAAATATACTCGGAAATATACTGCTACACAAGAGTTAGGGATATCGTATTCAATCGTTTTGAAAAGTGTGTAATCTTCGAGAATATCGCTGTAAAATCAGTTCTCTATTTCAGTTTCGTAATGAGTTCATTACAGTACTAAAAGTAGTGCTGCAATGAAACTCATTACAGCATTGTTTCAGTTATATTTTTCGTTTTGTAGTTGTCAGTACTGACCTCCGATCGAATCAAGTTTCGAATCAAATCAATTCAAATTCCGTAATCTGTCAAATTTCGTAAGTCACACCAACTGCCAAGATGAAATATAAACGTCACTAATCTGAATTTTTATTTGAATTTCGAGAATATTTCACAAAACTTCATGATATCGAACTTCGCATTCGTGATGGAATAAGAGCTCATTCTGCAATTTGTTTTAGAATATACTATTAAAACTCAAAAACAACTTGAATCGATCCAATAAAAATCAATATGAGACATTTCGTCAATTTGGTCGCCTTTTTTCTGAAGTTTGGTTCTTTGCATATGCTTCATGAATGTTCTTATTCTGAAATGGAGTCAGTTCATCAACGGTTTCGATTTGAATAGTATATTCTAAAACTAGTTGCAGAATGAGCGTCTATTCCAACACGAATGCGAAGTTCGAAAACGAGCGACGAAGGAGCAAGTTTTCGATAGCATGAGTGTTGGAATTGCCTTCTGCAACGAGTATTAGACGGTATTTTCTCTATTCCAGTCAATTTTTGTGAAATACTCGAAATTAAAATGAAAATTCAGATTAGTGACTTTTGTATTGTATCTTGGCAGTTGGTGTGACTTACGAAATTTGACAGATCACGGAATTTGAATTGATTTGATTCGAAACTTGATTCGATCGGAGGTCAGTACTGACAACCATAAAACGAAAAATATAACTGAAAACAATGCTGTAATGAGTTTCATTACAGCACTACTTTTAGTACTGTAATGAACTCATTACGATACTGATATAGAGAATAGTATATTCTAAAACAAGTTGCAGAATGAGCTCCTATTCCAACACGAATGCGGAGTTCGAAAACGAGCGACGAAGGAGCGAGTTTTCGATAGCAGAGTGTTGGAATTGCCTTCTGCAACGAGTATTAGACGGTATTTTCTCTATTTCAGTCAATTTTTGTGAAATACTCTCAAAATTCAAATGAACATTCAGTTTAGTGACTTTTGTTTTGTATCTTGGCAGTTGGTGTGACATACGAAATTTGACAGATCACGGAATTTGAATTGATTTGATTCGAAACTTGATTCGATCGGAGGTCAGTACTGACAACCATAAAACGAAAAATATAACTGAAAACAATGCTGTAATGAGTTTCATTACAGCACTACTTTTAGTACTGTAATGAACTCATTACGATACTGAAATAGAGAAACTATATTTATTGCAATTTTAGTCAATATCCCTAACTCATGTCGAGCAGTTTATTATAAATCGAAACTGTGATTGGAAGAGTAATTTGGAAATGAATTTTCAACAACGATAAAAACTTTCGTTTATCCATTTGAATTCTTTCTAAGTCTCTCCCAAAGTTAAAGGCAGATGTTCATTCTGCCATAATACCCGGTGGTTCAAAATTCTGGAAACGTTGAATTTCTTTTGCGCACTGGTGGAAATCGGAATTCTGATGTTGGTACTCTCCTGTCACGGATTTATCTATTATCTGTCAAAAAAAGGGACAGAAAAAAGTGCTGCCAACCAAAATTTTTCTATTCAAAAATCACTGAACAATATGGAAATATCAAATATAATGCTGGTTTTTTTGTGGTAAGGGAACGTAGGAGAATCAAGAAATTACTTTTTTAATCTTCTGACATCGTATGTTTTTTCTAGAGCCCTGATGATGCAAAAATAAATTTGCGAAACGTTGGCCATTACATGAAGTGATTTCTTAATTCTCCTACGTTCCCTTACCCCAAAAAAACCAGCATTATATTTGATAATTTTTGGAACGAAAATTTAAAAAAAACATTCAACTAATATGGAAATATTCAATTACAAGTACCAACATAATATATAATAATGAAATCTGGTTGAATCTGACAGTACGAACTATGACAAAATGAAATGATTTGCAACAATATGATTTGGTAGATTTTTGTATTTCTTGCTTTCGGGGAAAATAATTTAAAACGGTAGTATGAAAAGCGATTTTTCCGAATTTCTAAAACTTGTCACTTTCTATGCTGCGACAATCAGAACGAACTTGAAAGTTTCCAAGCGACTAAACGACATTTTTTTTACAGGAAAGTTTTGGGCCGAGCCCTGCGAAGGTTGTTGAACCACGCTAGAGTCGAAAATCGTCTAGTCAGTGGTCTCGTGCCGGCTCTCAACTTCATGCAGAAAAACACAGACGAGGTTCTGTTCTGTCTCATGCCTCATGCCAGATCCGGTGATGCCGCTACCCACATGCAGATAGTGCTGCTCCAAGCCTATTGCTATGAAAACAGCATACCTGTGATAGAGGTGAGTTTCCCAACATTGACGTTTTGAATTTCCGAATCTATGAAAATGGTGTATTCGGTGGACTTTATTGCATCTATGATTCGTCAATGCCGTCATCGATATTAGAAATTGTTCTGTGATCCAAGCTTACGAAAACTTCCGTTAATGAACTCACAGAAACGTATTGAACATAGACATGGAGAATGCAAGGCGCGATCTGTCAAGAAATTTGGAAAATGAAAGATAGCATATACCGTAGTTCATTCTCTATGTCTATGGTTGACAGGACTCGCCGAATTTGTCGTTCCTTCTTCTTCTTTATCCATTCATGAAATAGATCTCTAGTGAGATTCATTTTTGTCCACGTAACTTCATTTTCCCGATGACAGGTTTTTGACAGATTCCGTTCAATCTACAAATTGAATCAATTGTTTCGGTGACTAAAAACTCGAATTGAAAATTCATTCTTTAGCATTTATGGTAAAAATGAACCTATTACTATGAAAACAGCATACCTGTAATAGAGGTGAGTTTCCCAACATTGACGTTTTGAATTTCCGAATCTATGTAAATGGAGTATTCGGTGGACTTGATTGTATCTATGATTCGTCAATGCCGTCATCGATATTAGAAACTGTTCTGTGATCCAAGCTTACGAAAACTTTCGTTAGTGAACTCGCAGAAACGTATTGAACATAGACGTGGAGAATGCAGAGCGCGATCTGTCAAGAAATTTGGAAAATGAAAGATAGCATATACCGTAGTTCATTCTCTATGTCTATGGTATTGACAGGACTCGCCGAATTTGTCGTTCCTTCTTCTTCTTTATCCATTCATGAAATGGATCTCTAGTGAGATTCATTCTTGTCTACGTAACTTTATTTTCCCGATGACAGATTTTTGACAGATTCCGTTCAATCTACAAATTGAATCAATTGTTTCGGAGATTAAAAACTCGAATTGAAAATTCATTCTTTAGCATTTATGGTAAAAATGAACCTATTGCTATGAAAACAGCATACCTGTGATAGAGGTGAGTTTCCCAACATTGACGTTTTGAATTTCCGAATCTATGTAAATGGTGCGTTCGGTGGACCTAATTGTATCTATGATTCGTCAATGCCGTCATCAATATTAGAAATTGTTCTGTGATCCAAGCTTACGAAAACTTTCGTTAATGAACTCACAGAAACGTATTGAACATAGACATGGAGAATGCAGAGCGCGATCTGTCAAGAAATTTGGAAAATGAAAGATACCATATACCGTAGTTCATTCTCTATGTCTATGGTATTGACAGGACTCGCCGAATTTGTCGTTCCTTCTTCTTCTTTATCCATTCATGAAATGGATCTCTAGTGAGATTCATTTTTGTCCACGTAACTTCATTTTCCCGATAACAGGTTTTTGACAGATTCCGTTCAATCTACAAATTGAATCAATTGTTTCGGAGACTGAAAACTCGAATTGAAAATTCATTCTTTAGCATTTATGGTAAAAATGAACCTATTGCTTTGAAAACAGCACACCTGTGATAGAGGTGAGTTTCCCAACATTGACGTTTTGAATTTCCGAATCTATGAAAATGATGTATTCGGTGGACCTAATTGTATCTGTGGTTCGTCAATGCCGTCATCGATATTAGAAATTGTTCTGTGATCCAAGCTTACGAAAACTTCCGTTAATGAACTCACAGAAACGTATTGAACATAGACATGGAGAATGCAAGGCGCGATCTGTCAAGAAATTTGGAAAATGAAAGATAGCATATACCTTAGTTCATTCTCTATGTCTATGGTATTGAGAGGACTCGCCGAATTTGTCGTTCCTTCTTCTTCTTTATCCATTCATGAAATGGATCTCTAGTGAGATTCATTCTTGTCTACGTAACTTCATTTTCCCGATGACAGATTTTTGACAGATTCCGTTCAATCTACAAATTGAATCAATTGTTTCGGAGATTAAAAACTCGAATTGAAAATTCATTCTTTAGCATTTATGGTAAAAATGAACCTATTGCTATGAAAACAGCATACCTGTGATAGAGGTGAGTTTCCCAACATTGACGTTTTGAATTTCCGAATCTATGAAAATGGTGTATTCGGTGGACTTTATTGTATCTATCATTCGTCAATGCCGTCATCGATATTAGAAATTGTTCTGTGATCCAAGCTTACGAAAACTTCCGTTAATGAACTCACAGAAACGTATTGATCATAGACATGGAGAATGCAGAGCGCGATCTGTCAAGAAATTTGGAAAATGAAAAATGGCATATACCGTGGTTCATTCTCTATGTCTATGGTATTGACAGGACTCGCCGAATTTGTCCTTCCTTCTTCTTCTTTATCCATTCATGAAATGGATCTCTAGTATCGTTCATTTTGTCCACGGAACTTCATTTTCCTGATGACAGATTCCGTTCAGTCAATTATTTCGGATACTAAAAACTCGAATTGAAAATTCATTCTTCAGCATTTATGGTAAAAATGAACTCATTATTCAACTGCAAAAAATGAGAAAGTATTCAGGAATCGCAGAAATTCAATCCGACATATTATCAGAATCAGAAATTGATCTTCCCGGAAGCCGTAATCGGAAAACTACGAGAAATTCAACAAAGAGATGGTTCTGTGAAAATACCGTAATTTTCTCGGCTGTACTTCCTGGAATTCGAACTCGATCGATGAAATTGTTGCCCCTAGTGAAGAGGGACCTTGAACCCATTCCTCAGAGCCACTAGCCTTGTTAGAACGTGAAAGAATGATCTGAATTTCACTTGAAAATTTTTATTTTCGCTCGTCTTCCTGAAGCAATGAGTATCCATAGAGATAATGAGGGATCGAAGACGTCTGATGAAATGCTAGACTTCTGTCAACAAATTCTTAATGAAAATCAGTTGCGAATGGAAATAGTCCGGAAAAAGGAAATGAACAAAATAGTGTTTCTAGTGAAATCTCTATTTACACTTCAATTGAAATAGATATATTTGTTTGTACGCGGTTCCGAGTAGGTTTACGTCAATTGGATACAGAAACACGTCGGATTTTCCTATTCTGTGACGCCTCGCGGAAATGGCAGATATTAAAATAACCTTTTGATATCATAGAAACTAATTTATATTTTTTATCAATAATTTTCACCAAGTCAAGTTATATCGAAATTAACCGGCTCAAAAAAGAACAATTTCAAAGTAAACAACAGAACCAATCTTATGAGATTTTTACCTTTCGTTCAAAAAATATTTTCTCTATTTCAGTATCGTAATGAGTTCATTACAGTACTGAAAGTAGTGCTGTAATGAAACTCATTACAGCATTGTTTCAGTTATATTTTTCGTTTTGTGGTTGTCAGTACTGACCTCCGATCCACTCAATTTTCGAATCAAATAAATTCAAATTTCGCAATCTGTCAAATTTCGTTAGTGACACCAACTGCCAAGATACATTACAAAAGTCACTAGTCTGAATTATTATTTGAATTTCGAGAGTTCCCTACAAAACTTTACTGAAATAGAGAAAACATCGTCCAATACTCGTTGCAGAAGGCAATTCCAACACTCACGCTATCGAAAACTCGCTCCTTCGTCGCTCGTTTTCGAACTTCGCATTCGTGTTGGAATAGGAGCTCATTCTGCAACTTGTTTTAGAATATACTATTCTCTATTTCGGTATCGTAATGAGTTCATTACAGTACTAAAAGTAGTGCTGTAATGAAACTCATAACAGCATTGTTTCAGTTATATTTTTCGTTTTGTAGTTGTCAGTACTGACCTCCGATCCACTCAATTTTCAAATCAAATCAATTCAAATTCCGTTATCTGTCAAATTTCTTAAGTCACACCAACTGCCAAGATGAAATAAAAAAGTAACTAACCTGAATTTTTATCTGAATTTCGATAGTATTTCACGAAACTTGACTGAAATGGAGAAAATATCGTCTAATACTCGTTGCAGAAGGCAATTCCAACACTCATGCTATCGAACTTCGCATTCGTGTTGGAATAGGAGCTCATTCTGCAACTTGTTTTAGAATATACTATTCTCTATTTCAGTATCGTAATGAGTTCATTACAGTACTAAAAGTAGTGCTGTAATGAAACTCATAACAGCATTATTTCAGTTATATTTTTCGTTTTGTAGTTGTCAGTACTGACCTCCGATCCACTCAATTTTCAAATCAAATCAATTCAAATTCCGTTATCTGTCAAATTTCTTAAGTCACACCAACTGCCAAGATGAAATAAAAAAGTAACTAACCTGAATTTTTATCTGAATTTCGATAGTATTTCACGAAACTTGACTGAAATGGAGAAAATATCGTCTAATACTCGTTGCAGAAGGCAATTCCAACACTCATGCTATCGAACTTCGCATTCGTGTTGGAATAGGAGCTCATTCTGCAACTTGTTTTAGAATATACTATTACAGACCTTATTGGTTGAATACAAGTGTGAAAATTTTTCTATTTATGCTATTGTATCTGCTTCTATCGAGGCTTCTATTCATTCATTACTCCGTCGGTTTGATTTTCTTATATCTCGTCAACTAATCAAAATTCTTCTAAAGACCTTTGATCACGATATGTCAATCAATTTTTATCTATGGTTTTAGATCGAGTGGAAAATTGAATAGATCATCTTAACCTCAATTTTAACCTCAATTCGTCCGGAATAACATATTTTTCTAGTATTGCAGTTGGTAACACTCGTTAACATAGAATTCAGAGTGATTCTTCAAAATCAACATTACACAACTTTTAAATCAGCTTCCTTTTTCGAATAAAATCTTATGTACATTACTGAAGGTAATTTACTTGTTCTCGAATTAATACAGTTAGCCAATTTGGACGACTATTGCGAATTATGATAACGATATATCGCAAGGATATTGCTTTTTCCTTTCTCTTTCTTTATGGTTACATCTACTTATTTGAGATTATGACTTTTCATTCTACATTTCATAGCTTCTTCAGTTCATAAGCTTTCCCCATTCGAAGCCACAACCATACTCTCAGAAAAACTGGGCGTTTCAGACAGAAAGAAGTCTTCCCTATTTGACCTAATTCTAAAAAAATACAAATCTATATATTTTCTTGGCAATGTTACATCTTTTTCTCCAATTCTATGGCAAATTCGATCATTGTGACAAACTTTGTACAACAAAAATCTTAGGAAATATGTCAGTTTCACATATCTGTCAAATCCGAATAGATTGTTTCGACGGCCTCTGTGGTTTAGATAAATACTATCGGACCGTGTCCGTTCGATCTTGCACGTTGTACCATAGAGCGGCGTTGTGGCAGCCGTTAAATTCATGACGTAAATATTCATTCAGCGAACGCGTTCACATTGGAAATTCCACGGATTTCGTTGATAGGTGAAAGTATGCAGGGTAATGACGTCAATGTCAACACATGGTGCGCTCGACCTAGATCGGGAATCCTATGAAAACGTGGTGGGGCTGCAGTTGCACCAAGGTTTGTGAGGAACGAGACGATCAGCGTTAATGTTATGTAATAGATTTCGGATCATGGCAAGCTTCGTTTAAGGATGCAAATTTGCCGGATTTTTCCGATTGAGGGGACATTTTTAGTTCCCGGTTATGATGAAATTCTGTAGTTGGTTTTTAGGGAAATTAGTTCTAATGTATTCACGAAGCAAAGAAAGACTCATAGAGTTATCCGTCAACAGATAATTCGAGATATACTCCCCGTCAATAAATTCCGGACAGGCAAAATTTTTGTCAAATTCAACACCCTGTATCTTTTTTCGTGGTTCTCCGATTTTGTTGAAATTTTCACCAGGTATAGTATTGGGTCTTGTCATATTAACCTGAAATTTACTTTGCGAAAATACCTGTAGTTCATCCGTTATACAGGGTGAAACAAAACCTTGATTTATACCCTTCATTTCTATACACCCTGTGGTGAATTTGAGGCGGAAAATTCGATACCATTCAGTTTTAATTTAAAGTGTGACCATTTCTTGACAAAATGTTTTTTGATTTACGTCAGTATCTGCTTTAAAAAAAAAAGATACACATTTTCAAAGAAAGTGTTGCATTTTTTCAATTCTCATAACAATTTAAAACATTCCAATACCATATCGACTAGTAAACATAACAAATATCTGAAAATTAATAGCTTGTATTTCAACCTCGCTTTCTCATCACTTCTACCATACGACGTGGTATACTTTCAAAGCATTTACGAATTGCTTCTGGGGGAAGCAACAGTTTATATCAATGCAGAACAATGCTAGGTCTCACGTTGCACGGGTTGTAACAGAATACTTTGAAGAGACGAATATTCAACGTTTCATGTGGCCAGCCAGAAGGCCGGATTTAAATGCAATTGAACATGTATGCGATATGGTAGGTAGACATGTTCGAAATGGGCAGCCCAACACCTTGCCTAATTTACGAACAGCCCTTCTTGAAGAACGGGAAAATATTCCCCCAGAAGCAATTCGGAAATGCATTGAAAGTATGCCACGTCGTATGGTAGAAGTGATGAGAAAGCGAGGTGGAAATACACGATATTAATTTTCAGATGTTTGTTTATGTCGAGGTATATGTTTACTAGTCGATAAGGTATTGTCATGTTTTAAATTGTTATAAAAATTGAAAAAATGCAACACTTTCTTTGAAAATGTGTATCTTTTTTTTTTAAGCAGATACTGACGTAAATCAAAAAACATTTTGTTAAGAAAGGGTCACTTTTTAAATTAAAACTGAATGATATCAAATTTTCCGCCTCAAATTCAACACAGGGTGTTTAGAAATGAAGGTTTTGTTTCACGGATAAACTACAGGTATTTTCGCAAAGTAAATTTCAGGTTAATATACCAAGACCCAATACTATACCTGGTGAAAATTTCAACAAAATCAGAGAACCACGAAAAAAGATACGGGGTGTTGAATTTGACAAAAATTTTGCCTGTCCGGAATTTATTGACGGGGAGTGTAGTATATTCTAAAACAAGTTGCAGAATAGGGTCCTGTTTCAACACGAATGCGTGAGTGTTCTATTCTAATTCTGCAACGAGTATCAGACGAATTTTTCTCTATTTCAGTCAAGTTTTGTGGAATACTGCCGAAATTCAATAAAAATATCAGATTATACATCCTAGTAACTTTTGTATTGTATCTTGGCAGTTGGTGAAACTGTTGAAAAATCTGACAGATTATGGAATTTGAATTGACGTGTGTTGAAAATTGATAAGATCGAAAGTCAGAGTTGATAACCACAAAACGAAAAATATATAACTGAAAATAATGCTGTAATGAGTTCATTACATCATTTTGGTACATTACGATGCTGAAATAGGTAACAAATGAATATTTGCCGACAAAGAAACAATCAAACCAATTGAACTACCCCAAACACGGTACAAATAAGTGATCGCTTCGGAAGGACTCTACGTTATCGGCAATAAATAACATGCATTTTCGACTTTCACGCGTGCTGATCAACCGAACGATAGCTGGCCGCTGGCCCTGATATTATCGGCAGGTAGCAATAATCCCTTGGTAAATATAACATCACGGTAAACCCACGAAGCTTCTTCGTGCTTTTCAATGAGTTTTTCCGAGAAAAATCGAACGGTTCGATTGCGATAACGGAAAGTTCCGGTGTCGGTAGTTCCAGTCGACCTTCTTTTTCTGCTTTCGATGTTCGTAGCGCTTATGACCTCTTTTCGTGGCTCGATTAATGCAATTGTTTGGTTGTTGGGAATCACGCCTGCCAAGATCATGTACAAACGTGATCGTGGTAGTTATGGATGCGGGGAATCACAGTAATCGGAAGCGACATTGATAATATCATCGAGATTGGAGTTGGGTTTTTCCCGATTCGCTTTTACGAGGGTGTTTCAAGAAGTTCGACAGCCTGTTATTCACATGTTTTTTTTTTTAAATAGCTCTCTTTCTGAAGTTTTATAAACTTTTCTTTTCATGACTTTTTACCGTTTCACGCTTTCACATAATGCATATAACTTAATTGTCATGTGGGAATTTGGTCATAGTATTTCTCGTATTCATGCTGGACATTTCCGAGACAATTGAAATTATAGAAATCCAGTGCTCTAACATTAAAGTAAAAACTTTCATTTAATGAAATCCTTACAGCATTGTTTTCAGTTATATTTTTCGTTTTGTGGTTGTCAACCCTGACTTCCGATCCTATCAATTTTCAACACACGTCAATTCAAATGCCGTAATCTGTCAATTTTCGTAACCGTAACACCAACTGTCAATATTCACTAGGATTTATAATCTGAATCTTTATTGAATTTCGATAGAATTGCACAAAACTTGTCTAAAAAAGAGAGTATTCCTATACTGTCCAAACAGAAAACTGTACGGTATTCTTGCGAAACGAACAGGGTTGGCAGATATCATGATATTTATATAAATATCAAAATATCATAATATCGGATATATATCCGATATATATCTGATATATATCGAAAATTTTGTTCTTTAGCTAAACTGCAAAAAACCGTTCATTAAAAATACATTTGTATTGAGAGACCATTATTCATCAAATTTTAATTAAAACAAGTAACAAAACAGAAGAAACAAGACAAAAAAACAGAATATTTCTTCTAAATAAAAATTAAATAAATAACTTCAATAAATATATCAAAAAAGAATCCCTGAGACTAGAGATCTAACCACAGAACGGACTGTTGTCACGTTTCAATTTTAACCAAATTATCAATAATTTTTTTCTGCGGTATTTATTTCGTGAAAAAAGTGAATGATATATATCATGATATATATCAAGTCAATAAATATCAGATATATATCAAGATATATATCATGATATATATCACTCGATAAATATCGGCCAACCCTGGAAACGAATGTGTGATACCTTTCCGCCAAATCGATGAAAAGTCAAGAATACAACCATTCACTGTTTGACAAACAATGAACACAATTCGTGCACCAGAGAATTTTCAAATACACTGCGCAAAAAAATTAACGCACATTCTGAAAATCTCAATTTTAATGAAAGTTAACTCTACATTGACTTTATAACTTATTTTTTATGTTCTCTCGGGAAGGTTTTGAACGAAACAAGACACATTAAATGGAAGAAAAATTCAGGATTTCACCCAATCTTATGTGAAAGAAGAGAAATGAAACATTTTCAAAATACTGCAATGCTGATAAGTGATTTAATACTTGGTATTTCCACCCCTTGCGTTAATTACAGCTCGGCAACGACGGTTCATACTCAAAATGAGTGATCTTAAAATGTTCTGATCTAATCCTTCCAAGATTTCTCCGAGTTGGATTCCTAAGTCATTAAAAGTAGCTGGATGATTCTCTGAACTTCTCAGCCTTCTATTGAGATTGTCCCAAACCTGCTCAATCGAATTGAGATCTGGACTTCTTGCTGGCCATTCCATTCTAGAGACTTCAACCTCTTCAAGGTACTCTTGAACGATGCGCGCATGATGGGGTCTGGCATTATCGTCCATAAAAATGAAATTTTCACCAATGTATAGGGCAAATGGCACTACATGCTCTTCATGAATGTTCCTTATATACTTATCAGCATTCATAGCTCCATTACCAACGACCACAAGGTCTGTGCGAGCAGTCAAAGATATTCCACCCCATACCATAATCGATCCTCCCCCGAAACCACTAGTATTCAGGAAATTGCACTGAGCATATCTTTCATGTGGACGTCTGTATACAGAATCTAGACTCACCTTTGAAGAGAACTCTTTCCCAATCGGCCTCTTCCCAATGGATATGCTCTCTCGCAAAATCCAAACGCGCCGTTCGATGGGCTGGGGTAAGAGCTGGGCCTCTTGCCGCGTCATGAGGCCTTAAATCATATTCTCAGAGGCGATTTCTTATTATCTGAGTGCTAATTTGCACCCAATGAGTTTGCTCAAGCTGATTTTGAAGGAGACGAGCAGTTGCAAACCGTTGTCTTAACGAAGAAACTCTCAAGTAACGTTCTTGAATGGCAGTTGTTACCCGTGGTCTACCCTGTCCTGGTCTTCGGATATTCATATCTGTCTCCCTGAATCGCTGCAACATTCTGGACACACTTGTATGGGAAACTCCAAACGTTTCTGCAATTCTTGTGTATGTCCACCCTTCTTCTCGCAAAAATACCGCTTGGGCACATTCCTTTTGGGTCAAATTGCATGTTTCGCGGTGCATAGCAATCGAGGGTAGAAAATCAAATGAAATAAAAACTATTGATCCCTAGAATTTATCGAGAACAACTGATTTTAGAATGGAGCCAATACATTCAAAATCTGATATCGTCTTTTTTTATTCCTGCTGGGAAAAACATCTATATTGAAGGAAAACGTTGAAAGTGGATAACACATGCATGCATAATTCTGATAAAAATAATTATCATTGAGAACACCTTCAGTTGTAGAATAAATTTGAGTTTTCCATAATGTGCGTTAATTTTTTCGCCAGTGTATTAGTCTATTAAACGAAACATCGCCCATATTCCCAATACAGACGATATAAAATCCAATCAGTTCTCACACCATGTATGTAATCTTTGCCTGTGTACTTTGACCTCAAACCTTTCTCTCTTGTTACAGGTGGACTCTGGACAGAAACTCACGCAGCTTTGTGGCAACTCCAATTCTCACAGTTCTAACTTCCCATGTGCCATCATCACCAGATGTCGCGACAGTTTGTCAGACACCTCGTCAGACGACTGCTATTGCTTCTGCTCTGCTAGAGGTTTCGCTTTGTCCCCGATAGAGCAGGCCTTGACAGATTTCTATGAGTGCACCATACGTCAATATCCAAGGCCGATCATCGAACTCCCCGGATGAGTCGTCTGTGTGCCCGGATTTTGAAAGATCGTCAAGGAATCACATCGAGCACATCGAGCGATGGTGCCGATCAGATTCCGGAATCTGACGATGTCCGAGTTTCAAGAACCGACATTGGATGTTATCAGAACGCGAACGCATTCTTGCAACAGTCGCATTGTTGAATTTTCCTGTTGTTTATCTTTGATCCGACTTCCAAGTCAAATTTTACGATTAAACGATTGTATAATTGGTAAATATGTGACTTGTGGACATTGTTTAAGATTGTTTTTGGTTGTATCTACATTGTATTGTTGAATTTGAGAAAGGAATTGAAAAATAGAAATGTAGAACATAATGATTGTTTCATTCTGAACCTTGGCTCGGTAACACATAGTTTTATTGGGTATTAGTCGAAAAATACTGACCATAATGGGTGCTTATACAGAATCTTTAATCTGACAGATAAGTGAACTTGTCCGATTAGTGTCATTAGTTGTCAAAGTCATTTCATTTTTTGGAATTATCACTCTGAGGACTTTCTGAAGATAATGGATGATTTTTTAATAGATGCAGGAAATTTTCCCAGGAAAAACACATAAAATTAAGACAAATGCATGAGATCTTCATTTGAATCGAAAGTACGGCCTATACAGGGTGTACCAAGTTCGACGGCCTATTAGGCTTTGCTGGAGAACTAGACCTATTTGAAATCTGAAAATTGGGAGTATGTTATTTTTTGACATTATCTACCGATCTTAAATATTCTTGGAGCCTAACCACTTTTTTATACAGGGAGCGAAAAAAAAATTTTCAAAAATTTTTTTCTGTTTGTTTTCGAATTTGATAGAGCATGCAATTCTGAATACATTCGTGCTCAAATCGTTGCATTCGTCAAACTACTTTCCAAAATATCGAGAAAAAACTGAAGAAAAAAGGGAGATAAGAGTATTCGGTATTATGTTCGTTATTCCTAACCTAGATATCGTAAGTACAAACTGTTTTCACATTTTTGAAGGCGAAGACTGTGGAAACATTGTACAATTTCAGAATTTTAAATAACCCATCACAGGGTGTTCCAAATGTTGGTCCAAAAATTGGGATCAAGATTGACCCATAACTTTCGTTTTTCAAATTAGAACCCTATTTTTTTATGATTGCGTTGGATTGTGTGAAGAAAAATGATGAGAATGTTCCAACATGTTAATGCTCCTAAAATTAATAATTCTTGAGTTATTCAGGATTTCTCACTCACTAGAGACTTCCTCTTTTCTGAATTCATTTATCATTGTTGATTTAAAACAGAGTTCATGAATAGAACGATATGCTCAGTGCAATTTCCTGAATACTACTGGTTTCGGGGGAGGATCGATTATGGTATGGGGTGGAATATTTTTGACTGCTCGCACAGACCTAGTGGTCGTTGATAATGGAGCTATGAATGCTGATAAGTATATAAGGAACATTCTTGAAGAGCATGTAGTGCCATTTGCCCCAAACATTGGTGAAAATTTCGTTTTTATGGACGATAATGCCAGACTCCATCGTGCGCGCATCGTTCAGGAGTACCTTGAAGAAGTTGAGGTCTCTCGAATGGAATGGCCAGCAAGAAGTCCAGATCTTAATCCGATTGAGCAGGTTTGGGACAACCTCAATAAAAGGCTGAGAAGTTCAGAAAATCATCCAGCTACTCTTAATGACTAAGGAATCCACCTGAGAGAAATCTGGGAAGGATTAGATCAGAACATTTCAAGATCACTCATTTTGAGTATGAACCGTCGTTGCCGAGCTGTAATGCGTTAGCAAGGGGTGGAAATACCAAGTATTAAATCACTTATCAGCATTTCAGTATTTTTAAAATTGTTCATTTCTCTTCTTTCACATGAGATTCGGTGAAATTCTGAATGTGTCTTGTTTCCTTCAAAACTTTCCCGAGAGAACATAAAAAATAAGTTATAAAGTCAATGTAAAGTTAACTTTCATTAAAATTGAGATTTTCAGAAGGTGCGTTAATTTCTTTGCGTAGTGTATTTAGAATAGGAATAACAAACTTAATACCGAATACTCTATAATCTCTTTTTTCTTCAGCTTTTTCTTCATATTTTGAAAAGTATTTCGTCGAATGCAACGATTTTATCAGGAATGTATTCAGAATTGAATACTCTATCAAAATTTCAAACGAAAAAACAGAAATAAAAATTTCTCATACCCTGTATAAGTGAAAGTGGTCAGCTCTGTAGATAATGTCGACCAATATCATATAATCGCAATTTTCAGATTTCAAATAGGTCCAGGTCTTCAGAAACGTCTAATAGGCCGTCGAACTTGGTACACTCTGTATACTATTCTCTATTTCAGTATCGTAATGAATACACTACTGACACTACCTTTACAGACACCTAGGACGAGATTCTATGTTTTATAACCAGCGATTATACAACTGGCTATAAATGTCATTGTCACTTTTCATCATCGAGTAAATAAAATGACAGTAGGGCTGTAGCTGAAGTGGATTGGCCTGAGGGAACATAGAACACAACTGGATAATACTGTTACCCAGCTGTTTAATATCTGAATTGGAGCACATGTGAACACTTGTTCTGCGTGGATAGTGAAAATCCATTTCCTAATTACCTTTATCTGTGATCATCATCAAGAATCGTGAATATTTAAAACTAATATCATCACCCATTATCATCTCGAAAATCAATACTAGGTCGAGAAGTAATCCAAATTCACTCAACCAGTTCTTAACTTGCTTGAACATCATAGCACCACAATGCAAGACGTGAAAATCATCAAATTTTCACCACATTTCAGTGTGGACCATCCCAAAGTACCCTTGGAAGAAATATACGAGTCCATGAAATGCATCCATTTGGCTTGCAGGTTTTTTGGTTTGGAACCGATGACCTTTTCCAAATCCAAAAACGGCTACCTTTCCATAGAACATGACAAACACGATTTCATATACTACTCCATCTTCTGTTGTCTTTATTTATTGTTGGGAGGATACACGATGGTAACCCTGTTGGCAGAGATGGTCTCGCTTTTCGCAGACGCAAAGAGCAAATTCAGCATCTTAATAGCTGTTATGACGCTCCTGATATTTTGCATACTAACCGGTAATTACGTGATGAGGAAGCAGATTTCATCCAGTTTGCTGTCTTTTGGAAAGATCGACAGCGTTTTTCTCAGATTTAAAGCAAAAATCGATTATGATTACCTGAAGAAGGACAATATCAATCTGATGATCTTGATGTTCAGTTCCATAGTAATAAGGAGCACGATTATGATCATTCTTGTGGATTTGGACGTCTTGCAAGCCTTTACAGTGTTCGCTGTTTTATCGGTGAAAGCTTTGACGAAATACCAGTTCATTTCTTTCGCGAAACAGCTAGCGAAAAGATTCGAGAAAGTGAATGACACCCTGAAAGAAATATTCCAGAAGGCGGCTAAAGATAAAATAATCTTCAACCATCTGTTCCATAAGGAAGAAATATCTGAAGGAATATTGGTGATGTGCAGACAGCACCATCAGCTTTGTCAATGGATGAGGATCTTGAATAAGGCTTTCGGGCTTCAAGAACTGACGTCGATTGCTGTTTCAGTATGTAACATTCTGTTCCAGATGTACTATCTGTATTTCGTTCTTGCGGAGAACCAGATCACTTTTCTCTCAATCATGACGCCGCTCATTTGGACTTTGGACGAGCTGATGGAGATTCAACTGTTGGTCACTTCTTGCGTTGAGGTGTGCGACAATGTGAGTTTTGCAATGGAAACCGCTGCAAGTTTTATTCCCAGTCCG
The DNA here is from genome assembly GCA_038502775.1 of Hippodamia convergens. Lineage (NCBI taxonomy): Eukaryota > Metazoa > Arthropoda > Insecta > Coleoptera > Coccinellidae > Hippodamia > Hippodamia convergens. The sequence goes on along the minus strand of CM076607.1, from coordinate 88,880,977 downwards.
TCTGTTTCTATGAAAACATCCCCAAATTCGTTATATTTTTCGTTTTGTGGTTGGCAGTACTGACAAATTGTCAACAGTACTGTCAAATTTCCTCAGTCACTCCAACTGACAAGATACAATGCAAAAGTTACTAGGATGAAATTTTCATTTGAATTTCGAGAGCATTTCACAAAATTTGACCGAAATAGAGAAAATATCGTCTAATACTCGTTGCAGCAGAAGTCAATTCCAACACTCATTTTTTATTGCATAAATAGATTATCCATTGAATTCTAGGTCTTTTTAATTCCAAAAGTTCGAATTTTCCCGAGAAAATTCTCTTTAAATGAGGTAATAAGAAAAAAATCTCAAAATTGAACTCTGTTGAAATAAAGACAACTTTTTAGGATATTTCATTAAAAATTCTCATTTTTGAGAATCTCCGAGAAGAAAGGCTGATGCTTCTTTTCATATAGCTTGATTTTGAGAATATGATACAAGAGGTCACAAATTCTTTGTCAAAGTAAGAAGTGACGAAACATCAAATAATCCTTTTTTTCAAACTGGAACCCCATTGTCTCGAAGCATTCTCGGAAATCTTCATCAAAAAATAATAGGAGCATACGTCCAAGACTTTTATCCCAAAATGAATATTTTTCGAAATATTCAGGAAGAACGATTTTGTCTTCAATTTTAATTCTCATTCGGAATGTGTTTTTTTACTGGAAAATAATTAGCGGTCAAGTGAAATTTTTTGAAATCTCTTTTATCGAGAAAATATTTTCTTATAGTGTTGGAATTGCCTTCTGCAACGAGTGTTAGACGATATTTTCTCTATTTCAGTCAAGTTTTGTGAAATACTCTCGAAATTCAAATAAGAATTCAGGTTAGTGACTTTTATATTTGATCTTGGCAGTTGGTGTGACTTACGAAATTTGACAGATTACGGAATTTGAATTGATTTGATTCGAAAATTGATTCGATTGGAGGACAGTACTGACAACTACAAAACGAAAAATATAACTGAAACAATGCTGTAATGAGTTTCATTACAGCACTACTTTTAGTACTGTAATGAACTCATTACGATACTGAAATAGAGAAAAATAATTACAAATTATTTTTTTCTGCATTAATTAATTGAATTGAATAAATCAAAAATGTTTATATACAGGGTTTCTAGAGGTGATTCCTTGGCCTAATTTATCATATCGAATTGAGAAATATTAGTCGGCAAAACTATTTTTTCTCCCAAAAATTTGACAGATAATAAATAATTTCGTGACAGGAGGCCAACATGTAATCAATAAATATTACCATGAAAACTGTGCTAGAATGAAATGTTCTAGCACGATTTTGTTCTAAAAGAATTAGAGAAACTACATTCCTTACGTCGTAGGGAAAAGTGACAACGCATATTAATGATCACTCAATCATAACGATCAATAATATAAATCTAATATGAACGTGAATCTGCCAATTATCTATTGATCAAGGTGGTTTTTGCAGGCTAACTCAACTGCTGCCATTTTACACGAAATGAGGACTAGCAATTTCAATATTTCACTTGAGGATAGCGTGAGTTGCATGAATAGTGAAACGATACAAAAATTATGCCTTTTACTTTTTACAGATACAAACGTATTCCTTGCAAATGCTTCACCAAAAAATCGAATTTTCTGCTATGGGGTATTTTATAATCGACTACACCCTCACTTACTCAGTAAGTATCTTCATGGAGTCCGAATTTTTGTTATAATTATTTATATAACTTCTGGGCAAAAGTAGATTTTATGCCACGATCCTTTGTAAAGTCATCCGAGGTCGTAATCTCTTAATGCCCATCTATGGTCGTACAAACTTTAATGTCATACTATAGTTTTCAATCATCCACAAATTTGAAAATTCAACTGAATTTTATTTTATCATAGTGAACTTATATACAAGGTGCCTCGAAAAAAATTCATATATAAAAAAACGATTAAAAAATAGTTTTTGTACAATTGCCATTAAAAGTGACACTTCTAATGACAGCAAACAATATTAAAATTTATTGTTTACGTGGAAGCGTTTTAAAAATATTTTTAACATAGTTTGAAAATATTTTTAGGACTCCATTTTCTTATGATGAAATCAGATGAGAAAAATTCAGCAATTACAAATTTTCATTATAAATTTTTAACAATCATTACTTATGAACATTAATATAAATCGTAAAATTAGAACAATTACTAACTTTAATGCCCTGTGACGTTAGGGAGCTTCGCAACACATTATTAGAATCCTCAGCACCATCAGTACTTGTAGAAATCGGAAGTACAATATTGGATGATGATGATCCAAAATCTGTTGAGGTTGGGAGAATTTTTTAGCAATGATATTTCTATATGCAATGGAATGATCAACATAGCCCTCGGCTACCGTCGTAGACTTCCATCCACCATGTTTTTTATATCCGTAATATTTGCTCCTGATTCTGCTAGCAATAAAGCGGAGGATCTTCGAAAATAGTGTCCTGTATATTGCTTTGGTTCTGGCAGTTTGAGGAATTCGGCAACAATAGATGGAATTTTCCCAACTGGATTGGCAGTGCATTTATTATTCATGTATTTCAGGAAAAAACGACGATGTTTGATGACAGAAGGGCGCAGTGCAAAGTTCTTATGAAAATAGTCTACATAATTCCCAATAATACTGAAAGAAAGACTGACTTTCGCTTTTGTATTTGGAAGTTGTATAACCAATGATTTATTTGTTATTTCGATGTCTTCCACTGATAAATTACACAATCCTTCACGCCGACAGGCTCCAAATAATCCGAAAATAGTTGCAACCTTAACCATCAAGTATTTCTCATCTGGTGCCTCGTTTATAAACTTTTCAACTTGTTCGCGAGTGAGAATTTTCAATTTTTTGGGTCGATATCCTTCACTTTTCCGTTTTATATATGCAATTACCTTAAAATATTTACTAACATCCACACCATTTTTAACAAGGGCGCTTGACTATATCATTGAAAATTTGCTCCACAAAGTTGATGAACTCCATATTTTTTATTTTTCTTCTAAGTATGCCAGAAAAACAGTTTCACTGAAGTTCCCTTCTACATTTTTCAATTTACACCAGGCCAGGAAATTGTTATATGCAATATCGTACTGTTGAACAGATTTTTTTTAAGGTAGGAGTTCCAGATTTGCTCTTTTTGCAGACTCTTCAATATCCAGAGGAACAACCAAAATCGTCACTTTTATTAAAAATTGGACTCTCGACAAAAATATTAAGCAGTTAAAAACCCAAGACGACAATTGGACAGGAACGAAATTCAGATGACAGCGTCTTTTCTCATTTGTTAGTAATCATAACGTTGGCAACGTTTGTCATTCACGACAAATTTTTGATTATTTGAATATTAAAATGCATTTTGAAGTTAATTGTCATTGCAAATTCGCCCATTTCATCATCAAAATAGGGCAGTTGTACAAAAAACATTGTATGGTATTATTGGTGTCAAAAGTGATTTTATTTTTCACAAACTTTTTCACTCACAAAATAAAACATCACTTTTAACACTCATATCATAAATAACTAATTTATGAAACATTTGCAGAAGAGACTGATATTCTTCTATGTTCAAAATTCAAAAACGAGCCACGAAGTGGTGAGTTTCGACTACATTTGCGGTAGCAATCTTCAGAGGATTCTTGGTCTAATTAAGATTGTAACTCGAACCTTATATTGGCGTATTTTGTGTTTCAGATAGTTGGAGCTGTGACTACATACTTGGTCATCTTTATTCAATTCGATCAAGGAAGCCGTAAAAAGGGTTTATCTGAAACAACACTATCTCTAGACGAAGTTATGTCGACAACAGCTAATGTTACCAGTTTCTTATCTTCTGAATATCCATCATGAATATATTAAAATGGTTTATGAGTTCTTTGTGAACAATTTTATCAATCCTTCGAAAAGATTACTGAATTACCTAATTGTTAAAAAATGAATCAAAAATATTAATATACGGCTTGACTGACTTCGGCGCCGTAAGATAAAATGTTTAGTTCACAAGATAAGGTTTTTCACTTTTAATACAGGTCATATTATCTCCAATATTGAAATGTACCCATTTACATCCAAGAAATTATTATCATGAAGAATGTTATGTGAAAGATAAAGCTCATATAATTTTCTGTGATAGAATCAGCTGATGGATTCTGACATACTTGTCAAAATTGACATTCAGTGAGAAAATAATACAACAGCACAGTTCGATGTAATTTTTTCATTAACGAATAAAGCATTTGAAGATCTCGTATGTAATATGCTATAGATTTTCCTGAATAATGGCCCTAAGAAACATTATTTTACTCAGTCAAATCGCAGGATATGTTGTTGCATTCATTTTATCGTTATGTATAGTTGTTCCTATGAGTTTTCACCAAGACGAATTCAGGTATTATCGCTTCAAAAAGGAAATGGGGTGAAGTTATAAGGAGTTATTTCAGGGGCCACTGTTTGCTCTTCTCCACGGGTGAATGGCAAGAATCAGATGGTCAACTAAAGGTGAATTGGGCTTCGCAAGGCTATTGCAACTATACAATCTTTGTTGGCGTGGTATTATGTTTAGTGTCTTTGATTCAAATATACAGGTAAACAAAGAACAGCTCAGTAGATGATTCGTCACTAAAATATTTTTTCTATAGATTGTCTGTATTTTTACACAAAGGAACAGATAGCAGCTTTCTGTCTGCTTTCATAGACGTATTATCTGGAATATTATTATGTGCAATGACTATTATTGCTGCACTTATGATAACGTTAGGATTTATGACGTGGTGTCAAAATATAACCCAAAGATTCTCATCGTAAGTAATTCAATAAGTGAATTTTAAAGAATTCAAACGAAAATTCAATGAAATTTACAGATGCGAATTGGCTGCTGGTCAGGATATCGACAAAAAAGATGAAATTAACACAACACATTTCTATATCGAATTGGGTACAGCTCAATTTGGAGTATGGGGTTCGTTCGCCGTATGGGTTGGTCTTTCAGTGTTCGCACTGATAAAACTCTGCCGATATCACCAAATAGAAAATATAAGAGTTTCGATGTATCGGGAAAGACAGAAGTTGATAAACGAGAATGCAGAGTCGCCTGGAAGTTCCCTAGGAAGGGAATCTAGCGTTAGTCAGTCAACAACTGCGGAACTGGTGAATTGATTGATCACAACAGTCTTGAGATATCCCTCTTTAGTAATATATACAATTATACACGTTACGTTGTTTATTCATAGTTCTTTTTATCATTTAATCGATTTCAACTCTTATTGAATTTCCACGTTTGGCCAATTTTTCCTGAATATCTTGGAAAATTTGAGAATCCTTGAACCAAGGTTTGATACCTGTTTTGGTCCAATATCATTTCAAATATCAAGAAACGACTGTCAGATAAGTTTTCTGAAAGTTAAATTTAATTTTATTTATTTATCTATTGTGCAAATGCAAATAATTCTTTTATGATTCACGTATTTTCAACACCTACTAATTTTCATAAATTACAAGGTTTTCCTGAAAGATTCAGAAATAATTAATTACCAGCACATGATATTATTGGTATTGAATTTATATTTGTGATCATATCTCTTGGAAAATTTACCGAATAGAGAAATCTCAATTTTTCTTGGAATCTATAGATTCGTTTATGTATTATTATCAAATATTTATCATTCTTGAAAGATTTTTATTTATATTTTATTCTCTATCTCATCTCATGGGTGATATTTCTAGATTGTTGAATTCCCATTTTCAGAATTGCTTCAGTATATGGGGCAAGTAAAAATTTTTTGTTCCTAATGAATTCTCAATTTTATGTTATGATGATTGTGATATCTTCTTTCAGATTTTCATGGATTGATAAAATGATTTTTAAGTTCATATGTGAGAATTTAATTCATTGGTCTATGGAAATTCTGATTAAAAATTATTATAAATTGGCCTACTCATTAATTAGCAGAAGTTACAAGCTCTTGAAACTGAATTCCAACATCAATTTTTGTGAAATAACATTTCCATTTCAATCAAATCAAAGGAGAGGAAAAAAGACTAGTCATTTATATTATTTCAATAAAAAAATCAGAATAATTCAATCCGAGATTAATTCATTTACTGAACTAGATTAAACCATTTAATTTCACTAACCCCGAGTTTATAAATCGTCAATTGAAATTTTAATGCTCCATTAATTCCATTAGTGGTTACCATGGATATCTTGTTTTATTGGATACTTGAAATTTTATTGGACGTCCTTATAACTTGGGGTAAGCAGCATCATGTACTGTATACAAATTATGTATACTTTACATATTATAGCAATTTTATGTTTCATAGGGTTTGTAACATGTTTTTGCTGAAGAAATTGAATATTGAGTATTTGCTTGCCTATTTGATACCAGTAATATTCTTGTTTCATTGCTGAAGCAATTATAAATATCATACAATGTGATTTGGAAATTATGATAAGCTTTAAGAATTATTCTAATCATATAATGTACTATAAGTTGCCTGAATACTGTATAGGTAACTTCAAAAATTACTCCCAACTGTAACTTCATAATTTTATTATACTGTACAATTTGAACAAAGTATTTTTTTCAGTTTACAAGAATAAGAGAAATGATTTTATTAAAGTGAGATAGTAAAAATTTAAAATGGTTTGAACTGAACAAAAAATTGGACTACAAATAGAAACAACTTGAAAGAAGGACAACAGATAATTCTAACAAATACTTAGCATCAGAGAAATATTTTTTAACTTTGAAGAAATATCACAGCTCAATTGTAGCTTTTTGAGTTTTTATCTGTTCTTCACATGTTTCCCCAACATACTGAAGGGTCAGTAATCACCAAAAAGTGCATGGAGTTTTTTTGATGAAGCGCATCAAGCAAATTCTTTGTCCATACAAATTTTGAGAACACCATATAAACCTTATTGAGAAGATCTAATGACAAACACGATAACTAGACTTCCGAGTGGATTTAAAATAAAAAGGAAAACAATATGAAAAGTTTAAGTGTAAAATTTGCAACATTATACAGCTTACCAAAAAAGTAGTATAACTCGTAAATAGTTCTTGTAGGAAGAATTATTAAGGAAATTCCTTTAATTTTAAAAGTAATTCATTGTAAGCTTTTTATGAATTTTGTGTATAAATTTTTTTTTCATCATAACATTTTTATTGCAAAAATTTCAAGGTAAAAATTTTATTTTTGTTCACAACCAATATTTTTCCAATAGAAAAAAGTTGTATATTGATTAAGGGTATAAACCCAAAGCATTTCTCAAACATCGAAATCGGCGGGTATTTCTCAATATTTATTATTTCAAGTATAAGAACCTGGCACCAATCACAAATTGTTAATTTTGTAATAAAAATAGCTTAACGAATTCTTTTTTCAGTCAAACCGCTCAATTCAATCCATAGAGAGATTTCAAATTCTAGAAAGCATAGGGAGACCTGCTTTCGAAATTACAAATTTATGGATTCGTGAATTTCCTAATTTTTTAATAAAAAAAAAAGGCAGAACCACTTCAACTTTTAGCCACATCGCTGAATAGGTAATGAAATAACCTTTCATTTGAAGTATCATAATCCATATATTCACATTTTTAAAAATAAACTAGAGGGGTGAGAAATGTCAAATTAAAAAAAAATACGATAAATTATTTTGAAAATCAACGGTTGCGAGGAATTTCCTTAATAATTCTTCGTACAAGAATTATCGACAGTATAATGATTACTGACACAGATTTGTTTGTGATATAAAAAATTATCACAGTATCACGAAAAGAAAAACACATTTCATCAAAACATATAAAAATTCCTGAATCAAACTTGGATATTATCCGAGTATCAGATGGTTTGGAACGTAGATTGTTCATTACAAAATACAACAGATGTTATCCGTATTTTTTAATACAATACGATTTTTGCAGTAAGACTCTTCCAAGTTTCAACAGCAACCATTTGAAATGAGTTTCTGTAATCGTAGAATTTTCCAACATCTAGATCTGGACCATCATCAAGTTCCCTCAACTTTTTCTTCAGTCTCGAGCTTACAAGTGTACATGCAACTGTCGCTTTCATCTATGTCAATCTCATACTTACAAATGTCAGTTTCATCTATGTCTTCAGGCTCCAGCTTGCAGTGTTCTATGTCAATATCACTCGGGAATGATTCGTTTGTTTCCGAAATTTCTATATCATTACAAAACTTTGTTTCTTCGGCCTGACTGATGACCTGCATAATTTCATGTTGTACTAAATTGTAGGTCGCTTCATCGAAGCTGTTCATTTTTTGATAAATGAAGTCGCAAAAAGTCCTCAGTTCAGGGTTTTCTTCCTCTTCAATCAGGGTCTTTTCCAATTCAACGTTTGGCTTCGATCTTTTTGATTGGGGTTCCCCTGTATTTGATATATTATCTTCTTGGATCGGATCCTCTTCATCGTCGTCGTGGATTTCCTGAAAATTATTACAATTTTTATTTAGTTTTTTCCAGATGCAATGAACTCCGAAATAATGAGTAAGGAAAAAGAATATTTCAACGATAAAGTGAAATTTTTTACAAAATCAGAGTAACAAGAATAATTATGATACATTCTAGAATGGAACCAAAATTTATAATAATTAAAATTGACAGAATTGTGTTTTATTAGTAGTAAAGCAGTAGTAAATACTGACTATAATCCTCTCATATAGCGAAGAAAAGATTGTTCATGATGTCAATTCTGCGTTCTGATTTTCTTCGAATCTATAAGACGAACAAGCGCCAGTTGTATTTATGGACAGTGAATCGGATCTGTTGTTTTTTGATAGGTAATTATGAAAAGAGACAAATAAATAAAAATTACAAAAAAAAAGTTTAAAATAAAGTATATGAATTAAAAAGTAAAAACATAATTACGTTATTACCACGAAAAAAGGTAGGCATAGGTACCCGCATCAAATATACATCCATACATATCTACAGGGTGTACCAAGTTCGATGGCCTATTAGGCTTTTCTGGAGAACTGGACCTATTTGAAATCTGAAAATTGGTATTATGATATTGTTTGACATTATCTACCGATCTAAAATATTCTTAGAGCCTGACCACTTTCAGTTATACAGGGAGCGAAAAAAAAATTTCAAAAATTTTTTTTTCTGTTTTTTTTTTTTGTTTTCGAATTTGATAGAGTATGCAATTCTGCGTACATTCGTGCTCAAATCGTTGTATTCGTCAAAATTCTTTCTAAAATATCGAGAAAAAACTGAAGAAAAAAGGGAGATAAGTGTATCCGGTATTATGTTTGTTATTCATAGCCTAGATATCGTAAGCACAAACCGTTTTCACATTTTTGAAGGCAGAGACTGTGGAAATATCGTACGTTTTCAGAATTTTGAAAAACCCCCGTCACAGGGTGTTCCAAATGTTGGTTCAAAAATTGGGATCAAGATTGGTCCATAACTTTCGTTTTTCAAACAGAACCCTAATTTTTTTATGATTGCGTTGGATTGTGCGAAGAAAAATGATGATAATGTTCCCACATGTTAATGCTCCTAAAATTAATAATTCTTGAATTATTCAGGATTTCCTGATTCCATGTCGTACGTACCGTCAAATTCCTAGAATCTGTTTCATATCAACAATGACCTTGGTCATAGAAGATAAATTATTCCAATAACTCACTAGTGACTACCTCTTCTCTGAATTCATTTATCATTGTTGATATGGAACAGATTTCTTGAATTTGACGCTATGTACGACATAAAATCAGAAAATCCTAAATAACTCAAGAACTATTCATTTTAAGAGCATTAACAAGTTAGAACATTATCATCATTTTTCTTCGCAGAATCCAACGCAATCATAAAAAAAGGGTTCTAATTTGAAAATCGAAAGTTATGAGCCAATCTTTATCCCAATTTTTGAATCAACATTTGGAACACCCTGTGGCTGGTTATTCAAAATTCTGAAAATGTACAATATTTCCACAATCTTCGCCTTCAAAAATGTGAAAACAGTTGTTGCTTACGATATCTAGGTTAGGAATAACAAACATAATACCGAATACTCTTATCTCCCTTTTTTCTTCAGTTTTTTTTCGATATTTTGGAAAGTATTTCGACGAATGCAACGATTTGAAAACGAATGTATTCAGAATTGCATACTCTATCAAATTCGAAAACAACAAACAAAAAAATTGAAAATTTTTTTTTCACTCCCTGTATAACTGAAAGTGGTCAGGCTCAAAGAATATTTTAGATCGGTAGATAATGTCAAACAATAACATAATCCCAATTTTCATATTTCAAATAGGTCCAGTTCTCCAGAAACGTCTAATAGGCCGTCGAACTTGGTACACCCTGTATGAATAACCAACAACGATCAAGACATCTTTTAGAGTTTACCCCAAGGAAATTTAAATGAAGAACATTACAGTATGTACTTAAAATTGTCAAGATAATATTCTCTTAATAATTGATATACTCGAGTCAATAAAAAAAAAGACGAATAGGGAATATGGGTATAATTTATTTGTAGTTCAAGTATTGTTTTTAAACAATTTTGTAACTGAATTGGTTGAGGCTTTCGCTGCCGTCAACGTCACTTGCTTTTTCGAGCTTTTCGGCCGTCGTCGTGGATTCATTCTCGACGTTTCGCCAGTTTGAGCGTCTGGCATCTTCAAGAGTTGTTCTCGCTGAATTGAGCTGCCCGATTATGACGCGGACGCAGATTGTAATGATGTAAACTCTTCAGGTGAATGAACTTGGGTGAAAATAAATTACTATCAGAAATCTACCTTTAACACTAATGCCTGAGTTGAAGATATTTTCTTTCCTTTGAGTAATTCATCTGATAAACTTTTTAGATCAGTAATTTTTTGTCTTTGTCTCCTTATTTTGCACTGGTTATACTTAATCACTTTTTTGTACTTGTAAAGGGTTTCTTGAGCTATTTTCCAAAACCTGTTCCTTCGCTGAATATCATCTAAATCGGAGAACTGGAAATCCCCGAAAAATACCGGTTCTCTTCTCCTACTACAAAAGTAAACAAATAATTCATAAATCAGGAGAAAATGCAGAATCTCTACCTCATTTTGCATTTATTTTCGGTCGTAAGTTGACATGATTCTGAGGACTCTTTCTTGTCTTCCAAATTTGAAGGACCGACCTCAAACAAATTTTTAACTCTCAGTTCGATGTTTTTGGGATTCTCAACCACCTCTTCTATGTCCAATGTTTCATCTGCAAGTGGTGAAATATGTCCCCTATCATTGCATCTATTCGAGATTGTATCTTCAGGTTTTATCTCCAAAACCCTTAGTTGTTCAAGTTCTTCTTTCAGATGATTGGGATAATCAAATGCTGTTGGAACAGCTGTCTTTTTCAGTACCCTGTTCCCGTGAACATTTACTTCATAATCTTCTGAAGTGAAATGTTTTTCACATATCACTGATGACGCACTTGGATTATAGTTTACTCTTCCTATTGAATGTAACCATAACCTCCTCAATTCTGGGTCTTTAGGAATCCTGAATATGAAGATATTTAATTGAATTTTCAATTGAAAACCTTATATCGGTCAAATCCACTGAAACCAACCTGTGAAACTTCATTTTGACTCCTTTTGATCGTCTACTAACACAATTCACTGCACTGCAAGACTCAACCATTTTCGAACGAATTTCACAAAAAAAAAGAGAGTAATCAGCACAAACTCTTTCCCGGACAAGCTTTTGACGCCAAATTCGGCCAAGTAGATGGTAAACGATTTTATTCCCGGACCGGAGTAGCGCTATCCTTCTTCTCTGTCTCTCTCTGCGTTCTCAGCTGCGTTGCCAGATTGGAAAATTTATCATGTATTTGGAGAAAGATTTATACTCGTCTATATGCAGGTTTTTTCACCAGGCAAAATTAGTAACATTTTCGGATTTTTTCAACGCGGAACCATGAGGGTCAATTGGGTCTATATTCTTAAATTATTTAGAAATGTTCAGGGAGTCTCCAGAAAGTAGTATATGCACCAATAGTATATTCTAAAACAAGTTGCAGAATGGGTTCCTATTCCAACATGCATAAGTGTTGGAATTGCCTTCTGCAACGAGCACAGATTACAGATACTAGTTATCTGTTATCTGTGGCAACGAGTATTGATCGAAATTCAATGAAAAATTCAGATTATACATCCTAGTGACTTTTGTATTGTATCTCGGCAGTTGGTGTGATTGTTACGAAATTTGACAGATTACGGAATTTGAATTGACGTGTGTTGAAAATTGATAGCATTGGAAGTCAGAGTTGACAACCACAAAACGAAAAATATAACTGAAACACTCATGCTTTCGAATTTAGCATAATTATGCCTTCTGCAGCGAGTATTAGACGATATTTTCTCTATTTCAGTCAAGTTTTGTGAAATGCTCTCGAAATTCAAATAAAAATTCAGTGTAGTGACTTTAGTATTGTATCTTGGTGTGACTTACGAAATTTGACAGATAATGGAATTTCAATTGATTTGATTTGAAAATTGATTGGTTCGGAGGTGAGTACTGACAACCACAAAACAAATAATATAACTGAAAACAATGCTGTAATGACTTTTAGTACAGTAATGAACTCATTACGATACTGAAATAGAGAAAATTAGTTACATAATTAAAAATAATTGAAGAAAAATGCAAAATAAAGCGCTCGATTATTGAAATTCTCAAACGCAATGCTATTGGTTAGGTAACATGTGACATCAGATTATATGTCAATACTCAATGTCATTATCATGTGAAAGTCTGAAGGAATTGTTTTTTCAGCTTCATCATAAGAGATTATTGTTTTGAGATATTTCATAAAATAACTGAATGGGTTTCTTTCAATGGCCATAAGGTTGCATTCTATGATTTTCATATCGGTTTGCTTAAATAGCTTTGTCGATCACTCTTTTACATTACCCACATGATATATTACATGAGCACTGTTCAGTGGAACAGTAAATATCTTAAACATTTACCAAAGAAGTTCTTAGGCCTGGTTCAAAAATATCATTACTACTTGAGCACTTTCCAGTAGTTATGTAAATAACAGAAACATTTACCGAAGAAGTACTTGGGCCCGGTTTATGAATATCAGTACGATCGACATTTCTTGAAACAGCTGCTTGCACAAGTGGCAATTTTTTCCTTTTGAGTGCACCTTTTCCCACTAATGGAGGTAGTTTGGCTTTTTTCTGACACTCAAATTTATGTGGCACCACATTCTTTTTCAAGTGTAATGTCCTTTTATGCCCTTCTTGCAGACACATGATTTTATATCGCATATAATCGGCTGTATCTTCTTCCAACTAAAACGGAAAATTTGGGTGAATATTCACGGAATTCTACATGAAAAAGCTAATGATGATCAAAGACAACGTTGTTCTATATGAAATATACTTAGTAAAATAACTTCTAGTAACATTTCGAGGTTATTATATTCATCATACTCACATCAAAATGATCTTCACAACAATAGAAAGGAGATGTTGGTGCTACTTCATCTCTTCTCATGAGTTTACACCATTTGTCTCTCATACCTCCTTTTGGCACTAAGAAAAATATTTTGTCAGGTGCACTTTTTGTTGTATTTTTGCACATAGGTACAAGACAATACTTATACGTAGATTTTCGCTGTTGATTCATGGCTTGACAACGAAAAATATAAATAAATATCGCGTACCTAGCTTCTTCAACTACCTTTAACCTTTAACTCATCTATGGGCGATTTGTAAACATGTCATATAATATAACGTGACGTCATCAACGCCCGCGAAAATATGACGCGTTTGAATTAATCGGTCTGAAGAGAATATTTTTTTAATATTGAAAGGCCGTTTTGAGAAATTATGTCTTAAATTATTTCAGAAGGCTAGCTATTACCTTGAAGTATTTTATGAAATCTTGGATATATCCTATTGTGAGTACAGGGTGGTCAGATTTCGATGTTTTAGTACATCTCCTAAATTGAGGGAGATAGAAAAAAAGTAATATACATGTCATGTTCTCTTTTTTCGAGAAACATAAATTGCTGAAAACCGCGAGTCCCTAAGGTGTCTAGTTTCCATGCTACAGGGTGATTTTGAAATTTTGCCAATTATTATAATTGGTTTTTTCAGTACTTTTTACCAGTGCTATCGAAATTTCAGTGCTTCTTCAAATTTTGGAGAAATTAAAAAATTTTCAAATGTAAACCGTAGTGTGATATGATGATTTTCAATAGACTTTTCTTAGACAATTTCAAAAATATATTTCACGATATATTTCCGAGCTCGAATATGAAAATTCTGAAAAAAACACTTTTTGGTCAACATAATTTAAGCAGGCTCAAGTTCTATGACTTCCTTAGGTGAAAAGAAATGAATCAAATCAAAACCATTTTTGATTTTGTTAATCGAAAACTGTTTTTTCGGAATTTTCGATATTTAAGCTAGGAAGTACATCATGATATATTTTTGAAATTGTCTAAGAAAAGTCTATTGAAAATCATCATAGCACACTATGGTTTCCATTTGAAAAAAATTAATTTTTTTAATTTCTCTAAAATTTGAAGAGGCACTAAAATTTTGATAGCACTGGTAAGAAGTACTGAAAAAACTCCACTAGAGATGTTTTTATTTCGAGAGCGTAGCAGCAACACTGGGGAAGATATAACCAATTATAATAAATGGCCAAATTTCAAAATCACCCTGTAGCATGGAAACTAGACACCTTAGCGAATTGCGGTTTTCAGCAATGTGAGTTTCAGGAAAAAAGAGAACATGCCATGTATATTACTTTTGTTCTATCTCGCTTGATTGAGGAGATGTAGTACTAAAACATTGAAAACTGACCAACCTGTACATTACATTATAATAATAATAATACTTGATTGACTTTCAAGTAGTATAATATTTTTCATTTCATTGCTCTTCCACCGAAACCATCAGAGATAAAATTGACTAATCCATCAGGTGTACATGAAATTAGGTACTTTAAGGTATTGGATTTATGATATTGTGACCAAGTGAGTGACTGGTGGATTGGATTCGACGGCTTTTCTATTTGAATTTCTAGGCAATCAATGATAGAAACCACATTTGCATACCTTGCTCTGAATGATATTGGTAAATTTCTATGTATCTCTGATGGTGTTGGCCATACAACCAAGTCTTTCATCTTTGCAGCTATTAGAGGTATACTTTTTGAAAATATTCTAGTAATGTTGCTCTGGGAATATCCAAAATGTATCCCTAGTATACCAAAGGAGTCATTCAATTTAATTTTTTTTAAGTAATCAAAATATCAATTGTACGAAGGGGAACATTCTCATTTAAAAGTTTTTTCAAATGATAAGACTTTTGTGGTAACCCAAAAACATTTTCGGTTCTTTCTCTATACATATTTGCATGTTAGTGTTTTTCATCCTCTGAATCCTCTTGCATCAAACTCAAATCTGATGAACTGGAGGGTTCATAATCGTTATCATTAACGAATTTGATGAAATAGACATTTCATCAATTGGGTTGTCTGTGTGTTTTTCTTTTGCAACTGTTGCAACAGCTGATGTGCTCGGTGCCATATCTTTTGATGGAGAAGGTGGAATAGGAGATAGCGCTACACTTTTTTTCTCCAATATAATATTTACATTTATACCTCTACTTCTAAAATTGGATTTGATATTTACTTGGACAGCTTTATCACAGTGTAATTTATCCGAGTTATCACAGATTTCAGTTTGCGAGGAACTTGGCTCTGTATCATGAACACTCGTTTCTTGAGATTCACAAAATTCTGGATCATTACTACTTCCAGCAGCAACATCTGAGAGAGATTCTCTTATGAGTGCTAACTTCTGTCTCTTAATAGCACCCATTCTCACCAGTGGTGATGGCATATTCCTCTTTTGGCACTGGAATTTATGAGGGACAGCTCCCTTTTTCAACCGAAGTGAAACTTTTTCTCCTTCTTGACTCATTATGCTATACTGAACATAATTTTCTTCTTTAATCTGAAATCATTCCAAGTAGAATTATAATAAGAAAAGAGGAGAGATAAGATAAGTTTTTTAAACGAAAGTTAATTGAATCCTTGAACTAGTGGATTTCAGTAAATATTAACTTCTGACCATTTCTCACCATGCTAGTTATTTGAGATTAATACATGTACTTACGTCGAAGTGGTCTTCACAACAATGTAAACATGATTTCGAAGATATTTTATCCCTTTTCATAACTTTACACCACTGTTTTCGAGTTTTCTCATCTTTTGGAACAGGAAAGAACACTTTGTCCGGCGTACTTCTAATAGTATTCTTGCACATTGGCACAAGACAATATCTATAAAAAGGTTTTTTAGCTTTTTCCATTGTGTGAATAATTATTAGAATTGAAAATATGTAAAATATATCCGAAACTACTGGTTCAAGCGAAGTAAACAAACACTGGACGTGGTTTGTGACGTCATTCAAGACCCGCGAAAAATGGCAGCGTTTAAACTGTTATCGATGTTTTGAATTTTAAAAAAAATTTTTTTTTGAGCATTTAAAAAGGTTTTAATCTTTTTTACGTCGTTGTAACGTTGCGAAAAATGAATTAAAAAAATACATGCATATTCCCTATAGCCATAGAATCGTTGTTTCATGTAGGATTGAAATTTTAATGAATAACTATAATTAAATTATACATTTTTGAAACTGCGGAGTAAATGCACTTTTTCCAGTGATTTCACCAGACTAGACTATTTTTGTCAATTTTTTCGACGTGGTAGGTATTCTCATACAGATATGAGTTCAAGACATTCTTTTGATAAACAACCTCCCAAAATTTTAAATTTAAAACTTGTAATCCCTTGACTTAATTCCTTTAATGAATATCGCTATTGTATACAGTTCTAGTTGTTAGTTTGAATTAATAGGTCTGAAGAGAATATTTTTTTAATATTAAAATGCCGTTTTGAGAAGTTATGTCTTAAATAATTTCAGAAGGCTAGCTATTACCTTGAAGTATTTTATGAAATCTTGGATATATTCTATTGTGAGTACAGGGTGGTCAAATTTTGATTTTTTAGTACTACATCTCCTAAATTAAGCGA
Organism: Hippodamia convergens; assembly: GCA_038502775.1. Taxonomy (NCBI): domain Eukaryota; kingdom Metazoa; phylum Arthropoda; class Insecta; order Coleoptera; family Coccinellidae; genus Hippodamia; species Hippodamia convergens. The sequence goes on along the minus strand of CM076607.1, from coordinate 88,863,862 downwards.
GATAGAAAAAAAGTAATATACATGTCATTTGTTCTCTTTTTTCGAGGAACATAAATTGCTGAAAACCGCGAGTCGCTAAGGTGTCTAGATTCCATGCTACAGGGTGATTTTGCAATTTGGCCAATTATTATAATTGGTTATAACTTCCGCAGTACTTTTTACCAGTGCTATCGAAATAGAGTGCCTCTTCAAATTTTAGAGAAATTAAAAAAATTAATTTTTTTCAAATGGAAATCGTAGTGTGCTATGATGATTTTCAATAGACTTTTCTTAGACAATTTCAAAAATATATATCATGATATATTTCCGAGCTTGAATATGAAAATTCTGAAAATAACACTTTTTAATCAACATAATTTAAGCAGGCTTAAGTTCTATGACTTCCTTAGGTGAAAAGAAATGAATCAAAATCAAAACCCTCTTTGATTTTGTTAATTGAAAGCTGTTTTTTCGGAATTTTCGATATTTAAGCTCGGAGGTATATCATGATATATTTTTAAAATTGTCTAAGTCTATTGGAAATCATCATAGCACATTATGCATGGTTTCCATTTGAAAAAAATTAATTTTTTTAATTTCTCTAAAATTTCAAGAGGCACTTAAATTTTGATGGCACAGGTAAAATGTACGGAAAAAACTCCACTAAAGATGTTTTTATTTCGAGAGCTGTGGAAGTTATAGCCAATTATAATAAATGGCCAAATTCCAAAATCACCCTGTAGTTTGGAAACCAGACACCTTAGCGAAAAGCGGTTTTCAGCAATTTGAGTTTCTCGAAAAAAGAGAACATGGCATGTATATTACTTTTGGTCTATCTCGCTTAATTTAGGAGATGTAGTACTAAAACATCGAAATCTGACCACCATGTACATTACATTATAGTAATAATAATACTTGATTGACTTTCAAGTAGTCTAATATTTTTCATTTAATTTTACATAGGTGAACTCTAATAAATATTTTGTTGATTATTTGTTTGTTATTCATAGGTATGTGTTGATTTAGATTTTAAGTGAGTAGGTATTTTTTCGAGCGATAAAATTATTAATTATTTTTTACTTTTTAGTGCATATTAATTTGTTTTGATTTTATCTTATTATTTTATTTTCTTATCCAAAAGCAAGGAACCCAGAGCTACAATTTCCTTTTTTGTCATTTCTTGTACAACACCCAAAATATTTAGATCTTTTCTTGATCCCTGATTTTATTTCATCAGTGTAGATTTTTTTTAATGGGAAAGTATTTTATATGATATCTCAATTTGAAGGTCTTTCAAATACTTACAGGCTGAGTACAAAAACATTATATTTATTTTACTCTCATCTTTTTTAATTGCAGCACTTTTAGTTATCATGGTTATTTCAAAATCACAACAATTGCTCGATAATAATCCCAAAATTAAAAAAATTGCTCACATGCAAAATGTTAACACGATTTTTATTCTTTTCATTTGCAACATGTAGCTGTCTTTCCAAGCGAAACCAAGAGTCTAAGCAAATGGACTGAAAGATGTTAGGAGACTTGGCACAACAAATATTTTTCTTCTCATCATTGTCACATTTATCGGGTTCTTTTAGGGCTAATCATTAAATTGTTGATAGCTTCCAAAATACTTTGTTCTACAAGCATTCAAGTTGTAGAGCCAGAGTTTAATGAGCTTACTCGCATGGTTAACAAGTTAACTTCTTTGGAGGCACTCTGTAAACAACTATCTGTGAATACTTCACTCCTGCTGCTTCGGGTTGATGTAACAAATCTATAATTGATTGGAACCGCATCTCTAGTTAAATTTTTAGAGAGGAAATTTTCCTTAGAGAAGTGTTCACTGCAAATGAACCTGCGACGTAGGCTTTTAGGACTCAAAGAGCGTAAGTCAGGGTTACCTGAAATAAAGCAAACATCAATTCTGTGGATTTGATAAGAGAAATATGTCTAGATAATAATTACCACTGTTTTGTATCCACTTCTCTAAACGTTCATCATCCTTCACAGGGAATGAAAATTTCCGAAGTCCAGGAGAATTCCTAGAGTTCTTTGTACAGAGGTAGTATGCACATTCACTCCCAGAAAGATATCGTTTCATCTGCAATAATAGTGAATGTTAAATGAGTTGAGAGGATATATTTCATCTTAATGAATAAAAAACTATCTATTGTTGATATTGACTGGCCAATTCAAACAGGACTAATTCAATTATTAATTTACGTAATCGTAAGCTGAATGTAGCAGCTTAAAGAATAACTCTGGCTTGTACTTACCAATAAAAATTGTTCATTAACAAGGTCCTAGACGAGGCATTGTCTTTGAAAATAATAGGGAATTTGAAAATAATGTTTTCTTACCTTGTGAGGAAACGTGTCAGCTGCTGCTCATTGTATTTATTCACTATATATAAAATATAATATGCTGTTGAAATATTGTATAAAAAACCGAATGGATAAACCGCTGGGTAAACAGTAAACACAGAATAACAGAATCCACTCCACAAGTGACCTTGAGAGATCACGTTAAATTCGCAGAAGAGTTGCCAGATTGAAAAATTTATCATGTATTTGGAGAAGGTTTCATAGTTGTCTCACCGGGCTTAACTAGTAAAAGTTTCGGATTTTTTCAACGCGGAATCATAAGGGTCAATTGGGTCTATATTCTGAAATTGTTTTGAAATATACAGGGTGTCTTAATACCCAACTTTTTTTTTGTTATGAAACACACTGTATTTTACTGCAGATTTAAAAAGTATTCATTGTCTCTTCCAGTCGATAATATATCATTTTTGCGTCTCAATACACAAATACATAGCTATTTTAATCTTGTTTTCATGTATAGGATTTAAAAAACAATTGAATAAGGATAAACAACTTCAGTATTTGTTTTGACACGTTGATTAAATGTTGCTATCGAAAATCATAAATCGCGATACAGAACAAATACACAGAACCATGGGCATTTTTGAGAAATATCACGTTATCTTCGAGAATGCGATTATTTCGAAAGAAAAACTTGAATAAATAACCATTTCAACGGGGATGAAATTAAATTATTAATTATTTGGATGAACTACGGAAAAACTACTACAAAATTAGTTATTCCAGCACGTCTGTAAAAAAAAATAGTTTCCTAACCTACATTTCATCATCTCGTCTTTTTATCTATTAATTTTAGCCCCGAGGATAAAGGTAAATATGTATGACACTGTTAAGATATCGTTGTCGTACGTATGCACTCAATTATGATATAACTCGATTGAAGTGAAGTTGTTTATATAATTCAGAAATTTATCTCGACGGAGATAGCAACAGTTCATATTATCGGTGAAAATTCCATTCTGTTTCGTGACACAGTGAAAAGATATTGTTGAAATCATGGCTGGCAGACAAGATAAAATTGGTATTGTTGGCAGGTATGTAAAAAGTGTAAACACATCAATATGTCAAATACAGCAACTTCACTTCCCCGATTTTCCTAACCTAAAATATATCTTAATGGGATCGATATTAATACGGAATTGTTCAACATTCTCGAATGATAATTCGAATTTCTGGTGGAATTGTGAGAAGGATCTTTGTAAAATATCCGCATATTTTCAGCTTCCACTCCTCAATAAACTATATCGAGAGACATCTTATCATTAAATATTTTCGTGACTCGTGAAATAACAGGTATTCTGAATTGAATAAAATTCACGAGGTACGAGGGTCGTATGGAAAGTAATTCAACTATTTGCTCATAATATCAGATTTCAGACATAAAATGAACTATCTCAGTATACATGTAGTTTAGATTCATGAAGTGAGTTGGTTAGATTATTCCAATTGCTTTAATGTATCATTCGCGTATTTCCCCCACAAAATTTGTCTGAAATAATTTTTTTTTCGAATTATCTCGAAAAGAGCAACATTTCAATAATTTTGAGATTCTTGCATGAAATTTTCCAATTTTCTAGCTTCTATCAGAGGATTTACCAATGCTTCTCCCTGGTTAATGAAAAATTTATTTGAACATACAGGGTGTTTCCATTTCATTGTCAAAGCCAGTCACGACAAAAATCTCAATACCCATTTTTTTGAAATGAAACCCCATTTTTACTTTTTTTTATTCCACTTCAATAATATATATAGGGTGTTTCAAAAAAAAAGGTGACCCCCATCTCTAGCACAGATAGAAAACTGAAAACTAATAGGGGTTTGTTCAGAAAAAAAAAAATCGTAACGTCATCCGTATTTAAGATGCAGGGCGTTGAAAAAGAAAAGGATATACACATTTTTTACGATACTACTGGCAACATTGTAATGAAATTTTATACAAATATGTTTTGGAAACTGATACATCTAATGAATGTGTTTTGATGTCTGACTCTCATAGAGTGCGCTAGTTACACGGTTCGTACCAAGTTGTTTTGAACACAACAATTTTGATATTAAATTTATTAAGCTAAATTTTGAGCGATATTAAACATCATTCAATTTTACCCCAAAAAGGTACACCGTTTTCGGAATATTTTGATTTGATAATTATGAATTAATAACCGATGCTGGTTCAAAGTATTGATAAAGTCATTAATTATTATTATTATTATCCCTATTATTTTTCAGTTTTCTATCTATCTATCCTAGAGAGGGGGGTCACCTTTTTTGAAACACCCTGTATAAATATAACACATTGAACGGGGTGACCCAAGCAAAGCAATCCATTTCAATACTTAATACTAATACCTAGCTGGAACTATGCAAACAATACACTGTTCGAAATCGAATATACAGGCTCTTTAGGTTTTGCACGACAATTTAAAACCAGCGAAAATATCGAATTACTTCATTTGCTTTAACGTTTGCCTTGAAGAACACCACATTCGCAACCCGACAATCTTTTTCACCTCGAACAAACGAGAAAAGAATATTGTGTTCAATGTTTTTTGGATTATTCTATGGTTCGATGATCGATCGAATTTTTTCCTCGTTTCCTGATTTTTTGCATGGGCGGTTCGAAGTTGCGTGTCAAATTATATGATCTCTTTGTTTCCTCTTCAAAACGTAAAACCAAAAATATCGTATACATTAAAAATAGTGTTATTTAAATATTTCGGTGTGATTTCATTTCATGTTAGCTGACCCGACAGTTTTTGCTATGCCAAACGCAATTGGAAAATGGCAACAGAGCTTGATTTTTATTTCATCAGCATACTCGAAATATTTCGAAAGAGCGTTTCTCTATTTCAGTATAGTAATGAATTCATTACAGTATCAAAAGTAGTTCTGTAATGAACTCATTACAGCATAGTTTTCAGTTATATTTTTCGTTTTGTGGTTGTCAGTACTGACCTCCGATCTTATCAATTTTCAAATCAAATCAGTTCAAATTCCGTAATCTGCCAAATTCCGTAAGTCACACCAACTGCCAAGATAGAATACAAAAGTCACTAGTCTGAATTTTTATTTGAATTTCGAGAGTATTTTACAAAATTTGATTGAAATAAAGAAAATATCGTCTAATAGTCGTTGCAGAAGGCAATTCCAACACTCATGCTTTCGAAAACTCGCTCCTTCGTCGCTCGTTTTTGAATTTAGCATTCGTGTTGGAATAGGAGCACATTCAGCAACTTGTTTTAGAATATACTATTCTCTATTTCAGTATCGTAATGGGTTCATTACAGTACCGAAAGTAGTGCTGTAATGAAACTCATTACAGCATAGTTTTCAGTTATATTTTTCGTTTTGTGGTTGTCAGTACTGACCTCCGATCGAATTAAGTTTCGAATCAAGACAATTCAAATTCCGTGATCTGTCAAATTTCGTATGTCACACCAACTGCCAAGATACAAAACAAAAGTCACTAATCTGAATTTTCATTTAACTTCCGAGAATATTTCACAAAAATTGACTGAAATAGAGAAAACACCGTCTAATACTCGTTGCAGAAGGCAATTCCAACACTCATGCTATCGAAAACTTCTTACTACTTCGCATTCGTGTTGGAATAGGAGCTCATTCTGCAACTTGTTTTAGAATATACTATTATCAATTTCTGGCGTATCCCTAATTTTGCTTTATTTACTCGACTCGTTGTGCTCCCTCCACATTTTTTCAACCTTTTGGTTATTTCTTGTGAAAATGCTGTTTGCTGGTGGAAAATAAATCCTCATGTCTTTCTTCTAGTGGTTTGATCGGTAGATCATGGGCTATGCTTTTCGCCAGTGTTGGATATAAATGCTACATCTACGACATTGAGCCAACACAGATCGAGAACGCTCTCAAGGACATAGAACACCAGCTTTCCTCTCTCGAACAAAATGGGCTGTTGAGGGGAAAACTCAACGCAAAGGAGCAGTTCGGGTGCATTAAAGGTGAGGAATATGTAGGTATTGCAGAAATATCTGGTACCTTTTGAGAATTTACGTAGCATGAATAGACCAAGCAAATTAGACTTTTGTCTGGAAATAATTGGTGGAGTTCTGGAAACTGTTTTAATCAATTATTTATACCTCTAATAAGAGTAGTTTGAATTTTGCCCCAATTTCCCAGTGGAGCGTATGTCGTGACGTTCGAAAAACCTCGAAATTTGAACTAAGCACTTAATCGAAAACATTGTTGTATTCAAAAGTGTTCCGCATAAAATTCTGCTTCTATTATATGTTGAACAAATAGTCTTATAAAAATCCTACATCGAAATATGGCAAATTTTTACACTTTTCGAAAAAACACATTTTTTCATATCTTTAGAACTACGAGCGTTAGAACAAACTGTTATTGAATGAGAGTTATACACCATCAAATTGTGATAAATACGTAACCCGTCCCCTCCCATCCACAATGTAAAATCGCACAGTAGATCATCCTATTGAGGATGCTGATCATTTAATAGTAGCTGGTGCTGTTGAAGTTGCTCAGCAGTCCCATGAGTATGTGGTTATTGGAGTACACTGACCTGGCAAAGGCAAGCAAGACGATAAATTGTCTCTTCTTTCTTGCACTACAAGTTATTCTCTGCTTCGAAAACCAACATATTTTTCCCTCATGTTTTAGTGTCTTGGTGAAAGACAATCTAAATTCCTGAGGACGTTGAAAATCAACTAAATCAATTATAATAACAACTAATAACTAACAATACAACTCATTGCTAAGAACAATATATTACATATTACACACGTCCTAAGCGAGTGTTGTCGAGGTGCTGCTTCAGTTGGAGGCACAGAGGCAAGCTTAAATGAGGTATTGGTTAACAATTTTTCTAACATCTCGTACCACAATACATTTAATTGCTCGAAATAATTTTTATAAAGGGCTGCCATGCATTTCTTCCCTACCTCGTCGACTTTATCGGCAGAAGCATTAGATTTTCTAAACAATTCTGCTGCTTTCAACAGGTTTGTGTTGATTTAAGACGTCTTCAGGAATTTCATTTTTCCTTTACCGTACATGAGGTAGTGTCGCAGCCATTAGAAGCATGAAGGAATAATATGTTGTTTTTCGAAACAGATAAAAACTTGTTTTGCAAGGGAGAAAAGACAACATCGTCTTTCTTACCTTTGCCAGGCCCTAGTAAAAAATATTTGGTATACATAGAGGCTTGAACAATCAAAATTATGAGAAGCTCAGTGTCCTCCCCAATATTATCCACGAATCCATGAGACTGCTGAGCAAATTCAATAGCACTAGCTAGGATGAAATGATCAGCATCCTCAACAGGATGAGCTATTGCGCGATTTAACATTGTGGTTTGGAGGAATGGGGTTACGTTTTTATCACAATATGATGATCTACAACTCGTATTCTATGACATTTCGTTCTAGAGTTCGTAGTTTCATAGGTATTTTACGTTTTATAGTGAAAAAATGTGTTTTTTGGAAAATTGTGAAAATTTGCCATATTTGGACGTATGATTTCTTTGAAACTACTTGTTCAAAATATAATATCGTAATACTTTTTAGAAGCAGAATTTAATGCCGAACACATTTGAATACAACAATGTTTTTGATAAAGTGCTCAGTTTAGGAGCTATTCGACAAAAACCTAAAATAGTCCAAAAATTTCGAGGTTTTTTGAACGTTACGACATACGCTCCACTGGGAAATTGGGGCAAAGCTCAAACTACTCTTATTAGAGGCTTAAAAGAATGATTAAAACAGTATCCCGAACTCCACCAATTATTTCCAGGCACACCATTTTTTGAAGCTAATTTGCTTGACCTAGTACTGTAGCAGCATCAAACAGGCTGCAGGAGATAGGGAAATTTAGAAATTTCATGAAAGTTTGAAAAGTTTCCGATATTTTCCACCAAATGTTCGTTTATGAGAAATCGAATGTTTATATCTGAATGTTTTGCTAACATTTTAAAATGGATGGTCAGTTTGAATCAATTTTATACCTACAAATATTTTCTTGACCAAAATTATGTCCTGAATGTTAAATAATTTCTCAGTTGCATTCATCGCTTAACTAAGCAGGCGGAATATGTCGGTGCATAGTATCATGTACAGGGTGATTCACTTATCTTGGTAACCCCAATTTTCTCGAAAACGTCAGAATATTTTTTCATTCTGTGAATGGCGTTTTGAACAAGTCAATGTTGACTTGAGATGTGCTTAAAAATCTGCGGAATAAATAAAGACGCCAGGCGTCGCGGCGCTATCAAAAACTTTTTTTCCAGGGACATACCTTTTTTACCATGTCATTCCAAAGATAATTTCGTTCTGAACTTTTTTTCGAATACAATTTTTATCCATTTCCAACCGTCAGCGATCTGCAGCGTGTTTTATGTTAATTATATTCCATTTATTTTCTTCTGCATTGTGGTACTATGCCTTTATTTGGAGACATAGATATGATTTTGTGATTTGAATTCAAGAAGGCTAGTGTTCTAGTCATTGTGCTTCTTCAAATAATATGAAATATGTGGCTACAGCAAGATGGGGCTTCATGTCACAACGCTGCCTTTGTGAAGAGATATTTAGATCAGGAATCCGAAAATAAATGGATAAGAACCAATGGACACATCAGGTATCGCCAGACCTGAAGCTCATGGATTACTTTCTGAGGAGTACCCTCAAAAATATGGTATACCAAGTTGATTCTAATAACTTGGACCGTTGATTGAAATATTCTTGGGAAGATACCCAACCATACGGAACAAAACGGGTGCAAAATTAAAAAGACGGATAGATGGCGTATTGTGTTTTACCTAAAGACACAGAGATGGCGCCGCGCAACTTTTCTAGCAAAAAAATTGTGACTAGAGGCACATAGATGGCGCTGATCCATAGCTATCCCAAAAGACAGAACCATAGAGTAAGGAAGAAAATGAGATGCAACTCTTTGCTTTCTTTTCCCATATTTTTGGTTATAATTTAAAACTTTTGACATAATAACAAAATATTAGTGTTCTGTGAACAAGACGGTGAATCAACGGTTTAATAGGTATAGGGTTTATTCATATCCGATATATATGACCATTTGTCTTCGAGATTTCCGATTTTGAATGCAAAAAGATCCTTTTTCACTCAATTACTACTACTGATCGCCTAGCGAGCCAACAGGCGGTTTCTGTTTTAGCAGAAAATTTCCTACAAAAATCTGATATGCTTAATTAACGTGAATAAAGACCAAAAAAATGCAATTTTTTGGTTAATGGATTATATCTTCGTCAATATTGAGGGGAAATCTTAGGTTATGAGGAAATTTTACAGCATGATGTTCCCCAAAGATCTCCCTGAATCGGTAGATCGGTGGACCGATTTATGGAAATTTTGAAAAAATTAACAGAAAATTTTTCATTCGAAATGGATATCTTGAAGACAAATGATCAAATTCGAGGAACGTAAGAAGCAAATAGGAGCTGAATAAACAGGCTATGCGTCCTTTGCATCGGTCTAGCTCGAAAAAATTTCCTGATTCATCCGAGGATTGTATGGCTACCAAGAATCCGCAAAATTGTGAACTAATGAATTGAGAAACTAAAATTTTCAAGCTTCGAAAGTAAGTGTATTATCGTTGATTGAAGTACACTTCAATAAAAAATATTATTCAAATTGAAGAGTTTATTGTTTTCTCAATTTTTTTTTAATGTTTCACTCAACTCAAGAATATTAACGTAAATTCGAAGGAATCGAATCCTTTCATCTGAAAATTCCAACGAATCCTTAAGGTGCAATCAAAGTTTTATAATACCGCCGTCTTATAAAAATTAAAATTCCAAACTCGACTATTCCTGTTTGAAATTTAAGTATCATGTTGGAAAATTTGAGGGCTATCCTTAAATTTCATCAACAAATATTCAAGCAAAATTTTATCCTAAAAACGAATTTCATATTTCAACAGAATATTGAGTATCAAGAAAATATATAAAAGACGAAGTGAAGGTACTCAAATCGTTTTTTGAAGTACGCTCAAATACAAAATGGAACATCTGTTCATCATAAAAATTCCACATCTGGTATTATGACTCGTCCAAATCGGGTTTCTGTTTGAAATTTACCGAGAGTTGAGAAATCCAGAAATCTGTGTTTTAAAATACATTCGGATTCGATATTTTGCGAGGGCGCCACATTACGACAGTGAATTGATAGACGAGGGATGCGAGGGGAAGGAGGACTGAAAACACATTGGTTGGGTATCTTCCCAAGAATACTTCAATCAACGCTTGGACCATTTGAAAATAAAGATAAGAAACGCATGTGCCCAAGTAGACCCTTATATTCTGACCACAGTAACTTATAAGGAAATAGAGGAATGATATAGCTTATGTATGGATCATAATGGCCGGTATATAGAACATACGATTCGAAATGTTCCGTTCGTTATTAAAAAAAAGTTTATTGTTATAAGATATAATATTTAATGAATATAATAAAAGAGAAATAGTTTGTTACAGAACCTCCTTCATTTTACGAAACAAAATCATATCTAGGTTATCTAGCCATTATGATCAAAACATAAGTTATATCATTTCCCTATATCATTATAAGTTACTTTGGTCAAAATATAAGGGTCCATTCATTTTAGAATTTTTGATCTCAATATCTCTTCACAATGGCAGCATTGTGACATGGATCTCCATCTTGCTGTATCCACATATATATCTCATTTGAAGAGGCAGATTGTTTAGAAAACTAGCCTTCTTGAATTCATGGCACAAAATCATATCTATTTCTCCGAATAAAGGCATAGTACCACAATACAGAAAAAAATAAAGGGAATAGAATTAACATTAAACACGCTGCAGATTGCTGACGGTTAGAAATGGATGAAAATTGTATTCGAAAAAAAAGTTCAGAATGAAATTATCTTTTGAATGACATGATAAAAAAGGTATGTCCCTGGAGAAAAAATTTTTCGACATTGACTTGTTCAAAACGCTATTCACAGAATGAAAAAATATTTGGACGTTTTCGAGAAAATTGGGGTTACCAAGATAAGTGAATCAAAGCGTGGTTTGAAAATTTGAGCCAGCTTACTTAAGTTTCAGTTACGCTGACATCGGTGCATAGGGGCATCAGTAAATTAATCCCAAAAACTTTTCACCCCAATTATTATGAAGATAATTTCAATTATGCCAACTAAAACTAATTGTTTGATCGACTTTTTTCATGCATGCTTACCAATATTGTGAATTCTGATTGCTCTGATGCGCGGAGCTTTTTCCTCAAAGCACACACCATACTTTTCAATTTTACTATTCGAGTCTGTTGACGACGGACCTTATTCTGTAAAACATGAATTTTCTTCTTTTGGTTTGAAACGATTTCCTTCACGTCGAGAAAACTTTGCGTTCGCTTCTCTGGCGTTGAGAAGTCACTGGGTGACAAATCACCAAAATAGCCTCTCCTTCTGTAACGAATGAAATGGAGTCAACTTTGATTCATCGATATACGAGGAAATGACTATACAGGGTGGCCATTTGAAAACGAAACAGACGAGATTACAGACGAAATAAATTTTTTCGATAGAAATGCTCGGACAGGTCGATTTCTGTTTCGAGGGGGACAACTTAAGATGTAGGTTACGGACGCATAGCGCTTCAACCCTTGCTACTACAACCCTCACCCTCAATTTTTGAATAGGGAAGATGGGGTGAGTGATACCTCATTTGGAAGGTTTTTCACAAAAAAACACTACAAGTGCCATGAAAACACCACTTCATTTTCAAATGCTTAGTCAAGAATATTTCGAGAACTAATGCATGAAATGAAAAAACAATTACTGCGCTGAAATCAGTATAAAAATACCTTTCAAATGAGGTATCACTCACCCCATCTTCCCTATTCAAAAATTGGGGGTGAGGGTTGTAGTAGCAAGGGTTGAAGCGCTATGCGTCCGTAACCTACATCTTAAGTTGTCCCCCTCGAAGCAGAAATCGACCTGTCCGAGCATTTCTATCGAAAAAATTTATTTCGTCTGTAATCTCGTCTGTTTCGTTTTCAAATGGCCACCCTGTATTTCGAGAACTAATGCATAAAATGAAAAAACAAATACTGTGCTGAAATCAGTATAAAAATACCTTTCAAATGAGGTATCACTCACCCCATCTTCCCTATTCAAAAATTGGGGGTGAGGGTTGTAGTAGCAAGGGTTGAAGCGCTATGCGTCCGTAACCTACATCTTAAGTTGTCCCCCTCGAAACAGAAATCGACCTGTCCGAGCATTTCCATCGAAAAAATTTATTTCGTCTGTAATCTCGTCTGTTTCGTTTTCAAATGGCCACCCTGTATTTCGAGAACTAATGCATAAAATGAAAAAACAATTACTGTGCTGAAATCAGTATAAAAATACCTTTCAAATGAGGTATCACTCACCCCATCTTCCCTATTCAAAAATTGGGGGTGAGGGTTGTAGTAGCAAGGGTTGAAGCGCTATGCGTCCGTAACCTACATCTTAAGTTGTCCCCCTCGAAACAGAAATCGACCTGTCCGAGCATTTCTATCGAAAAAATTTATTTCGTCTGTAATCTCGTCTGTTTCGTTTTCAAATGGCCACCCTGTATGATAAAGAAGCTGCAATACTCAGAAGGAGCTGTTTAAATTTAATTTTTTTTCGTTAAAACATAAAGTAGTATAGCAAGAAGTGAATGATTAAAATTTAGAGAAAAAAACGAAGGGATTACAATTTTTTTTATTAAATTTGTTACTAATGTGTTTGTCCACCGCGGTTATACAGGGTGATCCACGGTCGATGGTACGTTAGACGTTTACGGAGAACAAAGAGTAGAAATTCATTGAAAATTTCGTTTCTTAGAAAAAAACAGATGCCTTATCGATCTAAAATATTTTCAGTGCTGCGGTGTTGCCGCTTATGTCAAAAATTAGTAACCACTTTGTTATTTCAAATGGCACACCCTGTATATTATTGCACTTTTCTATTCATCGTAGTAACACGATTATTTTGGTATCACTTTCTCGTACTTACCTTCAGCGGTTTCTGAGTAATTGAATGATTTCCTCTTATTTTGTGCAAAACATAGCTTTGGTAAAACACGCATAACTTCCATACTATAAATCTTAGGAAACTGAAACTTCGTACGCAGAATGCTAAGATTCTAAGCATCATACAAGTGTAACGAAATACGCTTCTTTTCATACAGGGTCATTCAAAATTCGATGGTTTATGGAGACATACAAAAACGGTTGAAGTGCATTTTTTCGAATGGGATGCACCGTATATTTTAAGAATTATTGAAAGATTGAATTTCCTTTCAAAAGATATATCACATTCATATACCTAGATTTTAAGATTCTGCGTTAAACTGAAATTATATAGTTGCGCACGTGCGAACCAGTTCATCGGGAAACATTTCATTGAACCTTCTGCATGTTCTTGCTATTATTAGGTCACATTGTCCATGGTGAATGAACAAATTCATCAAAATTTCATTTGGATAGTTATTTCTTTACATTTCACTTATTATTTTTCTTATACCATGAAGAATGAGCGAATGAAATATTATCAACAAACTCATTGTCAAATCAGCATAATGTCAATTTTTATCATGTTAAGGAGTTTCATCGTTATCTACGATGAATACCTGTTCAGACAATTTGATCAGAGATTTAAATTTTTTTGGCTTGCTAATCGTTTGAAGAATGAACATTATTAGAATTCATTCATTATTTGGTAGTTTTTATCTCATAATCATCATCAGCCAATCTTAGAAATCCACTGAAGTTAGTTTGTATGAACCGCTCATTTTATGCTTGTTTTGGATAGCAGTCTCAGAAAGTTCGACACTATAAAACGTGCGCAACTATAAAATTTCAGTTCAACGCAGAATCTTACAATTTAGGTAAAGGAATGTGATATACACTGCGAAAAAAAATTAACGCACGTTATGGAAATCTCAAATTTATTCTACAACTGAAAGTGTTCTTAATGATAATTATTTTTATCAGAATTATGCCTGCATATGTTATCCACTTTCAACGTTTTTCTTCAATACAGATGTTTTTTCCCAGCAGCAATTAAAAAAAAATGATATTATCAGATTTTGAATGTATTGGCTCCATTCTAAAATCAGTTGTTCTCGATCAATTCTGTGCGACTCCTCGCACAGACCTAGTGGTCGTTGATAATGAAGCTATGAATGCAGATGAGTATATAAGGAACATTCTTGAAGAGCATGTAGTGCCATTTGCCCCATACATTGGTGAAAAGTTCATTTTCATGGACGATAATGCCAGACCTTATCGTGCGCGCATCGTTCAGGAGTACCTTGAAGAGGTTGAACTCTCTCGAATGGAATGGCCAGCAAGAAGTCCAGATCTCAATCCGACTGAGTAGGTTTGGGACAACCTCAATATAAGGCTGAGAAGTTCAGAAAATCATCCAGCTACTCTTAATGACTTAGGAATCCAACTCGGAGAAATCTGGGAAGGATTAGATCAGAACATTTTAAGATCACTCATTTTGAGTTGAACCGTCATTGCCGAGCTGTAATTAACGCAAGAGGTGGAAATACCAAGTATTAAATCACTTATCAGCATTTCAGTATTTTGAAAATTGTTCATTTCTCTTCTTTCACATAAGATTCGGTGAAATCCTGAATTTTTCTTCAATTTAATGTGTCTTGTTTCGTTCAAAATCTTCCCGAGAGAACATAAAAAATAAGTTATAAAGTCAATGTAGAGTTAACTTTCATTAAAATTGAGATTTTCAGAATGTGTTTTAATTTTTTTGGGCAGTGTATTATTTGAAAGGAAATTCAATTTTTTTTCAGTATTTCCTACAATATACAGGACATCCCATTTGAAAAAATGCACTCTCAACCGTTTTTGTGTCTCGAAAAACCATCGAATTTTTTATGACCCTAGGGTTGCGTTCATAAACTTACTCAGAGTAAGCTCCCCTTACTCTGAAGCGTTCACAAACTTGCTTTGTCTTCCTCGGAGTATACTCTGTGAGAGTTCATAAACTTCCTCTGAGTAAGCTCTGCATACTCTGCTATTTGGGAGAGTAAACACATACTCTGACAGTTATGACGTACGATTTTCATTCTGTCCTGCTCCCGCAGACTTTTTAAAACTTGAATATTATTCGAATAAGTATTTATTTCTGGTTTTGTTTCATTTCAATAACGAAATACGAAACAATAAATTTCCAAGTGAAACAACTATTCTGTGAAATAAAGAAATATTGTAAAGAATTACTTCAATGATTAATAAATTTAATAAAATTGCTAGCAGCGAATTAACGCAGCTCAAAGTGAACTTCACCAAGAGATAATGGTGAAGAAAAAAAGAGTTTTTCCCTGTATTGCAGAACCTAGAGTGGTCCGTTCAAGTTCAAATAAATCGAGACATGAAAAGTCCCACAATAACTGTTTTTTGTACCTGATTTGGAATCTACGTTGATATTTTGTTATATTCGAGAGTTTAGATCTGTCAAGATTCATTCATATTTTGCTTTATCTTTCATACAATATTTTTTTAACTTCTTTTTGTTAGCTTCCTCAAATGAAACTATTTTTTGTTGCGAAGTATTTGATTTTTTTCTGGCGTAGAGTCAATAAAACAACAAAACATGTAATAACATTTTTAATTTTCTGCTTCATTAAAAGTAATTCAAAGTCCTGAGAACATTTATCAGTTTCCTCACAATCATCAAAAAAACACGTTTGTGCTCTGCTTTTCAAATAAAAGAAAAATTGACTATACTGCGAAGACACAACTGAAAATGTACGACTAGAGAGAATTTTTTTCTTAAACTTCTATTATTCATTCATGATAGCAACAATTCAATATAAAAATGATATATAAAAAATGTATATGATGCAAAAGTATTATTCATAACCTATACACATGTTTGAATTTTGAATGACATTTGTCAGAGTAAGTTTGTGAACGACGAGTGTGGAGTAAAGACCGAAGTATATTTCTGATCATATGGCCATACTCTTACTCTACTCTCTGAGTAAGTTTGTGAACGCTGCCTAGATGAAAAGAAGCGTATTTCGTAACACCCGCATGATGCATAGAATCTTAGCATTCTGCATACGAAATTTCAGCTTCCTAACATTTATAGTATTAAAGTTACGGGTATTTAACCAAAGCTAAAAAAGAGGAAATCTGTCGATTACTCAAGAACCGCTGAAGATAAGTATGAGAAAGTGATACCAAAATAATCGTGTTACTACGATGAATGAAAAAGTGCAATAATACACAGGGTGTGCCCTTTGAAATAACAAAGTAGTTGTAATATGAAAGTTTGTTGCTAGGCAATTTCGCGAATGACATTTGTATCAAAATCCGCCGTCAGGCGGAATATTTCCAAATTTATTTGAAGGCTCATTTTCAGAATTTTCCAATCTATGTTTCGACACGTTTTGTACTATTTGACACAAATGAGTGTTCAACATAGATTAACAAAACGTTTTTGTTTTCTCTCTGGTATTCATTTTTGTAGTCAAGTCTTGAGGCCGTTTGATTTTAATTCACCGAGCATAAGCGAGGTGCGCCTATGGCCGATAGCTAGCGATGTCATGGCATGTCGCAGATCGATGTTTTTCGAAATTAATTTTCTGGGTGTTGCAGTGACTTCGTCAGTTAGTATTATCGAATAATTTCGTGAGATTTTTTCTCAAATCAAAAATGATGAAATACCTTTTTTTTCGTCGAACATTTTGGGATGATTGTTCAACAAAATCTGCATCGGAAAGGTTGTTTTCACCCTCTGTGGCAGTGAGGGTATCTGATGGTGACGAAACAGAGAGAGTTGCTGGAGATGAAGCAGTTAGAGTTGCTGAAGATGATAAGCACTCACAGAGAGCTTCGCCATCTTTCAGATTTATTGGCCTGAAAGTATCAAGTAAATAAAAAATTATGTAGAAATGATATGGAATCAATGAAATCTTTTCTCTATTTCAGTATCGTAATTCAGTTATATTTTTCGTTTTTTGGTTGTCAACTCTGACTATTCTATCAATTTTCAACACACGTCAATTCAAATTCCGTAATCTGTCATTTTTTGTAACAGTCATACCAACTGCAATACAAAAGTCACTAGGATGTATAGTCTGAATATTTATTTGAATTTCTAGAATATTTCACAAGTGAAATAGAGGAAATATCGTCTCATGAATAGACTATTCTAAAACAAGTTGCAGAATGAGTCCTAAACCAACACGAATGCGAAATTCGAAAGTATGAGTGTTGGAATTACCTTCTGCAACGAGTATTAGACAATATTTTCTCTATTTCAGTCAAGTTTTGTGAAATAAATAAAATTTAGAAAATAAAAATTTAGATTAGTGACTTTTATATTGTATCCTAACAGTTGGTATGGACTTACTTAATTTGACAGATTACGGAATTTGAATTGATTTGATTTGAAAATTGAGAGGATCTGAGATCAGTACTGACAACCAGAAAACGAAAAATATAACTTTTCATTACAGCACTACTTATAGTACTGAAATTAACTCATTACGATACTGAAATAGAGTAATATACTACACTCCCCGTCAATGAATTCCGGACAGGCAAAATTTTTGTCAAATTCAACACCCTGTATCTTTTTTCGTGGTTCTCCGATTTTGTTGAAATTTTCACCAGGTGAAGTATTGGGACTTGTTATGTCAACCTGAAATTAACTTTGAAAAAATACCTGTAGTTTATTCGTTATACAGGGGGAAACAAAACCTCGTTTTATACCCTCCATTTCTAAACACCCTGTGGTGAATTTTGAGGCGGAAAATTTGATGTCATTAAGTTTTTATTTGAAGTCTGACCCTTTCTTAACAAAATGTTTTTTAATTTACGTCAGTATCTGTTTAAAAAAAAAGATACACATTTTCAAAGAAATTGTTGCATTTTTTCAATTTTTATAACAATTTAAAACATTACAATACCTTATCGACTAGCAATCATAAACAAACATCTGAAAATTAACAGCGTGTATTTCCAACTCGGTTTCTTATCACTTCTACCATACGACGTGGCATACTTTCAATGAATTTAAGAATTGCTTCTGAGGGAATATTTCCCCGAAAATTTCTGTTAATGCAGAACAATGCTAGGCCTCACGTTGCACGGGTTGTAACAGAATAATTAGAAGAGGCGAATATTCAACGATTGGTGTGGCCAGCCAGAAGTCCGGATTCGAATCCAATTGGACATGTATGGGATATGCTAGGTAGACATGTTCGAAATCGGCAGGCACCTTACCCGATTTACGAACAGCCCCTCTTGAAGAACGGGAAAATATTCCCCCAGAAGCAATTCGGAAATGCATTGAAAGTATGCCACGTCGTATGGAAAAAGCGATGAGAAAGTGCACATACTGACGTAAATCAAGAAACATTTTGCTGAGAAAGGATTACACTTCAAATTAAAACTTAATGATATAAAATTGTCCGCCTCAAATTCACCAAAGGGTGTTTAGAAATGGAGGGTATGAAACAAGGTTTTGTTTCTCCCTGTATAAGGGACAAACTACAGATATTTTTGCAAAGTAAATTTCAGGTTAATATAACAAGACCCAATTCTACACCTGGTGAAAATTTCAAAAAAATCGCATCACCACGAAAAAAGATACAGGGTGTTGAATTTGACAAAAATTTTGCCTGTCCGGAATTTATTGACGGGGAGTATATTAAGAGTACATTATTTGTGCCATATAAACTCACCTTTTCTCTGCAGGGGGGCTACTATGAAAATCTTCTTGTTCTGTGTCTGTACTGAAAAAAATTTTGTAATTGTAAATAATATACAGGGAGTTTTTCGGATATACCTACGAATGTCACATTCATTTTATGCATCATTCCCTATAGCCATCTAGAGCCATTTTCGAAAAAAAACACGAAGATCCTTATGAAAGGCGAAGCTTAAGTTAATGCTGAAAATTTCAATATAGGGAAAAAATGATTTGTGAGAGAAAAAATCGAATTTTGAGACTCTTCTTTGACCTTCTAATATATCAAAACGTTTTGTCCTCTACAGAGTGACTTCGAATATATTTTCAGTAACCCATTTCAACAATCAGATGTGAGATTGTGCGTTGCACCCCCATTAAATCTTTGAGTGTTCTTCAAGGCTCAATTTGTAATTTTTTTTCAAAAACCAGTGAGTAACTGGATGGCTATAGGAATGACACATGAAATGAATGTAGCGAGTCATCAGGGTATCCCATTAAAAATAAAAATGGTGATACCATTGATTGTGCAAGCGGAAGTCATTGATATTTAATAATTTTTTAAATGTCCACAAACTTCTAATGGGTACTCCCGGTGTGGTCAAAATGAAATCATTTCGAGAAGCTAATGATAGTCCCTATACATACAGGGGGTCCCATAACTAGTGAATCAAACGTCACATCACGATAGAGTGGACAAAGTATACTCCATTCACAAATATAAAATCACACCTCTGGCCTTGGAAATTTGACACATTCCACTCTGTATCGAACGAAAATGAAGGTTATGACGCTTGTCAAAATATTTTTATGTTTCAAGTCAACACTATGTTGCCCTTTCTACATTCTTAGCAATTACGTATTTCTCGGAATGTGAATTTATTCGGAAAATGAATGAATTGGAAAAGATGTGATGGATGAAGATAATTAACGTTTATATGAATTGATAGAAAGGATTCCTTTTCTAGTTATTTGTAATATTTCGATTTCGCATAATATGTAAGGAAAGAAACAAACTGGAAACGTCATTTTATCATTAACGATATTTTCTGTGTGCGCACTGACTTTTCATCAGGTGCACCAACTCCTGTAAAAGATAGCATGACCTCCTATGTGATTTTATAAAAGTGAATGGAGTATGCTATCGAATGACACCGAAATTAGTTAATCGAAAATGTACCGCTCCCAAAATAAGTAGAATTTTATGAATATACCTAAAATTACCCACATTTTCGAACTATTTTTTTCAATCACAGGGCCAGTATGTCATAAAGGATAGCGATATATTGGTTCATATGAATCCTCTCTGGTTTGAAGAAATTATACCAAATACTGTTGGTATAATTTTTACAAACCAGAGAGGGTTTATTCAGAATAATAAAAATTATGTAGGAGAAAGAATTATTTTAATTAACATTTATTGAGCTTTTCTATCAACTATTTTGAATTATTTTAATCAGGAGTGATAATATAATAATCTAGGATTAATATGAGCTAATATCGCTATCCCAAATCACATAATGGCCCTGTGATTGAAAAAAATAGTTTTAAAATCATATTACCTTTCAGGTGAGCTCTCGAATGCATTATGATAAGGTAATGGAAATGCATCCGGTTTGAGATATTTTTTTCCGGTCGCCCTTGTTCCGATATCGTTCGGATTGAAATGTGTTGAACATATAAATATCATCTTCTTAGTGCAATCAAGGGTTTCAAATCCAAGAAGCGAGGCCCATATATAACCTTTTTCGGTATCAGAAGGGAATCTGAAAGAAATATTCACATTTCAGTATTTATAATGAACGTGAGGTAATTCAAAATGTACAGAGTTGGCAGAATTGGTGAATGGCGCATTCGGAATCTCTTTTTCAGGAAACTCATAATGACATCAACTACGTATTAGTATATTCTAAAACAAGTTGCAGAATGAGCTCCTATTCCAACACGAATGCGAAGTTCGAAAACGAGCGACGAAGGAGCGAGTTTTCGATAGCATGAGTGTTGGAATTGCCTTCTGCAACGAGTATTAGACGATATTTTCTCTATTTCAGTCAAGTTTCATGAAATACTTTCGAAATTCAAATAAAAATTCAGGTTAGTGACTTTTATATTTAATCTTGTCAGTTGGTGTGACTTACGAAATTTGACGGATTACGGAATTTGAATTGATTTGATTTGAAAATTGAGAGGATCTGGGGTCAGTACTGACAACCACAAAACGAAAAATATCACTGAAAACAATGCTGTAATGAGTTTCATTACAGCACTACTTTTAGTACTGTAATGAACTCATTACGATACCGAAATAGAGAAAGTTCCTTTATCTACTTTTATTCTCGAGTTATAGAACGAAATTGAAATTTTATGCTACTACGTTGAAATAACAACATTATACACTTTTTTTATAACAATCCAGTGGTTTACTCTGATTTTGAGGAGAGAGATTACCTTATTGCCGATATACCTGTTCCAATAGATTATCCCAGCTATTTCTGAAGATAAAAATTTGAAAATTACATGTTCTTCAATTCATTAAAGGAACCTTCATCTGAGGAAAACAAAATCGAAAATCACTCCAGCTTGACCGAAAGTGCAATTTTTCATTTCTACTCAGAATTATCTGTATCACATTTTATATTTTACTATTGATTCATTTGATGGAGAAAATGACAATTGAAATTTCAAATCGAAAGAATTGCAGTGGGCTAGGATATTTTGTGTAATCTTGATAATAATTGATAATTCATGAGCACAATAAGATAGCCTGCAAGATCTCCAGATTTAAAAATGCTCGACTTCTTCCTTTGGGGATGTTTGAAAGATTGTTTCTACCAGATTCCCCTATTGATTTGGAACATCTAAAAAAATCGAATCTTCAACCGAAATTCATGATGAAATGGTTCCCTCAATACTTTTTCGACTGAAAACGATGAAAAAAATCACCATTTTGAATTTCAATAAAAAAAGTTTTAACTGAAAAAACACTTTTGTTCGAAAACCGTTAGAGATAAACAGCTGCAAATTGGTGTGTATTATTTTATTGGATGTTCAATTCGGAAAAGGAAGGGACCAGATTCTCCATATAGGGGGTGTTTCAGAATAAGGTTCCGTAAATTCGGGATCTTAATCCTCAGATGATTTTATAATATAAAGTTCCTATGAACTATGTATGGGTCTCTGACGCACTGTTTCTGAAATACAGGGTGTAGAAATTAAAAAAAAAATTGGTTTTATGAAATTATTTTCTACACCGTACATGATCTCTTTTTGCGTTTTGGCACGTATTAAGACACATTTTTTCCGTTAGAAACGATGTTAAACTTTCAACAGTGGCGTCCGTATGTACTTCTGTCTGAACAAATTTGGTGAAAAAATTTGATTACTTCCAAAATGCAATTTCAGGAAAGTTACGAAATTTTTTGATTACTTCACGAAGTTCAGAAAATGTTTTTTATGGTGTAGGTACTGATAACCTACCATAAAAAAATGTGTACCGTGCCGAAAATAAATTCGAAAAACATCTTTTTTTTCAACACCCTGTATCTCAGAAACAGTGCGTCAGAGACCCATAGTTCATAGGAACTTTATATCATAAAATCATCTGAGGATTAAGATTCCGAATTTACGGAACCTTATCCTAAAACACCCTGTATACCCGCGGCTATACCCTTTCAATTTTTTTTTCCATCAAATCAAATTTAAAATACGAAGTGTTATAAATCGTTGAAAAAGTTATTTTGTGTAGAAATCAAAAATTGCAAAAAATATACAGGGTGGCTATTTGCAATGAAAAGTGTCAAAGTCACTTCCGGTCAAACCGGAAGTGATTTTCAATTTTTGTCTTTCTCTAATGAGAGTTCCTCAAACGAATTGAAGAACATATACAATTTGCAAATTTTCATCTTCCGAAATGGCTGAGATAATCCATTGAAACAGGTATACTGGGACACCTGTTATATTATTAAGTTGTATCCTCGGTTGTATCTTTCTCGTAGAAACAATAAAAACTTTTATTTGTGGTTAATTTCTCCCTTCTATTCTAACGAATTGTTTTCACCAAGAAAAACCTTAGAAATGATGTGTCAATCGAACACAATGGTGATTTGATACTATTGAAGGGGTTGCCACCCCGATTAAGGTATGATCAAACACCCCTCTGAAGTCCCAATCAAGAATCGACAAGAGATCATCCTGTCTGAACATTTTCTAGAGCTTACTGAAGGAACTGTTTCACGTGAGCCACGCTGTATAACTTTCTATATGTTTGAAACGAAAAAAAATATCGATTCTTTCTGAGTCATAATAGCCTATTTTTATGAAATATCTTAGCAAGGAAACCTCCTAGAAAAAATCAGAGTACCTCCATTATTTTATTGCATTAAAAAAGGTTCTCTACAATGACTTTATTTCAGTATATTAATGATTTTGCTTGTGTCTGTAGTGATATTTTTCGTTTTGTGGTTGTTAACACTGACTATCCTATCAATTTTCAAATCAAATCAATTCAAATTCCGTAATCTGTCAAATTTCGTAACAGTCATACCAACTGCCAAGATACAATACGAGTCACTATAGGATGAAAATATGAAATTTTCATTTAATTTCGAAGGTATTTCACAAAATTTGACTGAAATAGAAAAAATATCGTCTAATACTCGTTGGAGAAGGCAATTCCAACAAATTTCGCATTCGTGTTGGAATAGGAGCCCATTCTGCAAATTGTTTTAGAATATACTATTATTTCAACAAAGTAGCACAAACAGAAACGAAAATAATAAACAATGTCGAAAACGAACGCAGTGGAAGGTATTATGAGTTTCTTGAAAGAAGAGATTGCGGTTAAAAAGTTGCAGTTCAGAGATCACAAATTTCAGTAACTTGATATTTACAAATGTACCAATTCAGCCTACGCCACTGGAATATTACAATTGGTTTTACTTACTTGTGGAAAGATAAATCCGGATGAGAAACCACAGTTTTCTTACAAATATAACAGTTACGAACCATTTTAACAAAAACAAATTGGCACTGAACACACTAAACTAGCATAAACAACTCGAATCACAAATTTACTATCTCTGGAATGGAGTCGTTGGAACAGGCCTCGGCAACAACGCAAGTAAAATGTCCGACCACGTGAAACTAGGCTGAACGTCGTAATAAACGACGAGTGTTGCCGCACGTCCACAAGGACGAAATCAATTACGGCAGTGACTGTTCAATGGGGACGCGGTTTTGTAATGAAACGTCCTCCCGAATGATGAATCTGGCAACGGTGGCGTCAGCAGTGAACGTTACCAGATTCCATTCGACCAGTTGAATAGTGGAGTAGATAGTGTTGGCGTCACTTCGTAACGTAAATATTCGGTGCTTTTTGATAAATCTGTGGTTGATTCATTCAATGGACGTTCAGAATTATTTGTGATTGATGCTATATATCGTGAATATGTCAGCTATTTCATCGTTATATTTATTCATTATTGGTCTCTCGGCACGGATGTATTTATTATCTGTCAAATTTATGAAACAGTTCTGCCAATCGATATTTTTCAATGCAAAAATCACGTATGATAGAGAATAACGTATGATACTCGTACAGAAGGCTCATTCTAACGCTCGTTCATTCAAAAACTCGACACTTCGTGGCTCGTTTTGGAATTTTGAACTCGTGAAAGAATATCATTGCCTTCTGAACTTTTTATGAACATAGATTTAGATATCTATATCTATGGTTATGAATAACTATTCTTTGTTCATGCTGCTATTCTATTTCTGAACTTTATTTTCTCAATATTTGGAGTGAACTGACTTTGTACAAGAATTCATTTTCACCAGAACTGTGAAATTGTGAAGAAATGGGTGAAAATGTTAGTTATATAGATAATTGAATGTAGGCATTCGGATTTCTCATATACAGGGTGAATCCTCATGAAATGTACAGGGTGGGCAAAATTGGTGATACTTGAACTACAACTTTTTAGCCGTGAGAGATAGAGGAAAATTAATGACACGTTACGGTGGTCTTTTTAGAGAAACTGATAATGCCATCAACTGTATTCCTCTATCTTCTTTTGTTTTCGAGTTATAGGCCAAAAGTGAAATTTGGGCGATTTCAACTTTGGCCATTATCTCAGTTTCTGTTTGTGCTAGGATGTTGAAACGAAAACATATTATGCAGGCACTTTCTTCACAGCAATCTAATAGCGTACTTTGTTTTTTCCCAAGAGGTTTCCTTGCTGAGCTATAACATAGAGTTGTGTTTTTTCTTATGAAATCAATAGTTTGAAATGGCTTAGAAAGAATTGCCATTTTTTTCCCGTTTCAGAAATATATCATTCGTGATACATCGCCCTCTGATTCATTTAGATATCATGAAAAATAAAGTCTGTATTTGAAATTTGAATTATTGCGTATTAAGTAGGCTGAGTCCTGAATCACAGAATAATATATCTCTACGCATGGTGTCCTTATTATTTTGCCATTGAATACTTGATTCAATTTTCCGTGAATTGATCTCTGTTCAGAATAACTGTCAATTATTAGAAATCCAAGTCATTATTGCCGGCAATATGGAAATGTTCGAAAACTACGAGAAATATGATAATATGTTAAAATGTTTTATTTTAGCGGCAATAATGACTTCGAATTGACAGTTGTTCTGAACAGAGATCAAACCACGGAGAATTGAATAAAGTATTCAATCGCAAAATAATAATGATACCATGCGTAAAATATTTCTCTGTGATTCAGCCTACTTAATACTCAATAATTCAAATTTCACATACAAACTATATTTTTCATGATATCTGAATGAATCTGAGGGTGATGTATGATTTATGATATATTTCTGAAGCGGGAAAAAAATGGCGATTTTTTCTAAGCCATTTTAAACTATTGCGTATCCATAAGAAAAAACACAACTTTATGTTATAGCTCAGCAAGGAAACCTCTTGGAAAAAAAACAAAGTACTCACTGGATTGCTATGAAAAAAGTGCCTGTATAATGTTTTCATTTCAACATCCTAGCACAAACAGAAACGGAGATAATGGCCGAAGTTGAAATAGCCCAAATTTCAATTTTGGCCTATAACTCGAAAACAAAAGAAGATAGAGGAATACAGTTGATGGCATTATCAGTTTCTCTAAAAAGACCACCGTAACGTGTCATTAATTTTCCTCTATCTCTCACGGCTAAAAAGTTGTAGTTCAAGTATCACCAATTTTGCCCACCTGTACATACTTCACACAGGTCATAGAGGTCACTCAGCATGTTTCAAAAAATACCACACATGAGAGGTCTTTAACCATTCGTTTGAATTATACAGAGTGATTTTCAGTTTTGGGTCAGAGTTTCAATGGAATAAATGTTTGCTAAATGGAGCATTTTGAAAATATGAACCGAATCTGAGAATCGCCTTGTATAATTAAAAGGAATGGTTAAAGATCCTGCATATGGAATATTTTTGGAACTAGCTGAGTGTCCTCTCTACCTTCTGTATGAAGTATTTACTGTTCAATAGGATTCATTCTGTATCAGTAAATGGAAACTTTTGACACAACATTTCTGAACTCCCTTAACTTTTGTGGACAAGAATATACATAAATAGCAATCTGTCAAAATGAATGAATGCAGGTACTACCAACCTTGAGGAAGCTGTGAAAGGAGCTGTACTTGTACAAGAATGTGTGCCAGAAAATTTGGAACTGAAAAGGAAGGTGTGGAAGAGCGTAGATGATATTGCCGACAGCAAGACAATCTTCTCCAGTTCAACATCTACATTTCTGCCATCGTTATTCAGCGACCATTTAAAAAATAAGTATGACGTTAATATTGCTTCTTGCTAGAACCAAATTCATCTATCTAATCATATCAGGGATCTAGGAAAAAATAATGATCTTGCTTACTGTTTCACCTGGATACCCATTTATTGCACATAACGTTTCTCTCCTTCAGTATCGTAATGACTTAATTACAGTATTGGTTCCACTTATATTATTCGTTTTGTGGTTGTCAACTCTGACTTCCGATCCTATCAATTTTCAACACACGTCAGTTCAAATTCCGTAATCTGTCAATTTTCGTAACAGTCATACCAACTGCCAAGATACAATACAAAAGTCACTAGGATGTATAATCTGAAATTTTCTTTGAATTTCCAGAGTATTTCACAAAACTTGACTGAAATAGTGAAAATATCGTCTAGTACTCGTTGCAGAAGGCAATTCCAACACTATTCCGTTTGAATTATCGCATTCGCACGTGTTGGAATAGGATCCCATTCTGAAACTTACTACTTCTACTATTGTGATCATATTGAACCTTTTATCTCTGCGTAAAAACTGAATCAGTTATACCTTCATTGATAGGAAAGTTTGAAGTAAAGATAGAAATATTGTTGAATACAATGAAATGATATCAATTTAAAAACTATCTTCCATAGGAAAAACATCGTTGTAGCCCACCCTGTGAATCCACCATATTATGTGCCATTGGTTGAAATTGTTCCAGCCCCTTGGACCATTCCAGAGGTCACTAAGAAAACCAGAGAAATCATGGAAGAAATTGGGCAGAGCCCGGTTTCTCTATCCAAAGAAGTCCCTGGTTTTGCCCTCAACAGAATACAGTAAGTAAATGAACTCTGAAAACGAGGAGAGGGTATAAGATACCGTCAATGTATCACGGTGGCCACCCGAATCATCGGATTTAAATCCCATGGACCATGTGTGAAATATTCATTGTTTTCAACTTTGCTTCATCCTGCACAGACTCTGATACGATAAATTCAAGAGGTTCAAAAGATATTGGCTCATATTATCAATGCCTAAACGTGGAAAGTCAAACAATATTCTGGCTATTTCCCAGTTTCACTTGTTTTTCGAGCATTTCGCCGTCGTCGTAGATTCATTCTCAACATTTCGTCAGTTCGAGTGTCTGGCATCTTCAGGAGTTGCTCTCGCTGCATTGAGTCTAATAATTATCAGACCGCTCAATGAAATGATCTACACTGCGCAAAAAAATTAACGCACTTTCAGAAATCTCAATTTTAATGAAAGTTAACTCTACATTGACTTTATAACTTATTTTTTATGTTCTCTCGAGAAGGTTTTGAACGAAACAAGACACATTAAATGGTCTCTCGCAAAATCCAAACGCGCCCTTCGATGGGCTGGGGTAAGAACTGGGCCTCTTGCCGCGACACGAGGCCTTAAATCATATTCTCTGAGGCGATTTCTTATTGTCTGAGTTCTAATTTGCACCCCATGAGTTTGCTTAAGCTGATTTTGAAGGAGGCGAGCGGTTGCAAACCGTTGTCTCAACGAAGAAACTCTCAAGTAACGTTCTTGAATGGCAGTTGTTACCCGTGGTCTACCCTGTCCTGGTCTTCGGACATTCATACCTGTCTCCCTGAATCGCCGCAACATTCTGGACACACTTGTATGGGAAACTCCAAACCTTTCTGCAATTCTTGTGTATGTGCACCCTTCTTCTCGCAAAACTACCGCTTGGGCACATTCCTCTTGGGTCAAATTGCGTGTTTCGCGTTGCATAGCGATCGAGTGTAGAAAATCAAATGAAAGAAAGACTATTGATCACTAGAATTGATCGAGAACAACTGATTTTAGAATGGAGCCAATACATTCAAAATCTGATAATATCATCTTTTTTTATTCCTGCTGGGAAAAAACATCTGAATTGAAGAAAAACGTTGAGAGTGGATAACATATGCATGCATAATTCTGATAAAAATAATTATCATTGAGAAAACCTTCAGTATTTGATTGAATCCTACCAACTGTCAAAAAAAGCCTCATCTCAAACCCTCAGTAATAATTAATTTTTTTGTTTTCAGATATGCCATATTGAACGAAACTTGGAACTTGGTCAATGACGGTATCTTGGATGTCCACGATATCGACAAAGTTATGTCAGACGGACTCGGAATGCGATATGCCTTCCTAGGGACCCTGGAAACAACACACTTGAACGCAGAAGGCTTCAAGAACTATTGCGAAAGGTACGCGAACACCATGCATAGTGTGAGCAAAGATTTCAAACCTGTACCCAAATTCGAGGGTCCCCTTGTACCGAAAATTGCTCAACAGTTGGAAGCCAACGTACCATTGGACAAACTGCAGAAAAGAAGGGATTGGAGAGATCTTTGTTTGACCAAACTCAGTCAGTTGAAGAAAGAAATGGAGGCGAAAAAAATAAACCCAACTGAATGTCAATAAAATGTATTTTTTGAAAATGTCAATCTGTGTCATCAGACCGTCTGATCTGTCATGTCATTAAAAATTCTATGGAAATTGTTGCAAACATTCATTTCCTGAATTAGCAAAAGTTCAGATATCCACAATAGAAATGTTTTTGTCGCCATATTTCACGAATCTTGCACCGCATGCACTTTCCTATGAAGTTTCAGGAACCTTTTCTGGGTGAAGCTCGATTCACAAATTTGACATATCCATTCTATGATATTCCTGGAATGAACATTTCTGTGCTTTTTCAAATCCTGACTGCGCCTAAATTTTACACTGCAAACGTCACATGTATATACGGTTTGTGACTGGAATGGATTCTATTGTGGAGGACCAATTCTTGGGATCGCCTGAATTTCTTATCACAAAGAGAGCATTCGAATTTGAAGTTTTTGGTATGATAGAGTTTGTGGATGTAAAGCGATGATTGTTGTTTGAATGATTTTTGACATACGTCACAAGAGTATGGTCTGTGGTCAGAATGGACATTCAAATTTTCATCTGTAGCCGATTCAGTGCCGAAAGTTTTTTCACATATTTCACATTTATATTTTTGACGCCTTCATGGAATTGTTTCATGTGATTCCTGCAAGAACGAATGTCTAAGCGAAAACTTTTTCCACAAATATGACAAATATTTTCACCTCAGAATGATTGGTCAAGTCCCAATAAATTAATATGAATGATTTGTCCAATGTTGACAAATATGACATTTAAATTCTATGGAAAAAGTTACAAACATTCATGTCCTCAATAAGCGAAAGTTCATTTCTTCACTTCCGATATCCACAATAAAAATGTTTTTGTCGCCAAATTCACGCATCTTAAACCGCATGCACTTTCCTATGAAGTTTCAGGAACCTTTCCTGAGTGAAGCTCGATTCACAAATTTGACAAATCCATTCTATGCTATTCCTGGAATGAACATTTCTGTGCTTTTTCAAATCCTGACTGCGCCTGAATTTCACACTGCAAACTTCACATGAAAAGGGTTTGTGACCGGAATGGATTCTGTTGTGGAGGACCAATTCTTGGGAGCGCCTGAATTTCTTATCACAAAGCGAGCATTCGAATTTGAAGTTTTTGGTATGGTAGAGTTTGTGGATGTAAAGCGATGATTGTTGTTTGAATGATTTTTGACATATGTCACAAGAGTATGGTCTGTGGCCAGAATGGACGTTCATATGTTCATCTCTGGCTGATTTGGTGCCGAAAGTTTTTTCGCATATTTCACATTTATAATCTTTGACGCCTTCGTGGAACTGTTTTATGTGTTTCCTGAAAGAGCTGTCTAACCGAAAACTTTTACCGCAAATATGACAAATATATGGTTTAACCTCAGAATGAATGGTCATATGTCTCATTAAATTATATGAATGATTCGTTCTATGTTGACAAATATGACATTCATAAACCGTTTTTCCATCTTCATAAATTCTACATTTCTTAATGATTTCTCTGTTTTTTCTTCGTTCTTTAGAATTTATATCATCAACTTCATCGTGTTTCAGTTTCTTATGTCTTTGCAAGTCGAATTTTCTGGTGAAGCCCTTATCACATGTGTCGCAAAAAAATTTATTCTCCACTTCGCATTTTTTTCGACGAAGCTTTTTAGATCGAGTATTTTCTTTACATTCGGCATTTTCTCCAACGTATTCGATATTCACAACTTCACTGTCATCTTGAACGCATATTTCCTCGGATGATGTATTTATATTCACTTTATAATCTTCTTCGTATGCAGAGTGATCATGTTCGAAGTCCCCACGTTTTTCTACACTAATCAAAACGTCAGGAGTCTGCTCCGTCCTGAAAATGAAATAGCTTCTTGAATATCATGAGTATTTTTTTTTTTTTGTTACAACGGAAATAAATTTATGTTTTCTTGAATTTTTCTCCATTTCAAAAAGAATTCTCTGGAATCTCTGGCGAGAACTGTTGTGTGGGAACAAGGATTAATATGTTACAATAGAATTGTATAGCAAGGCTCTTTCATGTAAACATTTTTTGTTCTTAAATATTGTATTCGGTTTTTGCAATTTTTTTTTAATGCCTAGAGCAAGAGTACGCGAAATTTATCGCTAACTAAGTGAATCTGAAAGAGGTCGAATTATTGGTGTACGGGAGGCTTTTAGACATTCCGTACCCACATTTGGCACCTTGCGCCAATAGCGCTACGCCATATTGGTAGACTCAAAACCTTTTCTGTTCTATCCCGTGTTTATCCCCCCCAAATCGTAGTTTTTGCCTATTAATTAATTCATCATTTGAGAATTCACCTTTTTGATAACACACATTTGAACCCACACATAGGTACAACAAAGAAAGAATAGATAAAAATGTTCGCATTGAAATTCCAAGTTATGTTTAGCTAGAATAAAAATAATGTCAAAAGCAAAATTATATTGGAAAAGTTGAAGGATCTGTGGAAGATTTTGTTTTCTTCAGTATTATTAATGTTTCCTTTCAATTGAATGTGAAATTCAAAAGACTCTCCTCACCAGATTTGGTACGATTTAATATGAATACAACTGAAACTTTCCGCACACTTTAATAGTCAAGTTTAACGCACACGAAATCTTCCATTAATGACCCCTATTAAAGCTTGATTTAGCATTTTAATGCGTAATTGTCATGGGCAACCGAACATAGAAAATTCAGAAATCTCACATTTCTGAACCGAGTTATAATATTTAAGTCAGAAACGTCAATCGTTCCATTCAATTTGGTTATACGAAATTCATCAATTATGTTTCGAAGAATGGAATACTTCTTATGTTAGAATTTCTTTATTTGATTATTTTTGACCGACGGAGAAATTATGCAATCCCTTCATTTATTAATCCAGCGATTAATGATGATCTTGACTATTAATACGCGCGCTTTGTTCACAAGTTAATAAACTAGTTTATTAAATTACTATAGTTCGATTATTCTCATCTTCATTCCATCTTTCGATAAGGTAGAGATGTTTTCAGAACTAATCAAGATTGTATCATGAATTTTTTTGGTAAGTGAATTAATCGAATTTTCATGTTCAGAAAACGTACGAAATTACTGCAAGTTCAGTCATCAAACTAGACATTTTCAGTTCATTGCTCCAAAATTAAATAGTTCTTCTCTAAAACTTGGTAAAATGTTTCGATCTAAAAAGATTTCATTCGGATGCTGCAGAATATGAATTACCTATATTATAGTATAGGTAAGCAGAAAAAATTTGTTTGGCAACAAATCTACTAAAAAAACGTAATGCTAGGCTCAAAACATTCACAATTTGAAATGGCTGAATAAAGCAACCTGTATGGAATTTTCGATATTTAAACTCGAAAGTATATCATGATATATTTTCGAAATTGTCTAAGAAAAGTCTATTGAAAATCATCACAGTACACCATGGTTTCCATTTGAAAAATTTTTTTTTTATTTCTCAAAAATTTGAAGGGGCCTAAAATTTTGATAGCACTGGTTAAAAGTACTGAAAAAACTCCATTAAATGTTTTTATTTCGAGAGCGTATCAGCGACACTGGGGAAGTTACAGCCAATTATAATAATTGGCCAAATTTAAAAATCAGCCTGTAGCATGGAAACTAGACACCTTAGCGAATTGCGGTTTGCAGCAATTTGAGTTTCTCGAAAAGAGAGAACATCACATGTAGCATGAAAACTATACATCTTAGCGAATTGCTGTTTTTATTAATTTCAGTTTCTCGAAACATGACATGTATATTACTTTTTTCTATCTCGCTTAATTAAGGAGATGTAGTACTAAAACATCGAAATCTGACCACCCTGTACACCAGACATTATGGAATGAGGTGCTATTGCACATGCACGTAAGGTCACTTTTAGTTTTTATTCAAGGTCTTTCCTTAGCAGATGAAATAGGTAACTGTGATAATCTACCTCAATGTGTTGAGCTTTTTTGAAGAACAAGCAAAGTTGGTGAAAAAGGTTTTATTGATTCACTATAGTGATAATGTTTATTCATTTCACAAAATAACATATAATAAACGGAGCTTATTATTGGAAAAAATGGCAAAACATTCAATGGCCAGTCTGAAATCAATGACATAAAATTAGTCTTGCTGCCTCCAGGTACAAAATAACCAATTGAGTAAGAAGTAAGCTGTACACAGCAGAGGATGCTGAGCCTAAGATTACTGAAAAGCATCTGCAGAAGTCATTTGGAGACTTTCTAGAGAGAAAACGATTCATAATATTCAACCTTTCAATACGAATCCCATTTCGATATTGAAACAGAAGTTACAATCAACTACCTGTCATATGATTAGTCTTAAAATGATTCCTCAAATACCTCTTTTGCTTGAATCTCAACCCACAACTGGAGCACACAAACGGTTTTTCTTCGGAATGCACAAGTTTATGACGCTTCAGCTCGTATTTAATTCGGAAACAACGTCCGCAAATATCACACGGGTAAGGCTTTTGTCCGGTATGTTTCGTAATATGAATTAACAAAGGCGGCTTAGTCCGGAAACCCTGATTGCAATATTCACACTTGAAAGGAAAATGATCAGTATGTGTCCGATTGTGCACAAACAAAGATGCTTTCTGTTTGAAGCTTTTGCTACAAAGAGCACAAACGTAGGGTCGTTCGTTTGTATGTATCCTCCGATGCTCGTCTACGTTCCTTTTGGTTGCGAACATTCTACCGCACAAATCACATGGAAAATTTTTTATTTGCTTGTGAGTCTCTTTGAGATGTCGGACGAGTCCTTGAGACACCCTGAATTGTTTTCCACATAAATCGCACATGAAGGGTCTTTCACCTGTATGGATGCGCATGTGCCAAATGTAAGTGTAAGGGGAGAGTAAACTTTTACCGCATTCTTTACAATTGTAGTAAGTTCGGTCACCGATAACAACTTTAGCTTCTTCTATTATTTTAGGGTCGATTTTATTGCGAATTCTCTTCATTTCGTTCCTTATTTTATTTTCGCGATCTTCACTGTCGGAATCATTCTTGTTCAACAAGTTGTTGTCAGGTTCTTCTTCGCTTTCTTTAGAAGAATTTGCCGATGCTTCTATACACCCATAAATACCCATGTCTTCGTAACTTTCCTCAGTCTCATTTTTTTTTGGATCTGACGCAATGGCAAGATTTTCTGGGGTCTCTGAATGTTGGTGCAATGCTTGTATACTTGTAGAAGTAGAAGAAAGAATATCCCTGAAACAAATTAATCTAATAATACAGTCCTACATGAAGGATGCAAAAGCTTCTTTTAGCCAACTTTCTACAAGTCTACATCATTACACCAAATATCTTGTATCCCAGCAATTTGAAAAATGAAAAAAATTGCCCAGTTTCTGATTAATTATTAGTTTACCTCAGTTCAGATTTGAAACTTCTATACCTAAACAATATTTAAGCACTTCAAGAAAAAATGAGTTACACAAAAGCAACACATGCACTGAATACGGGTAGGGGTAGGTTTAATTTAAATCTTAAATTACTTCGATTCTTTGATCGCATTTCGAATGAGCTTCAAAATATTTAGAGGACAGAAAATTCTTCATCATTACCTTTTTTCAGAATTATCCACCGGCAAGGCAGGTGAGGAGATCTCATTTTTCAGACTCAATTTTTGATTTGTCTCTAATACTTTTACTACGAAATTATGCCAAGAAAGAATTGTTTTGATGCACTCCAAACAGGAATGCAGAGGTTGATCTTTGGATTCCACCAGCTTGATAGGAATGTGCATTTCAATTTTGTTTGATAATTCATTTTCTAATCCTTCCTCTGAGAATATATCGATGAGTGTCAGATCTTGCCTTCCACAAAGTCTACAGTGTCCATTTGAATTTTCAGAGATTTTCGGAATGACCTGTATATTTTTAGTACTCATGTGTTTCGTCTCACAAAATCAACTCGTGAATTTGGATGAGTTTGTCAACTTGATATTTAAAAAAAATTATAAAAATCACATGAAGAGATTTTTCCAAACAAATAACCATAAACTTACAATCATAGATCTAATGATATAAATATAAAACCACAGAACACTGATAGAAATCAGCTTAGAAAAGCTGCGTTCCATTCACCGGCTGGGGGCACACAAGCTTTCGCTCTGCTTTCCCCTTTCTCCTTGTGATAAGAAAAAAACATTGAATATACCCCTTTTTCATGAAACTGACTCCTCATGTACAGTCTTGAAAACATCAGGAAATCTTTATATTGGACAAGGAGATTTATAAATATTAACAAAAGAAATTTCACAAAATTTGAAAGAAATAAAGAGAACTACTTCAATTTCAGTCTTTTAATAGTATATTCTAAAACAAGTTGCAGAATGAGCTAGTATTAACACGAATGCGAGATTTGAACACGAGCGACGAAGGAGCGAGTTTTCGAAAGCATGAGTGTTGGAATTGCCATCTGCCACGAGTTTTAGACGATATTTTCTCTATTACACTCAAGTTTTATGAAGGACTCTGTACGTGTAATTGGTTTTTTAATCAATAAATAAAGTGAAAATAAGTGTTGCAGTTGCAAGATCCGTGTGTATCGGATTTGATATTAAATTTTTCGACTTTGAGTGTTCATATCTGGAAGAATGAGAAAAGAAAGGGTCGGTATTTAGATTTCCGAAAGATTCCGAGAGGAGAAGAAAATGACTTAACGCAATTCATAGAGAAAGTAGTTTCAAATTCCACGAAGACAGTGTAGTTTGTATAAAACATTTTGTAGATTCCCATATTACGGAACAAGAATAAGCTCTGAATGAATTAAAACTATGAATTCAATCCTAAAAAAGGTTATATAAAACTAAAAATAAACTCTGGATAAATGAAAACAATTCTGATGACTAACGCCTAAAAGTTAGTCATTTCCTGTCGGAAAGAGCAGTTCTAGGGATTCACTAACCATTATAGAATAATTGTTAAGGAAGATATTACTCAAAATTTGGGAAAATTTGCTCAAGATAATTTTAGAAGGCTACTGACATAGTGAAAATTTGTCGTAATAAACATCTCAAGTACGCTGTGAAAATGTCATAAATAAACATTTCAAAAACGTTATATTGTAGAATTGAACAGAGTCATTTTCTTTAACGTTGGAAAAGAAGTGGGAGATTGCCTTGTCATTGAAACGACAACAAAAGTCTGAAAATGAATCGATCTGATTTTGTTTGTCCCAATCGGTGTAAAAATTGTCATAAAGTACAACTAATTTTTGTGTCCGTTCCTCAGGATCAGTTCTTTCTGGAGTAATTTTCTGGGAATTTTTCACGGTATATTTAGAACTATTAAACCTTAGGCGGTTGAATAAGAGTTATTTTTCATAATATGGGAATCTACAAAATGTTTTTTAGAAATTACCCTGTCTCCGTGGATTTTGAAACTACTTTTCTATTAATTGCATTAAGTAATTTTCTTCTCCTCTCGGAATCTTTCGGAAATCTAAATACCGACCCTTTCTTCTCTCATCAGTAGATTTATATATAGTTGCTTTTGCAACCGGGCACTGCACAAGAACGAGGCATAGTACTCAAATCGAAGATTTCCAAACGAAATTTTAACAAATATCAAAATGAAAAACCTTCCTGTTGATAATTCTTCCGTATATGAACACTCAAAGTCGAAAAATTCAATATCAAATTCGTTACACATTGATTTTGCAACTCCAATACTTATTTTCACTTTATTTATTGATTAAAAAACCAATCACACGCACACAGCGAAAAAAAACAAACCTTTTTACATGATTCCAGGTCGAATTTTTGATGCGAACACATTTACGCTTCCACCCTCCACACAGAATTGCAACCTGCAACTGCAAGGTTGGTCGTACCACCCTGAGTCAGGACCCCAACCCTCTGTGAACACTCCGGCAACGTCTCATTTTAAAGGAACATTCTGGCCTGTTAAATATCATAGCCGCGATCTGTCTGATCTGTAGTCACGTGACTAAAAACTTCGTCGGGTTTCGGATGTCCGAACTCTGCAATAGTTCAATGTGCTTGCTCATAATATAAGTGAACACCAGAGATATTTTTCGTAACCAATTACATACCATGAAAATTATTGATGGACACCAACGTTTAGATTAATAATTTATTTGATCCACCTCATAAAAGAGAGCAAGTGGTAGTCTACAATTAAAAGAAGATATATAAAAGTCTGGATATTCTTCTTCTGAGCACGCGAACGTTTGACATCTTCGCTCATCGACAATATTCTACCTCGAATTTCCTTCGAGCAGAAGGAAGTAAGGGATTTGTATTGCGGAGCCAGAGGTCTGTCGCTATCCAGGTACCACTCGGCTCTGAAACAGATGGACCAATCTATCCGCATGTAATAAAACGGAGTCACCTGCACGCACTGCTCGGAAAAGTTGAATTTATGCGAAACTAATCCAACCACTTTCTCGTCACATATAAGAGCCCCTCCATAAAAGGCCCTGCACACCTCGTACCTGTTAGAAGCGTCGTAGCTGCAGGTCAGAGTGAGGTTACGAGACCTCCTCAAGTACACGAAAGTAGTGACCTCAGCGCACTCCGGTAGACTCCTTAAGGTCACGGGAAAACACTCCAACTTCGAATCTGGCTCTCCTCGTTTGTAGTGGAACCACCACCAGACCCTTGTTGCACACTTCGTAGAAATCTTTCTTGTACTGGAACGGTTGAATAAGAGTTATTTTTCATAATATGGGAATCTACAAAATGTTTTTTACAAACTACACTGTCTTCGTGGATTTTAAAACTACTTTTCTATGAATTGCATTAAGTCATTTTCTTCTCCTCACGGAATCTTTCTGAAATCTAAATACCGACCCTTTCTTCTCCCATTAGTAGATTTATAGTTGCTTTTGCAACCGAGAACTGCACAAGTACGAGGCATAGTACTCAAATCGAAGATTTCCAAACGAAATTTATCAAATATCAAAATGAAAAACCTTCCTGTTGATAATTTTTCCAGATATGAACACTCAAAGTCGAAAAATTCAATATCAAATTCGTTACACATTGATTTTGCAACTCCAACACTTATTTTCACCTTATTTATTGATTAAAAACCAATCACACGCACACAGCGAAAAAAACAAACCTTTTTACATGATTCCCAGTCGAATTTTTGATGCTAACACATTTACGCTTCCACCTTCCACACAGAATTGCAACTTGCAACTGCAAGGTCGGTCGAACCACCCTGAGTCAGGACCCCAACCCTCTGTGAACACTCCGGCAACGTCGCATTTTAAAAGAACATTCTGTCCTGTTCACTGAGTTAAATATAACTCAGTGGCCTGTTAAATATCATAGGCCGCGATCTATCTGATCTGTAGTCAGGTGACTAAAAACTTCGTCGGGTTACGGATGGCCCAACTCTGCAATAGATCAATGTGCTTGCTGATAATACAAGTGAACTCCAGAAATATTTTTCGTAACCAAATATGTACTATGAAAATTATTGATGGACACCAACGTTTAGATTAATAATTTATTTGATCCACCTCATAAAAGAGAGCAAGTGGTAGTCTACAATTAAAAGAAGATAAAGAAAAGTCTGGATATTCTTCTTCTGAGCACGCGAACGTTTGACATCTTCGCTCAACGACAATATTCTACCTCGAATTTCCTTCGAGCAGAAGGAAGTGAGCGATTTGTATTGAGGAGACAGAGGCCTGTCGCTATCCAGGTACCACTCAGCTCTGAAACAGATGGACCAATCTATCCGCATGTAATAAAACGGAGTCACCTGCACGCACTGCTCGGAAAAGTTGAATTTATGCGAGACTAATCCAACCACTTTCTCGTCACATATAAGGGCCCCTCCATAAAAGGCCCTGCACACCTCGTACCTGTTAGAGGCGTCGTAGCTACAGGTCAGAGTGAGGTTATGAGACCTCCTCAAGTACACGAAAGTAGTGACCTCTGCGCACTCCGGTAGACTCCTTAAGGTCACGGGAAAACACTCCAACTTCGAATCTGGCTCTCCTTGTTGGTAGTGGAACCACCATCCGACCACCAGACCCTTGTTGCACACTTCGTAGAAGTCCTTCTTGTACTGGAACTCCTCGTATAAAGGAGCTTCCACAGCCGGCGACAGATGCTCCATCAAAACCACGATAGCCACATCGTACTCTATGTAGTTCTTCTCTTTTACGTACTGAGGGTGAAGGATGCAGTAATTGACCGAAGCTATTGTGCAGTGGTTACCAGTGGGAAATCCTTCATTCTCTTCGGTACGATGCACGACTCTAATGTGCGGATTGGGACCCTTTCTACTGCAGTTCAATTTTTCTTGGCAGCATAAGGCCGTGGTAAGAATGGCGTTGCTTTCCATGATAACGCCATTGCAGGTGTGTTTCTCATCACGTTGGATTGACACTATCCATCTGTAGGCCGACTGATTCTTACACGTGGCAACGTTCAACGAGCGAGGTTCAAGCTGAAATGGGTTAATTTTGACGATGAATGTTTGAAATAATATCAATAGAGAAATAAACATTTTGACGTTTGTGGATGTCACAACACTGGATGATGACAGGTTAGACTTTCTGGCCTACAAAGAACTAAGATACTCCCACGGGGAGAAAGTATTGCCTCCCAGTACAGTCTGAGAATCCATTTTTATGTCCCTCCTGAGTCCAACCCTGACCTGACGTATTTAGCTGAAGATAAGACTATTAGAGAAGTTTCTACATGACTAAATTGTGATAAGGACTTAGAACCATAGACAAATAGCTGAATCTCTGATTTTATTATAAGGTTTTGCTTCCAGAAAAACTCTTGAATTGAATCCACTTCACCCCATCGTTCAAAACTTCACCTGTTAAAGGCGCTCTTGGTTTACGATTCCTCGTTGACAATTTAACTATATACGAGGTCCAAAAGTCGTATGAAATACACTTATTATGCATTTTTCTAGAAAACCTCAAGTTATGGCACATTCTTATCATGAAATGACATAGTTCTACGTGAAAATGTCATCCCATAGTTGGAAATCATGTGATTGCTGAGCTAAAATTTGCTGTAAATGTCAAACCACAAATATGGATAAAATCTCTCCGAGCGAAAATACTGCCCACGGATTTGCCTTGCGGTCCAGATCTGTACTCCCCTCAATCTGGAGCAGTGTTGCCATCTCAGGGGAAGCAAAATATGCTAGTTTTGCGTCCAGAAAATTCCAAAATATGCTTTTTCATTAGGGAAAGTGCCAAAAAATGCTAGTTCTTCATTGATATTTTTTCTATAGCTATTTCTGAAATATGTATTTTCTTCGACTCACAACACTTGAATGTGAATGAATATTGGGGTTCAGATTTCAAAATATTCCTAGGTCCTGCGATAAATTTCTATTTTTTTATTGTCAGAACTGTTTTTCTCAATCTTGAATGAATTGAAATATGGTTGTTGTGGTATAGATATTAATAAAATATGTTATATCTTAATATTCTGAAATGGATATGCAAATTACTGAAACTTCTGAATGCGGACGAACTGTTCGTTTAAATTGAACTTGAATCTCGGTGATTTAAGCTTTGATTCTTCACAAAAACCAATGTTTGGCATTCTTCATTTTACGGTTTCTCAGCTCCCAAAAAAATATACGATAAAAAAGTTACGATATCGGGTTTTTTCCAAAGCATTTGAAATTTTAAATCCCGAAGACCAAGGCTATTATGATACACGTTACGGGTGGGACATAGGATTTGAAAATATTTCGAATATTATCGACTGCCTCTCGTTAATTCAGAGATAGGAATTCCCAAGAAAAAGAGCCGGATCAATTGACCATATTCGTTAGCTATCGGTTGCAGCTTTTTTAAGTGTTCTTGAGTTGGCGACAATGTGTGATTAATCATAATGACATTCATCGTAGTTGTCAATTGTCATTGTTTATTTACTTTTTTCAAAATTTGAATTTTGAAATTTTTCCAATCATCTATAGAAAACAGACGTTTTTCAAAATATTTCATCAATCAAGTTGGGTTTCTCCCTAAATTTACTACAATGCTCATTTATTAATTTCCAGAGAAAGAGAATATGCGCTTTATATTTTAAAAGGAAATGAAGAGAACTAAAGTTCCTACATTATTCCTGAGGAAACCTGTGATTTCTAGTAAGCACTAAATTTTCATTTACATCTGTCCACTCATTAACATTATGTTTATTAGCAGGTCAAAGAGAAAGACATTTCGAAGATAATAATATAAATGTGTTTGTGATGGCCGATGTGAATCTTTAAAAAAAAATCATCTGAACGCCAATATACCCATGGATATCATAATTTTCATTTTATAGGATCCATTGATCATTGGTTATTAAGAATAATCAACTAGATGAGTTGGAGAAACAAGTCATTAAAGATATTACTAGTGAGTTTACGCCCAACTTGAAAAACAGTACTTACAATTTAATTTTTGCTCCTGGAATTCAACTTTTAATATATTCATACAAATCCTTGGAGCAAACAATTCTTGCTTATGCAGACTATGAACAATTTTTATAGGTCTGAGAGTTCATGTTGAGAGGAAGATTGGAGAAGTGAAAATTCTGAATATACTGAAATCTACGATTCCCATCAGTACCATGGAAAGTTTGATGCGGAATTTCATTAAAGCACCCCTTCTAGATAGAGGTATATAAGTAATAAAGAAGTTTTCAATTTCAATAATTGTTTATAAGTAATGATCCATTTCAAAAATTGTTTTCATTCCCATATTCGAAATGTCCCCTACGAACATGCAGATAATTTTATGAATTCAAGTTTGGTCATATGGAAATGATTTCAGAGATATTTGTAGTACTGATATAGGGATCAATAAGAGATTTTTGTTCAATACATCTTTTTCATATGGTACTAATATAAATTAATTTGTTCACAACACTATTAAATTTGTTGAAAATCCGAGGAATTTTTTAATAAAGATGAAAAACAAAATGACAATTGAACTATAATAAATAACAGTATACAAAGAAACTGCTAAAATTCTTCGATGAAAAAAAATAATTGTGCCTGTAATGTTTTTATTCTGAAAAATCCACATCCTGTGTTTCATATTCCATTGCAACATCATTTATATTATCATCTTCAAAATGCTTTCGCTTTGACCTGCTAAAAAACATAATGTTAATGAGTGGATAGATGTAAATGAAAATTTAGAGCTTACTAGAAATCATAGGTTTTCTCAGGAATCATGTAGGAACGTTAGTTCTCTTCATTTCATTTTGGAATGTGAAATGTAAACCGCATATTCCCTTCCTCTGGAAATTAATGAATGAGCATCTTGCCCCATTCCTAGAGAATGTTACCATTTCTTAGCAAGTATTTTATTTTTAGGGAACCTATGAAACTCAAACAAACCTATGAAATTTTAATTTGGAATCTTCGGTAGAGCTACGACTTGACAGTGCTCCAGCCTCCTCCAACATTGTGGTTGCTAAAATCGAAAAAACATGAACCTAATATTGTACTAGTGGACATAATGAATATACACAAGATATACAGCCTTCTAGTATCCATTGTATCAAAAATTGTATGTATTTGTTTTATCATTAAAAATTATGTATATCTGTTTTAAATGATTGTAGCATATTCAGCGAGAAATCAACTAGATTGATGAAATATTTTGAAAAATGTCCGTTTACTATAGAAGATTGGAAACATTTCAAAATTCAAATTTTGAAAAAAGTAAATAACTAATCACAATTGACAACTACGATGTATGTCATTATGATTAATCTCACAATGTCGCCAACCCAAAAACACTTAAAAAAGCTGCAACCGATAGCTAACGATTATGGTCAATTAGAATTGTCCAAGTTTGTTTCCTGTAAATATATCGGTTGTTGCAAGCTCATAAAAATTTATTGAGGGTATAAAATTCTGCGCGCTTCCTTTGTTCGTTTTATTAAAGAGGGTAACAGTGAAAGAAGTACCAAATCAGTCGGTTCTTGTGCATCTGTTGATTTCGAAATATTAGAAA
Source organism: Hippodamia convergens (assembly GCA_038502775.1). Taxonomy (NCBI): domain Eukaryota; kingdom Metazoa; phylum Arthropoda; class Insecta; order Coleoptera; family Coccinellidae; genus Hippodamia; species Hippodamia convergens. The sequence goes on along the minus strand of CM076607.1, from coordinate 88,820,535 downwards.
ATGTTCGTCAATGATTTTTTCCTCTTTTCCCTTTCGAAAATATGCTCAATAATATGCTATATGCTAAACGCCAAAAATATATGCTAAACATGAATCAAATATGCCAAATTCAGCATTAAAAATGCTGAATTGGCAACCCTGACCTGGAGCGATCTGATCAATCCGTGGTACTCACCGAAATCGCTAACAGAATTTAAAGTAGTTCAGATAAACAATTTTATTTCTCTATGATATTTAGTTAATCTATGGTCATAACCACAGAACATCAAAATAACCTATGAAACAAAACATTTTGATGTTCTGTGTTGAGTGGTTGTTGCTGGAACGTGTGTGAAACTTTTGTTGTTGACCAAAATAGCAAATAAAATTGGGCTCATAAATATTTCGTGGATTTCTAAAAGGTATTAAGAGATCATCAAAATGCTGGATTTGATGAAAAATTCTTCTAATGTTAAAATAGAGAACAGTTGCGATGAAAGTGAAAATTCAGATGATAGCTTTGAAGGAGATGTAGACGAATTTCCTTCTGCTGTTCATGTATGTGATAGACTTTTAAATAAACAAGAATATGTGACAAACATAGCTGCCACCAAGTAAGTCTCAATTTCGTATTCATGGATTGTATAAAAAACCACTAATTTATCAATTTTAATTTCAGTTCTTCTCATCCAAAAGTTGTCATATCTTCATCTGATGGAAGTCTTGCAGTTCTAAATCTAACTGAGTCAAACTTTTGCGATTTACTTGAACTCAGTAATAATTCAGACTACATTGTGGAACTGAAATTCGACAAGTCGAATGAAAATTTATTATGGGCAGCGTCTCACAACGGCATCATCAATCTATGGGATTTGAGATTGAATAAAGCAGTTTCAACTTTCACGGGTATGCATCAATCGAAGTAAATAAATGAATGGTTCTAATGGAATTATTGCATTTTAGATACAACTGATAGTAAAGAAGACAAGGATAAGAAATTCAACAGTTTCGACATTTCTGCATGTGGTAGGCTACTTTGCGCTGGAACTAATAAATTTGAGGAGGACTCCTTCATCCTCTTTTGGGATATCAGGAAGTGTACCTTAGCTGGGGGATTTTGGGAATCGCATATGGACGATATTACCCAGGTCAGTAAAAAAAAAACTCTAAAAATGTAGACTGAATTTAGGAATGACAATCAATTTCGAGTTTTTTTCTAGGCCTTAAACAAAAACACCCTTGTTATTCATTTTATTTACAGATTAAATGCCATCCAAGTGATAAAAACCAAATGTTTTCTGCATCAACTGATGGACTGATTAATATTTATGACCTGAGTCGGTCTTCCGAAGAAGATGCGTTAGTAGATACCTTAAATACAGAGTCGTCTATTGAAAAACTAAGTATTATAGAAAAAGGCTTGGCAACTTCCATAGGTTGTATAATGCATACAGCCGATATTCAGTTCTGGAAAAGTGAAAATGTTAAACCTTTTCTCAGTTTAAGTAGGAAAGAATTAGCAGGACTTACAAAGGTAAAATTGAATTTAAACTATTAAAATTAACTAGCAAATTAAATTTTTTCAATTAAATGATACCAGAGAAATTCAGGATCCTTGTTATAAATATGTAATTGTCATTATTTATGATTGTTTTTATTTGCAAATTTGATTTGAATTTCAGAAAAAAAAGGACTCCAATTTGTACATTATTGATATTCTGCCAAGTCAGGAAGGCAGTGTGATATTAATTGGTAATAAGCAGAAAATCAATGGGTTTAATTTGGAAAAAAACACCTTGAAGCCATATTTCCAGCTCTTAGAGAACCAACAGAGGGTTAGGTGCAGTTGGTATAATGAAAATGTAAGAAATTTTTTCATTTCATCGATTAGAATTTACAATTCTTTTTTTTCAGATCAAACTCTTATTGACAGGAGGAGAAAAAGGACAGATAAATGCGTGGAAAATATAATATAGATTCTTGAATCTACAAGATTGTGAAATTTAAAAACCACCGTAAGACACTACAAAAGTTGTGCCTTGAGCCAAATAAAGTATTCTGCTGAATTTTTGAGTGAATTCAATAGAAAATTTGTAAATAATGAACTGCTATTGTCTCCAAGATGGTGCAGATGGTTTGATGGTTGACTTCAAAAAAACATTTAAGTCCTTCTCCCTGATAAGAAATTAATACATTTTTACCATCAGACTTTTTTCTACAAATGGGGACTACATAGGTTCGAAAGATTGAAAAATTGTACTGGCAATTTCATTGGAATAAATAAATAAAAAAACTTTAAATTGGTGTTATTTCTGTTGAACACATAATAAATGATGAGTGTGAACTTGGCTTCTTCAGATTTTCTGGCAAATTACGAAAATGGAAAAAATATGATTGTGCCGCAATAGTACCAACCATAGGTTTATATAAAAAAAATCCTTAAATTGAGGAAATAAGAAAAATCGGTAGATTTTAGGTAAATCAGCATTCCTGGTGTGAGGCTGGCCCAGCACTTCTGTATTTTCAAGATAATTATTTTTGTGCTGTTGGAATTTTTCTTTTATTTCATACGATTCTCAAGATATTTTCAAATTGTGTTGAACGAACACTTCTTACAACACATTTTGTGAAATATCTAGAGAACTGTATGTAATAAAACGAAAATTCCAACAGTCGAACTAAAAAAGCGTTCATTCATTTTTCCATGTTACTAATAGTTAAAGAGATAAATCAGTATTAAGTGATTTAAAAATAAAAAAAATTATTGTAGTCCCTCTTATTTGTTTTCGTTGGTGAGTGTAATTTGGTTAATACGCCAGGTGAAATAAATTTAAAAAGTTCGATTGGAGAATTATTAATAGTGTGGAATAATTCGGACTTCGTGAAGAAGTCTAATAAGTGGTTCCTTCTTGATGTGGTTGATGTGGTTCAATTTGAAAACTACTATAAAGTAGTTTTCAAATTCTCAACCACATCAAGAAGGAACCACTTATTAGACTTCTTCACGAAGTCCGAATTATTCCACACTATTAATAATTCTCCAATCGAACTTTTTAAATTTATTTCACCTGGCGTATTAACCAAATTGCATTCACCAACGAAAACAAATAGAATAGAAAGCTGTGTTTAAGGTTTATAAAAACCTTAAACACAGCTTTCTAAAGACGTCTGTGCCTTCAACTAGAGAGAAATTTTGGTTCCGTTTTTATAATAATTCAGCGACCATCCGCGCACCGCTGTTGGCAGGTCGGTCGTTGAATTTGTGAGGTTATATTATTATAACCCTCTTAACGCCACGCCGGTTCTTCCTTCTTTCGAATTCCTTGAGCTTCCTTCTTCATCCAGCACAGCACTGCTACAAGAAGTTGAGAAGCAACAAACCGAGAATCTTTCCTCTAGATAAATTACAAACGTGAGTAAATTATTGTCATTAGATAACTTAGAGTACTTCGTTGTGTTTTCTAAATTTCTAGTATATATCAGTAGTTTTTAGTGCCAGTTATGTATGTACATTTACTGTTTAAGGGTTAAGATTGAAGATATATTTATTGGCAAGAAAAAGGAAGAATATGGGCCTTACTAAATGTGCAGTACCCGGTTGTGAGGTAAACTCTCTTCCCAGACACCGCTTTCCTAATTTCAAGACAGATTTAGCTAGATTCCAGAGGTGGCTAAATATCTTACAAAATGAAAGACTGAATACAATGACTGCACAGGAAATCTATAACAGTAAAAGAGTTTGTAGTCGGCATTTTGATGAGAAATACATTTTCCCAGGAACAAAAAAGCTGCATAGTCAAGCAGAACCAACTCTCTTCATCAGATGTCAGAGTCAGGAACAGCAGCAGGTTTGTATTTCTAATAATATAAAATATTTGTATGTGCTGAATTTATTGAGACTTCTATACTTCAGAAATAAGTGAGGTTCGTGTAATTATATTTTTCCTATATTCAATTTTTTGCAGGAAGTACAGTAGTTGTGGTTCCATCTGAACACATTGAGATGCCACATGTTGCTAATGTTATGGAAGAAAATGAAAGTAAGCAATTATTTTAATGTGAAACTCATCAGTGAATTTAATGCAATAATACCTAACTAATTGAATTTAGGCATGATGTTCAATTTGGAGTTTTTTCTACGCCTTTAACAAAGACACCCTTTTCATTTATTTAATTTTCAGATTAAATGTAATCCCAGTGATAAAAACCAAATGTTTTCTGCATAAACTCATGGACTGATTAATATTTATGACCTGAGTCGGTCTTCCAAAGAAGATGCGTTAGTAGATACCTTAAATACAGAGTCCTCTATTGAAAAACTAAGTATTATAGAAAAGGCATCGGCAACTTCTATAGGTTATATAACGCATACAGCTGATATTCACTTCTGGGAAAGTGAAAACGTTAAACCTTTTCTCAGTTTGAGTAGGAAAGAATTAGCAGGACTTACGAAGGTAAAATTGAATTTAAACTATTAAAATTAACTAGCAAATTAAATTTTATCAATTCAAATGATGCCAGAGAAATTCAGGATCCTTGTTATAAATATGTAATTGTAATTATTTGTGAATGTTTCTATTTGCAAATTTGATTTGAATTTCAGAAAAAAAGGACTCCAATTTGTACATTATCGATATTCTGCCAAGTCAGAAAGGCATTGTAATATTAATTGGTAATAAGCAGAGAATCAATGGGTTTAATTTGGAAAAAAAAACACATTGAAGCCATATTTCCAGCTCTTAGAGAACTAACAGAGGGTTAGGGAACAATGCAGCTGATATAATGAAAATGTAAGAAATTTATTCATTTCATCGAATAGAATTTACAATTCCTTTTTTTCATATCAAACTCTTATTGACAGGAGGAGAAAAAGGACAGATAAATGCGTGGAAAATATAATATACATTCTTGAATCCACGAAGATTGTGAAATTTAAAGACCACCTTAAGACACTACAAAAGTAGTGCCTTGAGCCAAATAATGTATTTTGCTGAATTTTTGAGTGAATTCCATAGAAAATTTGCAAATAATGAACTGCTATTGTCTTCAAGATGGTGCAGATGTTTTGATGGTTGACTTCAAAAAAACATATTTAAGTCCTTCTCCCTGATAAGAAATTAATACATTTTTACCATCAGACTTTTTTCTACAAATGAGGATGACATAGGTTCGAAAGATTGAAAAATTGTAGTGGCAATTTCATTGAATTAAATAAATAAAACTTTAAATTGGTGTTATTTCTATTGAACTTGGCTTCTTTTGACTTTCTGACAAATTACGAAAATGGAAAAAAAGTCAGCCTAATGCTTTTTTTTTAAGACTAAAATATTTTATATTATTTTGCCGCAATGGTACCAACTGCTGGTCAGGTTTCCAGAAAAAATCCTCACATGGAGGAAATAAGAAAAATCAGTAGATTGTAGGAAAATCATCATACCTGGCAACCTGGTAGGAAGTTGGCCCAGCACTACTGTTTGGATTGCTTTGCTTTATCTGTGCTGTTTGAAATTTTCTGTTATTCCATAAGATTCTCAAGATATTTCACAAATTGTGTTGAACGAACACTTCTCACAACACATTTTGTGAAATATCTTGAGAACTATATGTAATAAAAAAATCCAACAGCAATCGAGAAGTTTTGGGCCAACTTCTCACACAAACTGCTGCCAGGTATGCTGATTTTCCTACAATCTACTGATTTTTCTTATTTTCTCCATTTGAGGGAAAAATTGTTGATTTCTCCTGAAAATCTAACTGGCACCATTGCAGCACAATGATATAAAATTTTTTTTCGTCGTAAAAAGAGAAAAGTGTTGGGCAGAATTTGTTCGTCATTCGGCAGAAAATTTGAAGAATTTTCGTGAAAATATTTACGGCTCAAGACCAAGAATTTTTCCATTCATTTGTGAGGAGAAAAACAAAATTCCTGGGCAATCTCTTTTCTTCGAATTTTCGGGAAACTAGACTGACATTCGAATAGCACAACTTAGTACATGTGTAGCACAATTTTTTTCAGTCATTAGAACCTAATTTTTCGAAAAGTGCTGGTTTGGCTAATTTTTTCGATTTTTGAAATATCTCGAGATTCACGTGGAATTAAGAAAAAAATTCAACAGCACAACAAAAACTTTCGAAAATCTAAAAGTGAAGGGCCAATTCCACACACATGAATTAATGATCAAAATTTGGTAATCTTGTAAAAGTTGAAACCGAAATGCGCATGTGCGAACAGTGTAATATGTGAACTTTGTTGCCAGATTGTGCGAAGCAGCCAAATATTTGAGCCTGAATTGTGCAATTTTTGAGTTTTCTTGGATTGATTTACTAATTCTCTGTAACAGATTCCGATGTGATTTCTTAAAAATATTTTACAGATTTTTGGGGTTATGTCTTCAATGAAACAGATTAAACTTGAAACTTTATTTTATAAATAAATATTTTGGTACAACAATAGTACTGCTCGACGAATACAGTCACATTGAAAATGCAACATTAGTCTTTGGTCAAATTGATACAAGAAAAATTCGACTTTCCGCACTCAGTCGAATTTTTCCGATTGATGAATCCTGAAAAAATAAACGTCAAAATATCAACAATATCTAATTTAAAAATTAACTCACCGTTCATCAATTCAATTTTTTCGCGTCTTTCGCATCTCCTTCTTTGATCTGGTTCCTTCCTAAAATCTTGGCTAAGCTGTCCCATATTCCTCCAAAGAATAGGGCGCACGTCAAATTTTCAAACGGTATGAATGGATCGTGTATGCCAAGAAGAATAGAGGACAACTTGAAGTATACGAAGAATATCACGATGCCAAAGTAAACCAAAGCGTGTGGGGCAGATATCAACTCAGTTTTCTTGTCAAGAATAAAAATTATGGATGCAACCAGTGATGCTTTGGTGTAGCTGAAAAAGAATCCAATTTGATGATACAAGAATCAATTTTTATATATTATAGAAGGTTATTCACGAATATGGTTCTATGGAATATTTTTAGGAAAGACACAAGATTCAGGATTGAAATTCTAAAGGTGAGCTTCAAGTAAGAATACGACTTTTTGACTCCAAAAGTTTGAATTTTCCCGAGAAAATTCTCTTTGAAAGAGGAAGTACGAAAAAAAATCTCAAAATTGAACTGTTGAAATACAGACAACTTCGAGGTTTTTTCATCAAAAATTCTCATTTTTGAGAATCTCCGAGAAGAAAGGCTGATGCTTCTTCTTCTATAGCGTGATTTTCAGAATATGATACAGGAGGTCACAAATTCTTTGTCAAAGATAGAAGTGACGAAACATCAAAATATCGTTTTTTCCAAATTGGAACACCATTTTTTCGTAGCATTTTCGAAATTTTCGTCGAAAAATAATAGGAGCATACGTCCAAGTCTTTTATCCCAAAATGAATATTTTTCGAGTTATTCAGGAAAAACGATTTTGTCTTCAATCTCATTCCGAATGTGTTTTTTTACTGAAAATAATTAGCGGTCAAGTGAAAATTCTAGAAATCTCTGTTATCGAGAAAATATTTTCTTATAGTTCAGACGAGTTCAGTTTTTCTTCATTTTTTAAAGCTTAGGACAATTTCCGCAAATTCTTAATTCTGGAGAATTTTTTTTTGTCATGGTAGGGAAATTTGAATTTTCAGTAATGAAATTGTTACATGTTCTGTTAATTATTCTTTCGAAAGCAATTATTACAAATTCTGTTTTTTCTGCATTCCTGAGAATTTTTACCGTTGACTTCACTAACCCTGAGTTGCCCAATTGTTGCTCTCGCATTTCGCATTACAGATGATAATTCAAAAACTTGACTCGCCTGAACAAAAGAAAATATTTTCTCGATAACAGAGATTTCCAAAAATTTCACTTCACCGCTAATTATTTTCCAGTAGAAAAACACATTCGGAATGAGATTGAAAATTGAAGAAAAAATCGTTTTTCCAGAATATCTAGAAAATTGTTCATTTTGGAATAAAAGTCTCGGACATATGCTCCTATTATTTTTTGACGAAGTTTTCGAAAATGCTACGAAAAAATGGGGTTCCAATTTGAAAAAAAAACGATTTTTTGATGTTTCGTCACTTCTAACTTTGAGAAAGAATTTGTGACCTCCTGTATCCTATTCTGAGAAAGCATCAGCCTTTCTTCTCGGAGATTCTCAAAAATGAGAATTTTTTATGAAAAAACCTCAAAGTTGTCTGTATTTCAACAGAGTTCAATTTTGAGATTTTTTTTTCGTATTTCCTCATTTAAAGAGAATTTTCTCGGGAAAATTCAAACTTATGGAATCAAAGAGACTCAGAATTCAATGGAGAATCTATTTATGCTATAAAAAATTGGTCTTCCCATTTGAAAAACGGAAATTGATGTCACTTCCAGAAAAACCGGAAGTCCTAGAACCTTCAAAAAATATAGGAGAAGTCGTCTTCTTACTTGAAGCTCACCTTTAGAATTTCAATCCTGAATCTTGTGTCTTTTCTAAAAAAATTCTATAGAGCCATATTCGTGAATCACCCTGTATATAAATAAGATGCTGCATTTTACTTGAGATTGTAAATTTCTCAATTGTTAGGTATCAAGAGGACAGAAAATGTATATACATAATCATTTTATCCTTGACCTTGACGTCAAGGTTATTTCAAGGTCAAATTGATTATTTTCTTTCAACAGACTTCAAAAGAATCTTATTACAGTTGGGAAATAATTTCAAAAATGGGAATAATGTTTTTATTAAGTTCATATCATTTCAAGATATGTTTAAAATGATGACCTTAGACTTCGATACATTAATCAATTCTTTTAATATACGATTTATTACATCAATATTCCTCCAAGAAATTATCTTTTGAATTTGAAATCTGATGAAAAAGTAACTACATTTTTACATTCAGAATAAGAATCTGTACTAAAAAATATACCTTTCCATTTAAAAGAAACAAGCTGACCTTGAAATAACCTTCAATTCAAGGTCAAGGTAAAAACAAAATATGTTCATTTCCTTTCTCTCTTGATACCTAACAATTTTTATTTGAATTTTATTTCTGAAGTACATAGTTTATAGGATAATTAACCGTTATCGAATGAAAAAAAATTTGATGATACTCACAAACTTGGTTGCATGAATTCCATAGCGGTTGGAGTCCAAACCCCTCTTATTAACCTTTCAATGAGCCTCGTAAAACCGGCCCCGTTGCCTTTTAGTGTTCCTACGATTATCATTATGAGATATGCGTTGGGATAAAGTTTTGCCGCATGGGTGACTCCGTCGTGGACCTTCTTGCACCTGTATATTTCTTTCATTGCCGAGAAAGCTATTTTGACGGGTAGAAATTTAGCTAGCTTATATCCGATATCCATAGGTGTGTAGAAAATTACATACCTGAAAATAACAAGTTATTACTCATGTTCTCAAAGATGAATAAGTATTTTATTTGTTTCTCATTTGTAAACGTCAGTTTCCAAAAACACAATATTAATCAAGAAAGTTTATTTTATCAAGTCACTAACTTGTAAAACTGACAGTTAACTTGCAAAATTTTTACAAGTTAGTAATATTAATTGCATTAGAAAGTTTTGTTTTATCTTTATTTATGTTGAAAATCATGGTACAATTGTTATTTCCAGTAACACAGATTTTTGATGATGAAAGAGTTGATACTGATGATGATGAACCATCTGTTGACTCAGAAACTGCTGAACTCGAGGACTGCAGAACATTATTACTCTCCTTACTACCAAATAATTTGCTCTACATTTCGATTTTTTTGTTGACCGGATCATCGACATAACTCATCGCAATTTCGGTGCTCTTCCACCCTCCTGCATGCTTCAGTGCTAAAATATCTCCACCCGAATCCGGAACCATAATGGCTCCATTTCTGCGAAAAGAGTGGCCGGTGTATAACTCTGGGTCTTTTAAACCTAAATATTTCGCTATTTGCTTTGGGACACCACCAATAGTGTGCTGGCCAGCATTAAGGGAAATGCACTTTCCATGTCGGTATGTCAAAAAAAATCTTAGGCTTTCTGTTCCAGGAGGCTGAAGATTTACATATTTTCTGTATAACATGCAGGGCTTGAAGCTGCAGCCATCATCTGTTATGGTGAATCTTCTTGTTGTTAAATTTTTCGTTTGCCGCAATGTCACAATAACGTATTTTTCCATATCTTCTACATAATTCATGTTTAAGGAGAGAATTTCGTCACATCGACAACATCCAAAAATACCAAATATTGTTACAATTTTCGCCAGCAACCACTGGTCATCAGGAGCATGTAAAAGAAATTGTTCAGCCCCTTCTTTACTTAATACCTTGGCCTTTTTGGCGTATAACGCTCATTTTCTCGTTTCAGAAACGCTATTACCTTTTGAAATCTGCAAATGACAACTAAACGTCATATTTTTCAATAAATTTTTTAAGGAAAACAAACCTGTGAACAGGAGCATTTTCTTTCATTTCCAAGCAGCTTTTCAGCTTTTCGCTTTCGCCAAAACAAATGTAAAGAAAAATAAACAGACATGTTCATGGCAACGCTTCCATAGCTTACGACATTTGCGACAAATTATTGAGATTTTTTTGGAATTTATCTAACCTTTTTACAAATGAGAAACAAATAAAATATAAAACAATACACGCAAGGTAACGGGTTTTACTGGCTCAAGGAGGTATCCTCCATTCGCCAGTAAAAACCCTCTTACCTTGCTAGTAATGTTATATACTTTTGTCACATCATTTTTCATTGAATGTGTTAATTTTCAATAATAATAATATCTTACCAAGTGAGGGTTGCTACAACAAGTTGTGGGGTATTTTTCAATGGTGCAAGAATGGGTTCAGCCAAAAGTCCATTGGCTACCATTCCTCCAGCATAAACTACCAACATATAGGAAAGCCAACATGATAAAGGATGTTTCCTGGAAAAAGCTTGTGCACCTATCGAACAAAAATAAGTTAGAACGGTACAGAATCAACACAAAATCAAATGTTGTTTAACCAACAGTACTACAATAGGCACTAGTGGAGAATTTATAGAACTTTCGAAGAGTGATTGGCCCTCTATTTCAAAAGATTTCCAATAATTTTGCTATAATAATATTGAGTCTAAGAACCTCTCAAGTTAAAATCCTCTTGTAATTTTTCATTTCGTAGTGATTAATACGTAAGTTCATGATTGATTCACTCTCAATCCTTCTTTGATCAGAACCGAATGAAACATTTCATTATTTATTTCTTCTGCTTTCAACTGAAACGTTTTTGAGGTTAGGTTTAAAAACCCCGTACGAATACCAGCAACAGAAATGTGACAACGTCGCTCACCTGGTCCAAGGTCTTCCCTCACGGAAAGAGCTGATAAAGCACAGTGGGCTATGTCGAAGTATGGAAACATTTTCAGCTTCACCACCTGGTTGGCGATGTCCAAAAAAGCTTCGGGATCCATGATTGTTATTTTTTTGTTCACTGTTCGATTGCAATCCGATAAAAATCCTTCTTTCTCAACAATGACACTCCCGCATGTTTTAACTTCAGGTTCGGACTAGATTGGTAGAGTCGAGCTTACCCGCTCGGGCGGAGTGCCAATTTTTATGCCAAAACTCCTTGGGGAACCGTGCGCTATTAATAATGTACTCTTGTCTATTATCTGATGCTTCCAGCATCCAGGGATGCCTCTTTTTATTAATATCTCCTCGTGTTTGGTTGCGCAGAATGCTGCGACAATATCTGATATATTTGTGGCTCTCTAGAATCTAGAATAAATGAAGAATTAGATTGTCTGATAAGACTTCAAAGTTTATTATCAACAATCTCAACCACTTTGAAAGGAGTTGAATTATTATCGATAAAATTAAAATACAGAATACCCCTTTTTCGTATAGGTATTTTAAATGTCATACTTCCTGTCAAATTGTCACTTATTGATTTGGATTTATTTCCTATCTTCGATTCTAATTCACTGAAGGACTTCAGTCTGATGTGATGATTGGTACATTGAAAGTAATTCGAATTGAACGAATTAAATATGTACACGAAACCGATAATTAGAAATTAAAGTAAACTGAAATTGCACTCGGATATGCATTGTTGTCACGTATAAACATTTTACCTTATTTCAGTATTTGGTTAAAATTTGAAAACTATAGGTACCGTTTAGAAATCATGAACTTTAGGTATCTTCTCTCTTCTCTACTTCAATTGGGACAATTTCTATTCTCAAGTGATAAGTTAATTTCACTTCTTGAAGAGAAAGTATAAGCATACCATGTAAAAAAATCTTGTCGTAAAGTGAAAAAAGGTCTTCGAATCTTTGAAGAATTATTATGTTGCTCTTCTAGCCTGCGTCCCCAACCTTTTTATATTAGAATGTTAACATCTTTCATGTTCAGTCGAAACAAAACAAGTCCTTGTCAAAATTGTAGAATCAACTCTTGTTAGACGCTATCAAAAGATCTGTAGATAATTATAAGTGTCGAAGTGCTCCAGGATTATTGAGGAAACACTATCTCGTGCATGATTTTTTGAAGCGAAGCTGTAATTATGTGATCATTATCATTACACATCATAGTACCTCTCAACTTGAATTGGTGGATGCGCCCACGACATTGTAAAATTTGGTGATAACGGTCTATTCATTGTTGTTTTAAATATCATTATCGAAATGTTGAACTCTATCGAGAAGATATGATTGTGAAAGAATAAAGGAAAGAGTTTAGTTTCTTGAGCACAGTTTTCTTTTTTTATTTCCGATATGTATATAATCGAATGGTAATTTGTGTGAGGTTAGTTCAATTGTAAATAAATTAGTAAATAGGTTTTATTCTTTACGATATTCAAGAAATATGGTGAGTACTTTTCACGAAGGGGTCTATTCTCCTGTCATTCAACGATGAGTTGGTATGATGGAAATAATATGAAACTCAGCATGTGAACTGCATTTAACCACAACAATATGAATGAAAGTAAACAATGAGTTTCAAAGAATGTTTGCTTTTCTACCTTGTGAAGATTAATATTTTAAGAAGTAAATACATTTTCCATATTTTGTGGAACAAGTATATACTTAGGATGTTTGGACAAATGAATATCTTCACAAGTTTTCCGAGTATATAGAGGGGACACTTACTGTACGTAATAATATTTCTGTTTTTGAATAAATTGTGACATCAGTGGTATATTATACGGTAAGTTTTAAGTTTATTTTTCGGTGGTGACATGGGGACCTAATGGATGAAAACATTGAGAGTTGACACTGTTGACAGTCGCATCTACTAAGGCCATCTCTGATCTCTTCGCGTAGGACCAGCAATTCATAGAAAATTAATTATAAGTACCTACGTATATGCAGCAGAAGTGTTAATGAGAGGAATTATCATAGTTGATCAAAGTGAGGAGAGAAAAATTGCTGATTTCAACGCCTTGTGATAAAAAAATGAGGAACTTTACAAACAAATTAGTCGAAATGATCGCCGTCCGTTTGTAGCACAAGCATTTTCATTGCGTTATCTTAGTTCTTCCGCACTCTTCATGTCACCATCTGAATCATATCAACAAGTTCAATTAATGTGACATGTTCTTTCGAGCATTTAGGCCGTCGTCGTAGATTAGTTCTCGACGTTTCGCCATCTTCTTGAAGATGCCAGACACTCGAACTCTGTGGCGAAACGTCGAGAACTAATCTACGACGACGGCCTAAATGCTCGAAAGAACATGTCACATTGAACGATGGCCGCGAAAGCCTCAACCAATTCATCAAGTTCAATTAAGTTGCAAATATAAATTGCGGCATTTTTCAACAACTTTGTGGAATTCGAAAATATGACAAACATCAAATACACTGTCTCGAATTTTCTGCCTTCACGTAACTCACTCTGTATATATTTCGCTTCATATTATGGTCTTCCGCTTAACCTTTTTAAAAAAAATTTCTAAACTTTTGTGTTGAATTCGTATTGTAGTTCGAAGGTAACTAATTTTTCGAATCAAGCTAATTCAAATGCGAATAATTTGTCCAATTGGAATTTTAACTAATCCTCTTATTGAAAATTGACATGAACATACATATGAATCAATTTTTTATTTTGTTCGGAACTAGAATAACTTCATCTATTTTTTAAATTCGAATTAACATAATGGACAAAACAACAGCGTGTAATTTTAATGAAGGCATATAATGTTAATATGAACAATCTCACCTAAATATTTGGGATGAGGTCAACTGTATTCCTTTTTATATACAGGGTGTACCAAGTTCGACGGCCTATTAGGCGTTTCTGGAGATCTAGGACCTATTTGAAATCTGAAAATTGGGATTGTTTGACATTATCTACCGATCTGAAATATTCTTGGAGCCTGACCATTTTCAGTTATACAGGGAGTGAAAAAAAATTAAAAAAAATTTTTTTTCTGTTTTTTTGTTTTCGAATTTGATGAAGTATGCAATTCTGAAAACATTCGTACTTAAATCATTGCATTCATCAAAAGACTTTCCAAAATATCGAAAAAAACTGAAGAAAAAAAGGGAGATAAGAGAATTCGGTATTATGTGTGTTATTCCTAACTTAGATATCGTAAGCACAAACCGTTTTCACATTTTTGAAGGCGAAGACCGTTGAAATATTGTACATGTTCAGAATTTTGAATAACCCGTAACAGGATGTTCCAAATGTTAGTTCAAAAGTTGGGATCAAGATTGGCTCATAACTTATTTTTTTATGATTGCGTTGGATCCTGCGAAGAAGAATGATGATAATGTTCCAACATGTTGATGATCCTAAAATTAATAATTCTTGAGTAAGTTAGGATTTTCTGATTTTATGTCGTACGTAGCGTCGAATTTATGAAATCTGTTCCATATCAACATATCAACAAATGAATTCAGAGAAGAGGTAGTCACTAGTGAGTTATTTGAATAATTTATCTTGTATGACCAAGGTCATTGTTGATGAAACAGATTCTATGAATTTGACGGTACGTACGACATGAAATCAGGAAATCCCGAATAACTCAAGAATTATTAATTTTAGGAGCATTAACATGTTGGAACATTATCATCATTTTTCTTCGCAAAATCCAACGCAATCATAAAAAAATAGGGTTCAAATTTGAAAAACGAAAGTTATGGGCCAATCTTGATCCCAATTTTTGAACCAACATTTGGAACACCCTGTGTGTTTTTCAAAATTTTGAAAAAGTACAATATTTTCACAGTCTTCGCCTTAAAAAATGTGAAAACGGTTTTCGCTTACGATATCTAGGTTAGGAATAACAAACATAATATCGAATACTTTTATCTCCCTTTTTTATTCAGTTTCTTCTCGATATTTTGGAAAGTATATTGACGAATGCAACGATTTGAGTACGAATGTTTTCAGAATTGCATACTCTATCAAATTCGAAAACAAAAAAAAAAAAATTTTTTTTTTAATTCCCTGTATAACTGAAAATGTTCAGGCTCCAAAAATATTTTAGATCGGTAGATAATGTCAAACAATAACATAATCCCAATTTCAGATTTCAAATAGATCCAGTTCTCCAGAAACGCGTAATAGGCCGTCGAACTTGGTACACCCTGTATAGGTATTTCTATGTATGAGTATATGAGTTCATTTTTATTAATTTTCTATGGATATAACTCATCTTAGAACTAAAAGTAATGTAAGAGACCACGAGGTGACAAGAAAAGTGTTGGATTATTGGAAATAAAACGTTTGAATTAAACTGCTTCATTATTATTTAAAAATATAAAAGAACAAAAATTACTGAAGGAAATGTTATATAGTTTTTTTTCCCAGGTCATAACCGATAAAATCTGAATGGTACTTAATTGTAATCAGCAGTCTCCTAAAAAACATTGAATCACACGAAAATTAGTTTCAATAGCCGCATTAACATAATGTATACAGGTGTCCGGGAATAACAAAAAAATTGATTGAATTCTATGATTTGAACTCGTGTTATAATCAATCGTAAATTTGATGAATTCAATCACAAACATTTTCATGTGAAATAATGCCGAGATGAGACCATATGTCCCAAATTGTCGAAAAGTTATCAGATCTCATGTAGAACCAAAGCTTTCACTTCACAACATACATAACATGTGTTTCAAAAGTCTGAAAATCGGAATTCTGATACTGGGGTCTTTATAGTAATTTCGCCAAGATTTTGCGCAAAAAAGGGCCTTATATATAATAATAAGAATCAATTTATTTACCCTCTAAGACAAACATCGTTTTGGACACGTTTCCAAGTGTTTGAAATTAACAATAACAATATGATAATGTAATACTAATGACACTTTTATGTTAAAGAATCAACAAAATCAAACAGTATGAACCATAAAAAGAAAAATAACGCCTTAAATCTGATGGACTCAATCGATTCACCAAGAAAATTTACTAAGGACCTAAGCATCAAAATATGAATTTTTGCATCATGATCTGAATGAACGCCTCCGGATTCTTGGACAAAAAAACCTTCAAAAGGGCCCAAATAAGGATGAAAAATGTTTGGTTTTAACCAATTCGGATTAAAAATTGACCTACCATGTATTTTTTCGATGGATCAAATTTACAACTCAATAGAATAATAATCAACCAAAAACTAATGCTCTAACATTAACTTTTTTACGAGTGTCAATTTCGGGTCACCCGTAGATAGTGAAAAACTCTCAGGCGGCGTTGAAACTTGCCCGATTCCAAAGGTTCACTACCGTCGTTCATTCAGAAATAATTGAAATACCTTGAATTGATAATATGCATGAGATAGTACCGACTGTGCCATTATTTTCAAATATCCTGTTTCAATTCATCTTAATTCCTCCTCAGTGTCCCATTCTCTCGAATTCATTTTGAAACATGCAGAAACCGGAAACGTTCATCTGTTTGGACATCGGAACTACCACCATAAGGTGTTTGATCATAGATTCCAGTAAGAGGATACTTGGATCGTCGTTTAAAAAGGTATTTATGGTTGATTTTGCTTGGGTCGATTGGTTGAGATTGTTTTTAATCAGGTGCAATTGGTTTACCCTGAGGAAGGTCACGTTGAGATTGATCCCGGTTGGCTGTGGGAGAACGTGGTGGCAGCTGTAAATGAGGCATTGTATGGTGAGAAAACTTCAAAATTAATTCATGATTAACTTCAGTGAGTGCATTTCGAAAAGGCTGTTTTGAGGACAAAATAACGGTTTTTCGCAAGGGTTATTATGTATAATTCTTTCTCTATTTCAGTATCGTAATCAGTTCATTACAGTACTGAAAGTAGTGCTGTAATGAAACTCATTACAGCATTGTTTTCAGTTATATTTTTCGTTTTGTGGTTGTCAGTACTGACTCAGATCCTCCAAATTTTCAAATCAAATCAATTCAAATTCCGTAATCTGTCAAATTTCGTAAGTCACACCAGCAACTGCCAAGATACAATACAAAAGTCACTAATCTCAATTTTTATCTGAATTTCGAGAGTATTTCACAAAACTTGAATGAAATAGAGAAAATATCATCTAGTACTCGTTGCAGAAAGCAATTCCAAAACTCATGCTTTCGAAAACTCGCTCCTTCGTCGCTCATTTTCGAATTTCGCATTCGTTTTGGAACAGGAGCTCATTCTGCAACTTGTTTTAGAATATACCATTCTGAATATTTTAATTCTGTGTCAAATCATTCTGTCCCATCTTGCAGAACAAAATCATGCGACAATATTTCATTCTAACACAGCTTTCTTGGTAATATTTATTGATTACGTGAGAGGTATAAAGGAAAATTACGCAATCTCTTTCTTCAAGAAACTCATAATACCTTCCACTCCGTTCGTTTTCGACATTGTTTATTATATTCGTTTCTGTTTGTGCTACTTTGTTGAAATAATAGTATATTCTAAAACAATTTACAGAATGGGCTCCTATTCCAACACGAATGCTAAATTTTTTGGAATTGCCTTCTGTAACGAGTACTAGACGATATTTTCTCTATTTCAGTCAAGTTTTGTGAAATACTGTCAAAATTCAATGAAAAATTCAGATTATACATCCTAGTGACTTTTGTATTGTATCTTGGCAGTTGGTATGACTGTTACGAAAATGGACAGATTACGGAATTTGAATTAATTTGATTTGAAAATTGAGAGGATCGTAAGTCAGTACTGACAACCACAAAACGAAAAATATAACTGAAAACAATGCCGTAATGAGTTTTATTACAGCAAATTTTCAGTACTGTAATGACGCAAAAATTGCCTATGAAATTCACTACATACTTCTCGAAATACTTCGTCTTTTTTGGACTCTCCATAACGTGATTTTGGAATAATCCAAATGAACAAAATTGTCTGATCAAACAAAGTTTCAATTGAATAGCTTCTACACTTTAAGTTTTATTGATATCTCAACAACTCCAATAAATACCTTGTCTGATTTTCTAGTCTTGGTATCTTAAAATCGGTGGATGAATATTAAGTTTATGTAAATGGAGCACCCCCGCATTATTAGGGAATATTTAGATTGAACATTTCCCAGAAGATGAACAGTACGAGGAGGCCCCGTGCCATGGCCTGCTAGATCTCCAGATTTAATTTCCTTAGACTTTTTCATTTGAGATTATTTAAAAAGTTGAGTGTATGCAACTTCTGATTGAACGATCAAACGATCCGAATACAACCTGGTTTTTTCGAAAGGATGTTTTTAACACCCGGTATATATTATAATTATACCATGTGTTATGCTGTTGCCGTTCTAAGGATTGCCCGGATGAAGTAAATACTCTAACAAATTTTCAGATGCCAAAATCACTTCGACCGATGTGACATCTATGGGAATATGTACTCAGAGGGGTACATTCATGACGTGGAAGAAAGATACTGGAGAACATTTTCACAATTTCATCACGTGGAAAGACGTGAGAAGTAGGGGAATCATTGAATATTGGAATGACAGTGTCATTTTGAAGGTACGTACCTGTTTGTGGTTAATTACCGACTTTTTCATGAGAACTCGATATTTTTTCTCATTTCTTCCTGATATATGAATGAACCCTACATGAAAACCTCCCAAAATAAATTCTCCACATTATAGTGAAAGTTTCATCAAAATCGGTCATCTGGTTGCTTGGTCCATAGAGGACAAACAAACACACAAACACACGGACATTCACATTTATAATATTATTAGTATTAGTATTAGTATAGAATTATAGATTGATGATATTATTGGATAGATCTGATCCTTCTATCTCGAAAAAATTGTTCACGACCTCAATATTTGGCAAATTTTCAAATTTCATATCAAAGTTGAAGCGTAAGAACATGAAACAATGGTTGCATTCACCGGACGTAAGAGTTGTGCAACTGTTGCGGAATCGTCCGGTGGCACATGCATTTTTGGGAGCCCTTTCAATTTATGCTAGGTAGCGGTAACGGAATCTTCGTCCATTGACTAATCCAAAATTTTTAGAAGCGCAAACGGAAGTTGCCTGAAACTGAAAAGGATATAAGATATAGGTAAGAGACGGAACATATGATTTTCCATAAAAGAACATTTAGTGGACAAGAATCGGCAAATTTTGAAACGGTCTCAAAATTTCCAAGCTTCCTTAGATTTTGTGGAGCGGTATATGTAATTCTTTACTGATTTTGCAGACAATACGTTTAGCCTCTCGTTTGCTGTATTTTGTAACAAGAAATGGAAGGTATTTAGCGGGGAGCAAACTTAGGATGGCGTGCAGTCATGTAAGTATTATTTTACTCATACACTGCGCAAAAAAATTAACACACATTCTGAAAATCTCAATTTTAATGAAAGTTAACTCTACATTGACTTTATAACTTATTTTTTTATGTTCTCTCGGGAAGGTTTTGAACGAAACAAGACACATTAAATGCAAGAAAAATTCAGGATATCACCGAATCTTATGTGAAAGAAGAGATTTCTCCGAGTTGGATTCCTAAGTCATTAAGAGTAGCTGGATGATTTTCTGAACTTCTCAGCCTTCTATTGAGGTTGTCCCAAACCTGCTCAATCGGATTGAGATCTGGACTTCTTGCTGGCCATTCCATTCGAGAGACTTATTTAACCTCTTCAAGGTACTCCTGAACGATGCGCGCACGATGGGGTCTGGCATTATCGTCCATAAAAATGAAATTTTCACCAATGTATGGGGCAAATGGCACTACATGCCCTTCAAGAATGTTCCTTATATACTTATCAGCATTCATAGCTCCATTATGACCACTAGGTCTGTGCGAGCAGTCAAAGATATTCCACCCCATACCATAATCGATCCTCCCCCGAAACCAGTAGTATTCAGGAGATTGCACTGAGCATATCTTTCATGTGGACGTCTGTATACAAAGGAACGTCGATCACAATGGTAGAGGCAGAATCTAGACTCATCTGTGAAGAGAAATCTTTCCCAATCGGCCTCTTCCCAATGGATATGCTCTCTCGCAAAATCCAAACGCGCCCTTCGATGGGCTGGGCCTCTTGCCGCGACACGAGGCCTTAAATCATATTCTCTGAGGCGATTTCTTATTGTCTGAGTGCTAATTTGCTCCCCATGAGTCTTCTCAAGCTGATTTTTAAGGAGGCGTGCGGTTGCAAACCGTTGTCTCAACGAAGAAACTCTCAAGTAACGTTCTTGAATGACAGTTGTTACCCGTGGTCTACCCTGTCCTGGTCTTCGGACATTCATACCTGTATCCCTGAATCGCTGCAACATTCTGGACACACTTGTATGGGAAACTCTAAACCTTTATGCAATTCTTGTGTATGTCCACCCTTCTTCTCGCAAAAATACCGCTTTGGCACATTCTTCTTGGGTCGAATTGCGTGTTTCGCGTTGCATAGCGATCGAGTGTAGAAAATCAAACGAAAGAAAAACTATTGATCACTAGAATTGATCGAGAACAACTGATTTTAAAATGGAGCCAATACATTCAAAATCTGATAATATCATCTTTTTTTATTGAAAGTGGATAACATATGCATGCATAATTCTGATAAAAATAATTATCATTTAGAACACCTTCAGTTGTAGAATAAATTTGAGATTTCCATAATGTCGTTAATTTTTTTGCGCAGTGTACAATACCATGAGTTCGAACGTCTATTGAAATTTCATGGTTCATTCAGATTTGAATCGTTCCTCAAACAAGGTATCCATGGCCACCACTTTAAAATATTATATTTAATGGGGGATTAAAATTTAATGTGTTAGTAAGATTTGAATCTTCTATTAAGCGGGTATCATGGCTACAAACAATGGAATAACTAGGTTTAATGGGGGTTAAAATTAATGAGTCATTTAGACTCAAACCCTCATCAAATAAGGTTTCCATGGCTACCACTAATGGAGGATTAAAGTTAAATTTCAATACACATTCTTGACACTCAGCGATAGAAGAAGAAACAAACTAGCAAATATCAATTGACGTAATTTATTTACAGGCATCTTCCAGACTTCTTTGGGTACTCGAGAACATTCCGATGGTAAAAGAGGAAATAAAAAAGGACAACGTAATGTTTGGAACCCTAGACACTTGGTTGATATATAAATTGACGAGAACCAAGACTTTCGTAACGGATATCAGTAATGCTAGTGCTACAGGATTTTTTGATCCTTTCACCTTAGAATGGGGCTCGTGGGCTATCAACATTTTGAAAATTCCAAGCAGTATATTGCCGCCGATTGTTGATAATGATCATGAGTTTGGAATGACAGATGTCTTCGGCAGCCCCATCAAAATCGCGACTGTGGTGAGTAATCCAAATGGTAAAAGGGTAATCAAATTGTCTTCTGTATTAGAAGTGTAATTTGTATCCATGATTAGTGTAGTGACACTAATTTATGTACAGGGTGGATTTCGATTATTTAGTATTATATCTCCCAAAGAAGGGATAGAAATTAGTATATTCTAAAACAATTTGCAGAATGAGCTCCTATTCCAACACGTATGCGAAAGCATGAGTGTTCATATTGCCTTCTGCAACGAGTATTAGACGATATTTTCTCTATTTCAGGAAAGTTTTGAGAAATATTCTCGAAATTCAAATGAATATTCAGATAAATGACTTTTGTTTTGTATCTTGGCAGTTGATGTGACTTATGAAATTTGACAGATTACTGGATTTGAATTGATTTGATTTGAAAATCGTCAGTACTGACAACCACAAAACGAAAAATATAACTGGAAACAATGCTGTAATGAGTTTCATTACAGCACTACTTTCAGTGCTGTAATGAACTCATTAGGATACTGAAATAGAGAAAAGTAATATATTCATGTCATGTTTTCTTTTTTCGAGAAACATAATTAGCTGAATACCGATAGTCCCTATACGGTGTCCCACCGGGAGTGCCCATTAGAAGTTTATGGAGTAATAATAATTCAATCATTTCCAAATTTTGTGTGAAGATATATGCCAAGAAGACCTTCATCTATGTTATATTTTTGAATATCAATGACTTCCGCTCTCACCGGAAGTGGTATCAACTTTCTTATTTCAAATGGGACACCCTGTATATTATAACTTTTTCGTATAGATCCTCGAATGCCACATTAATTTTATCTAGAGCCGTTTTCGAGTTATTCACTGTTTTTAGAAAAAATTTACAAATCGTGGCTCGTAAAACACTGAGAATTCAATGAAAGCGCAACGCACAATCTCAGATCTGTTTTTTGAAATAGGTTTACTGACAAGAAATTCAACATAACTCTGTAGAGAAAATAACGTTTTGATATACTTGGAAGTAAAATGAGAGTGTCAAAGCTGAAATTAACAAAAGCCAAAAACTCGATTTTTTGAATGGAAACCATATTTTTTTCACACACGTATAAGGTTGAATTCAAAAAAAGGCAGAAATTCTATTTTTCCAAATGGAAACCGCATTTTTTTCACCCCCATTTCAATATGTGAGGAAGAAATAAGTACTCTTTCAAGGGTTCCCTTTATCTAAAATGTACCATTTTCGAGGTATTCAGAAATAACTGTTAGCAACGAGCATATTATAATCTGTGAGGTATCAATTATAATGTATGTTCATGTTCACCCTTTCATAAGAATTTGTATGAATTCATTCAAAATAATCCAGGTTTATTCCAACTGGAGAATTTATCGTGCAATGTATTGGCAGAATTCTGTTCCAGAATGAATAAGGAAATCCTACAACCAAGAAATATTGAGAAGGTGCGAAAAATGTTTGGAAGTAGGTGGACGAAATTTTCAAAATGTTTCATGATTCAATATTCTATTCTGATATATCTGAATAAAAGTTCGGGAAGTTTCATGACTTGTTTCATAAGTTTTGCATTACAATTAAAGCTTTCGATATGTATGTCATATTTTCCGAAAAATAACTCGTTATTTTCATTATGAGCAGTAAAAAAACAAGTGGTCGTTTTATTTGAACAATGAAATAAGTTTTGAGGAATATCAACAACAGAAGCATGGACAAATATTCTGAATAAAGTCAAAGATTTTTATGAAAGGGCGAACATATATCAAATTATAATAATACTCGTATCAGTTATTTATGAATATTTCGAAAATGGTACATTTTACATATAGGGAACCCTGAATAGATTCCACTTATTTTTACTCCACAAATTTATATGTGAGTGAAAAAAATACGGTTTCCATTTGAAAAAATCGAGTTTCTGACTTTTTTTGAATTCCAACTTTGACACTCTCATTTTACCTTCCAGTATATCAAAACGGTATTTTCTCTACAGAGTGACGTCGAATATCTTTTCGGTAACCCATTTCAAAAAACAGATCTGAGATTGTGCGTTGCGCTTTCATTGAATTTCCAGTGTTCTACAAGACTCAATTTGTATTCTTTTTCACAAATCAGTGAAAAACTCGAAAACGGCTTTAGATGGCTATAGGTAATGATACATAAAATGAATGTGGCATTCGAATATCTACCCAAAAAACTCATAATATACATTTGAAATAAGAAAGTTGATACCATTTCCGGTGAAAGCGGAAGTCATTGATATTTAAAAATATATCATAAATGAAGGTCTACTTGGCTTATATATCCACACAAAATTTGAAATTGATCGAATAATTATTTCTCTAACTTCTAATGGGCACTCCCGGTGGGACACCCTGTATAGTATCGTGCTACAGGTTAATTTTTTAATTGGCCAATTAATAATTATAATTCGCAATCACTTCGCAGTATTGGGACTACGCTCTATGAATAAAAACATCTTCAGGATAGTTGTTTCAGTTGAAAAAACATTTTCTCACGTCCTTACTTTCGAATTGTATTTTTTTAATGAATTTCAGTTAGCCGATCAGAGTGCAGCAATGCTGGGTTCGTACTGTTTCGACAAGAACGACTTGAAAGTAACAATTGGAACAGGAGCGTTCATAAACGAGAACACGGGAGACAGTATAAATTGCCATTTAGATGGCATGTATCCACTTGTTGGCTGGAAATTAAACGGGAAATTGACGTATATCAGCGAGGCTCCATGCTCTGATGCTGGATCGTTAATCGAGTGGATGAAAGAAGCAGGCAAGTTGAAAAAAAGCAAGTACAAGGAGTCTCAAACGAAATTTCTGGTTATGTCAGACATTTGAAACGCTAGATGGCGCTGAAATCGTGTTTATTGATTTTTTGGAACAGATTACTGTATTCTATGAAAAGCGCGAAATTCGAATTCAATCATACTCATTAAATTGAATGTCGGATTTGTCGAGCCCAGAAAATAACATCCTTCACTTAGACATTGTTTCAGATCGATCGATATTAATTGAATACGCCCTGTTAGATTTGCTAAACTTTTTTTTGAGAGATAAATATATATTTCGTATGAGAAACACAGTATACAGCAAACAATACAACAATCAAATATCGGCTGATATTTGAGAGATGAAAATACTCCATTCAGAAATACACTGCGCAAAAAAATTAACGCACATTCTGAAAATATCAATTTTAATGAAAGTTAACTCTACATTGATTTTATAACTTATTTTTTATGTTCTCTCGGGAAGGTTTTGAACGAAACAAGACACATTAAATGGAAGAAAAATTCAGGATTTCACCGAATCTTATGTGAAAGAAGAGAAATGAATAATTTTCAAAATGCTGAAATGCTGATAAGTGATTTAATACTTGGTATTTCCACCCCTTGTGTTAATTACAGCTCGGCAACGACGGTTCATACTCAAAATGAGTGATCTTAAAATGTTCTGATCTTATCCTTACCAGATTTCTCCGAGTTGGATTCCTAAGTCATTAAGAGTAGCTGGATGATTTTCTGAACTTCTCAGCCTTCTATTGAGGTTGTCCCAAACCTGCTCAATCGGATTGAGATCTGGACTTCTTGCTGGCCATTCCATTCGAGAGACTTCAACCTCTTCAAGGTACTCCTGAACGGTGCGCGCACGATGGGGTCTGGCATTACGCATTATCGTCCATAAAAATGAAATTTTCACCAATGTATGGGGCAAATGGCACTACATGCTCTTCAAGAATGTTCCTTATATACTCATCAGCATTCATAGCTTCATTATCAACGACCACTAGGTCTGTGCGAGAAGTTAAAGATATTCCACCCCATGCCATAATCGATCCTCCCCCGAAACCAGTAGTATTCAGGAAATTGCACTGAGCATATCTTTCATGTGGACGTCTGTATACAAAGGAACGTCGATCACAATGGTAGAGGCAGAATCTAGACTCATCTGTGAAGAGAACTCTTTCCCAATCTCTGGCAAAATCCAAACGCGCCCTTCGATGGATTGGGGTAAGAGCTGGGCCTCTTGCCGCGACACGAGGCCTTAAATAATATTCTCTGAGGCGATTTCTTATTGTCTGAGTGCTAATTTGCACCCCATGAGTTTGCTCAAGCTGATTTTGAAGGAGGCGAGCGGTTGCAAACCGTTGTCTCAACGAAGAAACTCTCAAGTAACGTTCTTGAATGGCAGTTGTTACCCGTGGTCTACCCTGTCCTGGTCTTCGGACATTCATACCTGTTTCCCTGAATCGCTGCAACATTCTGGACACACTTGTATGGGAAACTCCAAACCTTTCTGCAATTCTTGTGTATGTCCACCTTTCTTCTCGCAAAACTACCGCTTGGGCACATTTCTCTTGGGTCAAATTGCGTGTAGAGAATCAAACGAAAGAAAAACTATTGATCACTAGAATTGATCGAGAACAACTGATTTTAAAATGGAGCCAATACATTCAAAATCTGATAATATCATTTTTTTTTACTCCTGCTGGGAAAAAACATCTGTATTGAAGAAAAACGTTGAAAGTGGATAACATATGCATGCATAATTCTGATAAAAATAATTATCATTGAGAACACCTTCAGCTGTAGAATAGATTTGATATTTCCATAATGTGCCTTAATTTTTTTGTGCAGTGTATAAAATCACACCTCTGGCCTTGAAAATTTGAGACATTCCACTCTGTATCGAACGAAAATGGAGGTTATGACGCTTGTCAAAATATTTTCATGTTCCAAGTCAACACTATGTTGCCCTTTCTACATTCTTAGCAATTACGTATTTCTCAGAATGTGAATTTATTCAGAAAATGAATGAATTGGAAAAGATGTGATGGACGAAAATAATTAACGTTTATATGAAGTGATAGAAAGGATTCCTTTTCCAGTTATTTGCAATATTTCGATTTCGAACAATATGTAAACGAAGAAACAAACTGGCAATATCATTTTGTCATTAACGATATTTTCTGTGTGCGCACTGACTTTTCATCAGGTGCACCAACTCCTGAAAACGATACCATGACCTCCTATGTGATTTTATAAAAGTGGAGTATAGGTACATTTCGAGAATTTATGTACATCTGAGTTGCAGAATTATTAGAACAATTTAAACACTTTTACTGCTTTCAGGATACATCCAAGATATCCCAGATCTCAACAAAATAATTAAGGAAACAGATAGTTCAGATGAGCTCTTCTTTGTTCCAGCATTCAGTGGCCTCGGGGTATGTTATCATTCTGCCATTTCTTGCAGAACAATTTCATGCTAATATTTATTGATTATATGTTGGCCTCCTGCTACTGAATCATTCATCATCTGTCAAATTTATGAGAGAGAAAACAGTTCTGACAATCAATATTTTTCAATGCAAAAATCACTGAACGATATTCATAGAAATTATTATTATTTTACAAATAATAGAAGAGGCTACAGCCTATAAATCTCAAAAACAAAAAAACAGCAAGTGTGTGATTAAATACAAAAAAATATTTCATTGATTTCGATAAGAATTCAATGTATAATACTCGTAGTATTTATTCTAACAATCATATAAGAGAAACAATTTTCAGCCTCCATTCAACGACGCCAAAGCGGCTTCTGGTTTCATAGGTATTCAGCCAACAACCACAAAGAATAAAATGGTTATAGCTGTCATGGAAAGTATTATATTTAGGGTGGGATTAGCCTTTCAATCCTTGAAATCCAGCACAGATTATAATTTCAGAAAAATATGGTAATTATCCATTTCTTCTCGATTGAATCGAGTTATACGATGTTTGAATATTTCAGTATAGATGGAGGAGTGTCAAAAAGTGATTTCATCTGTCAAAATCTGGCAAACGCGACCGACCTTGATGTTGAAAGGGCGGACTTCGAGGAGATAGCAGCTTTAGGGATCTTGATTTCATGCGGGCAGACTAAAGGTGAGAAATTTATTTCTTTCTTTCAGTATCGCAATGAGTTACATACTGAAAGCAGTGCTGTGACGACCTCATTACAGCCTTTTTTTGAGATATATTTTTCGTTTTGTGGTTGTCAACACTGACTTCCAATCCTATCAATTTTCAACACAATTCTACCACAGCCGTCTATAGAGATAGCCTGGAACTAAGTCTGGCAACGCCGTATGAGAAGGCAAACCGTAGGTATACTCGTCCGATGCGGTAGCGCGGGATATCATGTTATTTCGAATTCAAATCATTTGCAAATTCATCAAATGAATTTTTTGCTAGAAGAAATAAGAACATAAGACCCTACTTAGTCAAAAAATTGAATATCTTAATTACTCCTATTAAAAAATCTCACGATTGTGTTTGAATCTTGGTTGGAATTAAAAGGTAATTCTCTGAATTGAAAGTTAGGAAGAGAATTGGATATTCAATTCATTGTTCAGCAAGAACCACGGGAAGGTGTAAGACCAACTCTTGCCAAAAAAAATTAAATCATATTCTCTACGTGAACAAAACAAGAATTCTCAACATTCTCATATAACTCAATATATGTAGACATCCAAGTAAATGTGAAAATAAATGGATATAAGATGTTTACACAACAAATATTGAAATTTCAACATAAAAATGATATGCAATAGAAACGGAAATGCATATATTTATGAAAAGTTAGACAGTTTCATTCTAAGGATGATAATTTTCTATCTTTGGGTAATGGTAACTTTTTCCTATCTCCTAAGTGTTTTTTCTTCTCTGTTTGCTCGACATAAATCATATTATTGTTGTTATTTACGAAATTGTTCAAGAGTAAATTTGCAAAAACCGAACAAAGTGAATTTGAAATTGATTTCGCATTAGTTCCACATCTGCAAGTCTCAGCTGCTGCTCCAAGGAGCAACATATTCTGAAACATAAATTTTGGCGGAGTTATCCATGTCGCTATTTTGCAAATAATATGAATCTGAAATGAACAAACCTCTGAAATTAATTTCCTATGATTATCGGAATTATTTTCATCGCAATTGAAATCCTAACCTAACCTCCAACCTATCCAGTAGATGATCCCAAGTTAGTGAAGAAAATCAGACGAAACTTTCATTGCACTTCACTAAAAACATTTCTTTTGTTCTCTTAAAGTGCACTTATATCCAGTCGTTCATTCACTAAAACACTACGATTTTTCAACACAATCCAAACACGTACCTACACTATAAACAAAACTCTACTGAATATATCAATTCTCCAGTACGCATCAAGAGTCTCCGTGGGTAGGCCTACGTGCGACGTTGCCGAATTTCCTTGTTCCTGGCTTGTACTTTAGAAGGCTGTGATTCTACAATCTGTCAATTTTCGTAACAGTCACACCAACTACCAAGATACAATAGAAAAGTAACTAGGATGTATAACCTGAATTTTTCATTGAATTTCGACAGTATTTCACAAAACTTGACTGATATAGAAAAAATATGGTCAGATACTCATTGCAGAAGGCAATTCGAACACTCGCTCCTTCATTGAATATCGGATTTTTGTGTAGATTCTTCTTAAAACTTTCGCAATTGGAGCTTCATTCCAATGTTTATAACTTATAGTGTTTTGCATGAAAATTCCGGCACGCAGTGTAAATGAATGTATGAAACATTGAGTATTTCTTATATTTGTGCGAGTGTAGTGTTTCAAGGATGTTTGTTGTAATTTTAGGGTTATGGACTGATACAACAAATTTGAAGACGTCAAAGGTGATCCAAAAAACGTATAAACCTGATGTAAATTCCGCAAAATGCAAAGAAAAGATGACAAAATGGAGAAATGCAGCTGAAAGGTTCAGATCTTGGCACGAATAATTATTGGAAATGCGAAAAATAAAATTTTTTATACAATAAATGATTTTCATTTAATATTTTTTATTGTACTTTCTAAGGAACCCTCAAGATCTTGCTGGTTTAGCTTTACTGTGTTACTTTCTCTTTATATTACCCAAAAAACATAGGAGGACCATTATTTTATCCAACATAAAGTTACAATAGGTATTTCCCGATTTTAAAAGAAAATTTGTTTTTCATAGCCTGTGTATTCTGTACTCAAGATTCTAATCTTTTTAATTTTCAACTATCATGTAGTTGATTTCACTTTTTGTTTGACCTTTCTGCCGCCAAATAGGATTTCAAATTTTGTAGCTTATTCTTGAAATTTATGAAATTCTTCAACGTTTTCTCCATATTGAATAGCATTAATTCTATGTGTCTTCAAACAATTATCCGCAAAAACTAATTACAACACCTGTTTTCATAGCCATAATTTTTATTTAATGTCAAACTTTCATTAACTTTTTTTCAAGGATCTGCTATTGAAACTAGATAATATCAAATAAACTGTATTATATGTATTGTACACAAGCGATTTAGACCTGTAGAAACTCAGATTTATAAATGAAAGACAACATTAGCAAATTGATAACTGTAAACAACACTCGTATAAAATTGATGCAAGATCTAATAATTAATCACATTCAATTTAATGAAGACAAATAACGGCTATTCACTTTTTTTTTAATAACTGTATAACTTTCAAATAAAAAATCGAGTTTGATTTAATACTCCTCCTCTCCAACACCTTCTACTTCGTCAGGTGGAGCAAAACCCTCCTGAAAGAACCAAATAGTTTTACTCATTTCGAACGAAAACATTTTCCGTGCAATCACAATTATTTTTAGGGGTTAGTACTCACTTCAGTAGCGTAAAGGACATCTAAAATCTTCTGTATCAGTGGACTCTCGTCAGTTTCTTGACACATAACCTCAATATCTCTCAGTTTTCCAAAGTAGAAGTCTCTTTCTTTCTCTAAGCTATCTATCGTTAGCTGAAAAAATAAATAAAACATTGATTGATCCGTGAAAATAAAAATGACCAAAATTCCAACACAAATATTATTATTTGTCTGAATATTAGAATAAGGCTGAAGGACTTCGGTCGATGGCCTTTGACTGTGGTCAATAAATGACAGTTATTATTATTATTAGAATAATTAAAAAAATCGAATTTGCGTTGGACATCTACCTTGCACTCTGAGAGCTGGTGATTCAATTCCTCAACTCTGTCTGCATCGCCCCCTTTATTAACATTACTCTTAGCATTTGCTACTGGACGAACAGGATTCACTTTAGGCACTAAGGAAGAAAAAGTTTTCATTAATATTAACAACGTTTAGAAAAAATGCAAAATTCCTGAGAGAAGTGAATATTTACAAGGTGCAGAACATGCCTTTGAAATTTCAAAGCAGTAAGGATGAACTTAAAAAAGGAATGTAAGTAATGAAATAAAATCCTTAATTCCTAGTTGAATAATAGGAATATAACACAAAGGGAGAATGATGGAAGATGATATCTGATTTATTATGAGATATAAAGCTTGTGATGACCAATCCCTTTACACAATATCAATAGTAAACACCACAAATATAAATTGAAAGCTGTTGGTGGTTTCTCTTTTATCGCCTGTCTCATATCTATTCTTATAAATGTAATTCTTCTCCCTTCAAGAACACAATGATTAAAATCGTAATATTTGCAAATGAAGAAAACACTAAAGTTTACCGAGAAAATTGTTTTGTCATACTCTTACTTGAAATGGTAAATTTTCAAAAGAGCTAAACGAAGTCCACACCAGAGCAACATTTCATTAAGAACTGTAACGTTAAAGCTCATTTTCATAAATATTAAAGAACTTGAAAAAATATATTGACACTAAAATGTGAAGAAATTCTGTCAAAATAAATCCGATTGATATTTTGAAAAATTAAAATTTTCTGTGAGTTGCACAAAAAGAAAAAATGGGTTAATAGCAAGAAATAATTTCAATCCTTTATAGGCCGTTTGCACCAAACTAGGTGTTTCCCTTAAAATGAACCCTTAACTTAAATTACGTAGTACCAGCTGTTCAAGTGACATCTTGATGGCTAAAAATAACCTTGAATTTAAGTGCTGCTGTAATGACCTCCTGGATATTTGAGGATGGAATTATAACCTAAAATAATTTGTCACACATAAGCTGACTGCAAAACATTTGTTTTCTTTGAACGTTGTCTAATAATAAATAATTTTGATGATGGATTCATTCCAATTGGAAAAAGTCGCGTAATATGACGACTTGGAACTACACCATTTCCAATTGTAATTCAGAAATCGTCAATTGACATTCAGAAAACATCACTTGTATTTCAAATTGGTCAATTGTATTTCAGAAAACATCAAATGTTATTCAGATTTGTCTATTGAATTTCATAAAATATCAAATGAAATTCAATTGAGTGATCCGAAATACATTTGATGTTTTCTGAAATTCAATTGACGCTTTCTGAAATTAAAGTGACTAATCTGAAATACACTTGACAGTTTCTGAATTACACTTGGAAATGGTGTAGTTGAAATGGTGGAACTAGGATTTCCTAGGCGAATATATGAAAGATCAGAGATGTCATGTCATAATTTTTGGTCCTGAAAAATATTCTGTTTTCTTGTGTTATAAGATTGGTTTATCTATGGGAGATGATATCCTTTCATTAGGGTCCCGTAGAGGTCTTCAAACATCTGAAGTTCAGAAAAATTATCACTAGGATGATTGTACCTGGTTCGAAAGAACCCTCACAATCAGAGACAAGGCTGCGAATTTAAATTTGAATATTGGAGGAATTCGAAGGACAAGAGTGATTATGTTCCGAAATTAGCCACTGAACATGGTGTTGAGATCTTCTAAGAAACCCACATAGCAACAGAGGAACTTCTTCGTAAAGGAGGACAATTGAAAGTTGGTATTCATTGATTTTTCACTTAGTCCAAATTACGGTTTAGCTTGTTGTGTTATAAGTTTTCTCATGTTTAGCAATTCAAAAAGGGGAAATTGATTGGGATTTTTCATTTCTTTCAAACATTGTGACATTTCTGTCATAACTAATTTGTGAAGAAAGAAATTCTGCAATGGGTGGTTAATTAAAAAAACATTTGATTAAAAATAGCTAGTTTTTTCTGCTTTTGTCTTTTTTTATTTCAGATCTAGAATTTCGGGTAGATTTGTGAAGAGTCTGTTTTTCTCTGCTGCCCATAGAAGAACTACATGAAGATGTTCTTCTGATCACGTAGATGTCCTCCAAGATCCTCTGATATGATATTTTTAGTAAATTTTTTTCTAACACGGGTGAGGTCAGGGTTTTTTTCTCTGGGGTTTTTTCTCTTTCCTCATTTTATCATACTACAGACCTGTATGGTTTTCCTGTGTTGCACTAACCCCAGCTAGGTACTTTTTTTGTTTCAATATGTATTGTATTTTTTTAGCTCTCTCAATCAAAAGAATATATATCTTCATATGTCCAAAGGTTTCGTTCAAAATAATTGTCTTGCATTTATTGGCATTAATAGAAAACCAACTAGACATCCTTTGTTCTTAGAGATTCTTTCAATGAATAATACATTGTCTGGGTAGAGAGAGTTTTTTCAAACCAGGATTTACCAACCAACCGATGATTTTTCGCAACTTCAGATATTCGAAGATCTCCACAAAACATTAATGAAGGGAAATCATCTCCCACATATAAACCAAAAGAATTGGAATTCGAACGAGCCAATCTATTGTTGACTGATGCATGAAGTCGTTAAAATGACAGTAAAGTTAGGTTAAGGAAATGACAACTATCATGGAAGTAAAGAAAGTGGAGGGGGCATACCGTTTGAAAAGTGTCACCGAAACAAATCCGGATTTGGCACCCCAAGATGGCCAAGTTCGAGGTATTTTAAACTGTAGGTTCTGCAATTTTGGCCTTATTTATTATTCGTTCGTTGGTTTTGGCAGTTGTATGTAGTGGAAAAACATATAAGAAATGGTTTCTTGTACAGCATATGCTGATCTTACTCGCAAATTAATGGTGAAAAGCTAAATTTTTTGACGTTTGTGAATACATGGTTTAATTATTGTTGCATATAATTTTAATTGATAGGAATACACGAGATAATTTACCTATTTGTTTCATTGCATATTATCTGAATTTGTATGTACCTTGATTGAAAAAATAGAATGTATGATTAGTAACAGGAACAAATTATTCATTCCATACGTAATTCAACTCACCTTATTCATTAGAAGCAATTGTTTATGATATTTTGACTCCTTGATTTGTTTCGATCATTATTTATTCATCTTTTGGTCATTAAAAGAGAATCGAACAAACTTCGAATTGTAAAAATTCAAATATACAAAATTCCCGCCATAAATTTGGCTCCGCAACATGGCGGATTTTTGCTGACACTTTCATAGCAAGGGAAACATAGGATATGCTACCTCCCCTTCTTCTACCTCCATGACAACTATCATCTGTAGCTGGCCAACCAATGAAATGGCTTTATTGAACTAGGGTGAAGTTTCACAACATGAAAAACTGAAATATCACTAGATATTTGAGGTTATCTTCCTTAAGATTCTGTTGATTGGCTGTCATGCAACTGTCAATAAATCTAAGGGACCATTAACTTTAGGAGACGTTTAGTTATTAATCATTTTAAGGGAAATTGGTGCAAACACGCCTAACACCTCTCATATCACTGCAAATCAGCACAAACTCTCTCGATATAAATTTTTACACCCCGACTAATTCTATCCCGAATCAAATTCAAAACCTTGCATGTGAAACCTACTAGCTCTACCAACTGGCTTCGATTTAGCCGCAGCCGAGGCAGCAGACGAAGCGGCAGGTTTCCTGTGCATCATCCCCCCTTTGGGGGCGTTCATCCCTCCATTGCCCATCTGCTCGTGGTTCCTGGCCTCCAACGCGTCGTAGCCCGTTGTGCCGTTGTAGTTGGCGTCGAAGAACTTCTTGAACCACTGGAGGAACTCGAAGTTATCTTGAAACCTCCCCTTCACCAGCCTGTCTATCGGTACTATCTGAATGTGTTCGACAAACAAAATATGAATGAATGTGCGGTTTGGGACATTTTGATACATCAATAGAAAAGGTCCGAGGGAAATGTGCTGTATATATATACAGGGAGGGTATCGCAAATTGCTTGGATTCGGCTGTTTTTGGAACATCTACACCATTTCCAAATGTAATTCAGAAACCGTCAATTGTATTTCAGATTAGTCACTTCGATTTCATAAAGCGTCAATTTAATTTCAGATTAGTCAATTGAACATCAGAAAACATCAAATGTAATTAAGATAAGTCAATTGAATTTCAGAATATGTCATATGAAATTCAGATTAGTCAATTGTATTTCAGAAATCTTAATTTGTTATTCAGAAAGTTCGAAAATTATTTGAATTTAAGTCAGATTTTGAGTCATATATTACTCTTTTTCTTAGTGGTTATCATATCGTAGAAAATATATCATATTCAATCAGGTATGTTTCCCTGTATAAATAAAACAAATAAAATCTGGTTAAATCTCCTAGTTTTTTTGAAACATAGATGAATTCAAAATAGTAATCATCGAAATGAATACCATTTTCAATTCCCAGGCTCAGATTTTGTCCTGAAATGTGCGGGATACTGATGAGGCCCAACAAGGCCGAAACCGGTATATCTCTCATCTCAGTGACAAAATCTAATATCATTTCTCCAACCTCATGATAAAAGAACTCTGAGCCTGGGAATTGAAAATGGTATTCATTTCGATGATTACTATTTTGAATTCATCTATGTTTCAAAAATGTTCTCGATGTGCCTTCGTAAAGGCAAAGAATTTTCTTTTTCTTAAATCTCCTAGTGCTGGCTCTTTCTTTTCTTCAACACTGGATTTCAGTTAAAATATGCTAAACCTTCTCAATCGATACCTCACCTAACACCGTAGCTTCAGGAAGCACATAATACCTAATGAAAATTAGTCACATTGAGTACATATTTAATTGGAGATGCAATTGACAACGGTGTCTCAGCCATGAAGAGACGGGGTTCATTCATAGCTCTTTCAGCAAATGAATGGGTTGAGGGTTTGTTGCAACAGTGGCAAGATATGAGGAACCAGTTATCAGATTGAGTGATCGTTTGTGATAATGCTGCTTGCATTCGAGATTGAAGACCGAAATCACACAAACAGTAGCAGTACTGCTGCGGATGAGCCCTTATTCTCCCATGCTCAATCCAATTGAAATTGTATGGTCGACAACAAGAACTTAAGTAAAAACAAACCTCAGAATTCCAAACAGTGTGCCACCTGGGGTTCTTGAAAAAAGACTAACATACCTGGAAAATATTATTGACCGAGCTAAGATGCAATTGCGATGGCAGACATGCCTGTATGGCTTCAAATTTTTTCAGTTTTGTGTTAAAGATTAAATGTTTCACGTGAAAATCAAAGTTAATTTATTATCATTGTTTTATTTTTGAATCACCTACAATTGATATTTTCTGAAATGGAATCTGGTATCACTGTGCGTATGAAATGAATTTCAAATTGCCATTTCTGAAATATTATTGACCATATCTCAAATTCAATTGAGTGTGTTATCTGAATTATATTTGATGTTTTCTGAAATACAATTGATTATTTCGGAAATTCACATGACCAATCTGAAATACATTTGATATTTTCTGAAATTCAAATGACTAATCTGAATTACATTTGATGTTTTCTGAAATAAAATTGACTAATCTGAAATACAAGTGATGATTTCTTAATGTCAATTGACAATCCCTGAATTTCAATTGAAAATGGTGTAGTCTAGAGAGGTAAAAACGTTGAAGAGTTTCACTTTGAACTTTTCAATTATGAATGCTATTTGTGCAACGTAAGTCATTTTAAAAGTGAAAAGTGCGGAGCGAAAAATTGCACAACAACTTTGCAAACTACTTCACGAGTTTTACTTTGCTTTACAAAGCAATTTTGAATGCTTTTTGTGCAACGTCATTCATTCGAAAAGTGAAACCATTTCACGATATCTTCAATTGGTTTGAAGATAAAACCAAATTTCGATATTTTATCGATTTCGAAAATGTGCCATAACTTTTTTATTTTCGAAAATATCTGAAAACGATTAAAACTTTCTACAGAAACTTTTTCACTGGGAATAAGACATCATGTTCAATTTTCAACGTTTTTACCTACCTAGACTGGAAGTACGAGAAACAGCCTAAACCAAGCAATTTGGGATACCCTGTACATAATGGCTTTGTCGAAATGTAAGTTACCATTTGAATACAAAAGTCGCTAATCTGGAACATACGATAATCAAAGGTTGACGTGTTCGAAGATTTTTCTGGAGATATCTTTTTCAACACAATTAATTTCTTTATGTACAGGGTGGGCAAAATTGGTGATACCTGAACTATTACTTTTTAACCGTGGGAGATAGAGGAAAATGAATGACACGTTACGGTGGTATTTTTTAGAGAAACTGATAATGCCATCAACTGCATTCCTCTATCTTTTTTTGTTTTCGAGTTATAGGCCAAAATTGAAATTTGGGCGATTTCAACTTTGGCCATTATCTTCGTTTCTGTTTGTGCTAGGATGTTGAAATGAAAACATTATACAGGCACTTTTTTCATAGCAATCCAGTAGCGTTCTTTGTTTTTTCCCAAGAGGTTTCCTTGCTGAGCTATAACATAAAGGTGTGTTATTTCTTACAAAAACAATAGTTTGAAATGGCTTAGAAAGAATCGCCATTTTTTTCCCGTTTCAGAAATATATCATACATCATACGTCTCCCTCAGATTCATTCAGATATCATGAAAAATTTAGTTTGTATTTGAAATTTGAATTATTGTGTATTAAGTAGGATGAATCACAGAATAATATGTCTCTACACATGGTGTCATTATTATTTTGCGATTGAATACTTGATTCAATTCTCCGTAATTTGATCTCTGTTCAGAACAACTGTCAATTCGAAGTCATTATTGCCGTTAAAATAAAACATTTTATCATATTTCTCGTAGTTTTCGAACAATTCCATATTGCCGGCAATAATGACTTCGAATTGACAGTTGTTCTGAACAGAGATCAAACCACGGAGAATTGAATCAAGTATTCAATGGCAAAATAATGATACCATGCGTAGAGACATATTATTCAGCCTACTCAATACTCAATAATTAAAATTTCAAATACAAACTATATTTTTCATGATATCTGAATGAATCTGAGGGCGAATTTCTGAAACGGGAAAAAAAGCGATTCTTTCCAAGTCACTTCAAACCAGTGTTTCCATAAGAAAAAACACAACTTCATGTTGTAGCTCAGCAAGGAAACCACTTTGGAAAAAACAAAGTACTATACTGGATTGCTATGAAAAAAGTGCCTGTATAATGTTTTCATTTCAACATCCTAGCACAAACAGAAACGGAGATAATGGCCAAAGTTGAAATCGCCAAAATTTCAATTTTGACCTATAACTCGAAAACAAAAGAAGATAGAGGAATTGTTGGCATTATCAGTTTCCCTAGAAAAAGACGACTGTAATGAGTCATTCATTTTCCTCCATAAATATCTCTTTCGGTTAAAAGGTTTTAGTTCAGGTATCACCAATTTTGCCCATCCTGTACACATCTAGTGATCCGGCATTACTCCTCAACAAATTAGAAAGATTGACTATATTATAGGAATAAAAATTCGTACCCAATTCCTGGGTCATGATCAAAATAAATGAACAACGGAGACCAAAGTTTGCAGATTCTTCCAGAGCAAGAAAATGTCGCCCGCGCAGCGACAGACCGGTTTCGTCCGTATTATGACTCATCAGTGCCACTTGCTTTGCAAGAATCTGCAAACGTTGGTCTCCACTAGTGGAAAAATACTTCAATCTAATAGAATGAATAACAATTGACTGATGTTACAAATGATCCCTCTTGATCTAAAATAATGATGATTTTTATGTAATTCGAAGAATATATTTTCAATTTATCCAAAACGAACCGATTCATTGAAAAAAAAAAACGAAGAAATCCTCAGATTAATAAATGGAATCTTTCGAGAATTCCTTTTGAAGGGAGAACAATAAAGGGAATTCGAATTGATCAAAGGCGAAATAGCAGAATAGGTTTGTAAAAAATGTAACTTGTGAACTTCTATGTCTATGATAATCATGCACTACCATGAAATGGGGACAAATGGTAGCAGGGAACCCAATGCAACAAAAACAAGAAACAAGGGGAGCTTTAAGCAATGTAGCCATATCCTTCTTTCCAAGGTACGGTGCACAAGTCGAACATATTATGGTTTTGCTACAAATGCTTGCTGGAAAAGATTATATTTTTGATATTCCCATTCAAACAAAATTGATAATGACGTGAATATTAGTGTAGTCTATTGAGAGCACTTGCTTGAGTAATTAAACTTAACGTGAAAGTTTGGGATAACGAATATTTGCAGTTTCATCAACATCAGAAGTTATGGTCAATCGGTTTCTAGGGTCGATAATGCTGCAGTTCAAAAGACCTTAGGCTACATTCGTAATCAGCGGGCCGAAGTAAACTTTACCACGAAAGTTGGCAAATAATTTATCATTCACAATGAACTTCGGACTTCAATTGAACGCATGCGTTAAGCTGCACGAATTGTGAAGTTTGTAATAAATATGTCTTGAAGCTTAACCTTACTTTTAATGAAACTGAAAACAAACAGTGAAATTCATTATTTCTTTTAATTATCTATGATTGAAAAACAGATAACCACTATAGTTAAGTTCGATTTGAAATTCGAATGACGGTTATTAAACTGTAAAACATGTTATTGAAAGCACTGCGCATGAACTAAAGCCGGCACGATTTCGTGCTGAAGTGAAAGCTTGCAAGAATTTCTGTCGACGTCGAATACAGTGTTGGACTAGAATTTCATTACGAATAGTAACAGAGCACTTAGCTGGCGATAAATTCCGCGTACACGTGCTCTAGGCATTTTAACAATAACTAAACATCGACTTTGTATCTCCCCGACCAGCTGGTTTGTTGTTAAATTTAAAAAATTTGCAAAAAACAACTACAATATTTAAGTAACAAGAAAAGAACCTTCACGATTTTCTCCTCAAAATTTTAATCATTTACTCCTTGTTATACTATCTACAGGGTGAGCCATCCATAACTTTCCACCCCGCATTTTGAGCTTTGGGATGGAATGAC
The DNA here is from genome assembly GCA_038502775.1 of Hippodamia convergens. NCBI lineage: Eukaryota > Metazoa > Arthropoda > Insecta > Coleoptera > Coccinellidae > Hippodamia > Hippodamia convergens. Next base: position 88,780,761 of record CM076607.1, on the reverse strand, counting down.
GAAAAAACGCTCGGACAGGTCAAATTTTGTTGAAAGGGGGACAAATAAGGGTGTTCAAATGAGTTTAATATCACTAGCCCTCTAGCCGCAACCCCTTGTTGGAAAGGCAATTCAATTTCCTGCATGGGTGTATTTTTTTTCATCGCTTTATTATTATACAGGGTGACTCAGTTTTCCATCAATCACTTTCACACGTTGAATTTGGATCTTTGGGATGGAAAAAACGCTCGGACGGGTCAAAAAATGAATTCGATATCACTACCCCTCTAGCCGCTACAACTTAAAGCAATTTTTTTTTAATAGAAATAGGTCGAATAGCTTTGTTGAAAATTTAATTCAATTACCTGCATGAGCGTATTATTTTTTTTCTTCGATCGCTCAACTATTAAACAGGATGAAACAGTAAACAGTGGTAGTGATATCGAATTCATATCACTACCCCTCTCCTGTAGAAGAAAAAAAAAAATACGCTCATGCAGGTAATTGAATTACCTTTTCAACAAAGCTGCTCGACCTATTTCTATTCAAAAATAATTGCTTTAAGTGGTAGCGTATTATTTTTTTCTTCGATCGCTCAATTATTAAACAGGATGAAACAGTAAACAGTGGTAGTGATATCGAATTCATATCACTACCCCTCTCCTGTCGAAGAAAAAAAATAATACGCTCATGCAGGTAATTGAATTACCTTTTCAACAAAGCTACTCGACTTATTTCTATTTAAAAATAATTGCTTTAAGTGGTAGCGTATTATTTTTTTTCTTCGATCGTTCAAACAGGATGAAACAGTAAACAGTGTTAGTGATATCGAATTCATATCACTACCCCTCTCCTGTCGAAGAAAAAAAATAATACGCTCATGCAGGTAATTGAATTACCTTTTCAACAAAGCTACCCGACCTATTATCTCTATTCAAAAATAATTGCTTCAAGTGGTAGCGGCTAGAGGGGTAGTGATATCGAATTCATTTTTTGACCCGTCCGAGCGTTTTTTCCATCTCGAAGATCCAAATTCGGCGTGTGAAAGTTATTGATGGAATCACTGAGCCACTCTGTATAATAATAAAGCGATGAAAAAAATACACCCATGCAGGAAAATGAATTGCCTTTCTAACAAGGTGCTGCTCGACCCGCTTTCCCTATTCAAAAATGAGAGCTGTTAGGGGTTGCGGCTAGAGGGGTAGTGATATCAAACTCAGTTGAACACCCTTATTTGTTCCCCTTTCAACAAAATTTGACCTGTCCGAGCGTTTTTTCGTTTTTCCATCCCAAAGCTCAAAATTCGAGGTGAAAAGTTATGGATAGCCCACCCTGTATGTTTTAACAAGAACAATGTAAAATTCAAACAGTGTTGCAGTTTCTTTGTCAGTTAGTATATTCTAACGAATGGTATTCAATACCTGGTATAGTTGAATATATTACACCCTCGCTACAAAAGTGACACAACTCAAAATTTACTTTTTTTGGTTTATGCTATGAATTAGATCAGAAAACGAGCCTAGATTAAATCATGGAAAATTTTTACCCACATCAGTGGGTCCTCCATATATCATACAGGGTGTACGGGGAATAACTGTACATACTCTTACCAGAGATAGAGGTGGACTAGGTGATTACTGATTGACTATAAAAATTTAATTTACCCACATCAGTGGGTCCTCCATATATCATACAGGGTGTACGGGGAATAACTGTACATACTCTTACCAGAGATAGAGGTGGACTAGGTGATTACTGATTGACTATAAAAATTTAATTTCCGGATTTCCCTAGAAAGCTACAGGGTGATTTTCCAACTTCATGGAAATACTCAGGCCATCATGAAATCCAAACTCATTGACGGATATTATTGAAACTTAGGAGGTTATTGGCACATGCTAAGGTCATGTCAGAAAGATATCAATTATTTCATTATTCCAGGGCCGGGCTCATTAATCTTCATTCAAAGTGTTCAGAGTAAAACAAACACTTTGTATTTCGAATTACAAATAATTGAATTGCTTTTTAGAAAGAAACTGAATTATGCTTCAATTTGTGGTATCGCTTAAAGCTGTCACATAAACAATCAATTTTTTATGAATTTTTGAATTTGGATAAGGTTCGAAAAATTGAATTTATTTACCTGAACAGGACTTAGTCCTCTTGTAGAGGTCAAAAATGAATGATAAATTTTCTTAAAAAAGTTACTGAAGGTGAGGAAGACTATAATAATTTGTTGATATACTGGGTGGCCACCCCAGCCGAGGATCTCATTGCGATGGAGTAAATGAAAGTATATTTCGAAAAAAAATTAGTGAAGTGTATAGGGTATACATAAGCATATTTCAAAATTATTCGTATGTATACCGGGTGTTCGACAACAAAGAGACACACCAAAGTGACACTTCTTCCAATGTAAAACCCTCTAACTGAATGAATGAATCGAGGAGTATCTCCAGATTTCATTTTTTATGGGGAAAATTGAAGGATATGGTGTATTCTGAAGAAATCCAGTCAAGAGAACAGCTGATGAACAGAATTATCAACTTTTGCGATATTCAAGAAAAAATGGCGATATGATTCGCAAGACTGTATCCAATTTGAACATTCGGCAAGATAAATGTATACAAGCTAATGGTTCGAACCACTTCTGAAATAACGTTGACTCAGCAATTCGCTCGTTCCTATTTTCATTTTTATTAGGTATTTTTTACTGTATTTTAGTTTCTTTCATTTGTTATTATTTCGTTATGGAATGTGCTTATTAAAGCTCTGAACTCTTTTGAAAATTTTCTACTAATACTTCCGCATTATATATTCAAACATGAGATTTTCAGTTCTCTTCATGGTGAAAAATTCAATTTTTCGAACTTTATCTAAACTCAAAAATTCATAAAAATGTAATTGTTGATGTGACAACTTTAAGCGATATCACAAATTTAAGCACAATTCGGCCTCTTTCTAAACTGCGAATCAATTATTTGTAATTCGAAATACAAAGTGTTTGTTTCACCCCGAACACTTAAAATGAAGACTAATGAGTCCGGCCCTGGAATAATGAAATAATTGATATCTTTCTGACTCGACCTTAGCATGTGCCAATGACCTCCCAAGTTTCAATAATATCCGTCAATAAGTTTAGATTTTATGATGGTCTAAGTATTTCCATGAAGTTGGAAAATCACCCTGTAGCTTTCTAGGGAAATCCAGAAATTAATTTTTTAAAGTCAATCAGTAATCACCTTGTCCAACTCTATCTCTGGTAAGAGTATGTACAGTTATTCCCCGGACACCCTGTATAGATACCTTCATATTAAAATTGGTGTCTATTTCATGTTTCCAATTACATAATTAGAAAATATGTATCATTTGAATATTTTCGACTTTGGATTTTGAGTTGTGTCACTTTTGTAGCGAGGGTGCGATTTCGACCTTATACAGAACGTTTTATGGGATTAGAGATCTTCAATGTTGTTGATGTTCCAAACTTAATTTTCGCAGTAAACATTGTACGAATGGGAATAAAAGAAAAATCTCAACCCAACAAGCATTTCCAGCGACTCTACACCATTCCCCAAGCTAACGGTTACCCTGCTGTCTAGCCGGGGCCACCCTTGGCGTAGGGTGGTGGTGAGCAGTTTGGACCAGACCCCCGTGCTCGTGTTGGATAGCGGCAGAACCAATTACGATCCCGCCTCTAGCCTCCAAGGCGTCGTAATCGCGACCGTCGTAATTTGCGTCGAAGAACTTCTTGAACCATTGCAGAAACTCAAAGTTGTCTTGGAAACGGCCCTTGATCAGTTTGTCTACTGGTATTATCTAAAAAATCACCATGAGGGCAAGTCTGTTCCACCGTGGCGATGGTTTTGTTTCGAGAATTCCACTTCATATTGAATTTAAAAAATATTCAAAAGAAGTCGAGGTATCCCTTATTTTTATTTGAGACCTTCTGATAATTTAAATCGAGACTCAAATTAGTAGTAACTCTCCCTTTTGAATTGTTTAATTCATATTGTATGGTGCTGGGCCTGCCTAGCGGAATAAATAAGAAAAATACACTGCGACAAAAATTAACGCACATTATGGAAATCTCAAATTTATTCCACAACTGAAGGTGTCCTCAATGATAATTATTTTTATCAGAATTATACATGCATATGTTATCCACTTTCAACGTTTTTCTTCAATACAGATGTTTTTTCCCAGCAGAAATAAAAAAGATGATATTATCAGATTTTGAATGTATTGGCTCCATTCTAAAATCAGTTGTTCTCGATCAATTCTAGTAATCAATAGATTTTCTTTCGTTTGATTCTCTACACTCGATCGCTATGCAACGCGAAACACGCAATTTGACCCAAGAGGAATGTGCCTAAGCGGTAGTTTTGCGAGAAGAAGGGTGGACATACACAAGAATTGCAGAAAGGTTTGGAGTTTCCCATACAAGTGTGTCCAGAATGTTGCAGCGATTCAGAGAGACAGGTATGAATGTCCGAAGACCTGGACAGGGTAGACCACGGGAACAACTGCCATTCAAGAGCGTAACTTGAGAGTTTCTTCGTTGAGACAACGGTTTGCAACCGCTCGCCTCCTTCAAAATCAGCTTTAGCACTCAGACAATAAGAAATCGCCTCGGAGAATATGATTCAAGGCCTCGTGTCGCGGCAAGAGGCCCAGCTCTTACCCCAGCCCATCGAAGGGCGCGTGTGGATTTTGCAAGAGAGCATATCCAATGGGAAGAGGCCGATTGGGAAAGAGTTCTCTTCACAGATGAGTCTAGATTCTGCCTCTACCATTGTAATCGACGTTCCCTTGTATAAAGACATCCACAAGAAAGATATGCTCAGTGCAATTTCCTGAATACTGCTGGTTTCAGGGGAGGATCGATTATGGTATGGGGTGGAATATCTTTGACTGCTCACGCAGACCTAGTGGTCTTTGATAATGGAGCTACGAATGCTGATAAGTATATAAGGAACATTCTTGAAGAGCATGTAGTGCCATTTGCCCCATACATTGGTGAAAATTTCATTTTTATGAACGATAATGCCAGACCCTATCGTGCTCGCATCGTTCAGGAGTACCTTGAAGAGGTTGAAGTCTCTTGAATGGAATGGCCAGCAAGAAGTCCAGATCTCAATCCGATTGAGCAGGTTTGGGACAACCTCAAAGAAGGCTGAGAAGTTCAGAAAATCATCCAGCTACTCTTAATGACTTAGGAATCCAACTCGGAGAAATCTGGGAAGGATTAGATCAGAACATTTTAAGATCACTCATTTTGAGTATGAACAGTTGTTGCCGAGCTGTAATTAACGCAAGGGGTGGAAATACCAAGTATTAAATCACTTATCAGCATTTCAGTATTTTGAAAATTGTTCATTTCTCTTCTTTCACATAAGATTCGGTGAAATCCTGAATTTTCCTTCCATTTAATGTTTCTTGTTTCGTTCAAAACCTTCCCGAGAGAACAAAAAATAAGTTATAAAGTCAATGTAGAGTTAACTTTCATTAAAATTGAGATTTGCAGAATGTGCGTTAATTTTTTTGCGCAGTGTAGTAGTAACTCTCCCTTTTGAATTGTTTAATTCATATTGTATGCTGCTGTGGCCTGCCTAGCGTAATAAAGAGAAACGACAGAAAAGTAAACAAAAACTTTAGCAGCTTGAGAACAGAAAGGAACAAGTAGATTTTATTCAAGCCACTCAGCATCGATAAGCCACAGCAAGTTCAAAGTTCAATGTAGAAATATTATTAAATAAATACATTAATTCCAAGAATGTTCAATTTGTTCTTGTACAACATAATTCTTGCTATTTTTGTCAGTGAAAGAATAGTAAATTTTAAAAATTCCTACTTTTATTAAACCAAGTTCAAAAATGATACAAAAGTTTTGTTACACACTCTCACAAATAGCAAATACTTAAAAAACAACATAGTAAAGAAAAATATTGTCTAACATAAAAATTTGAATATAGAAACTTCAAAAGAGTGAATATCAGAACTTTCTTTTCCGATTTATCAATGAATGGGAATTTTTTCATTGATCTAGCTAAAACACTTCAGAGATTTGAACGACCCTCGATATATTTTTACTCTTGAGTATTCCTTGAATTTAAAAAATCTCTCATACAAAACATAATCCCGCTTATGCAAGATTGCACTCAAATGCTTTGTTGAAACCTCAGATAATGCATAAACTAAGATATGTTATCAACAATGAATCATGACAATATCTAATTGGACCACTTGATATTCTACTGCATTCTTTAAAATTACGAAGAAAGCAATTATTTTTGCAATCCAATTTCATTATTGATGGCCAAAAATTCTCCGTAAAAATGTAATCGGTTGTAAAGAACATAACCCGAAATTAAAGTCCTAATAACTTCCTCAAATAAAATTTTCAAGGGACGAATGTCTTCTTTGATTTCTGTCCTTAACGTAAAAATAACTAGAATTGCTTCGAATTCAAATTACTCACCTTATCAACAGCCATTTTTTTGAATGCAGCTTGTAGTATTTTAAAATTTTGAATATATTCATGTTCAAGATTGGTCTTGAACTTGACACGTTTCAATTGAACGGAGCCAGGGAATAACATATCCATGAACTGGCAATAGGCAGCTCCTGTGCATAATTCTTCTATTTTTCCAAAACTACTTTGTAGACAGTCGTTGACCCACGAGAGCATATCATGCCTGGAGAGATTTTCAGAGGTTACATTGGTCGAATAAACGTTCACCGCCATCTGAAACAACCCCACACTTTCATTTAATATCCAAAGGGCAAAGATTTCAGGAATAATTTTTAAATTTGAGAAAATTTCATGAGTATAACCTAAGTGATCTATGTTATAAGGTTTCTGCCATTAACTATGAATAGCATTCGGGGAATAAAACGTGACTCCATTAACATTATATGAAACGTATTTGGAAATGCGACAGAATAGGACAAATCCAAATACCGCAAAGTTTCTCCATAGGAGGTCATGGTGACATTCTTAAAGTAATGAAAACCAGAATACCGGATGATCTTCAAATTTCGCCAATCGCAACATACACCCATCATCAATCGAAACAAACCTTCTGTACATTCAAAATATCAACTTTCCCTCATAAAATATCATGCCCCAAATGTGTATGAACTAATTCTCCAAACAACATTCTTATAAGATTTTAAATGTTCTTACCCTTATAATTTCAAGAAGCAAATATAACAACTATAGAAGCAGATGGATATTTAACGCACTTCTTCAATTTATTTTTCACCGGTAAAGAATTGACATTCACACAAGTGAAACGGCCATTTTATTTCAACAGGAGACTTTTTGAAATGAAACTCAAAAAAGATTGACTTTTTATCGCATGTCGTCACTTCAACCTACTCCCAACAGTGTTGCCAATGCCAAAATCGTCCGGATTCCGACACATAGAATAATATTTATGCTAAATGACATGCGCACGAAATTTGAATCAAAAGCCGGTTGAATTGTTCCGAATTTGGGAAATTCATTCAGATTTTGGAGTTTTGATTATCTTCATCAACAATTTTGTAGAAAATATACTTGTTATATTTGCAAGCACGTGGTTCATGGAACTTAATAACTCAGGAAATGCGATTTTTAGCCCAAATCAAAAATCTGCCAATATGATATGCAAATTTGATGGGAACATGATGAATAATCGCAATATTAGGGTAGAGGTAACCCCATAACAATATTTCCATTAGGAATTCTGGTAACCAATGACGTACCAGATTACATTCTTCTCCTAACCTAATAGGTTCATAAAGGCAGTGGCGTTCCGAAGGAGGCATGAGAAGAAAAAACATGATGAATATCAAGTTATTAAAAACAATTTTATTCAGATTTAAACTCTTACATTCTAATATACTTGAAAAATAGCAATGCAGAAAAAACATGAGAGCAAATTAAAGATATCGATAGAATTTGAGAAGAATACTAAACAGAAAATCCTATGTATTTATGTAAATCTTAACAATAAAGTAAATATGGCTCTATCCAACATAAAATAATTCTAAAAGAGGTCAGAAAAACAGGTCAGTCTTGGTGAATTTTGAAATTTTCAACTTCTGTTCATACCTACTGTTTAATTTATCTCTTGAAGCCAAAAGTATGACCCGTCCAATCTCAACCCATCAGAACTGATCTTAACCCATCAAAAAATCGTATTTGATAAATTTAATTCAATCGATATCACTGGATAAATCTGATTCCCCTTCCACTTCATCGTCTGAATAGTCGTCTCCGCAGGGAGATAAAGGATCGAAATTAGAAGAATGACGAGAACTTTCTTCGTCCAAATGAACCCCTCCCAAATCTTCCGAACCCATCAGGAAAGATGTGCTGGTCCCAGCGTCTACATCAAGGTTTTCTAAATCTTTATTTTCACCTGACGCTAGCTGAACCACGTAATCCACCAACGATTTAGGCACCATTGATTTGATTGTCTCCAAATTTTCAGGTGTAACTGTACCCGTATCCAATCCCATGAACATCCCGATTGACTTCAGTATATCAACGTCATCGTTTATTTCGAACTTATCATTAAATTGAAAAATATACTCCAATTTATCATTGGATATGCTACAGTCGATGATGGTTTTCTTGTTTGTGTTGACAACAATAAAAGGTAGTTGTATTGAAGAGTTGGGTGGTGGGGGCCCATGGGTTTCTTCGTTTTGTCTATTTCTCTGCGCCAATTTCTTGAAGGCAATTTGATTCAGTATAAGTTCGTGAAGCTGCTTCCGTTTTTCCCTGATGCTATATAATTTCTTCTGTTTCTCTTTCTCCAGTTGCATGCATTCTTGAAGGGAATTAGTTGGTAGTCCTATCCACCTGATCTCTTTCTTTTCCTTCGAAATTATATTCATGGCCATGAGAACATTCAAAGCATCATAAACTCTTCTTCTAATGTTTTTCTGATCGTACTGTTGGTCAGCTAACGAACTATTTGTCATGGGATTTGTGAATTCGGCAACTAATTCATCAGCCACTTCATTATATGTTGTCGTTCCCTTTTTTTGAACTTTTTCACAAACTTTCATTGAGAAATGTCTCAAACCCTTACCTACTTTGTCTGACTTCCTTGATCTTTTGGAATCGTGGACATAGTCCATCTCTAGAGGATCCTGCCTTTTTCTCTGTAGAATGGGTGGTGAAACGGTTTTAATATTTTGAGACGATTGTTGTACTTGTTGAGCTACTGCGAAAGTTTGAGGGTTGGCTTGTTGTTGCATTTGTACTGTGTTGTGTTGAGATGTTGTATTTACAAATCGGATGTTTTGCATTTGGGATGGACTAAGATGGATAGTTTTTGGACCTTTAACCATTGAGTTCATATTCACATGTATTGGTACTGTTTTTGTAACTACATTAGATCCAATTGTTTTAATTATTGGTGATTGCGGTGCACTGTTTATTAGCTGTGTAATTTCTTGGCCACTAGCCGAGGTAGTCTTGAAGATTTTGATAGGTTGTGTGGTCACATTTGAAGTTAGGATTCCACCAACAGATTTCCCACTTGCTTGAGGAGTTTGCACTAATTTGATCATTTGTGGTTGTCCATTCGCACCTTGAATGAGCCAGCTTGTAGTATTGCCTGATTGGGACATTTTGTGATATTCAAAAACCGAGAACACACGTTAGAACATTTTCATCACTCTTCAACCACGAAACAGTAGATTATTCCTTCAAGCAGTCATCATAGTTAACGAAAATTTAAATCGAACGTTTTAGAGCAAACATAAAAATCGCATTAAATAAAAAAATTATAATACGTTTCCAATAATTCAGACTCGATTTGGCTCCCAGGTTTATGAATTTGTGATAAAAAAGTTGGCATAGAAAATAACGCTTTGACTCTATGACGAATGTCAATGCCTGAATGATTTTAGATTACTCTGATGTAGAAATGAAGCATTGACATTTTTGAATGAATATCTTGACGAATATTATTTAATCCGTTTTAAAATCTGGATATTTAACATTAATGTTTATCTTTCAAATAATTTTCTCTATCAATTGTAATCTATGCTTTCACGGTTCATTCTTGGCGCGAAACAGTCTTCCCAAACCGTTGTTGAAAATTTTCAGTGAATGATTACATAGGGAATTTTTCAATGAAGTGGAATCAACATCAGAATGTAGTCCTGGTGTAAAACAATTTCACATTAAAATTTTTCGACGAAAAGCGAAATAAAGATAATGTCAATTATCTTCACTTGAATTTCCTTATGAATGTATTCAGAACATAGATATTAAGTCAATTATATCTATGTTTCAGAAAAATTATTTCTACATTGTTGTCTCTGTTTGTGCTACATGAGTAGGACACTTTGGAATAATAAATGAGGTAACCAATGTCGAAACATTACACCTAAAATGACATCCATGAACAATGCATTTATAAGATAACTTTGGGAAAATTTGCATTTGAATTATAAGCAAGAATGATCACACAATCTTTCATCTACGTTGAATATATTAGGTAAAATATAAAACTCAAATGTGACCAACGTTACTTCATTAAGTAGGTATACGTTTAAAAACAAACTTTTACTTGGAATTGGGACTTTTCAAAGACCTCGTTTGATGAAATCATTTGAATGACCTGGAGACACAAAGAGGCGGGAAAATGGTGTAATCAGTGTTGCATATACAGATACGGTTACAATCATGGATGTAGAGAAATCTGTATCTTTGTGGTTTAAAGATTATGCAAGTCTCCAGTTGATACCTTAGATGGCGGCAGTAGTTCGAAATGAAAAAGTTTCGTTTTGTAAAAACTGGGATTTTCGGTATAAAAATTGTTTAGTGGGACGCTTTAGGTCATGAAGAGCTCATATTCACATCTCAATTAAAATCTTTTTATCTTTCTTCTTCATTATAACTCAAATATTGTATGAAAAAGAAAAGTCTCCAGCAATCACTTTTATATGTAGATTTAGAACATACCCCTAACTCAAAAAAAATCATCCAACACATTTTGCAACACATCAAGATGTTTCTTGAGTATTTCGTTATTTAGGTTACTTGAGTTTCGTTCATCTAATTATGTGTTGTGGTATTGTTGTGTCTATACTTATTTTAAGATATAATTGAGGTAAAGGTTGATTTTCATGGATTTTCCAATTTTTCCGGAAGTAAAAAGAGTTGATGATATGAGATGAAAACAATGATGGCATTCATGATGGGAAGGCTTCTTGATTCAAAAAATTATTTCACAGCAATGAAAAGTCCCATAAATTTGAATATATGCTTCGAATTCATTCTTCATTAAAAAAGGTTTTTTTCGGTTAAAACTAATCCTAGTTTTTTCGAAAATTCGTGCAAGAATGCAATTTTCCGAATTGAAAAACCTTTTGAAAGGAACGTTTCATTTCAGAAAGGGGAAATAAATTCATAAGCTCTACAAAATTCCGTCTTTTCTGTCTTAAAATTTTGATTTGTATTTCAGTAGCGTGTCTAGAGACTGGGTGCTTACTGTTTAAACATTTTTTTTTCAATCTTAAGGAATAGTATCACTTTTCTTACGTCCTCGCAAACTCCACTTACTAAATAGTCTGCGTCTAAGTTCCTTATTCGTCAACTTAAATCCTCATTCTGCTCCATGTAATCTTCATTGAAAACTTTCAGATAATCAATGTGTGAAAAGTTTGGCGTACCCCCTACTCAATTACAAGGCCACGAGAACATCCGGAAAAGAGAATCATCTACTGCTTTGCCAATTTGGAGGTTTCAAGATGAGCGACAGATCATCGAAAGGCAGCGATCCTAGTAGTTCATCTGATGGTTCTCAAAATGGAGTTATTAGGGAGGATGGAAACCCTGATAATAACGAACCAATTGTTATCAGCATAGCTAACCACGAACACGAAAATGGTTTTATCCCGCAAGATTCAGGTTTTCAAGGTAAAAACTTCATCTTAGTTTTTCAGGATTTGGAAATATATGTATATATTATATGTATATATTAGTTATATCTTCTGTATTTGGTCGTATTTGGTTGAGCTAGTTGTTATAATACACTCCCCGTCAATAAATTCCGGACAGGCAAAATTTTTGTCAAATTCAACATCCTGTATCTTTTTTCGTGGTTCTCCGATTTTGTTGAAATTTTCACCAGGTATAGTATTAGGTCTTGTGATATTAACCTCCAGAAGCAATTCGGAAATGCATTGAAAGTAGGCCACGTCGTATGGTAGAAGTGATGAGAAAGCGAGGTGGAAATACACGCTATTAATTTTCAGATAATTGTTTATGTTTGCTAGTCGATAAGGTTTTGTAATGTTTTAAATTGTTATTAAAATTGAAAAAATGCAACACTTTCTTTGAAAATGTGTATCTTTTTTTTAAAAGCAGATACTGACGCAAATCGAAAAAAATTTTGTTAAGGAAGGGTCACACTTCAAATTAAAACTTAATGATATCAAATTTTTCTCCTCAAATTCAGCACAGGGTGTTTAGAAATGGAAGGTATAAAACAAGGTTTTGTTTCTCCCTGTATAACGGATAAACTACAGATATTTTTGGGAAGTAAATTTCAGGTTAATAGAACAATACCCAATACTATACCTGGTGAAAATTTCAGCTAAATCGCAGCACAACGAAAAAATATACAGGGTGTTGAATTTGACGAATATTTTGCCTGTCCGGAATTTATTGACAGGGAGTGTATGTTGAAAATCGGTCATATTCTCAAAACGACTCATTTTGCGGACCCATACGTATACAGGGTGTTTCATTGGTAAATGAACATACGGTAACCTGAGCTAGAGCTACCCTAGGCGAGTCCAAAAATCCCATATATGATAGGTCTCATCAATTTCGTAACCGAGATACAGGCTGGTCCATATGTATTCACCGAAAATTTCAATATCTCATAACTTTTGAACCAACCGGTATATTCAGTTGATACTTGGAACGTATCATAACCCTCCACAGGTCGATCGATTCACATTTAAATTACTGAAAAATTCCAGGTCAGTATTTGAAAAATATGGGACTTCTCCCAAACTGAGATTCAACACCCTGCATATTGGAATTTTGGGATTTGGTTGAGATTTTTGAAAAAACAAGAAAATTTTCTATGGGGTTTGATAGATTTCATTATCCCGCACGTGATTTTGCTCGAAGAAAGCTTCAGGGAAAGATCCAATTTAATGTTGGAATTCCAATAATTCCATGAAAAACTGGTTCATTGCAATCAAATTGGAAAAATTTTATCTCGAACTAATAAAATATTTGCATTTTCCAATATTCTATTAGATTTGTAAAAAAAAAAGGTTTGATTGAGAGAAATTTGATTGTATGTATTGTATCCCTCAAGGGTTGTTTCGAGTAGACTAAGACAATTTCTACTAAATAAATTTTGACAACTGGTATCTTCAATATGTGGAATTCGCATGAATGGGCTGAAGAGAATCCGCATGCGGTCAGCCATACGATATCCCAATACAAATTTTCAACAAACGTACGTTGAGGCGTTTATAAAAATCGATTGACTAGCTGATCTTTACTTAGATTTCCTTCAAAATCATTTTCCTGTATTACTCGAAGGTACGCACCTACGCACATTGCAGGAATGCATTTTCAGTATGATGGAACTCCACCCCATTTCAGGGTAATGTTCAGATATTTTTGAGATCATTACTTTCTAAATCTGTGGATAGGCAGAGGTGGACTGCATTCCTGGTCCGCTAGATCACCAGATTTCAATCCTGTTGATCATTTCATTTGGAGTTATTTGAGATATTTAGGATATTCACCCGAAAAAAAGGGGGAGGAGATATAGAAGTCGCCTGTTATACACGTTAAAATCCAGGCATGATAAAAAATGTATCAGACATATTTTGAAGTGGAAAAGTATGTGTATTGAGAAAAACGGAACACCGAAAGTAATAACTTTCGAAAACATTCTGTAAATCACGTTGAGTGTTCATCGTTGTTGACTTCAAATAAATTTTTCTCAATCAATAATGTTCTTCCGAAAATACATTGAAATGATTCCTCAGAATATTATGAAATACTAATGTGCAATTAGTAGGACGAAAAAAATTCAATTTGATCAAAATGAACGATTTTTCTAAGAATTAAGTGGAATTCCAATATTCAATTGAATCTTTCCCTGAAGCTTTCTTTGGACAAAATCACGTGCGAGACAATGAAATCTACCGAACCTCAAAGAAAATTTCCTGCTCCTTCCAAATATCACAAATCCCAAGTTTTCAATATACAGGGTGTTGAATCTCAGCTTGGAAGAAGTCCCATATTTTTCAAATACGGACCTGGAATTTTTCAGGAATTTGAATCGATCGACCTATGGAAGGTTATGATACTTTCCAAGTATCAACTAAAAATACCGGTTGGTACAAAAGTTATTAGCAATTGAATTTTTCGGTGAATACATGAACTACTCTATATCTCGGTTATGGAATTGGTTAGACCTATCTTAAAGGGGCTTTTTGGATTCATCTAGGGTAGCTCTAGCACAGGTTACCGTATGTTTATTTACCAATGAAACACCCTGTATATGAAACAGTTTAACTTATTTTGAGGTCTAGAATTAGATCCCAAAATATTTAAACGTTACGGACAAAAACTTGTATAATTAGGTTCATGATCACGATTAACTTTAAAGGGCAGGTAAATAAATGCTATCTACGCCAATGATAGATTCCATAATGAGACATGTAGGACGCATGAAAAGATTAAATTAATATTCGGGGAACAGCTACATATAACCGACGAACCTTAATAACCCTATAATTCTAAGATGTAAGGACGGGTCTATTGCCCTAGGTCAATTTATCTCGTCTGGTCTTTTTTTTTTCATGCTTCAACATCTCAAGCCCACGCATATTCGGAGGTGCATTCCTTGGGTTCAATAATTGATTATCTGCATTCTACGGGATTTTTTCCAACACGAATTGTAGGTTTTTTAGAGATGCATGCCCGGTAGATAATCTAATAGTGCGCTGCATTGGTCTATAAGAATAATTCCAAATAGTTTGGTATTTACGACCCTTTTCAACTTTGGGATATTAAATATCCAGTTCCCATTCCCATGCAGGATGCTACATGAAAAGTTGTTCGAAACTAAGAGGTCAGATATTTTTGTTGAGAATTTCTATCTTGTTTGGTAATTTTTTTCACTGCTGTACATTGGGAAATAAATTCGAAATACGAAATATTCAGAAAAACAGTTGATATAATTTGCTGAAAAATCAGGTAAAAACCCAAAAAGACTTCATCCAAATTGAGTTACTATGGCAAGAAAAACATATAAAGGAAAGCGACAAAATAAGCAAATACAAAACAGTTTATCAACATAAAAATATATCAAAATAAATAGCTACATATAACGAGATTATTATGCGATTTATAAGTGTCGAGGATATTGCATTTTTATTCCATGCTACGAGCTACTTCGAAATCGGATGATCACCCGAGAGGTAGAAAAAGCATAAACTAATAATTTTTTTTTTTAGAATCGAGATACAACCTCTACGAGGATTGTGTGCAAGAGAGGGTTCTCATAGCGGTGATGACAAGTTTTTTTATTGCTGTTGTCACATTCATAGCAATCAAGATATACTTCGACATCCAAGAGTTAAATCGAACAAATCACCATTGATTTATTCACTATCTAGAATTTTAATGAAAATGTTATTTCTCCTTATCCATATCTATAATATACATAATTTGTTTTCAATATACTTTGAAAATATTTTAATTCATTGTGAGTATGTTTCTATAAAATATATCGAATATGTTTCATAAATTGGTTGTTTAATTCTATTATTTCGATATTTATCATTCCAGTCAATTGTCGGTGTTACAGTAAGTATATTATACAGGGTTATTCACGAATATGGCTATACAAAATATTTTTAGTGAAGACACAAGATTCAGGATTGAAATTCTAAAGGTGAGCTTCAAGTAAGAAAACGACTTCTCGTATATTTTTTGAAAGTTCTAGGGCTTCTGGTTTTTCCGGAAGTGACATCAACTTTCGTTTTTCAAATGAGAAGATCCTTTTTTTATTGCATAGATTCTCCACTGAATTCTGAGTCTTCTTGATTACAAGAGTTTGAATTTTTCCGAGAAAATTCTCCTTAAATGAGGAAATACGAAAAAAAAATCTCAAAATTGAACTCTGTTGAATTACAGACAACTTCTAGGTTTTTTCATTAAAAATTCTCATTTTTGAGAATCTCCGCGAAGAAAGGCTGATGCTTCTCTGCCGATAGCGTGATTTTCAGAATATGATAGAGGAGGTAACAAATTCTTTGTCAAAGTAAGAAGTGACGAAACATCAAAAAATCGTTTTTTTCAAATTGGAACCCCATTTTTTCGAAGCAATTTCTAAATCTTCGTCAAAAAATAATAGGAGCATACGTCCAAGACTTTTATCCCAAAATGAATATTTTTCGAGATATTCAGGAAAAACAATTTTGTCTTCAATTTTCAATCTCATTCCGAATGTGTTTTTTTACTGGAAAACAATAAGTGGTCAAGTGAAATTTTCTCGATAACAGATTATCGAGAAAATATTTTCTTATTGTTCAGACGAGTTCAGTTTTTCTTTATTTTTTGAAGCTTAGGATAATTTCCGCAAATTCTTAATTCTGGAGAATTTTTTTTTGTCATGGTAGGGAAATTTGAATTTTCAGTAATGAAATTGTTACATGTTCTGTTAATTATATTTTCAAAAATATTATAAATTATTACAAATAATTTTTTTCTGCATTCCTGGGAATTTTGACGTTGACTTCACTAATACTCACATTGAGATCTTTAAACCAATTGTTGATCTCGCATTACAGATGATAATTCAAAAACTTGACTCGTCTGATCTATAAGAAAACATCTTCTCGATAACAAAGATTTCCAAAAATTTCACTTGACCGCATATTATTTTCCAGTAAAAAAACACATTCGGAATGAGATTAAAAATGAAAGACAAAATGGTTTTTTCTGAATATCTCGAAAAATATTCATTTTGGGATAAAAGTCTATTTATGCAATAAAACATGGGTTTTCCCATTTGAAAAACGAAAGTCCTAGAACCCTCGAAAAATATACGAGAAGCTCACCTTTAGAATTTCAATCCTGAATCTTGTGTCTTTCCTAAAAATATTCTATAGAGCCACATTCGTGAATAACCCTGTATACCTTAGTTTCCTCTTTCCTTTCTCAGAAACTTATTTGGATTTTCATCTCCAGTTTCTGGAAGAAAATCTATTGACAAGTTATAAGGGTTTTTTGATCATATCGATGAAGTAGAGTTTAAAAAAACACGGTTCGTAAGGAAAATTAGAAAAAAAAACTAAATTGTAAGGGGTTTGCGCCACAAGCCACAAGAATAGAAGGTCAAAAGAATCAATAAATTTGATACTTTAGAAATAAAAGGAATTCAAAGTTTAGCTGATATTTTCGGTTATTCGTAAAATACTATTATTTAACTCGTGATAAATTATTAAATTCATCATTTTAACCGGTATTATAGAGTAGCATTGTTTTCAGATATATTTTTCGTTTCAGGTTGTCAACACTGACTTCCGATCCTATCAATTCTCAACACACGTCAATTCAATTCCGTAATCTGTCACACCAACTGCCAAGATGCGATACAAAAGTCACTAGAATTTTTCATTGAATTTCGACAGTATTTCACAAAACTTGACTGAAATAGATAAAATATTGCCAAATACTCGTTGCATAAGAAAATTCCAACTTTCATACGTGTGATGTATGTTTTTTCTTGCGAACATAATTATGAATGAATGTTAATTATCAATCTCATCTTAGCTTGTTTACTACCATACCACGCTGACAATGCCAGTTCTCGTCAACAATTCCAACCATTCTCCAGTTTTTGATACGTTCGAGACTCAAACTAAAAAACGTCATACATAAGTCGTTGGTTTTTCTCAACACCAACCGTGATCCTGCAAACTCGAATGTTACTAATAGATATATTATCAACATAATTTACATTTTTCACATTTCTTGTCATGTCGGACGACAAAAATTCGAGATGACAAAAATTCCTGAACAAACTATCGTATGAAATAATACACTGCGCATTCTGAAAATCTCAATTTTAATGAAAGTTAACTCTACATTGACTTTAAAACTTATTATTTATGTTGTCTCGGAAAGGTTTTGAACGAAATAAGACATATTGAATGGAAGAAAAATTCAGGATTTCACCGAATCTTATGTGAAAGAAGAGAAATGAACAATTTTCAAAATACTGAAATGCTGATAAGTGATTTAATACTTGGTATTTCCTCCCCTTTCGTCGTTAATTACAGCTCGGCAACGACGGTTCATACTTAAAATGAGTGATCTTAAAATGTTCTGATCTAATCCTTCCCAGATTTCTCCGAGTTGGATTCCTAAGTCATTAAGAGAAGCTGGATGATTTTCTGAACTTATCAGCCTTCTATTGAGGTTGTCCCAAACTTGCTCAATCGGATTGAGATCTGGACTTCTTGCTGGCCATTCCATTCGAGAGACTTCAACCTCTTCAAGATACTCCTGAACGATGCGCGCACGATGGGGTCTGGCATTATCGTCCATAAAAATGAAATTTTCACCAATGCATGGGGCAAATGGCACTACATGCTCTTCAAGAATGTTCCTTATATACTTATCAGCATTCATAGCTCCATTATCAACGACCACTTGGTCTGTGCGAGCAGTCAAAGATATTCCACCCCATACCATAATCGATCCTCCCCCGAAACCAGTAGTATTCAGGAAATTGCACTGAGCATATCTTTCATGTGGACGTCTGTATACAAGGGAACGTCGATCACAATGGTAGAGGCAGAATCTAGACTCATCTGTGAAGAGAACTCTTTTCCGATCGGCCTCTTCCCAATGGATATGCTCTCTCGCAAAATCCAAACGCGCCCTTCGATGGGCTGGGGTAAGAGCTGGGCTTCTTCCGCGGCACGAGGCCTTAAATCATATTCTCTGAGGCGATTTTTTATTGTCTGAGTGCTAATTTGCACCCCATGAGTTTGCTCAAACTGATTTTGAAGGTGGCGAGCGGTTGCAAACCGTTGTCTCAACGAAGAAACTCTCAAGTAACGTTCTTGAATGGCAGTTGTTACCCGTGGTGTACCCTGTCCTGGTCTTCGGACATTCATACCTGTCTCCCTGAATCGCTGCAACATTCTGGACACACTTGTATGGGAAACTCCAAACCTTTCTGCAATTCTTGTGTATGTCCACCCTTCTTCTCGCAAAACTACCGCTTGGGCACATTCGCGTGTTTCGCGTTGAATAACGATCGAGTGTAGAAAATTAAACGATAGAAAAACTATTGATCACTAGAATTGATCGAGAACAACTGATTTTAGAATGGAGCCAATACATTCAAAATCTGATAATATCATCTTTTTTTAATTCCTGCTGGGAAAAACATCTGTATTGAAGAAAAACGTTGAAAGTGGATAACATATGCATGCATAATTCTGATGGAAATATTTATCATTGAGAACACCTTCAGTTGTAGAATAAATTTAAGATTTCCATAATGTGCGTTAATTTTTTTGCGCAGTGTAATTTCACATCTGTTTTCCGTGAGCAAACTCTCGTTTGCCGAAGATAAAATGCCAAAACCGCGAATATTTTAGTTCCTTCGCGCCGTTGAGTAAATAACCGAGATGTCTTTTCGATTTGCACTAAACCCTAATGAAGGTCATGAACGAAAATAAGAGCCTTATAAACGTTTACGGCCTTCCTTCCATTACTGGACGGGCGACAAGAAACTCAATGAAATGGCTTGCATCATACGCGCCGTTATAAAAATGACCTTTTCCAAGCAAACCGGTCTCTTTGGCACTTGGTCAGTAGCATAGAGCGGGATCGGCTTCTTCCTTTTTCAGAAGAACACAAATTGGTACGCGCGATTGCGATATAATAGGAAAAATAGTGGGTTAGCTCGGAGTCCGGCTGCTTGGTCAACAAAAGTCATTCGGGAAAATGATTTTCTCTATTACAGTACTAAAAAGCAGTGCTGTAATGAAAATATAGCATTGTTTTCAGTTATATTTTTTGTTTTGTCGTTGTCAACACTGAATTCCGAAGCTAACAATTTTAAAACACGTCAATTCCGTAATCTGTCAAATTTTGGAACAGTCACACCAACTGCCAAGAGACAATACAAAAGTCACTAGGATGTATAATCTGAATTTTTCATTGCATTTCGACAGTGTTTTACAAAACTTGACTGAAGTAGAGAAATTATCATCTAATACTCGTTGCAGAAGCCAATTGCAATACTCATACGTTGGTAACATTCGAAAACTCGCAATCCTGTTTAAATAGGAGCCTATTTTTCATTCTGCAACATGTTTTAGAATACACATATATTATTCTCCAATTTTATGGCATCTGCGACATCTTGTAGAACAAAATCGTGGGAGGATATCTCAGTTTCACACGGTTTTCATAGCTGTATGAAGTTGGCACCTCTAAATTCGATTTTTGCTGAAAAAATTTCAGGATCGCTTGTTCACCCTGTTTTTCAATTCTACAGGCACCGTTCAAAAGATATGGAATACGACCAATTTCTAAGCAGCACCCCCAAATTGCAAAATAGTTATTTATGATATGAGTGACGTTTTATTTTGTGAGTGAAAAAGTTTGTGAAATCAGCTGAGCGAATTGAACAATTTCACGAACAAAATAAAATCACTTTTAACACAAATACCATACAATGTTTGTTGTACAACTGTCCTTTTTTGATAATGAAATGGGCGAATTTGCAATGACATTAAACTTCGAAATGCATTTTAATATTCAAATAATCAAAAGGTTGTTGTGAATGGCAAACGTTGCCAACGTTATGATTACTAACAAATGAGAAAAGACGCTGTCATTTGAATTTCGGTAGCCGAGGGCTATGTTGATCATTCCATTTCATATAGAAATGTCATTATTGAAAAAATTCCCCCAACCTCAACAGATTTTGGATCATTATCATCCAATATTGTACGGTTTCTACAAGTACTGATGATGCTGAGGATTCTAATAATGTGTTGCGAAGCTCGCTAACGTCACAGGGCATTAATGTTAGTCATTGTTCTAGTTTTACGATTAATATTAATGTTCTTGAGTAATGATTGTTAAATATTGATAATGAAAATTTGCAATTGCTGAATTTTTCTCATCTGATTTCATCATAAGAAAATGTGCTAAAAATATTTTTAACACCAATGTTAAAAATATTTTTAACACGCTTCCACGTAAATAATCAATTTTAACATTGTTTGCTGTCATTAAAAATGTCACTTTTAATGGCAGTTGTACAAAAATGTATTTTTTAGGGCCTAGATCGTTTGTCCAACGTGAGTCCCCTTTATCCACCCAATTGTTTCATTTGTCCATCCCCAGAAACAAAAAAATCGATCATTCAAAATTTCGAAAAGTTTGAATTCCCTGATGGTCAAACCATAGAAATGAGTACTCAATCGCCAACATCAATAATTTCGATAATTTTGATAAGCCACCAATAGTGCAACTTCAGTATCTGGAAAACTGACCATTCCCCGAATTCAAGACTTTTTTCAATTCCATTCAACATAAATAACGGCTTCAGACCGAGAAAGAGGACCTCAATAAACGATCAAAATACCAAAATTGACAGTTATCGATCAATCTGGGACATAGATCACAGAATGTGTCAGTCCTATCAATCGTATTGTACATGCACACAGAATCGTGAATGAGCATGACAATGAGATGCAACTCCCCTCCAACTGCTCCAGACGCAACAATGGGCCGGTATATAGCCACTCACATGTCTTCATTTCCTCTCCGTGGGTGCCAAAATTTCGAAACTATATCAGGCACACGCTTGACCCAAAAAGTACCCAACGGCCGGCATCACAGAGTCGCGAGGGCACCGTGTCAAATTGTTGCAAATTCTATACTCGGTCAGTAAGTACAGACCACGGTATCCTGACGGCCGTTGATCGGAACATCCTGCTCCGTTTTAGCGCTTAATATTCTCGGTGCGACAATATTTCGAATTTAAGGATCCGATTTTTTTAAATTTCGGAATTTTCTTTTTCGATGTGATATGTGGTCGAATGATCGTGCAGTTTGATTGTTGAAGTGACTGAAACAACAGGTAAGAAGAAGATCAGTTTGAGTTTGTTGAAAATTCTCTATGAATTTGATTCTCATTACTTTTAATATCAGGATATTTATAAAAGAATTCTTCTGGTTCAAATTCGAGAGGGGATTCAGTCATGAAATGAAAACTTGATAGATTTATGATCAAAGAATTGTGAACATTCACTGTTAAACGCCCGGGAAAAAATTAATTTACACGAACACAGAAAAGAAATAATTTTAGATACTATTGGGTATCGATGGTTTGAAGCCCCGATGTGATGTGTATAACCATAGAATAATTAGTTTCTTACCTTTTTTCAAATTGTAATGATGATAAGCTTTGCATTATATTTCGGTTATAAGCTAAAAATGGCAGTTCTTTTGTTAAAATATTACGAATACCACTTCAACTTGGGTGCAAATATAACTTATTTTTTGTAATCCTGGAATTCAACGTACAATATCTGCGCTCTAACAATCAATATAATGAAATTTTTACTTAATTATCAATTCAGTAAATAGTATTATGATACTCAGACAGAAGGATTATATATTCTAACACTCGTTCATTAAAAAACGATTTGTAAAAACTCCAAGGTCGGACTAAGAGGAAACATGTTTCAAGCTCTTCAAATGAGGTACAGTTAACTCCATCGAAAAGTCATTCGATCGAAAAATCATTGAATCGAAAGTTCACTGCACCGAAGGGTCTCTCATTCGAAAATGACTCTTTCCTGATTGTTTGTCATATGTATCTGACCATTTATGAAGTTTGCGAAATATAATTACCAAAGGTGTTGACAACCAAGTTAAATATGAAGTTCTGATTCATTCGATCCAAAGCAGCTGAATTTGTTGTGATCACAACATTTTGAACTTTGAAATTTTTCGAATTATCCTCAATTTTAATGATCAATTTGATGAAATGAATGATACTATGTATTAATAAACTGCTCCACATGAATCAGGAATATTGACTTAAATTGCAAAAAAATATACTTTAAATGAGATTTTGAGATGAAATTTCATATTAATATGATTCAAAGTTGCAGGAAATAAAATTAATTTTAACCTGTAGGTCTGCAGCGTATACAGGGTGGTTAAGAAAAATCGAGTAAAATAACGAAATTTTATTTATATACTTTATTCGAGTATTTTAAGACTATCTATACAATGTATGGCCTCCACGGGCATCAATAACAGATTTACATCTTCTTTGCATACTACACATGAGGTTGTTGAACATTTCTTGAGGAATTTGGTTCCATAAATGGGGCAGAAGCTCTCTCAGATAATTTAAGGATTCTGGGGTAGGTTGATGATTATCTAATCTTCTTTGGAGCATATCCCATGCATGTTCTATGCAATTCAAATCTGGTGAGAGCGGAGGTATTGGTAAATGTGGAATACCAAGCTCCTCGCGCGCATTCTCAACTATGGCTGCACGGTGCGGTCTAGCGTTATACAAATTTAAAAGTTCCACCAAAACATTGTCAATGGACAAATTTGTAGATCTGTGCGCCCGTTGTAACATATCCCGGCCCAGACAATAACACTACCCCCTCGGAATGGATGGACTTCTTGGACCTAGCTAATACGATTACGGGGTATGCGTGGGATTGTCCATACCCTTATTCTTCGAGAATCTGAAAATCGACCATATCTGGATTCATCAGTGAAAAAGACACTACGCCATTGATCGTTACATTGATATGTTGCCTTGCCCATTCCAGTCTTCGACGCTTTTGGTCACGTGTTAATGGAACTACTCTTAATGGACGTCTAGAATCTAGATTCACCTCTCTCGAACGTCATCTGATGGTTTCGATGGAAACTTGGACCTCATCCGTATTTTGAAGAGTATTCCGTAGCATTCTACACGTAGATGTAAGCTTTCTTCTCGCCGAAACGGTGATGAAACGATCCTGAGAAGGTGTTGTTTTTCGTCGCCCACCAAGGCTAGTTCTTTCCACCACGGAACCTGTCTCCCTGAACCTATTCCAAAGACGAGATATCACATTTTGGCTGATTTGGAGCCTTTCCGCTACAACAACCTGAGTTAGGCCACCATGTAGCATTCCGATCGCCCTATTAGCCTCAGCGTTTGTTAATTTACGTCTTGGCATTTTCAGAAAACTCGTTTCAAATCGAAGCCGTTGATAACCTGACTCCATTTCGAAATAAGAACATTCATGAAGCATAGCAAAGAACCAAACTTCAGAAAAAAGGAGACCAGATTGACGAAATGTCTCATACTGATTTTTATTGGATAGAAGTTGTTATTGAGTTTTAAATGATTTTACAGCGATTTTCTCGAAGATTACATACTTTTCAAAACGATTGAATACGATATCCCTAACTCTTGTGGAGCAGTATTTTATAAAATTGATTCAATTTTACTATGTATTCAGTATTTTTCTAAAATACATATATCAAACTCATTATAATTGATAGTTTGAGGCTTTCACGACCAGATTCTATGACATTAAGAGAGTTTTCTGGGCTTATTGGCCGAGGGCCATTAGGAATTATTTCACCGAACGTTACGTCTTCATCTGCGGTAGGCATCTTCAGAGGATTCTTTGTCTGAGATTGTAACTCGAACGCTAATTTTTTGACTATGATGCCGAGGACTTTAAGTACTGAAGTTGATTGACCCATCGCTCCCTCTCCAAATTGGCTTGATTCGGGTTTTGTCTAAGCACAGCAAACATACGTCATGAGTGTTTCATCTTTTCTGTTCATTATATCTTTATAAATAGTTTCATAAATAGGTTCATCACTTTCGGAAATTCAGCGGTCGAGTTACAACCTCAGACCAAGAATCCTCTGAAGATGCCTACCGCAGTTGTGGGCGGAACGTTAGGTGAAATAATTCCTAATAGACCACGGCCAATAAGCCCGGAAGACTCTTTTAATTTCATTATATCTTTATGTTTATAAATCTCAATGGCTCCATATTCATCCTAGTATTGTAACTTTTGATATTTGAAATAACCTCTACCATTGAGAAAACTTTATTGTGTCCTCTGTTAGAGCATGTTCTGCTAGTGAGATTTTTCTGTCTGATTCAGTCGACAGCATCGTTCGTGCTCCTTAATTCTCGTATTAATACTTCGTTTTCTTGTACCAATGTAGACTTTGCCGCAATCGCATGGTATTCTGTAAATACCGGCTTGAGAAAGTGTCTTTTTTGTCTTTGCTATATGATATCTGATCATTTGTTCAAGTTATTGTGTGAGCTTATAAACGGTCTCGATGTTGTGCCTCTTCAGTATTCTACCAATCCTATCTGTGACCTTAGGGATGTATGGTAAGATAGCTCTTCCATTGGAGGTTATCATCACCCTGTCTTATTGTCCTCTGAAGTTTTTTGGCCTTATATCCGTTGGCGATGAATGCATGATGTAAATTGTAGATGTTAAAGTTCATCCCCCAGAAATACCGGCTCGCATAAGCGTCGGGCTCTCTCTAAGATTCTTTTGATAACTCCTAATAGACCATGACCAATAAGCCCGGAAGACCCTCTCAATGTCATTAAAATTGCCTAATCTCTTGCAAACTTCATGAACAATGGTCAGATAACCAGTCAGAAGAAAGTGGGTGTGATTTGCTAATGAGTGATCCCTTCGGTGCAGTGAACTTTCGATTCAATGAATCTTTCAAATGGAGCCTTTCTTCCAAAATGGATCATCAGGTTATCTTGGACTTTCTCGTTACTATTTGAATACCAAAATTCGGCGCTTTTCTTTCAGTAACCGTGTAGAAAATTCCACCGTGCATCGCAATTAGTAAAAGAAATGGTAACCCATACCCGCTCATCAATATTTCATGGCATGCGGATGATTAAAATGAGTTCCGTACGTCATAACAGTTAAAATTATCATGTTATCAGCTCCTCCCTACAAAACGAGAGAAAATACCTGCTGTCCGTTTCTAATTATCGATGGTGGATTTTCAATCGTCTCTAGAATACTCAATTGGGACCCCATTGTACCTGATGATGCCGACCTGACCTGGACAAAACGTGCGAATAATAAATTACACTTAATTCGGTTATTGGAGGCTACCGGATGAATTTCAAACGTCTTGACGAGCATTCAATTACTGGGTCGAAAAGTGGTTAAAAGTATGGTGTCGGTTTTTGGTTCAACCTGATGCGGCTTCTATTTCGCGGTATTAGATGGGTCTTATATGGTTATTAACGATCTGCGAACGCGCTCCTAATCATGGGGTTTTAGTCTTCAGGACATGTCCTCTTTCTTGGGGAATTTGAGGTTGTAAAGTCGTCATAAGTGGTCGTGAATCTTCAGTTAAGAATGAGATACCGTTTAAGTTACACACATACAGATTTACTTTCCTTCCATTAGTCTAAGATCGGTAAGTAAATCGACACTGATAATAGAATAAAACCTATTGCATAATGAATTTTGTATATTAGAATAGTATATTTATTTATTTCTCATTTGTAAACGTCAGTTTTCAAAAACACAATATTCATCAAGAAAGTTTATTTGATCAAATCACTAACTTGTAAAACTGACAGTTAACTTGCAAAATTTTTACAAGTTAGTAGCATTATTTACATTAGAAAATTTTGTTTTATCGTCATATATGTTGAAAATCATGGTACAATTGTTGTTTCCAGTAACACGGATTTTTGATGATGAAAGAGTTGATACTGATGATGATGAACCATCTGTTGACTCAGAAACTGCTGAACTCGAGGACTGCAGAACATTTGTACTCTCCTTACTACCAAATGATTTGCTAGACATTTCGATTTTTTTGTTGACCGAATCATCGACATAACTCATCGCAATTTCGGTGCTCTTCCACTCTCCTGCACGCTTTAGTGCTAAAATATCTCTACCCGAATCAGCAACCATAGTGGATCCAGTTCTGCGAAAAGAGTGGCCGGTGTATAACTCTGGGTCTTTTAAACCTAAATATTTCGCTATTTGCTTTGGGACACCACCAGTAGTGTGCTGGCCAGCATTAAGGGAAATGCACTTTCCATGTCGGCATGTCAAAAAAATCTTAGGCTTTCTGTTCTAGGAGGCCGAAGATATTTTCTGTATAACATGCAGTGCTTGAAGCTGCAGCCATCATCGATTATGGTGAATCTTCTTGTTAAATTTTTTGTTTGCCGCAATGTCACAATAACGTATTTTTCCATATCTTCTACCTCATTCATGTTTAAGGAGAGAATTTCGTCACATCCACAACATCCAAAAATCCCAAATATTGTTACAATTTTCGCCAGCAACCACTGGTCATCAGGAGCATGTAAAAGAAATTGTTCAGCCTCTTCTTTACTTAATACCTTGGCCTTTTTGGCGTATAACGCTCATTTTTTCATTTCAGAAACGCTATTACCTTTTGAAATCTGCAAATGACAACTTTCAATAAATTTTTTTAAGGAAAACAAACCTGCGAACAGGGGCATTTTCTTTCATTTCCAAGCAGCTTTTCAGCATAGACTATTTTGCCCATAAAATTTTAGGGCTGAATCTAGCTGATGTTGATTCAAATAGACCAACAAAACATCTTCAGTTACCCCAATCACACTATTTTTGTTTCGCCACTTTTTGAAGTCGTCGTATTCTCGCTCGTACCTTGAAGCTGATTTTGCAGGAAATAAACTTGATGCTACACTGCTGGCTGCCTCAATAATTTCTTTTGTTACATTCATTTTCGCTTGCGCCAAAACAAATGTAAAGAAAAATAAACAGACATGTTCATGGCAACGCTTCCATAGCTTACGACATTTGCGACAAATTATTGAGATTTTTTTGGAATTTATCTAACCTTTTTACAAATGAGAAACAAATAAAATATAAAACAATACACGCAAGGTAACGGGTTTTACTAGCTCAAGGAGGTAACTGACTCGCCTGCGGCTCGTCAGTTATATCCTCCATTCGCCAGTAAAAACCCTCTTACCTTGCTAGTAATGTTGCAAAATTTTTGAAGTAAGAAAATTGGAAGGAGTACACTGGCTAAGAAGAACATCTGCTACACTTCTTATTGATGGTGGCGGTGACCTCACTTGTCTTAAAAGACATGGAGGTTGGAAATCGAGTACGGTAGCAGAAGGATATATTGAAGAATCAACAAAGAGTATAGGTACTGCCAGAAAAATATTGCAACCTGACAAAAAAGGTACAAGTACCTGTTCAGATATTTCTTCGAATGTTTAATCAACAGTTACGGAGAATATTTTGAGTTGTTCTAACATTAATGAAAATCTTTTGAATTGTTCGGAAATTGTTAGTGATAATTTCAGTGGTGCTTTGAATTTTGGCAATTATTGTTCCAACTGTACATTCAATATCACTATAAATAACAACTAAACACCTATATATATATATATAGTTTCTCAATTAGTTTGTTTTACTAAGTTTGTAAAAGACAATGTTTTTTCTTCAAATTTCTATTAGAGAGCTCAAATGCAATTACTTTAAGTCCTAGGCAGAGACAACAATGAATGGATCAACTCCTTCACTAAATTTGTCCGATTCAGGCTTTGTCACCCATCCTTGTCTATATCATTCCAGATCACATAAAGCTATCTTTGTTCTATTTCAGCGGCCCTGCAAGTAGAGGCGCTGCGTACGCTTTTGTTGTCTCCGCTATTATATTATTATGTCACATTGAATTTTATCGGTACGTTTAGAACCTGTCACATCTATAATATAATAGTAATGATTAATAGAAAAGAGATGTTTTCATCCGAAAGACATCATCGGAAATAATTATCGATGCCATAAGTAAGCCAGAACATTTTGTATTTAGTTCTTCTATAACTGAGAAACACGTTTGGCAAGGATGCACTGACAGCACATCGGAACCTGTCCCTGTGTTATTCATACATAGAATATAAATCATCCACATTCTGCAGCAACTCTTTTCATGAATTAGCACTGAAATCGAGCGGCATGTGTTTCGAGGCACAGCTAATGTTTATTTCATTCGACGGCGACTGCAGCGATGATGCAAACGTTCGTAGATTCCTCTATGAAATAATGAAAATTCTTCTTTTTTAATCGTTTGTGATTTAACAATGAAAAAAGCATAGAATATTAAGGGAAGAGCATTTGTATTGTTTTTGTTGACCGGAATTGAAACTGAAAATATACTTGAATAATAATATGAATAAGTGAGGATAAGACTAATTTCACCCCTTACATTGAAAATATACTGTTCCACAAGAATTAGGGATATCGTATTCAATCGTTTTGAAAAGGATGAAATCTTCGAGAAAATCGCTGTAAAATCATTTAAAACTCAATAACAACTTGTATCCATCCAATAAAAATCAGTATGAGACATTTCGTCAAGCTGGTCGCCTTTTTTCTGAGGTTTGGTTCTTTGCTTATGCTTCATGAATGTTCTTATTTTGAAACGGAGTGAGTTTA
Source organism: Hippodamia convergens (assembly GCA_038502775.1). Lineage (NCBI taxonomy): Eukaryota > Metazoa > Arthropoda > Insecta > Coleoptera > Coccinellidae > Hippodamia > Hippodamia convergens. Next base: position 88,751,199 of record CM076607.1, on the reverse strand, counting down.
TCAACGGCTCCGATTTGAAATGAGTTTTCTGAAAATGCCGAGACGTAAATTAACAAATGCTGAGGCTTATAGGGTTATCGGAATGCTACAGGGTGGCTTAACTCAGGTTATTGTAGCGGAAATGCTCCAAGTCAGCCAAAGTGTGTAATTCGACTTTGGAATAGGTTCAGAGAGACAGGTTCCGTGTTGGAAAGACCAAGGCTTGGTGGGCGACGAAAAACAACACCTGCTCAGGATCGTTGCATCACCGTTTCAGCGAGAAGAAAGCCTACATCTACGTGTAGAATGCTACGGAATACTCTTCAAAATGCAGATGGGGTTCAAGTTTCCATCGAAACAATCAGATGACGTTTGAGAGAGGTGAATCTAGGTTCTAGACGTCCATAAAAGGAGTTCCATTAACACGTGACCATAAGCGTTAAAGACTGGAATGGGCAAGGCAACATATAAACTGGAACGATCAATGGCATAGTGTCTTTTTCACTGATGAATCCAGATATGCACGATTTTCAGATTCTCGAAGAATAAGGGTATGGACAATCCCACGCATACCCCGTATTCGTCGCTATGTCCAAGAAATCCATCTATTCCGAGGGGGTAGGTTATGGTATGGGCCGGGATATGTTTCAACGGGCGCACAGATCTACACATTTGTCCTGGGAATATTACCGCCTTACACTATAGGGAGCATGTCATTGAAAATGTTTTGCAACATTTTCACGCTGCTATTGGTGAAACTTTTCAATTTCTAGACGATAACGCTAGACCTCACCGTGCAGCCATAGTTGAGAATGCGCGCGAGGAGCTTGGTATTCCACATTTACCAATACCTCCGCACTCACCAGATTCGAATTGCATAGAACATGCATGGGATATGCTCCAAAGAAGATTAGATAATCATCAACCTACCCCAGAATCCTTAAATGATCTGAGAGAGCTTCTGCCCCGTTTATGGAACCAAATTCCTCAAGAAATATTCAACAACTTCGTGTGTGGTATGCAAAGAAGATGTCAAGCTTTTATTGATGCCTGTGGAGGCCATATATTGTATTGATAGTCTTGAAATGCTTAAATTCTCTGGAAATAAAATTTCGTTATTTAACTCGATTTTTCTTAACCACCCTGTATACGCTGCAGACCTACAGGTTACAATCAATTTTATTTGCTGCAACTTGAAATCATATTAATATGAATTTTCATCACAAAATCTCATTTGAACTATATTTTTTTGCAATTTAAGTCAATATAACTAACTCATGTGGAGCAGTTTATTTACCAATTACGAATACAACACGACAAAAATCGTTCAGAATACTAAATAATTCCTCGATTCGAAACACTAATAAACGCTGTAAAAAGTACCAAATCACTAACTCAAATTTGACAACTATGATCAAATGGATCTAAATTGGTTCTTCAATATGGCCGATTTAGATCAAAACTGTTTCCCAAAGATTATAGAGTTAGAAAGATAGGAAACGCCCTTACATCTGTGGAACTAAAATCCGACTACGATTTTTATCTAGTTTCTTACTTTTGACACCTAGATGGCGCTGAAAACATAATTCAGTACAGAAAACTATTTTAATAGGCGCGAAATTCGAATTATACTTTTCATAAATTTCCATTAATTTGAGTAATCTTTGTCGAGCTTTTAGAGAAACATCCTGATCGACAAAACAAAAGCAGAGCTCCGTTTTTTGATCAGGATGATATTTTCCATCTACACATTGTTTTGAATTAAATGAAATACGCTTCTGGATTCTTTATATTTTTATTTGAAATGATTGTGTAAAATCAACTACAATACAATGTTGAGAACATTTCAAAAATTTGTTCACAGAATTATTATAACAATTTCAACTTATTGATACAGTGAACTCTCGATTAATCGAACATCGATAAGTCAAACAGTTGTTCTGGACCCGATTCATACATATCTTATCCAGTGTATTTTAACCTCAATGAGTCTAGAGGGTCTAGTAGATGAGTCGAACTGCTGGAAGGGTCGTCAAGAGAACCACCACCTCTATAAGTCGTTCTTCTGACCACCATTGCCTCTATGAGTGGAACTTTTTGATCTAATGAATGAGACCGAAGAAAATTCGGTTCGCAAACAAATTTTTCAGAACAATATATTTTTGCCCCGAAACCTCTATCCATTTGACAACACCGAAAATAGAAAGCAATGAACAAGACAGTTACATGATACGAGTTTCAAAACTTACATTTCCATTCTCTTTGGTAATGCAAAGAATGCACATTCAAGATTATTCTTTCTATTATTTCTGCAATTAATCACCATGCATTTCGAATGTCGGCCAGTTTTTAACACAAAATTTATAACAGAAAAACACACAAACCAAGATTATGGAGTGAGCTAGATGCTACTCGAGTTATTTCAGTGGAAAATACGCGAGATAATATAATCATCATTCAGCAAAAATATTTATTCAAGTATTTCTTTCAAAATTGACAACAGCCTACTAATAATCTCTATATAATCTATGCCAAATGGACCCTATTTGAATATTTTAACCATAGACCGATTACTTCTGAAAAACAGATGTCGCTGACATCACTGTAGTCGCTTCGTTTCCCATCTTTATACTCTATAATCTTTGGACGATATGTTCTTTCCTTCATATTCTTTATTCTATGTGCATCTCGCAGAAGTAACCTCGGGAAATTCCTCATAGAACTTCTTCCCACTTTTAGCGTAAAGAAGAATAAGAGGATCGTTTCTCATTATCCACCTAATAATCTGTGTTAATGTTTCCAATAACATTTCGTTGATGGAAACATTACAGAAACGTACCAACTGATCTGAACGTACAGTTACTTGCATGAAAACACGGGAGTTTATTGCGTCCATTGGTATGAATTCCCCATATGCAAATTCGCTAAATTATTCATGTAGATTCAAATGGTAATGACATAAGATTGATATGACGTTTCGAGAATGGACTTCTCTGATTCTATGATTGATGTAGAATTGAGAAGTGTTTTTCGGAGAATCATTATGAGGTACTACCTTTTCTCTTAGATCTGGAAAAAAATTTACCATACATCCCATTTTTGGTGAATTCGTGTTGCTTCACAAATACAGGGTGTCAAATTCGAACGCTGGCGATCCCCTCTGGTCGTAGTCAACGCAATAAATCCACTCGAAACATTATATTACTGGTCAATCTTGTTACAATCGCAAACTCTCCCATCAAATATATAAATCTTAATGAAGTGACGTCGCGCAAAAACATGTGTGAAAAAGCATGTAGTTATGAGATTATTGTCATTAATTCATTTAGTAAGGAATGCCGATAGCTACCATCGTCGAATGCCCTAGCTGATTAATTTAATCCGAGATCTATCAGGGAAATAGTTAATTTAAAATCATTTATGTTGTAAGAGTAAAGTGGTACTTGAAGATCGGCTCTTCTTAGAAATACCATTCATTTCTTTTCGACTCTGAATACAGTCATTCACTCAGTTTAAGAACGAACATTCAGAGTCGAAATTCATACTTTTGAAAAGGTGGGAATAAGCTGAAAACTAGTTGAGAAACTCTGAAAAATGATTTAATGAGTCTCATCAATTAACGTATACATATCTCCCAGTGATGGATCAGTCGAAAAATTTCTCAGGAACTTTGGAACTTTGGATCCAAAAGATCTTAGTGAGAACCAACTATACCGACTTCCTTTATTTTATTTTATTATATTTTTATTATTTTATTATATTATACTAATTATGCCTATTATTTTATGGAAGTCAATGGAGGAGAATTTGAACATTTTTTTTAAAAACGCAGATCTAATTCTTTTTATTGTAAGCATGATAAAATGATTAAATTTATTCAAAAATGTGATTTTTCCAAGATTTTTCAAGTTTGTAAAAAAGTCTCAGTAAAAATGGGTTATTTATACATTGTAAAAATAACCAAAATATTCAAATTGACTCATTAGAGCTTCTGCGGAAACGGTTCATTAAAATTAGGCTTTTCCAAGCTTCCAACATCTTTGAAATGAATTATCACTCAACTCCTCTTCCCTATTCAATTTTGAAGAGTTGCTTTAGGGGGTTGATCGTTCAAGACTCAAATATAACTCGAAAGTTGTCCCAAAAAAAATCATTCGACCAGTTTCGGGAAATTTTTGCCGCAGTTGAACTAAACACTATTAATGATTTGAATAGCATTGATTGGAGGATATAGAATTTTTTTCAAATGGCAATTTTAGAGGCATCAATAAAATGTTACGTGGATTGAAAGGAGAGATTTTGGGTTATTCTCGAAAACACATTAAAAAAATTGTCTCCTCAACCGTGACTCTCACAAAAAAGTTTGTAAATATACTGCTCATAACACATAATGATTATGCTCAATTGAGTTAATTATTTACTGAATTGAATTCATAATTTTGAAACATAGATAAATTCAAAATAGTAATGAGAGATATGGGGTACTGATGAGGCCAAATAAGGCCGAAACCGGTCTATCTCTTCTCTCAGTGACAAAATCTGATTTCATTTCCCCAGTCCTCAAGATGAATAATCTGTTTCCTATGAATTGTAGATGGTATTTATTTCGATGATTAATAATTTGAATTTATCTATGTTTAAAAAATGTTCTCGGTACGGCCTTCGTAACGGCAAAGAATTTTTTGTTTTTTCTCACTGAATCAGGGTCTTTATAAATGATTGAAAAATCCCGATTAGCTTTGGATACTATCATGTTCGAAATAAGTTTTGAAGTTTTCAGGGCAAATTCTAAAAATAATTTCGAAATTGGTCTCATTTTGAAAAGCACATCTCAGGAATTTCTTCAAAGAAATTGTCGAATTTTCAGGATTTATCAGGGAAAATATACTGCTCCTCAAAAGTTAGGGATATCGTATTCAATCGTTCTGAATAGTATGTAACCTTCGAGAAAATCGCTGTAAAATCATTTAAAACTCAATACCAACTTGAATCAATCCAATAAAAATCAGTATGAGACATTTCGTCAATCTGATCGCCTTTTTTCTGAAGTTTGGTTCTTTGCATATTTATGCTTCATGAATGTTCTTATTTTGAAATGGAGTCAATTTATCAACGGCTTCAATTTGAAACGAGTTTACTGAAAATGCCAAGACGTAAATTAACAAACGCTGAGGCTTATAGGGCTATCGAAATGCTACAGGGTGGCCTAACTCAGGTTGTTGTAGCGGAAAGGCTCCAAGTCAGTCAAAGTGTGATAACTCGACTTTGGAATAGGTTCAGGGAAACAGGTTCCGTGTTGGAAAGACCAAGGCTAGTGGGCGACGAAAAACAACACCTGCTCAGGTTCGTTTCATCAGCGTTTCGGCGAGGAGAAAGCCTACATCTACGTGTAGAATGCTACGGAATACTCTTCAAAATGCAGATGGGGTCCAAGTTTCCATCGAAACCATCAGACGACGTTTGAGAGGGGTGAATCTAGGTTCTAGACGTTCATTGAGAGGAGTTCCATTAACACGTGACCATAAGCGTCAAATACTGGAATAGGCAAGGCAAGATGTCCATTGGAACGATCAATTTCGTAGTGTCCTTTTCACTGATGAATCCAGATATGGACGATTTTCAGATTCTCGAAGAATAAGGGTATGGACAATCCGACGCATCGTAATCGTCGCTATGTCCAAAAGTCCATCCATTCCGAGGGGGGTAGTGTTATGGTATGGGCCGGGATATGTTTCAACGGGCTCACAGATTTACACATTTGTCCTGGGAATATGACCGCCTTACGCTATAGGGAGCATGTAATTGACAAAGTTTTGCCAAAATTTCACGCTGCTATTGGTGAAACTTTTCAATTTCTTTTCTAGACGATAACGCTAGACCGCACCGTGCAGCCATAGTTGAGAATGGCGCGCTCACCATATTTGAATTGCATAGAACATGCATGGGCTATGCCTATGCTCCAGAGAAGATTAGATAATCATCAACTTACCCCAGAATTCTTAAATGATCTGAGAGAGCTTCTGCCCCGTTTATGGAACCAAATTCCTCAAGAAATGTTCAACAACCTCGTGTGTAGTATGCAAAGAAGATGTCAAGCTGCTATTGATGTCCGTGGAGGCCATACATTGTATTGATAGTCTTAAAATGCTTGAATTTTCTGGGAAAAAATTTCGTTATTTTACTCGATTTTTCTTAACCTCCCGGTATACGCTTGCAATTAAAGTCAATATCCCTAACTCATGTGGAGCAGTTTAACTCCAAGAATGCCCTAAAAAAATTTGACGGTTCATGTGCCGAACTCCCTGTTGATTATAATAATGCGATACATAAAGCTGATTATAGATTTTGTTTGTAAATTTTACTTCTGTCATGCTTATAGAATAAATAAGATATTCGTGGTTCCAATTTTCTTGGGATTCTAATGCCCACATTCGATTCTTTGAAATGTGTTCTAAAATTCAGAAGTCTTTCAAAATATTTCACGAAAAAGACTCAGTTCATAACAAAAAGAACAACTATCTAGATCCTTCAGAGCCATAAATAATAAAAATCGTATTCCTTGGTACAAGTATTTCTTTCCCATGATGAAAATTTTGGTTACGCCACTGCAAACCGGAAACACATGGAAGCCATATTGGTGGACCCTCTCGGATGCCTTCATATTTCACCTTAGACTCTTCCCTAAGGGCCAGTTTCATAATCAGTTTTAAAGTCCCTTTAATTTTAAAGCTCCTTTAAGTTCAATATTTCGGTTTCATAACACATTTAACTTTCTTAAAGCCACTTTATATTTAAAGGCCCAAATTCGGGACTTTAGCAGCTAAAGTATCCTTCAGCCCTGAATTCCTAACCTCTCGTGTTCAAACTGTCAACTCATTTGAGGTTAGTTATGTTGTGTTTTATTTCGAAATTCAAAATCAACTTTCACAAGTGGAATGAGAATACGAAAATGAGAGTATGGAAACGTATAGATTTCCAATTTCGAAATGAGACTACAATTAGACACCATACGGCTCATGGTAAACATGCAGTTCACATAAGTGATTTCAATGACATGTTTCCTATCAATAGGAAAAGGAATTAGGTGATAATTAAAATTTTTTTGCTGATGCAGTCAATGGGAAACATGTTAAAATTCAATCATAACAGGTCATTTTGCTATTTACTTTCCTACGTTCCAGAAATTAGAATTCCAAGACTGAAATCCCATAAACCTATTTGGTCGAATAACTTTCTGAATTTGAACTTCAGCTACAAGGAAATCTGGAAATCCGATCTAATATCTGATCCATCGAATAAAGTTCCTGGTTTTAACCTTCCCAGGAGAATATGGTCCCTTCTTAATCGAATAAGAACAGGTCATGGTCGTACCAACAGCATGCTTTTCGAGTGGAATTCAGTTGATAGTCCTAATTGTGAATGTGGTGAATCAGAGGAAACAGTTGAACACCTAATTAATAATTGTTCGATTTATAAATTCCAAGATGGTATTAGAGCCCTACACAACATATCGAACTCATTTTTGCAATGGGTTGAAAATTTTAGATCAATTTGATTTAGTATAATTTGAATTCTCTCGCTGTTCCGTCTTTTTTTCTTTTCAGGTTGGAGTTTATGTTTGAAAATCTTTCCTCCGAAGAGCCCTTCCGATAGTCGTGATGTCTTTCTATATAGAATATTCAGATACAACAATTTTATTTTATTTTTTTTTATGGGGAGACAGGTTTTTTCAGCTGAGGTTTTTTCCCCTGGCTTTATAGTATCGTATGATACTAGTGATGATAGTATCGTATGATACTATAGTATCATACGAAGAATGTTATGGTATATATTTTGCTATATTAAGCTGATGCAATTGGTGAAAATAAATGCTTATTCAAAGATTATGTTTATTCAATTTTTTTTCCTATTTCGATTTCTAAATCTAATGATGTTAATCTGAGGCAATGCTCCCTTTTGTCAGCCACAATCATCAATTCCATTTTTCTTTTGTAATATTCAGTTTGGGATTGGTATTTTCCCCCAAATTTCTAGTTGTATATTTCAAATTTGAACTTGAACGTCATATCCACATGACATGAAAATAACATAACCTCCTTCAATTTTAAGATGGCTGTGGTTAAATACAACTGCAACTGTCCATTTTAGGTCAAATGAAACGATTTCAGTTATGCCAACATACAACATTTCACCTAAAGTCGCCTTTACGTAAAGTCCCATTTAATTTCATTATGAAAACTAAACTAAAGCCGACTTTTACTAAAGTGATTTTAAGGGGTTTATTATGAAACTGGCCCTAATCTAAGTATTTCACTAATGCCCCTTCCTTCACTTCTTCCTTCCTTACTTTCTGGACAAGCCTTGTACATCTAATGGCCTTGACTTCGCCCTCATAAATCGACCACAACAAGACATTTTCGAGCGTCGTGTTTATCCACGTGGTCATTGCTGCCAATTTTTAAAACCCACGAGGCATCATCGCGAAATTAAGCGCCAATTTTTTCTCCGTAATTTTTTGCGTCCGATAATTGCCAGAACGGGTCGATTCGACCTTTCGTCCCATTTTAAACCCGGCTGCTTTTCTGTATTCGAGTCAGACAATCGTGGAACTCACGTGTTACGAAGTAGGCATTGCCGTTATAATAAAATGCGTAAAGTGCACTCCTTTGAGCGGCAATTCGGGTGGGTGAATCTTGCACTACATCTGCCGTAGAAAAATTTTCACTGCCCGTTGGATAATACGCGTTTATATCACGAAAAACCCGTTTCGTCTCATCGATTCTTGTTTGTTTATGTTAATGCTTCCGATGATAGCCACATCTCGATGAATATTCATTGGAATAATTTATTTACAAGTTCCAATTTTTGGTTAATTGATTTGTTGGGTGACTTTATACCTATTATAGGCACAAGGAGTCGTGAAAAAATAATAAATAATGTAATGAACTCATTACAGCATTGTTTTCAGTTTTACTTTTCATTTTGTGGTTGTTAACACTGACTCTATAAATTTTCAATGCACGTCAATTCAAATTCCGTAAGCTGTAATTTTTCGTAATAGTAACACCAACTGCCAAGATACAGTACAAAAGTCTCTAGGATGTATAATCTAAATTTTTCAGTAAATTACGAGAGTATTTCACAAAACTTGTCTGAAATAGAGAAAATATCGTCTAATACTCGTTGCAGAACGTTATCCAACACTCATGCTTTCGAAAAGTCGTTCCTTCATAGCTCGTTTTAGAATTTCTCATTCGTATTGGAATAAACACCCATTCTGCAACTTGTTTCAGAATATTCTATTTCAGGAAGGTCTTTAGAGTCTAAAGTGTAGACTCTCTTCAGAGAAACTCTCTGTCGATTTTTAATTAAAAAAAAATACGTGAGGCACTCGAGGACTAAAGCTATTGCATAGCATCTATTCAAAAATAAGATGATAATATTGTTGATTTAAAATATTTATGTATCTTACATTACATGTAGGTTATTCAGGAATGTTTATCATTTAAACTATAGGTTTATGGTAACTGAAATAAGAAACATAAGTTTGAGACTTAATGTCTTCTAAATATCTGGAAAATACCGCGTCAATAGTGGTCCCATATTTTGTTGTGGATTCCTGTGGATCATAATTCATTTTTAAATTCAATTTTTCCGAAAGAAAAGTTGTCAACCGCTCTGATTTTTTATCAGTGAAGTTAATGTTGAAATCGCCAGCCAAGATTAGTGGAAATTTATTACCATTTCTACCAAGTATTTTCGACCCTTCTTCAGTGTACTCCAGTAAAGTGCGATGAATAAAATGCTCTACCTCGTCCAATTTCGGATTCGGAGAAATGTAAATTGCTACCATGACTATATGTAGGCCATTTCTAAGTTTGCATAAGCATGCACAAATATCTCCAACTAATGAGCGTATAACATTAACATTGCTAACGTCTTCAATATTTATTTAAATTTTCGGAGTCATAATATTAGTAACATTATTTCTATTTTGGTAAATAGCTACCCCACCTTTTGGAACAGTATGTCGTTTGAATTGAACAATACAATTGAAATTAGGTATTTCAATCGGATTATCACGCGTCTTGCATGTTTCGGTAAGAAGCAACACATTGGTTTGTCTCGTAACTGAATCTTGTAAATCGTATTTGTGACTATGTAAACTTTGGCAATGGAAAGTCATTATTGAAATGCCATTTCTATTACTAATGAAATCTAAGACACTTTGAGCTATCGTCTGAACACTATTTAAAGACAGTCTTTTGAATTCTTGCAACAAAGATGGAGTCGATGCAGCTTGCCTTCGATTATGATAAAACTTAAATGCAGAATTATCATTTTTTGTCTTAATTTTTCAATATTAGTTACCCTAGAGAGTGCAACATAGACGAGTTCCTGAGAATGTGATTTACTATACTCATATACTATTTCGTCACAAGTTCCACCTTGCGACTTATGTATAGTTAGAGCAAGAGCTGAAGTTAATGGAAAATGTTTGCGTTTGGCTATATATTTTCTATCCGATGTTAATGAAATATTTGCCATTCGTAATTCAATGGCAACAGCGAGATTGCCGACTCCATTTTGCACTGTGGCTGCACGCATCCGTCTAGTCGCAAGCACCCAAACACCGTGCCGAAGTCTTCCGAACTGAACCGACGATACACGGCTGTGTTAGGTTTTTTCGTTACGGAATTTCTACATTCGGTCGCCGCGCTAAAAGACTGAGATAAAAGCCATGCAATAGCTTAAAAGTACTATTTTGACTGAACCTGAATCGAATTTATAATGAATATATAAATATACTATGTACATATATTATTTAAAAAACTATCAACAACTAATAATTCAAATTCAACCAAAAATTTCTTTTCAGGATGAACAAATTCTTCTATCAGATAAAATGGTATCCGAGGAACAAAGGTCCAATACTCGTACTGCTGCTCTCCCTCATGGTCACTTCGAATTTGTCCAAAGAGAAATCGTATTCCAGGCAGAAGCGTTTCCTTTGGATAACAGAAGACGGCAGGTTAGCTCTCCCTCCTGGCACCACGTTGGTTATGACCCCCTCGTTATCTCTGCCCTTTGTTAGATACCCACCAGATGGATTTTTCTCGAACATGACCATCAGCCTTCCTTTCACGAGTAAGTAACTGTATAATCGGTGATGCAGATTGAAAAAAGGTCAAGTAGTTATAGTTTAAAAGAGGTTACAGTCCACTGCGCCCTTCTTGTCTATTGTGCCCCCTGACAAAGCTGTTCTCTCCACACCTTTTACAGCTCGCCTGCCAGTTCCAGGGATCTAATGAAATCCAATATCTGGGAAGGCTTCAGCGAGGCTAATTCCTTATAAGTAAGCACTATTGTAACGTTAATCAGAAAAGTTATGAGAGTGCTCTAATTGTTGGATTCGAGAAGAGCAGAAAGCTTGAGATAAAACTTGAGAGCTCAGGGTTATAATGAGTAGATCATACCGATTTATTGAGTTATCCATCACTAGAGGAGATCTTCCAAGGTGAAACCAGGATGAGAAGCTGTCAACCAGTTGCATGTGTATTACAATTGACCGTTGAACCATATCAGAGAAGTTCACATCGTGTTCTGCAGGAGGTCAATAGATCTACGGTTCACCCTGGAGATTTTAGGATTCATTCATCTGAAACTCGAGACAATGAGCAATATATAACAAGAGGTGAACAGGAGAGAAATGAAATCAACTAATTGAAATAATGAGATGAGGATGAAAAAATAATAAATCAGAATTCATTACCAGAGACAAAGACATGAGAATGTTGAATTGTGGTGCAACATCACCATTTCCATTTGAGAAATCGATATATGTACAGGGTAATTCACTAATCTTGGTAACCCCAATTTTCTCGAAAACGTCCGAATATTTTTTCATTCTGTGAATGGCGTTTTGAACAAGTCAATGTCGCATAAAAATCTGCGGAATAAATAAAGACGGCAGGCGTCGCGGCGCTATCAAAAATTTTTTCTCCAGGAACATACCTTTTTTATCTTGTCATTCGAAAGATAATTTCATTGAGAATTTTTTTTTCGAATACATTTTTTATCCATTTTTAACCATCTGCGACCTGCAGCGTGTTTTATGTTAATTCTATTTAATTTTTTTTTCTGTATTGTGGTAGTATGCCTTTATGTGGAGACAGATATGATTTCGTGCCTTGAATTCAAGGGGGCTAGTTTTCTTGTGGATGTGCCTCTTCAAATCAGATGAAATATGTGGCTACAGCAAGATAGGGCTCCATGTCACAACGCTGCCATTGTGAAGAGATATTTAGATCAAGAATTCGAAAATAAATGGATAGGAACCAATGGACCCATCAGATATCGTATGACCTAACGCTCATGTATTACGTTCTGAGGGGTACCCTAAAAAATATGGTATACCAAACTGATTCTAATAACTTGGACCTCTTGAATATTAAGATAAGAAACGCATGTGCCCAAGTAGACCCTTATATTCTGACCAAAGCAACTTATAATGAAATAGGGGAATGATTTAACTTATGTATGGATCATAATGGCCGGTATATAGAACATATGATTCGAAATGTTTATTGTTATAAGATATAATATTTAATGAATATAATGATAGAGAAATAGTTTGTTACAAAGCCTCCGTCATTTTACGAAACAAAATCATATCTAGGTCTTCTAGACATTATGATCCATACAAAAGTCATAACATTTCCCTATTTCATTATAATTTCATTATTTGGTCAAAATATAAGGGTCCATTTATTTTCGAATTCTTGATCTCAATATCTCTTCACAATGGCAGTGTTGTGACATGGAGCCCCATCTTGCTATATCCACATATTTGATCTTATTTGAAGAGGCAGATTGTTTAGAAAACTAGCCTTCTTGAATTCAAGGCAAAAAATCTATGTCTCCAAATAAATGCATACAACACAATACAGAAAAAAATAAATAGAAAAGAATTAACATAAAACACGCTGCAGATCGCTGAGGTAAGGAATGAATGAAAATCCATCTTTCGAATGATATGATAAAAAAGGTAGGTCCCTAGAGAAAAAATAATTTGCATCTCAAGTCGACATTGACTTGTTCAATACCCTATTCACAGAATGAAAAAATATTCGGACGTTTTCGAGAAAATTGGGGTTATCAAGATAAGTGAATCACCCTATACATAAATATATGTCTGAATAGTCTATGTGAATCGAATTGAGCTGTAAATTGAGTCGAACCAATGATGAATATCAATATTCATGTAGATTCTTCATGATCTTACACGTGGACATATTTCATACATTATGAAAAGCATGAAAATGGAATAATTAATAATTCAAAGGAAACCTATTTGAGTAGAAAATTGTACGATATTGCGAGAAATCTCTAATTATTCAATGAGGTGATCTAAAAAAAATTAACTTCAGTTTTAACACAAGAATAGTTGTTAACACTATCGAGTATAGCTGCATTTTTGTTTGAATTCCATTTTTTGCTGTCTTTTTTTCTGAATTTCGACTATTTTTCATACAATTGAATGAATATTGTCGATTTGGAAAATAATAGTATATTCTAAAACAAATTGCAGAATGAGCTCCTATTTCAACACGAATACGAAATTCTAAAACGAGCGACGAAGGAGCGAGTTTTCGAAACCATGAGTGTTGGAATTGCCTTCTGCAACGAGTATTCGACGATATTTTCTCTATTTCAGTCAAGTTTTGTGAAATACCTCGAAATCCCAATGAACATTCAGATTAGTGATTTTTGTATTGTATCTTGGCAGTTGGTGTGACTTACGAAATTTGACAGATTACGGAATTTGAATTGATTTGATTTGAAAATTGAGAGGATCGGAGGTCAGTACTGACAACCACAAAACGAAAAATATAACTGAAAACAATGTTGTAATGTGTTTCATTACAGCACTACTTTTAGTACTGTAATGAACTCATTAAGATACTGAAATAGAGAAATTATCATGATTATCTGTAGCGCCACCAGTGGGTGAGAACGGAAGCTTTTCATTCGACGTAATACTTGACTATTGTGATGATTTTGTCCATTACATGATTTGTTTTTTTTCAGTCGATTTCAACAAACTAGGATTGACAGACAACGAGAACCCCTATGGGGTACTGCCCCCCCTCTTGGCTAGATCGATGGGCAGAGCAGCCGGAAACCTCCTTGGAGATTACATCGGTAGATACATGAACCATCGACGGTCGAAGAGAGGCCTGAAAGGAGACCCTCCAAAGCTACCCCGGGAGCACCAAAACGTCTTCCACGGGGGTGAAAGGGCCCTGCTTTATTTCCTGGTCGAGGATTTCCTGGAGAATTTCGGAATGAATGGAAAGGCGTGCTTGCTGAGGGCTATTTGCGAGGTGCATGCCTACCAACTGAGTAATTTAGGGTTGTTGGGAGAAATGCTCAAGTTGTTTTTGACGTAAGTATCATAACCTCCTATACAAAGATTATAGAGTTAGAAAGATAGGAAACGCCCTTGTATCTGTGGTACTAAAATCCGACTACGATTTTTGGCTAGTTTCTTACTTGTGACACATAGATGACGCTGGAAACATTATTCAGTACAGAAAACTATTTCAATAGGCGCGAAATTCGAAACACATTTCTCATAAATTTTCATTTAATTGAATACTTTGTCGGGCATTTAAAAAAATATCCTGATCGACAAAAAAAGCAGGGCCCCGCTTTTTGATCAGGATGCTCTTTTCTTCCGCATATTGCTTTGAATCAAATGAAATACGCTTCTGGATTCTTTATATTTTTATTTGAAATGATTGTGTAAAATCAACTGCAATACAATAATTATGAAATTGAGTACATTTCAAAAATTTGTTCACATATTAGAGAATTATCATAACAATTTCAAGAACTTATTGTGAATGAACTCTCGATAAATCGAACATCGATAAGTCAAACTGTTGTTCTGGACCCGATTCATACATATCTTACCCAGTGTATTTTAACCTCAATGAGTCTAGAGGGTCTAGTACTAGTAGATGAGTCGAACTGCTGGAAGGATCGTCAAGAGTACCACCACCTCTATAAGTCGTTCTTCTGACCACCATTGCCTCTATGAGTGGAACTTTTTGATCTAATGAATGAGACCGGTTCGCAAACAAATTATCCAGAACAATATATTTTTACCCCGAAACCTCTATCCATTTAACAACACTGAAAATAAAAAGCAATGAACAAGACAATTACATGATACGAGTTTCAAAACTTACATTTCTATTCTCTTTGGTAATGAAAAGAATGCACATTCAAGATTATTATTTCTGCAATAAATCACCATGCATTTCGAATGTCAGCCAGTTTTTAACAAAAAATTTATAACAGAAAAACACACAAACCAAGATTATGGAGTGAGCTAGTTGGTACTCTTGTAGATTTCGAGTTATTTCAGTGGAAAATACGCGAGAAAATACAATCATCATTCAGCAAAAATATTTATTCAAGTATTTCTTTCAAAAATGACAACAGCCTACTAATAATTTTTATATAATCTATGCCAAATGGACCCTAATTAAATATTTTAACCATAACCCGATTACTTTTGAAAAACAGATGTCGCTGACATCACTGTAGTCGCTTCGTTTCCCATCTTTATACTCCATAATCTTTGCTTCTAGACAGAGTGTCGCAAAATTAAGTAATTTTGGTTTATAATTTTCCTCAGTGTGCGCCTGCGCGAAATGCGCAAATGAACTACTTACACAGAATTGCTGCTCTATGGCATTCAGAGTGCTTTTGGACCGAGCAAATTAGACTTTTGCCTGGAAATAATTGGTGGAGTTCTGGAAACTGTTTCAATCGATTATTTAGGCCTTCAATAAGAGCAGTTTGAGTTTTGCCCCAATTTCCCAGTGGAGCGTATGTCATGACGTTCGAAAAACCTCTAAATTTTCAGACTATTTCAGGTTTTTCTCGAATAGCTCCTAAACTAAGCACTTATTCGAAAACATTGCTGTATTCTAAAGTGTTTCGCATTAAATTCTGCTTCTAAAAAGTATCACGATATTATATTTTGAACAAGTAGTTTTATAGAAATCATAGATCGAAATATGGCAAATTTTTACACTTTTCGAAAAAAACACATTTTTCAGTTATAAAACGTATAATATTTTTGGAACTACGAGCTTTAGAACAAATTGTTATTGAATGAGAGTTGTAGACCATCAAATTGTGATAAATACGTAACCCGCCCCCTCCCATCCACAATGTAAAATCGCACAGTAGATTATTCTATTGAGGATGCTGATCGTTTAATCGTAGCTAGTGCTGTTGAAGTTGCTCAGCATTCCTATGAGTGTGTGTTTATTGTTGAGGGGGACACTGACCTTCTTGTAATTTTGACTGCTCCAGCCCCTATGTGCACCAAATTTTTTTAACTAAAGCCTGGCAAAGGCAAGCAAGACGATAAACTGTCTCTTCTCCCTTGCACTACAAGTTCTCTTTTTCGAAAAACAACATATATTTTCTTCATGTTTTCAGTGGCTTGGTGAAGGACAACGGAAATTCCTAAAGACGTTTAAAATCAACTAAATCAATTATAATAACAAATGTGGTACTCATAAACTAATAACTAAATACAAGTCATTACTGAGAACTGAGAACAATATATTAGCGAGTGTTGTCGAGGTGCTGCTTCAGTTGGAGGCACAGAGGCAAGATTAAATAAAGTTTTGGTCAACAATATTTTCAAACATCTCTCACCACAATACATTTAATTGCTTGAAATAATTTTTATAAAGGGCTACTACCATGCATTTCTCCCCTGCCTCCGTCGACCTTATCAGTAGAAGCATTAGATTTACTAAACAATTCCACTGCTTTCAGCAGGTTTGTGTTGATTTCAGACGTCTTCAGGAATTTCATTTCTCCTTTATCGAAAGAGATGACGTAGTGTCGCAGCCACTAAAAGCATGAAGGAATAATATGTTGTTTTTCGAAACAGATGAAAACTTGCAGTGCTTGCCTTTGCCAGGGCCTAGTAAAAAAAATGTTGGTTCACATAGAGACTAGAACAATCAATATTGTAAGAGACTCAGTGTCCTCCCTAACATTAGCCATAAAACCAAGAGACTGCTGAGTAAATTCAACAGCACTAGGTTCGATGAAATGATCAGCATCCTGAGTAGGATGAGCTACTGCACGATTTCACATGGTGGTTTGGAGGAGTGGGGTTAAGTTTTTACCACAATATGATGGTCTACAACTCTTATTCTATGACATTTTGTTCTAAAGTTCGTAGTTGCATAGGTATTTTACGTTTTATAGTGAAAAAATATGTTTTTTCGAAAAGTGTGAAAATTTGCCATATTTGGACGTATGATCTCTATGAAACGATTTGTTCAAAATGGAATGTCGTAATACTTTTCAGAAGCAGAATTTAATTCCCAACACTTTCAAATTTCACGAAGTTTTTGATAAAGTGCTTAGTTTAGGAGCTATTCGAGAAAAACCTAAAATAGTCCGGAAATTTCGAGGTTTTTCGAACGTCACGACATACGCTCCACTGGGAAATTGGGGCAAAACTCAAACTACTCTGATTAGAGGCCTAAAAGAATGATTAAAACAGTTTCCAGAACTCCACCAATTATTTCCAGGCACACCATTTTTTGAAGCTAATTTGCTTGGCCTATTTGTTGTTGAGTTAATTGTTTAATATTTGCTTTTCGCGGATATTTTTATATATTTTGTGTTAGTTGAATGTGGGGGATCAGTGCGAGCAAGGGCTTTTTAAAAAGTATATTCTCTTTTGATATCCATCCCATTTCATGTTCATCATTTGAATTCAAAATAATGGATTGAAAATTCTATGCTTCCTTATCCACTGAAAACGGGGAGCTTTCATGATTTTTTTTTTCTTTCTAGGGCTAGTAAGTCACCGTTTGCAGAAATACTGACGGAATATGTTGACGCTGAAAATATGGGTAAAGGAAAGGTTGGTGGACCATCAGAATGTTGGCCATACATGAAAGAATGTCCCAAATCTTTGTTTGTGCCATCTAGACATAATTATTACAGGTAAACCCTCTTCAATTGTAGTTTAAGTTTTTGAGTATGACGTAAAGATGAGAAACATACCTAATATATCTGCTTTTAATTTTACAGTGGACCTGAAAAGGACAACAGTATAGCAGATGATGATCTGGAAAAAAATGGAAAGGTTACCTACAACCCGTCGCTCAAAAATATGTAATTTGCTCAAGAATAAAGTAACGAAACAGGTGTGATTATCACTAAGTCATAAAAACAGGCCTTAAAACAAAAACAGTACTCATTAATAATGTATATATTGTTCTTTTTTTATTATATTGACTGTACTTCAACTACTATTAATTTTGTCCCTGTGTAAATATTATCTGTATATATTTTCAGACATTGAAAGAATCAGCATGTTATAAACATATTTATTGTATGTGTACTTATAAGAAGAATCTCAATAAAAGGTTTTTTAAAGCAGAATTAATTTTGTGGAAAAAATAAAATAAATCTTTGATTCAATTATCCTTTTAAAAATTAATGATAAACCGAAAACATTGGGCTGTTTTATTTCCGAAAAATGTAAGTGGGGACAGTACCAGTACATGAAAAGCTGATAGTTATTAATGTAATGAGTCGATAAAACATTACCCAAATGTTGAGGGATCCCTGAAGTAACCCATAATTCATATGATAAGTTTATAATCATGCATCCTGTATGATCAGTGCCAGGTGATGGCCAATAATTAAAAAGAAATCCTCCAACTTCTTACTATGCATAACCTCGAATTTTTGAACATAGAAATGAGAAAATAGTTCAAATGTCCTTGTTTACTTTTAAATTTCAAACTTTTTTGTCAACATTCGTGAAACCCCGGAGATGAAGATTAATTTTGCTTGAAATTACAGCAAATCATAACAAACACCAATGAAAAATTCGAACTATGGTAAAATATTGATGATATTCACATTTTTGTACTCTAGTAATTTCATTTCTTCAGTCGCCGAAAAGAAGTGAATTATCTATTTTACCCGACATTGAGAAGAAGCTAGAGCAGTATGCTACAGGTTTAGAAAACTTCTCAATATACGAATATGAAAGATGTCAAATACATTGGGAAAGAGAACCAAACCCCCTTGATTTGTTGTACTTTGAAGGATCTCCTTTAAGCACCACTTTGAAGGTATTCTACTTAGTTCGATAAGTATTGTAACTGTGTAACTATACCCTATTAACAGGTCCAAAGAGATCCTTTCACTGGACAAATTGAGGATTTTCATGAAGTACCCCTCGAAGCAGTGGGTGCTACACCCATGAATTCGATGTTACTGAATAGAGCACCTATAACGTCTAAAAAAGCTGTGAGAGGGAGTTCTACTTACATTCCTTTCTTACCAGGTAGCTTTCTAAATGAAAGTTTAGACGTTCCTACATCTGAAGAGGTTCCACATTCAGGTAATGAAGATTACCATTATTTTATGTATTTTAATTTTGATTTTGATATTTTTTCTTCAGAACTACTGACAATCCCTCCAGGATTTTCTACTGGACTCACTTTTGATACTGACGGTGTAACTTTACTGGAAGAAACAATTGAAGTAATTCCTAGAAAAATTCCTGAGGAAAAGCATATTGTGAATTTAGTGGAATTAGTACAAAAAGAACAAGATATTCTGGGTAAGTTATGAGTTAGGTTAGCTCCAAAGTTCATTCATCAATCTTTATATGGGAATTATTGTTGAAAGAAACTGTTGTACAAAGGTTCTTGGGGAAGTTCAAAATCGAAATCCAAAGATGAAACTGACAATTCCACGGAACAAATGCATTCTGAAGAAGAATCTATCATACCCAAGGAGCCACTGGTTCTTGATATCAGCAAAGCTCAGCCTCTCCCTCCAGCCAAAGGAACCGAATGGGCAATTATACTCGATGCTTCGAAGCCCGTTAAAGATTTCCACCAGAAAATCCCAAAAATGGCTCGTGAATACCCGTTCGAACTGGATAACTTTCAGAAATTGGCGATACTCCAAGTGGAACAGCACAATCACGTGTTTGTTGCGGCACATACTTCGGCTGGTAAGACAGTTGTAGCGGAATATGCAGTTGCTCTTTCGCAGCAGCACAGGACCAAAACGATCTATACATCTCCCATAAAAGCCTTGTCCAACCAAAAGTACCGCGATTTCAAGAAAGAGTTTGACGATGTTGGTTTGATCACTGGAGACTTTCAAACTAACGAAACTGCGAGTTGTCTCATTATGACCACGGAAATCCTGAGATCGATGCTTTACTGCGGTAGCGACACTACAAGGGATCTGGAGTATGTTATATTTGACGAAGTGCACTATATCAATGATAGAGAAAGGGGACATGTATGGGAACAGGTAAGTCGGTTTATAGTTACTTTTTTTTGAGTGTTTTCACTTAATCTTGACAAGAAAGAAACAAGAGGAAAGAGTTGGTCATAAGACTGTCAAAAGTCCGCCATGTTTTGTCAAGACATTTTGCTGGTATTTTTGAATTGTATATCGGTAACTTGCAGCAATATTTCCATTTCTTTAGGAAGTGACATGATCAAAGTATGACCATGTATGACGTTTTAAATGAACGGAATCGAGATATCAATTTTTTAGTACATAGATACAGCTTGAAAATATTGGTAGGAAGATATTGATTGAATTGAGTGAAAAATTTTGATTTTAGTTCTTGGTTACTGACTGGAATACAATATCTGTGTAACTAGTTCATTATAAATTTATATTTTCTCATAGTTCAGACGAGTTCAGTTTTTCTTTATTCTTTAAAGCTTAGGATAACTTCCGCAAATTCTTAATTCTGGAGAATTTCTTTTTTGTCATGGTAGGGAAATTTGAATTTTCAGTAATGAAATTGTTACATGTTCTGTTAATTATTCTTTCAAAAGCATTAAAAATTATTACAAATTATTTTTTCTGCATTCCTGAGAATTTTTTACGTTGACTTCACTAATACTCACATTAAGAACTTTAAACCAATTGTTGCTCTCGCATTACAGATGATAAGTCAAGAACTTAACTCGTCTGAACTATAGATAATATTTTCTCGATAACAGAGATTTCCAAAAATTTTGCTTGACTGATAATTATTTTCCAGTAAAAAAACACATTCGGAATGAGATTGAAAATGGAAGACAAAATCTTTTTTCCTGAATATCTCGAAAAATATTCATTTTGGGATGAAAGTCTTAGACGTATGCTCCTATTATTTTTTGACGAAGATTTCGAGAATGCTTCGAAAAATTGGGGCTCCAATTTGAAAAAAACGATTTTTCGATGATTCGTCACTTCTAACTTTGACAAAGAATTTGTAACCTCCTGTATCTTATTCTGAAAATCACGCTATCGGAAAAGAAGCATCAGCCTTTCTTCTCGGAGATTCTCAAAAATGAGAATTTTTAATGAATAAACCTCGAAGTTGTTTGTATTTCAACAGAGTTCAATTTTGAGAATTTTTTCCTATTTCCTCTTTTAAAGAGAATTTTCTCGGGGAAATTCAAACTTTTGGAATCAAAAAAACTCAGAATTCAATTGAGAATCTATTTATGCAATAAAAATGGGTCATTTGAAAAATGAAAGTTGATGTCACTTCCGGAAAAACCGGAAGTCCTAGAACCTTCAAAAAATATACGAGAAGTCGTCTTCTTACTTGAAGCTCACCTTTAGAATTTCAATCCTGAATCTTGTGTCTTTCCTAAAAATATTGTATAGCGCAATATTCGTGAATAACCCTGTATAGCCTTTCTCTATTTCAGTATCGTAATGAGTTCATTACAGTACTAAAAGTAGTGCTGTAATCAAGGAGTTCATTACAGCACTAATTTGCATTGTTTTCAGTTAAATTTTTCGTTTTGTGTCAGTACTGACCTCCGATCCTATCAATTTTCAAATCAAATCAATTCAAATTCTCTAATCTGTCAAATTTCGTAAGACAACCACCTGCCAAGAAATGATGCAAAAGTCACCATAGGATGTAGAATCTGAATTTTTTTTCGAATTTTGAGAGTATTTCACTGAAATAGAGAAAATATCGTCTAATACTCGTGTCTGAAGGCAATTCCAACACTCATGCGCATTCGTGTTGGAATAGAAGCGCATTCTGTAACTTGTTTTACATTTTACTATTGCTTAATACATCACATAACACAAGAGAATAAAATTCATACGATAGTTTAGAAAATCTATGCAAATACGTCATTTTGACGTCCGACAAAACATGGCGGAACCAATAGAAAATGAGACAGCCTGTGTCGTCACTGTCAGAATGAAGTCACTGTTTTGTCCTCCCTTCACGCCATCTAGCAGTAAAAAGGCGTTGTGAATGATAATTCACAACTTTTTATTGATTTGGATCGAAATATATCATGCGTGGTTTCTGCATTTTTCTGGAACTTCTTTGTGGTTTTCTCTCCCAGTCTCTGGAACAAAAATCAATTAGAAAATTTCTTGAATAATACTTGTCAGGGGTCAAATCCTTCCAGAAAATGATTTCATTTATCATGATAAATCAAACAATTTTTACGATTCTGAAGATTTTCATGAATTTAAGTATTTGTCTGATGAAGAAATCTGATATAGACTCTGAAACAGTACGAAGTTTTATAGTGTCAGTAGTTTTATAGTTTTTATAGTGTTATTTATTGTTTCATTGTATAGCAACAATTTTTTGAGAGGTTCTTGCCCCTGATAAATTAGTTTATAAGTTTTACGCAAGGACCTTTTTCTATCATTCAAAAATTGTTCTTATTGATTCTATTTTGTAATTTTCATGGTATTGAAATATTCCAGGTACTTATTATGCTGCCTGAAAATGTATGTGTAATACTTTTGAGCGCAACAGTTCCAAAACCTGAGGAGTTTGCCGATTGGCTAGGTAGAACGTATCAAAAGAAAGTTTATGTTATCACCACTCCTAAAAGACCTGTACCGTTACACCACTACTTATATACAGGTACTGATGGCAAAACGAGGAACAATAAGTATGCTATTCTGAATGACGATCAGTGGTGTATGGAAGGGTATGTGAATTACTCCTTGATATTCATAAATTTGGTTTCGAAATGTTTGGAGGTTAATTTTGATAATGTGTTGCAATAGAGAGTGAAATAAAGCCTTTAATTTTGATACTCTCATAGTTCTGAATAGTTAATAGTTTAAAAGGGGTTACAGTCCACTGCGACCTGATGGTCTATTGTGCCCCCTTACAAAGCTTTACAGCTCGCCTTCCAGTCCCAGAGATCTTATGAAATCCAATATCTCGGAAGGTTTCAGTGAGGCTAACTCCTCACTCCTACAGGTCTCTTGACCAAAGCATTGTTTCCTTTGGCTTACAATACCAAAGCATTCTGTGACTAGGTGAATAGGAGTTTCTTCCTCCTCCCCACAGAATCTACACTCGTCAGTGTCCGATACGCCCATTCTCAGCAAGTGCTTACTGAGGCGACAATGCCCTGTGAGAAAGCCAGTGAGGAGGTGCAGTTGGTTCTTACTGAGATCCAAATATTTTTTGGATCTTGCAGTTTCAAAATTCTGAAGGAACTTTTTGGAGTGATCCAACCCTGGGAGATTCTGCCAGAGTGTTTCTCTTCCAGTTTTCTCCTTCTCCAGAAATTCCTTCTTATATGTACATTTTGCTATACCACAGAAAGGTTCTGGGCCAGTGAGTGGTTTCCGAGCACCCTCTCTGGCAAGTTTATTGGCCTCTTCGTTACCTGTGACTCTCGAATGACCAAGAACCTAGATCGAAGAGACCTTATTTTTCTTGCCTACCTCATTGAGTTTGATCTGGCATTCCCATGTTGACTTTGAGTCGATGACATAGGAGTTCAGTGCTTTAGTCGCAGCTTGACTATCTGAGTGAATAGCTATGTCGCAATTCTGATAGTTTCTCTCTAGAATAATATCTAGACATCTTTCGATTGCTAATATTTCTGCTTGCAGAACACTCACACAGGAACCTAACGATAGTGCACACTTGGCTTTGGCCCCGTGAACCCCAGCGCCAGCTCCCGTGTTGGTTTTAGAACGATCTGTATACCATTTAACAGTATTTTCTTTGAAATTTTGGTCGGTGTATTCCCGCTTCCATTCCTCTTTTTTGCATAGCATCGTACTGAAGTTTTTCTCAGTACTTACTTTCTTGACCATTACATCTCTAGGAAGGTTCGCAGATGAGATGTAGTTACTCAGAGAGCACCAGACTCTCTGACACCTAATTCTCTCATTACCTGCGCCTTCTCTAGATATTCTGAGTTCTGAGTAGTTACCACTGAAACACATAAAACCAAAGAAAAACCAACAATGTCTATTGATTCCAATGCCTTATAGCTTAGATTCAATTTTTTTTTGCGCTTATCCCCTATATAAACTAGGTATGTAATACATCCTGCTGTTGCAAATGTTGAGCAGAGCAGCGTTTCGATCTGCGACATGCCATGACTTCGCTAGTGCTCGGCCATAGGTGCACCTCGCTTGCACTCGGTGAATTGAAAACAAACTCTCTCAAGACATGACAACAAAAATTAATAGCAGAGAGAAAACAAAAACGTTTAGTTAATCTATGTTGAACTCTTATTTGTGTCAAATAAAACATAGATTGGAAAATTCTGAAAATGAGCCTTCAAGATAAATTTGGAAATATTTCGCCTGACGGCTCGTGATTTTGATACAAATGTCATTCGCGAAATTGCCTAGCAACAAACTTTCATATTACAACATTTTGCCGGCAAAAGTTCAGCTCTAGTGATATATATGATTATTCTTTGATGGTATTCCGATTTTCGATTTTATCAATCTAAACCATCCTCTAATGGAATTCCGTAAGCATGAAAAATTTCATGGTGATCGGTCCAGTAGTCTAGGAGGGGATAGGTCACAAACGAAATACATTCTGTCAGCTAAAGAATTTTATAAAAATATAAAAAATTCAAAATTCCTCCACAATTCAGTATGTATGATTTCCACACCTCCTAAATGATTTCTAAGACTATTATCAATTTAACCTATCCTAACCTCAAAGTTTCATTAATCTGGTGGGCTCTTTACGTCTCATTCAGATACATATACATAGGTATACTGCGCAAAAAAATTAACGCACATTCTGAAAATCTCAATTTTTATGAAAGTTAACTCTACATTGACTTTATAACCTATTTTTTATGTTTTCTCGGGAAGGTTTTGAACGAAACAAGACACATTAAATGGAAAAAAAATCAGGATTTCACCGAACCTTATGTGAAAGAAGAGGAATGAACAATTTTCAAAATACTGAAATGCTGATAAATGATTTAATACTTGGTATTTCCACCCCTTGTGTTAATTACAGCTCGGCAATGACGGTTCATACTCAAAATGAGTGATCTTAAAATGTTCTGATCTAATCCTCCCCAGATTTCTCCGAGTTGGATTCCTAAGTCATTAAGAGTAGCTGGATGATTTTCTGACCTTCTCAGCCTTCTATGGAGGTTGTCCCAAACCTGCTCAATCGGATTGAGATCTGGACTTCTTGCTGGCCTCCTGAACGATGCGCGCACGATGGGGTCTGGCATTATCGTCCATAAAAATGAAATTTTCACCAATATATGGGGCAAATGGCACTACATGCTCTTCAAGAGTGTTCCTTATATACTTATCAGCATTCATAGCTCCATTATCAACGACCACTAGGTCTGTGCGAGCAGTCAAAGATATTCCACCCCATACCATAATCGATCCTCCCCCGAAACCAGTAGTATTCAGGAAATTGCACTGAGCATATCTTTCATGTGGACGTCTGTATACAAGGGAACGTCGATCACAATGGTAGAGGCAGAATCTAGACTCATCTGTGAAGAGAACTCTTTCCCAATCGGCCTCTTCCCAATGGATATGCTCTCTCGCAAAATCCAAACGCGCCCTTCGATGGGCTGGGGTAAGAGCTGGGCCTCTTGCCGCGACACGAGGCCTCAAATCATATTCTCTGGGGCGATTTCTTATTGTCTGAGTGCTAATTTGCACCCCATGAGTTTGCTCAAGCTGATTTTAAAGGAGGCGAGCGGTTGCAAACCGTTGTCTCAACGAAGAAACTCTCAAGTAACGTTCTTGAATGGCAGTTGTTACCCGTGGTCTACCCTGTCCTGGTCTTCGGACATTCATACCTGTCTCCCTGAATCGGTGCAATATTCTGGACACACTTGTATGGGAAACTCCAAACCTTTCTGCAATTCTTGTGTATGTCCACCCTTCTTCTCGCAAAACTACCGCTTGGGCACATTCCTCTTGGGTCAAATTGCGTGTTTCGCGTTGCATAGCGATCGAGTGTAGAAAATCAAACGAAAGAAAAACTATTGATCACTAGAATTGATCGAGAACAACTGATTTTAGAATGGAGCCAATACATTCAAAATCTGATAAAATCATCTTTTTTTATTCTTTCTGGGCAAAAACATCTGTATTGAAGAAATACGTTGAAAGTGGATAACATATGCATGTATAATTCTGATAAAAATAATTATCATTGAGAACACCTTCATTTGTAGAATAAATTTGAGATTTCCATAATGTGCGTTAATTTTTTTGCGCAGTGTTTTTAATGTTTATTCTTTATCGTTGAATCACTCCTTTCTATGTTTTGTCCCTTACTACAAAAAAATACAAATTCAACACTCTATAGTCTATCCAACGAGAAGCGATAGCGCCAGTAAACAACTAAATGTACGCCTACAGGGTTATGAATATTTTCATTGGCTGCCGTTTAGTGCTTTCTCCAGATCTGTATTACGACAATTAAGTGATTCATCTGAAATTCGGTAAATTAAATCCGTTCCTGATGAATTTGGCCACGCCTTGTTTTGGCGCGCTATCGCTTCTCGTTGGATAGACTGTAGCAACACTTGCAATGTTGACATTTCATATTTATCTCACCAGATACGTTGTGGCTAAATGCTCCATGTCAGACCAGAACGACAAAAAAGGGGGCTACGAAAGGAGACAGTTCACCGAAAAGCAAGATAAAACACTCTGGGTGGCCCTGATTTCGCATCTGGAAAAGGAGAACTTGCTTCCCGCAGTGGCCTTCACGTTTTCCAGATCAAAATGCGATAGAAACGCCATCAATTTACATTCAACCGACCTGACAACGGCAAAAGAGAAGCGTAAAATACGCGGATTCTATCAGAAGTGCATCAGGAATTTATCGGAAGCTGACAGAAGTGTTCCCCAAGTTATGATAATGGGTGATATTTTAAGCAGGGGTATTGGGGTTCATCACAGCGGCGTTCTCCCGATTATCAAGGAGATTGTTGAGATGCTGTTCCAGAAAGAACTCATTAAGGTAATAACATGAAAACATTCGTTTGTACTCATAACACTCAATAATAATTATGCTCAATTTAGTTAATTATTTTCTGAATTGAATTAATAATTTTTGAAACATGGATAATTTCAAAATAGTAATGAGAGATATGGGATACTGATGAGGCCGAAACCGGTTTATCCCTTCTCTCTGTGACAAAATCTGATTTCATTTCTCCAGTCCTCAAGATGAAAGATTTGTAATCCTATAAAATGTAGATGGTATTCATTTCGATGATTACTATTTTGAATTTATTATGTTTCAAAAATGTTCTCGGTATGGCCTTCGTAACGGCAAAGAATTTTTTGCTTTTTCTCACTAATTCAGGGTCTTTATAAATGATTGAAACATCCCGATTAGCTTTGGATACTATCATGTTCGAAGTAAGTTTTGAATTTTTCAGGGAAAATTCGAAAATTCTAAAAATAATTTCTAAATTGGCCTCATTTTGAAAAGCACATCTCTGGAATTTCTTCAAAGAAATTGTCGAATTTTCAGAATTTATCAGCGAAAATAAACTGCTTCGCAAGAGTTAGGGATATCGTATTCAATTGTTTTGAAAAGTATGTAATCTTCGAGAAAATCGCTGTAAAATCATTTAAAATTCAATAACAACTTGAATCGATCCAATAAAAATCAGTATGAGACATTTCGTCAATCTGGTCGCCCTTTTTTCTAAAGTTTGGGTTCTTTGCATATTTATGCTTCATGAATGTTCTTATTTTGAAATGCCAAGACGTAAATTAACAAACGCTGAGGCTAATAGGGCTATCGGAATGCTACAGGGTGGCCTAACTCAGGTTGTTGTAGCGGAAAGGCTCCAAGTCAGCCAAAGTGTGATATCTCGACTTTGGAATAGGTTCAAGGAGGCAGGTTCCGTGTTGGAAGGACCAAGGCTTGAAGGGCGACGAGAAACAACACCTGCTCAGGATCGTTTCATCACCGTTTCGGCGAGAAGAAAGCCTACATCTACGTGTAGAATGCTACAGAAAACTCTTTGAATGCAGATGGGGTCCAAGTTTCCATCAAAACCATCAGACAACGTTTGAGAGAGGTGAATCTAGGTTCTAGACGTCCATTAAGAGGAGCTCCATTAACACGTGACCATAAGCGTCAAAGACTGGAATGGGCAAGGCAACATATCAATTGGAACGATCAATGGCATAGTGTCTTTTTCACTGATGAATCCAGATATGGACGAGTTTCAGTTTCTCGAAGCATAAGGGTATGGACAATCCCATGCATACTCCGTAATCGTCGCTATGTCCAAGAAGTCCATCCATTCCGAGGGGGTAGTGTTATGGTATGGGCCGGGATATGTTTTAACAGGGGTACAGATCTACATATTTGTTCTGGGAATATGACCGCCTTACACTATAGGGAGCATGTCATTGACAATGTTTTGTCAACTCTTCACGCTGCTATTGGTGAAACTTTTCAATTTCTAGACGATAACGCTAGACCGCACCGTGCAGCCAAAGTTGAGAATGCGCGCGAGGAGCTTGATATTCCACATTTACCTATACCTCCGCACTCACAAGATTTGAATGCATAGAACATGCATGGGATATGCTCCAAAAAAGATTAGATAATCATCAACAAACCCCAGAATCCTTAAATGATCTGAGAGAGCTTCTGCCCCGTTTATGGAACCAAATTTCTCAAGAAATGTTCAACAACCTCGTATGTAGTATGCCAAGAAGTCAAGCCGTTATTGATGCTCGTGGAGGCCATACATTGTATTGATAGTCTTAAAATGCTTGAATTCTCTGGGAATAAAATTTCGTTATTTCACTCGATGTTTCTTAACCACCCTGGATTACGCTGCAGACCTGAAGGCTTAAATTAATTTTATTTCCTGCAACTTGAAATCATATTAATATGAATTTTCATCACAAAATCTCATTTAAATTATTTTTTTTTTCAATTTAAGTCAAGATCCCTTACTCATGTGGAGCAGTTTATTTCCAAGTACCGTAAAACGGGGTAACTTTGAACGATTTTTTCTTTCAAAGCAATATATCTCCGGTAAGGAAGCGAATGAAAAATCCCAAAAAAATAAATATCCCGGGCATCAGTTAGAGCTTGATGCTGACAAAAAATCAGATTTCAAAATGATCAATAACTTTTACCCTACGATCGGGGATACTTTGAACAGCTACCACGCGATTTCGATTCAACCTCCCTGAGAGAGTTTCTTTGAACAACTGAATACTAAAAATACTTGAAAAAAATCATGTGGAATAGAAATATGTACATAATATACTAAAAATAATTTTTTTTTCGAAATAGTATCAGGCATTCATTATCACAAAAAATGAATAAAAAACCAAAGTTGTCCTGAAAAATAAAGTTGGTATAAACTGAATTAAACTAATATTTTGTAATAATAGAAAAAATAAGTATCAGAAAACGATAAATAGGACTGAACTATCTAGTCCCAACTTCTCAGATATGGGCGAAGATGATTTGTACTAAACAAGAGGGCCCCTTTCTGCCTACCTTGGGGTCTTGCCGAGCTGTGAATAATTCGGTAATCGGTATAAATTCCCTCGTCGGGTACTTATTGCCAGGAAAACTCACGCAAAGAAATTTTTTTTTTCTTAATTCCGGGAGCTTTCCCTGAGATTTCTGAACCTGAACTATAAGTGGCATAATTTCCTGCACCATGTTTTCTTTTGTAAGAGCGGAACATTTTCTACAATAAAACATCGAGTTAGTTTCAAACCTTGAGCTTCATTGAACACGTTCAAAGTTACCCCGAAAACGATGACTAAGCACATTGTTCTCTAAAAGTATAAATAGAACAAAATGTGTTGAAATATGTGAAATTCCTTTGCTATACTGTTGATGGGATAATGTATTGTTGTAGCAAATATATTTTGTGAGCATGTAGTGCAAATACTTACGGTTACAGCAACAAAAGTTTGCAGACCATATCGAACGTGGATATTTTAGGTTCGAAGTAACATGTCAGGATTGCTAACTCTCTGAACTTATTTTCATGTAAATGCTGTCGTGCCATTCTTGAATGTGTTACGAATTGAGTAGTGAAAACCAGATGTCGCTAAATCTAGTGGTTTTCTCACCATAAGAAACAAAATTAATTTTTTGTTCAGAGTTCCCCCGCGGTTCAAAGTTACCCCATTTTACCGGTATACAAAATTGCAAATGTTGAAAGTCTGCAACCAGGGAAAAATCAAAGTTCACTTTGATTTTACAATCATTTATAAAGACCCTGTACAATGAAAACGTAGCTTGTCAATAAAAGGAAATTTCAAGAACTCTAAATTAATTAGAACAATTCATAATTATTCTAGATACTGTTTGCCACTGAAACTTTTGCCATGGGAGTCAATATGCCGGCAAGAACTGTGATCTTCGATTCCATAACTAAACATGACGGTAAGGAATGGAGAACTCTTGAGCCGGCTGAGTATATACAGATGGCTGGTCGAGCTGGAAGACGACAACACGACAAAGAGGGTACTGTGATCATATTGTGCAAGAACAATTTGCCTTCCGAAGTGACATTGAGAGATATGATGATGGGAAGGCCGCAATCGTTGAAGAGTCAATTCAGGCTCACCTACGGCATGGTGAGTTGTGAATTTTAACTAAGTATAAGGGTTCACTTTTGCCTCCATTGAATATGAGGGAATTTTATAAGCAAACCTTCTGATTAAATAAAATTTTATATTTCAATAATGGTGAGGATTAAGTGGATGAAAATTTAAGGTGCTGAGTCTTCTTCGAACAGAAAAGTTATCAGTTGAAGGTATGATGTCCCGTAGTTTCCTGGAAGCTGACCATCAGAAAAAAATGACGGAATGGAAGAAAAAGTTGACAGATATCGAAAAAGAAATCAGTGATTTATGTAAAGATGAACTGAACAACTATCTGCAACCTCTCGTAGCCTATTTTGATAGTGCTAATCCATATTTCAAACAACGTGAACGTATTATGGTAAGTCTCTAGTCAACCTACTTCTTGGTGAACCTGCAGAATGGACAGAAGTGACCTTGAGAGATCACGTCAACTTTGCATCTACGTTGCCAGATTGGACAATTTATCATGTGTTTGAAGAAAGTTTTATACTCTTCTACATACAGGGTTATTCACGAATATGGCTCTATA
The DNA here is from genome assembly GCA_038502775.1 of Hippodamia convergens. NCBI lineage: Eukaryota > Metazoa > Arthropoda > Insecta > Coleoptera > Coccinellidae > Hippodamia > Hippodamia convergens. Next base: position 88,719,698 of record CM076607.1, on the reverse strand, counting down.
GAATATTTTTAGGAAAGACACAAGATTCAGGATTGAAATTCTAAAGGTGAGCTTCAAGTAAGAAGACGACTTCTCATATATTTTTTGAAGGTTCTAGGTTTTTCCGGAAGTGACATCAACTTTCGTTTTTCAAATTGGAAGACCCTTTTTTCATTGCATAAATAGATTCTCCATTGAATTATGAGTGTTTTTGATTCCAAAAGTTTGAATTTTCCCGAAAAAATTCTCTTTATATGAGGAAATCCGAAGAAAAATCTCAAAATTGAACTCTGTTGAAATACAGACAACTTCGAGGTTTTTTCATAAAAAATTCTCATTTTTGAGAATCTCCGAGATAGCGTGATTTTCAAAATATGATACAGGAGGTCACAAATTCTTTGTCAAAGTTAGGAGTGACGAAACATCAAAAAATCGTTATTTTCAAATTGGAACCTCATTTTTTCAAAGCATTTTCGAAATCTTCGTCAAAAAATAAAAGGAGCATACGTCCAAGACTTTTATCCCAAAATGAATATTTTTCAAGATATTCAATAAAACGATTTTTTCCTCAATTTCCAATCTCATTCCGAATGTGTTTTTACTGGAAAATAATTAGCGGTCAAGTGAAATTTTTGGAAATCTCTGTTATCGGGAAAATATTTTCTATAGTTCAGACAACTTCGGGGTTTTTTCATTAAAAATTCTCATTTTTGAATATCCCAAAAAATATTCATTTTGGGATAAAAGTCTTCGACGTATGCTCCTATTATTTTTTGACGAATATTTCGATGATGCTTCGAAAAAATGGGGTTTTTTGATGTTTCGTCATTTCAAACATTGACAAAGAATTTGTGACCTCCTGTATCATATTCTGAAAATCACGCTATCGGAAAAAAAGCATTAGCCTTTCTTCTCGGAAATTCTCAAAAATGAGAATTTTTAATGAAAAAACCTTGAAGTTGTCTGTATTTCAACAGAGTTCAATGTTGAAATTTTTTTTCGTATTTCCTCATTTAAATAGAATTTTCTCGAGAAAATTCAAACTTTTGGAATCAAAAAGACTCAGAATTCAATGGAGAATCTATTTATGCAATAAAAAATGGGTCTCCCCATTTGAAAAACGAAAGTTGATGTCACTTGAGTCCTAGAACCTTAAAAAAAGTCGTCTTCCTACTTGAAGCTTACCTTTAGAATTTCAATCCTGAATCTTGTGTCTTTCCTGAAAATATTCTTCAGAGCCATATTCGCGAATAACTCTGTATTATTGTATCATTGCATGGCTCATGATCGAAAGAATATTTATGAAGGATTCCAGAATATTTTGAAACTTGGTTCTTGAAAACATTTCAGCCTGAAAATTTCACAATTATGGCGGTGAAAGGAAAAGGAAATATCGATTTTCAAATCAAGTGGACAAAATGGCCTTTTGGCGGATGCATAAAATGAACTTTAAAGGTCATTTGTCTATTCTGCAGGTTTACCGAGTCCTTAATTAATTATTAGGTAAATTTAGTACATTCTTCAACTTTGTTCGTAGATAATTCTGGTAAATTCTTTGAATTGATGCCTGCTTACTGAAATTCAATTCAACTTTATTACATAATGAATAAATAAAACACGTGTGGCACTCGAGGACTGCCGTGGTAAAGCTATTGCATAGCATCTATTCAAAAATAAGAAGATAATATTGTTGATTTAAAATATTTTTTTTTATTTATCTTACAATACATGTAGGTTATTCAGGAATGTTCATCATTGAAACTATAGGTTTATGGTAACTGAAATAAGAAACATAAGTTTAAGACTTAATGTCTTCTAAATATCTGGAAAATACCGCGGCAATAGTGGTCCCATATTTTGTTGTGGATTCTTGTGGATCATTATTCATTTTAAAATTCAATTTTTCCAAAAGAAAAGTTGTCAACCGCTCTGATTTTTTATCAGCGAAGTTAATGTTGAAATCGCCAGCCAAGATAAGTGGAAATTTATTACCATTTGTATTTTCGACCCTTCTTCAGTGTACTCCAGTAAAATGCGATGAATAAAATGCTCTACCTCGTCCAATTTTGGATTCGGAGAAATGTAAATTGCTCCAATGACTATGTGTAGGCCATTCTTAAGTTTGCATAAACATGCACAAATGTCTCAAACAGATGAGCGTCTATCATTAACATCGCTAACGTCTTCAATATTTATTTCAATATTCGGAGTCATAATATTAGTAACATTATTACTATTTTGGTAAATAGCTACCCCACCTTTTGGAACAGTATCTCCTTTGAATTGAACAATACAATTGAAATCGGATTATCGCGCGTCATGCATGTTTCGGTAAGAATTAACACATTGGTTTGTCTCGTAACTGAATCTTGTAAATCGTATTTGTGATTATGTAGACTTTGGCAATTGAAAGTCATTATTGAAATGCCATTTCTATTACTAATGAAATCTAAGACACTTTGAGCTATCGTCTGAACACTATTTAAAGACAGTCTTTTGAATTCTTGCAACAAAGATGCAGTCGATGCAGCTTGCCTTCGATTATGATAAAACTTAAATGCAGAATTATCATTTTTTGTCGTAATATACAATTTTTCAATATTAGTCACCCGAGAGAGTGCAACATAGACGAGTTCCTGAGAATGTGATTTACTATACTCTTATACTATTTCGTCAAAAGTTCCACCTTGCGACTTATGTATAGTTAGAGCAAGAGCTGAAGTTGATAGAAAATGTTTGCTTTTGGCTATACATTTTCTATCCGATGTTAATGACATATTTGCCGTTCGTAATTCAATGGGAACAGCGAGATTGCCGACTCCATTTTGCACTACTAGAGTGGCTGCACGCATCCGTCTAGTCGCAAGCACCCAAACACCGTGACGAAGTCTGCCGAACTGAACCGACGGCTGTGTTAGGTTTTTTTGTTACGGAATTTCTACATTCGGTCGCCGCGCTCAAAGCCTGAGATAAAAGCTATGCAATAGCTTAATGAATCCAGTATAAGTTACACAACAACTAGAAAACTAGATTATTTTAGAACAAAAGTTCCCTTAACATCCCTGTATATTTATTTAAATTATCATGAAACCTTCGACTATTGCCCTTTCTATTTTTTTTTTCTATTTCAGTCGGACGTGATGTGCCACGCTCAGAAAGTCATGACGCCCGGTAGGATCCTGTTGATCTGCTGGAAGAATCACATCAACAAACTGGCCCTTCTGCTCTCGGTGACTCGCGGGAACCAGTACAAAGTTTTGATTCTCACCGACAAAGATTTGCAAAACTGCAAACTGGACGAAAAGACGGCTTTGTGGTACCGAATGATCTCATTGGCGACCACGAAAATTTACTGTCCCGTTGGAAACGTTGACCATGAGCTGATCGAAATTGGCCCGCTTGATATTTTGGAGATCACCGGTAAGGTCATCAAGACCAACCCTGATTTGATAATCAGTGATTGGAACAAAAGGTTAGGGTAAAATTTAGAATTAGTTAGATCCCTCCAGTATAGTGGTTAGTCTAAGATCTGAACCTAAATCGCCTTCACCAAGCTGATGATACACTGCGCAAAAAAATTAACTCACATTCTGCAAATCTCAATTTTAATGAAAGTTAACTCTACATTAACTTTATAACTTATTTTTTATGTTCTCTCGGGAAGGTTTTGAACAAAACAATACACATTAAATGGAAGAATAATTCAGGATTTCACCGAATCTTATGTGAAAGAAGAGAAATGAACAATTTTCAAAATATGGAAATGCTGATAAGTGATTTAATACTTGCTATTTCCACCCCTTGCGTTAATTACAGCTCGGCAACGACGGTTCATACTCAAAATGAGTGATCTTAAAATGTTCTGATCTAATCCTTCCCAGATTTCTCCGAGTTGGATTCCTAAGTCATTAAGAGTAGATGGATGATTTTCTGAACATCTCAGCCTTCTATTGAGGTTGTCCCAAACCTGCTCAATCGGATTGAGATCTGGACTTCTTGCTGGCCATTCCATTCGAGAGACTTCAACCTCTTCAAGGTACTCCTGAACGATGCGCGCACGATGGGTTCTGGCATTATCGTCCATAAAAATAAAATTTTCACCAATGTATGGGGCAAATGGCACTACATGCTCTTAAAGAATGTTCTTTATATATTTATCAGCATTCATAGCTCCATTATCACCGACTAAAAGGTCTGTGCGAGCAGTCAAAGATATTCCACCCCATACCATAATCGATCATCCCCTGAAACCAATAGTATTCAGGAAATTGCACTGAGCATATCTTTCATGTGGACGTCTGTATACAAGGGAACGTCGATCACAATGGCAGAGGCAGAATCTAGACTCATCTGTGAAGAGAACTCTGTCCCAATCGGCCTCTTCACAATGGATATGCTCTCACGCAAAATCCAAATGCGCCCTTCGATGGGCTGGGGTAAGAGCTGGGCCTCTTGCCGCGACACAAGGCCTTAAATCATATTCTCTGAGGCGATTTCTTATTGTCTGAGTGCTAATTTGCACCCCTTGAGTTTGCTCAAGCTGATTTTGAAGGAGGCGAGGGGTTGCAAACCGTTGTCTCAACGAAGAAACTCTCAGGTAACGTTCTTGAATGGCAGTTGATACCCGTGGTCTACCCTGTCCTGGTCTTCGGACATTCATACCTGTCTCCCTGAATCGCTGCAACATTCTGGACACACTTGTATGGGAAACTCCAAACCTTTCTGCAATTCTTGCGTATGTTCACCCTTCTTCTCGCAAAACTACCGCTTGGGCACATTCCTCTTGGGTCAAATTGCGTGTTTCGCATTGCATAGCGATCGAGTGTAGAAAATCAAACGAAAGAAAAACTATTGATCACTAGAATTGATCGAGAACAACTGATTTTAGAATGGAGCCAATACATTCAAAATCTGATAATATCATCTTTTTTTATTCCTGCTGGGAAAAAACATCTGTATTGAAGAAAAACGTTGAAAGTGGATAACATATGCATGCATAATTCTGATAAAAATAATTATCATTGAGAACACCTTCAGTTGTAGAATAAATTTGAGATTTCCATAATGTGCGTTAATTTTTTTGCGCAGTGTATTATCAGTTCGGTGAAGGTCAATTCAGGTTCGGATCCAACAACTTGAAACAATAGGCTTTAAGAAGTATTGAAACATTAATGTTGTATAAAAACTTAGTTTTACAAATGAGGAATCACTTTAAAATTCACTCTGTATCCATCAATTTGATCGAATATGTATTTTTTTCAGACTGCAACCGAGATTCAAAAACGACCCACCTGGACAAACTGTTACGAAGGCTACACAAGAACTTCACAAACTTTCTTTATCAGCTAATAATCCGGAAACGGGAAATCTTCAATACTTGCACTTCATAAGCGATCTCCACATCAGAGAAAGCAATCTCTACCTCGAACTGACAGAGTTGTACAGGCTGAAGGAAAAAGTACATGACACCTTGTTTGGAACCCAAATTCCGAACTTTGTAGAACAATTTTCGATAGTCTTCTCGAAGAAGTACCTAGAGGAAGCGAGAGACGATTTGAAGTTTCTTCTTTCGAAATCTAGTCTAGCTCTTTATCCAGACTATCAGAATCGAATAAAGCTACTGAAGTATTTTGAATACGTCGATAATGATAATATTGGTGAGTGTTTTTTTCTTAATATTTTTTCCTGCCGATCATTGAACAACTAGAGATTTATAAACAAGGATTCTCAGAAAATGAGTGGTGCCTGAGGTCTTGAAAAATAATTCATGATCCTTTTTTTTCAGTCAAAATGAAAGGAGCAGTAGACCGTCAGATTTCTTCTTTTTTTTCCCATTTGAGTTTTGATAATATTCACATCAATAAAATTTTCATTGGCAGGTCCAGTGTTTTTTCTTTTTTTTTTCTTAACATGATATGGAATCATTGGTAGAATATTCAGTCAAAGATTCAGAAACCTTATCCCCTTCTTTGTTGATTTTTTCATGTTTCTTTTCATTTTTGATGTATGATTGTGTTGGACAGGATTGTCTTATATATCTTCATTTTGTTCTTCATGAATTTTTTCTTTCTTTATCTCTTTTTCTTTAGGCATCATAGCTTCATTGGAGTGAGTGTTTTCTGAAACGTCATAATTTCTTCCATCTTGTGAACATCTGCTTTCTTTTCTTTTTTTCAATGAACATACTTGCTCTTCATTGAACAACTAGAGATTTGTAAACAAGGATTCTCAAGAAATGAATGATGTCTAGGGTCTTGAAAAATTATTCATAATCCTTTTTATTTCAGTCAAAATGGAAGGAAAAGTTGCCTGTCAGATTTCTTTTTTTTCCCATTTGAGATTTGATAATATTCACATCAATTAAATTTTCAGTGTTTTTTCTTTTTTATGTTTCTTTTTTTTTCTTGACATGATATGGAATCATTGGTGGAATATTCAGTCAAATATTCAGAAACCTTATCCCCTTCTCTGTTGATTTTTTCATGTTTCTTTTTTTTTTTTTTTTTGATGTATGATTGTGTTGGACAGGATTGTCTTATATTTCTTCATTTTGTTCTTTATGAATTTTTTCTTTCTTTTTCTCTTTTTCTTTAGGCATCATAGCTTCATTGGGCTGAGTGTTTTCTGAAACTTCAGAATTTCTTCCATCTTGTGAACATCTGTTTTCTTTTCTTTTTTTCAATGAACATACTTGCTCTTCATTTAATTTTGTTGGTGAGGCCAATGCAGAAAGGAGTTGTGGAGTTGACTAAAACGCCCTCTGCCAGCCAACTCCCCCAACTACCCTTCATTGAACCACTAGAGATTTGTAAATAAGGATTCTCAGGAAATGAATGGTGTCTGGGGTCTTGAAAAATTATTCATAATCCTTTTTTTTTCAGTCAAAATGAAAGGAAAAGTAGCCTGTCAGATTTCTTCTTTTTTTCCCATTTGAGATTTGATAATTTTCACAACAATTAAATTTTCAGTGGCAGATTCAGTGTTTTTTCTTTTTTTTTTGTTTTTTTTTTTTCTTGACATGATGAGGAATCATTGGTGAAATATTCAGTCAAAGTTTCAGAAATCTTATCCCCTTCTCTGTTGATTTTTTCATGTTTCTTTTCTTTTTTTTTGATGTATGATTGTGTTGGACAGGATTGTCATATATTTCTTCATTTTGTTCTTTATAAATTTTTTCTTTCTTTTTCTCTTTTTCTTTAGGCATCATAGCTTCATTGGAGTGAGTGTTTTCTGAAACTTCAGAATTTCTTCCATCTTAGGAACATCTGCTTTCTTTCCTTTTTTCAATGAACATACTTGCTCTTCATTTAATTTTGTTGGTGAGGCCAATGCAGAAAGGAGTTGTGGAGTTGACTAAAACGCCCTCTGCCAGCCAACTCCCCAACTACTCTTCATTGAACAACTAGAGATTTATAAACAAGGATTCTCAGAAAATGAGTGGTGTCTGAGGTCTTGAAAAATTATTCTAATCCTTTTTTTTCAGTCATAATGAAAGGAAAAGTAGCCTGTCAGATTTCTCCTTTTTTTCCCATTTGAGATTTGATAATATTCACATCAATAAACTTTCCTTGGCAGGTTCAGTGTTTTTTCTTTTTTATGTTTCTATTTTTTTCTTGACATGTAATGGAATCATTGGTGGAATATTCAGTCGAAGATTCAGAAACCTTATCCCCTTCTTTGTTGATTTTTTCATGTTTCTTTTCTTTTTTTGATGTATGACTGTGTTGGACAGGATTGTCATATATTTCTTCATTTTATTCTTTATGAATTTTTTCTTTCTTTTTTTTTTCTTTAGGCATCATAGCTTCATTGGAGTGTTTTCTGAAACTTCAGAGTTTCTTCCATCTTGTCAACATCTGCTTTTTTCTTTTTTTCCAATGAACATACTTGCTTTTCATTTAACTTTTCTGGTGAAGCCTCAATAGGGAAGTGTTTTTTTTTTATATTTTTTCGTGCCAATTCACTAATAGATGCTTTCCTCTTCTTTTTTGTTTTGGTTATTTCCATTTGACCTAACTCTCCGTCTATTTCAGGTACAATTTTTGTTCCTTCGTTTTTCTTTTATGTTCTGAAGGACTTTCAATGGGTGAATTATCATCTTTGTTTTTCTTGTTTGCTTCCAATATTTCGGCTGATTCAAGATTTTCATTCGTTACAAGTGAAGTTTTCTTTCTCTCTTTGTTCTTTTCTTTTGACTCATCTACACTAATTTCGTGCTGTTCAAAGTTTTCCAACGGGGAATCAGTATTTTTATTCCTCTTATGCAACTTTTTCGTGTTATCTTCTTCATTTGTCATTACAGTTTCTAATTCATCGATTCATTGGTCGAATATTCAGTCAGAGATTCAGAAACGTTATCCCCTCCTTTGTTGATTTCTTCATGTTTCTTTTCTTTTTTTGTTTTATGATTGTGTTGGAGAGGATTGTCATATATTTCTTCATTTTTTTCTTTGTGAATTTTTTCTTTCTTTTTTTCTTTAGGCATCATAGCTTCATGATACTTTTTTTTCAGTCAAAATGAAAGGCAAAGTAGCCTGTCAGATGGGAATGAATGAATTGCTCATCACAGAACTCATTACTAGAAACGTATTGGGCGATTTGAAACCGGCAGAAGTTGCTGCACTTCTGTCCACTCTTGTCTTTCAAGTTAGGTCCAGAAACAAAGAAAACGTGACTGACCTGCTAAAAGGATTAGAACCATCTTTAACAAAGGTCAGCTCAATTTGAGATTGAAATTTTTATCTTCTTTTTATTGTTTTGCATTATTTTATTACTTTCAGGTAATTATTTTGTTTATTCGTTTTGAAATTTGAAGTTTTTTCTGTTTTCTTTTTGAAGAACTCAAACTTTTTTCAGGCAATTGAGCAGTTGCAGAACATTCATTCAGAAATTCTAGATAAAGAAGGAGAATTGCAAATCAGAAGTGTGGATATACAAGAAGAACTTAATTTTGGTGTGGTTCATATAGTGTACGAATGGGCTTCTAAGAAGGTAATAGAATCTAGATGTGGATAAATATTTCATTGAAAATCTTTAATACTCTATACAGGGTTATTCACGGATATGGCTCTATAGAATATTTTTAGGAAAGACACAAGATTGAAATTCTAAAGGTGAGCTTGAAGTAAGAAGACTTCTCGTATAATCTTTGAAGGTTCTAGGACTTCTGGTTTCTCCGGAAGTGACGTCAACTTTCGTTTTTCAAATGGAAAGACCCATTTTTTATTGCATAAATAGATTCTCCATTGAATTCTGAGTCTTTTTGATTCCAAAAGTTTGAATTTTCCCGAGAAAATTCTCTTCAAATGAGGAAATACGAAAAAAAATTTTCAGAATATGATAAGGAGGTCACAAATTCTTTGTCAAAGTTAAAAGTGACGAAACATAAAAAAATCGTTTTTTAGTTCAGACGAGTTCAATTTTTCTTTATTTTTCAAAGCTTAGTATAATTTCCGCAAATTCTTAATACTGGAGAATTTTTTTTTTGTCCTGGTTGGAAAAATTGAACTTTCAGTAATGAAATTGTTACATGTTCTGTTAATTATTCTTTCAAAAACATTAAAAATTATTACAAATTATTTTTTTCTGCATTCCAGAGAATTTTTTACGTTGACTTCACTAATACCCACATTGAGAACCAATTGTTGCTCTCGCATTACAGATGATAATTCAAGAACTTAACTCGTCTGAACTATAGAAAATATTTTCCTGATAACAGAGATTTCCAAAAATTTCACTTGACCGCTAATTATTTTCCAGTAAAAAACACATTCGGAATGAGATTGGAAATTGAGGACAAAATCGTTTTATTGAATATCTTGAAAAATATTCATTTTCGGATAAAAGTCTTGGACGTATGCTCCTTTTATTTTTTGACGAAGATTTCGAAAATGCTTCGAAAAAATGAGGTTCCAATTTGAAAATAACGATTTTTTGATGTTTCATCACTTTTAACTTTGACAAAGAATTTGTGACCTCCTGTATCATATTTTGAAAATCAGGCTATCTCGGAGATTCTCAAAAATGAGAATTTTTTATGAAAGAACCTCGAAGTTGTCTGTATTTCAACAGAGTTCAATTTTGAGATTTTTTTTCGTATTTCCTCGTTTAAAGATAATTTTTTCAGGAAAATTCAAACTTTTGGAATCAAAAAGACTCAGAATTCAATGGATAATCTAATTACGCAATAAAAAAATGGATCTTCCCATTTGAAAAAAGAAAGTTGATGTCACTTCCGGAAGTCCTAGAACCTTCAAAAAATATATGAGAAGTCGTCTTCTTACTTGAAGCTCACCTTTAGAATTTCAATCCTGAATCTTGTGTCTTTCCTAAAAATATTCTATAGAGCCATATTCGTAAATAACCCTGTATACTTTCAACTAGAAAAGAGTTTGGAGCAGTATCCTTCACAGAATTTTCTGTTTCAGTCGTTTGCAGAAATAATGCAGCACACAGAATACCAAGAAGGAATAATTGTCAGATGTATCCAACAGTTGAACGACACCATTTGTGATGTACGTGATGCTGCGAAAACCATAGGGAATATTGCCTTGAGAGAAAAAATGGAAGAGGCTTCGAATGCTATTAAGAGAGATATTGTTTTTGCCGCAAGTCTGTACACCCAAGCAGAGGCAAACTATGTTTGAGATGAGCATTATGAAAAATTGTTTATTTTTTCAGATTTGAATAAATTATTATTCAATCTGATGTTTAATTTTTGATTTTTTCGGTGTGCCATATCACTGGCTAATTCATAACAGATGAATCATCCATTGAACAAAAGGTGCAGTTCAGAGAATTGTTAAAGTATTGATGCTGAAAATTTTTCATTTTTCTTATATTGAATGAGCAACATTTTGATGAAGCAAAAAAAAGCCTCACACTTATTGTTCCAGCAAGGTATTTAGAAAAAAATTTTATTAAGGAAGACAATTTATTTAACTAAAAATTAATCCTGTAACAATTTTACATTGCTTTATTCCTTCTTAATTTTATTCAACTAAAAATTAACTCTGTAACAGAAATTTTACATTGCTTTAATTCTTAATTTTCTTTGCATTAGGTTCTTCCAAAACCTTATCACCAATAGATGCTTTCCTCTTCTTTTTTGTTTTGGTTATTTCGATTTGACCTAACTCTCCCTCTATTTCAGGTTCTGAAGGACCTTCAATGGTTGAATTTTCATCTTTGTTTTTCTTCTTCCCTTTGAATACTTCGCCTGATTCAGAATTTTCATTAGTTACAATTGAAGTTTTCTTGCTTTTTCTGTTCTTTTCTTTTGACTCGTCTACACTAATTTCGTGCTGTTCAAGGTTTTCCATTGGTAAATCAGGATTTTTATTCCTTTTATGCAACTTCTTTGTCTTATTTTCTTCATTTGTCATTACAGTTTCTGATTCATCTAAAACAGCTGAAGTTTCCATTTTATTCACATCTTTGTTTTTTTTCTTTTTTTTAGTTGGGGTGTTATCACATAGGGTAGAATTGTCAATACAAGCTTCAATATTTTCATTTTCTTCTTTACTCTGATTCAGTACAACTGAAACATCAACACTTTTTATCTCATCCTCTTTTATCTTCTTCTTTTTTACCTTATGTGAAATGGAGTCATTGCAATTTGAAGATTCCAAAAATGATTTTTCATCTTGATCTCTGGATGAATTATTAGTTTTCTTTTTTTTTCCATTCGAGATTTGATCAATATTGTCATCAATTAAATTTTCAGTGACACATTCAGCGTTTTTTTCTTTTTTGTGTTTCTTCTTTTTTTCTTGACATGATATGGAATCATTGGTAGAATATTCAGTCAAAGATTCAGAAACCTTATCGCCTTCTTTGTTGTTCTTTTTATGTTTCTTTTCCTTTTTTGGTGTATGATTGTGTTGGACAGAATTGTCAAATATTTCTTCATTTTCTTCTTTATGAATTTTTTCTGTCTTTTTCTTTTTTTCTTTAGGCATCATAGCTTCCGATTCATTGGAGTGAGTGTTTTCTGAAACTTCGGAATTTCTTCCATCTTGCGAACTTCTGTTTTTTTTCCTTTTTTTCAATGAACATACTTGCTCTTCATTTAAGTTTTCTGGTGAGGCCTCAATAGGACTTTTCATTGGTGATTGTTTAATTTCCTTCTTCCTTTTCTTTTTCCTTTCGATATTTTCTTCATTTGTGATGTTGTTTTCGTTTATTTTTCCATTCTTATGGGAATCAATTTCTTCTGTGTTGGTTTCTTCAATATCATCATAATTCTTGTTTCTTGATTTTTTATCAAAAGATTTACATAGCTCAACATTTAAGTATTTGTTCTTTTCACCTTCCTGTAAACGTTCAAAGACTGCAACGAAAAATCCATTGGTTTTATCTTCTTCTGGTGAAGCAAATATACACATATCTCCTATTTCTGGACATGAAGCAGATGTTTTTGTATTCCAGGATGGTAATGCTTTTTTTGCGTCCACAAGTTTAAAATTTCTAGAAGTTTCTAACGTTTGTCTAACAACATCCTCATTTTCCTCGGAATTTACTGAGCAAGTAGAATAAACTATTCTCTTTGCTTTGGGAAAAGCATTCATTGTATGTCTCAACAACTTTGCTTGAAAGGTACATAGTTTTCTCAATCGCGCCATTTTGGTAGGAACGTCTAGTTTTTCAATTTCTATTCGATCGGTAATGCCTGCAAAGAAAAATGTATCATAAACATATGCGGAAAATTATGTTTCAAGTTTCTATTGAAAAATTACCATAACAAAAAACTACAAAACAATCTATTTCAATGAAAAATTATAAGAACAATTTCGAATAGTTTGATAAGTTTATAATGACAAAATTGGGGGAATAATAAATCTAAAACAATTGATTGAGCTTTGAGAGAGGTGAGGGCAAAGTAATGATATAATAATATAGCAATTACTACTCAATCCTAGTTTTAGCTGTTTAGTCATAAAATTTGAATAGATCTGCAATAATTACTTTTGATAAATAAAAATTCAGTCATACTTTAGGTATAGTTATTTAAAATACAAGTGGAGCAGGAACTAATATTCCTAAATTCCAAAAATGAGCTAGGAAGTATCAAGATTTGAATGTGTTAGAATGAGCCTTCTGTATGAATATTATACATTATTTTCTCTAATTCATTGAATTTTTATTTAAATCAATGAAATATTTCCATAAATATAGTTCAGTGATTTTTTGCATTGAAAAATATTGATTGGTAGTACTGTTTTCTTTCATAAATTTGACAGATAATAAAAAAAATCAATGGTAGGGAGGCCAACATGTAATCAATAAATATCACCATGAAAACTGTGCCACAATGAGATGGTCTTGCACAATTTTGTGGCAGAATGAACGGATTTGACACAGAATTAAAGAAAAATCCATAATGTTATTCAGTTCAAACCTTACCTGATCCCGAACAACTTGGATCGACCAATATATATTCGACATCTGGACAATCTTCATCTGTCACTTGCATGACATCTTTTAACATTGTTTTAATGCATGAAGAAGCGACTGATATTACATGATCCCTCAATATAGCTTCTCTCCTTGGATTCATTTCGACAGCATAGATTGTACCTTTGTCCTGCATGAGAGCTGCTATTTGGGATGTTTTCATTCCAGGAGCGGCACATGCGTCCAAAACTATAGATCCAGGTGGGGGGGCCAACAGATGAACCGGTAAACAACTTGCTTTGTCTTGTAAAATTATACTGTACTTTTTATATGCCCTGTGATTGTGAAACTCCGTTTTTGGTGGAAATATCAGTAAGTCAGGTATGTGAATGTCTGTCATAAATTCGTCCGGTTTGAGAGAACTTATACGTTCTAGGAAGCCTTTGTAGTCAGTTTTGTTGAAGAATGGAACCAAAGACCAACCCTCATTTCGAAAATTATTGACGGCCTCATTGGTGGATATTATCAGGGTGTTAACTCTCACATATCTTGGTTTTGAAATGTTATATTTCAATATAGGTTTCACGGAGTCATTACAATCTTTGACCAAATTCCTGAGAATTTCTTCGTACTCTAGAATAGTATCAACAGGTTTACTTCCCTTCACCATTTTAGATTTGCCCCATAATAATTCACTGATTAAAATTTTGGCCAACCACACGTTTAATCGGGGTTCTTTCACTAGTAACTGCGATTTTCTTATGATTTCATCAATTATTTCTTCTCTTTTGAACAAGTCTACAACAAGTGCGTACAATGTTTTTAAATTCACGTGCTTCTCTGCATATATAAGATTTTTTAAGCTGTCCTTTCCTTCCTTCAATTTTTCAGCAATTTTTGAAGCGACTTTATATATTCTAGGAACAGGAGTTGAATGCACGAAACCATTCCCTGATTTTGAATCCATTATATTAAAAAAATCTCCAATCAAAATTCAAACTTTGCCGCAGCTACTTCACATGCACATCTAACTTATTTTGAATGTTGAAATTGAGGTTAAAGCTTAGAATCATAGACGTACAACCAAACATTAGAATTCTATGGGTAAAATTTAGGATATTCGAACTACCATACTGTGAAGTTTTTCCCAAAGTTAGATTCAGCTTACCTACTTTTCCTGATATTTTCGCTACTACTCAACTAGTTCAGACATTTGTCATAAATGTTATTCCTGGAATGGTGTAACAACATGTAACTGCATGAACAAGTATAAGCCTTGTTTATGTGACAAGGGTACAAGATGCTTGGAACCGGATTTATTACAGTTGTCCTTGGGATTCATCTCCAAAAACTGGAAGAAAATTATAATATGAACTACGGTAGTTAAGAACTATTTGAATTTCATAGAGTTTCATTCATATTTATGACATGCGTACGAATGTACAAAACAATAGACATGTATCAATGACGTTTTGACAGAACTAAAATAAAGTAACCACCCATTTAGAAGAAATAAATGGTAGTTATTATAGTTTTATTGTAGTGAAATGAATTCAAAAAGCGAAAAAGACAAAGCAAAACAACTGCAAGACAAATGCCAATCTGTTCTTAATAGTTTATTGAGAGATGAAGATAACAAATATTGCGTTGACTGCGATTCTAAAGGTACAGTTTATCTATTCCATCAAGTACAACACTTTCATTATTTATTGCGTGAAGAACCAAATTGATTATTGACAAGTCACCTCCAATTTATGTCTACAGAATGAGCAAGCTAAAATCAATAAATCTACAACTCTTTGAATAGTAGACCTAGATAAGACTTGTAATATGCCACCCACTTTTTCGTGTTGAAGAATCTTTCATTTTAGGACCAAGATGGGCATCATGGAATATAGGAGTGTTCCTCTGCATAAGATGTGCAGGTATCCACAGGAATCTAGGAGTGCATATTTCGAGGGTGAAATCTGTGAATCTAGATTCGTGGACTCCAGAACAGGTAGTGTCCTTACAACAAATGGGAAACTCGCGGGCAAGAGCTGTTTACGAGGCAAACTTACCAGATAGTTTCCGGAGGCCCCAGAACGATTCAAATTTGGAGTCTTTCATTAGAGCCAAGTACGAGCATAAGAAGTACATTGCAAGAGAATGGGTACCAGCACCCTTGCCCAAGGTAAATTTTATCGTTTAGAAAGTAACGGCCATCAATTTAAGTATCATTTAGGTATTTTTGCTCTAAAACCTTGCTATTTTTTTAAAATCCACATTTCTAATTTCAGGTGAATTGGGAGAAAGAAATTGAAGAGGAGATGGACAGGCAAAAACGTAAAATGAAAACTGTACTCGAAAAGAAACCTCTGCCGTCAGTTGAAGTTCCTCAACTACCCAAACCTAAAAATCCAAGTCCGAAGCCAAACCGGATAGTCAATGTAGAAAAAACAGACCTACTTGTCAGCCAGAACGGGGAAGATTTCAGCGGCTTCCTTTCGTCTATTCCAAAACCTGAAGAAAAGAAGGAAGAAGTAAAAACCGATATTAAAAGCGAAGAAGAGAGTTTTTTCAACCAAACGCTACCAACGGAAAAGGAGAAAGTGCAGCTGTCTAAAGACAGCATAATGAAGTTGTATTCCTCCATTCCCATGAATAATTTCAACCAATTTCACAACCCTTTAGGTCAACCGTCTTATCAGGCGAATATTCCGGTTCAAAACTCTTTTCAAAATTTCGGGTGTTTTCCGCAGCAAGCTTATCCGATACAAAACGGTATGGTCCCGCAATATTCGGGACAGCAGTTCCCCAATCAATGCGTAAGCCAACAATTTCCCCTTCCCAACCAAATGCAAGTACCGGTAGGTCATATGTCCCATCCCGCTTATCAAAATTCGCAGAATCAGTTCACGAACTTTCAGAGCAATCTGCAGATGTCGATGTCGAGCCAACTGGGTCATTTCGGGCAGAACTTCCAACCTCAACAGCCCCCTTTCATGCCGAATCAGCCCAATAATGCGTTTGCAGGGGCGCAAAATCTGAACCAACAATTTGGGAAGATGAATCTGAACGGTCAGCAGTCAGGCAATTCTGCGCCAGGCATGACTACAAATATATGGCCCTAATTGATCGTTATTTTTATTTATTAAATTGAATTTTTCCTATTTTTATTTCAGCTTACTGAGAGAAATATGATATTAATTTTTATATCGTGGGGTACAAAGTTTTGGCCCTTCAAGGCAAGTGGAAGACGATGTGGATTTATAAGTCAAAACCTTCAGTATTTATTTCATCAACCATTTTACTTGAATAGGGGCCGGTTTCGTTATCCAAGTTGAAATTAAAGTGTTTTCAACAAAAAATGTTTGAAAAACAACAGGAATTAACACTCTCTCAGAGACATTCAGAAATTAAAAAAAAAAAAGTAATATTTGATATATTATAAATAAATTTGATGAGCTGAACAGGAGACAATTATATAAATTCAGCACTCTTAGCAAATGATCCCCAAAATCTATTGCAATATGAAAATTATTATATTATATATTATTATAAAGTGACATAATCATTTATTGAATGAAAATTATGAATATTCTTTATAATTTTTTTTTATGACTATCTTAAACTGAGATCGTACAATGATATGAAAAAATTAAAGTACATTTTAACTTACTTGATTCACTCCTTTTTGGTTTGGAAAACTTAATATTTGATGACTTATCACAGGAGACTTTTGAATGTTGAAAAACATCGTGTTTGTAGCATTAGTGAATCATGAATGAAGTGAATTATTCCAATTATACATAAGAAAAAACTATTTTTTTCTGTCCATCCTTAATGTAACTTCTTACCTTGAAATGTTCACAATAAACTTTGAATTTGTCACAAAATAATCCATGAATTTATATGTCCAAAATTTCTTCTTGTGACAAATTTTCATCAATTTAAACGTATTTTGAAATCTAATCTCCCAAAAAAAAACTCAATTTCTCTAGAATGTTGTGCAATGACTGTAAATCTTGGAAAAAATGTCTAAAATGAGGGTACAACCGATAATTTCGAAATTAATATTTTTTTTGTAAATGTGCTGTATTTTTTCAGTGAGAGTTTGTTTTGTGGGCAACAGCTTTTAACTACAAGAAATGAGAATTCTCAGATAGAAATAAAGAGTTAAATTTTCATCATTGATAAAAAAATGTGCCCGTTTCAAAAAAGGATCGCGCATCTTGTCATATTGAAGTAACACTTCAGGTTTAGATATGAATTTTTTCTCTTTGTACTGTGATAATAAATAACCCATTACATATGTGTGAATTCAAATACCTCACAACTTCACCAGATCTTTTAAAATTTCTATTTATATGATGAAAAATGTGTAACCGTTTTACTTACATATTCATAATCGGAGATCATTTTTATTTTCCTTACCTTGGATACGCAGAATTATTGAAATTGACTTTTTGAAATAAAGTTATCACTTTCAAAAAACTTAATGATCTTCATTGTTCCATGAAATCTCTTGCTTTTATTGAAGTGTTATTGTATTTATACTAGCGGATCACTCTAGAATTAAGAACTTTCTTCAAGCAAATAAATCATTTAAAGAAATTCAAAATGTTTTCGAGCAACTACTTGATGTAAAAAATTTTCTTAATCCTTTTGTCCATTACTTTCGTTTGTTCATAACAATATATATGATAATTCACATTTTTCTGCACAATATTCCAAACCATTGTTTTCCATAGTTTTTTCGTTTGAAACAAGAAATAAATATACAGATTGAAATTTAAGAAAACAATAAACTTGTATTTCATTACTATTCTGATGTTTCCTTGATTATAGTTCTTCACGGAAATGGAACTATTCTAGAAAAACTAGCTCATTGAAAATTCGGAAGATTTAAAAAATCTTTCATCCACATTTTGGAGGTGATCTCAATCTTATCAACAATTTATTAGTTCCTAATAAAATATTATTTTTCAGTAGGAAAACTTTGAACTTGATGAAATGTATTTTGATGTATTATTTTGTGAGCAATTATTGTAAATTTTTTGAACCGAAAATATATTATTGCTTCAAACCAATGATTTCTTACACATTTAAAAAATAAAACTTATTTCGAGAGAAAAAGGACATTATTTGAAAAATTCACACTTTCTCAATTATTTTAAAAATGATACTATTTTCAATTACTAAAAAGTAAAAGAACACAAAGTATATATCACATAAACTTATGAGGAACACTTTGAATATTCAAAGTATCTCAGTATAGGGTATAAGAAATGAGAGAGTGGTTATCAATAAAAAATCAATATATAAACACTAAATTCAAAAATCACATTGCATTTCATCCAACACATTTTGATACAGATACATACACTTGGCGACGAAAGCTTCCAAATGGAAAATTTCCTTGTTTCCCTGCACCATTTGGTGTTCATAGTGTGCAGCATTTTCCAGAATTTCTGACGTCAAACCCATATTACACTGTTTCAACAGCTCGTCAAGCAAGGTTTTGAAAATAATTTCTGACGGTATTCCTCTACATATCAATTCATAAAGATGTTCCCTCACTTTTTTCAATTGGGCTATGCTTTGCTCACTTATTACCAAACGAGCTATTTCTCGTATCAGTATTTGCCAATCTGGTTCGGAAATTTTCTGATCTGGCGATAACTTCCCATCAGTCTCTACTTTACAAGCCTCGCTCATAAGTAAAGCCCTACGTAAATTTCGTTCTGAAAGTGTTGCTATTCTTTGCGCCAATTCATCAGGGAATTCAATATCTTCTAACGAAGCTGTTCTTTTGATCACATCAACTATTTCTGCTGTTGTAGGTGCAGGGATTCTCACACACAAGCACCTGCAAGGAGAAAACTCGTCTCAAATTAAATATGCAATCATGAAAAATACTAAATTTACCTGGACCTAACGGCGGGTATGACTCTAGATATAGAAGTAGCACACAAAATCAATCTACAATTAGAAATATACTTCTCCATTGTTCTTCTAAGAGCGTGTTGAGCATCTTTAGTAAGAGCATCCACGTCAGTCAATACGATAACTTTGAAAGATCTTTGACCGGTAACATCTAATTGCTGAGTTTGTGCTACGTTCTTAATAATATTCATTATAACAACTCTATCGTAAATACCAACATCGGAAGGGTTCACTTCGATGTGGTAATTACTGTTGACAGTTCCAATTTCTAGTTTTTTATTAGATGGAGTTGTGAAATTCATTGTTTCACTGCGGAGTCTTTCCACTCCTGGACCATAAAGTTCTTTCAAAAGGCACATTATTCTTGTTTTCTTGCCCGCCCCCATTGGGCCATATACTAATAAATGAGGGAAATCCCCATCTTTAGTTAAACTTTTCAATCCTAAACCTTGCTCTTTGTGGAAATCAAGTTTGCTGAAATCCTTTGGTC
The DNA here is from genome assembly GCA_038502775.1 of Hippodamia convergens. NCBI lineage: Eukaryota > Metazoa > Arthropoda > Insecta > Coleoptera > Coccinellidae > Hippodamia > Hippodamia convergens. The sequence goes on along the minus strand of CM076607.1, from coordinate 88,699,906 downwards.
GATATTTATCACACCAAAGGAGACTCATGACTTATAAGTTCAACGAAAAACAGCTTGTATGTGGTTAAAATTAGACATAAAATTCAATTGGTAATAGCTGTTTTGGATAGTTTGTTTTTTGATTTTAAAGGTGAACAAAAAGTTGGGCGGCAAATTGAAATCACATTGGACCATAGAAACTACTGCAGATGTTTACCATTGGAACTACTAACCATTGATTTCCTAACATACAATTTAATTTCTATGCTACGAACCAAAAAACCACAGAAACGAATTGTTTTGTTCTTTGACATTGACAAATGACAATTCGATAGAAAATTTGAGGATTGTCTTTTTAGTAACAACGATGATATAAGAATACACCTTTTTATAAATTAAAGTGGATAGGGGGAAATTGAAAGAAATAACTAGGAATCCTCATGGAGTTTTTAGCCACAAGATTCATGTCTTTCAGGACCATTTCCCTGTGTAACCAACTGAGGACACCAATGATTAAATTTAGATATGGTCATAATATTCCACAAGTATCTGCATCTCCAGGAAATCCACAAATTGCTGCAAGTATTAATAAACCCGGTGAAGTGATTTATGACTTCCAAATTCCATCCCGATGGAGAAGGAAACCTTTATCAGAGGAGGAAATTGATTACATCAATAGAGGTGGCCCTGATAAACTATAGAAATGAATTTATTTATTCACTGTAGTGAGATATTTATAACTTGTTTTAAATAAATTAGTTGCAGAAGGTAATATTGAATTATTTTTCGAATTCTCCCCTTTTTGATAATTTCTATATTTGTATAGAATTGTGAGGTAAATGAGCAGTTGCTTCTTCAACTTCCTAACAAGTGGACCTTCGTTCATTAGTAGAATCATTTTTAATAATACTCTATAGAAGAAATAACAAACAGCTATCTTAAATAATATTTATTTTAATTTTAGTACACCATCAGAGAAATAGGTACAACACATCGCTAGTACAAATATGATATACAAACAATAACAAGAGGGTGAGTGGATAAGAAAAATCAATTTATGGTTTATTTGGCACAACACTTTTGGTATAAGCCACCTGTAATTTTTTTTGAAGTTATGTACAGGATGGAATAATTGTTAGAGCCAAATTTTTTTGTCTGAAGTGACGGAATTGAATATGTATTTTCCAATTTGGAAACGGTTCAACTGAAAAAACATTAAACAATATTTAATTGAATCATGAAACAAACCGCACGAGTAGTGGAAGAAAAAGTATCACAGGTTTTCGTTAAGAAGTGAAAAAATGTATGAATTATACAGCTATTTCGAATCTCCAATCACTTGATCATTTCTAGGAATCAGGGATGAACCCTAAATTCATTTCAATTTTTTTTTTCCGTTTTTAAAATCAAAAAGAAGGATCAATTAATAAATTTTATATACTTTTGTTATTGAATTATCTTTGTTCACTTTCGAATGATTTGATGTTGTGTGATTTTTAAGTGGGAAATTAGAAATGATACTTAAAACATTTGAAACAAGAATTAAGTTTCCACTTTACTTTAGGCATATTTCCAACATGGATACCATTCTCAAAAAATTTTAAACAAGAACAAGCAGTTAATGCTAAAATTCATGGTTTATATAAAAAAACAAATTTGAACACTTTCTAAATATTTACCCCTGAATTTCATCAGAAAATTTTTCTTCCACTTCTAAAAGTGCAGAGTTTGTTTCTATAATTTTTGATAACTGGTGCGAACTTAGAGATAAAAATTTCTACACATTTACTAGGTTTTAGCGAGATTAATCTTTCAAACTACTTTTTATAGTCTAAGCCACACTGATAAACATCTTTTTCAACAATATAATATGAATACATTTCCTGAAAATATTTCTCATGGGATATTTGCATCTCCTGTACTGTGATAAGGGACTAAGGTAGTTCCAAGCGATTTTCAATTTGATAATCTATGAGGAATAAAAAAGGCAAGAGCAAACGTATCAGTGCACGATGCAAACATCACATTCAACAAAACAAAAAATACAAATGCAATGCTACAGTGTGATCCGATAAAACTCACTGTATTCTCCAGTTTCCAAAAAGTTAAATATTCGAGGAAAATTATCACTATGCAAATCGCATACCATTTCAATGATGTTGGATACTCGAGAATACGAAAACGAACTGGACTTGCTCCGACCAATTCACCACTCACTCTCACGATTCACAATATGTGAAAGAAATTCTACTAAATTTCAACATTGCATCTTCTCAATATTTAAACTATATATTTTTAACATTTATAGTACTTGTATCATTTCTTTAATAAATAAATTAATCTTTGGTGAATATAAACAACATATATAAAAGCTTTAAGAAATACATTTAGGTAATTTTTGCAAAACAGAATGCTTTCATTAACAACATCACTCTCAGTATATCCTTTCAAAATTGAGGTTAACAATAACACCAAAAGTTTCGACAGTACAATAAAAGTTTGTTCACAAATTCAAATATCTTACTTCTGTTGATAAAATGCATTCTGTCAAAACCAGACCGTCCAAAACTAAACGACGATAAAAGAAAACTTCAACGAAGTATATTGCACTTATTTATACTATTCAAGCATAAATTCCAACCTCAGTTCATTTGCCATTGAAGTCTTGGACGCTCCAACTTATGCGTTTCGTTAATCACATATATTTTCACTATGAAACAACTAATTTTTGTCGAAATTAACCTCAAGATTTTCATCATTTTCCGCACAGGCAGTATACGTGGTCACAAATTCTATTAGACGAAGATAGACGACTGTGTGCGCTTAATTCCAAAATAAAATCTCACAACCCAGGTCGATTATTCTTTACATCTAGTGGTTTCATTTTTCAGGGAACAAAAGGGCTTATTCGTCGTCATTTTAACAATGTCCCAGGGATATGACGAAGGAATGAATTAATCGTCATTTTTCCCATTCGTGAGAGCTGATTTTGTTATAAAGGGTTATTCACGAATATGGCTCTATAAAATAATTTCAGGAAGGACAAGATTCAGGATTGAAATTCTAAAGGTGAGCTTCAAGTAAGAAGACGTCTTCTGGTCTATTTTTTCAAGGTTCTAGGACTTCCGGTTTTTTCGGAAGTGACATCAACTTTCGTTTTTCAAATGGGAAGACCCATTTTTTATTGCATAAATAGATTCTCCATTGAATTCTGAGTCTTCTTGATTCCAAAAGTTTGAAATTTCCCGAGAAAATTCTCTTCAAATGAGGAAATAAGAAAAAAAATCTCAAAATTGATCTCTGTTGAAATACTTCGAGGTTTTTTCATTACAAATTCTCATTTTTGAGAATCTCCGAGACGAAAGGCTGATGCTTCTCTTCCGATAGCGTGATTTTCAGAATATGATACAGGAGGTCACAAATTCTTTGTCAAAGTTAGAAGTGACGAAACATCAAAAATCGTTTTTTTTCAAATTGGAACCCCATTTTTTCGAAGCATTTTCGAAATCTTCGTTAAAAAATAATAGGAGCATAATTTTTAATGTTTTTGAAAGAATAATTAACTGAACATGTAAGAATTTCATTTCTGCAAATTCAATTTTCCCTAGCAGGACAAAAAAGAAATTCTCCAGAATTAAGAATTTGCGGAAATTATTGAACTCATCTGAACTATAGAAAATATTTTCTCGATAACAGAGATTTCCAAAAATTTCACTTGACTGTTAATTATTTTTCAGTAAAAAAACACATTTGGAATGAGATTGAAAATTGAAGACAAAATCGTTTTTCCTGAATATCTCGAAAAATATTCATTTTGGGATAAAAGTCTTGGACGTATACTCCCATTATTTTTTGACGAAGATTTCGAAAATGCTTCGAAAAAATGGGGTTCCAATTTGAAAAAAACGATTTTTTGATGTTTCGTCACTTCTAACTTTGACAGAGAATTTGTGACCTCCTGTATCACATTCTGAAAATCACGCTATCGGAAAAGAAGCATCAGCCTTTCCTCTCGGAGATTCTCAAAAATGAAAATTTTTAATGAAAAAACCTCAATGTTGTCTGCATTTCAACAGAGTTCAATTTTGAGATTTTTTTCGTATTTCCTCATTTAAAGAGAATTTTCTCGGGAAAATTCAAACTTTTGGAATCAAAAAGACTCACAATTTGGAGAATCTATTTATGCACTAAAAAATGGGTCTTCCCATTTGAAAACGAAAGTTGATGTCCTAGAACATTCAAAAAATATTCGAGAAGTCGTCTTCTTACTTGAAGCTCACTTTTAGAATTTCAATCCTGAATCTTGGGTCTTTCCTAAAAATATTCTATAGAGCCATATTCGTGAATAACTCTGTATGGCTAGAAGAACTAGTAGTAACAAATAAACTCTTTCAATGCAGTCAAGATTGTTACGGTTTGAAAAATTAGTGAATAAAGAAATCATCATTTCTATTATTTAATGGGTCACCCCCATATAACTCGTCACTTTTTCAGTTCAAAGAGCGCGACGGACGAAAGGTATCGGGCGCATGTACACGGAGCCGATCGAGAGAAATTTCAAGATTTGATTTTTCCGGCCGACATCGAGAGAACGGAGTTATAGATGCGTATGAATAGACGTTTTGAATTTGACTTTCTTCTTAGTTGGATGAATGATAGTTGAATTCATATCCATTTATTGGGATTCAAATAAACATACCACAGAGAAGCTTATCACTGTTATAGTGATTCAACTGCATTAGTCAGGATAATTTCTCAAACATATAACTTCAACAAAAGAGCCACACAACATCTAAGGTATGCGATCGATGTGTTGATATTCTTTTGTCTTATGAGTTGTTTCATTCCTCATTTAGGCTCTTTGGATTAAGAAGTACTCTCAAACCTCTGGGTGTACCAATAATTACCATCTTGTCGTCATTACCAGACACAGTGCCAGTAGGATAAGTACCAGACAATTTCAATTTCTTGTCAAAGACAATTTGTGGACGATTGATTAAAGAAAACCATATCAGTAGGCTAGTTGCTTGCATGAGAATAATAGTATTTTTTTCATCGCGGATAAATTGTTGTACATTAAATTGTTCTACGAAGCATCTGACAGTTTTCTCCTTCCTTCTAATTTTCGATGTCAAACTGAGTAACAACCTCGCTCGAATTGGAGAACAAAGAACCACACCCTCCGACTGAGCTGGGTTATTAACATATTTATTTTGACTGCTCAGTATAAATTTTGTAAACCTTTATTTCACCGAGAGCAGATTTTAAAGTGTTACAAATGGCGCCCAACTAAATTATTCAGGTTGTTATTGGTGAGATTGTGAATATAATGCATTGTTAATATTTTGTAAAATCGAACACAAATTGTCTATAAAATAAAGGTACATTTCGATAATTCGCCCCGGTAAGATAATATTCCGCAGATGATAATTTTTTATGTTCGTTAACATATTTGTTTTCAAACACAGGCACAGATAAGCGTAAAGAATTCACGTTTACTTTTGTGTGTGATTTTGCCTGAATATTATTCATTCTATATTGACATTTGCTGGTTGGAAAAAGTTTTTATCGATCCATAAGTAAAATATAGAAATGGCTTCACCAAATATTTGGAAAAATGAAATTAATCGTCTCAATCAGGAAGAGTTAAAATATGAAATGCTTAGTAGGGGTTTGCAATCCGGGAGCGTCGAATCTAATAGAAAATCACTCAGAAATATTTTAAAATTGGAAAATAAAGGTGATTGGTCACAGATATCTTATCCCATTAAATTTGAGGATGATATCACACAAATAAATAAAAACAATTCAGAATTAAAGAAACTTGTTTCTGAATTTGATGGAAACACGAAGTCATCTCATTTTGCTCGTTTGACAGCATTATTAACTCATAATATGAGAAGAATTCAACACAGCGATCCAGGTACGGATGATACGAATGTTTCTTTGAAGAATACTGCACTTTTAGAATTACATAATATCAAAACGGACTGCGAAAAATTAGTTAAAAAATTCAATCGTTCATCCAATGATTCATCATTAAACTTTGTCGAACCTATAACAAATTCCTCACCTAATAATTCTGATAGCGGTTCGGAAGGAGATGATATTTTTCAATCAACTCCAGTACCTCAACAGTTTTCACCTAAGTCAATACCTGTCTTAAAGTGGAATCTGAAATTTTCGGGCGATGATAGTATGTCATTGAGTGCATTCTTGCAGAGAGTTGAAGAATTGAGAAAAGCACGTAACGTTAGTATTGATGAAGTATTCAGGGCAGGATATGATTTATTTTGTGGCAAAGCTCTCACTTGGTTCAGAGCAAATATAAAACATGCTTCTGATTGGCCTTCATTGGTTAAATTATTACGCGAAGAATTTCAGCCAGCGGACTATGACGAAAGATTATATGACGAAATTAAATCTCGAACTCAGGGTAGTAGCGAAAGTATAGGCATTTATATAGCGATCATGGATAATTTATTTAGCAGACTTTCAGTTACAATTCCAGAGAATAAACAATTGAAGATATTAACTCGAAACATTTCTCCTTTTTATCAAAAACAACTAGGTTTGGTAGATATTCAAACAAAATCCGAATTAATAAGACTATGTAGATTGCTAGAAACAAAAAAATCACAACTAGAACTATTTCACGCACCTCGATCAAATTCAAAACTATTAGAGCCAGACTTAGCGTATATCGATTCATCACCAAGTACAAGTAAATCTCACGAAGGAACTAACTGCGATATAATATGTTATTTTTGCAATAAACAAGGACACAAGAGAAACAATTGTTATAAATTTCAGAGTATTAAAAATAAAAGTTTGAAGTGTTTCAAATGCGGAAAAATAGGATTCACTGTGAAGAATTGTCCTACTTGTGGCAAATGCAATACAAAAAACTTGAATGCACAGCGTTAGATCGAGGGACGTCTGTAGATATCGAAAACTCCTCGATATGCCGTTTTCCGGAGCTGAACAACGACAATTTACGATTGCATTTGGATTTCGTGCTGGCCAACGTCGTGGGCGATGAAAGACCTTACCTTAAGGTTAAAATTTTGGGAAAAAATGTACAGGGGTTACTCGATTCAGGCGCATCAAGAACTATTCTTGGACAGAAGGGTTGGGACTTGTTAGAATCAATGAATTTCACTTTGGATACTAGTCTGAATCAGAATGTCACAGTAGCAAATGGTCAGCATTGTCGAATTTTGGGTACAGTTAATATTCCTTTTGACCTTAGAGGAAAAATCAAGGTAATAAAAGCTTTAATAGTACCGGTACTTCCACATGTACTTATTTTGGGCTCAGATTTTTGGAAATCGTTTGGTATAGTTCCAGATTTAAGACATGGAGAATGGTCATTTTCTGAAGACAAAGCAGTCGAAATAACATCCATTTCAGATCAAAATGAGTTGAATTCAGAACAATTTTGTAGGTTGAGTTCATTATTAGAAAAAGTCTTCAAAATCATGCCATCTGGTATCGGTTGTACAAACGCGGTGGAGCATAAGATGATTACTAATTCGGAACCCATAAAACAAAGGTACTATCCAATTTCTCCAGCGATGCAAAAACAAGTAGACATAGAGGTAAATAAGATGCTTGAAGACGATATTATTGAACCCTCCTCGTCACCATGGTCCTCTCCCATCATTTTGGTTAAAAAAAAAGATAACAGCTATAGATTTTGCGTGGACTTTAGACAAGTCAACAAAGTTACGGTCCGCGATGCATACCCGCTTCCTTTTGTCAATAGTATTCTGGATAAATTAAGACAAGCTAAATTTTTATCATCTCTTGATATAAAATCGGCATTTTGGCAAATACCTCTCTCAAAAGAATCCCGTCCAATTACAGCATTTGTTGTACCAAATAGGGGCCTATTTCAGTTCAAGAGACTTCCATTTGGCCTTCATAATTCGAGTGCAACATGGCAAAGATTAATAGATTCAGTACTGGGTCCAGATTTGGAACCATATGTTTTCTGCTATTTAGACGATATTATTGTAGTCACTCAGTCATTCGAAAAACATTTAGAAATTTTAGAAGAAATTTTTAGAAGATTAATTAAGGCAAATTTAACTGTAAGTCGAGAAAAATGTAGTTTTTGTAAACCACAGTTGAAGTACCTCGGATATATCGTGAATAAAAATGGATTACACGTAGATCCCGAAAAAGTCAATGCCATTTTAAATTTACCCCCGCCCAAGAATATTCGCGAGACTCGTAGAATAATAGGTATGTCCTCATGGTATCGTCGTTTCGTACCAGAATTTAGTTCAATAATGTCACCTATTACGTCCCTGTTGAAAGTAAAGAAAGGTACTAAAACAAAATTCATTTGGACCGATGAATGTGAATTGGCGTTCGCAAAAATTAAAGAACTTCTCATTTCAGCACCAGTGCTTACTTGTCCGGATTACGAGAGAACATTTATTGTTTCAACCGATGCTTCGAATTACGGTTTAGGCGCTACTCTAAGTCAAAAATTCGATGATGGAGAACATGTCATTAGTTATATCAGCAGATCTCTTACTAGAACGGAAAAGATGTATTCAACTACTGAAAAGGAATGTCTCGCTGTCCTCTTCGCCATCGAAAAATTTCGTCCCTATATTGAAGGCACAAGATTTGAAGTGTACACGGATCATCATTCTCTAATTTGGTTGAATAGTTTAAAAAACGCTTCAGGTCGTTTGGCCAGATGGAGTTTGAGACTCCAACAGTATGACTTTGATATTTTTCATCGTCCAGGTAAAGAAAATATCATACCGGATTTGTTGTCACGTTCAGTTCCTGAAGTGGATATTATAAATTCCCCTACCGAAGATTTTCAAAATTATAAAGATCCTTGGTATGATAAAATGATAGCACGCATAGCTCAAAACCCACTTTCTCATCCATTATGGAGAGTAGAAGGTAAAACAATTTTTCGTAAAACAGAAAATAAATATAAAATTTTGGCCGATTCAACATTCAGTTGGAAAATAGTGGTGCCTAAAAGCCACCGAAATGAAATTATTAAGCGACATCATGATTCGGTGACAAGCGGTCATTGTGGTATATTCAAAACTTTTCATCGAATAGCTAACCATTATTATTGGCCAAAGATGAAATTTGACATAAGAAATTACATAAATAGGTGCCACAAATGTATCTCATTTAAGCCTGAACAAAAATTACCGTTGGGACAAATGTGTTCTAGACCAAATATAACTAAACCTTGGGAATTAATAACGGTCGATATAGTAGGACCCCTTCCTAGATCTTCACATGGCTATAAATATATTTTAACAGTTTGCGATTATTTCAGCAAATTTGTATTTTTCTTTCCCTTACGTACCGCCACGGCTTCTACTGTCTGTAAATTACTTGAAGATAATGTTTTCATGCTAGTGGGCGTCCCAAAATATTTAGTGATGGATAACGGTTCACAATTCAAGTCCTTTTTATCTAAAAACTTAGCAAAAATTTATAATATAGAAATTAAATATACTGCCCTATATCACCCGCAGCCAAATGCAGTAGAGAGAGTTCATCGAGTTTTGAATACAATGTTAGGTTGTTATGTTGAGGAAAACCAGAAAAACTGGGATGAAAATCTCCAGAAGATTGCATGTGCGATTCGTTCGGCTAAAAGCGAAGCTACTAATATGTCACCATATTTCATAAATTTTGGTCGTGAAATGAATTTGAGGGGTGAAGGAGCGAAATATTCAGATATACTCGAAAACGAAGTTGTTGTGAATCTAGATGAACGATATCTGGAAGCTCGATCAGAGGAGTTGAAAAAGGTTTTTCAAGACGTTAGATTGAACTTAGATAAGGCTTCTAAGCGCGCCGCTAAATTTTATAATTTGAGACACAGGAATGAACAATTCACTGTAGGTCAGAAAGTTTGGAAAAAAAACTTCATTTTATCAGATGCAACAAAGTCATTTTCAAAAAAATTAGCACCCAAATTCGTAGGCCCTTTCATAGTTCATAAAGTAGTTTCACCCTGGACCTATACTTTAAAAGATAATCATGGAAAAATATGTGGCACCTACAGTATCAAAGATTTAAAAAGTCACCCTCCAGACGAATAGGCATTAAAAGTGATAGGTTAATAAGGTGATGGTCGTTTCGAAATAGATTGAGTGGTAATAGGCTTAATAGAAATAGGTTAAATAGAAATAGGTTAAAAAAAAAAAAAAACAAAAAAAAAAAACAAAAAAAAATGATTCTCATTTTTTTTTCGGCAGTTAGGTATGGTGTTACGGTTTGAAAAATTAGTGAATAAAGAAATCATCATTTCTATTATTTAATGGGTCACCCCCATATAACTCGTCACTTTTTCAGTTCAAAGAGCGCGACGGACGAAAGGTATCGGGCGCATGTACACGGAGCCGATCGAGAGAAATTTCAAGATTTGATTTTTCCGGCCGACATCGAGAGAACGGAGTTATAGATGCGTATGAATAGACGTTTTGAATTTGACTTTCTTCTTAGTTGGATGAATGATAGTTGAATTCATATCCATTTATTGGGATTCAAATAAACATACCACAGAGAAGCTTATCACTGTTATAGTGATTCAACTGCATTAGTCAGGATAATTTCTCAAACATATAACTTCAACAAAAGAGCCACACAACATCTAAGGTATGCGATCGATGTGTTGATATTCTTTTGTCTTATGAGTTGTTTCATTCCTCATTTAGGCTCTTTGGATTAAGAAGTACTCTCAAACCTCCTGGGTGTACCAATAATTACCATCTTGTCGTCATTACCAGACACAGTGCCAGTAGGATAAGTACCAGACAATTTCAATTTCTTGTCAAAGACAATTTGTGGACGATTGATTAAAGAAAACCATATCAGTAGGCTAGTTGCTTGCATGAGAATAATAGTATTTTTTTCATCGCGGATAAATTGTTGTACATTAAATTGTTCTACGAAGCATCTGACAGTTTTCTCCTTCCTTCTAATTTTCGATGTCAAACTGAGTAACAACCTCGCTCGAATTGGAGAACAAAGAACCACACCCTCCGACTGAGCTGGGTTATTAACATATTTATTTTGACTGCTCAGTATAAATTTTGTAAACCTTTATTTCACCGAGAGCAGATTTTAAAGTGTTACAAGATATGCTAGGACATGAGATTCCGCTGAGTTGGTTCTAACTCAATTCATCTTGTTGTTCTTTTCTTTTTATATTTTTGTTCGGCTATTTCCATTTCTCGAACATTTTTTTGTTACCAATATTCATCTTTCAAGAAATTTATTTCACAGTGTCCTATCTCTTGATGTATTTACTCTTCAGGGAAAGTGTTTTTTGAAACAAATTGATGCAATATTCAAAACTGAATATTTCTAACAATTTTATGATCTTACTAGCACTTTTTATGTGACACCCTGTTTAAATCTTTCATTTCCACCAATTCTCCAAACATACCGTCAATTTCTTAGAATCATTTTCGTCCTAATTGTAAGCGCCCCTTTTTTCGAATAAAACCCTTTTATTCTATCCGACGAGAACATACTCAATATCCACAATTCTCCTTGCATAAACACAACATATAATTTTTTTGCAATTTTCCAAGCACTTACTTTTACAATTTGTTAACTAATATAGATAAACTCTGTATTCTTAAAATACAATATGTAGTTCGACCAATATACATCTTGATGAGTAAATCGCTAATCGACAACATAAAATATCTTGAACATCTATAGTTTTAACTTTAAAGCTGTTCTCAACCTGATTGCAGAAATAAGGGGAGGTTCAGAAGAATTGTCTAGAGCCAAGAACAACCTATTCGAGAATTATATTCCTGAGAACTTTGTTCAAACTTTTGAATATTTTAGAGAGCACATAATTTTTTTTTACTGACCTTTGAATCCTCGGTGATAAAAGCTTTATCATCAGAGGTGTATTCCCAAAGAGATTAAACATTACAACTCAAAGAATGAAGAAAAATATAAAAAAAAAATATATGAAAGAATTCTTCAAAACAATAACAACGCAATAGAACTCGAATTTTTGTGCTTAAAAACCCATTGAAACTTTCTAATCCACTTTTTCAATAGAAACAATTCTCCTGAACCTCCCCAGTTCGAACTCACCTTCGATAAATACTAAAACGACAAATGCGCTAAGTGTGTTTTTGGATTTTCTGTGTCAGAATGTGTGTCAAGTGTACGAGTTTATTCGGCTACGAACCTTCCAGGATTGTAGTCTCTGTTGACGAAGGAGAAGCCCCTGAATTCGTCCTGATTTATGGAGACCAGCACTTCTTGCGTGACCGGCGTGAGGACTGGCTCTTCCTTTGTGAATTCGGCATCGAAATTGAGGGCGTCCTTCTTGTTTTTCTGGAAAATGGGAAAATAACAATCTTTACTGTATCGAAAATTTTCGAAGAGTCGTCGATTATACAAAGAAAAAAAGGACAATATCAGAATATGAAATCTAATTAATAATGTTGACCTAAATTTCTGCAAATTTCTTGAAATTTGGCTCATTGAGAAACTAGTATGTATGACTTATTTATTTTTTTATTTAATCATTTGATTTATTGAAATTTATTTGAGTGTAAGGGCAGTATTCATAGTTCACCCTTGAGGGTGAGTGTGAGATCGCCCTCAAGTAGCTGACGCCATGTCATAGACCATACTCACTGAGTTGAGTGTGATTTTTACCGTCCTCAACTCAAGGGAAGTCGGGAGCTCCCTTGAGATGAGTATACAGATATTTCAAAGCATTCTGACAGACTCTTCATTGTTGTTCCGGATTTTTTTTTGGTTATGTTGATATTTATTTGGTTCTTCACATCAAAATATTTTCGAAATATGAAATAAATCCTCTAGAAGTTCTCATTTTCATTGCAAACTCAAGATCACAGGAATTTGAAGAGGTATGTGCGAAAGATGATAGATGATGTCTCGAGATGCCCTATGTGGGAAAAAATCCCTTGAATTTTATGCGCATTTGCAGATGTTGCCAGACATATCCTTCACTCAGGTAAGAAATGTCGGAGTTCGCTTTATGAAATAGCCCCTGAGGATGAGTATCTCTTTCAAAAGTAACCCTTGGTCCCTTATCTCGAGGGTTGACTATGAATACGGCCCTAAGTATTCGAAATCAGTCAAATAATTTTTAATCTTCCTTATATTTTTGTGGTGAAATGGAATGAATATCTATACTAATATTATAAATGAGAATGTCCGTGTGTTTGTATGTTTGTTCTGTATGGACTCAGGAACCAGATGACCGATTTTGATGAAACTTCCACTAGAATGTAGAGAATTTATTTTGGGAGGTTTTCATGTAGGGTTCATTCCTATATCACGAAGAAATGGGAAAAAATATCGAGTTTTCATGAAAAAGTCGGTAATTAACTCGGTTTTTCAGGCTTATATTTTTATAGAACTTTTTGAGCACTACAAAATTGTCTCTGACCATGTTCCTCTATAGGGATTTTTCCTCGAGCTTACCAGACCAAACCAAAGCAAACCATAGTTAACTACACGAATTTCTTCGCGGCGTAGTTAGAACCATGACGTCACAGTTAACTACGCCAGGAAACCAATACATCAATCCGGTTTGTTGTGTAGTTATTTGAAAGGGAGAGAGAGGGACTGACACTTTCCTTTGCACTCATCCGCCATATCTAACCACACAGGGCATGAAGATAACCATGACGTCATCAAGTTGACTAACTACACTGTTGTAGTTAGCTCGAGAAAAAATCCCTTATCTCTTATAGTTTACCCAACGTCGGCCGTAAAAGCCTGAAAAACCGGGTTAATTACAGACTTTTTCATGAAAACTCGATATTTTTTCTCATTTCTCTGTGATATAGGAATGAACCCTACATGAAAACCCCCCAAAATGAATTCTCACATTATAGTGAAAGTTTCATCAAAATCGGTCATCTGGTTCCTGAGTCCATAGAGGACAAACAAACACACGAACAATCACATTCATAATATTAGTATAGAAGTATAGATAGTATAGATGTCATTTTTATGCTTTCAATAATGTATGAAATTTGTTCACGTGCTAGATCATAAAGAATCTACAAAAATATTGGTAATTCTCATTAGTTCTACTCAATTTACAGGTCAATTCGTTTCATTTATGTGCATTCTCATAGATGTATATTTTAAACATAGATTTTTCAGACATTTTTAGATTTCTCAAATGGAAATGGTGATGTTGCACCAGAATTGAACATTCTCATGTCTTTGTCTGTGGTAATGAATATTGATTGATATCATTATTTCAATCAGTTAATTTCATTTCTCTACTGTTCACCTCTTGTTACATATTGCTCACTGCCTCGAGTTTCAGATGATTGAATCCTAAAACCTTCAGGGTAAACCCAGGATCTAGTTGATCTCCTGCAAAACACGATGTGAGCTTCTCTGATATGGTTCAACGGTCAATTGTAATACACATGAATCTGGTTGAGAGCCTCTCGTCCTTGTTTCAGCCTGGACGGTCCCCTCTGATAATTGTGAACTTAATAAATCGTTATAATCTACTCATTAGATGCCACGGTTAAAAAGTTGTAGTTCAAGTATCACCAAATTAGCCCACCCTATACAATAAATGTTTTTACACTATCATCTCCAACTCAATTATCTGGTAACGATCCAGAAAAGTAATTTGCAAAAATCTGAACACTTCTCCTCTTTGAACATTTCACCTGTTCTTTTTTCCTATGTTAAATTTTCAAGAATACTCACAATTTTCGGTTTGAACGGCGGCTTGATCTTCCTGTGCTCCAGGGCCACCCAGTCGATCTCCTTGAAGAACGGATGCACTCTGATTGCGGTCTCGTATCCGTGCGCCGCGACGCACCCCAATCTACGGCTCGGATTCTTTATCATGAAACCCTTGAGTATGTTAACCGCGTCCTTGGTCAGCCACACCGGATAAAGGACGTCGTCGTGCAGGATGGATTCGAAGAGGTCGTCTTCATTGTCGGCCTCGAAGGGTGGTTGGCCGGCCATCATTTCGTACATTAGGACGCCCAGGGCCCACCAATCGACGCTTGCTCCGTACTCCAGTTCCTGAAACGGAGAAATGAAGGTTTAGGCCCGTTTGCACCAATTTTCCTTAAAATGATTATGATTACACCCATTCCCATACTATCACTAACATTGCACCACCAGAACTAAGACGAAAGGATGCCACTGTGAGAGAACGGGCTAAATTTCAACATCCAAACCACCCACATGACCTCCCAATTACAAGACCTTAAACAATCCTCCACCAAACCGCCTCAAATCCCGGAACCCCTTATGGGCTGAGGTTGATCATAACACTCAGATCAAAGAAGACTGTCGCCATAAATGGGACATGGCACCAATACACAAACATGACATAGTTGACCCCACACTTGCTCTACCAGGATTTGATCTGAAGAGAAACATCTGGAGTAGACTCAATATCAGCACCTCAGAGGTAAAGTGTGTTAAGTCACATTTTTCTCAGACACGATTTATCTATAATATTGGATTAAAGTCATTAACTTCTACCTAGTGAAAAACAGATTGCACTCCCTAGGTACATCAATTAGCTAAAAAATAGCGATAAACATTCTTTGAAACAATAATTTCACTGAAAAATCTGTCTTTTGGCTGATTTTGATTTCGTGACTTAACACACCTTACCTCTGAGGTGCTGATATAGTTAGGACAGGCCATGCAAAATGTAATGCCATGATGTTCAAGTGGGGACTTTGCCAATCTCCAGCCTGCGACTGCGCAGCTGAATACCCTTTAAGAAAGTACCTGGGACCATTCAAAGACATTATTAATGCGACACCTTCTGCACTGGACTGGCTAAGTTCTCTGGATGTGAAGCTCTAATTTGAAGTTTTAATCACATCTGTCGTCGCAAAATTCAATCACATATTTACCTATCTTTTTACTTATATCTATATGAGTGTCTTTTCTTTTTATTTTTATGTTAGATATACTTTGTTTTATATTCATGGTCACCATCATTTATACTTGTTCAGTACTGTTGCTTTGCCAAACGATAAATAAATAAATAATTACTGAACTAAGCTTCTCTTAATGTTAATGGTTTATTTATGCTGATGATATTGTTCTGGCTTTCCATCATTTTAATTTTCAAACAATAGAAAGTACCCTTTCCGCAGATTTTGGATATCATGAAAAATTATTTTTTATAGTGGCGTTTGTGCCTGAATGAAAATAAAACCGAGGTTTCATGTGTTCATTTGAATAATCATCAGAAATATAGAAAATTGAGTGTCACTATTGGTTCTTCGCCCTTTAAACATCATTTCAAACGTAGATACCTGGGAATCAAACTTGATTCCTCTCTAAATTTCAGCACCCATTTAGATGATCTGTGTTCGAAGCTCAAAACAATATTCTTCAGAAACTAGCTGGTTCCTCATGGGGCGCTGATGCAATAGTACTTCGTACGCCAGCGCTAGCTTTGGTTTTTTCTGCTGCTGAATATTGTTGCCCTGTTTGGCTGAACAGAGTTCATGTAAAAAAAATTGATGCCCAACTAAATTTTTTTTATGAGGATTATTACTGGTACTATCAAATCTACACCTACTCCTTGGTTACCAGTCCTCTCAAATATTGTCCCTCCCCATATTTGCAGAGAGACAACAGCTTTGAATTTTTGGAACGAATTTAATTCCTTTCCAAATTCATTTCCCATACTCAACTATATTCCAGATAATAAGGTACCCAGATTGAAGTCGGGAAAATTTTTTTGTCAAATTTTCTAAATTATATGAATAGAAGCGACAAAGAAATTTGGCAATTTGAATGGAATGTATGAAATTTTTTCAATAAAGATCTTATTACTGATTCTTCTATCAGAGTTCCTGGTTTTGACCTTTCCAGAAGAATATGGTCTGTTCTAAATCGTATTAGAACAGGCCATGGACGATGCAACGGTATGCTCTTCCGATGGAATTCTGTTGAGAGCCCTAGTTGTGAATGTGGGGAAAATGAGAAGACTATAAATAGTTGTCCCATTTATAAAGTTCAAGATGGTTTCGAGGCTATATATAATAATAATAATAATAATATGTTCATTAACAAGTTTACATACAAATGCATTTCTGAAATGGGTGGTCAATTTCAAATTAATTTAATTTATTCTAAATAATTGGTTTCTTTTCTGCTTTTGTCTTTTTTCATTCCAAATTAAGAATTGCGAGTCGTTTTGTGAAGTATCTGAGTCCATAGACGGATAACAGGTAGATTTCTTTGATATTTAATATTTTCAGTAATTTTTTTTTCACGGGCGAGGTAAGGGTTTTTTTTTCAGATGAAGTTTTTTCCCTTTTCCATCTCATCATACTGCAGATCTATATGGTTTTCCTGTATTGCACCAACCTCAGCTAGGTACCTTTTTGTTGCAATATGTATTGTAGTATTTTAGCTCTCTGAATCAAAAGATGCATGCTGTAGATGTTCATCCCCCAGAAATTCCGGCTCGCGTAATCCGCACTAGCGGAACATGCTCTAACAGATGGACATAACATACTTTTTTCAAGGGCAGAGATTATTTCAAATATAAAAAGTTACCTTCCTAGGATGAATATGGAATTATAAACATAAAGATAATATGAAAAGAAGGGAAGAAACTCCCTTGGTACATTTCGCATGGTTCCCGGTATTACGAAAGCCAAGATCAAGCCAATACGGAGTGGGAGTGATGAGTCAATCAACATCGCGCGCGTAAACCCACTCCCTTCTCTCGCCATTAATCAGGGTATAAGTAGGGTCAACGGATCGAATCCAGCATCACTTTCTGAAATTCAGCGGTCGAATTTCAACCTCAGACAAAGAATCCTCTGAAGATGCCTACTGCAGATGTAGGCGAAACGTTAGGTGAAATAATTCCTAATAGACCACGGCCAATAAGCCCGGGAGACTCTCTCAATGTCAGTTTATCCGGTCGTGAAAGCCTTAAACTATTTAAAACAACACATGTTTTGCATTTAGTTCATGACTGCAGTTTGCACCAAACTCACTTGATGTTACGCTTCCCTTAAAATGAACTCTTAACTTAAGGCGATTTCGATTGACGTTGGTTCTTGGTTGGTTCATAGATTGGTCCGTCATTTTTGGACCAACCGCATTCGAATGACGGATTGATGGCGTCATAAATCAGCTGTTTCACCGAAACTTGAGGCGATTTCGATTGACTTTGGTTCTTGGTTGGTTCATAGATTGGTCCGTCAGTTTTGGACCAACCGCATTCGAATGACATATTGGTGACGTCTTGAATCAGCTGTTTCGCCAAATTTGAACTGTATTCGAAAGCGCGATTCGTTTGACGTTGTCATTTATGAACCGAGCGGTTAACCGTTAACCAACCAAAACAGCCATTCGAAATCGACTTTGAATGATCAAATTTTACTTGACAGCTGTTCAAACAACAGTTTAATTCATACAGAATTCGATTGAGTGGCAACCAATCGCGGTCTGACGTTGTCATTCATGAACCGAGCGGTCAACCGTTAACCAACCAAAAGAGCCATTCGAAATCGCTTGCACTAGCTGTTTACATTTTCCTTGCTAAAGCAAACCTTAAATTTAAGCGCTCCTGTAATGACCACTTAAATATTTGAGAGCGGGATTCTAACCTAAAATAATTTGTCAAACTCATAAACTGACTGCAGAACATTTGTTTTTTTCTATTAACTTCGTCTAATAATAAATAATTTTGATGATGGATTCATCACAATTGGAAACAGACGCGTTACATGACGACTTGAAAGTAATTGAAATTGTGGAACTAGCATTGCCTAGGCGGATATATGAAAGACATTCATATTTCACTGAATTGGATGAGCTGTCTTTTTTCCAAAGGTTCCGTTTGAAAAAAACAGACTCTCTTGCATTTATTGACATGAATAGAAAACCGACAAGAATATCCTTTGTCCTTAGAGATTCTTTAAACGAATCATAAATTTCCTCTAGGTAGCGAGAGTTTTTTCAAACCAGGTTCGGCCAACCAAGCGATGATTTTTCGCATTTTCAGATGTTCGAAGATCGCTACAGATCATTAATGAAGGGAAATAATGAAGCTAATGCGGCCTTACCTGCAAAATCTCCGGCGCTATGTAATCCGGCGTCCCGCAGAAGGTAGTCGTGGTGGTGCCATCTAGGATGCCCTCCTTGCACATCCCGAAATCGGCCAGCTTGCAATGGCCCTCCGCGTCCAACAGGATGTTGTCCAGCTTGAGATCCCTGTATATGACGCCGTTCTTGTGCAAGAACTGGAGGGCCAGAGTGACCTCCGCAGCGTAGAACCTGGCTCGCGTCTCGTCAAACTTCCTCGCTCGTTGTATTTGAAACATCAGGTCTCCGCCGTTCACGTATTCCATCACGAAGAACAACCTGCAAATCGAATGAAAAAAAATTTTTTTTCGACAATCAGATTTTTCCCCTTTTTCGTTTAAAGCCGGAAAAGTGTTGAGTTTTCGTTGGACCACACTGTATACATACTATTTCATAACACAAAATTTTTGGGTGCTCAATATATGCATTATACATATATGAAACGCTCCTTTTTGTTCATAAGAACAAGCAAAAGCTCTTTGTTAGTTCGGATCACAGATATGATACCCTCGGAAATTACCTAATTTATCCAGCGCATAGCTTTTAGAAAGAAGTCCATACTACGTGGGCATCATACTTTTCAACAAGTTGTATAATGAATTGGAAAATACAGAAGCAGAGAAAAAGTTCAAGCAGAGTTTGAAGAAATTCCTCATAAACCTGGAACCCTACAGTTAACATATTTTCATGATAATTTGACGTCATTTCATTTTATAATCTTTTTATATTGTATAAATTGTTGTAATCTGCAATGAAGAAATTTTGAATTGAATTGAAAATACCCGAACAAAATCCCCCCATTTACAGTGACATACACTGATATTCTTAGTCATATCTTGCAAAATTAATTTCAATTTATGTGCATAACGATATGTGAATAGTGCTTGAGTAGCAATTGTTTTTTTGTACAACTGCCATTAAAAGTGACACTTTTAATGACAGCGAACAACGTTAAAATAGATTGTTTACGTGGAAGTGTGTTGAAAATATTTTTAGCACTCCATTTTCTTATGATGAAATCAGATGAGAAAAATTCAGCAATTGCAAATTTTTATTATCAATATTTAACAATCATTACCTATGAACATTAATATTAATCGTAAAACTAGAACAATTACTAACATTAATGCCCTGTGACGTTAGAGAGCTTCGCAACACATTATTAGAATCCTCAGCACCATCAGTACTTGTAGAAACCGCAAGTACAATATTGGATGATGATGATCCAAAATCTGTTAAGGTTGGAAAAATTTTTTCAGCAATGACATTTCTATATGCAATGGAATGATCAACATAGCCCTCGGCTACCGTCGAAGACTTCCATCCACCATGTTTTTTTATATCCGTAATATTTGCTCCTGATTCTGCTAGCAATGAAGCGGGGGATCTTCGAAAACAGTGTCCTGTATATTGCTTTGGTTCTGGCAGTTTGAGGAATTCGGCAACAATAGATGGAATTTTCCCAAATGTATTAATACCAACTGGATTGGCAGTGCATTTATTATTCATGTATTTCAGGAAAAACCGACGATGTTTGACACAGAAGGGCGCAGTGCAAAGTACTTATGAAAATAGTCTACATACTTCCCATTAATTCTGAAAGAACGACTGACTTTCGTTTTTGTATTTGGAAGTTGTATAACCAATGGTTTATTTGTTATTTCGATGTCTTCCACTGAAAAATTACACAATTCTACAGGCCGACATGCTCCAAATAATCCGAAAATAGTTGCAACCTTAACCATCAAGTATTTCTCATCTGGTGCCTCCTTTATAAACTTTTCAACTTGTTCACGAGTGAGAATTTTCGATTTTTTTGGACGATATCCTTCACTTTTCCGTTTTAAATATGCTATTACCTTAAAATATTCACTAACATCCACACCATTTTTAACAAGGGCGTTTGACATTATCATTGAAAATTAGCTCCACAAAATTGATGAACTCCATATTTTTTATTTTTCTTCTAAGTATGCCAGGAAAACAGTTTCACTGAAATTCCCTTCGACATTTTTCAATTTACACCAGGCCAGGAAATTGTTATATGCAATATCGTACTGCTGAAAAGATTTTTTAGGTAGGAGTTCCTGATTTGCTCTTCTTGCAGACTCTTCAATATCCAGAGGAACAACCAAATCGTCACTTTTATTAATAATTGGACTCTCGACAAACATATTAAGCAGTTAAAAACCCAAGACGAAAATTGTAGAGGAACAAAATTCAAATGACAGCGTCTTTTCTCATTTGTTAGTAATCATAATGTTGGCAAGGTTGGACATTCACAACAACCTTTTGATTATTTGAATATTAAAATGCATTATGAAGTTTATTGTCATTGCAAATTCGCCCATTTCATTATAAAAATAAGGCAGTTGTACAAAAAACATTGTATGGTATTTGTGTTAAAAGTAATTTTATTTTGTTCGTGAAATTGTTCAATTCTCTCCGCTCATTTCACAAACTTTTTCACTCACAAAATAAAACGTCACTTTTAACACTCATATCACAAATAACTATTCTTACCTATCTGCAGTCTGGAAACAAGAATGCAAAGCCGTAAGAAAAGGATGCTTGGCTGCCAAAGCCAATATCCGTTTCTCTGTCATGGTACAATCAACGTCATCGTCTTGGATGATCACGTCTTTCTTCAACACCTTAACAGCGTATATCTCGTCAGTGTCCTTCTTTTCCGCTAACATCACTTTGCCGAAACTCCCTTTCCCTAGGACTTTTATGAAGACAAATTCATCTAAGCCTACTTTCATCTGACCCATGTCTCTGCCAGCACCTGAAACTATTCCATTGATTTGAAATTATAACTAAGAGATCTAAATAAGTATACTAACTGACAAAGAAACCAGAAGGAGATGTTTAAATTTTAATTTTAAAGCGATTGCATAGCTTCTATCTCTGGCTTTGAGCGCGGCGACCGAATGTAGAAATTCCGTAACGAAAAAACCTAACACAGCCGTGTATTGTCGGTTCAGTTCGGCAGACTTCGGCACGGTGTTTGGGTGCTTGCGACTAGACGGATGCGTGCAGCCACTCTAGTAGTGCAAAATGGAGTCGGCAATCTCGCTGTTCCCATTGAATTACGAACGGCAAATATTTCATTAACATCGGATAGAAAATGTATAGCCAAACGCAAACATTTTCCATTAACTTCAGCTCTTGCTCTAACTATACATAAGTCGCAAGGTGGAACTTTTGACGAAATAGTATATGAGTATAGTAAATCACATTCTCAGGAACTCGTCTATGTTGCACTCTTTCGGGTGATTAATATTGAAAAATTGTATATTACGGCAAAATATGATAATTCTGCATTTAAGTTTTATCATAATCGAAGACAAGCTGCATCGACTGCATCTTTGTTGCAAGAATTCAAAAGACTGTCTTTAAATAGTGTTCAGACGATAGCTCAAAGTGTCTTAGATTTCATTAGTAATAGAAATGGCATTTCAATAATGACTTTCAATTGCCAAAGTTTACATAGTCACAAATACGATTTACAAGATTCAGTTACGAGACAAACCAATGTGTTACTTCTTACCGAAGCATGCATGACGCGTGATAATCCGATTGAAATACCTAATTTCAATTGTATTGTTCAATTCAAACGAGATACTGTTCCAAAAGGTGGGGTAGCTATTTATCAGAATAGTTATAATGTTACTAATATTATGACTCCGAATATTGAAATAAATATTGAAGACGTTACCGATGTTAATGTTAGACGCTCATTTGTAGGAGATACTTGTGCATGCTTATGCAAACTTACAAATGGCCTACACATAGTCATGGTAGCAATTTACATTTCTCCGAATCCAAAATTGGACGAGGTAGAGCATTTTATTCATCGCACTTTACTGGAGTACACTGAAGAAGAGTCTAAAATACTTGGTACAAATGGTAATAAATTTCCACTTATCTCGGCTGGCGATTTCAACATTCACTTCGCTGATGCTGATATTTTAAAATGAATAATGATCCACAAGAATCCACAACAAAATATGGGACCACTATTGACGCGGTATCTTCCAGATATTTAGAAGACATTATGTCTCAAACTTATGTTTCTTATTTCAGTTACCATAAACCTATAGTTTCAATGATAAACATTCCTGAATAACCTACAAGTATTGTAAGATAAATAAAAAAAAAAATATTTTAAATCAACAATATTATCTTCTTATTTTTGAATAGATGCTATGCAATAGCTTTACCGCGGCAGTCCTCGAGTGTCACACGTGTTTTTTTTTTTTTTTTTAAAACTGGAGTACAATTTCCTTGTTTTGACGATTTGAAGTAATACGACACTAATTGAAAACTTACCGTTATTCTGTAATTTTTCTTCCATCATTTTGGCTAGATTTTCAACTGTTTGTTCTGTGGATTGGTTCTCTCCACCAGCTTCCGAACTTCCATTGCCTGGACCAGAAACATACCTAGTAGCTCTCCTAGGTGTTTGTTTGTCTGGCGAAACTCCTGAAATCAATTAAAAACAGTTCAAATTATAGTCCTGGGTCCAGTTAATATCATCGTATTCCATCAATCTAGAAAGGAGTCCCACATGGTTCCATCCTAGGTCTAGTTTGATTTGTTGTATTGAATATAGAGGATGAAAGTGTTGGTATGCAAATGAAAATGAATTTATACCATTTTTATCATGGATAATATGAGTCCATTTCCTATAATTTTGTAATTATCACATACTGAAAGTCTTTACTCACCTATGGCGGTGAGTATTTCCGCCATCTGTTTGGTATTGATGCCACAGTTGTTCGCGACATTCTTCTGACATCTTTTGTGGACGTTGAGGGAACATACCTCACAGTGCAACCCTTGCCTGAATAACCCGTACAACAAGGAACCGCAGTGATCACAGAAAGTAAACCTTTTGTAATTGTGGACTACAAACCGATGAGGTATGTTCACGCTGAATCTGGTGCTCTGTTGACTGGCCTGCAGGTGTAAAAAAAACCTATTATTATCGATTAAACAAAACTCAATAATCATCAGAGCAAATATTAAACAGTAAATAAGAAGAAAAGACTCAAGGGAAAGAAGAGTTCTCAAGACGGTACACAAAGTATCTAGAATCCACAGAAAATGAAGAGGGAGCTTAAGATTGTGGGATAATACACATAATAAGTGAAGATTTGACAAATTGGGAGAATTGTGTGAAAGAAGTAGGAATCTACGATTACATATGTAGATGAGATATGCAAAAAACAGATGAAAGGCTAGCTATGTGATATGGACATCGGGAAAAAAATGAATAAAGAGATTAGAAGAAGAGACAAGAATGCTGAATGAAATGCTCGCCAAAAAGAGAGATCATAGAAACTGGTAATAATTAACTCTAGATAGAAAGCTCCTGTAGAATAGACTTTGGGATGCAACCTTGAAATACTTCGACAGATCAAGGTCATGATTGTGGCAATAGACTGACATATGATAAAGCAAGATGATATTCCTTGATAAGGTTCTAGGTTATTTGCTGTGTGCATCTATGGAGCAATGAGAATTTTCTCAGATCGAGGGCTTTCATTACAAATCCCGCTCTTGAGGTAATTCGATTAAATCTGGTTAGAAGTAAATTAAAAAGCACCTATCCATAGGATGCTGATTGAAAAGACTATTCAATTTCAACTATTTAAGTAAAGAGTATTTCCAGGATGAATGGTATTCACTAATCGGCAGCAATAAAACTACCAGGTAGTAAACCTGCATTGTGAGAGGAAATCAACTGGAAACTAGAATAAAACATCTGACTTCAGGAATTTGATTTTGGTATACAGGGTGTTTCAAAAAAAGTGACCCCCTCTCTAGGATATATAGAAAACTGAAAAATAATTGGGGTTTGTTCAGTTAAAAATTTTCGTAACGCCATCCGTATTCAAGAGAGTTGAAAAACAAGAATATACATATTTTATACGATTTTGCCGAAACTACTGGCAACATTGTAATGAAATTTTATACGAATATGTTTTGGAAGCTGATACATCTAATGAATGTATTTTGATGTCTGACTCCCATAGAGAGCGCTAGTTACACTGTTCGTACCAAGTTGTTTTGAACATAACTTTTTTGATATTATATTTAATGAGAAAAATTTTGAGCCATATTAAACATCATTCAATTTTAAACCAAAAAGGTACTCCTGATGCTGGTATAAAGTAATGATGAATGTATTAATTGAACAAAAATCACAAGAAAAAAAAGGTAATAACATAAAATAGAATCAAATA
Organism: Hippodamia convergens; assembly: GCA_038502775.1. NCBI lineage: Eukaryota > Metazoa > Arthropoda > Insecta > Coleoptera > Coccinellidae > Hippodamia > Hippodamia convergens. The sequence continues at coordinate 88,674,545 of CM076607.1, read as the reverse complement.
AGAGTAGGTGTTCAAAATGTCCTCCGTTTTCATGAATACACAATTCTATCCTAATTTCTAAGAAATCCATTAATCTTCTTAACGGTTGGGAGTCGGCCATGAGGCCATTGAAAAGAATTGTTTCCTTTAGTTCTTGAGGTGAATTTACCTCTTTAGTGTAAAATTGAATGAAATTTAAGTTCGCTCGAAAATTAGCTTATTAAATCTTATATGAAAAAAGTTATGTTCAAAACAACTTGGTACGAACCGTGTTAACTAGCGCCCTCTATGAGAGTCAGGCATCAAAACATATTCATTAGATGTATCACCTTCCAAAACTTATTTGAATACAATTTCATTACAATGTTGCCAGTATTTTCGGCAAAATCGTAAAAAATGTGTATATTTTTTTCTTTTTCGACGCCCTGTATCTTGAATACGGATAGTGTTACGAAATTTTTTTACTGAACAAACCCCTATTATTTTTCAGTTTTCTATCTATCCCAGAGAGGGGGTCACCTTTTATTGAAACACCTTGTATAATAAGAAAAAGAAAATTCTTTGCCTTTACGAAGGCACATCGAGAACATTTTTGAAACATAGATGAATTCAAAATAGTAATCATCGAAATGAATACCATTTTCAATTCCCTTTAAGAAAAAGAAAATTCTTTGCCTTTACGAAGGCACATCGAGAACATTTTTGAAACATAGATGAATTCAAAATAGTAATCATCGAAACATAAAGCCTTTATTTGTATTACAGAAAAAAGCAATTAGAATACTGAATAACATGAGGTATGATCAATCATGTAGAGGTACATTCAAGAACTTGGGATTACTAACTATATATGGAATATACATTCAAGAATGTGTTATTTTCATCAAGAAGAATCCAAATATGTTTCGTAAATATGAAAATCAAAAAAGGTGTTATAACACAAGGAATAACAATTATATATAAACTAGCCATAATTTAACAACAAGCCAGAAGCAAGCTGAGTACAGATGCTTAAAAATGTACAACTCTCTGCCAAAAGATATATCTATGATCTCTGATATCAAAAAATTTAAAAAGAAACTGTATAAATATTTAGTTGAGTTGGAGCCTTATGGAAATGAAGATTATTTTGCATGATAGGATATAGTTAGTATTTTTTCCTTTTAGACACTATTCCATTTCATTTTCATGTACTGAGCAATTTGTGATGAATATGATCTGAAATAAAGCACTATTATTATTATTATTATTATTATTATCGAAATGAATACCATTTTCAATTCCCTTAAGAAAAAGAAAATTCTTTGCCTTTACGAAGGCACATCGAGAACATTTTTGAAACATAGATGAATTCAAAATAGTAATCATCGAAATGAATACCATTTTCAATTCCCTTAAGAAAAAGAAAATTCTTTGCCTTTACGAAGGCACATCGAGAACATTTTTGAAACATAGATGAATTCAAAATAGTAATCATCGAAATGAATACCATTTTCAATTCCATCAGGCTTCACAGTCACAAAAAGAATTGGGCGTTTCCATCACTTTGAGAAACTAGCAAGCGGGCCCTGAATAGAGCCACTGCTAAACTCATTCAGTGAAAGAGGAAGTACAGATTTCTTTTTTTGCATTTGATTGGAGATGTGAAACTTCATTTTGACGCAATTGGATGTCACCACCTTAGTACTTTGTAATATTTTACTCATTACTTCACAACCAATTGCTAATAAATTCTGAAGTTTTTTATGAAGATTTTGTCCTGAAATGTGCGGGATACTGATGAGGCCCAACAAGGCCGAAACCGGTATATCTCTCATCTCAGTGACAAAATCTATTATCATTTCTCCAACCTCATGATAAAAGAACTCTGAGCCTGGGAATTGAAAATGGTATTCATTTCGATGATTACTATTTTGAATTCATCTATGTTTCAAAAACCTTGTATAATGATCCCTATCTGAAATGCAATAAATACAATTTTTCTCATCTAACAAAAACTAAGAAATCAATCCATTGAGGAAAATTGAGTGACCTGATATAAATGATTTCCCTCAATTCCTCACGTCCCATTGAGGTATAACACTCACCTCATCTTTCGTACCAGGACATTTCGTAACGACTAGCGAATGGCACCTCTTGTGAACCACGCAGGCGCAAACTGAAAATGAAACTCCAATTCATAAGTAAAAAATCGCAACAGATATCAGCGCTAGAGCATAACATCGATAATCAACATTTAACATTTATTTGCCACACCTATATCCAGAGTTCCGTTATAAACAAGAATTAGAGGTTTCCCTGATCCAAGAAGAGAACCACTCAGCCTAAAATGATTAGAGAAGTCGATGCCAACGTTCGTTTTAGTTGCCTTTTCGAAATAAGTTTAATTGTAAGTTTTCATTTCTGGAATTTGTATTGCACCATATATTTTGGTATTCATCATTTTAAACATTATGAAAAAATTAAGTCTTACGAAGAAAAATTTAATAAACCTCTTTGTATATTAAAAAAGAAGGAAACAATCTACACAACTTTTTGCAACTTCGTATATTCGAGAAGCTTTTCGTCCTAAACAGTAGTTATTATTTCTCTATTTCAGTATCGTAATGAGTTCATTACAGTACTAAAAGTAGTGCTGTAATGAAACTTATTACAGCATTGTTTTCAGTTATATTTTTCGTTTTGTGGTTGTCAGTACTGACGTCCGATCCACTCAATTTTCGAATCAAATCAATTCAAATTCCGCCATCTGTCAAATTTTGTTAGTGACACCAACTGCCAAGATACAATACAAAAGTCACTAATCTGAATTTTTATTTGAATTTCGAGAGTTTTCCACAAAACTTTACTGAAATAGAGAAAATATCGTCTTATACTCGTTGCAGAAGGCAATTCCAACACGAATGCGAAATTCGAAAACGAGCGACGAAGGAGCGAGTTCTCGAAAGCATGAGCTGGAGCTCATTCTGCAACTTGTTTTAGAATTTACTATTGTGAAGGCATGGATGGAAAATTTGAAAAATATTGAATCAATCATACCTTCAAAACACAATTAATACTCTTATATTGCTGAACGTTCATGAAAACTTGCTCTTGAAGACCTAACCCAGTTAGGGTAAACATGGGTTTCACAAATATATATACCTACATAAATAATTGTTCAAATCAACCTTGTAATAACACAACAATATAGATTTGTTTGTTTATTTGAAGTATCCAAACAATAACGTAGAGATCATAGGAACTCCTGAAGAATTTCAATCATTTCGGACTGAAAGAATTTTTTCTCTTATCATTTTCTGGTCATTTAACAGCATTTGCTATTTGATGAGATAATAATTTTTTCGGCTTCTAAACAGAACGTCATGCAATTAATTATTGAAAAGTGATATTAAAAAAGGTATATTGTAAGAGAGTTAACCAATTTCCAGATCTTCCTAGAGGCTCAAAAAATCAAATTATAAAAAAGAAATGAAACTATACTTGGTTAGAAAGTATTGTATTCTCATGATGAACATCAGAAACACACTTCGCGCACAATTAAAGGAACATTCAACCTTCGGATGAATCAGGAAGAAAAACATTCCAAAATTCTTTGAATTTATTCAATTAATTATTTCCTGAGGAAAATGAATGTTTATATGGTGTCCATAGAATCAGTGGAGGTGAAGCAGAAATGGTCCCTCTATTTTTTTAAATTCAAAATAATTTTTTTTTAATTCTCGAAAATCATGAAATATTTTTTAACAATTCATCTTAAAAAACAAATATGAGTAAAGAATGAAGAAATAATTTAATTATTTATTATGAATTATTATTCATTATTTATTTGAAAAATTTTGAAAATTTTTTATTCCTGATTTATTCCAGGATTGCATGGCTATGGGTAATCCTAAAAATTTTCAACCAATAAATTAAGAAACCAGAGTCTTCAAGCTTCAAAAGTAAGTTTTCTTATTTTCAATATGACCATTTTTCACTGAGATACAGCTTGTTGAAAATCGTCAAAAAATTTGGAAAATTTTTCTGTTCCCTTGATTATTGCGCGAAGTATATTAGCAATCGAAAGATGTCTAGTCAACATCAACAAATGTTTTGAGTCCTTTTGATTCAGATAATTTTCAACTTAGCTCTCGACTCTTTCATTTTCAGATCTTGGAGAAGACTATATCTGTTTTTTCTTTATTTTCTACAGAAGAATCAAGATGATCTTCCAATAATATTTGAGTTCTTTAGAATCCTACAGAACTATTTTTTTTGGGTTTTCATTTGAATCCTTCTCTATTATAGGGATGAAATGATTTAACTTATTGAATACGAATTTTCACTTTTCTCCATGTATTGTGCGGTCTTTTTTATGTTATGTATAATTTTTTGAACTTCAATTCTAACATTATCTTACATTCTTTTGATTATTAGTGATCAGGACTTCAGTTATTCTGTTTATGTTTAGAACCTTCTCGAATATTTGAAGTTACCACAAATTCGTCATAATATAGTGTGTAAATTTTCACTCTGGATATCGATTCGAAACTGAACGGGATAAAAATATAATATGCAAAAACAACTTACAAAATCAAAAAGCTATAAAGACAGCCATGCCAATTCTGCTGCAAATCAAATATAAAAATCATTAGCGCACTTTTGTACACAGTCCAACAAAGAGAGGCGTCATGCGGGTTATTTTTTTCTTCAACCATTCTACAAACCTAAAAATGGTCGAAAATTAGGATCCAGAAATGATCGAAAAATACAGGGGATAGGGACTACAGGAAAAAGAGTGCATGCAAAGAAAATAAAAGTGGTAGAAATCAAAGCAAAGACCAATTTGTTCGTCTCTTTATGTCTTGCTCAATAATGATTAAACAAGGTGTTTTATAATGAGATTCCGAAGTGAGTTTAAATAGAAAAGTGCAACGAAAACTTATGTTCTAACTTTTGAGCTACAGATTATTTAAGTTTAAGGAAGAACAATTCACATTTTTACAAGCATTCACATCTATTTTAAATTTTTTATAAAAATATCTATGCAGTTATTACTTTTTACATTTTTTTCATTGAAACTTCGAAAAGTATGGATGTTTATGGCATATGTTTATCGGTACTTTTCTTTTTAAAATCTTGGCATCAGAATCTGATGAACACCCTGATTTCATTATTTCGAAATAACTATAGATCTCAGAAGATAAATGTTCGAATGAAAAATTAGAATTAGATAAGTTTTTTTTATTGATGACTTCAGACCTTGATCTATAGCAGTTGATCTCTTCATTCGAGAGAAATAAAGCATAAGCCAGATGTTCAAAAAAAGGTGAAAGCTGAATAAAATTCCTCAAATTTGAATTTAATTTATATGTTGCAAGAAATTTCATTATTTTTATTATTCTTCTAAATGGAATAAGATAACATGTTGAGGAATTTAACAAATTTAGCCAGATCTTCAAAGAACTTGAAGAGTTCGATGTTATTATTAATTTAATACTCATTTCTTCCGAGAGTATTACTTTTGTGTACCTTTGATGGCTGAATTAAGATTCATACTACATTTTGATAGTGTCATCTCAAATTTTATGTAAATATAAAAAACACAAATCGGGAAAATCGTTATGGAAACATCATAGTTTCTATAGTAAATTCGGACAGGGCCATATTCTAGTGGAACAGTAGCAGAATCAAAACCTCAGAGAAAAGAGATATCGAATAAACGGCTGGGCCAACAGTGTCGAATCGAATCAGTAACACTCCAAACGCGGTATGGTTGATTTCATATCTGTTGCAAATGAATACGACGATTTTATTCCAATCTGACGCGAGGAATTTATTTACCTCAATGAATGACACAAATAATTTCCTGTGGAAATTAGTATTCAGTTTTTCGCCAAAACTGGTTTGAAAATAAAATAAATCCTAGAAAAAGAAAGAATTGAAAAATAAAAGAACAATCTACGAGAAGAAAATAAAAAACAAAAATTAATTCTATGAAAATAAAAAAAGGAAAACAAAACAAATTCTAAAATATGCGAAATTGAAGATAGTCAAATTCAAATTAAATGTTCAAATAATCCACCTCGTTGTGCCAAACAGTAGCCAAATCTATTATAAAGAGATAATCTCATATCTCTGAGAAGATTAGGCATACTTGCTATTTTGACACAAAGGCAACAATGAAAGAAGTACCATTTTATGATTCGAATTATCTCTTTAACCGTAAACGTTTTGATTTACGCGAATCTAATTTATTTTCAAACCGTCCAGCTATCACATCTGACGTTCGGATGCGACTAATGTTCATTACAATTCGCGGCAGCCGAGAACACCCCCTTCTGCCGAGACTTGCCATTCCAACAGTCCAGTCCTTCATTTGTTATACAATCGCGATGAGATTTCGATTCTTCCACTGTTCTAGTAGACTCGGAGCGCATTAGAATTTAACATTCATATTCCTATGTTTCCATAAGGATTTTCTTTATCTGTATATGATATTAGTTTCAGCGGCAAGAAGCCATGAAAATGTAGAACTACTTTTGCTCATGAAAAATGTATTTTCATAGTTCTCTAGGAAACTTTTATGAATCGTAGTTTAGTGTAAAAAGAAAATTAAATAACTTGAAAATATTTTATTAGGGATAAGAATTGTATGTACAGTAAACAGCTAGAACATGTAACAACATTCAGAAACTCGGTTAAATTGGATTTTTGTTCAACGCAAGAAAAAACAATTATACAATAATTCACAACAAGAAATACCGACAGCATACAAACATGATGAAAGTTCTGGAACCGATACAGTATAAATTGGAAATGTTTCGAGCAAGCGGAGTCTGCACTCAAACGTTGGTATTTCGTTTAAAACAGGGAAGGTACCTTATAAAAAATCATTTACTTTGTCTTTTTTTCATATTTCTGTAATGACTAAGTTTTGGTTTTACTTTGGTTTGTGAATTATATTATTATTATAGTTCTATAAATTCAGTAGTAAGCCAACTGAATCTCTTCAAGTGCTGTATCATTCTTTTAAATGTCATATTTAAACAAGATAACTAAAACAAAGATCCAATCATAACCAAGTTTCATTTCTCTTAACGTGTAACGGAAAACAACAATTTTTGCATACCTTGACATTGATAGCCTTGCTTGCCTAATCCCCTGAAAATAAAACACATCTATCGTCAAAGACAGAGAGAATACGAGTGACAAATTAGAGAAAACTTGTTAAACACCATCACCCAAAAGCAAAGTGCATTTTACACGAATCTTAAAGGCCTGCTTTACAGAAGAGAAATGGTTATCATGCATTATATTTATCCGAGAAGTTGAAGACTGAAATTCTGCAATTTTTCAGTGTCCTACTGATTATGGTGAATGTTGACCCAGTGGATAACTTACTATAGAAGTCCGTTTCATTTTCAAAAGCTCACCCTGTATCGTTCTGACAGTTGTGGCAGTTTCTTTGTTAGTTGGTATATTTTCAGGACTATCTCCAAAAACCAGTTTTTTTCAAAATCTATGATGAAGTTTCAAGGAAAAATGTAATGAATTTAAATTTAACCCCGATTCAATCTTTATGGATGAGTAAAAAGGTATTGATTTTTCAAATTAAATGAGAAACAAAGTTGTTAATATCATACTTGTTAACAGATATCCGAATTTTAAAATCGAATTGGCGACATACAGATAGCACAAGATACGCACATTCTTGGACCTAAATTCACCTGTCTATAAGCGATTTCAAGCGAATAACCTGGTCCTCATTGGTAATTACCAACTAGGACCAACTGCATTCAAGCGACTTCGGTCATTGTAGGTTATAATCATTTTACAAGGAATATCCCTGAAGACTATAACCGTAGATAACCGCAGGCAGGACCGTAGATAACCGCAGTCATTACTGGTTATTCGCTTGAAATCGGTTTTTACTGCAGTAGTAGCATTGTTTATAAAACTCTGGTTATTCAATGGACAGTAGTTGGGGGAGTTATATGATAGAGGGCGCTATAGTTTGAGTCGCTCATTTCATCAATTCAATTCATATTGGACCCTGAATGCGCCTCTTCAGAATCCGATGAGACAAATGTTGTAGGTTGGCGTGGACAAATATAAGATTGTACCACGAAAAATATTGGACAAAATAATTATCGATGGTGGCGCTGCATTCGCCGATCAGCGAAACGAGTATTGTTTCGTGTTTACATTAGCTTTCTATTTGGGATCTATGGGATTTTTAAATTTTAACGTTTATTGACTATCAATAATCGAAGTTGTTTCCTTAATTGTGGATCCTCCGATTTATATTGTATGTGTAAGTATAGGTAATATTGTGCTTTTTGTTATATTTCATGTAAAATATTGAGGTGAGCACTATTCAATTTTGAATGCTTTTCAGATCATCTGGCAAAATGTTTACTTAAGATTCCTCAAATTAGAGGAAGTTTTCCAATATTTACATGCTCATGGATGCTGTGTAGAGGGTGAGCAAGTGTTGCAATGCAATCATTTGATTCTATGTGGGAAAAAATTATTTCAAAACATTGGAATTCTACAAGGACAGCCCCATCAAATTGAGGAAATGATGTCTTATAAAAATGATGGTGTGAAGGTTGACAAGATTATATACACATACCAAGCAAAATTGTCTAGAATTTGCAAGCATATTTCAGCTCTGCTACTCTACTGTACAAGGTTGTACTTACTACAAAATATCTTGACAATTCTACTGATTGTGAAGGTAAAATTCATTGTTTAGTTTTGTCTCTGCTGTTTTTCTTTTTGTTTTCCATAACAATGAAATGTACAAAGCAGAAAACATTAGGATTATCCATATTTGATGAAAACTAAGAGAAGGTTGAAATTAGTTTGAGACCTAACAGCACATGAAAACATGCATGATTGTAATGTAATTGAACATCAGCATGACTAATATATTCATTTAATAGAAGCTACTAATTTTTTCTCTGTTTAGGAAGGGAAAAATCTATGAAAACAAAATAGGCGATAAATTTGGAATAAAAATGCATATTCTCCAGAGAACCGTATGTATGCAGAACATGACAGGATCATCGTTCAATCATGTTGAAGAATTCATTACTCGCTAGATTTTAATATATTATTCATTTATTGCATCTCACTTGTGTCTTAGGCTGCAGTTATAATAAAATAAAATAATTCAACTTATCTATCGATTGATTGCACCTTTTCCGTTGCTAAATGAACGACAATACTATCAAGCTATTTTTAATATTAATATTAAATTCATACATATATGTATAATATATTGTTTAAAAATTGCCAATTCTCGGAATTTGGTTGAAATTCCACATTTAAATTTGATCGTTGCTGAACATAAGTTCATTTTTGCAACAATCAAGAGAATCACACTCAGATTGCCCCTAGTTTTATTGCACATTATCATATGGATTGCATTCAGCACTTTCAACTAGGCTCCTTGAATCGTTGAGACTTCTATATATTCAAAAATATCACGTAGACCCAAAGTAATTTATTCAGATAAAAATGAAAATTATTGTACAAGAACGATCTGAACAAAAAGTTAAAATGTCTTGACTTGAACTGCTTTTTTTGGAAGGTTTTGTGAAGGTAGAGCTTTCTTCTACAGTAGCAGAAATGTTTTCATAGTGAGAGTTTCTGAAATAATTCAAAACATATGAAGCATTGTTTTCAATTGACATCAGTTTTCACTCTTGCCTGTTTTCATTTTATAATCTTCTGGTGTGAGCATACTCTAATATGTTTAGATACAGGTTTTTCCATTATCAAAACATGCTCCCAGGATTTACTTCTATTAATTTCCTCTACGATTTCTAGTTTGTTGGTTACGTAAACATTTTGATTTTCACCACGAAAATAATGGAAATGGGCTCCAGGATTCCTAGATTTTTTGGAATTACATCCATAAACACAACAATTAGTGTTTTTCAAGGTTTTTCTTCAGGCATATCTTTCTATCGAAACGAATACTCGTTTCGGGTTTAGTTCCAGCTAACGCCGGCGGTGTCGCATAGAGTTGTGTTTTGCTCTATAATAGTGGAGTTGACTAAAGCGCCCTCTGTGAGCCAACTCCCCCAACTACTATTCATTGAATAACTAGAGATTTATAAACAAGGGTTGTAGGCAAAAGGCTATAAAACCGATATACAACGACTAAAAACCCCGAAATCATTCTCTAGTGTCAATAATTGAAAACTATCCGTTGATTATTCCCTTTGAAACCACATAAAAAAATCGCATTCTTACCAAATGAAATCGCGACAATGGGAACAGAATGTAGGTTGTCTCAAGAAGGTGGCCATGAATTTGTGACCGTTGACCTGGTGCACCCTTCGCCGCATCGCCCCCCTCCTCCTGTTGAAGCCTTGTCGCTCCTTGAATTCTCTTGGTTTGGCTCCATATTCTGAAATTACCGCACAAAAAAAAATCATTAATTTGTTTTTACACCAAACCCCTCAAAAATGAGACCCGAATTGGGAATGAACAAAACTACAACGTGATCATTCAACACATTGATCTTGAGAATAAAATCAAAATTTCAACGGCACAAAACAGCACATACCTAGCACAACAAAAATTTTCTCGAAAATTCAGAAACGCTGTGCCAACTATAGTCTACCCAACAAGAAGCGATAGCGCGTCAAAACAAGAAGGCGTGGTCAAATTCATCAGGACAGGATTTAATGTACCGACCGCGCAACCGACGCAAGCAACTGAGGATTTCAGATGAATCACTTGATTGTCGTAATACAGATCTTCCTGGGTTGCGTTCATAAACTTACTCAGAATAAGCTCTCTTTACTCTGAAGCGTTCACAAACTTACTTTGCCTTCCTCGGAGTATACTCTGTGAGCGTTCATAAACTTCCTCTGAGTAAACTCTGCATACTCTGCTATTTGGGAGAGTAAACACATACTCTGACAGCTGTGACGTACGATTTTCATTCTGTCTTGCTTCCGCAGACTTTTTGAAACTTGAATATTTTTCGAATAAGTATTTATTTGTAGTTTTGTTTCATTTCAATGACGAAATACGAAACAATTAATTTTCCACGTGAAACAACTATTCTGTGAAATAATGAAATATAGAAAAGAATTACTTTAATGATTAATAAATTTGATAAAATTGCTAGCAGTGAATTAACGAAGTAAACTTTACCAGATAATGAAGTTTCGAAAAGAGTTTCTCATTGTATTGCAGAACCCAGAATGGTCCGTTCAAGTTCAAATAAATCGAAACATAAAAAGTCCCACAATAACTGTTTTTCGTACCTGATTACAAATCTACGTTGATATTTTGTTATATTCAAGAATTTAGATCTGTCAAGGTTCAATTGTATTTTGCTTCATATTTTATACAATACTTTTTAACTTCTTTTTGTTAACTTCCTTAAATGAAATTATTTCTTGTTACGAAGTATTAAATTTTTTCTGGCGTAGAGTGAATAAAACAACAAAACGACAGCCAATGAAAATATTCAAAACCCTGTAGGCGTACATTTAGCTGTTTACCGGCGCTATCGCTTCTCGTTGGATAAACTATACACACACTTCGTTGTCAGGTATGTTGATTTTCCTACAATTTACCTATTTTTCTTATTTTCCCCATATGAGGACAAACCTATTGATTTTTTCTGTAAAACTGATCGGCACAAGTTGGCACGATTCCGGCACAATCATATAAAACAATTTTCGTCAGGAAAAAAGAAAAACCTGAAGAATTTTCGTGAAAATATTTACGGCACAAGACAGCACCAATGTAGCTCAACATTTTTCATTCGTTTATGAGAAGCGGCTGTTCTAGTCGATGTTAAGACATTATATGGGAAACTTTCGGCCAAAATCATATACATAATGCAAAAATAGCATACATTAATAATCTCAGCGTGCCGTCCAATGAGATGAAAGAGGGCTTGGTCTATGTGGCGCGAATTCGTTTTCAAAACGTTCAACTTGGAATACGCAGCCTAATATCGGATGATATGATAATATCATATATAAACGTTTTGATATGACACATATCATGTACCTATATTCGTCTAAAAAAATTGATAAATTCAAAATTTACATTCATAGATATGTCTATGAACGATGTTATATCCATTTTATTTCTCATTTAATTTGAAAGATTACTACCGATTTTATTCTACTCCATATGGATTTAATTGGAAAATCATGAGTAAAATTTGAATTTAACCCTAATTTTATTCTTAAAAACTTCATCATCTTCAGGAGATTCTAAATAACAAATTCTTTTAAATTGTTATGGATATATAGAATATGTCAATGAGAATTTTTCCTGATTTTGTATATGTCGCAGTCGGATACTAAAATCAGTCAGTTTGCGAAATGACTAGGCAGTTTGTTAACTGACGAAAGTTTTCTAAAACGCTCTTGAAATGAAGATCGTTTTACAATCGGTCTGAAATTGTCAGTCAGTTTGTAAACTGCGAACAACACATCCGACGGATTCTCAAATCATTTGAATCATATTCTGAAAACGTTGCCTCTCTTGATGCAAATTGAATGACTGTTATATTTGTCTAATCAGCTGTACCTAGTACATTATTCTAGATACAGAAAAAATAAAAGAAAAATAATATTCACACCTACTCTTTTAAGGTTTTATTATCGAAAGACCACGAAAAAATGAAACTATTATTACTTATAACAGCAGGAGCCGCTCAAATGGCAGCTGCTGCTGTTGCATTTTTGATATGATTTGAAAAAAAAAATCAGGAGGAATTCTCATTGACATATTCTATATATCCATAACAATTTAAAAGAATTTGTTATTTAGAATCTCCTGAAGATTATGAAGTTTTCAAGGGTTAAATTCAAATTTTACTCATGATTTTCCAATTAAATCCATATGGAGTAGAATAAAATCGGTAGTATTCTTTCAAATTAAATGAGAAATAAAATGGATATAACATCATTCATAGACATTTCTATGAATGTAAATTTTGAATTTATCAATTTTCTTAGACGAATATGTGTCATATCAAAACGTTCATATATGATATTATCATATCATCCGATATTATGCTGCGTATTCCAAGTTGAACGTTTTGAAAACGAATTCGCGCCACATAGACCAAGCCTCTTTCATCTCATTGGACGGCACGCTGAGATTATTAATGTATGCTTGGAAAAATGCTTCGTTTAGGAGTTAGAGCATTCTGGAGTTGACTTATACCCCCACTTATTCCCCACAAAATGATACGCTTATGATTGAGATGAAAAAAATGCCCTCAAACCATTCGATGGGTATTTTCGATATTCGCCAATGTGTAAAATTTCAACACTTCAGGTGACGGCATTTTGGAGATGTGACAAAAAGTGTGTTCAATAAATTAAGGCCTTAACACTCACCGTTCGATGTTTTTAGTTCAATTTTTAAGTGCAGTCTTCCTTTAGGTTCCAGATTCACCTGCAAAAATAATAACCAATATCAGCTGGATTCAATGAAATAGTAATAATATTCTAAAACACTTCGCATTCGTGTTGGAATAGGAGCTCATTCTGCAACTTGTTTTAGAATATACTATTCTTTATTTCAGTATCGCAATGAGTTCATTACAGTACTAAAAGTAGTGCTGTAATGAAACTCATTACAGCATTGTTTTCATTTATATTTTTCGTTTTGTGGTTGTCAGTACTGACCTCCGATCCAATCAATTTTCGGATAAAATAATTCAAATTCCATGATCTGTCAAATTTCGTGAGTCACACCAACTGCCTAGATACAATACAAAAGTCACTAATTTGAATTTCGGGAGTATTTCACGAAACTTGACTAAAATAGAGAAAATATCGTCTAATACTCGTTGCAGAAGAAAATTCCAAAACTCATGCTTCCGACAACTCGCTCCTTCGTCGCTCGTTTTTGAATTTCGCATTCGTGTTGGAATAGGAGCCCATTCTGCAACTTGTTTTAGAATATACCATGAATGCTCGTGCCAGAAGGCAATTCAAACACTCATGCTTTTGAAAACTGCCACCTTTTGGAATCCAATTTTCCCTCTTCCTTTGGAACAAACTGATCGATAACCTCATCGTTAAAATTTGGTAAATTTTCACTCAATTTCTTTTCTATAGATAGCATCATAAGTCATTTTCATTCATCGATTTTCTCAAATGGGTTTTAATTCTCGAAAAACTTCTTTCTGCTTCAGCTGTCGTCCACGGAATTGTCACAAGTATTTTGGATGTTTCTGGTATGTTTACCTCTATACTACACTGCGCGAAAAAATAAACGCAGATTCTGAAAATCTCAATTTTAATGAAAGTTAACTCTACATTGACTTTATAACTTATTTTTTATGTTCTCTCGGGAGGGTTTCGAACGAAACAAGACACATTAAATGGAAGAAAAAGTCAGGATTTCCCGAATCTTATGTGAAAGAAGAGAAATGAACAATTTTCAAAATACTGAAATGCTGATAAGTGATTTAATACTTGGTATTTCCACCCCTCGCGTTAATTACAGCTCGGCAACGACGGTTCATACTCAAAATGAGTGATCTTACAATGTTCTGATCTAATCCTTCCCAGATTTCTCCGAGTTGGATTCCTAAGTCATTAAGAGTAGCTGGATGATTTTCTCAGCCTTCTATTGAGGTTGTCCCAAACCTGCTCAATCGGATTGAGATCTGGACTTCTTGCTGGCCATTCCATTCGAGAGACTTCAACCTCTTCAAGGTACTCCTGAACGATGCGCACACGATGGGGTCTGGCATGATCGTCCATAAAAATGAAATTTTCACCAATGTATGGGGCAAATGACACTACATGCTCTTCAAGAATGTTCCTTATATACTTATCAGCATTCATAGCTCCATTATCAACGACCATTAGGTCTGTGTGAGCAGTCAAAGATATTCCACCCCATACCATAATCGATCCTCCCCCGAAACCAGTAGTATTCACGAAATTGCACTGAGCATATCTTTCATGTGGACGTCTGTGTATACAAGGGAACGTCGATCACAATGGTAGAGGCAGAATCTAGACTCATCTGTGACGAGAACTCTTTCCCAATCGGCCTCTGCCCAATGGATATGCTCTCTCGCAAAATCCAAACGCGCCCTTCGATGGGTTGGGGTAAGAGCTGGGCCTCTTGCCACGACACGAGGCCTTAAATCATATTCTCTGAGGCGATTTCTTATTGTCTGAGTGCTAATTTGCACCCCATGAGTTTGCTCAAGCTGATTTTGAAGGAGGCGAGCGGTTGCAAACCGTTGTCTCAACGAAGAAACTCTCGAGTGACGTTCTTGAATGGCAGTTGTTACCCATGGTCTACCCTGTCCTGGTTTTCCGACATTCATACCTGTCTCCCTGAATCGCTGCAACATTCTGGACACACTTGTATGGGAAACTCCAAACCTTTATGCAATTCTTGTGTATGTCCACCCTTTTTCTCGCAAAACTACCGCACATTCCTCTTAGGTCAAATTGCGTGTTTTGCGTTGCATAGCGATCGATTGTAGATAATCAAACGAAAGAAAAACTATTGATCACTAGAATTGATCGAGAACAACTGATTTTAGAATGGAGCCAATACATACAAAATCTGATAATATCATATTTTTCTATTCCTGCTGGGAAAAAACATCTTTATTGAAGAAAAACGTTGAAAGTGGATAACATATGCATGCATAATTCTGATAAAAATAATTATCATTGAGAACACCTTCAGTTGTAGAATAAATTTGAGATTTCCATAACGTGCGTTAATTTTTTTGCGCAGTGTAGTCCAAACGTGATCTGTGCACCACTGGTGCACAGCAAAATTGTGCTTCTCTTTCAGTTTAAACGGCATAAACAGAAATTGCCTTGCAATTCGTCGTAAGCCCCACCTACTTGATCGCACGTGCGATCGACGTAGACTAGACGGCAGGGTAGGTAGAATAAAGCACATTATTCGAAAAGAGAGATACTAGGTACAAAATAACATTAGTAACTTCAGAATGGCAATTTATTGGTTATTCAAAAATGGAAATTTGATTTCGTTAATTTTTTGGGGGTGCACAGCTCATGTGCTCTCATGGCAGAGCCGCCACTGCTTCCAGTTTCAGAGATCTAATGAGATCCCATATCTGGGAAGCCTCAGCGAGGCCAATTCCTCACATCTACAAGTTTCTTGGCCAGTTTCTTTCCTTTGGCTTGCAATGGCAAAGCATTCCGTGACTAGGAGAATAGGAGTTTCTTCTCTCTCTACAGAGATGCTTTCTGAGACGAAAATGTGAAGTTGGTTCTTACTGAGATCCAGACAACTTTTGGATTTCGTATTTTCCAATTCTTTAAATACCTGTATAATCCTTACGATCTGGCAACGTTGACAGTGATAAGACGGACTGCCTCAAGGTTATATGCCGAAACTTAGGATTTACCCAGTATTTTGTCCATGAAATAACGTAATATGTAACGATAAATATTTTTCTCTATTTCAGTATCGTAATGAGTTCATTACACTACTGAAAGTAGTGCTGTAATGAAACTCATTACAGCATGGTTTTCAGTTATATTTTTCATTTTATGGTTATTAGTACTGACCTCCGATCCAATAAATTTTCGAATCAAATCAATTCAAATTCCGTAATTTGTCAAATTTCGAAAGTCACACCAACTGCCAAGCTACAATACAAAAGTCACTAATCTGAATTTTCATTTGAATTTCGGGAGTATTTCACAAAACTTGACTGAAATAGAGAAAATATCGTCTAATACTCGTTGCAGAAGGCAATTCCAACACTCATGCTTCGCATTCGTGTTGGAATAGGAGCTCATTCTGCAACTTGTTTTAGAATATTCTATTCAATACCTACAAAAATTATCAAGTTGGTTTTTGAAGGCTTGCGAACAACCATTCGAATTAGGTACCTAGTTGTTGATGTTGAGGTTAATTTGAAGAATTTCATTCGAAATTTAACATGTCCACAATTTTTTCCTTTTCATATCACGACCGAACTCATGTTGAACATGAATGAAATACATAATATTCAACGGAGTATACAACTTTTCTTTGAAAAGGAAGAACCTAGTAGGATTGACCACAGAATTTGCATAAATTCAGGAAAACCACAAAGTATATATGGAAATGTGGGAAAACTGATAATACCTACTGGTATACTATTCTATATTATAAGCAAATATGAAGAAAAGATCTTTCATTCGATAATCCCTTTCGAATACAATGAATGCATTTCACACTATTACAAGATACTACGAATATAAATCATCAACTGGTCATCAAGATCAAGAGGCCAAGCAATAAATAGCGAATTGAGAAATTCCAGTAACTGCAACCCTGCGACCGCCTTTCCGAAAACATAATCATTCCTCCATTCCGTAAATAGAACACATAAAGTAGGTTATGCATCGCAGAAATCGCATGGAATTCCACCGCAAAAAAATCGATTAATTTTCATCTGGATAATATGTCGGCAATTCTAATTCCGTTCGATATGTTTGAGCTGAGCGTCGAAAGCACTATTCATTCACGAACCTCGGATCTTAAAGCTCAGATCAACGAGAAGAATTCGGTTTCTCAAAGAAGAACATAACATAAAAATTAGTTTTCCGAAGAAGTAAATATTTTGATACTTTTCTGTAAACAAAAGATGTAAGGTCATGTCGAAGGGAGCAATACAGAGTAGAATTTCAACTTGAAACATCAAAGGTGATCGATACTAATCTTGTCCAAGACTTCGTGGAATAATGACTCACCCACAGATCGTTCTCTTCTTTTTCCGTGGTCATTAAATCCTCGAAATGAATGCTGCAATTAGCGACAAAAACGTCTGGAGAGATGACAGCATCGTGAAAGACGGTAAATGTTATTGTTCTCGCGTTTTCGACACTGTGCTCGAAAAGTTCGTTCCACACAGGGTCCAGGGTTTTCGCCTTGGCGGTGGTCTGGGCCACATGGGTATCATCGTCGACGTCTATAGTCACATAGGGGTCCATCAGCTGCGTATCGTCGTTTTTCCCGAACGCCATGTTGTGGCGTTTGGAGCAGTCCGTCGGTCTCAATCCTTGGGCCTCGCATATTTTCACGCGAATTGTCCCGGTGAACATTGAAACTGGTCAAGGCAACACGCACTTCGGAACACTATATTCGCGCATTTACCCAACAGTCAGTCGATCTACATAGAAATTTCAAATTCAAGGAGCGACATGAATTTCACTCTACGGCACTTGATGTTTTCAGGCGATTGACAGATCGGACAGGTAGGGTACGATCGCGGCCGAATCGGAACGATGCACTTCGCGGATGCGCCACTCGCTGCGTGGAGAGGCGGAAAATTTGATTAGTGTATTTTGGGTTGCGGACGTACAGGCGCTTAATTCAATTCGCTCAGGATGACCTATATTTTCCGAAGGCGAGAGGAGACAGAACAAAGAATAAATATTTTTTCGAGGAAATCGTTGTGAGCAACGGGAAATGAAACTGAGAAATGAGGTACTCGGAAATGATCGAAACAAACATATGGTTCTTGAATTTCAATGAATGTAGTGAATGCGCCTGATGATTTAGGTTCAAAATGTCCATAGCTTGCTTGCGATATAAATAAATTCTTTAGACAGGTGTTTAAGTATTTTGAAAATGGGGCTAGATATTGAAATATTCAGTATTGGTGAAACAATGTGAAAAATTAGTAAAATACAGGAAAATTGCTGGGAAAACGATAGAATTATGAATTCTGCCGAAACTGACAATAGGTCATTCGTTGAATCCTTAGGATGACAAGTAGATGGGGCGACCTGCAAAAGTTTCGAATTCTTGATTCAGAGCATAGAGGGAAGAACTGTTGATTGGCTACCTTTCTTCTAATTTCTTCATTTTTCGTGAATTAATGGGATATTCGGGATAATAACAAGGGCACAACTTTGCTTGCCTAAGTCGAGTAGCACCATTTTTTTTCAAAATGTTTTCTTTGGAAAAAAAAAGCCCTGTACTGACTTTTTTTTGTAGTTCTTTTAATACTGTTATTGTTCGTTCAGAGAACGAATAACCAGCCATTTCTTTAAATCTCTGTTGAAAATCGTAGTATCAATATAAATGGCAGAAAAATCACACAAGAAAAATAACAATAACAATGCTGATGACATAAACGTCGAAATTATATGAGAACGAAATTGTTCATGTCCTGCTAAAATATTGTGACCCAATAATATTCAAATATCTCGAAAATTGTTCAATTCTTCTTTCGGATGAGAGAAACCTTCTTCATATAATTTTCTTCGATCGTTTCTAAATATTATTTATAAATAACTTTATACTTATATCATATCCAATTATTATTAAAGAAATAATAACAAAATAAAATTATAATCTTATAATCCAACAAAAAATATTTTCATGTAAAATGTTGCCAACACGAGACTTTATGATATTGTCAAAATGTTATCAGTTCTCATGTGGGTAGAGCCTATGATACAAGGAATATTCATTGTATCATGAGTAGAGCCAAGCTGCTTACTTAACAAGCTTCACAAACTCTGTACAGGATATCCTAAATCGCTTGATTTTGACTGTTTCTGGTGCTTCTGGACTAGAAAGGTAAAAATGTTATAAGGAGTCCTGGGCTCGATTTTCGAAAAACACCACACGAAAATCGAGCCCAGGACTCCTTTCAAAGGTTTTACGTATCTAGTCTAGAAGTACCAAAATCAAGCCATTTGGGATACCTTGTACACCTCAATCGAAATGTTTTTAGAAATCTGAATCATATCAAAATGGGATGTTGTTATTAAACGACACAGTAATGACAACAGACAAGAGTGAAAGGATTTCTCAATAAGTAGATACAAATAAAGTGATTTTAATTGCAATTATCATCAAAGTGCATAATAACGCTGATTCCCATTAGGAATTCAAATTGGAATTGTAAATTATTAAGTTCCTTACAAAAAAAAATAATTCGCACAATGCAAACGAACTTGATTCAATATATTTTCCACCTTCACTCTACAGGGCCATTAGAATAGAAAGGAATTTATAAGTATAAAGAAACGTTTAGAACTGTGCTCTGAGGTTCCTATTTTTTTAAGTGACCATGCAAGAGATTTGGGGAAAGAAATTCGAAGATGTACAGGGTTGCATTCATGAAACTGAGATATTCTCGCACGATTTTGTTCCGAAAGATGTGGCAGAATTAGAAAAAATATAATTCATAATTTCGATTTATGATCTGTTTTCTCAATACTGCACCATAGAATAAAAAATATAAAGGAAGGAGCATATCATCGATTCAGCAGGGAAACGGTTTTGACATAAATCGGCCAATTTTCATTCATTTGATCATAATTGTCAAATTTGAGTTGGTGATTTCGTACTTTTTGCAGCGTTTATTGTCATTTTAGTGTTTGGAAAAGGAGATTTACTTAGTATTTTGAACGATTTTTGTTGTGTTGTATTCGTGTTTGATAGATATTTTCAGTTTGTTAATTTGCAAAAACCATTCTGGTAAACAAAAATAGTACAAATAATTCTCTCCTTCAGATTCTATATTCTAATTACCGCACTGTTGTCTCTGACCGCACTATGTTAATCCATAGAAAAATCGAGACTAAATGACACTGTCAAATTTATTCAATTCGTCGTTTTCGAATTTCACATTCGTGTTGGAATAGGAACTTATTCTGCAACTTGTTTCAGAATATACTATTCTCTAATTATGTGTCAAATCCATTCACACCTCGTAGAACAAATATGAACAAAATAATGTTAGAATATTTCATTCTAACACTGTTTTCAGTAATATTTATTGATGACAGGTTGGCCTCCTGCATAGATTAATCTATGGCCTCCTGCCACGGATTTATTTAACATGTGTCAAATTTCTTGCCATAGAAAACAGTTCTGCCAATCAATATTTCTCAATACAAAAATTATTAAACGATATTTACGGCATGAATATTTCATTAATTTCGATTAAAATTCAGTGAATTAGAGAAAATGATGTATGATACTCGTATAGAAGGCCCATTCTAACACTCCTTCATTCTAAAACTCGCCACTTCGTGGCTCGTTTTTAAATTTTGAACTCGTGTAAGAATATAGATCAATGCCTTCTGCACTTGTATCATAAATAACTATTCATCAGAAATACTTCAAAATGTTTTTTCAATGCCTTTCATGCATGTGTGTAGGCACACTACTACCGGACTAATAAGTCTGCCTGTTGGAATCTCATTACATAAGCAGCAATTATAATAATTTGTTTACAGTTCTGGTGTTGCTTCAATTTTTTTTCTGAATTACACTGAGTAAATTTTTTTCATCCAGGTATGTCATATAAGTTCAATAGTTATCACAGTATTCAATTTGAAGTGAATGTTGAAAGAACTATTCCCTACAGCCCAAGTCTGACCATGAAATGAAACGAATAACTGAACGCTTTGTTGATAACTAAGTGCAATAATATTTTTATTACGAACCTATCTTGTTATAATAAAATGCATCATACTTCAACTGATAGAACTCGATCAATTGTGAGGACAAGATGACATTCGTTTTCTATGTTTCGGTGACTGGTTGTCTGTGCTTTTTAAATTTTATTCTCGGAACAACAGCATCATCAGGTAAGCAAGAAATGCAAACATATTTTCTTTAAATTTCGGGTTGCATATCAAATCATCAATCAAGTACCAAATATTAGAATATCGCTAGAGCGAAGAACGATGAAATTTGGCAAAAATCGAAATGTAAAAAAACAAATAATGTAGGTCCCACCGAGATTTGAACTCGGATCGCTGGATTCAGAGTCCAGAGTGCTAACCATTACACCATGGGACCTTATGACACTTTGTAATTTCTGATGTACTTAATGCGTAATGTTATGGAATCTTTCACGTATTTTAACAATAGTTTTCAATCACCAAAAATATAGATTATTTTATTTATTTGTAATAGGTTGCTAGTCCATCTGTCGGAATCGACTCAATATTCTTCTGAATTTAATTTCTTAATGAGATATCATCATATCATGATAAACTGTTTTTCGTATTTTACACAATCTATTGATTGCTTTTACTTTACTTCAGTTAATCACCTTACTTGATATTTTTTTTAGTTTCGCAGGACTACGAAATTTTGCCGAGAATATTCTATGTGAACGAGACTGAAATATGCCCTGATGATAGTTTATACTGTAAGGTAGATATAAGACTAAAACCGAAACATTTAGACAATCCACCTAAACTATGGGAGCTAATAGAAAAAAAGGTAATTGATGAATTTCCCCAACTAGCAGGTGAAATACATACATTATTTCAGAATTTATATCAGTCTTAACAAATACTGTAATGCTCAAATGGTGACTGAGCAATGGTTTAGAAAAAAATGGACGTTATTAGGTTTTCAAGTCAATTTTTCTACCATAACTCTATAACGATGTATTTTTCATCTTCTAGAACAAAACCATACACTTTTCATGGTAATATTTATTTATTGATTACATGTTGGCTTTCAGATGTCTGAATCAACTAACATTTTACTTGCTTGAAAATAATTTCCGAATAAGTGCAAGAAATAACTCAAAATAATTTCCATTAGGTACCTACTTAAAATTTCCGATTGATTTTGTTTCAGGCAGTGAAATAATTGAAAGCATATTTTTGTATTTTAATATTTTTTCCAGACAGTTTACAAAAGGAGCTGTATATACAGGGCATTCTGTATTGGAGAGGAAAGTGTGAAAGAAAAAATAGAGGAAGAATTATACGATTATAATTTAACTGGTGACATTATCCAATCGTTTTGCTATCGCAAACAAACTTTCACTGATGGATTCGGACCTTTTGATATAATCGTTGGGTATGCCGATATATTATTTCATGAATTTTGTTTTGTCAATCATCTTAATCTTGGATAGGTTGAGGCTTTTGCGAACATCGTTCAATTTACCTTTTTTTTCGAGCATTTCGGCCGTCAGGAATTCATTCTCGACATTTCGCCAGTTCGAATGTCTTGCATCTTCAGGAGTTATACTTTTAGGAGGTATATCTTCAATTGATTTTATTCTCATTTCAGGGTACTCATGTTGTCCTATATTGGATTTATGACATACAGCACCATAAAAACACTGAATCCGAAAAATAACAGTAAGTCGAAACCATACCTACTAATAGTCTTATCTTCTGTTTTGTTTTCTCTTCTTGTTCAAATCGACATGTTTTTTGCATTGTGAACAACATTATTATTCTCTATTGAAGAAAAGGCACATCAGTCTTTTTCAGGTTCTAGATATTAATGTCATTACTAGCAAAACCGGTTGTCCTGTACAAATGTGTCATATTTGAAAATTTAGAGCTTTCCATCACCGAATCATTATTTTCATGCGGCTTTATCTTCTGAAAAAAAAAAATTCTTTGCCTTTACGGAGGCCACACCGATAACATTTTTGAAACATAAAGGTGTCCCATCGGGAGTGCCCATTAGAAGTTTATGGAGAAATAATAATTCGATCACTTCCAAATTTTGTATGAAGATATAAGCCAAGAAGACCTTCACATATGATATATTTTCAAATATCAATGATTTCCGCTTTCACTGGAAATGGTATCAACTTTCTTATTTCAAATGAAACACCCTGTATATTATGACTTTTTCGTATATATCTCCGAATGCTGCATTCATTTTATGTATCATTCCCTATAGCCATCTTATTCACTGTTTTTTGAAAAAAATCACAAATTGAGGCTTGTAGAACACTGAGAATTCAATGAAAATGCAACTCACAATCTCAGATCTGTTTTTTGAAATGGGTTACCGAAAAGATATTCGACGTTACTCTGTAGAAAAAATAACGTTTTGATATACTGGGAGGTAAAATGAGACTGTCAAAGTTGGAATTCAAAAAAAGCCAAAAACTCGATTTTTTCAAATGGAAACCGTATTTTTTTTCAGTTTCTTATTAATTTATGAGGTAAATACAGGTTGAGTTTATTAAAGGTTTCCCATATCTTAAATGTACCATTTTCGAGATATTCAGGAAAAACTGTTAGATTGTCATTTTGGAAAAGGCAAAAATTTCAGTTTTGCAAATGGAAACAGTATTTTTTTCACTCACATTTCAATTTGTAAGAAAAAAATAAGTAGTTTGTTAAGGGTTCCCTATAGCAAAAATGTACCATTTTTGAGATATTCAGAAATATCTTTAGCTACGAGCAATAATATGTGAGGTAACAAATATGAAATTTTGAGAAAATGCGGAAAATGTTTGGAAGTAGGTGGACGAAATTTTGAAAATGTGGTATGATTCTATTTTTTTTTTCTGATATATGTGAATAAAATGACGAGAAGTTTCATAACTTGTTTTGTAAGTTTTGCATTACAATTTGAGCTTTCGATATTTACGTCATATGAGCAATGAAAAAACTAGTGGTCATTTACTTTGAACAATGAAATGATTTTTGAGCAATATCAACAACAGAAGCATGGAAAAATATTTTGAATAAAGTCAGAGATTTTTATGAAAGGGCTAACATAGATCGTATTATATCATGCTCGTAGCAGTTATTTATGAATATCTCGGAAATGATACATTTCAGATATAGGGAACCCTTTGTAGACACCACCTATTTTCACCTCACAAACTGATATGTGAGTGGAAAAAATTGGGTTTCCATTTGAAAAAATCGAGTTTTTGGCCTTTCTTGACTTCCAACTTTGACACTCTCATTTTACCTCCCAGTATATCAAAACGTTGTTTTTTCTACAGAGTAACGTCGAATAATTTTTTGGTAACCCATTTCGAAAAACAGATCTGAGATTGTGCGTTGCACTTTCATTGAATTATCAGTGTTCTACAAGCATCAATTTGTAATTTTTTTCAAAAAACAGCCAATAACTCAAAAAAGGCTCTAGATGGCTATAGAGGGAGTGATATATAAAATGAATGCAGCATTCGAAGATCTATCCGAAAAAGTCATAATATACAGAGTGTTTCATTGGAAATAAAAAATTCGATACCATTTCCGGTGAAAGCAGAAGTAATTGATATTTAAGAATATATCATAAATGAAGGTCTTCTTGGCTTATATTTTCACACGAAATTTAAAATTGATCGAATAATTATTTCTCCATAAACTTCTAATGGGCACTCCCGGTGGAACACCCTGCAGAAGAATTCAAATTGGTACTCATCGAAATGAATGTCAATTTCAATTCCCAGGCTCACAGATCTTTTTATCATGTGATTGGAGAAATGAGAATAGATATAAGATTTTGTCACTGAGATGAAAGATATACCGGTTTCCAGACTATATAGTTTGGCATCATCAGTATCTTATACACATCAGAGACAAAATCTTTATAAAAAACTTCATTTCTCCAATCTCATGATAAAAAGATCTGTGAGCCTGGGAATTGAAATTGATATTCATTTCGATGAGTACCAATTTGAATTCTTCTATGTTTCAAAAATATCTTCTGAAGTAATTATTCATTGAAATCGAAATATGTAAAAGGCAATTTTGTTCTGAATTAAATACTTGTGATGACAGACGTATTTTTGAAACATAG
Organism: Hippodamia convergens; assembly: GCA_038502775.1. Taxonomy (NCBI): domain Eukaryota; kingdom Metazoa; phylum Arthropoda; class Insecta; order Coleoptera; family Coccinellidae; genus Hippodamia; species Hippodamia convergens. Next base: position 88,649,027 of record CM076607.1, on the reverse strand, counting down.
AAACATTAAAACTAGTAAAAATGAATACCAACTTCATTCTATAGGGTCACAGAACCTTCATCGTGCGATCTGTCAAGATAGAACGTTTCTTTTGACGCAGCTAGATGTCGCCATTTGTATTGAATTACTCAAAAGACCCTTACTAATGAATCTTCACCTCCACGAGTGTATGTGTGCACAATAATATTTCGCTGATTAAATTTTTTCAGCTAATAAATATCAGAAAATGTTCTCGGTGGTCAATATATGGAAGGAAATTAATAGAACGAGCAGAAATGAGGATTTCAACAATTTACTCAGTATTCAGGGAATGCGAACGTTGGCCATGATTTTCATTGTTGGAATTCACTCTATTTTTACAATAATGGTTCTCAAATTTGTCCGAAACCCCCAATATTTCGAAGATGTAAGTACCTACTACGTATTTTTTCAATATTGAAGTTCTAGATAAAATGACATGTCCATAGTTTTCTGAATTTCATCCAAAATCAATTTGTATATATTACTTATCTGATGAAAAATCCTATATTCAAACCTTATATTCATTGTCATTTATAGTTAACAGGAAATTGAAGATACCCCACTTTGAAATTTTTTATGCAGACCTGCATATTTTTATAAACAATATCGAGCTTTTTCTATCAGCATCACACATTTCTAAGCATGAATTACCTAAGTGTTAATTTTCCTTTCTAAGGTTCCCAATAATTTAGCAAAGTCAATTTTCTATGGTTCTTTCGGACTGACAGTTCAAATATACTTTATCATTTCCGCTTGGCTTCTATCAGTGCAACTTCACAATATCGTGGAGAAAAATGGCGAGTTTACCTGGAAAGATTTATTTTTGTTATGGTTGAATAGGTATTTGAGGTGAGTAAAATCGATCAAATTGCAGAATAACCCTTGGTTGGGTGCCCAGAAGCTTAAATTTTTGAATGAATGAATACCTGCATCTCTATGTCTATGGTTCAGTCATTAACATAAATTATAATCTTTATTCATCTTCTTCTTCTTCTTGCGAAGCAACCCATCAATGAGTTCAATCCACATTCCTCGTATCGTATGAAAAAACGTGTAAATTTTTCCTTATGTGTATGATTCAAGAAAAAAGAAAAGGGAATTTTTTATAAATGTTGAAACTCTGTGGTGGTTGTTGGCAAAAGAGTGATAAAGCTTGTAGTTATAATATATTTCATCTAACGACTATTTAAGAATAAAGGGTTAGCATTTGACTTGCAGGTCAGGCCTACGGCCTCGTTGTTCAATTTTTGAAATTTGTGCTTCAATGATATCACTACGTAAGTAAATATTATCGCTAAAAATTTTTCTCTATTTCAGTATCGTAATGAGCTCATTACAGTACTGAAAGTAGTACTGTACTGTACTCATTACAGCATTGTTTTTCAGTTATATTTTACGTTTGGTGGTTGTCAGGACTGACCTCCGATCCTATCAATTTTCAAATCAAATCAATTCAAATTCCGTTATCTGTCAAATTTCGTAAGTCACACCAACTGCCAAGATACAATACAAAAGTCACTTATCTGAATTTTTCATTGAATTTCGAGAGTATTTCCCAAATTTTGACTGAAATAGAGAAAATATCGTCTGATACTCGTGGCAGAAGGCAATTCCAACACTAATGCTTTTGAAATCGCGCATTCGTGTTGGAATAGGAACCCATTCTGTAAATTGTTTTATAAAATACCTACTATTATTTTCAATTTTGGGAAAAATGGACAATAATATGTACAGTGTGAGCAATAGCGGCTAAAAGAAAACGGATGACACATTCTCGAGTTTCTTTTCTGACCAATCGAAATTTGAAAACAGAACTGGCCTATCATTTCTAGATTTTGAGTTATGAACTAAAATTGAGAGGAGCAGAATTACTCGCTTATGTTAACTCGAAATCGAGAATGATTAATTCATTCTGAAGGCACTTTTCCATGCGAAAACAAATAGAAAAACAAGAAATTCTTTGCTTTTTCTGAGGTCTCAACTATCCTTTATAATGAGGTTTTAGTAACGATACCAGATTCGGTCACTGAGAGAAGAGATATACCGGTTTTACCTTCATTCGGCATCGTCAGTATCCCATATCGCTCAAAGACAAAATCTTCATAAAAAACTTCTACTTTTGTAGCGAATAGTTTTAGCCTATTGAGTAAAATATTACAAGTGGTACCATCTTGTAGCGTCAAAAGAGATATATTTACACATTTTCTTCAACACCAACAAGTCCTATAACTCAAAAGTTACTGATGGGATATTACCAATATAATTTTTATTTCTCGCAGCCGTTTTTGAACGGACTATGTAAAAATGTACATATATATCATATCCTTTTGATTTAAGGTTATTCCCTGCTGTAGTAATGGCTATTTTGATGCATAGCTCTGATACTATAGCAATCTTACTGACACATCCATATTTCTATTCGATTTCAAGAAGGGAGGTGGAAAGATGTAAGGCTATATGGTGGAAAAATTTGCTATTTATGCAGAACCTAAATGTTGCAGATAATGAAATTGTGAGTCTACAGTCAGCCAAATAGGTATACTAGCTGATACACATACTTTGAACTCTCAAAAAGTTGTGGAAAAATTTATTCATACCAAAAACCACGAAATTTTGGGACTTGTTTCAGATTTTGCTCTATATCTCCTAATCCTTCCATTTTTCGATGAAAATATAATATAACACTCCCAAGAGCATTGAATTTATAACAAATTAAGTCCAACTGGAACTCTATAGGTCAATTAATTTCCGAATTACAGCACTCTGAATATAGGCCAGTTGTAACATACATTCATTAAAAATCGTACATTAATATTGACAACTGTATAATTGTAATATTGTAACTAAGAAATCTATGATTATGAATCATTTTTGAGATTTTGAAAGAACCACGAGGCCTATAGTCCTCGCTTTGAGCTTATTTTAAAGCTAATTAAATTACCTGCAAATTAAATTCTACAAGCTCTACTCGTAAGATCAATGGTTTCGACGCAATCTCAGTCCAAAAAAATGTAAAACTAATAATTCTACAACTGGCCTATTCTCAAAGTACCGTCATTCGAAAATGAATTGACCTACAGAGCTCAGGTTGGGCTTAATTTGTCACAAATTTGATGATCTTCAAAACCGTATATTACAGTATTTGTCGAAAAATAGATGGATCGGGAGATATAGAGCAGAATCTGAAACAAGTCCAAAAATTTCGCGGGTTTTGGTGTGTAAAAATTTTTCCACAACTTTCTGAGAGTTGCAAACTTGTGTATACATTGCGCTAATGAATCCTAACATCATACTAAAAAATCAGAGGTACATCAAGTTTTTCCAATTAATTGTCGATTTTGACCGGCTTAAAATGTTCACGATTGAATTCAATTTTTTTTCACCAGAATTAATTTGGCACATAATTAGATAAATAAACTCAAAGCATTCAATTCAGTATTTCACCAGAAAACTGGGGATGTAATGCAATTTTAAGGATACGTTCAGCACTCTGTTATTCCCGGATTTGATTGTCTCGTGTAACCTGATGAAAAAATTTCAATTTTCAGTGTTCCCCGGGCATGTGGTATTTAGCTGCTGACTTTCAAATGTACCTGATAGTTTCAGCATTCTTCTATTTTAGCAGAAGATTCAGAATCTCTATGAAGTATTTTTTTTGCTTAATAGCTGTTATCTCAGTATCGATCCAAATCTTTAATGTATTCACTACAGACTTCGACGGTTTATTACATTTCAATCCCAGGTAAGTTCACTTTACTGTATAAAAATATGAATGGTCTGATAGTCTTATAAAAATTACTTTGAATTTTCGTAAATCTATTAATTTATTTTTGTACGAAGAGTTTTTGAAGAAAATCCTCTCAATCTTATACAGGGTCCGAGAATTAATAACATTTCAAAAAATTGCACATTTTCGTTTTCGCCCTGTATTTCAGAAAAAAAGCAGTTTGAAATATTTCTCTTTGTGGATTTAAAACTTCACAAAAAGTGACCCAGGGTCGTGAAAACTGCATGTCTCTATCTTCAATAATAGCGGAGATACAGTGCAGTCTCTCCCAATTTGGGACGCAGTGTACACAACTAGCGTATTCGATTATTGTTTAATGAAGAAACCATACGAGATTTCATATCTGAGAAGAAAAAAATTATGGATCTCAAATAATTCGAGTTATCATGTGTGATAAATCACAAGAAGGATTAAAATAATAGCTTCAAACTATCCTCAGTTTACAATGCTGAACGTACTCATTTGCTACTATGATTCACCTCCTTTTTTTCAGGTTGCTCCCACCAGAAAATTTCATTTCCAACCCTGAAAACATCATTTCCTACATCAAAACGTATGGTAGTGCTATAACTTATATTATCGGTTTCGTATTTGGCACGATATACTGGAAGAATAAGAATCAGAAGATCTTCGACACAATGGTGAGTCTCATTTATATCTTCACCGTTGGGATTTGAACGAACAAGTTGGGCAAAGAACAAAAGATGAACCAAGCTATAATAATATATGCATTAATGACGACTGCGTTGAGCGGCACTGATGAAGACTAATAAGTCAGAAACCCGTCTGTCAGCTACGCCCTGTTTGGTGACAGCACGTTTCCTGCAGTTTCCAAAATTAAGATTTTCATTAGTCCATTTTCTGTATTAGAATTTAGGTAACATTGTAAAAGCTGCAGTGGAAGATGTAAGCTTCTAGCTTCTACCATGAAAATCAGGATAATTTTATGAAAAACAATATGCTGAGTTCAAGAAATGGTGCCAGAAACAAAACGAAAATGATTTCACTGAAGAACAAGTGATATTGGCTTATTTTTTCAGTCCCTTGGTAATATAAGTCTGACTTACGTCCAACTTAGATTTGAAGTTAGATTTGAGACGTCGTTTCTCTTGCACCGCAGTTTAAGTGTCTCATAAGATATGACTAATTTAATCCGCAAATATTCATGGCTTAAGCAAGACTTTAGCCCGTCTCAAATATTCATAACGCCAAAAACGAACTTCAATTTTGACGTGTTGATTTTGATTGCGTGAATTTGATAATTATTATGGATAGAACTTTATCGAATGAAATTGATGATCCATATGAGGATGATTTCGACAAATTAGATATCATTGATTATGGCTTTCCTAGAAGTCTAGAATTCTATAGGTCCGATCACTACCATGATATGGACGAATTCGCATTTTTTTTTGCGATATTGACCAAAAAAACTACTCTGCAACTGCTGAAATTAATTGAGGATGATTCAGAATTGCCGAGTGATATGTAAGTACATATCTTATTATATCTTGTGTATGATGATGTCAAACCTCAAAGAAGGTAGTTTAAGCCTTGATAATTGTAGGAATCAGAGTATATCACCGATGAGTCGACTCTTTACGTGCCTGCGATTCTACACTCAGGACATTTATTTGCTGCAGCCGATTTTATGAAAATCCACGAATGAACAGTATCAAGAAAAGTTGTTCGAGTTTCAGTATTCATAAAAATGCCTCAGACAGAAGCAGAATTACGTTCCACCATTGAGTATAAATATAACAAGAGGCGTAACGTCCTTATACAATTTGAATCCGAATTTTTTGCCCGTCAAGTGGCGGTACATAGCATCTGAAATAGGAACTACAATCTGGCTGCTCAAACATGCCCATTTTGGTAGCTATTCCTTTACAGCAATCTGTAGTAATATTTACTACCCTCGGGTACTACGATACAAAAGCAGGGTCGGATTTGTTGCGGTTCGTTACGAACGCCGAAGAACGGACGCAGAGGAGTTTGTCAGGACCTAGTAAACCAAGAAACTATCCCTATTGCTTGTCAGAAGTACCAAACAAATCAAGGGATTGAGACTTATTTAATTTTTAAAGTAATACCATTTGAAGTTTGAATTTATATATCCGAGAAAAAATTATCAATTTTCACAAAGTAAATTGCTTTCATTCTTGTTCGTGATTGATCAATCAATGATAGACATATTCTATATGTGAAAATAGAAGTTTGAAAACCTCATGAGAACTTATATTCAAGAAGGCTCTGTTTTTGAAAAAAGACTTTGAGTTACATTAATTGTTTTTGCTTCCTCAAACAATTAGTTTTTGCGAGTGAAATTCCCACATTCGTTCACGAGGATTTAACTACTACGAATAATTCAAGTGAAACTGACAAACTCTCTGTATGAATGTATTTTAAAAGTTTCAATTCTACACAACACGTAATTACCATGATGAAAAATATTTATGGATAATTTTGCAAACCACAAACCCTTAACCTTTCGCGGCTGGCGAGCGGACTCTGACTCCGCATCTATCTTGAACACTCAGTAATTTTGAAACCACCCACTTGATTGTTTGGCCACCTTGTATACCTTCTCACAGTAATAATATCTGAGTTAGGATAAAATATCAGTAGAATTGTGACAATGGTCAGAAATTTATGAGCAAAAATCCGAGTTCCAGCTGGAAACATTGAATTTTTTGAATTTCACATTCGTGTTGGAATAGGCGCTCATTCAGCAACCTTTTTTAGAATATACTATTATTTGAACGTAAAAGATAATTTCTTTGTTTCCCTCTTGAATGAAATTGATGTGGATGAAATGTTCATTATATTTTTGTGGTTGAAGCGCCAGCCCCGGCGCTTATGGGTTGTAATTCTGCGGGCCCTCATATCTTGTACTGTCTTCACCGCTTTTTCGTCGGTTGATTGGATTTTGGAAATAGATTAGGTAAAATCTTCTCACGACTATTCATATACGACGACCTTTATTGCGATAGTATACTGAATATCCTATGACGGTCCTGATTACCAACAGCTTGGAGTTCAGCTCGAGTATGAAATCGAACCTAATAGTTCATCTACCCACCACCAGATGTTAGGGGCTGAAATTTACTTTCCTTGAAACATACAAGCGCCTCTATGAAGCAAAGAAGGAACTTCATCTGAAAGTAGCTTCAATTCCTTGAACTGGGTTGCTGCTCTAGTTATATTAATACTCAATGGTTCCACCCAAACCCAATTTTACCAAATTGCTGGATTTCCTCGTGTTATGGGAGCAATTGATTGAACCCATATAATTATTAATTTTGCAGATACCATTTACTCTTTTGAATGTAAAAAGTACTACTTTGATGATTTTCCACAGGTGGAGAATTATCTCATTCAAGTTACAAATAAAGAAGTGTTGAAATCAAATCAAATCATTTGCTTCAAATAAAAAATATGTTTACTGTGCCTGTTCGCCAGCGGCCCAAGTATATGTCGATCTGTGAATCAGAATACTAAAAAAGAAAATGCATAGACAAAATACCTTGTTTGTCTATGAATTCGCGTGTTCTTCTTACTTCGCTGTGCTAAGTGACGAAACGAAACCATATGGTCATATCGCATTTCTATGTCAAAACAAACAAATTCACTGATTTATACAGTGTTGCCAGATTTGGCATTGCTTAGAACGTGCTTAACAAAGTCGTTTCTATCAGATATGCGGTGCAAGATCTGATCTGTTAAGCCTGAGTCAAAATTTAATTGCGCCTTAGATAAGTCTGTCTTAACCAGAAAACGGTGCAAGTGGGCATAAAAGTATACTACATACTTGAATCCCTGTAGTGCATAAAAACTGTTTATTTTTCAGACAAAGAATCTGTTCCTATATGGGGCCTTTCTAGGATTACCAATATTAGCCTGTTACCTTTATGAAATCCGATCGAATAGATTAGTGGAAGCAATACAGAGTGTTACGTTGAGACCATTATTTTCTTTGGGGATAGCAGTTGGTCTTCTCGGAATGGCAACAGGGAGTGGAGGTAACATTAAATTTTTTTTTGTTTATTCACGCGAATGTTGAATGTATGAATGAAGCCAGTCAGGGTAGGGGAGCACTACTGTGAGATTAGGTATTTGTGAATACAACGCCATCGAAATATTAGTAGATTTGTCTCTGCATCATCAAGTTTTTCTAGATTAATCATGTCAGTTTACGAGCCGAATTCTCGTCAATTCAGGGAGGTTTTTCATTTTCTGCTTCTATATGAAGAAATCAGGGGCTGAGGCTTCAACGAATACTCTCAAATACCTATGGTTTTATACATCCTAGTGACTTTTGTATTATATCTTAGCAGTTGGTGTGACTGTTACGAAAATTGACAGATAACGTAATTATAATTCATGGAGGTAGAAGAAGAGGATTTAGCATATCTTATGTTTCCCTTGCTCTGAAAACGTCACCAAAAATCCGCCATGTTGCGGAGCCAAATTTGTGGCGGGAATTTTGTATATTTGAATTTTTACAATTCGAAGTTTGTTCGATTCTCTTTTAATGACCAAAAGATAAATAATGATCGAAACAAATCAAGGATTCAAAATATCATAAACAATTGCTTCTAATGAATTGGTGAATTGAATTACGTACGGAATGAATAATTTGTTCCTGTTACTAATCATGCATTCTATTTTTTCCAATTAAGGTACATACAAATTCAGATAATATGCAATGAAACAAATAGGTAAATTAAATCATGTACCCCTGTCAATTAAAATTGTATGCAACAATAATTAAACCATGTATTTACAAACGTCAAAAAATTTAGCTTTTCACCATTAATTAGCGAGAAAGATCAGCATATGCTGTACAAGAAACCATTTCTTATATGTTTTTCCACTACATACAACTGCCAAAACCAAGGAACGAATAATAAATAAGGCCAAAATTGCAGAACCTACAGTTTAAAATACCTCGAAGTCGGCCATCTTGGGGTGCCAAATCCGGATTTGTTTTGGTGACACTTTTCAAACGTTATGCCCCCTCCACTTTCTTTACCTCCATGTTATAATTGGCGTGTGTTGAAAATTTACAGGATCCGAAGTCAGTGTTGACAACCACAAAACAAAAAATAAAACTGAAAACAATGCTTTAGTACTATAATGAACTCATTACGATACTGAAATTCAGAAAATAACGTATCATACTCGTACAGGAGGCTTATTGCACTCCATGTACTTTGCATGAAAGCTTCGAGATGAGAGCTGCATCATTGGATATTATTGATCACTTGATTACTGATGTCATAAATTTGAATTTGTTTTATTTAAGGTTACATCAAGAAATTCCTAGAGAGTAGGTTCATGGTGTTCTTTGCTAATTTCACCTACAGCACGTACCTGTTTCACTTTGTCTTGGTTTTTGGACGCGCAATTTTCCGGATAGAATACGTGGAAATAGACGACTTTTATTGCGTAAGTATTATCAGTTGCTACCAGTCCAGAATAAGCTCAATCATTGTTTGAAAAACTATTAACACAGGAATATATTCAAATACTAAGTGACCCGGCAGACTTCGTACTGCCTCAATCGATAAATAAAAAAGCAACTTTAATATAATAATAAGCTATTATGGTATAATACCTTGAAAGTGGGGATAAAATTGTCCTGTACAATTAGTCCAGTCAATGGGGGCGAAAATTAGGCATTACCTCTGAATTCTATCAAGATGCTTCGATTTTGATGAAATTTTGGATATAAGCTATAAGTACTTGTCTCCTACTCCTTCCCTATGCCGATTTATGCTTATTATTTTTAAGGGGTGAAAACAACCCCTTTATCAAAAATAAAAAGAAACTTGTTCTAACGTAAATCAAACTAATTTTTCGGACTCAGTAGGATTTTATGAAGTTTAATAAAGGACTTCAAGACCGTATAAACCACCCCCTTTCAGCATAAAATGTGTAAAAATGTGTCTCTAATTTTATAACAGTATTTTGGATCAATGTTAGTTTTAGTTATTTTTATTTTTCAACCCCTAAAAGCAACCCCTATCTGTTCAAAATAACAAAATGAAAATATCATTTAAACATTTCATTTATTCATCACTTTATTCACGTGAAATTAATACTTTTTGTGTCAAAAAATTAATCTGATTCTGAGTGGCTGTCGCCACTTTCAATTATTTCTTCATCTTTGCCAAAGATTGGACAACTGTTTTGGCATTCAACACCTGCAGATTCCCCACATGTAGCGTTACAAAAAAGACTCAGTTTTCTGCAGGTGCATGACGCAGTGCATCTTTTTTTTTCAGTTACAAAAAATCATTTTCAACAATTTTTGTGGTGCAGGTGCTATTTGCATTTTTGTGCGCTGCAAATATCTATTGGTACTATTCCAACCGCAATCAACTGAATTGAAGGCTTTATTACCAAGCTAAATTTGAAGTTGATGATTTTAGGCAATCATTCATTTCATCGGCAGCCGTCGATTTTGGAATTACCGGTAATGGTTGTCGGAAGTCACCAGACAAAAAAATCAATGCGCCCCCAAATTATCCGTTTAGGCAACTCAAAATACACAGTAATTGTTCACATATATAATAGTAGAATGGAGATTTCTTCAAAACGTTTCGTCATAAAATTTTCCGTAGTGTTCGGAAGAAAGATAGGTGTAATAACACATGGACTCAGATGCGTTGATATTATTAGAAAATGTAGTTCACCGAATTAATATCAAATATAGTACTTTCACGAAAACGCTATTAACCGCAGCGACACCTACTGGCGTTATTCGCAAGAAGAAAAATTATTTCCTATTTTTTTTTCCATTTCATCAAATTTTTCAGAGTTTTAATGTATTTTATGTTAACCCCGTCGCAGAAGCATAAAAAAAATCTTTCATAACAAACAGTTCATCCAATCTTGAGTTATTAATGGTGTAACCAACAGAATGGCCGACGTAGTTTTATATATTAAAACTTGAATGAATAACCAAGAATTTCTTAAATTCTCAAATTGGCGAAACAAAATCTAATCAGTGTACACTCCATTTATTCAAGCATCTTAGAGAAGATTCAGTCCATTCTATTTGTCAATCACTGAAATATTTACGAATCTACGCAATATTAATCCTTGATTCTTTTTCTTGATTGCTAAATCCTCTAAAATACAGAAATGTCTCTAATTTTTCATTACTTAAAGTGAAAAAGATAGTAAGAAATACTTAAACGAAAAAGCCGTCAATAACTATATTTTTTTTTCAGTATAGCAACTGGATAATTGACGTATTCATTTCCTTTGGTCTGGGAATGGTCATGTACATAATTTTGGAACATCCCTGTTTGAGGCTACAGAAAACATTGATTCCTCAAATTTCTATAGGAAAGAGGAAAGAATAATTGATGGCGGAATTATTTTCTGTCATTTCATTGTTCAAATGTGTTGTTACGTTTTTGTGTTTGTTGAAAAAAACATATTTTTTATACTCCTTGAATTAAAACATTCAATATCGATTTCATGTCATACGAAACAAGATTTGTTCTTTTATTATCAAGCAAGAAATAGTTACGCATTATTTCTTCTAGGTATTATAACTGATTCTAATGATGGAAAGGAAAAAATGCCTAGAGCTATGGCGTCATTTTGAAATGCTTATAGAAATACAATCAGTATAATGAATTTCGAATTGTTCTTGATTATTCAAGACTCGTATAAAATAATTTTCGTCGAAAAAAAAAAGTGCTGGGCCACCTTTTTTCTACTTTCCTTATTTTTTGGGTGAATTAGCGGAATATTCGTGAAAATTACAACGGCACAACTTTGCATACGAGTCGAACAATTTTTTCAACATATTTTATTCGGAAAAAATAAAAGTGCTGGGCTGATTTTTGAGCTATTGCTCAGCTTTTATCTCAGGCTTTGAGCGCGGTGACCGCATGTAGAAATTTAGTAACGAAAAAACAGCCGTGTATCGTCGGTTCAGTTCGGCAGACCTCGGCACGGTGTTTGGGTGCTTGCGACTAGACGGATGCGTGCAGCCACTCTAGCAGTGCAAAATGGAGTCGGCAATCTCGCTGTTCCCATTGAATTACGAACTGCAAATATGGCATTAACATCGGATAGAAAATGTATAGCCAAACGCAAACATTTTCCATTAACTTCACCTCTTGCTCTAACCATACAAGTCGCAAGGTGGAACTTTTGACGAAATAGTATATGAGTATAGTAAATCACATTCTCAGGAACTCGTCTATGTTGCACTCCATCGGGTGACTAATATTGAAAAATTGTATATCACGACAAAAGATGATAATTCTGCATTTAAGTTTTATAATAATCGAAGGCAAGCTGCATCGACTGCATCTTTGTTGCAAGAATTCAAATGACTGTCTTTAAATAGTGTTCAGACGATAGCTCAGAGTGTCTTAGATTTCATAAGTAATAGAAATGGCATTTCAATAATGTCTTTCAATTGCCAAAGTTTACATAGTCACAAATACCATATACAAGATTCAGTTACGAGACAAACCAATGTGTTACTTCTTACCGAAACATGCATGACTCGTGATAATCCGATTGGAATACCTAATTTCAATTGTATTGTTCAATTCAAAACGAGATACTGTTCCAAAAGGTGGGATATCTATTTACCAAAATAGTAATAATGTTACAAATATTATGACTCCGAATATTGAAATAAATATTGAAGAAGTTAGCGATATTAATGTTAGACGCTCATTTGTTGGAGATATTTGTGCATGCTTATGCAAACTTAGAAATGGCCTACACATAGTCATGGTATATATTTACATTTCTCCCGATGATAATCCGATTGAAATACCTCATTTCAATTGTATTGTTCAATTCAAACGAGATACTGTTCCAAAAGGTGGGGTAGCTATTTACCAAAATAGTAATAATGGTACTAATATTATGACTCCGAATATTGAAATAAATATTGAAGACGTTAGCGATGTTAATGTTAGACGCTCATTTGTTGGAGATATTTGTGCATGCTTATGCAAACTTAGAAATGGCCTACACATAGTCATGGTAGCAATTTACATTTCTCCGAATCCAAAATTGGACTACGTAGAGCATTTTATTTATCGCACTTTATTGGAGTACACTGAAGAAGGGTCGAAAATACTTGGTACAAATGGTAATAAATTTCTCCTCATCTTGGCTGGCGATTTCAACATTAACTTCGCTGATGAAAAATTAGAGCGGTTGACAACTTTTTTTTCGGAAAAATTGAATTTAAAAATGAATAATGATCCACAAGAATCCACAACAAAATATTTGACCACTATGGACGAGGTATTTTCCAGATATTCAGAAGACATTTTAAGTCTCAAACTTATTTTTCCTATTTCAGTTACCATTAACCTATAGTTGCAATGATAAACATTCCTGAATAACCTATATGTATTGTAAGATAAATAAATATTTTAAATTAACAATATTATCTTCTTATTTTTGAATAGTTGCTATGCAATAGCAGTTCTCGGGTGCCACACGTACTCTTTTTTTTTCATTTTCGAAATTTGGCGCAGAATCTGTAGAATTTTCGTGGAAATATTCACGGCACATGACAGCAAAAATGAAGCACATTTGTGAGGGGGAAAAACAAAAGTGCTGGGATATATTTTTTTTTAATTTCGATTTCTGGAGATATCCGACAAACCTTCGGAAAAGTTAGAACTGCATAACTCAGTAGGTAACAGGTAGCACAATTTTTTTCAGTCACTGGAATCCAATTTCTGAAACTGGCCCATTTTTTCGGTTTTTGAAATATCTCAAGAAGCACATGAAATTAAGGAAAACATTCAACTGCCCAAACAACACATTTTTTTTCGAAAGTCCAAAAGTACTGGGCCAATTTGACACACATGTTTTTTATCAAAACTGAAAAAATGTTGGGAATGAAGCATACGAAAAATACAGAAGGACGCTATTGAAATATCCATATTATTTCCTCTCGAACAATGAGGCTTCTGAACCTTCACAGTAGATGTTTTTTATACGAACTGAAAATACTCGTATTTATGGTCTTCTATTCAATTTTAAAAGTTCATCATTAGAAAAAGGACATCATGAGTCATGGATAAATCCAAGTGGCTTGGTTATTAGCGTGAATTGAAATGATATTTGCCATTATGATCTGGAAATCATGCATTTCCAAACAATTTTTTATATTCTCGTTGAAATAGGTACTTCAAGCAATCTAAACGGAACCATATAATTTCTGGATTTCCTCATTCAAAAAAAGGGAAACATTCTCCTTTGATGCATTAGAGAGACTTTCGGAAAAATTCTAACAGCACAAATCATTACATGTGTAGGAAAATATATTTCAGCCATTGAATTTCCATCTTTCAAAAAGTGCTGGGTTGTCCCATTTTTTTGGTTTTTGAAATACAAAACTCGAGAACCAAATGGAATTAAGAAAAAAATTCAACAGCACAATTTGGCCCAACCAAATTTTTTTGGAAAATCTAAAAATGCTGGCCCAACATATGACAATTATGTTAATCTGAAAATAGAACTGAACGTTATTGATCTCAAAAATGTCTATACTAATAGTCTTATAAAAGTGGATTTGATTTCTCTTTGGAAAGTGTGGAAATTTTGACGAGCACTGAAATTTTAGAAGGATCAATGGGAATCTATCATGATATAACTAGACTGTACTAGAGAACAATAAGCTAAAGAAAAAATTTCGAGAAAATGTCTGGTAAGAGCCAAGGGTAATACAGAGAATATCTGCTACATAAAAAAATAAACTGCATGTTAACGATCAAGTTTTCAGTTTTTCAACTTGGGTCAAAGAGTGATCCGAGCACTTTTGTTATTATTGATTAGACTGCTTCAGAGATCAGACCAACTTAAAGGCTGCAAGTACGAGGATCTATTGTTTTTGTTCCTAACCCAACTTGTTGATTCAAATCCCAAAGAGGCCGTCAATGCCTAGCTGTCACCTCATGGGGATCCAGAACCGACTTCTCCATGTGAATGGTTCTTAATTCCTCCAGCTCTGGACACTTGCATACCATGTGTTCAGTCGTTTCTTTTTCTGATCCACATGGCCTGCAAACTTCATCTGCTGATTTGACCATGCGGTACAATAGATGTTTGTTCATTGTTTCCAGTGGAAAAAATAATGTTGGATTACCGAACTGGAGTTTCTCGCATCACTCTTAATTATTGTTTGTTTTATGGCAATCCTAGCAATTTGACAGTAATGAAATATTAATGCATTTTCTGTATTTCAGGATCGTAATGAGCTCATTACAGTTCTAAAAGTAGTAATGAATTCAATACAGCATTGTTTTCAGTTATAATGTTGTCAACTCTGACTTTCGATCCTGTCAATTTTAAACACACGTCAATTCAAATTCTGTAATCTGTCCTGCAATTTGTCAATTTTCTTGTAAGTCACACCAACTGCCAAGATTCAATACAAAAGTCACTAGGAGGTATAATCTGAATTTTTTCATTGAATTTCGACAGTATTTCACAAAACTTGACTGAAGTAGAGAAAATATCATCTGATACTCGTTGCAGAAGGCAATTACAACACTCATGCGTTCGAAAACTCGCTCTTTTTCGAATTTCGCATTGTAACTTGTTTTAGAATATACTATTCTTTATTTCAGTATCGTAATGAGTTGATAACACTAAAAGCAGTGCTGTAATGAACTTATCACAGCATTGTTTTTAGTTATATTTTTCGTTTTGTGGTTGTCAGCACTGACAATCATCCTATCAATTTTCAACACAAGTCAATTCCAATTCCGTCATCTGTGAATTTTCTTAACAGTCACACCAACTGCCAAGATACAATACAAAAGTCACTAGGATTTATAATCCAAATTTTTCATTGACTTTCGACAGTATTTCACAAAACTATACTGAAATAGAGAAAATATCGTCTAATAGTCGTTGCAGAAGGCAATTCGAACACTCATGCGTTCGAAAACTCGATCCTTTGTCGCTCGTTTTTGACCATTCTGCAATTTGTTCTAGAATATACTCTCATCTTTCATATATTAATCTCATGTTTCGTCAATTTTCAAATTCAAAGTTAATGTATTTGATAGTATGCGTCAAATTCGGTAGTTCTGATTTTTTGCAGATTTGTTCATGATGTTGGCCTCATGAATATTCCAATATCATAAAAGTACAGGGCTTCGATGGTATAATTAGTGTAAAAGCGACATTGTGAAATTCGAACAAAGTGATAAACTTTGAAACACCGCAAATGAAAAACTATTGGGTCTACAGAGACATCTCTGGTATCATATTGTATGAAATTTAGTCTTCTTGGAAAACGTCTCTAATAAGTTTTTTCAAAAACCAGTCCTTCAGGGTGATAATTGCCAAAATTCGAAAAAAAATTTTTTACGGTTTTTTTAATTTTTCACAAAGTTGCGTTCAACGCTCGAGATCACAAACTTGGATTATTTATAAGGGCACTATCATAAGCAAGCTGCAAAAAATCAGAACTACCGGATTTGACGCAAAATATGATGTATAAAGTTACTGCACTAAATTGGAAATTTTCAATTGTACTTCGAATGAAAAAACATCCTTTTAGAGAATCAAGATAGTTTAATTATTTCGTCATTCATCACACTAAAAGAATTCGGTAATATTAAAAGAACTTTTTCCTAGAGCCCGGGTCTGACCCTGAAATAAAACGAACAACAATGTTGATATCTTAATGTAATAATATTTATCATATACCTAGTTATAATCAAACCGTTTATACTTCAAATCATACAACCCATTTACTACAGTAAGGACAACATGCGATCAGAGAGTTCTTTGTTGGTGACAAGATGTGTGTGCCTCTTTTATTTTTTTTTTGGAATAGCAGCTGCAGGTGAGTACTACATGTGAAAATATATCAGTTTATTTTGTTGGATATGAATGGATTTTAGGAAAATGCTGGTTTTTGTGAAACCATAGCAGTAAATTGTCCTGATCAAAAAATTTCAATTGTATTCAAAAAGATTTGTTCAAAACGTAAGTTATTTGCAACAGGAGGAATTTTCAATCGTATTCAAAAACTAATTTCAGCTTTGTTTGAAAAAGGTACATGGCAGCATTCAAAAGGAATTTTTTGATTTGTTTAAAAAAAGGCTAGTGGCAGCAATTTCTGATCGAAAAATTTAAATCTGATTTAAACATGATTTTTGGATTATTTGAAAGAAATGTTAAGTAATGCAGCAGCAGAAAGAAATTCCTGATCGAAACATTTAAACCAGATTCGAACTGTTATTATTTATGATATACAGGGTCTTTCACGAGGAACCTCACCCATATTTATACGGGAAACTACTGAACGTATTTTCATGAAATTCAGCACTTATAAGTATTTCACGATGCTGATGAAATCTAAAATATTTTCAAGGCATGAGCACTTCCGGTTTTTCCGGAAATGACGTCAACTTCCGTTTTTCAAATTAGAACACCATTTTTTTATTGCAGAAATAGATTCCTTAGAAAATTTCAAGTTATTTTGATGTAACATTTTTCAGTTTTGGTTGGAAAATTCTTTCTGAGCGGGAAAATTCGAAAAAAAAATCGAAAATAGAGCTCCGCTGAAACAAGAATAACTTCGAGGTTTTTGGATGGAAAATTTTCATTTTTGGGATTTTTCAAGATGTAAGATTGATGTATCTACTTTAAAAATCGAAATCGCGATTCATGATACAGGGGGTGAACAAATCGCTTTCAAAGTTAGGGATGACAAAATCGTGAAAAATCAATTTTTTCAAATTAGAACCCCATTTTTTTATGGCAGATATTGAATCTACGTTAAAAAATAATGTGAGTGTATGCATCACACCCTTGCCTTAAAGTGGATATTTTCTGAGTTATTCACAAAAAACTGTTTTTCGTCTTGAATTTTCAGCTATTTCTTTTCCCTTCACGCCAAAAAGATGAGATACCATTAACAGAACCATGACAAACTTGAGAAATGTCGGATCTTTCGTTAAGAAAACTATACACAGAGAAAAAAGTGTAGTAGAAGATGAGAACAACGAAATTACAGTTCTTGCATATTTTCGTGTGAATCCTCAAAATTCTCTCAAAGATGCCGAGATTGATCTGTGATTATCTCAATCGAGTGTTTGGAGAATATTAAAAAAACATCAAATGCACCCATATAAATTCAATAGGGCACAGCATTTGAAGGAAACTGATTTCGTCAGGAGAACAGAGTTTTGCGAAGCTATGATGATTCGATTTCAAGAGAATGAAAACTTTTTGGACTGTATAATTTCGACAGATGAATCTAAATTCACAAAGAATGGTTCTTTCAATAGGCATAACAGTCATTATTGGGATGAAGAGAACAACCACCACTTCAGACAATGGAACTTTCAAGAGACCTGGAGTTTCAATGTTTTTTGCGCCATCAAAAATAATGCAATTCTCGATGTTCACATTTATGATGGGACTTTAACTGGTAAGATAGAACACTACACATGTTTGCATTATTTAAAGAATGTTCTCCCTTAGGAGATAGATATTCTGACATATTGACTCAAATAATTGAGCCGCTAGTACAGAACCATAATGACTTATGGTATCAACAAGATGGCGCGCCTCCACACAATTCACTCAATGTGTCAAATATCCTCTACAGGCTATTTGAAATCGATGGTGGCGAACAATGGTCCACATCTTTGGCCACCACGTTCTCCTTTAGACTATTATGTTTGGGGTAGGATAAAAAATATTGTCTACTCAACTCCCCTGACTGATAAAGAGGACTGCATAGAACGAGTCAGAAATGCGTTCAGGTTTGTTCAGATTTTTAGATTCATAGTTTCGAAACTCAATTTGGTTTTTAAACACTTTTGCAGATCTCTTTCTCCCGATGAAATAAGAAGAGCAACGCACGAAGCATTCCTGAGACGTATAAATAAATGTCTAGAAATTAACGGTCAAAACTTTGAGCATCTTCTCTAGTTATAACTGCGAGAGTTTGCCATGGTTCTCCTAATAGTAACTTGAAGTCGGTTTCAAGAAGGGGTGAAAAATCTACAGCATGGTTCAAATAACAGTTCCTGAAAATTTCATCTTTTTGGCGTGAAGGGAAAAGAAATAGCTGAAAATTCAAGACGAAAAACAGTTTTTTGTGAATAACTCAGAAAATATCCATTTTAGGGCAAGGGTGTGATTCATACACTCACATTATTTTTTAACCTAGATTCAATATCTGCCATAAAAAAATGGGGTTCTAATTTGAAAAAATTGATTTTTCACGATTTTGTCATCCCTAACTTTGAAAGCGATTTTTTCACCCCCTGTATCATGAATCGCGATTTCTTTTTTCAAAGTGGATACATCAATCTTACATCTTGAAAAATCCCAAAAATGAAAATTTTCCATCCAAAAACCTCGAAGTTATTCTTGTTTCAGCGGAGCTCTATTTTCGATTTTTTTTCGAATTTTCCCGCTCAGAGAGAATTTTCCAACCAAAACTGAAAAATGTTAAATCAAAATAACTTGAAATTTTCTGAGGAATCTATTTCTGCAATAAAAAAATGGTGTTCTAATTTGAAAAACGGAAGTTGACGTCATTTCCGGAAAAACCGGAGGTGCTCATGCCTTGAAAATATTTTAGATTTCATCAGCATCGTGAAATACTTTTAAGTGCTGAATTTCATGAAAATACGTTCAGTAGTTTCCCGTATAAATATGGGTGAGGTTCCTCGTGAAAGACCCTGTATAAGTGCAGGAGGAATTGATATTCTTACACGAGTTCAAAATTCAAAAAGGAGACAAGAAGTGGCGAGTTTTTAATAATAAGCCTTCTGTAGGAGTATCATACTTTATTTTCTCTAATACGTTGATTTTTTATCGAAATAAATGAAATATTTCCAAAAATATCGTTATTTAGTTATTTTTGCATTGAGAAATATTGATTGGCAGAACTGTTTCCTCTCATACATTTGACAGATAAGAAATAAATCCGTGCCAGGAGGCCAACATGTTGTCAATAAACATTACCATGAAAACTATGCTAGAATGAAATGTTCTAGCATTATTTTGTTCTACAAGATGTGACAGAATCAACGGATTTGACACAGAATTAGAGAAAAGAATTTTTCTGTTTTCATGGTTAATATTCAATCGTTATATGTTGGCTTTCTGTCATTATCTGTCAAATTCATGATATAGAAAACAGTTCTGCTAACCATAATCTTTTACTGCAAAAATCACTGAACGATTTTTATGGATTCCATTCATTTCAATGAACATTCAGTGAATTATTAGAGAAAAAACTGAAAAATACTCATACAGAAGCCTAATCCAACACTCGTCCATTTTGAACTCGTGGAAGAATATCAATACACCTGTATTATAAATAACCATTCTATAATTGAATTCTATGTGAATCCGTTCATTCTGACATAGTTTTGTACCTTATAGAACAAAATCGTGCGGGAATGTCTCAGTTTCACGAAGATTTCATAGTTATATTTCATTATTATATTATGTTGGTACTCGGAACTATCCTGTAACGTATTTCTCTATTATCTGTCGAATTTTTGATACAGGAAACATTTTTCAACGCTAAAATCACTGAACCATAGGTATTATGAAAATATAAATATTCCATTAATTTCAATGAGAATTTAGTGAATTAGAGATTAGTTACACATGATATAAATGCAAATTTCTGCACTTTATCTATGTATTAGATCAATTTAATTTATGGCATTCCGTGTAGAATGACAGATTGAATATATGAATAGTTATTTATGATACAAGTGATTTTGATATTCTCACACAGGTTCAAAATAAAAAAATGAGCCACAAAATGGCGAGTTTTTGAATGAACAAGTGTTAGAATGAGCCTTCTGTACGAGTTTCATACATTATTTTCTCCAATTCGTTGAATTTTTATCGAAATTAATGAAATATTGCCGCAAATAAAGTTGAGTGATTTCTGCATTGAAAAATATTGATTGACAGAACTGTTTTCTCTCTCATAAATTTGACAGATAATGAATAAATCCGTGACATCATCCATCCATGTCATCAAGAAATATTACTGAAAACAGTGCCATCAGAATGAAATATTCTAACATTTTTTTGTTGTACGAGATGTGGCAAAATGAACTGATTTAAAATATAATGAAAACTGTTCAAAACTGAGATACTCTCCCACGAATTAGAGAGACTTAGAGAAAATAACGTAAAATACTCGAGCAGAATGTTCATTATTCTAACACTCTTTCATTCAAAAACTCGTCACTTCGTGGCTTGTCTTTGAATTTTGAACTCATTTTATAAATTCTTTTAATTGTAGCAAAGTGAAATTCCCTATTGAAAAATCGAAATCAGATTCAAAAATGATTCCTAGGGTTGTGAAAAAAAATATAAATTCAGGTCCCACCGAGATTTGAACTCGGATCGCTGGATTCAGAGTCCAGAGTGCTAACCATTACACCATGGGACCGCACGCCTGTCCTTGGCTTTGATGAGAAAATGATGTGAAAGAATGTTGTTGTATACGTTTTTAACAGTGTACATATATTTAAAAATCAATTAAAAATAGTTTTTTAATCGACTTCATAATAAAATCTCAGTTAAACGTACATGAAAAATGAAATTGATCAATAAGGACCGATTTTATTATGCGATTTGATTAAAATATTACTATTGTACTGAATACTTAATGAGGGAGAACATTTTGTCAATCGTGTTGAAAAATTTGATCTAATGTGAATACGAAGTCGAAGATCCTTACAGACAGATGCCTACTATTTGAGAATAACTAATCAAACTTACGTATGCTCACAAACGGTAGGAAATCTATGGATTTCTAAACTTCAGAAAAAGTAGGAAAACGCATCACCAAAACTTCATAGTTTCCCAACTAGCGAATTCACTTTCTCGTCTAATAAATGTCACTTTCCCGTCTAGAAAATGTCTCGTTCCCAGCTATCAAGTGTCACTTTGCCGGCTAGCAAATGTCACTTCTTCCACCGGTACAATCAGATTTGATATCATTGCTATTAGGTGTACAGGGTATCCCAAATTGCTTGATTTTGGCTGTTTCTGGTACTTCTAGATAAAGATAAAGATAAGTAAAAACGTTAAAATGGAGTCCTGGGCTCGATTTCCGTGAAAACACCAGAAGTGAAAACCGTTTCACGATATCTTCATTTCTTTTGAAGATATAACAAAATTTTGAAATTTTTTCGATTAAAAAGATGTGCCATAACTTTTTCATTTTCGAAAATATCTGAAAAAGATAAAAACTTTCAACAAGCACTTTTTCACTGGGAATAAGACATTATTTTGAAGTTTTTTTTCTTCAATTTTTTTTTTTGTAATGAGATGAAAAAAATTAGTTCGTATTCAAAATAAAATCCCACGAGAAAAAAAATTGAATATAGTTTCTTATTTCCGGTGAAAAAGCGCCTCTAGAAAGTTAAAGTCGTTTTCAGATATTTTCGTAAATGAAGAAGTGATGGCACATTTTCGAAATCGATAATTTTTCAAAATAAAAAAAAAATTAAGATATCGTGAAACGGTTTTCACTTAGCCATTTTCACGAAAATCGAGCCCAGGGCACCTTTCGAAGTTTTAACCTATCTGGTCCAGAAGTAGGTATCTAAAACAGTCAAATTCAATCAATTTAGGATACCCTGTCCATATAATTCTTATTGTGATTAACAAAAAAGTTTAATGAAAAACAATCCTATGGTCATCTAGAGCCGTTTTCGAGATATTCACTGTTTTTTGAAAAAAATTATAAATTGAAGCTTGTAGATCACTGAAGATCCAATGAAAGCAAAATGCATTATCTCAGATCTGGTTTTTGAAGTGAGTTTACCGAAAAGATATTTGACATCATTTTGTAAAGAACCTTAAGTTTTTATATACTTGAAGGTGAAATGAGAGTCTCAAAGTTGGAATTCGCAAATAGCCAAAATTCGATTTTTTTCAAATGAAAACAGAATTTTTTTCACTCTATTTGTAAGGAAAAAATAAGTGGAGTTTTTCAAGAGTTCCCTATATTCCTACATATATTTTTGAAAAAAGTTGGAGAGATTCTTATGAAAGGGCGAATATTGATTATTTTCAATACCTCATATACATATTATGATCGTAGTTAACAGTTATTACTGAATATCTGGAAAATGGTACATTTTACATAAAGGGAACCCATAAAAGACTCCACTTACGTTAACCCATTTCAAAAACAGAAACAGAAAATGCTTTGCGCTTTCGTTGAATCCTCAGTCTTCTACAAGACTCAATTTGTAATTTTTTTCAATTTTTTCAAAAAACACTGGATGACTCGAAAATGGCTCTAGATGGCCATAGGAAATGAAACATAAAATGAATGTGGCATTCAAAGATATATCCGAAAAAGTCATAATTTACAGGGTGTTCCATTAGGAATGAGAACATTTTCGGTGAAAGCGGAAGTCTTTGATATTTAAATACGTGTGGCACTCGAGGACTGCAGCGGTAAAGCTATTGCATAGCATCTATTCAAAAATAAGAAGATAATATTGTTGATTTGAAATATTTATTTATCTTACAATACATGTAGGTTATTCAGGAATGTTTATCATTGAAACTATAGGTTTATGGTAACTGAAATAAAGAACATAAGTTCGAGACTTAATGTTTTCTAAATATCTGGAGAATACCGCGTCAATAGTGGTCCCATATTTTGTTGTGGATTCTTGTGGAACATTATTCATTTTAAATTCAATTTTTCCGAAAGAAAAGTTTTCAACCGCTCTGATTTTTTATCAGCGAAGTTAATGTTGAAATCGCCAGCCAAGATAAGTGGAAATTTATTACCATTTGTATTTTCGACTCTTTTTCAGTGTACTCCAGTAAGGTGCGATGAATAAAATGCTCTACCTCGTCCAATTTTGGATTCGGAGAAATGTAAATTGCTTCCATGACTATGTGTAGGCCATTTTTAAGTTTGCATAAGGATGCACAAATATCTCCAACAAATGAGCGTCTTACATTAACATCGCTAACGTCTTCAATATTTATTTCA
The DNA here is from genome assembly GCA_038502775.1 of Hippodamia convergens. Taxonomy (NCBI): domain Eukaryota; kingdom Metazoa; phylum Arthropoda; class Insecta; order Coleoptera; family Coccinellidae; genus Hippodamia; species Hippodamia convergens. The sequence goes on along the minus strand of CM076607.1, from coordinate 88,625,181 downwards.
ATATTCGGAGTCATAATATTAGTAACATTATAACTATTTTGGTAAATAGCTACCCCACCTTTTGAAACAGTATCTCGTTTGAATTTAACAATACAATTGAAATTAGGTATTTCAACCGGATTATCACGCGTCATGCATGTTTCGGTAAGAAGTAACACATTGGTTTGTCTCGTAACTGAGTCTTGTAAATCGAATTCGTGACTATGTAGAATTTGCCAATAGAAAGTCATTATTGAAATGCCATTTCTATTACTAATGAAATCTAAGACACTTTGAGCTATCGTCTGAACACTATTTAAAGACAGTATTTTGAATTCTTGCAACAAAGATGGAGTCGATGCAGCTTGCCTTCGATTATGATGAAACATAAATGCAGAATTATCATTTTTTGTGGTCATATACAATTTTTCAATATTAGTCACCCGAAAGAGTGCAACATTGATGAGTTCCTGAGAATGTGATTTACTAAACTCATATACTATTTCGTTAAAAGTTCCACCTTGCGACTTGTATGGTTAGAGCAAGAGCTTAAGTTAATGGAAAATGTTTGCGTTTGGCTATACATTTTCTATCCGATGTTAATGAAATATTTGCCGTTTGTAATTCAATGGGAACAGCGAGATTGCCGACTCCATTTTGCACCGCTAGAGTGGCTGCACGCATCCGTCTAGTCGCAATCACCCAAACACAGTGCCGAAGTCTGCCGAACTGAACCGACGATACACGGCTGTGTTAGGTTTTTCGTTACGGAATTTCTACATTCGGTCGCCGCGTTCAAAGGCTGAGATGAAAGCTATGCAATAGCTTATAATATATCATGAATGAAGACTTCTCTTATATCTTCACACAAAATTTAAATTGATCGAATGATTATTTCTGCGTTGAAATGGTCGAAAATTAAATTGCGAATAATGAACAGTCAGATCCAGACTTTGTTTGAATCAACTAATTTTCGCTAGCAACGTTTGACTTGCAACACTCTCATTCGGTTTTCAAAACTAGTGCAAAATGTACATCACCTAATATAGGTACCATATATTCATGAAGTCTGTGCTTGCAAAATGAATGCCTTGATTAATAGATTTGGCATCAGACAAAATTTATAAGTTTCTCAAGTCAATTTCATCATTTCGGAAATCGCCAACTTCGGTTGTGTCTCTTACATCTGAATATCGTCACTTTCTATTACAAATATTCTCGAAACATCGGTAGATATCAAACTGAAATAAATAAGGGTTATCTGGGTTTTGACACAAAGTTTTATCGAGGAATAGTCATTCAGGCCCAAAACAATGTTTATCATGTCATGAGATGATAACTGTAAGTCACCTGCTGATAGAAATGTCCCCACTTCATAGAGAAGTCCAGAAGACTACCAAAAAATCTTAAAGATGCCCTGGATAAAAAGTACTCGTACATCCTTCATGAAATCTAATAACTGTTGAAATACTGAATATGAGATTACGAATATGCAAATAGATATTTTAAAAAAATTTCGGAAGAATAGACCTTCGCGGAAAAATTCATAAAAACTAAACCGGTTAAGGACCATGTGGTTTTCACCATTTAGTTCTCAAAGAACCATTCTATATACAAAAAAAAATCAGCATGTATGTACTCCTATTTTCCTAGCTGCTACATAACCTCAAAGTTGACAGAATTTTGCAATATTATTCGGAAAAAGTTAAATAATTCCGGAAAAACTGGCGGTAGGAAAATTCTATTTGCATATTTTCAATCTACGTTACCTACTTGTTCACCATCATAATTATACTGTAACGCCGCTAATAACCTACGTAGTTGATGCGGAAATTCTAAATAAAAAAAATAGTCATTTAGGATACAAGTGCAGAAAGAATTGATATTATATTCGACGAGATCAAAATTCAAAAACCAGCCACGAAGTGGCGAGTTAGAATGAGCCTTCTGTATAGTATCATACATTATTTTCTCCGAATCGTTGAATTTTCATCAAAATTAATGAAATATTCCCGTTAATATCGTTTAGTTATTTTTGCGTTGAAAAATATTGATTGGCAGAACTGTTGTCTCCCTCATAAATTTGACAGATAATAAATAAATCCGTGGCAGGGGACCAACATCAATAAATATTACCGTGAAAACTGTATCAGAATGAACTATTCCAACATGATTTTTTTTGCTAGATGTTTCAGAATGAACAGATTTGAGGAAAGCACATTCTCGAATTCCAACCTATTTTAACTTCTCATTTTTGTGTGGCCAGAAAAGTATGGCTTTTACTACTAAATACACAATGAAGTGATTTTTCTTATCCATCTGACATAACTTTCTTTTAAGATCCTCAGGACTTCGCTCTTCTGCCGAGAATATTCTATGTCAACGAGACCGAAGTATGCCCTGATGACCACTTATACTGTAAGGTAGACATAAGACTGAAACCGAAAAACTCAGATGATCCACCTGAATTATGGAAGCTCATGGAGAAAAAGGTAATTTATCAAATTCATCAAAAAGTGACTCCAGTGTCAAGGCAAGATTTGTGAAATACTCTCGAAATCAAATAAAAAATTCAGATTATTTATCCTAGTGACTTTTGTATTGTATCCAAGAGCGGATTTTCGGGGGGGGGGGGAAGGGGAAGGGAGGTAATTACCACCCCCATGAGTATCGAAAACCTGAAAAAAAGTTTCCTACGCAAGAGATGCACATAAAAAAATTCATACAATAATTTTAAATTCGTAATTTCTCAAAAATTGTCAATATGAGCAACAATTAAAAGAACAGAAAAATATTCAACAAGCTGTATCTCAGTGAAAAATGGTCTTATAAAAAATGAAAAAATTAACTTTTGAACCTTGAATACGTTTGTTTCTGAATCCATTGGTTCACAATTTTTCGGAGCACGAAGAAAAAAATTTTCATAATTTCTCAAATTTTTTTTCCTCTACGCGCATGTAAAAATTTTCTCGAGCTTCACCGAATGTCACATAACCTATTCATTTAGCTCTTATTTGCTTTTCATGACTTTCAGATATAACCATTTGTCTTCGAGATATCCTATTTTGAATAAAAAATGATTCTATCTCACTCAACTCCCGATATCTCCGGAAATACTGGTCATCTAGCGAGCCGAAAGGCGATTTCTTTTTCTACAGAAAATTTTCTACAAAAATCTGTTTTATTCAATTAAAAAGAAATTTCTTGTCACCTGTCACATAAACGTGGAAAAAGAGCACAAAAATGTCATTTTGCCATATTTTTGTTAATGGACTGTATTATCTTCAATATTGGGTCTAGCTGGAAAAAATTCTCTGTGAGCTTGGAGCAAAAAAATAAAAATTCGAAAAATTTTCGAACTTTTTCCTTCGTGCTTTATCCGATGGCTACCGGTACTCTGAAAAATTATTAACCAATAATTCCAGAAATAAGAGTCTTAAGACTACAGAAGTTGGTTTTTTATTTTCTATACAACCATTTTTCACTGAGATAGAGCCTGTTGGAAAAAAATTTTTTTTTATTTTTCTGTTCCCTTAATTGTTTCGCGAAGTGTATTGGCAATGAAAACTACCTAAATATGTGGCAAGCAAATACCTCCAAGAACCGGAAGTCTCTAGTTATTCGTTCTCAATGGTTATTACCCCCTACGAAAAAAAGCTATGTCCGCCCTTGATTGTATCTTGGCAGTTGTGACTGTTACGAAAATTGATAGATTACGGAATTTGAATTGACGTGTACTGAAAATTCATAGAATCGGAGATCAGGGACGAAGAATGTAAACAATGCTGTGATGACTTCATTACAGCACTGCTTTTAGTACTGTAATGAACTCATTACGATACTGAAATAGAGAAAGAAAATGTTATAGGTTGTACCTGGTGAAATGTACCTAATGAAATTATTCTCTGAAGAGTTGCTGGTCTTTTATATCTACAAGCTCAATGATAATAGAGGTTGGAAATAAAAACACTAGACTACGCATTCGCCAATTTCAATATCAAAAGCGTCACATGTTTCTGTTTTTATCCCATTCTAAATACTTAAAAGTAACATGCATAAGACAAACAAATATATCATGAAACAACAGATTTTAACACCAGAGATACCGAAAATACACTGCGCAAAAAACTTAACGCACATTATGGAAATCTCAAATTTATTCTAAAACTGAAGGTGTTCTCAATCATATTTATTTTTATCAGAATTATGCATGCATATGTTATCCACTTTCAACGTTTTTCTTTAATACAGATGTTTCTTCCAGCAGGAATGAAAAAGATGATATTATCAGATTTGAATGTATTGGCTCCATTCTAAAATCAGTTGTTCTCGATCAATTCTAGTGATCAATAGTTTTTCTTTCGTTTAATTTTCTACACTCGATCGCTATGCAACGCGAAACACGCAATTTGACCCAGCAGGAATAAAAAAAGATGATATTATCAGATTTTGAATGTATTGGCTCCATTCTAAAATCAGTTGTTCTCGATCAATTTAAGTGATCAATAGTTTTTTTTTTCGTTTGTTTTTCTACACTCGATCGCTATGCAACCCGAAACACGCAATTTGACCCAAGAGGAATGTGCCCAAGCGGTAGTTTTGCGAGAAGAAGGGTGGACATACACAAGAATTGCAGAAAGGTTTGGTGTTTCCCATACAAGTGTGTCCAGAATGTTGCAGCGATTCGGGGAGACAGGTATGAATGTCCGAAGACCAGAACAGGGTAGACCACGGGTAACAACTGCCATTCAAGTACGTTACTTGAGAGTTTCTTCGTTGAGACAACGGTTTGCAACCGCTCGCCTCCTTCGAAATCAGCTTGAGCAAACTCATGGGGTGCAAATTAGCACTCAGACAATAAGAAATCGCCTCAGAGAATATGATTTAAGGCATCGTGTCGCGGCAAGAGGCCCAGCTCTTACCCCAGCCCATCGAAGGGCGCGTTTAGATTTTGCGAGAGAGCATATCCATTGGGAAGAGGCCGATTGGGAAAGAGTTCTCGTCACAGATGTGTCTAGATTCTGCCTCTACCATTGTGATCGACGTTCCTTGTATACAAACGTCCACATTAAAGATATGCTCAGTGCAATTTCTTGAATACTACTGGTTTCGGGGGAGGATCGATTATGGTAAGGGGTGGAATATCTGACTGCTCGCACAGACCTAGTTGTCGTTGATAATGGAGCTGGGAATGCAAATAAGTATATAAGAAAAATTCTTGAAGAGCATGTAGTGCCATTTGCCCTTACATTGGTGAAAATTTCATTTTTATGGACGATAATGCCAGACCCCTTCGTGCGCGCTTCGTTCAGGAGTACATTGAAGAGGTTGAGGTCTCTCGAATGGAATGGCCAGCAAGAAGTCCAGATCTCAATCCGATTGAGCATGTTTGGGACAACCTCAATAGAAGGCTGAGAAGTTCAGAAAATCATCCAGCTACTCTTAATGACTTAGGAATCTAACTCGGAGAAATCTGGCAAGGATTAGATCAGAACATTTTATGATCACTCATTTTGAGTATGAACCGTCGTTGCCGAGCTGTAATTAACGCAAGGGGTGGAAGTATTAAATGACTTATCAGCATTTCAGTATTTTGAACATTGTTCATTTCTCTTCTATCACATAAGATTCGGTGAAATCCTGAATTTTTCTTTCATTTAATGTGTCTTGTTTCGTTCAAAACCTTCCCGAGGGAACATAAAAAATAAGTTATAAAGTCAATGTAGAGTTAACTTTCATTAAAATTGAGATTTTCAGAATGTGCGTTAATTTTTTTGCGCAATGTATTTTTAAAAAAGAATATATTTATGATATATAATAGTTATTCATATATTATATATAACCTATTTTTTCAGTCTGTGTACAGAAGGAACTGCATATACAGGGCATTATGCATTGGCGAAGAGAGTGTACAAGAAAAAGTTGAGCAAGAATTGGACCACTTCAATTTAACTGGAGACATCGTCCACTCTTATTGCTACCACAAAGAAACCATCAAAGATGGATTCGGATCCTACGATGTAATCGTTGGGTACGCAATTTTATTGAATTTTTTTTTAATTATGTAAGCGCTCATATAAAATTATTTCTTCCACGTGGACTATAAAAACAAACGATGTTCAAATAGACAGGCTAATACTACGAAATACTCGAGATAAACACTTAAGATTTGTTGGGAGAGATGTATTCTTGGAAAAATTTCAGATTCTTCCGATTTTCGTTTTTTAAATGCATAACCCAGGTTTTCCATTGATAATTAAATTACTCATTGAATTCTACATTGTTTCCATGTGTCACTTGAATTTTATTCTCAGAAAATTCGTCTGAAATCTGAAAAAAACCTTGAAATTTTCTCAAATAGGGTTCATTTCGATGTTGTACACTTAATATATCTGGTAAAGTCTAACTTTCTTCTCAGGAATTCTCTATTTTCTTACCCCGAAGAGTAAGGGTATTATAAAATCATACAAAAATGTTTTCAGTTCTTCTGTTAGAATTCTCGAAGTAGCTACACTATTCAAGTTTTCATCGTACATACAGGGTGTCCGTGGAATAACTGTACATACTCTTACCAGAGATAGAGTTGGACTAGGTGATTACTGATTGACTATAAAAAATTCATTTCTGGATTTCCCTAGAAAGCTACAGGGTGATTTTCCAACTTCATGGAAACACTTAGACCATCATAAAATCCAAACTTATTGACGGATATTATTGAAACTTGGAAGGTTATTGGCACATGCTAAGGTCGAGTCAGAAAGATATCAATGATTTCATTATTCCAGGGCCGGACTCATTAATCTTCATTTAAAAGTGTCTAGGGTAAAACCAGGGGGTGTTTAACCTTGGAATTTTAGTGTACGAAATTCGGAGTCATTGGGAATTATTGGAATTATTTGGTAAAACAAACACTTTGTGTTTCGAATTACAAAAATTTGATTCGCTTTTTAGAAAGAAACTAAATTATGCTTCAATTTGTAATATCCCTTGAAGTTGTCACATTAACAATTATTTTTTTATGAATTTTTGAATTTGGATAAAGTTCGAAAAATTGAATTTATTTACCTGAATAGGACTTAGTCATCTTGTAAAGGTCGAAAAGAAATGATAAATTTTCTCAAAAAAATTACTGAGGGTGAGGAAGACTAAATTTTGTACATTGGATAGCAAATCACAGAGTCACTTTGTACAGAACATTATTCAGTGATTCTCAATTCATCAGAGATGGTGTGTTCAATTTTCATAACTAGCACATTTGGGCCGAAAATAATCCACACAGTATAAGACGGAGAAATTCACAACGAAAATTTTCAGTAAATGTTTGGTGTGCTGTGATAAACAAACAATTGATAGCTCATTTTTTTACGGTCACCTTACAAGTGCGATTTATCTAGATTTCTTACAAAATATTTTACCCGGCATGCTACAAGGAATAAATATTAGAGGAATTCATTTCCATGATGGAGCTGGACCTCATTTTAGCTTGGAAGTGGGAAGTTACCACAACAATACCTATCCAAAAAAGTGGATAGGTCGAGGAGGACCTATTCCATGGCCTCCCCGATCACCAGATTTCAACCCGCTGGATTACTTTTTATGGGGAAAATTGAAGGATATGGTATATTCTGAAGAAATCCAGTCAAGAGAACAGCTGATGAACAGAATTCTCAACTCGCGATATTTTAAGCAATAATGACGATATGATTCGCAAGGCTGTATCCAGTTTGAACATTCGGCAAGAAAAATGTATACAAGCTAATGGTTTTCATTTCGAGCCACATCTGAAATAACGTTGACTCAGCAATTCATTCGTTCCTATTTTCATTTTTATTAGGTACTCTTCACTGTATTTTAGTTTCGTTCATTTATTATTGTTTTACTCATGGAATGTGCTTATTAAAGCTCTGAACTTTTTTGATAATTCTACTAAGACTTGCCATTTTATATTCGAACATGAGATTTTCAGTCCTCTTCATGGTGAAAAATTCAATTTTTCGAACTCTATCCCAATTCAAAAATTCATAAAAAAATTATTGTTGATGTGACAACTTTGAGCGAAATCACAAATTGAAGCATAATTCAGCTTCTTTCTGAAAAGCGAATCAATTATTTGTAATTCGAAAAACAAAATGTTTGTTTTACCCTGAACACCTTAAATGAAGATTAATGAGTCCGGCCCTGAAATAATGAAATGATTGATATATTTCTGACTCGACCTCAGTATGGCCAATATAACCTCCCAAATTTCAATAATATCCGTCAATAAGTTTGGATTTTATGATGGTCTAAGTATTTCCATGAAGTTGGAAAATCACCCTGTATCTTTCTAGGGAAATCCAGAAATTAATTTTTATAGTTAATCAGTATTCACCTAGTCCAACTCTAACTCTGATAAGAGTATGTACAGTTATTCCCCGGACACCCTGTATATAATAATGAGCCTGATTGTCCATTAGTAAACAGAACACATTGCCTAATTCTGAATTGAAATTGGTTCTCAACTTTCATTACTGCTCGAGAATTGTCTTGTGTCCAAAAATGCCTATTTTTTCTGTTGAAAATTTCAAACAAAACCAGACCAAATGATTTTCCGTAAGAAATCAATATCTTTTTGGAGCCTCATTATGAATATTTCTTAATGATGTTTACGAACAAATTATTTCCATTAAATTTATAAACTTTTCAGATCACTTATATTGGCCTATATTGGGTTCGTCATCTCCAGTACAATGAAAACATTGAATCCAAAGAATAAGGGTGAGTCGAAGGCATTATTGTTTTTATTGTCCATCAATCAGGGAACGAGGTCTCTAAGCAAAAATCACGAGAAAAGCGTCTTTTTACATACACACTCAGTAAATACGCATATACTGGAAAGAGCGCATTAGAGTCACCTCTGCAGAATATCAAAAAATCTTTCCAGAAAAATTCAATATTAAAACAAAACTCGTGTTGCACTCGATGACTGCCACGGTAAAGCTATTGCATAGCATCTATTCAAAAATAAAAAGATAAAATTGTTGATTTAAAATATTTTTTTTTATTTATCTTAAAATACATGTAGGTTATTCAGGAATGTTTATCATTGAAACTATAGGTTTATGGTAACTGAAATAAGAAACATAAGTTTGAGACTTAATGTCTTTTAAATATCTAGAAAATACCGCGTCAATAGGTCCCATATTTTGTTGTGGATTCTTGTGGATCTTTATTCATTTTTTATGTTGAAATTGCCAGCCAAGATAAGTGGAAATTTATTACCATTTGTACCAAGTATTTTCGACCCTTCTTCAGTGTACTCCAGTAAAGTGCGATGAATAAAATGCTCTACCTCGTCCAATTTTGGATTCGGAGAAATGTGAATTGCTACCATGATTTTGTGTAGGCCATTTCTAAGTTTGCATAAGCATGCACAAATATCTCCAACAAATGAGCGTCTAACATTAACATCGCTAACGTCTTCAATATTTATTTCAATATTCGGAGTCATAATGTTAGTAACATTATTACTATTTTGGTAAATAGCTGCCCCACCTTTTGGAACAGTATCTCGTTTGAATTGAACAATACAATTGAAATTAGGTATTTCAATTGGATTATCACGCGTCATGCATGTTTCGGTAAGAAGTAACACATTGGTTTGTTTCGTAACTAAATCTTGTAAATCGTATTTGTGACTATGTGAACTTTGGCAATTGAAAGTCATCATTAAAATGCCTTTTCAATTACTCATGAAATCTAAAACACTTTGAGCCTCGCTTTGAGCTATCGTCTGAATACTATTTAAAGACAATCTTTTAAATTCCTGCAACAAAGATGCAGTCGATGCAGCTTGCCTTCTATTATGATAAAACTTAAATGAAGAACTATCATTTTTTGTCGTAATATACAATTTTACAATATAAGTCACCCGAGAGAGTGCAACATAAACGAGTTTCTGAGAATGTGATTTACTATACTCATATACTATTTCGTCAAAAGTTCCACCTTGCGACTAATGTATAGTAAGAGCAAGAGTTGAAGTTAATGGAAAATGTTTGCGTTTGGCTATACATTTTCTATCCGATGTAAATGAAATATTTGCCGTTCGTCCTTCAATGGGAACAGCGAGATTGCCGACTCCATTTTGCACTGCTAGAGTAGCTGCACGCATCTGTCTAGTCGCAAGCACCCAAACACCGTGCCGAAGTCTGCCGAACTGAACCGACGATACACGGCTGTGTTAGGTTTTTTCGTTACGGAATTTCTACATTCGATCGCCGCGCTCAAAGCCTGAGATAAAAGCTATGCAATAGCTTAAAAAACTAAAATATATAAAAACAACTAAGCCATATACTTTTTATATACTTGAAACTAAATACTGATGATATTGAGGTGTAAAAAAGTTAGAGAATAGCGTACCTTCTACGATAGCAGCTGTCAGATAGAAGTTGACTTTAACAACCCTCAACTTGTTGGATGTAACATGACAATGTTTTGTGTGTGGAATCTTCACTACCTCATCTCTTGAATGAAAACAATAAACCAGCAAAAACTCTTAGAAAGTGTACTCTTTCATTAAAACTTTTATCAATTCTTTACAGCCAACAAATATCACGAAATGTTCTCTGTGGTCAATACCTGGAACGAAATTAAGAGACCTAATAGAAATGATGACTTCAACAACCTACTCGGTATACAAGGAGTGAGGACGGTGGCCATGATTTGCGTAGTTGCAATTCATTCTGTATTAACGTTACTTACTTTTAAATTTGTCCAAAACCCAGAATATTTCGAAGAAGTAAGTAAATATGTATTTTAAGATATTTGAGTTTTACGCTGCCCAAAAAAATTAACGCACATTCTGAAAATCTCAATTTTAATGAAAGTTAAATCTACATTGACATTATAACTTATTTTTGATATTCTCTCGGGAAGATTTTGAACGAAATAAGACACATTAAATGGAAGAAAAATTCAGAATTACACCTGAAAGAAAAGAAATGAACAATTTTCAAAATACTGAAATGCTGATAAGTGATTTAATACTTGGTATTTCCACCCCTTGCGTTGATTACAGCTCGGCAACGACGGTTCATACTCTAAATGAGCGATCTTGAAATGTTCTGATCTAATCCTTCCCAGATTGATCCGAGTTGGATTCCTAAGTCATTAAGAGTAGCTGGATGATTTTCTGAACTTCTCAGCCTTCTATTGAGGTTGTCCCAAACCTGCTCAATCGGATTGAGATCTGGACTTCTTGCTGGCCATTCCATTCGAGAGACCTCAACCTCTTCAAGGTACTCCTGAACGATGCGCGCACGATAGGGTCTGGCATTATCGTGCATAAAAATGAAATTTTCACCAATGTATGGGGCAAATGGCACTAAATGCTCTTCAAGAATATTCCTTATATACTTATCAGCATTCATAGCTTCATTATCAACGACCACTAGGTCTGTGCGAGCAGTCAAAGATATTCCACCCCATACCATAATCCATCCTCTCCCGAAACCAGTAGTATTCAGGAAATTGCACTGAGCATATCTTTCATGTGGACGTCTGTATACAAGGAAACGTCGATCACAATGGTAGAGGCAGAATCTAGACTCATCTGTGAAGAGAACTCGTTCCCAATCGGCCTCTTCCCAATGGATATGCTCTCTCGCAAAATTCAAACGCGCCCTTCGATGGGCTGGGGTAAGAGGTGGGCCTCTTGCCTCGACACGAGGCCATAAATCATATTGTCTGAGGCGATTTCTTATTGTCTGAGTGCTTATTTGCACCCCATGAGTTTGCTCAAGCTGATTTTGAAGGAGGCGAGCGGTTGCAAACCGTTGTCTCAACAAAGAAACTCTCAAGTAACGTTCTTGAATGGCAATTGTTACCCATGGTCTACCCTGTCCTGGTCTTCGGACATTCATACCTGTCTCCCTGAATCGCTGCAACATTCTGGACACACTTATATGGAAAACTCCAAACCTTTCTGCAATTCTTTTGTATGTCCACCCTTCTTCTCGCAAAACTACCGCTTGGGCACATTTCTCTTGGGTCAAATTGCGTGTTTCGCGTTGCATAGCGATCGAGTGTAGAAAAACAAACGAAAAAAAAACTATTGATCACTTAAATTGATCGAGAACAACTGATTTTAGAATGGAGCCAATACATTCAAAATCTGATAATATCATCATTTTTTATTCCTTCTGGGAAAAAACATCTGTATTGAAGAAAAACGTTGAAAGTGGATAACATATATGCATGCATAATTCTGATAAAAATAATTATCATTGAGAACACCTTCAGTTGTAGAATGAATTTGAGATTTCCATAATGTGCTTTAATTTTTTTTGCGCAGTGTATATTCAGGGAAAGTTTAAATTTTTACTCGTCCATATATTACTGTGATACAACTGTATTGCTGAAAATCGAAAGAATAACCATTTGTAAATAACTTTTTGTTCGTAGAGAAACTGGAGTTTGGAAAACGTTTCACTCTGAAAGTTTTATAATAACGGTAGGTCAAAGGATTTCAGTGACAGTTTACCTCTTCGACTGAAAAATTCAAATGTCTAAAATTTCCTCAGCTCCATATGAGAGGTTAGAATATATACAAAATGTATATAATTATGTATAGTCAGATGTTTCTTTTTTTATTCATTTATTAATATATGTACGACGGCATTTCGGCCATCGTCGTGGATAAATTCCCGACGTTTCGCCAGGTCGAGTGTCTGGCATCTTCAGGAAGTGTATCGATGGCCGCGAAAGCCTCAACCAATTCAAGTTTCTTTGTATTTCGAAGGATAAATTAGATGATACTTTTTCTCCCTTTTCAAGGTTCCCAAAAGTGCAACGAGGTCGATGTTGTATGGTTCTTTCGGACTGATGGTTCAAATATACTTTGTTATATCTGCTTGGCTTTTATCAGTGCAACTCCATAAAATTGTGAAAAAAAATGGCGACTTCACCTTGAAAGATTTGCTTTTATTATGGTTGAATAGATATGTAAGGTGAGTAAAGTTCCGAATTGAAGAATGAATTATGCACTTCGAGATAATCGTTGAATGAGTGAAATGAAGTTCGCAGATGCGTTGCCATATTGGAAGATTTTTCATGTATTTGAAGGAAGTTTAAATTCATGGTATAACTCCAAATCGAAAGAATATCTTCACATATACAATAGATAACATTTTGTTTTGGTTTATAGAGAAAGTATTTCTGAAAACATTTAAGCCTGAAAATTTCACAAATTGAGTGAAAAATGCAAATGTTTAAAATTTTCTCAAGTTCTTAAGTTCATAAACAATATAATTCTCTGAATAAGATAAACAATGCATTCAATAGTGTGATTCAATATAAATATAATCATATGCCTTCCTTATATGATTTTTCCTAAAAAAAATTGTATGAAAAACAAAAATAACAGCTAACAAATAATTATGTTATTCCCGAAGAGTAATTTTATAAAAAATCGAATTCATGATTTGCAAAAAAATTGAAACGATTACCAAATTGATTAAAGTGAATAAAATAGTGAATTCGGTATTTGCACAATCTGGCAACAAAATCGCAAAGTCGCGGATGCAAGCGTAGATATAGAAAGTATACGGTTTTCTTGGGAAATTCGCACTGTTTTCGATATAATTTCGAATTTATTTAAATTCACAATGAAATAAAGAACTGAATGGAAGAAAACAAAACAGAATTTCGTTTATCTGCGAATAATTTCTCAATATTTTATCACAAATAATCCAGAACTACCCACGAGGAGGTAGCTGTTGTATTGAGTTCCACAAGATTACAATCAGAATGAAAAGTAATTTACTTTCTGAAGCGAATAAAATAGGAGAATGAAGATCAAAAGAGAAAAATAAGGATCTTTTAAGTTGATAAAAATCCTATAAAACAGAAATTCAACAAGAATAAACTCTGAATGAATAAAAACTTTAAATTCGAACCTAAATTAACTTATATAAAACTAAAAATAAACTCTGAATGAATAAAAACAATTCTAATAACTAACGGCTAAAAGTTAGTTATTTCCTATCGGAAAGAGCAGTTCTTGAGATTCTATCACTAACCATTTTAGAATAATTATAAAGGAAGATATTACTCAAAATTTGTGAAAATTTGCTCAATATTTCGGAAAGCTGATGATGGCATAGTGAACATCTGTCGTGATAAACATCTTATGTACGCTGGAAATATGTCATGAATAAATATTTCAAAACGTCTCTTCGATTATCCAGTTCACCAAACTTCACTTCATATTAGGCAGTGAGAATAGTGTTGAAAATTTTGTAACAATCTATTGCACATTCAAATAAAAATTGTGAGGGACTCTTCAATGAACCGCGTGTTAAGTGAAGAAGAAAATCACTTACAGAGGCGTCTTGATCTGGTAATTCATCTTGAAAATCTTCGATTTGAGTACTATGCCTCGTACTTGTGCAGTGCCCGGTTGCAAAAGGAAATATAAATCTACTAATGAGAAGGTGTCGGTATTTATATTTCCGAAAGATACCGCGAGGAGAAGAAAATGGCTTAACGCAATTCATAGAGAAAGTGGTTTTAAAGTCAACGATGACAATGTAGTTTGTAGTATACCATGTAGATTCCCATATTTTGAGAAATAAGTTTTATCCCAACGCCGAAGGTTTAGTTATTAATATACAGTAGAATCCGCTTATAATAACATCGAGGGGAAATAAAAAATACGTCATAATAACCGGAAGTCACATAAAGCGGAATTTCAGCAAAATTGATGGTTTTTTTCTTGGATTCAGTTTAAGAAAAGAACGACAAATTCAGATTTTGCTTTATTGAAAAAATAAAAAATAGCTTCTCTTACAAAAAAAACTAAATATAAAGAACTTTTTCATTTTTTAGAAAAATAATCTGAAATTTTAGTTCGCGTTTGTTTTTTTCGACTTGAAATAATAGCTTCTTACACCATTGTACAACTTAGAAATGGCTTCAATGGATGTCATTTTGTCCACAAAACACCAATAATCTCTTCAAGGATCTGGATTATACTAAAAAGCATATCGGCACGCGTATGTCTTGTATCGTATCAAACCTCATCGCATTGAAAAGGGTAGGGTGGCTTCAGAAAACGATCGAGCGGTCACTATAACCGGAAAAATTCTCGAAAAATCATGTTGTTGTATCTGAAAGCATGTCATTGTAAGCGACATGTCATTATAAACGAAGTCATTAAATCCGGACCCTATTGTAAGGAGTTTTGAATGAAACCAAACTTAACACTGCATTTGCGTCATTATTAGCGATTGGTCAGTATAGCCGGCGTCATAATAAACGGATTCTACTGTACCACAAAGAATTCCTAAAATAACTGATGATGCATTTCCTTCAATTTTTCCAAATCAACCGAGTTACATGACGTCTTCAGTTAGGTACTCCGAAAAGAATAAGTGGTCCATTATAACAATGTTAACACCGATTGGGACAGACAAGATCAGATCAATTTAAATAAATATTAAAATGAAAAACCTTCCTGTTGATAGTCCTTGCAGATATGAACACTTAAAGTCGAAAAATTCAATCACAAACCCGATACACACTGTTCTTTCAACTGCAACACTTATTTCCACTTTATTGATTGAAAAACCGATCACACGAAAACGAAAAAAACACAAACCTTTTTACACGTTTCCCGGTCGAATTTCTGATGCGACTATATCACACATCACACGTTACTCTTCAAAACAGAACTGCAAGTGCAAAGTCGTAACACTCTGAGTCTTGTACAACCCCCTAGGTATGGGTGTGCCGGCAACGTCGCATATTGAAGCAACATTCTGGCCTGTTAAATACCGTAGGCCGCGATTTATGATATCCATAGACAAATTAAGTTAATTTATCTATGGTCTATGGTAATACTCAATGAGTTCAAATTTCCAATCGTTAATATCTATTTGCATTTCATCGGCCGTCGTTTCAAAGCGTACCTTCTTTTATAATACCGGTCCTAAATGATAAATGAATTGCTACCAACTAATAAAAAGGAAATTCATCAGAATTATAATTATTGTCACTGTCCTTTATTGTAAACTGTGTGAAGTAGCGAATCCATATTTTACGTTTTTCATGATTGATATTGTATTTGAGGTTGAATTTTTTTCTCACTGATATATCAAAAAGATTTCCATTTTTGCCATTTGAAAACGGAATACTGTGAAGTACCTAGTTTATCTGTATAGAGCTTGAACATCGTAAATACACTAAATAATTTTCATTGCAGGCTATTGCCTCCTATAATGGTAGCTACTTTTTTTCATTCTTTGGATACTGGAGCTATCCTACTGTCACATCCATATTTCTATTCACTCAGCAGACTGGAAGTGCAAAGATGTAGAGCAGTATGGTGGAAACATTTACTTTTCATTCAGAACATAGATTTAGGGCAGCATGAATTTGTGAGTCTATCCATATACATATAAGTTTTGTCTTTCTGTAATTTTTTCCCTATTTCAGTATCGTAATGAGTTCATTTCATTACTAAAAGCGGTGCTGTAATGAACACATTACAGCATTGTTTTTAGTTATATTTTTCGTTGTGTGGTTGTCACCTCTGACTTCCGATCCTATCAATTTTCGACACAATACAGATTCCGTAATCCGTCAAATTTCATACAGTCGCACCAACTGCCAAGATACAATACAAAAGTCACTAATATGAATTTTTATTTGAATTTCGAGAGTATTTCACAAAACTTGACTGAAATAGAGAAAATATCGTCTAATACTCGTTGCAGAAGACAATTCGAACACTTATTTCGTTTTCGTGTTGGAATAGGAACCCATTCTGCAACTTGTTTTAGAATATACTATTACGTTATACTTTTCCAGTGTATCCCTTCTTTGTGGTATGCAGCTGCTGATTTCCAAATGTACCTGATAGTTTCAGCATTCTTCTACCTCAGCAGAAGATTCAGAATTTCAATAAAGTATCTTTTCGGCCTCATTGCTGCCGTCTCAGTGTCAATTCAAATTTTCAATATACTCACCACAGACTTCGATCCTTTACTACATTTCAATCCCAGGTGAGTTACAAGTTGAAAGACTATCACTTCTTATTAAAATTAAATATGGCCTACTTGCAGAGTCCATCTTTTGGTTTCCAACATACAGAACTCGAATTTTATGGATCGGATTCTTGAGCTCAAAAAATTCGTGCGCTACAGAATTTATTGTATTTTCGAAAAATGCGAAGAATATTCTAGATTTCGAAAGTCTTTTTAACTTCTGTCATCCAACCTATTCCATTTGAAAGAAATTGATATTTATTTGTTTCTCATTTGTAAACGTCAGTTTCCAAAAACACAATATTAATCAAGAAAGTTTATTTTATCCAGTCACTAACTAGTAAAACTGACAGTTAACTTGCAAAATTTTTACCAGTTAGTAGTATTAGTACTACTATTACTACACAAGCAGTCCAATCATCATCCTCAACAGAAACGAGGAGTTATAAAAACACTCGTAGATAGAGCCCGACGATTGTGCGAGCCGGAATTTCTGGAGGATGAACTTGAACATCTACAGCATGCATTCGTCGCTAACGGATATAATGCTAAGGAAATTCAGAGGGCAATAAGACCAAGACTTTCCACACGTGATGATAAAGCATCACAACTCACCCCCAATGGAAGAGCTATCTTACCATATATCCACAAGGTCACCGATAGAATTGGTAGAATACTAAAGGGCCACAATATAGAGACTGTCTATAAGCCAACTCAAAAACTTGGCCACATGATTTATTCATCGAAATAAACTAGTTTATTATTATTATGATCAGAACTACCAAAGACAAAGTCGACCCACTCTCTCAACCCGGTATTTACAGGATACCTTGTGACTGCGGCAAAGTCTACATTGGTACAACGAAGCGAAGTATCAATACGAGAATTAAGGAGCATGAACGATGCTGTCGACTCAATCAGACAGAAAAATCCGCACTAGCGGAACATGCTCTGACAGATGGACACAATATTGTTTTCTCAAAGGCAGAAGCTATTTCAAACATCAAAAGTTTCTATCCTAGGATGAACATGGAAGCCATTGAGATATATAAACATAAAAACAATATGAACAGAAGGGAAGAAACTCCTTTGGTACATAGCGTATGGTTGCCGGTGTTGGAAAAGACCAAAATCAAGCCAATACGAAGTGGGAGCGATGGACCAATCAACATCGCGCGCGTAAACCCACTACCTTCTCCCGCCAATGATCAAGGTATAAGTGGGGCCAACGGATCGAATCCAGCATCACTTTCGAAAATTCAGCGGTCGAGTTACAATATAAGACCAAGAATCCTCTGAAGATGCCTACCGCAGTTGTGGGCGAAACGTTAGGTGAAATAATTCCTAATAGACCACGGCCAATAAGCCCGGAAGACTCTCTTAATGTCAGTATTATTTACATTAGAAAATTTTGTTTTATCGTCATATATGTTGAAAATCATAGTACAATTGTTATTTCCATTAACACAGATTTTTTATGATGAAAGAGTTGATACTGAGGATGATGAACCATCTGTTGACTCAGAAACTGCTGAACTCGAGGACTGCAGAACATTTGTACTCTCCTTACTAGCAAATAATTTGCTAGACATTTCGATTTTTTTGTTGACCGAATCATCGACATAACCCATCGCAATTTCGGTGCTCTTCCACCCTTCTGCACGCTTTAGTGCTAAAATATCTCCATATAGTGGCTCCAGTTCTGCGAAAAGAGTGGCCGGTGTATAACTTTGGGTCTTTTAAACCTAAATATTTCGCTATTTGCTTTGGGACACCACCAATAGTGTGCTGGCCACATTAAGGGAAATGCACTTTCCATGTCGGTATGTCAAAAAAAATCTTAGGCTTTCTGTTCCAGGAGGCCGAAGATTTACATATTTTCTGTATAACATGTAGGGCTTGAAGCTGCAGCCATCATCGGTTATGGTGAATCTTTTTGTTGTTAAATTTTTTGTTTGCCGCAATGTCACAATAACGTATTTTTCCATATCTCTACATCATTCATGTTTAAGGAGAGAATTTCGTCACATCGACAACATCCAAAAATCTCAAATATTGTTACAATTTTTGCCAGCAACCACTGGTCATCAGAAGCATGTGAAAAAAATTGTTCAGCAACTTCTTTACTTAATACCTTGGCCTGTTTTGGCGTATTACGCTAATTTTTTCGTTTCAGAAACGCTATTACCTTTTGAAATCTGCAAATGACAACTAAACGTCATATTTTTCAATAAATTTTCTTAAGAAAACATACCTGCGAACAGGGGCATTTTCTTTCATTTCCAGGCAGCTTTTCAGCATAGACCATTTTGCCCATAAAGTCGTCGTATTCTCGCTCGTACCTTGAAGCTGATTTTGCAGGTAATAAACTTGATGCTACACTGCTGGCTGCCTCAATAATTTCTTTTGGTACATTCATTTTCGCAATCGCCAAAACAAATGTAAAGAAAAATAAACAGACATGTTCATGGCAACGCTTCCATAGCTTACGACATTTGCGACAAATTATTGAGATTCTTTTGGAATTTATCTAACCTTTTTACAAATGAGAAACAAATAAAATATAAAACAATACACGCAGGGTAACGGGTTTTACTGGCTCAAGGAGGTAACTGACTCGCCTGCGGCTCGTCAGTTATATCCTCCATTCGCCAGTAAAAACCCTCTTACCTTGCTAGTAATGTTATATACTATATCGGTATTCAGAGTATTTTATTGAAAAAAATATTGTAATAATTTTGTCGTCATTTTGCAAGTCGCATCAATTATTCTATGCATTGAAGTACGTCTATGTACTCCATGAATTAAATATACAGGGTACATTGAAAAAAATAAGTATAGTTTGATAAATAAACTCAAGGCCCAAAATGCATGTTAAGTGTTGATGACATTGAAGGGCTACATTTTGATTAAAATGAATAAAATAGCTTTTAGGTTGAAAATTCTTGACCTACTCTGGCATATCTACATTTTTCGCTATTTTTTAGATTATTGCCTTTAGAACATTTTGGTGCAAATCCTGAAGTCACTATTTCTTATATGGGAACATATGGTAGTACTATAACATATATAATGGGATTCGCATTTGGAACCTTTTATTGGAAAAATAAGGACAAAAATAAGGTCATTTTTGATACAATGGTGAGTCTCATTCATATCTTCACATTTTTCTATTGCTGCTTTTCAACAGTTTGGCGTATGTTTTGTAATTTCCACACGAAAACAATAAGAAAAAGTCAGGTCAATGGCACAAAATTATTTTTTTTTAAATTTAAAAGGTATTGGGGGCGTCTTTTTTTAATTTTTAATCAATAAAGTACTGCAATCTCATCAACGAAAGTTGTAATTATTGTACAGGGTGATCCATTAAGGGTGGACCGGTCGTATATATGTCAATATCCACAGAAAGAAGCATAAGTAGAATGAAGTCTCACATAAGAGAACCTAAATTCAATCGGACATTTTCCGTTGATGTTATCAAAAATTTCAGAGATCCAGAGACTATGTTTGAATCAACTAACTTTTTTGTCTTGTTGCTAAGAGATCTTCGTGCTCTGTGGCTGGTTCTATAGAAAAAGCTTTCGATTCCTTTCGAATATCGTTCACTACAAATTTTTGTTTTATTTTTCAGGCGAAGAATTTGTTCTTTTATGCAGCGTTTCTAGGATTACCCATTTTAACCTCTTACGTTTATGAAATTCGATCGACCAGATTAGTAGAAGCACTGCTAAGTGTCAGTTTGAGACCATTATTTGCTTTTGGAATAGCAGTTGGCCTTCTTGGTATGGCTACTGGAAATGGAGGTAATATTGAAAAATTCTCTTATATATTGAAGCAAAAAAATCGATACATTATTTAGTTATGGTAACTGGTTTTCCGATTTTCTCAGTCACAAACCATACAGGGTGAGTCTTTGAGTTATTCCTCCGATTCAGCCTAGATAAAAAGAAATAGCCATTTTAAATTTTCATAATGAGCTATGCCATCCTTGAAAACATTCCAAGAAAGTTTTTCTGATCATTAGATCCACTGCTTAAACCTTCGCCAAAATGTAGCAGAAATTCGATTCTGTGAATACCTACTCCGAACAAAGTTGCATTCAGTCAAAGTAACCATGTTTTTTAAATTATCTGATAAATATTTCATTACATAATAAACTACTCGAAAATTATGAGAATTAATAAAGAATGTTCCAAAAATGACCTATTATTCTTGAAATAGCATTCAACACCCTTTTAAAAGTTGAATCTCTATAATTTCTGGTATAATAATGGAATATAATGGTATTTAATGGTCATAATGAAAAATATAAAACATGTGAGTGAAATATCGTGTTCGTAGAACTTTCACAACAATGAAAACCTATGTTACGAAAATCATTTCATTCAATAAAATCGTTTACGAGATATACACTTCTCGCAACAATTAAAGGAACGGAAAAATCCTACTAATTTTTTGGTGTTTTTCAATAGGCTGTACCTCAGTGAAAAATGTTCGTATGAGAAATAGAAAAATCAACTTTTGAAGCTGGAAGATTCTAGTTTCTAAATTTATTGGTTAACAATTTTTCAGAGTGCCGGCAGCCATGCAATCCTCGGATAAAGCACGAGGAAAATTTTTTTTTCATTTTTCAAATTTTTATTTTTGGTCTACGCGCATGGAAAAAATTTTTTGAGCTAGACCTATACATAGCCCGCATAGCCTGTTTATTCAGGTCTAAATTGTTTTTCACCACGCTCGGAAATGACCATTTGTCTTCGAGATATCCCATTTTGAATGCAGAAGGACCCTTTTTCACTCAACTGCCGATATCTCCGGAACTACTGAAGGCTTATCAAACCGACAGCCGGTTTCTTTTTCTGCAGAAAATTTCCTACAAAAACCGTTCATGTTTGATTAAGAAAAAAAATTTTTTTCACCTGTAATGGTAATGTGAGAAAAGAGCAAGGATATGCCATTTTGCCATTTGTTGGTTAACGGACTGTATCTTCATCAATTTTGGAGGGAAAGCTGAGGTTATAAGAAAATTTAACAGCCTTATGTACCCCAAAGGCCCCCCTAAATCGGTATAGATCGATCGGTGAGCCGGTTTTCCTGGACCAATCGATTGAAATTTTGAAAGAATTGAGTGAAAAAAAATCAATAATTGATTCTTGAAAAGAAGAGGTCAACTTTAAATAACGAAAACCTTGTTCCCTTAATTTTTTCATAATCTTCCAGGAAAACCGCTGAATCGATCGATCTACAGATTTGTAAGGGTCTTTGGGGTACATTAGGCTGTAAAATTGTCTTATAACCTTTGCTTTCTCCCCACTATTGACGAATATACAGCCCGTTAACCAACAAATGGCAAAATGGCATTTTCTTGCCACATCATTTTTGATCAAACATGATAGATTTTTGTGGAAAATTTTTTGCAGAAAAATAAATACGGAGATATCGGCAGTTGAGTGAAAAAGGGTCCTTTTGCATTTAAAGTTAGATATCTCGAAGACAAAAGGCCATTTCCGAGCGTGGTGAAAAACAAATTAGACCTGAATAAACAGGCTATGCGGGCTTTGCATCGGTCTAGCTCAAAAAATTTTTTCTATGCGCGTAGAGCAAAAATAAAAATTTGAAAAATTCAAAAAATTTTTTCTTCGTGCTTTATCTGAGGATTGTGCATGGCTGCCGGTACTCTGAAAAATTGTTAACCAATAAATTTAGAAACTACAGTAGAATCCGTTTATTATGACGCCGGCTATACTGACCAATCGCTTATAATGACGCAAATGCAGTGTTAAGTTTGGTTTCATTCAAAACTCCTTAATAGGGTCCGGATATAATGACTTCGCTTATAATGACATGTCGCTTACAAAGACATGATTTCAGATACAACAACATGATTTTTCGAAAATGTTTCCGGTTATAGTGACCGCTCGATCGTTTTCTCAAGCCACCCTACCCTTTTTAATGCGATTAGGTTTGATACGATACGAGACATACGCGTGACGACATGCTTTTCATTATAATCCAGATCCTTGAAGAGATTATTGGTGTTTTGTGGACAAAATGACCTCCATTGAAGCCATTTCTAAATAATACAATGGTGTAAGAAGCTATTATTTCGAGTCGAAAAAAACAAACGCAAACTAAAATTTCAGATTATTTTTCTAAAAAATGAAGAAGTTCTTCATATTTAGTTTTTTTCTTGTAAGAGAAGCTATTTTTTATTTTTTCAAAAAAGCAAAATCTGAATTTGTCGTTCTTTTCTTAAACTGAATCCAAGAAAAAAACCATCAATTTTGCTGAAATGCCGCTTTATGTGACTTTCGGTTATTATGACGTATTTTTCATTTCCCCTCGATGTCATTATAAGCGGATTCTACTGTAGTGTTTTCAAGCTTTAAAAGTTGATTTTTCTTTCTTTCGTACGAAGATTTTTCACTGAGATACAGCCTGTTGAAAAACATAAATTTGGGAAATTTTTCTGTTCCTTTAATTGCTGCGAGAAGCGAGAAGTATATTTGAAAATTAAATTTTTTTATGGATTTTCAACAACCTGTTTTTCTTTTGACCTCAGGAATCTTCTGTTGAAATATATGTGCTAATCGAAGACACACCCTGAATAGTTGCACCCCTTCGGCGTTATGATGTTAAAAATTTTTTTTTCACATGCCTACTTCTGGCTTTGAATATTCATCATTATAGTATTTTTGGATTACTCAAAAATTGAAATGGATTGCATAAGAATTCAAGAATTCCCATAATAACGTCGAATCTTTTATTGTTTTTAAATAAAAATTCTTTGTGTAGAACAAACCATGTCGATGAGTAAAATTGTGACATTCCTTTTATCGAGAAATC
Organism: Hippodamia convergens; assembly: GCA_038502775.1. Classification (NCBI taxonomy): domain Eukaryota; kingdom Metazoa; phylum Arthropoda; class Insecta; order Coleoptera; family Coccinellidae; genus Hippodamia; species Hippodamia convergens. Next base: position 88,601,329 of record CM076607.1, on the reverse strand, counting down.
TTCTCATTTCATCAAAGCTACTAATATAATGAAAAATATTAAATCATATTTTATTTTTATATTTTAATTATCATAATTTTGATAAATTCATCATTCGACCAGCTATCTAATTTTTTATTTAAGGTTACATCAAAAAACTTCTGGAAAGTAAGCCAATGGTGTTCTTTGCAAATTTCACATACAGCATATACGTATTCCATTTGACATTTGTTTTTCCAAGACAAATCTTCACAATGCATTATGTGGAAGTGGATGACTTTTATTGTGTAAGTAATATGGCTATTTCCAGAGAAAAAATTCCTTAAAGTGGCCTTGATTGGCGCAGGTACCTCAGATAGAAATTATTTCAAAACGATAAAATAAAATATAAAAGGAAACTAACAAGAAAAACTCGATATTATTGTAGTATTTTTTTTTTCAGTATACCAACATTATAATTGACGTTTTCTTTTCATTTGGACTGGGAATGCTTATGTACATAATTTTGGAACAACCCTGTTTGAAGCTACAGAAAACAATGATTCCTCAATTATCGAGAGGAAAGAAGAAAGAATAATTGTTATTAATTCTAGAATAATTTCCTGTGATTTTATTATTGTAATGTATTTTTGTTTTATATAAGTTACTTTTACGGTTTTTTTAACGTTGAAAATAAACTTTGAAGATGGGCTAGTGAAAATCTAGATCAACTGTGTTGTCATCGAATCAGCGTAGCAGGTAGACTGGTTTCTGACTTGTTAGTCTTCATTACCACGGATCTTATACGTCCTTAAACTCAAGTTCATGTTGGAAATAAACTTGTCATGGATACCAAAAAGTTTAATCATATTGAAATTAGTTTAAAAATATCCATAAATAATGAAATATCAAAAATAGTGAAAAGGGCAATGTGGAATTTATCTCGAGAATATTATCCGTATCCGGAACATTTCAAAGGGATTTAGTAGCTAAATTATGTTGGCTGTCTTAGGTCATGTAGCAATGGATCCGACCTTGAGTACTAGGAAATTGTCCGATGTTTCACGCACAACAATCATAAGAATCCTGAAACAGCATGAATCCCATCCTTATAAGATACGAAGTCAGTGAAATTATTTATTTTTTCGACATATCAATAAGATTTTTCTCTATTTCAGTATCGTAGCATTGTTTTCAGTTATATTCTTCGTTTTGTGGTTGTCAGTACTGACCTCAGACTCAATTCAAATTCCGTAATCTGTCAAATTTCGTAAGTCACACCAACAGCCAAGATACAAATACAAAAGTCACTATAGGATGAATTTTCATTTGAATTTCGCGAGTATTTCACAAAATTTGACTGAAATAGAGAAAATATCGTCTAATACACGTGGCAGACGACAATTCCAACACTCATTCTTTCGAAAACTCGCTCATTCGTCGCTCGTTTTCGAATTTCGCATTCGTGTTGGATTATGGGCCATTCTGCAACTTGTTTTGGAATATATTATTATTTTTCATCAAGTATTGGAATGTTTCAAAAAACCAAGAAATATATATAATCTAATAGAGCGACTGTCTCTTGGTGGTAAAATAATGCGTTTGTTTTCCTACATACAGTGTTATGTTTGTGATAAATACACTAGTGCGTTTTTATAAATTTAAATTAAAGTTTTTAAAAAATCTATTATGAAAATCTACATCGATGTTCTAAGTAAATATTTGGAACCCACGCCACTGCTCTCGATTTGAATAGTAGGTCTATAGACAAAGAAAAAGATTATTTCTTTATGAGTAGGTCTATGATTTAAATGTAAATATAACCTATGTATGAAATTGAATCACATATCAATTAATTTTAAATAATTTCGATTTGAAGTGTCATTTGAACAATCTTGCTTTAATTTTAAATATCAGTAAATGGATATCAAAAGTTTATTGAAGGAAGCTAGAGAAGCAATAAAAAACAAAGATTTCCAGAAGTCTATAGAAATATGTAGGGTAAGTAAAGATTATGAAGTTGGGAAAAAGATTGGTTTCATTTACATTTATAGAACGTTCTGAAAGAAGACAGCGACAACTACATAGCCCTTGTATTCTTGGGACTCTCAATACAAGAAACTGCTCCATCCGAAGAAAGCGAAAAGGCGTTTCGAAAAGCTATTGAGATAAATCCAGATAACTTATTAGCTTGGAATGGCTTGGCTAATTACTTTGAAAAAATAGATACAACAGAAGCTAGATTAGAACTTATCAAAATATACACCTATTTAATTGGCAAAGAAACGTAAGCATGAAACTTACATACATACTGTGAAAGTTACACATCACTTTCTAGGACTGAGAAAAAACTAATAGAATATTGTGAGAAGTTGTGTAGTCTTTATAAATATACAAATGTTGAAGAAATATGTAAAGTCATATATGATAAAGTGGAGAATGGGAATTATTCAGAATCAGCTTTGACTAACAGTAGATCTTCTCTGGCTAATATTCTGAAGCAGAGTAATGAACTCTCTGACGATATCCTCGAAGTAGTGAGTAACCAACCGATTCACACATTGTTTAAAATAATTTCATACTGTAATTTTCAGTATGAAGACATCCTGAGTAGTCTAGTAAGTAATGATGAAACAGTAACGACAGATTACTATTCGCAATACCTTATGGTCCTATACAAGCAGAACAAATATGAAAGACTTCTAACCCATGTGATAAAAATGTACAAAATGTTTCCCGATGACGTGACATCGATGAATTGGATTTGTCAACTCTACAATGAGATCTACGTTGAGAACAAACCTTGTGTCATTACGGAATTTGTGGATATTAAAAAAGTTTGCAAAGAACTGCTGGTTTTAGAGCCGGTTAATGTTATGGGAATTTTCACTCAGGCCATATGCCATTTCGAAGCTGAAGAATATAATGAGGCCAAAAATAAACTGAAGACAGGTGAGCTAACATCTGATTTTAAATGTAGATAGATTCATTGACAACTTACAACACTTTAAAAGAAATCTATGAAGAATTAAATTATTTCTTTGAATTGTCATAGGTTAGGTTAGGTTGAAAATTTTCCTCTGACATATTAGAGTGGGGTTAGAATTTATCTGTCACATTATTCAAAAATAATTTATTTGCATTACAATACAAGCGATCAATGATTGCAACGCTGTTTTCTAGTCGTTTCCATGAAGCCAGATCTGCCGCATCCTTGGATATTTCTAACTAGACTGAACATAATGCTTCATTCCTACGATGATGCTGCGGAATCTGCGAAATATGCCACTAAACTGATGAAATCACCAAAATCGACCTGTAATCAGAGCGTGAAAAGAGAAGTTGAAATGATGCATTTGGAAGCTCTGTCTAGATCTCCTGAAAGTTTTCATTGGGAGAAAGCTATAGAACTTTATGAAAAGGTAACTATTTGATTTGAATCGAAATTATTCACTGGATATGAAAAATATTTGATTACTTACGGGATAAACACAATTGCAGAAAGATAAATTTCATTATTCAGAACAATACAGGGTTATTCACGAATATGGCTCTATGGAATATTTTTAGGAAAGACACAAGATTCAGGATTGAAATTCTAAAGGTGAGCTTCAAGTAAGAAGACGATTACTTGTATATTTTTTGAAGATTCTAGAACTCTTGGTTTTTCTAGAAGTGACATCAACTTTCGTTTTTCAAATAGGAAGACCCATTTTTTATTGCATAAATAGATTCTCAATTGAATTCCGAGTCTTTTTGATTCCAAAAGTTTGAATTTCCCCAAAAAATTTTTTCTTTAAATGAGGAAATACGAAAAGAAATCTCAAAATTGAACTGTGTTGAAATACAGATAACTTCGAGGTTTTTTCATTAAAATTCTCTTTTTTGAGAATCTCCGAGAAGAAAGGCTGATGCTTTTATTCCGATAGCGTGATTTTCAGAATATGATACAGGAGGTCACAAATTCTTTGTCAAAGTTAGAAATGACCAAACATCAAAATATCTTTTTTTCAAATTGTAACCCCATTTTTTCGAAGCCTTTTCGAAATCTTCGTTAAAAAATAATGGGAGCATACGTTCAAGACTTTTATTCCAAAATTAATATTTCTTGAGATATTCAGGAAAACGATTTTTTCTTCAATTTATAATCTCATTCCGAATGTGTTTTTCTACTGGAAAATAATGAACAGTCAAGTGAAATTTTTGGAAATCTCTGTTATCGAGAAAATATTTTCTATAGTTCAGACAAGTTAAGTTCTTGAATTATTATCTGTAATGCGAGAGCAACAATTGGTTTAAAGTTTTCAATAGTTTTAATAGAGTATTAGTGAAGTCAACGTAAAAAATTTTCAGGAATGCAGAAAAAAATAATTTGTAATAATTTTTAATGCTTTTGAAAGAATAATTAACAGAACATGTAACAATTTCATTTCTTAAAAATTCAAATTTCCCTACCATGACAAAAAAGAAATTCTCCAGAATTAAGAATTTGCGGAAATTATCCTAAGCTTTAAAAAATAAAGAAAAGCTTAATTTGTCTGAACTACAATAAAATATTTTCTCGATAACAGAGATTCCCAAAAATTTCACTTGACCGCTAATTATTTTCCAGTAAAAAAACACATGGAATGAGATTGAAAATTGAAGACAAAAACGTTTTTCCTGAATATCTCGAAAAATATTCATTTTGGGATAAAAGACTTGGACGTATGCTCCTATTATTTTTTGACGAAGATTTCGAGAATGCTTCGAAAAAATGGGGTTCCAATTTGAAAAAAAAACGATTTTTCGAAGCTTCGTCACTTCTAACTTTGACAAAGAATTTGTGACCTCCTGTATCATATTTTGAAAATCACGCTATCGGAAAAGAATTATCAGCCTTTCTTCTCGCAGATTCTCAACAATGAGAATTTTTAATGAAACTTCCGGAAAAACCGGAAGTCCTAGAACCTTCAAAAAATATACGAGGAGTCGTCTTCTTACTCGAAGCTCACCTCTAGAATAACAAATCTTGTCTTTCCTAAAAATATTCTATAGAGTCATAGTTGTGAATAACCCTGAAGACAACCCCCATTAAACTAAAATAACACAAAACAAAAGAGACATAGAAAATCCATACAAAATGTAGTTGAACCTGTATGAATTGTATACACATTAAACATTAACAAATGTCATTAATTGTGTCAAAGGTTCAACTGACAAATGACATTTCGGTTTCTTCGAGTGTCAAATCAATTTCACATTCACTCTCAATTTCATTATGACCACTAATATTCAATCAATTCCCTAGTGTAGATATATCTAGGAAGAATGTTCAGTTTTCTCAAAGTATTTGGGTCACTTTGTCCATCTGGTCACAATAAAGTAGGACCCGAAGCTTATTCTCATTTCAGAAGGAATTAATTCCAGGTAATATTTTCAGTTAGACGAGAAATCTAAAGAATTATGTCTCCCCCATTATACCAGGGCGAATATAAAATTAGGCAACATGGTAGAGGCTAAGCAATCCATAACGCAAATGGAGAAGACGCAGCAGAGCGAGGATGACCTCTCTGGAATTCTTCGAGCGCAGCTGTTGAGGAAGCAAAACCATCATCTTCTTGCTTTGGAGGTTTTGAACAAAAAACCCATACAGACTCCTGAGTGGTTTTTAGAGTTGGGAGTGACGTATTTTGAGATCAAAGACTTTGAAAAATGTTTGCTGCCTTTCTTGAAAGTAAGAATTTAATCTTCTACGTTATCAAATTGTCGAAAAAAATTTTATTACGATTTGGAACTTTTCTATTCGAGACTTTCTAATTGATGGTGATCCAAGTATTTTTCAGTGCAAAATGCCAGTCAACACTAAATTGTAACACTAATAATTATCAAAAAAAACTATCATCTGTTAACAAAACCATCGAGTAATGAGAATCTGTCATAATTTTCGAACAGCGCCACCTACAGTGCAGAAAACGAAACTTATCCTATATCCCCCAAACAGGTGAATCACAATCTAATCAGTACTACCACCATTTTTCTTAACATCATGCATATTCAGAAGGTCTTTTAGATCAACGAACCCAAATTTTAAAAATAAAATACAGGGTGTTTCACGTTGATTGTACACTGTGTCCCAAATTGCTTGAGACTGCACTGTATCTCAGCTATTATTGAAGATAGAGGCATGCGGTTTCCGCGATCCTATCTCACTTTTTTGTAAAACTTTTAAATCCACAAGCAGAAATATTCCAACTCCTTTTGTTTCTGAAATACAGGGCGAAAACGAAAATGTTTACTTTTGGAGATGTTATTATTTCTCAGGCCCTGTATAAGATGGAAAAAAAACGAAAACTACTTTTCATATATATTTTCACGTAGAAATCAATGGCGTAGTTAAAAAAAAATTCAGAGAACTATTTTTGAGATTGAGCACAAACGTGGAAGGGAACACCCTGTATATTTTTACGTCAAATTTTTGCATTTATTTTTATGAATATATTGATGTATCACAACCTGACCTTTAATAAATTTTAGCTTCAAAAATTAGAAGAATTAATATTTGTTTTAATTTATTTTTTTTATTGTAGGCCATGAATTCTTTCACACATGCATTTAATTGATATTGTTTTGAAACGTCATGTGACTCAAACCTGCTTAATTTAATATAATTAAACATAAACTCAAAATATCACTTGTCAACATAAACTTGGAAATGTTGAAAACGAAAGAACTTTTAATATTTATATTGAAATTTTTTTATCTATCTGAAATTTTTATGCATGTGTGGGAAAATTCATGTCCTACTATTAAAAAAAAAAACAACATAATTATGGAATTTTCTGATTTTTGAATTTTTTTAAAGGTTATGTTGTAATATATCAATGTATTCAGAAAAATAAATGCAAAAATTTGACTTTAAAATATACAGGTGTTCCATCTGAAAAATTCAACTTTTGCGATCAGTCTCAAAAACAGTACTCAGAACAATTTTTAACTACACCACCGACTTCTACGTAGAAACATATTATATTAAAAGCGGTTTTCATTTTTTATCTATCTTATAAAGTGCCTAGGTAATAATTACATCTCAAAAAAGTGAACATTTTCGTTTTTGTTCTGTATTTCAGAAATAATAGAAGTTGGAATATTTCTGTTTGTGGATTTAAAAGTTTCACAAAAAATTGATAAAGGATCGCGAAAATCCCATGAATCTATCTTCAATAATAGCTGAGATACAGTGCAGTTGGAGATGTTATTATTTCTCGAGCCCTGTGTGAGATAGAGAAAAAAATGAAAACTGCTTTTAATAGATTATTTCACTTAGAAGTCAGTGGCGTAGCTAAAATTTTTTTCAGAGCACTGATTCAGAGATTGAGCACAAACTTGGAATTTTTCAGGTAGAACACCCTGTATATTTTAATGTCAAATTTCTGCAATTATTTTTCTGAATACATTGATGTATCACAACCTAATTTTCTATGAATTTCAAAAATCAAAAAAATTCCATATTTATGTTTGCTTTTTTGCAATAGAAAGACATGAATTCTTCCATAAATGCATAATAGTCGAAGATATATAAAAAATTTCAATGTTAATATTAAAATTTGTTCCATTCTCAATATTTTCAAGTTTATGTTGAAGAGTGATATTTTGAGTTTATGATTGAATATAATAAAATGAATAGGTTTAGTCACATATCGTTTTGAAAAAGTAATAATTAAATTAATGTGTGACGGGATTCATGGCCTACTATTGGAAAACAAACATAATATGGATTTTACTGTTTTTGGACGCTGAAATTCATCAGAAGTTAGGTTGTTATACATCAACGTATTCAGAAAAATAATTGCAGAAATTTGACGTAAAAATATACAGGGTGTTCTATCTGGAAAATTCCAAGTTTGCTCAATTTCTGAAACAGTGCTCTGGAAACAAATTTAACTACGCCTTTGACTTCTATGTGAAATAATCTATTAAAAGCAGTTTTAATTTTTTCTCTATCTCATACAGGGCCCGAGAAATAATAACATCTCCAAAAAGTGCACATTTTCATTTTCGCTCTTTATTTCAGAAACAAAAGAAGTTGGAATATTTCTGTTTGTGGATTTGAAAGTTTTACAAAAAAGTGAGATAGGATCGCAAAAACAGCATGTCTCTATCTTCAATAATAGCTGAGATACAGTGCAGTCTCACCCAAGTTGGGACACACTGTACTCTGTGTCCCATTTTGGTTGAGACTGCAATGTATCTCAGCTATTATTAATGACAGAGACATGAGAATTTGGCGACCCTGTATCACTTGTTGTAAAACTTCCAAATCCACAAACAAAAATATTCCAACTACTTTTGTTTCTGAAATACAGGGCGAAAACGAAAATGTGCACATTTTGGGAACAAGCTGAATTTTCCTTTTCTCCAAATCGAAAAGGCTTATCTGATTCTATTAGTTTTCGTGGCTTTCAAATTTTTTTTCACGTTGTTGACTGAGGAGAAAGAAGTCAACTTCATTAAAAATGAACTAAATAATTTTCAGGCTTTGGATCACTGTAATTTTTCAGTACTACTACTTCTTTTCAGGCTGCAAAAAATGACCCGAACAATTATTACTGTTTCTTCTATTTGGGAAGGTGCTACTGCGAAATGAAACAGTATAATAAAGCAAGGAGATGTTACGAAAGGTCCTACAAGCTATGTCCTTCGTTTAGTAAAGCAGCAATGGAATTGAGCAAAATTTATAGGTTACTCAAGAACTGGGTAAGTTCCAACTCAATATTGAACTCAACTAATACATCAATAATTATAAATAAGCAAAGTGATATAGAAAAAAATGATTTATACATTGAAACAATTTCTAGCATATTTCTCGTATAGTTAGGTTAAGTTAGAAACTTACTAAGTGACATAGGAAAAAGAACATCCACTAATGAAAGTGTGACTGTTGATGCCAGTTCTACGAAAACATTTCCTTTGTTTTAGGATGCAAACATAGCCCTTTTGCGAACAATCACAAAAGACGTAATAAACAAGCAGAACATTTGGGCATGGATGCAGATGGGTTTGAATTTGATGGAACAAGGGGACTACAATAAAGCCATACAACATCTGAGATTAGTTTCCAGGGTCGATGAAGATAATGCGTGAGTTTCAAATTAAGATGAAATTTTATCGATATTTATCATACTCAATGATTTTATGAAAACAATCCGAAAGCGAGTTTGAGGAAGGTGGAAAAGGAAAAACGTCATAAGAATACTTAATTAGAAGAAATGTACTGCATATGATGTGCTTCTAAACATGTAGATAAATTTTAATTGTTACATAGGAATTTTGAATACTAGAAAATACACTGCGCAAAAAAATTAAGCCACATTCTGAAAATCTCAATTTTAATGACAGTTAACTGTACATTGCCTTTATAACTTATTTTTTATGTTCTCTCGGGAAGGTTTTGAACGAAACAAGACACATTAAATGAAAGAAAAATTCAGGATTTCACCGAATCTTATGTGAAAGAAGAGAAATGAACAATTTTCAAAATACTGAAATGCCGATAAGTGATTTAATACTTGGTATTTCCACCCCTCGCGTTAATTACAGCTCGGCAACGGCGGTTCATACTCAAAATGAGTAATCTTAAAATGTTCTGATCTAATCCTCCCCAGATTTCTCCGAGTTGGATTCCTAAGTCATTAAGAGTAGCTGGATGATTTTCTGAACTTCTCAGTCTTCTATTGAGGTTGTCCCAAACCTGCTCAATCGGATTGAGATCTGGACCATTCCATTCGAGAGACTTCAACCTCTTCAAGGTACTCCTGAACGATGCGCGCACGATGGGGTCTGGCATTATCGTCCATAAAAATGAAATTTTCACCAATGTATGGGGCAAATGGCACTACATGCTCTTCAAGAATGTTCCTTATATACTTATCAGCATTCATAGCTCCATTATCAATGACCACTAGGTCTGTGCGAGCAGTCAAAGATATTCCACCCCATACCATAATCAATCCTCCCCCGAAACCACTGAGCATATCTTTCATGTGGACGTCTATATACAAGGGAACGTCGATCACAATGGTAGAGGTAGAATCTAGGCTCATCTGTGAAGAGAACTTTTTCCCAATCGGCCTCTTCCCAATGGATATGCTCTCTCGCAAAATCCAAACGCGCCCTTCGATGGGCTGGGGTAAGAGCTGGTCCTCTTGCCGCGACACGAGGCCTTAAATCATATTCTCTGAGGCGATTTATTATTGTCTGAGTGCCAATTTGCACCCCATGAGTTTGCTCAAGCTGATTTACGAAGAAACTCTTAAGTAACGTTCTTGAATGGCAGTTGTTACCCGTGGTCTACCCTGTCCTGGTCTTCGGACATTCATACCTGTCTCCCTGAATCGCTGCAACATTCTGGACACACTTATATGGGAAACTCCAAACCTTTCTGCAATTCTTGTGTATGTCCACCCTTCTTCTCGCAAAACTACCTCTTGGGCACATTCCTCTTGGGTCAAATTGCATGTTTCGCGTTGCTTAGCGATCGAGTGTAGAAAATCAAACGAAAGAAAAACTATTGATCACTAGAATCAATCGAGAACAACTGATTTCAGAATGGAGCCAATACATTCAAAATCTGATAATATCATCTTTTTTTATTCCTGCTGGGAAAAAACATCTGTATTGAAGAAAAACGTTGAAAGTGGATAACATATGCATGCATAATTCTGATAAAAATAATTATCATTGAGAACACCTTCAGTTGTAGAATAAATTTGAGATTTCCATAATGTGCGTTAATTTTTTTGCGCAGTGTATTTGAGAGTAAACGAAATTAATTCAAAAAATTTAAAAAAACATAATTGCCACACTGGACTCTGATGTGTATCTTGCTCACGTTTTCTTTGTAACAAACTACATTGAAATTTTTTCATCGTTTCTCCCAGTTCAAGGTTTTAAGGGCTGCACCAAACTTGCTTAGTGTTAAGCTTCTCTTAAAATGAACCCTTGACTTAAATTACGTTTCACCAGCTGTTTAAGTGACATTTTGATGGCTAAAAATAACCTTAAAATCGAGTGCTCTAGCAATGACAGCTTAAATATTTGATGGTGGGATTCTAACCTAAAATAATTTGTCAAATTCACAAACCGACTGCAGAACATTTGTTGGTTTCTATTAACTTCGTATCATAATAAATCATTTTGATGATCGATTCATTACAATTTGAAACAGAAGTGTTACATGACGATTTGGAAGTAGTTGAAATTGTGGAACTAAAATTTCCTAGGCGAATATATGAAAGACATTCATATTTCAATGAATTGGATGAGCTGTCGTTTTTCCAAAGGTTCCGTTTGAAAAAACAGAACCTCTTGCCTTTATTGGCATAAGTAGAAAACCAACTAGAGATCCCTTCAATGAATAGAAAATTTTATCTGGGTAGAGAGAGTTTTTTCGCAACTTCAGATTTTCGAAGATCGCTACAGATCATTAGTGAAAGGAAATCATCCTCCCATATATAAACCATAAAAATTGGAATTTTAACAAGCCAATCTAACGTTGACTGATGCATGAAATCGTCAAAATGACATTAAAGTTAGGTTAAGGAAATGACAACTATCATCTGTAGCCGGACAACCAATGAAATGGCTTTATTGAACTAGGGTGAAGTATCGCAACATAAAAAACTGAAATATCACTAGATAAAAATATTAAAGGGTCCCTTACTTGAGATTGTGTTGGGTGAGTCATGCAACTATCAATAAATTTAAGCGACCATTAACTAAAAGAGACGCTCAAGTAATCACTTTAAGGGAAATTAGTGCGAATGGCCCTCAAGAGATTAGAAAAAAGTAAACTTTGACGGATTTTTGTTTTCGGGATGAAGAGATAACCTAACCTAACCTAAAACTAGGTAATGTGTATATAAAATATAGAATTATAGTCGATTTCGAATGGCTGTTTTGGTTGGTTAACAGTTAACCGCTCGGTTCATAAATGACAACGTCAAACGAACCGCGCTTTCGAATACGGTTCAAATTTCGGCGAAACAGCTGATTCGAGACGTCACCAATTTGTCACTCGAATGCGGTTGGTCCAAAACTGACGGACCAATCTATGAACCAACCAAGAACCAAAGTCATTCGAAATCGCCTTAAGTTTCCCTAAATATTCGACTCTGAGGGGAGGTGATTTTAAAATGCGAACATTTTTCTAGCCACTGTTGGGAAGCCTTGGCAGATGCGTATTTATATAAAGGAGCATATACTTCGGCTCTGAAAGCCTATGAGAGAGTTCTGGATATATCCGATGATGCTCTTTATCCAGCCCTACAGATAGCTCTGATCAAAAAGGTGGTTGCAAATTTTATAACTACCGCCTGAATTTTTGAATATTTCCATTTTTATTTCATAGGACTTGGGCCATTACCACGAAGCAATGCTCGATTTCGAAGCACTGCTCTGTAAGAATAGGAAATGCATATTGACTTTAACAGGTTTGGCGGAAACTTGTTTGAAGAAAGCTGTTGAATGCGTTTCGGAACAGAGATTGGGTACTGCAAGAGATTGTGCTCAATATGGGGTAGAAGCAGTTTCTAGGTATGTGAATTCAATGTTTTTTAGTTCATCTCTTCTCTCAATCTTCCTGATATACAGGGTTATTCACGAAAATGGCTCTATAGAATATTTTTAGGAAAGACCCAAGATTCAGTATTGAAATTCTAAAGGTGAGCTTCAAGTAAGAAGACGACTTCTCGTATATTTTTTGAAGGATATAGGACTTCCGGTTTTTCCGGAAGTGACATCAACTTTCGTTTTTCAAATGGGAAGACCCATTTTTTATTGCATAAATAGATTCTCCATTGAATTCTGAGTCTTTTTGATTCCAAAAGTTTGAATTTTCCCGAGAAAATTCTCTTTAAATGAAGAAATACGAAAAAAAATCTCAAAATTGAACTCTGTTGAAATACAGACAACTTCGAGGTTTTTTCATTAAAAATTCTCATTTTTGAGAATCTCCGAGAAGAAAGGCTGATGCTTCTTTTCCGATAACGTGATTTTCAGAATATGATACAGGAGGTCACAAATTCTTTGTCAAAGTTAAAAGTGAAGAAACATTTTTTTTTTTCAAATTGGAACCCCATTTTTTCGAAGCATTCTCGAAATCTTCGTCAAAAAATAATAGTAGCATACGTCTAAGACTTTTATCCCAAAATGAATATTTTCGAGATATTCAGAAAAAACGATTTTGTCTTCAATTTTCAATCTCATTCCGAATGTGTTTTTTTACTGGAAAATAATTAGCGGTCAAATGAAATTTTTGGAAATCTCTGTTAACGAGAAGATAGTATCTCATAGTTCAGACGAGTTAAGTTCTTGAATTATCATCTGTAATGCGGGAGCAACAATTGCTTTAAAGTTCTCAATGCTATTATTAGTGAAGTCAACGTGAAAAATTCTCAGGAATGCAGAAAAAATAATTTGTAATAATCTTTAATGCTTTTGAAAGAATAATTAACAGAACATGTAACAATTTCATTACTGAAAATTCAAATTTCCCTACCATGACAAAAAAAAATTCTCCAGAATTAAGGATTTGCGGAAGTTATCCTAATATTTAAAAAATAAAGAAAAACTGAAGTCGCCTGAACTCTAAGAAAATATTTTCTCGATAACTGAAATTTCCAAAAATTTCACTTGACCGCTAATTATTTTCCAGTAAAAAAACACATTCGGAATGAGATTGAAAATTGAAGACAAAATCGTTTTTCCTGAATATCTCGAAAAATATTCTTTTTGGGATAAAGTTTTGGACGTATTCTCCTATTATTTTTTGACGAAAATTTCGAAAATGCTTCGAAGAAATGAGGTTCCAATTTGAAAAAAAAAACGATTTTTTGATGTTTCGTCACTTCTATCTTTGACAAAGAATTTGTGACCTCCTGTATCATATTCTGAAAATCACGCTATCGGAAAAGAAGCATCAGCCTTTCTTCTCTGAGATTCTCAAAAATGAGAATTTTTAATGAAAAAACATCGAAGTTGTCTGTATTTCAACAGAGTTCAATTTTGAGATTTTTATTTCGTATTTCCTCATTTAAAGAGAATTTTTTCGGGAACATTCAAACTCTTGTAATCAAGAAGACTCAGAATTCAATGGAGAATCTATTTATGCAACAAAAAATGGGTCTTCCCATTTGAAAAACGAAAGTTGATGTCACTTCCGGAAAAACCGGAAGTCCTAGAACCTTCATAAAATATACAAGAAATCGTCTTCTTACTTGAAGCTCACCTTCAGAATTTCAATCCTGAATCTTGCTACTTTCCTAAAAATATACTATAGAGTCATATTCGTGAATAACCCTGTATGTTTATTTTTTCTGTAGAGCAATTCAACAAGGTAGCGAAATATCTTGTCTATGGAAGATCCTCGGAGACTGTTGTGTGCTTGTTGCCAAGCTGCCTGAAAAGTACTGTTGCTTGATGATCATGAGAGCAATTGACGAACCAACTCAAATAGGGGGTGATAAAATTTTAGAGAAGGAAGACTTACTGCAACTCGCTGTTAGGTATGTTAATCCCAATTAAAAAAGTTCCATTGCGGTATCATTATACAACACATTTATTTTTCACTTATGATTGCCGCTCGAAAAATTAATCTTAATTTCTTCAGGTGTTACTGTAAAGCTATAACTTTGACTGAAAATAATGATCTCCTCTGGCACGATTTAGCAGTAGCATTCTTTCTCCAAGCCAAGAATTCCGAGGATAAGGAAATAATAAATGAAATTCTGAAGAAAACCCACGATATCTTGCATCAGTGTACTTCTAAGAATCCGAACTATTGGCAACATTGGAACTTGATGGGTATCGTTTCAATGACCAGAGGTAATAGATACTTTGAATTCAAAACTCAGAATTATTTAAAGACTGAAGTTCGATGTGATAGACTTTGAAAATTTAAACTTTTTTTTCAGATCCGCCTAACTATGCTCTGGCCCAACACTCTTTCATAAAGGCTGTTATGGTAAACCGTAACAGTGCAGTTGCCTGGACCAATCTAGGCGTTTTATACCTGAAACTGGAGAATATCTTACTTGCTAACCAGGCCTTCGGACAGGCTCAAAGATCAGATCCTAATTATATTCAAAGTTGGATTGGACAAGTAAATTTTTTAACTCATATGTATAGTATAATGTCAAAATAGTAATAGTTTTTTCTGTTTCAGTATCGTAATGAGTTCATTATAGTACTAAAAGCAGTGCTGTAATGAACTCATTGATTGTTTTCAGTTATATTTTTCCTTTTGTGGTTGTCAACACTGACTTCCGATCCTATCAACAAACGTAGATTCGAATTCCGTAATCTGTCAATTTTCGTAACAGTCATACCAACTGCCAAGATGCAATACAAAAGTCACTAGAATAAATAATCTGAAATTTTCATTGAATTTCGAGAGCATTTCACAAAACTTGACTGAAACACAGAAAATATCGTCTAATATTCGTTGCAGAAGGCAAATCCAACACTAATTCTTTCAAAAACTCGCTCGTTCGTAGGTCATTTTCAAATTTCGAATTCGTGTTGGAATAGAGCCCATTCTGCAACTTGTTTCAGAATATACTCTTCTCTATTTCAATATCGCAATGAGTTCAATACAGTTCTAAAAGCAGTGCTGCAATGTTCCCATCACAGCATTGTTTTCAGTTATATTTTTCGTTTTGTGGTTGTCAACACTGAGTTCGGATCCTGTCAACACACGTCAATTCGAATTCCGTAATCTGTCAATTTTCTTAACAGTCTCACCAACTGTCAAGATAAAATACGAAAGTCACTAGGATGTATAATCTGAATTTTTCATTGAATTTCGACAGTAATTTATAAAACTTGAGAAAATATCGTCTAATACTCGTTGCAGAAGGCAATTCGGACACTCATTCTTATCGGAATAGGGGCCAATTCTTCTTGTTGTAGAATATACCATTTGGATGCCTGAAATTCTGCTTTCATACTTCAGACAAAATATTTAGTTTTTGCCTGCCATGGATGACTACTATTTTCACTTTATCTCTGTTTCAAAATCACTTGTAATGTCATTAAGTTCGGTTGTGAAAATCTGAACCTATCTATCACTAATTATTGTTTGAAAACCACTCACACAATTTGTTCAGCTGAATATATTCAAATAGTGTAATAAATTATCAGGAATCTGTCATCATTTGTGGTGAGCGCCACCTATAGTTGATTAAACGAAACTCATCCCATATTTCCAAGACTAGCAAAGCAAAATCTAATAAGTGCATACACCATATTTCTAGACATCTTACACAATATACACAAATGATTTCTTAAAAGTTTGAGGACAGACTAAAAGGGTATACTCCATTCACAAATATAAAATCACACCTCTGGCCTTAGAAATTTGACACATTCTACTCTCTATCGAACGAAAATGGAGGTTATGACGTTTGTCAAAATATTTTTATGTTCCAAGTCAACACTATGTTGCCCTTTCTACATTATTAGCAATTACGTATTTCTCAGAATGTGAATTTGTGAATTTATTCGGAAAATGAATGAGATGGAAAAGATGTGATGGACGAGAATAATTAACGTTTATATGAATTGATAGAAAGGATTCCTTTTCTAGTTATTTGCAATATTTCGATTCCGAACAATATGTAAACAAAGAAACAAGCTATCAACGTCATTTTGTCATTAACGATATTTTCTGTGTGCGCACTGACTTTTCATCAGCTGCAACAACTCTTGAAAACGATACCATAACCTCCTATGTGATTTTATAAAAATGAATGGAATATATAAGCTCTTTGCAATTAATTGTTTTTTGTCAGATTTAAGTTTAATATTTTTGTACTCGTTTCTTCAACATCCAGTTCATTTATTTGATAAGATATCGCCTAAACTAGGAGACATTAATCCGTTTTTCTGAAGATTGACAAGGATCAGATGCATCTGACATAACTTGACAACTCCTGATATAGGTTAGGATAAAGACGTCACTCTTGATCGATCTCTCATATTTCTTGTAAAAGAAAGATAGAAAAGGCAATAATAATATGTTTGGAAAAATCTCTGTCCTGATCATTAATGAACAATAAAAATGAACTACTGATGGGGGTGTATAAAAATCCGAATCTTGTTGATCCTATCAACGATCTCTTAATTTAGCTTTCTCCTAACTCTCAGATTTTAACAAACCTATCTCATGTTATATCTATCTGGTGATTGACAGGATGGCCCATGAGGCCATCCTCAGAATATCTAGGGAAGGCGCAGGTAATGAGAGAATTAGGTGTCAGAGTGTCTGGAGCTCTCTGAGTAACTACATCTCATCTGCGAACCTTCCTAGTGATGTAATGGTCAAGAAAGTAAGTA
Source organism: Hippodamia convergens (assembly GCA_038502775.1). NCBI lineage: Eukaryota > Metazoa > Arthropoda > Insecta > Coleoptera > Coccinellidae > Hippodamia > Hippodamia convergens. Next base: position 88,583,998 of record CM076607.1, on the reverse strand, counting down.
CTGAGAAAAACTTCAATACGATGCTATGCAAAAAAGATGAATGAGAGCGGGAATACACCTACCAAAATTTCAAAGAAAATACTGTTAAATGGTATACAGATGGTTCTAAAACCAACACAGGAGCTGGCGCTGGGGTTCACGGGGCCAAACTCTCGTTAGACTCCTGTGTGAGTGTTCTGCAAGCAGAAATATTAGCAATCGAAAGATGTCTAGACATTAATCTAGAGAGAAACTATCTGAATTGCGACATAGCTATTCACTCAGATAGTCAAGCTGCTATTAAAGCACTGAACTCCTATGTCATCGACTCAAAGTCGACATGGGAATGCCGGATCAAACTCAATGAGGTAGGCAAGAAAAATAAGGTCTCTTTGATCTGGCTTCCTGGTCATTCGGGAATCACAGGTAACGAAGAGGCCAATAAACTTGCCAGAGAGGGTGCTCGGAAACCACTCACTGGCCCAGAACCTTTCTGTGGTATATAAGTGTGTACATATAAGAAGGAGTTTCTGGAGAAGGAGAAAACTGAAATAGAAACACTCTGGCAGAATCTCCCAGGGTTGGATCACTCCAAAAAGTTCCTTCGGAATTTTGAAACTGCAAGATCCAAAAAATATTTGGATCTCAGTAAGAACCAACTACACCTCCTCACTGGCTTTCTTACAGGGCACTGTCGCCTCAGAAAGCACTTTCTGAGAATGGGCGTATCGGACACTGACGAGTGTAGATTCTGTGGGGAGGAGGAAGAAACTCCTATTCACCTAGTCACAGAATGCTTTGGCATTGTAAGCCAAAGGAAACAATGCTTCGAAGAGACCTGTAGGAGTGAGGAATTAGGCTCACTGAAGCCTTCCGAGATATTGGATTTCATAAGATCTCTGGGACTGGAAGGCGAGCTGTAAAGCTTTGTCAGGGGGCACAATAGACCATAAGGTCGCAGTTGACTGTAACCCCTTTTAAACTATCAACTATATGAGCTCTTTTGCAATCAGTTGTTTTTTGTCATTAATTTCTTCAACATCCAGTTCATTTATTTGATAAGATATCGCCCAAACTAGGAGACAGTAACCCGTTATTCTGAACATTGACAAGGATCAGATGCATCTGACATAACTTGACAACTGATATAGGTTAGGATAAAGACGTCACTCTAGTAATCGATCTCTCATATTTCTTGTAAATGAAAGATAGGAAAGGCAATTGTCATCACAACTTCGAACTAATTGTAAGAGTGAATTATGTTTGGAGAAATATCTTTCCTGATCATTAATGAACAATAAAAATGAACTACTGATAGGGGTGTATAAAAATCCCAATCTTGTTGATGCTATCAACGATCTCTTAATTTAGCTTTCTCCTAACTCCCAGATTTTAACAAACCTATCTCATGTTATATCTATTTTCTTCTGCAGAAAATTGTTCTTGGAATAATATTTTTTATAGTTAGTTATTCTAGTAACCAATCTCCTTTTTTTTTTTAAATTGGACTATTAACAGATACTGACCTTGGAAGATCAGATTGAAGTTTTTGTAAACTCCTTGTATTGTCAATTAATGAAATCTTAAGATCAACAGAAGCAATATTTGAGATAGTACTTTCTTTGAAGGGTCTTCTGGCAGAAATACTGGATCAAGGTGATGAGGCTATGGATTTGTTCCGGCACAGTACAGATCTGGGCTTCCATCCGCAAGGTGCTCTGGGTTACGGTCATTGGGTGTGCAGAAAACTGATGCAATCGCCCAATACCTCGTCACCTTATGTGATAGACAAGTTACATGCGATACCAGTGGCTTGTGATGCTTTAACATGGTATATTCGTGAGTACAATACCCCTTATTTTTAACAGAATTTCTTTTTTCTATAAGAGTCTTTCATCAAAATATAATAACATAACAAAGTAATACATAGATGAAGAACATAGCGCAAAAGGTGTGAATGTCACTAAAGGTGAAATCTTCCTGCTAATTGTAAAAATTTCGAGGTATAACCCATTCACTTATATAAAATCGCATAGGAGGTCATGATATCGTTTTCAGGGGTTGGTGCACCTGATGAAAAGTCAGTGCACACACTAGGAATATCGTTAATGACAAAATGACGTGGCCAGTTTGTTTCTTTGTTTACATATTGTTCGAAATCGAAATATTGCAAATAACTAAAAAAGGGATCCTTTTTATCAATTCATATAAACGTTAATTATTTTTGACCATCACATCTTTTCCAATTCATTCATTTTCCGAATAAATTCACATTCTGAGAAATACGTAATTGCTAAGAATGTAGAAAGGGCAACATAATGTTGACTTGGAACATAAAAATATTTTGACAAGCGTCATAACCTCCATATTCGTTCGATACAGAGTGGAATGTGTCAAATTTCCAAGGCCAGAGGTGTGATTTTATATTTGTGAATGGAGTACCTATTTGAAGAGTTGAATGTATAAGCCTGAAAATTTTATTTTTTGCTGATAATTCATGATTATATCGTCAAACTACAGTGGATAAATAGTATAGGACAAAGTGTAGAATCTTGTGATACACCATAATTTATTTCTTTCGAATAACTATTTTTTATTGATATGCCGGCATTGATTGCTTAGTCATTGTTTTTTAAATGAGCATATTATTTATATCATATAGATAATTTTGAAGCCATATATGTGGAGTTCCTCTATTATACAGGGTGTCCCACCGGGAGTGCCCATTAGAAGTTTATGGAGAAATAATTATTCGATCTCTTTCAAATTTTGTGTAGATATATAAGCCAAGTAGACCTTCATTTATGATATATTTTCAAATATCAATCACTTCCGCTTTCACCGGAAATGGTATCAACTTTCTTATTTCAAATGAAACACCCTGTATATTATGAGTTTTTTGGATAGATCTTCGAATGCCACATTCATTTTATGTACCATTCCCTATAGCCATCTAAAGCCGTTTTCGAGTTATTCACTGTTTTGTGAAAAAAAAATACAAATTGAGGTTTGTAGAACACTGAAAATTCAATAAAAGCGCAACGCACAATCTCAGATCTGTTTTTTGAATTGGGTAAAAATAGATAGAGTTTATTGAGGGTTCCCTATATTCAAAATGTACCATTTCCGAGATATTCAGGAAAAACCGAGGGAAAAACTGTTAGAGTGTCAAAGTTTGAATTCCCAAAAAGGCAGAAATTCAATTTTTCCAAATGGAAACCTTATTTTTTTCACTCCTATTTCAATTTGTGAGAAAAAACTAAGTAGAGTCTTTTAAGGGTTCCCTATATCTAAAATGTACCATTTTCGAGATATTCAGAAATAACTGTTAGCAACGAGCATATTATAATATGTGAGGTATCAATTATGATCTATGTTCACCCTTTCATAAGAATCTGTATGACTTTATTCAAAATAATCCAGGTTTGTTCCAACTGAAGAATTTATCATGCAATGTATTGGCAGAATTATGTTCCAGAATGAATAAGGAAATCCACCAACCAAGAAATATTGAGAAGGTGCGAAAAATGTTTGGAAGTAGGTGGACGAAATTTTCAAAATGTGTTATGATTCAATTTTCTATTCTGATATATCTCAATAAAAGTTCGGGAAGCTTCATGACTTGTTTTATAAGTATTGCATTAGAATTTAAGCTTTCGATATGTATGTCATATTTTCCAAAAAATAACTCGTTATTTTATTATGAGCAGTAAAAAAAGTAGTGGTCGTTTTTTTGAACAATGAAACAAGTTTTGAGGAATATCAACAACAGAAGCATGAAAAAATATTTTGAATAAAGTCAAAGATTTTTATGAAAGGGTGAACATAGATCATATTAAAATAATATTAAGCTCGTAGCAGTTATTTCTGAATATCTCGAAAATGGTACATTTTAGATATAGGGAACCCTGAATAGACTCCACTTATTTTTACCCCACAAATTCATATGTGAGAGAAAAAAATACGGTTTCCATTTGAAAAAATCGAGTTTTTGGCTTTTTTTGAATTCCAACTTTGACACTGTCATTTTATCTCCCAGTATATCAAAACGTTATTTTCTCTACAGAGTGACGTCGGAAATCTTTTCGGAAACCCAATTCAAAAAACAGATCTGAGATTGTGCGTTGCGCTTTTATTGAATTTTCAGTGTTCTACAAGCCTCAAATTGTATTTTTTTTCACAAAACAGTGAATAACTCGAAAACGGCTTTAGATGGCTATAGGGAATGATACATAAAATGAATGTGGCATTCGAAGATCTATCCAAAAAACTCATAATATACGGGTGTTTCATTTGAAATAAGAAAGTTGATACCATTTCCGGTGAAAGCGGAAGTGATTTATATTTGAAAATATATCATAAATGAAGGTCTACTTGACTTATATATCCACACAAAATTTGAAATAGATCGAATAATTATTTCTCAATAAACTTCTAATGGGCACCCCCGGTGGGACACCCTGTATAATTTTTCTAGTAATATATGGATGTCAAAGATATCAAAGACTGTAAACAAATCTAAATATTTTTTAATAGTTTCAAGTTGAACTTGAGTATTTTGAACAACGTGCAAGAAGAAAACGGTCACAATTCGGAAAAATTAATTTCCGAACTGCGATCGTGGACTAGCGGAGATCCATGCTGAAAGTAAACCACAGGAAATAGCGTCGTCGCCGAGAAGGGAATAGATGCATACCGGTTTCTGTTTTCTTCTTGCATTTTGCCATGGTATGCTTATCCGTAAAGCGTGAAACTTTTTCTGATTTTGAACAACGTTCATGACTTATCTCTCAGTGTCTCAGATCTACAAAAACCATAGTTGATATACAGGGTGTTTGTTCTCAGACGAGCCACCTCGTATATTTCTTATCCCAAAGTAATTGGAAAAATTTCGCGAAACACGTTGAATGATTTTGTTCGGAGGCATCTTTTGACGTAACTTTGAAACTTGAACGAGCAACCCCCTAAGAGGGCGCGCTTCAACCCCTCAAAATTGAATAGAGGAGAGGGGTTAAGTGATACTTCATTTGAAAGGTCTTGGGAACAAGTTACTGTATGGGGTCCATAAGATCAATCGAAATTTATTTTGCAAAAATAATAAATTACTATAACTAATGACTACTCGTTAAATACATAAATAAATAAATAAATAAGACAATGAATATTTGAAGAGGTGGATCATCTCACTTCACAAGTTGGATACAATTCTTGGCATTGCTCTACAGAAGTAGTCCTGTTCTTCGGTTTGTAGCTCTCGAAAGTTGAATCACTGAAATATCGATAATTAAAGTATCCATTTTTTCAATCAAAGGTGTACTAGCATACCTCATCACCCGCAGTACAGCTCTGAACAGCGAACTATTCTCAGCGATAAACTTCGTTTCGCATACGAATTTTTTTCGGCATTCGATCTGATCCATTTTCATTTCCTTGAAAATTCTCTCAGTCAGATTCAACCTGAAATTAACACATTTAAAAGGCGAATCTGGTGTTTATTTCATCGAAGTGTACCTCGTGAGGAAGGAGAATATTTTTTCCACGTAGTTGTTTATGTCGCCAAGGCTCCTTTTATATCCTGCCAGGTTTTGGTCTCTTCTTTTTTTTAATTCGTTGTTGTAATTTATGGTGGAGTATCTCTTGAATGTCTCATGTGGTCCAGGAAAATCAGAGTGGTCATGTATGTATTCAACTTCGTGGGGTGGAGAATGGTAGTATACTTCTTTGGGGTGATGAAAGGACTCTGAACATACGAAGAGAAAAATTGTATTTACAACACCATTTGCAGTTAATTCAAAATTTCTTTTAAATTGAAAAGCTCTTTCAACATCTGCAGAGATATAGAGGAGGTCCCATATAAATCAAAAAAGAGGGGGTATTTCAGGTTCAACCGGAAGTATATTATCCATGGAGGTAAAGAAAGTGGAGGGGGCATAACGTTTGAAAAGTGTCACCAAAACTAATCCGGATTTGGCACCCCAAGATGGCCGACTTCGAGGTATTTCAAACTGTAGGTTCTGCAATTTTGGCCTTATTTATTATTCGTTCGTTGGTTTTGGCAGTTGTATGTAGTGGAAAAACATATAAGAAATGGTTTCTTGTACAACATATGCTGATCTTACTCGCCAATTAATGGTGAAAAGCTAAATTTTTTGACGTTTGTAAATACATGGTTTAATTATTGTTGCATACAATTTTAATTGATAGGGGTACACGAGATAACCTATTTGTTTCATTGCATATTATCTGAATGTTAATGTACCTTAATTGAAAAAATAGAATGTATGATTAATAACAGGAACAAATTATTCATTCCGTACGTAATTCAACTCACCAATTCATTAGAAGCAACTGTTTATGATATTTTGACTCCTTGATTTGTTTCTATCATTATTTATTCATCTTTTGGTCATTAAAAGAGAATCGAACAAACTTCGAATTGTAAAAATTCAAATATACAAAATTCCCGCCACAAATTTGGCTCCGCAACATGGCGGATTTTTGGTGACACTTTCATAGCAAAGGAAACATAGGATATGCTACCTCCCCTTCTTCTACCTCCATGATATTATCAACAAAAAGTTGTACAGTAGATACAATCAACTAATTTTCTCCATTTCAGTGTCGTAATGAGTTCATTACAGTACCTACTGAAAGTAGTGCTGTAATAAAACTGATTACAGCATTGTTTTCAGTTATATTTTTCGTTTTGTGGTTGTCAGTACTGACCTTCGATCCTCTCAATTTTCAAATCAATTGAAATTCCGTAATCTGTCAAATTTCGTAAGTCACACCAACTGCCAAGATACAATACAAAAGTCACTAATCTGAATTTTCATTTGAATTTCGAGAGTTTTTCCAAAACTTGACTGAAATAGAGGAAATATCGTCTAATACTCGTATCAGTAGGCAATTCCAACACTCATTTCGCATTCGTGTTGTAAGAGGAGCTCATTCTGCAACTTGTTTTAGAATATACTATTGTGAAGTGAAATTATTATGTGCAACATTATCCAAATCATTTTGTTCTGTCACCAGTTGACAGTGTACTACTCATTTATTGCAATTTATTAAATTGGATTGGTCGCATACAGGAAATCAAAAGTTCAATAACTCGAAAAGTAGCTTCATGGTAAAAAAAAAATTGTTACTTTTTATCACGAATACCGTTCTTTATACGTTCTTCAATCTTTCTCCTCGAATTTTGAGTCATCCTGTATATTATAGAACACTCGAATATCTCTGAAACTTGATTTTGGCAATCGACACCAAATGAGTGAGACTAACGCTAACATCTGATATGGGATCACCCTGTATGTACAGATCGGGAAAACACAATTGGAAACATCACAGTTTCTATAGTAAATTCGAACAGGGCCATATTCTAGTGGAACAGTGGCAGAATGAAAACCTCAGACTGAAGTGATATCGAATAAATGGCTGGGCCGACAGATGCGGTTGGGTGGGGATGTAGAGCACAACGTGTGGTACGCGAAGTGTCGAATCGAATCAGTAACACTCCAAACGCGGTATGGGTGATTTCATATCTGTTGTAAATGAATACGACAATTTTATTCCACTATGACGCGAGGAATTTATTTGCCTCAATGAATGACACAAATAATTTCCTGTGGAAATTAGTGTTCAGGTTCTTTTTCGACAAAACTGGTTTGAAAATAAAATAAATTCTAGAAAAAGAAAAAATTGAAAATCGAAAATACATTCTACGAGAAGAAATTAGAAAACAAAAATTAATTCTATGAAAATGAAAAAGGAGAACAAAAACAAATTCTAAAATATGCGAAATTGGAGATCGACAAATTCAAATTACATGTTCAAATAATCCACCTTGTTGTGCCAACCAGTAGCCAAATCTATCATAAAGAGATAATCTCATATCTCTGAGAAGATTTGGCATACTCGCTATTTTGGTACAAAGTCGGATCATTTTGGACCTTGATTCAATAATATTCGTCGCTCTTTCACTTTCTAACCCATACAACAAATTTTTCAGATATCCCCAAAGAAAGGAATCATTGGGAGATAAATCTGGAGATCTAGGGGGCCATTTGATCGTCCCATTTGTCGAAATGACACGGTCAGAAAAAGTCGTCCTCAGATATTCAGTGACTATTCTCGCGTTATGACTGGGACAGCCATCGTGTTAAAACCAGATATCATCAAAATTAATTGTTAGCTTTCGAACTGTCGGAATAATTTGATTTTCTAAAAGCTCCAAATATTTGAAGCATTTAAATTACCCTCGATGAAAAATGGCCCTATGATGTAATTCCCCAGTATTCCTGTCCAAACATCAAGTTTTTTAGGATACTGGGTACGCACAGGAATACTCAGGTGCTTATTCTTTCTAGACCAATATCTTACTACGGATGGGTTGTTTTCTATTCAAGGAAAACGATGACTCATCATTGAATAAGATATTGCTCAGAAATGAACTACTCTCATTCTCTTTTTCCATCATTATTTCACAAAATTCCATTCTTTTGAAATGGTCTTCTGGAAAAATTTCTTGAGAGGTTAGCACCTTATAACATCTGTAACCATTCCTTTTCAAAATATTCCGAACTGTTCTAGCGCCCGAATCGACTTGTTCAGCAATTTCTCTGCTAGAACAAGGTGCACTGATTTCAACAGCAGCACACACATTCACTTCTTTCGTCAAACGACTTTCACTGATGGTCTTCGGTGGTCCATCAATCCTGTAATGACGGCATGTTTGTAAACATCCACATTGCTGGAATTTTTCGATTATTTTGGAGATAGCCGAACGCGAAGGTATTGGCTTATCTCTAAAGGCAACAATGAAAGAATTTATTGTCTCCGCAATAGATTGACCACCGAAGTACCATCTTATTTATTTTCAAACCGTCTAGCTATCACATCTGACGTTCAGATGCGACTAATGAGCATTGCAATTCGCGACAGCCGAGATCACTCCCTCCTGCCGAGACTTGCCATTCCAACAGTTCAGTCCCTTATTTGTTATCGAATCGCAATGAGATTTCGATTCTTCCACTGTTCTACTAGACTTGGAGCTCGTTCGAACTAAGCATTCATATTCCTATGTTTCCATAAGGATTTTCTTTATCTGTATGTCTACCATCTCACCTTTATATCCCAAGTATTTCACCAGTGCGTAGAGTTTTCCGCCAAAAACTAACACGGTGAAAATCACTCCAATCACCACCACTAGCTTCACTTTGATCGCCAGAAAAGTCAAGTACTGCAACAGCGCCGTGCCATCTGCAAAAAACTCACTTTGTAGATATACAGGGTGGTCCGACGAAAACTTAACACGATTTTCCGGCTTTAAAATTAAAATGTGAACAATCGTCAAATTTCCATGGATAACGACATGACAGATAAAATAGTGCGAGAGTCCATTGCTACATGACCTAAGACAGCCAACATAACAACCAAATACCTTTGCAATGGGTTGGATACGACTAATATTCTCGAGATGAATTCCACATTGCCTCTTTCACTATTTTCGCTGTCATTTCATTATCGATGGATATTTCGAAGCGAAATTTTAGTGTCACATAGTACTCGATTCGATTTTTCAAATTAGTTATCGCAACACCCCTCATTCCTATTCAAAATCAAGGGGTTGTACTCATCTCCGTTATTTATGAAGCACTCTAATTTTCTATTAGTGTGGAAAGCTCTGTTTGTTTGAATATATTCGCAAAATTAAAATGCTTCAATTCCGATAACAACCTAACGATTTGGTTTTTTGCGTTGCTATCAGTGATTAGGGTTGTTGTACGAGAGCTAGTGAACCTTTTGAGTAACGTTTTGTCTGTAAGGCTAGAAATTTTTATAGCGATAGTTCCTAGCATGCTGAGGACGAAAACCATGACCTGGCACCCCTCATCCCTGCAAATCATCAACCCCTATATCTTTGAAGGTATAAAAAAAATAATAAAAAAACTTGTCGCTGTGAGGTTGAAACTTTCATAGGATTTTGTTTATTCATTGTTAAGTTTTTTCTGTAAGGCTGAAAATTATATATGTGTTCGTCTAGGAAATGAAAAAATAAGTTTTATTATTAATCTTCATCATCATCTGATATGTTATCATTAATTTCTTCATCATATAGTACAGTCGTTTCAAGCGTAGTACACTGTATCCTAAATTGGTTGAGACTACATTATATCTCAGCTATTATTGAAAATAGAGTCATGCGGTTTTCGCGACCCTGTGTCACTTTATTGTAAAACTTTTGAAACCACAAACAGAAATATTCCATCTTCTTTTGTTTCTGGAATACAGGGCGAAAATGAAACGGTACACTTTTTGAAGATGATATTATTTCTCGGGATCTGTATAAAAGAAAGAAAAAATATGAAAATGCTTATAATAATATTTTTACGTAGAAGTCAGTGGCGTAGCTTGAAATCTTTATCGGATGAATGCTTTTGAAATATAGCACAAACTTGAAATGTTTCAAATGGAACACCTCGTATGTTTTTACGTCAAATTTTCTCATTTTCTTACTTTTTTCTGAATACATCGATGTACCACAACCTTAACTTTAATGAATTTCAGCGTCAACCATCAGAAAAATTTATATTTCTGTTTTTTTTCAAAGTAAGACATGAATTTTTCCACATATGTATCAAAAATCCTTTTTTCAGTTGATATTTTGAGTTTATGTTCAAAATAGGATAAAAAAAAATGGGTTCAGGTCACATGGCTTTTCGAAAAAGTAATGATTAAATGCTTGTGAATATTGATTAAATGCGTGGGATATTTTTTTCAACTAAAATTTATTGAAGGATAGGTTGTGATAAAATTTGACGTTAAAATAAACATGGTTTTCGATATGAAAAATTTCATTCCGTTCCAATTCAATCTCAAAAACAATGCTTTAAAAAAAATGATAAGCTACGCCACTGACTTCTACGTGAAAATATCATTATAAGAAGTTTTAATTTTTTTTTCTTTCTTATACATGGCCCGAGAAATAATAACATTCTCAAAAAGTGTACATTTTCGTTTTCGCCTATTCCAAAAACAAAAGTAGTTGGAATATTTCTGTTTGTGGATTTAAAAGTTTTACAAAAAAGTGACACAGGGTCGTGAAAACCGCATGTCTCTATCTTCAATAATAGCTGAGATACAGTGCGGTCTCACCCAATTTGGGACACAGTGTACTACTCTCGAAACGACTGTACTATATGATGAAGAAATTAATGATAACATATCAAATGATCATGAAGATTAATAATAAAACTTATTTTTTCATTCTCTAAGACGAACACATATATAAATTTCAGCCTTACAGAAAAAAGTTCATTTTTGTTCGTATTTTACACCCTTTTCGAGTCGCCTGGCAGGTACTTGTGCTCGTCGAAATCGCCTGTCAATTTTTTTTTAACTTAACAATGAATGAACAAAATCGTATGAAAGTTCCAACCTTACAGCGACAAGTTTTTTTTTTTTAATTTTTTTTACACTTTCAAAGATATAGGGATTGATGATGTGCTGGGGTGAGGGGTGCCAGGTCATGGTTTTCGTATTCAGTATGCTAGGAACTATCGCTATAAAAATTTCTAGCCTTACAGACAAACCGTTACTCAAAAGGTTCACTAGCTCTTGGACTATTGAAATAACTTCAAATTTTTTTTCTTGTACGAGATATTCATCACACAGCAAAAACCAATATTGTCATTTTTTGGATTGCTAAATTTAGAATTGAATTTCGGCGTTAAAATATTATATTTATTACTTACAGAAATATCCGTGTTTGATATGATGTTTTTTTCTCGCTTCCACCTCACTGTCGGCACTAGCGAAGTTTAAGTAAATGAAGATTAAAACTAAAATAATTGAACGCGTGTTAATCATGTTGAGTTTGTTGAAGCTGTGATAATTTTTAAATTGTTCTCTAGTATATATAGATGCGTAAAGTATGCTTACGATAACCAAGTGGACGAAGAAGTGATAGTTGTTGACGGAATCACTTAAAAGGACAAACTTTTGATTTCCCTTTCAGAATTTACGTTTCTTTCGATTAACACCTAATTAGCGCTGCTACAAATCGACTTTCTGTTGTCGATAAACACAAAAGCGCTTCTTCAGGATATCTCATTTGACAGGTCAATTTTTGATGAAAGGGGGGTCTGATCTGGGATACAAAACTTGTTTCTACTAGCAACCCCCTGAATAGGGGAAGTGGGTAGTTTTGTAGCACAAATGTATGCATGGATTCGAATTTGTATGAACCTGCAGTTTGTGTTCTTATAAAGTGAATATTCACAAAGTTGCAGGGTGTTTATGGAATTATGGTACCGATAAAACTAAATTGAACAGTGATGTTCTAATTTATCGCGTAATTTCTATTGAACGAAAAATATTTTTAACAAACAGTGTAAGTAAAAATTTACCCCAAATATTCAAAGTGCTCGCTATTAGATTGCATGCAGCCATACAATCGTTCTTCAAAATTATTTTGTAACATTTTAGGAGTTATGTCACAAAATAAACTACTCCACATGAGTTAGGGATATTGACTTAACTTGCAAAAAAATATTGTTCAAATGAGATTACGTAATGAAAATTTATAGAAATATGATTTCAAGATGCAGGAAATAAAATTAATTCTAGCCTGTAGGTCCGCAGCGTTTACAGGGTGGTTAAGAAAAATCGAGTAAAATAACAAAATTTTATTCCCAGAGAATTGGAGCATTTTAAGACTATCAATACAGTGTATGGCCTCCACGGGCATCAATAACAGCTTGACGTATTCTTTGCATACTACACACGTTCCATTCGTTAATGGCTTCTGCCCCGTTGGCAGAAGCTCTCTCAGATCATTTAAGGATCCTGGGGTAGGTTGATGATTATTTAATCATCATGTATGTTCTATGCAATTCAAATCTGGTGAGTGCAGTGCTATTGGTAAATGTGGAATACCAACCTCCTAACGCGCATTCTAAACTATGGCTGCACGGTGCGGTCTAGCGTTATCGTCTAGAAATTGAAAAGTTTCACCAATAGCAGAGTGAAAATTTGACAAAACATTGTCAATAACATGTTCCAAAATGTAAGGCGGTCATATTCCCAAGAAGAATGTGTAGATCTGTGCGCCCGTTGAAACATATCCCGGCCCATACCATAACACTACCCCCTCGGAATGAATGGACTTCTTGGACATAGCGACGATTACGGGGTATGCATGGGTTTGTCCATGCCCTTATTCTTCGAGAATCTGAAAATCGTATATATCTGGATTCATCAGTGAAAAGGACACTACGCCATTGATCGTTCCAATTGATATGTTGCCTTGCCCATTCCAGTCTTTGACGATTATGGTCACGTGTTAATGGAACTCCTCTAAATGGACGTCTAGAACCTAGATTCACCTCTTTCAAAAGTCTTCTGATGGATTCGATGGAAGCTTGGACCCCATCTGCATTTTGAACAGTATTCCGTAGCATTCTACACGTAGATGTAGGCCTTATTCTCGCCGAAACGGTGATGAAAATATCCTGAGCAGGTGTTGTTTTTCGTCGCTCACCAAGCCTTCGTCTTTCCAACACGGAACCTGTCTCCCTGACCCAAAGTCGAGATATCACACTTTGGCTGATTTGGAGCCTTTCCGCTACAACAACCTGAGTTAGGCCACCCTATTAGCCTCAGCGTTTGTTAATTTACGTCTTGGCATTTTCAGAAAACTCGTTTCAAATCGAAGTCGTTGATAAACTGACTCCATTTCAAAATAAGAACATTCATGAAGCATAAGCAAAGAACCAAACTTCAGAAAAAAGGCGACCAGATTGACGAAATGTCTCATACTGATTTTTATTGGATCAATTCAAGTTGTTGTTGAGTTTCAAATGATTTTACAGCGATTTTTTTGAAGAATGCATACTTTTCAAATCGATTGAATACGATATTTCCAACTCTTGTGGAGCAATATAAATTGCTGAATACCGTCTTCGCTACAGTGTCTAGTTTCCGTACTCTAGGGTGATTTTGGAATTTGGAAAATTAACATAATTCGCTTTAACTTCCGCACGGTACTCCTATTTCTTTGCTCTTATTACAGTATTAGTTTAGTTCTGTTTATACTATACTCTTTAGGAAAACTTCTGTTTTTTATTCATTTTTGGTATAACGAATGCATGATCCTCTTTTCAATAATAAAATATTGTCAGTAAATTATGTATTTCTTTCGCATATTTTTTTTACCGTTCAAAGTACCCTGTTTTACCAGTACCTACTTTTATATTGCAAATAACCAAATATTCATGAAACAACATTCAATTTTCTTCTAAGAATTTTGAGAAATGTAATGACATATTCTGTTTTATTCACGTGACACTTTTAATAATGTTAATAATAATAATAATCTTTATTTATCCACAGCATACAATCAATTAAATGTACAGGGTGATTCACTTATCTTGGTAACCCCAATTTTCTCGAAAACGTCCGAATATTTTTTCATTCTGTGAATGGCGTTTTGAACAAGTCAATGTCGACTTGAGATGCGCATTAAAATCTGCGGAATAAAGTTAGACGCCAGGCGTCGCGGCGCTATCAAAAATTTTTTCTCCAGGGACATACCTTTTTTATCATGTCATTCTAAAGACAATTTCATTCTCAACTTTTTTTTGGAATACAATTTTTATCCATTTCTAACCGTCAGCGATCTGCACCTTGTTTTATGTTAGTTCTATTCCATTTATTTTTTTTCTGTATTCTGGTAGTATGCCTTTATTTATAGACATAGATATGATTTTGTGCCTTGAAATCAAGAAGGCTAGTTTTCTAGTCAATGTGCCTCTTCAAATAAGATGAAATATGTGGCTACAGCAAGATGGGGCTCTATGTCACAACGCTGCCGTTGTGAAGAGATATTCAGATCAAGAATTCGAAAATAAATGGATAGGAACCAATGGACCTATCAGGTATCGCCAGACCTAAAGCTCATGGATTACTTTCTGGGTACCCTCAAAAATATGGTATACCAAACTGATTCTAATGACTTGGACCATTTGAAAATAAAGATAAGAAACGCATGTGCCCCAGTAGACCCTTATATTCTGACCCAAGTAATTTATAATGAAATATAATGAAATAGGGGAATGATATAACTTATGTTTGGATCATAATGGCCGGTATATAGAACATATGATTCGAAATGTTCCGTTTGTTATTAGAAAAAATGTTTATTGTTATAAGATATAATATTTAATGAATATAATGAAAGAGAAATAGTTTGTTAAAGAACCTCATTTTACGAAAAAAAATCATATCTAGGTCATCCCGCCATTATGATCAATATATAAGTTATATCATTTCCCAATATCATTATAAGTTACTTTGGTCAAAATATAAGGGTCCATTTATTTTAGAATTTTTGATCTCAATATCTCTCCAAAATGGCAGCATTGTGGCAAAGAGCCCCATCTTGCTGTATCCATAAATTTAATCTCATTTGAGGAGGCAGATTGTTTAGAAAACTAGCCTGCTTGAATTCAATTAACAAAATCATATCTATGTCTCCAAATAAAGGCATACTACCACAATACAGAAAAAAATAAATGAAATAGAATTAACATAAAACACGCTGCAGATCGCTGACGGTTAGAAATGGATAAAAATTGTATTCGAAAAAAAAGTTTAGAATAAAATTACCTTTCGAATGGCATGATAAAAAAGGTATGTCCCTGGAGAAAAAATTTTTGATAGCGCCGCGACGCCTGGCGTCTAACTTTATTCCGCAGATTTTTATGCGCATCTCAAGTCGACATTGACTTGTTCAAAACGCCGTTCACAGAATGGAAAAATATTCGGTCGTTTTTGAGAAAATTGGGGTTACCAAGATAAGTGAATTACCCTGTACATCAAAAAAAACTCATTGATATTACTGCAGAAAGGAACTTGAGGCAGTGAAACTGATATTGCATCAAGTCCCGAGAAAGAAAAAAAAATATGAAAATAATATGAAAAATAAGGTTCCACAAAAAAAAAATCAACGAAATTCAAGGTGTCATACATCTTCGACTTCCAAATTCATCATTATGCGGGTCTATTTTCTTCTTACCCCCATTATTTTCTCATAGTTTCTTTGTTTTTGTTCAACACGTTCCCTACATTGCATTCCTCTGTATTTTCCAGAACTGAACCCGTACGAATGTTGCGCATGGAACATGCTCGGCATCCTGAAAGAGCGAATGGGCCTTACTTCAGGCGCCGCGGAAGCCTTCAGAAAAGCCTTGAACATGTCCACAGCGAAATACAGCGACTTCGCCAGAATCAACTTCGGGAGAGTCTTGAACAAATTGGGACTCTACAAGGAAGCCATTAAGATCTGCAGCGACGTCCAGGAGAGTTCTTTCAACAGCGGCATCTGGTACGCCTTGGCTCTTTACAAAGGTAACACAAATCAGTTATTTCCGATTGGATCACTCGACAATTTCAATAATTACCGGATAGAGAAATCAAATTTATACATACACGGTGGAACGCGGCCTACGATATTTAACAGGACAGAATGTTCCTGTAAAATGCGACGTTGCCGGAGTGTTCACAGAGGGTTGTGGTCCTGACTAAGGGTGGTACGACCTAGCAGTTACAGATATCTATTGAAATATTGTCTGGGAGGTCTTTGCATTTTCCTGAAAACTTAATTTGAGTTTTCTCTCCCAGTCTCTGAAACAAGAAACAATTAGAAATTTTTTTTAAATAATATAAGAAAGGCCCCTGCGTAAAAATTTGAGCACTTATTTGTCCGGGACCAAAACTTTACAAGAAGAACTGTTGCCTAACAATGAACAAAAACACTTTGAACTCTTAAGCGTAACGTTTCGGAGTCTAAATCAGACTCCTTCGTCAGACAATTACTAGTTTTCATTCAACTTCGTAGAATCGTGACAATATTTTGATTTTTTGATTGACATTTGTAAATATATGATGAACATAGATTAATATTAATTACTAGATGTTGATATCGTTATTTTATCTCAAATTTCCCTGAAACCCGTTCTTTTTTCAATAAATCCATCCAAATTCGAACTATTCCTACTGAACAATTGGCGAGATTATTAGCCTCATCCAACAAGATACAAGCTGACTCTTTGATTTTTCTTTTATAACCATCAGGTTCCGTCATTAGAATTTTTGTGCCATTCCAATCCATCATGTGATTGCCGGTATTGGAACACACATGATCTGCGATCTACCAATGTCTCTATTTTTCATGTTATTCTTATGTTCACGTTTTCTGATTTCTAATGGTCTTGATGTTTCTCCTGTAAAAGATTTTCCACAAATACAGGGAATATTGTAAATACAATTTTTGGTTCTCATTCAAAGGTTTAGTTTTTGTTAATTAAGATCGTAAATCATTTTTTGTTTTGAAAACAGTTCTTATGTTGAATTTAGAACCAATTCTTCTAATTTTTTCTGAAAGTCCATGAATATAAGGAATCAAATTTATTAAAATTGGTTGTTCTTGACGGTTTGTTGTTGGTTCCTGATTGTTATTATCGTTTTGACGCAAAATTGTTCTCTCTAAATTTGAAATAGTTTTTTCTATGAAATTAGTTGGATATTGATTATCCTCAAGAATATCTTTAATGAAATTAATTTCGTCATTTCGTATTTCAGTTGTCTATTAAATTGATTGCGCTCTATCATAAAGTGTTTTTATAAAACCTTTTTCAACACTCATTTGATAATTAGAATGAAAATTTAGATATCGATTTGTGTATGTCTTTTTTCTGAACACACTTGTTTCAAAATGATTTGGAAATTTTCTTATCGAAACATCTAAGAAGGAAAGTAAATTATTTTGTTCCAACTCCATTGTGAATTTTATTGTAGGTTCTTTATTATTGATATGATTGAGAAATTTTATCAATTCTTCTATCCCATGTTGCCAAATTACAACATATCATCGACATAGCAGTTGCAGGTTGCAATTCTGTGTGGAAGGTGGAACCTTAAATGTGTTCGCATCAAAAATTCGACCGGGAATCATGTAAAAAGAATTGTGTTTTTCGCTGTGTTTTTTAATCAATAAATGAAGTGAAAATAAGTGTTTCAGTTGCAAGATCAGTGTGTATCGGATTTGATATTGAATTTCTCGACATTGAGTGTTCATATCTGGAAAAATTATCAACAGGAAGGTTTTTCATTTTGATGTTTATTAAAATTTTATTTGCAAATCTTCGATTTGAGTAATTACTATGCCTCGTACTTGTGCAATGCCCGGTTGCAGGAGCAAGTAATGAGAAAAGAAAGGGTTGGTATTTAGATTTCCGAAAGATTCCGCGAGGAGAAGAAAATTACTTAACGCAATTCATAGGGAAAGTAGTTACGAAATCCACGAAGACAGTGTAGTTTGTATAAAACATTTCGTAGATTCCCATATTATGAAAAATAACTTTTGTCCAACACCCTAAGGTTATAAATATACCGCGAAAAATTTCTTTATCAACGAATGATACATTTCCTTTAATTTTTCCAAATCATCCGAGTTACATGACGTCTTCAATTACTTCAAAAAGAACTGATCCTGAGGAACAGAGACAAAAATTAGTTGTCCATTATGACAATGTTTACAACGATTGGAACAAACAAGATCAGATCGATTCATTTTCATACTTTTGTTGTCATTTCAAAGACAAGGCAATCTCCCACTTCTTTTCCAACGTTTAGGAAAGTGACTCTGTTCCATATAACGTTTTTGAAATGTTTATTCACGACATATTTCCAGCGTACTTGAGATGTTTATCAAGACAAATTTTCACTATGTCAGCAGCCTTCTGAAATCATCTTGAACAAATTTTCCCAAATTTTGAGTAATATCTTATCTGCTCTTTCAGTCAGGAATCCTTTTTTAGGATTGAATTAAAAGTTTTTATTCATTTATAGCTTATTCTTGTTGAATTTCTGTTTTATAAGATTTATTTTCAGTTCAAAGATCAGCAGTCAGAATGCAATCGTTTCCGATAGCGAAATAATACATTTTTTTCTTCTTTTGATGTTTATTCACCTATTTTATTCGCTTCAGAAAGTAGAATAATTTCCATTCTGATTGTAATCTTGTGGAACTCAATACAACAGCTACCTCCTCGCTTCGTGGTGAGTTCTAGATATTTGCGATAAAAATATTGAGAAATTATTCGCAGATAAACGAAATGCTGTTTCGTTTTCCTCCCTATAGCTCTTTATTTCATTGTGAATTGAAATAAATTCGGAATTATTTCGAAAAAAGTGCGAATTGCAGAAAAAATCCGTATAATATCTATATCGATCGTAACAACGGCAACGTCTAACATTCCGGCCTGTTAGATTTAGTAGGCAGTGGGTGGAACAAAGGTGCAAACTAGATCTACGACCTTGAAAGTTGAAAATACCGCTCACTACGCATGCGTCAGCACTGTCATTTAGCAACTTTGTTGCCAGATTGTGCACCGAGGAGCGTTTGGTGCCGAGAAGTATTCAAATACCTTGAAGGATTCCAAGTTTTAAAATTTTTGCGTTGTTTGTGTACTGATATTAGCTCACATTCTCACAATTCATTATGACGTTAATTTCAGACAACCAATTCCAAGAAGCCTCAAGTATATATCTGGCAATTGTCCAGTATCTAGCGAAGGAATCAACAATTGGGGATGTGGTAGCTTGTATGGCCATCATAACATACCTACTTGGAGAACCAGACCTCGCTAAGAAAGCTATAGTCGAAAGGTAATTGTACCTGGGGCAAACTAAATGACTATTACTTTTATTTCGATTGGATGACGAGTCAAATGTAGGTTCTTGAATTTTTTTACAGTTTCAACAAAAGACTACCAACTGCTCGAGTGATGTACGCCCTGTTGGCCTTGGGTATTCTTCAGAAGGATTCACCCCTGATACCGTTAACTCTGAAGCAAGTCGAAGTTTTGGAGGATGTTCCGCAAAGTATAGAAGATTTCATCTCTTTACTGTCCTACATCCACATTTTCCAGGTAATTGTCACTTATTTGTTAGTGAAATATGGAATGATGGAAAGGAAGAAGTATAAAAGAAAATACATTGCGCAAAAAAATTAAGGCACATTCTGAAAATCTCAATTTTAATGAAAGTTAAGTCTACATTGACTTTAAAACTTATTTTTTATGTTCTCTCGGGAAGGTTTTGAAAGAAACAAGACACATTAAATGGAAGAAAAATTCAGGATTTCACCGAATCTTATGTGAAAGAAGAGAAATGGACAATTTTCAAAATACTGAAATGCTGATGAGTGATTTAATACTTGGTATTTCCACCCCTTCCGTTAATTACAGCTCGGCAACGACGGTTCATACTCGAAATGAGTGATCTTAAAATTTTCTGATCTAATCCTTCCCAGATTTCTCCGAGTTGGATTCCTAAGTAATTAAGAGTAGCTGGATGATTTTCTGAACTTCTCAGCCTTCTATTAAGGTTGTCCCAAACCTGCTCAATCGGATTGAGATCTGGACTTCTTGCTGGCCATCCCATTTGAGAGACTTCAACCTCTTCAAGGTACTCCTGAAAGATGCGCACACGATGGGCTCTGGCATTATCGTCCATAAAAATGAAATTTTCACCAATGTATGGGGCAAATGTAATGTATCAACATTCATAGCTCCATTATCAACGATCACTAGGTCTGTGCGAGCAGTCAAAGATATTCCACCCCATACCATAATCCATCCTCCTCCGAAACCAGTAATATTCAGGAAATTGCACTGAGCATATCTTTCATGTGGACGTCTGTATACAAGGGAACGTCGATCACAATGGTAGAGGCAGAATCTAGACTCATCTGTGAAGAGAACTCTTTCCCAATCGGCCTCTTCCCAATGGAAATGCTCTCTCGCAAAATCCAAACGCGCCGTTCGATGGGCTGGGATAATAGCTGGTCCTCTTGCCGCGACACGAGACCTTAAATCATATTCTCTGAGGCGATTTCTTATTGTCTGAGTGCTAATTTGCACCCCATGAGTTTGCTCAAGCTGATTTTGAAGGAGGCGAGAGGTTGCAAACCGTTGTCTCAACGAAGAAACTCTCAAGTAACGTTCTTGAATGGCAGTTGTTACCCGTGGTGTACCCTGTCCTGGTCTTCGGACATTCATACCTGTCTCCCTGAATCGCTGCAACATTCTGGACACACTTGTATGGGAAACTCCAAACCTTTCTTGCGTCAAATTGCGTGTTTCGCGTTGCATAGCGATCGAGTGTGGAAAATCAAACGAAAGAAAAACTATTGATCACTAGAATTAATCGAGAACAACTGATTTTAGAATGGAGCCAATACATTCAAAATCTGATAATATCATCTTTTTTTATTCCTGCTGGCTGCTGGGAAAAACATCTATATTGAAGAAAAACGTTGAAAGTGTATGCATATGCATATGCATGCATAATTCTGATAAAAATAATTATCATTGAGAACATATTCAGTTGTAGAATAAATTTGAGAATTCCATAAAGTGCGTTAATTTTTTTGCGCAGTGTATATGATTAAAGGTGTAGTCTATAGGTTTCATTGAACAATGCGGAATTCGTATCATTTGAGTCCTTTTTTCAGGGGAACCATGGTAAAGCTATAAGGAAAACTAGCGAGTTGGTTCATTTGCTCCCAGGAAACTCGGATTTATGGTTGACCCTAGCATTAACGTTGTTGTATTCACTGAAACAGATGAAATCGCCAGCTTCCCATAAAAAAGCCGCTAACAAAGCTGCTAATGTTGCTTTGAAATTGAGAAATTCGAAATCGACCCACAAAAACATTTCCAAGGTAAGCTTTTCACCCGCTCCTTATTTTCTTCTAGATAGATAAAAACTGCTCTAGAAGGTTAAACGTTCATGTTCTAGAAATATCTCATATAAAATGTGCTCACAAAAATTGTAGATTGCGTTTGACTCACTATTTTCAAGATTTTCGGTGAAAATTTCTGGAATATCTAACCAAAATCGACGCTCAATGAAATGAAATGATAGAACAACTTTTTTCCAGATCCTCTGTACAATGTCCGCCTCTTCATTGCTGTGTCAAGACTACAAATCATCTCTAATCTCAGCGCAGAAAGCAATCTTTTGCACTCCAAACGCTAAAGAGTGTTGGGTGGTTTTTAATGATTCGCTAGAGCGTTATCCCGAAAAACAAAAATACTTTAAAATGTCTCATGACCTGCTTTATTCTGCACATGATGATTTTGACCATATTAGGATCAATACAATATTTTAATTTTTGAATCGATTTTAATGGAATTGTAATATATTGTATTTTTTACCATGGAAATTTCCAGTGATATTTTTAGAAATACAATCTTTTTATTTAGCATCCTCATCTGCTTATTCTCAAAAAGATATAGGGAGAAATTCGATATTTTACCAATGAAAAATAGGTGTTCTAGAACGAATGCTGAAGGTTGAATATTTTCATTAGGTGATGAAGAATTTCAATGACTACTTAACATGATAAGATTTCCCTTTGAAATGTTCACATGTTTGTAAATTATGTAATGCGAGTAAATCGGACAGGATTAATGAATGAAATTGCACCATCTAGATTTGAATCTCGGTCTTCGCCTATCAAAAGCAATTTCTTCAAATATATTTGTGTCGAACTGCAATTTTGAAGAATTTAGATTCAAGGTTAATTGAGTTAACATCTTCGTATCGCGGAAATTAGGTTGAAAATGATAGACTGCTGTGATAACACATCTGAGAAGAACATTCAGGATGATTGTTTGTATCAGAATGCTCGCGGTGATGACATTGATGAGTTTAATGGTAGCTGCCCAGGATTGTCGAATAACTGGTGAGAGGGTGAGTATTTTTTTTTCAAAAACATCTCATAACGAGTTCATGAGACAGTCAAATATTTTGATGTTGCATTTTCTGGCCTGAAGAGTGCACCTTCTTATGTCAGGTGTTCTACAAGCTTTATGAAAAAATTTGGCTGGTATTTGCCTTCTAAACATGAAATTATTTTTTCAAAAACACAGATGTGAAAAATAAGTTCAAAGTAAAGGCAGCGCTCATCTATCAGTTACTATAAAAGCTGAATATGAAATACATTGTTGAATTTTTGGCACATATTGTGATTAATCCTGGAGAAGATTCCAAAATACTGTATTTCATTGGTATGAAATTATATAATTTTCGCTTTCTTCAACTTATGAAGTTTTACTTTACAGTGTAGTGATTCTAATAATTGTTGTGGAGGCTGCTGCATTCAAGGATTTTGCGTCGACAGTAAGTTGAAAACAATCAATTTTGAAAGTATACAAGGAATAAAACAGCCCAGAAGTTATATTCAGAGAAATGAATATAAAAAAACAAAATTCGGAAATTCAGCTATGATTAATTAATTTTTCGTCCTAGGGGAATGAGAGGTATCTTTTCAGGTTAGTTCGGAGTCGTAGATTGTCGAAACGAATTCGTTTTGCAGAGAAAATGCTCAGGACCCGAGATATTCCAATTTTTTGCCAGGTCGGGGTAGTTCGCGAAAAAAATTCGTCCTAGAGAGACGTATTAAGATCTAAAAAAAGAAAATTTAAGCTACATGAACGCAGTGTCCGGACATTATAGCTGTTGAGCAAAACAATTCTCCCACGCCCGTGGATCAAAAAATGAAACTTGAAATATTTCGAAAATATTATTGTTGGTTTTTCTTAGCTACAATTTTCGCTGCTGTTATTTCTTGTACGACCATTTCTCTGGAAGTTACGGCCTATTGTATATTGCCCGAAAAATTTCGACTTTATTTTGATACCGAGTTGTTCGTTTTTCCTTTTGTTGTTTTTCTTAAAATATGAAACTTAGCCAGAATTCTCATTTTAAATTTTGTTACTCGAATATAAGAGTTGATAATGGTGAATTATCATCTTCTAGCTTATCAGGATTGCAGACAACTCGGAGATCCTTGTTCAACTTCATACTGTCCACCAGGAACCAATTGTCATGTCTTCAAGTCGTGCCCACATTGTGAGCTAGAGAAGGTGTGTGAATAAACCAGTCATTTGTGAAAATCTTGTTTATTTATTGTTGATGATTGATAAAAGTATCACGAGATTATGTACAATACGAATATGTACATGAAGTGTTCATAAACTATGAGTAAACTATACATAATCTTCTAGTTTCATTGTGTATGTTGTAGTTTCGAAATCCGAAGATGTGGTTTCGTTATCATAACTCGTGTTATCAATGTAGTCCCATATAGAGAGAGTCGTAGGTGATGTTGTTTCTGGAAAATATATTGGAAAATCAATACCAGTTGATACAAGTAACCTGGCCTAAGGAAAATCAGTAGATTGTAGGAAAATCTGGATACCTGGCAACAGCGTTTGGAAGTTGGCCCAGTAAATAATTCACACATGCTTCTTACAACACATTTTGAGAAATTTCTTGAGAACCGTATATAATAAAAAAAAGAATTCCAGCGGTACAATGAGCACAAACGTAGCAAACTTCAGCACAACAACAAAAAATTCGAGAATCCAGAAATGCTGGGCCAACTTCACACACACTGTTGCCAGGTGTGCTGATTTTCTTACAATCTAATGATTTTACTTATTTCTCCATATGAAGAAAAACCTATTGATTTTTCTGAGAATCTGACCGGCTGCTGGGGTAACTTTTGTATAATTTCTTTATTTTTTGGCAAATTTGAGGGATATTCGTGAAAATTACAACAGCACAACTTAGCCTACGAGTGGCACAATTTTTTTAAGAAAAAAAAATTTCTTTTATTTTAGTATTTTGCCAGATAATCTGAAAATTTTCGTGGAAATATTCACGGCACAAATGTAGCAGTGTTCTCGACAATTTTTTTTCAGTTTCGATTTCTCTGTAAATTAAATAGACTTTAAGAACAAATCGAATGGTAGTTCAAGTGAAGCACAATTTTTTTCAGTCATTGGAATCTAATTTTCCGAAAAGTGCTAGCCTGGTTTTTGGAATATATGTCGAGAACAACAACATTATCAACAGGAAGGTTTTTCATTTTGATATTTATTAAAAGTTCATTTGGAAATCTTCGATTCGAGTACTATGCCTCTTACTTGTGCAGTGCCCGGTTGCAAAAGCAACTAATAAGAAAAGAAAGGGTCGGTATTTAGATTTCCGAAAGATTCCGATGGGAGAAGAAAATTACTTAACTCAATTCATAGAGAAAGTTGTTTTGAAATCCACGAAGACAGTGTAATTCAATGGTACAAATCAGCACAAACCTAACGCAATTCAGCACAACAAAAAAAAAATTTTCGAAAATCCAAAAGTGAAATTTTTTTATTTGTATCTGCTCCAACCTACCAGTTGTTGAAGTAATCGTTGTTCTCTCTTCAACGGTTTCAGTACAATTCTGCATTGTATATAGTTCAACGTTCTCGTACTCGGGCTTGTAATAATCATATAGCTTGACAGTACTTTCTGTTCTTCTCTCAACCAGGGTGTCTTCGTTGATACCAAAGCTGAAGCATCTCACCTCCTTGTCCAGTTTTGTGAAATAGAAAACCACCCTGTCGTTCACCTCCTCGAACATCTTAACCTCTGAAGAAGTACAAATAAAATATTTATATCCGTAATGTAAGAGCAAATAGAAGACTTTTTCATCAGATGGCGCTAGTAGTGAAATTATACTCTTTAAATAAGTTACGCCCAGAGGGAACAAGTTCTTCAACTTGATTTGCGGACGAAAAATAGTGCTCTAGGCATTTAACAACAACTAAACATCCAATTTAGATCTCTCCTAACAGCTGGTTTGTTGAAAAATTTGCAAAAAACGACTACAATATTCAAGTAACAAAAAATGTTTACATGAAAAAACCTTCACGACCTTTTTCTCCAACTTTCCTTTTCCTCGCTATACTATCTATGTTTTACCAAAAAAACACGTGTGGCACTCGAGGACTGCCGCGGTAAAGCTATTGCATAGCATCTTTTCAAAAATAAGAAGATAATATTGTTGATTTAAACATTTTTTTTATTTATCTGACACTACATGTAGGTTATTCAGGAATGTTTATCATTGAAACTATAGGTTTATGGTAACTGAAATAAGAAACATAAGTTTGAGACTTAATATCTCCTAAATATCTGGAAAATACCGCGTCAATAGTGGTCCCATATTTTGTTGTGGATTCTTGTGGATCAATATTCATTTTTAAATTCAATTTTTCCGAAAGAAAAGTTGTCAACCGCTCTGATTTTTTATCAGCGAAGTTAATGTTGAAATCGCCAGCCAAGATAAGTGGAAATTTATTACCATTTGTACCATGTATTTTCGACCCTTCTTCAGTGTACTCCAGTAAAGTGCGATGAATAAAATGTTCCATTTCATTCAAATTTCGATTCGGAGGAATGTGAATTGCTACCATGACTATATGTAGGCCATTTCTAAGTTTACATAAGCATGCACAAATATCTCCAACAAATGAGCGTCTAACATTAACATCGCTAACGTCTTCAATATTTATTTCAACATTCGGAGTCATAATATTAGTAACATTACTACTATTTTGGTAAACAGCTACCCCACCTTTTGGAACAGTATCTGGTTTGAATTGAACAATACAATTGAAATTAGGTATTTCAATCGGATTTTCACGCGTCATGCATGTTTCGGTAAGAAGTAACACATTGGTTTGTCTCGTAACTGAATCTTGTAAATCGTATTTGTGATTATGTAGACTTTGGCAATTGAAAGTCATTATTGAAATGCCATTTCTATTACTAATGAAATCTAATACACTTTGAGCTAGTCTGAACACTATTTAAAGACAGTCTTTCGAATTCTTGCAACAAAGATGCAGTCGATGCAGCTTGCCTTCGATTATGATAAAACTTAAATGCAGAATTATTATTTTCAATATTAGTTACCCGAGGGAGTGCAACATAGACGAGTTACTGAGAATGTGATTTTCTATACTCATATACTATTTCGTCAAAAGTTCCACCTACGACTTTTATATAGTTAGAGCAAGAGCTGAAGTTATTATAAAATGTTTGCGTTTGGCTATACATTTTCTATCCGATGTTAATGAAATATTTGCCGTTCGTAATTCAATGGGAACAGCGAGATTGCCTACTCCATTTTGGACTGCTAGAGTGGCTACACGCATCCGTCTAGTCGCAAGCACCCAAACACCGTGCCGAAGTCTGCCGAACTGAACCGACGATACACGGCTGTGTTAGGTTTTTTCGTTACGGAATTTCTACATTCGGTCGCCGCGCTCAAAGCCTGAGATAAAAGCTATGCAATAGCTTAAAAATTTAAACAGCTCCTTCGGAGTATTGCAGTTTCTTTGTCAGTTAGTATATAACATTTGCAGAATGTACTTTTTATTTTTACACTTCTGAATCTCTGCCAATTGTCAACGCAAGCCTTACTTTTGGCAGCAAGCTCCCTAAATATAATAAAAATCACTCTTTCATCTACTTCTTCATACCTTTGAAGAAGCAGATAAAATAATCTGCTATTGTCGGCAAAACCTCCCATTCTGACGACGATATTTCAAACTTACTTGATTGATCATCAGATTCTGTGAGCTTATACAGCGATGCCCTGTCCGCTATATACCCTGAAGGAAGGGTTACATCCAGCACTGCCATGTTCGAATGGATATCTGGCCCAGAGTAAGAAACACATGGCGATATCGTTGCTATGGAACATTTCGCTACTGTCGATACAGGAGATACCTCAAGAGCTATCTTGAAAGACTCACTTTTAGGCACGTTCCTCAAGTAATAAGTAAGTACTGACTGAAATCAAACGTTCAATTCCTTTGCCAACATCTTTAAGACAATTGCTACTCACCTGCACCAAAAGACAACCTTCTCCTCTTATCCTAACGTTGATGTCGTTGTCGGTGGCCTTCAGATTTATCTTCTTGGTTTTCAAACGATCATCGTTTTGGAATTGGTAGTTGAGGTTCTGCCTTACCGCCATAACTTGTATGTCCAGGTTGGTTTTTCTTGAGGAGATGGCTACTGAGTATTTCGATAGGGCGTCCAAAGCCACCACAGTATCCTGCACGAGAATATGTGTAATTCAAGATCGGATTATAATCGAATGACTAAATCGTAACTCTAATATGAAAGGACAATAGATCCTTGCGGTTGATGTTCCCGGAAGGCTGAACGTAGCCACAATGATCCCTGTTCAGAACTCTAATATGAGATGGAAGAGAGCTTGCTCCATATGGTACCGATTTTATTTCAAACGTTCACCTCCAAATATGCAATATAATATCGGATATGAGTCGAAGAAATTATATTAATTCGAGATTTCTATTCATGAATAGGTTCATAATGAAAAAAAAACAAATATCTGAATGAAAAAAACCAAAATTTCCAGCTTTTTCTCATTTCATTTGAAAGAATATTCTCGATTATGTTATAACAACTTGGATGCAATGAGTTTAATTTGAAATAATTTCTCTTTCCTTCAACACTTAATTTTTTCAGTAGAGTTCAAATTTTTTTTTAATAATCATGAAATTTATACTCCTCAATGAAAATTCCTCATCATTTTGAATATTTCTCGAAAGAGGTGGTGTTGTTTACTGCCTCCGAGTCAGAAACTCACCAGATGTAGGCGAAACGTTCGGTGAAATAATTCCTAATAGACTCAAACTAAACTGCTCCTCATGAGTTAGGGATATTGACTTAAATTGCAAAAACACATAGTTTAAATGAGATTTTGTGACGAAAATTCATATTAATATGATTTCAAGTTGCAGGAAATAAAATTAATTTTAACCTGTAGGTCTGCAGCGTATACAGGGTGGTTAAGAAAAATCAAGTAAAATAACGAAATTTTATTCCCAGAGAATTCAAGCATTTTAAGACTATCAATACAATGTATGGCCTCCACGGGCATCAATAACAACTTGACATCTTCTTTGCATACTACACACGAGGTTGTTGAACATTTCTTGAGGAATTTGGTTCCATAAACGGGGTAGAAGCGCTCTCAGTTCATTTAAGGATTCTGGGGTAGGCTGATGATTATCTAATCTTCTTTGGAGCATATCCCATGCATGTTCTATGCAATTCAAATCTGGTGAGTGCGGAGGTATTGGTAAATGTGGAATACCAAGCTCCTCGCGCGCATTCTCAACTATGGCTGCACGGTGCGTTATCGTCTAGAAATTGAAAAGTTTCACCAATAGCAACGTGAAAATTTGGCAAAACATTATCAATGACATGCTCCCTATAGTGTGAGGCGGTCATATTCCCAGGACAAATGTGTAGATCTGTGCGGCCGTTGAAACATATCCCGGCCCATACCATAACACTACCCCCTCGGAATGTATAGACTTCTTGGACATGGGGACGATTATGGGGTATGTGTGGGATTGTCCATACCCTTATTCTTCGAGAATCTGAAAATCGTACATATCTGGATTCATCAGTGAAAACGACACTACGCCATTGATCGTTCCAATTGATATGTTGCCTTGCCCATTCAGGTCTTTGACGCTTATGGTCACGTGTTAATGGAACTCCTCTTAATGGACGTCTAGAACCTAGATTCACCTCTCTCAAACGTCGTCTGAGGGTTTCGATGGAAACTTGTACCCCATCTGCATTTTGAAGAGTATTCTGTAGCATTCTACACGTAGATGTAGGCTTTCTTCTCGCCGAAATGGTGATGAAACGATCCTGAGCAGGTGTTGTTTTTCGTCGTCCACTAAGTCTTGGTCTTTCCAACACGAAACCTGTCTCCCCGAACCTTTTCCAAAGTCGAGATATAACGATTTGGCTGACTTGGAGCCTTTCCGATACAACAACCTGAGTTAGGCCACCTGTAGCATTCCGATAGCTTTTGTTAATTTACGTCTTGGCATTTTCATAAAACTCGTTTCAAATCGAGGCCGCTGATAAACTGACTCCATTTCAAAATAAGAACATTCATGAAACATATGCAAAGAACCAAACTTCAGAAAAAAGGCGACCAGATTGACGAAATATCCCATACTGATTTTTATTGGATCGATTTAAGTTGTTATTGAGTTTTAAATGATTTTACAGCGATTTTCTCGAAGATTGCATAATTTTCAAAACGATCGAATACGATATCCCTTACTCTTGTGGAGCAGTATATTTATCTTGTACTCACCTGGGTGGATTTGAATCCCCCATAGGGCCCTATATTGGATGTCAACCATCTCACTATGGCATGCGCATGAGCTAAATTTTCGTTCGTATTATATTCCAGCAATGTCAGCAACACGTAACTTGTCACTTCTATATCTGTGGCTGTAGTAGCACTATCTGAAAATAAGACTTGTTTGATTCATGATTCGGAAAAATTAATTTCCGAGCGTCGACCGTGGACTGGCGGAGATCCAAACTGAGGGCCGGTTTTACAATCGAAGATTAACCTTTATGGTTAGGTTACCGACACTCGATGGTAACTTGTACCTGGCGTTTTACAATAATTTTACCGATTGAGGTTTCGTAACTATGGGTTCTGTTTAAATTGTCTTAAGTTGGTAGAAAATATTGGTTCTTTTGATCTAAATAGTAGGTCGGACGCATTAACGAATTTATAAGACGTCAAAAGAATATTAAAATTTTAAAATCAATGATTGAAATGTACAAGTTTAATATAATTTATTCTCATATTTTATTCAAATAAATATTTCCTCAGTTTGTTTATTGTACATGTATACATAAGATCAATTATTTCTCTAATTTACAATCTATTAAAATACATGTTAACGGAGGTATCTGGAGTAGAGGTACTTGCATTATGCCTTTGATCAGGAAATTCTAAAAGATTAATATTACTAGTGAATTCTGCAATATGCTGTATTATGAAGAATGACTGTAGCCACTAACATAGCCTGAGCTGTATCTAATTTAACATGCATTCCCATGACAAGGGCTAGAAAGCGACATTTCTACACACTCTTTCTCTCAACTAGATTTCTTGTACAAATGTGTGATTTGTTGAATGAGACTTCAGAAGGTTTTCTTGTATGAGCTGAAGGTGTGATTATATAAGGCTCAATTCCATAGCCACTATCTCCTGCTGAAACACTGTGAGGAAAATCCCTTCTTTCAAATGATTCTCACAGCGTAGAATTCTGAAAAATATCATGTGCTGAACCTGGCCATTTTGCATCAATGTTTGTAATTTTCAGAGATGGATCAGCTACAGTTTGCACATTCAAGGAAAAAAACTGTTGATGGTTCTTGAATAGTTCGGCTTGATCACCTGGCAATTGAATTTTTATTTGTGCAGTGAATAGGACCTATGCACCTCGGAAACCTGGCATTTTAATAACCTTCTGGTTGGACGAGCTATCCAATGTTCTATTTGGTTTAGAATATTCAGCATACGCTGAATAAATAATGAAACGCAGCTTTTCGATAGTCTGAATCTTTGAAAAAAAAATCATAATCGTCGTTAATTTCGAAAAAAATTTGATCTAAGGCGCATCACTTCAGGTCTACGACATTCCTCTCCATCACTGCTAAAAGCGTTGAAATCCAATCCATGATCTTAGTGAGAAATCAATTTCTTCAAAACAATAATTTTCGAATCAGACAACATTTTAGGTTATATACATATACATGATTCTATGGTTCTTGAATTAACTTCAGGTAACCCACACTTTCGGTGATGGTTAAGTTAACTGATAGTTAACCACGTTTCGTGGGATTGTAAAACGCCTAACCTATAAAATTTCCTTAACCTAAAGTTAACCTTCGATTGTAAAACCGGGCCTGAGAGTAAAGCACTGAAATAGTGCCGTCGTCGAGAAGAGAATAGATGCAGACCGGTTTCATGAATTTCTGTAGGCACTCATTGAGTCTTCGCCTTGAGCAACATTCTCTTTCATAAGAGAATTTATGTTATTCCTCACCTTTCATAGACCACCACAACATGTCGTCCTGTTTCGAAGCAACGTTCAACAGCCTCTTCAGTACTTTGTTCGCCTCGTCGAACCATTTCATCTTGAATAAAGCGTAACAGCTTATGGCGAGTGTGTACTTGTCCGGATCGCTGTAGCCTCTGATGCAATATTTGGCATTTTCGAAAACTTTTTTCGGTATATCGATGCCGGAATCCAGTAGGCCGATCATCACGTAAGACGACAAGGCGGAAGTGCTGTTTTCGGTGCTTGTATCGCCCTGGAATGTATAGAAGTCTATTTTTGGAATGTTTGTCGAACAACTTCATTTTTCAAAAAAATATTACAGGTTCATGCTAGGGAGAAATAAATCAGTAAATGTATACAGGGTTATTCACGAAAATAGAATATTTTTAGGAAAGACACAAGATTCAGGATTGAAATTCTAAAGGTGAGCTTCAAGTAGGAAGACGACTTCTCGTATATTTTTTGAGGGTTCTAGGACTTCCGGTTTTTCCGGAAGTGACATCAACTTTCGTTTTTCAAATGGGAAGACCCATTTTTCATTGCATAAATAGATTCTCCATTGAAAGTGACGAAACATCAAAATTTTTTTCCAAATTGGAACCCAATTTTTTCGAAGCATTTTTGAAATCTTCATCAAAAAATAATAGGAGCATACGTCCAAGACTTTTATCCCAAAATGAATATTTTTCGAGATATTCAGGAAAAACGATTTTGTCTTCAATTTTCAATTTCATTCCGAATGTGTTTTTTTACTGGAGAATAATTAGCGGTCATGTGAAAATTTTGGGAATCTCTGTTATCGAGAAAATATTTTCTATAGTTCAGACGAGTTAAGTTCTTGAATTATCACCTGTAATGCGAGAGCAACAATTGGTTTAAAGTTCTCAATGTGAGTATTAGTGAAGTCAACGTAAAAAATTCTCAGGAATGCAGAAATAAATAATTTGTAATAATTTTTAATGGTTTTGAAAGAATAGTTAACCGAACATGTAACAATTTTATTACTGAAAATTCAAATTTCGCTACCATGACAAAAAAGAAATTCTTCAGAATTAAGAATTTGCGGGAATTATCCCAAGCTTAAAAAATTAAGAAAGACTGAACTCGTCTGAACTATAAGAAAATATTTTCTCGATAACAGAGATTTCCAAAAATTTCACTTACCGCTTATTACTTTTCAGTAAAAAAACACATCAAGAATGAGATTGAAAATTGAAGACAAAATCGTTATTTCTGAATATCTCGAAAAATAATCATTTTGGGATAAAAATCTTAAACGTATGCACCTATTATTTCTTGACAGAAATTTCGAAAATGCTTCGGAAAAATGGGGTTCCAATTTGAAAAAAACGATTTTTTGATGTTTCGTCTCTTCTAACTTTGACAAAGAATTTGTGACCTCCTGTATCATATTCTGAAAATCACGCTATCGGAAAAGAAGCATCAGCCTTTCTTCTCGGAGATTCTCAAGAATGGGAATTTTTAATGAAAAAAACCTCAAAGTTGTCTGTATTTCAACAGAATTCAATTTTGAGAAATTTTTCGTATTTCCTCATTTAAGTCTTCTTACTTGAAGCTCACCTTTAGAATTTCAATTCTCAATCTGGTGTCTTTCCTAAAAATATTCTTTAGAGCCATATTCGTGAATAACCCTGTATTAAAGAGTTCATCATACTTGTACCTATATGTAAATAAGGACATTGATAGAGTCTTCCGAACTTATTGGCCGTGGTAGCTCAAAACCGCGGCTTCGCTCGCGTAATATCTCAATTTAAATCGGTACTGATAGGTCGATAGCAACCCCACATTCAAAACCTGGTATCGAAGGAGAAACACGGACGTGACTACGTGACAAAGCGACCTCGCGTAGATTCGATAATTTCTTGCTCAAATTCGCATTCGTTCAACCTGCGGTAACTTTCAAAGTGTCCACTAGAAAACTATACTGTAAGAAGCATTTTTCATCAGGAATAATTGCCTCAGAAAACAATCACATTCATTTTTATATGAATTCACACAGACATACACATTTATAATATTAGTATAGATTATTTCACCTGACGTTTCTGCTACATCCGTGGTAGGCATCATTGAGATTCATATTCATTCATTCAGCCATTGAGATTCACGAACACGGAAGCCAACATAAACAAAAAAGAGGATTGATATATAGCGCATAGTTGCCGGTCTTAGACAGAACCAAAATCAAGAGGATACGGAGATGGGAGATATGGGCCAATCAACATCGCGCAAATAAACTCACCTCCTGCTCCCGCCATCAACCATAGTACAAATGACACCTCCGGATTGAAGCCGGCATCACTGTCAGAAATTCAGCGGTCGAGTTACAATCTCAGACCAAGAATCCTCTGAAGATGCCTACCGCAGATTTAGGCGAATCTTTAGGAGAATTAATTCCTGATAAACCACTGCCAATATATCAGGAATACTTTCTCAATGTCAGTGTTTTTATTATACTTTAGTCACGAATAAACCAAACATTTAATTTCTTCTACCTCATTCATTTCATACTTCTGTGGTAAACCATGGGAATTATTGATTTTTCAATTAACATAGTTAAAAATGAATTAATACAATGTTTCGAACGGGATTATAAGAGAACTGATATCCGATCCTCAATGACCTAGACGTCTGGAGATAAACGAAAAATTTCCTTTCGGACTACGTGCAACAAAATATTCTCCAAACCTTTTTATCAGTTATTATAAATAATCCAACGGACAGGGCTTCACTTTGGGATCTCAGCAGAACAGTCGTGATATGGAAAATCTTTGCAGAATTGCAAAATTGAGTATTTGGTCAATGATCGGGCACGCCTAATTTAGAGAAGGAGAAAAAATTTTTGACTTCAACAAACCTGATTGGAACTATCCAAAAAGTTAAGGTTGGAGACCACCCACCAGAGGTGAAAAGCAAATTGGTTTCCTAAGGGAGCATTCAGTAGACCTGGGGACGACGGTTTCATGAGGTTCTCCAGGTTGCTCGGAGTAAGGTCGGAGTATATCTGGGGATCCCGGGCGGGAAAGCACATCCTTAAATAACCCGGGTGACAGTTGAAGTTCGTCGAGGAAACGGTAAAGTCCTAATTTTGGTAATTGGGTAGGAAATATTAGGTAGTTTCGAGGAGCGAAACGGATAACGGTTAAAGTCCACTGTAGGAAAAAGGGTAATGTTTTATTTTCGTGGTTGACGAAATATTAGGTAGTTTGGAGAAGTGAAAAACCGAAGTCGTAGGTTTTTGAAATTACGGTAGTTGTTGCGAAACGGGAGAGAAGCGTTTCGGGAGTGGTTATTTCAGAGAACTTGGGTTATATTTCTACGAGGGAAAATGAATGGTCAGAATTTTTCAATTTTAATTGATGAGGATAGTTTGAGTCCAAAAGTCTTGCCATCTCTCACCTCTCATCTTATTTTCTTATTATTATGTTAATTTGGATTTTGGGTGATTAGGTAACCTAGTGAAAACTGAACTCCTAATTTTTTTTTTGTCTTATATGAAATTGTGTTAGACAGTCTGAGGTACAGGCGTATGGATTGATTAGGTATTTTATCATCTTTTTATTTTTGTTGGTTTTTTGGGAAATAGATTTTTATGTGAGTTACTTCACTGGTTTCAATTAGCCCTAGAAACTGAAAACTCTCTACGAGAAAAATAACACTAAGTTCTGCTCTCTTGCAGAAGGCCTTACCCACAATCTCTGGTAGAGAGAGCCAAATTTTGTTGTTAGGTTGACGTGAAGCCGCTCTCATCGTCAACCCCCTTAACATCTCGACAACCCCGTATGAACAAAGTCACTTTTTATTACAAAAAGGACAAAGATCATATAAGGGGTGTCTATTACACTTCATCATAGAGCTGTTTAAACCATCCCGTTTGGAAAAATATAAAAGATATAATACCTACGATCTTTCAATAAAAAAGAAACTGAGTACCTACTGAAAATCACGACTTACCATATCTTGGAAAACGTGCAACATCGTATCGAAACATCCATTTTCCAACTGATGCGTGAAAATCCAAGAAGCAGCTCTATCGATCACCCTCTGATCGACATAAATGTAATCTTTCGCCAATTTCAACGTTTTCACGACGAAAGCCGTCAGGAACATCGAACCGTAAGAATCGTGGTAACCGAATGGGGAAAAAGAACCATCTTTCAGACCGTAATTCAGTATCTTGTGGTAACCTGCAAAAGAAATTTTTGCTCGGCTCATTCATTGAAACCCGATGAACTTACTCACCGATTTTCATATTTTTAACCGCTTTCTGGCGAATCGGAGTCTCTAATTTGTCGATCGAATGCAAATATTTGATGAGGTAGAGGTTGGGTGCCATGGTTGCCATTACTTGTTCACCACATCCGTTCGGCATTCGAAGCAGATCTTCCATGTTCTGATGGAAAAAAATAAGTAGTTAAATATTCTCTCATCTTGCGAAAAAGGGCTGTTATCAGGCGCTTTTCTGAGATACATCTTGGGGAAATTTTTTTATGACTCGTCTGACCTGTTTCAGTATTCTAGGAGCCCAAAAACTATAAGGTTGCCTAAACAATGCAGCCATTATCTTGCAACATTATTTTGGCGCCCAACGTGGGGCATCTAGAAAGAAACTATCAGAATTGCGACATAGCTATTCACTCAGATAGTCAAGCTGCTATTAAAGCACTGAACTCCTATATCACCGACTCAAAGTCAACATGGGAATGCCGGAGCAAACTCAATGAGGTAGGCAAGAAAAATAAGGTCTCTTTAATCTGGGTTCCTGGTCATTCGGGAATCACAGGTAACGAAGAGGCCAACAAACTTGCCAGAGAGGGTGCTC
This sequence comes from Hippodamia convergens, assembly GCA_038502775.1. Taxonomy (NCBI): domain Eukaryota; kingdom Metazoa; phylum Arthropoda; class Insecta; order Coleoptera; family Coccinellidae; genus Hippodamia; species Hippodamia convergens. The sequence goes on along the minus strand of CM076607.1, from coordinate 88,547,281 downwards.
GGAATCCACTCACTGGCCCAGAACCTTTCTGTGGTTTGGGAAAATGTACCTATAAGAAAGAGTTTCTGGAGAAGAAGAAAACTGAAAGAGAAACACTCTGGCAGAATCCCCCAGGATTGGATCACTCCAAAGAGTTCCTTCGGAATTTTGAAACTGCAAGATCCAAAAGATATTTGGATCTCAGTAAGAACCAACTACACCTCCTTACTGGCTTTCTTACAGGGCATTGTCGCCTCAGAAAGCACTTGCTGAGAATGGGCGTATCGGACACTGACGAGTGTAGATTCTGTGGGGAGGAGGAACAAACTCCTATTCACCTAGTCACAGAATGCTTTGGCATTGTAAGCCAAAGGAAACAATGCTTTGGTCAAGAGACCTGTAGGAGTGAGGAATTAGGCTCACTGAAGCCTTCCGAGATATTGGATTTCATAAGATATCTGGGACTGGAAGGCGAGCTGTAAAGCTTTGTCAGGGGGCACAATAGACCATGAGGTCGCAGTGGACTGTAACCCCTTTTAAACTATCAACTATCAACGTGGGGTACAGAGATTATATTGTATTGATATTGTCATTTCAATCTCAGGATTCCTATTGTTCGTACCAAAAGAAAAAAAATTTTTGGTGATTTTTAACAAGCTGTATCTCAGAGAAAAATAGTCGTAAGGGAAATCAAAAAGCTTACTTTTGAAGCTTGAAGACTCTAGTTTCTTAATTCATAAATCAAAAATTTTTCGGATTACCAGTAGCCACATGCAATTCTCGGATATATCAGGAAGAAAAAATTTCCAAAATTTTCTAATTTTTATTTTTGCTCTACGCGCATGGATAAATTTTTTTGATGTAGACCAATGCAAAGGTCGAATAGCCTGATTATTCAGCTCTAATTTGCTTTTTACGATCCTTGAATATGATCATTTGTCTTCGAGATATTCAATTTTGAATGCAAAAAGATCCTTTTTCACTCAACTGCCGATATCTCCGGAACTACTGGTCGCCTAGCAAACAGACAGGCGGTTTCTTTTTCTGCAGCAATTTCCTACAAAAATCTGTTATGCTTCAAGAAAAAAAAATTTTTTTTCGCCTGTAACGTTAACGGGAATAAAGAGCATTTTTTGGTTGATGGACTGTATCTTCGTCAATATATGGGGTAAAGCTTAGGTTATAAGAAGATTTCACAGCCTGATGTTTCCGAAAGTCCCATCAAAATCGGTAGATCGATCAGTTCAGCGTTTTTGTTGGACCGATTGATTGAAATTTTGAAAAAATTAAGGGAACAAGATTGTTATTCCTTAAACTTGACCTAATCTTTTTGATCAATCAATAAATACATTATTTCTTCATTCTTTACTCAAATTTGTTTTTTTTTTTCCGGAAATAAATTATTGAATAAAAAATAGAAAAAAATTGAAGAATTGTGAGGTAATTTGAAAAAAAAATGTTGAATTAAAAAAAACAAGGGACCATTTCTACTTCACCTCCACCGAAGCAATGGACACATTTGAACTATCATTTTCCCCAGAGAAAAATTTATTGAATAAATTTAAAGTTGATAGCTCCAAGCTGCCCACAGTACTCGTTGAGCGAAATTCTGAGCGACAGAATTTTTAGGTTTTCTGCAGAGCCATAACGTATTAAAAGAGAATTTTCTTGAAAACTTTTCGACTTTTTCGGTAAAAACACAGATTTAAAAAAGATTAGTTCAGGAGACAAAAACCTTGTTCCCGCAATTTTTTCAAAATTTCAATGAATTGATCCACAAAACCCCTGAACCGATTCAGGGGGGGGGGACTTTGGGGAACATCAGGCTGTAAAATTTCCCCATAACCTAAGCTTTTCCCCAAGATTGACGAAGATACAGTCCATTAAACAAAAAATGGCAAAATGGCATTTTTTTGACCTTTTTTCACGTTAACGTTACAGGCGGAAATAAATTTTTTTTTCAATCAACCATGACAGATTTCTGCAGGAAAAGAAAACGCCTGTCAGCTTGCTAGGCGGTTATGAGTTCTGGAGATTTCGGCAGTTGAGTGAAAAAGGATCTTTTCGCATTCAAAATTGGATATCTCGAAGACAAATGGTCATATCCGAGGGTGGTTAAAAGCAAATGCGACCTCTGCATCCGTCAAGCTCGGAAAAATTTTTCTATGCTCATAGAGAAAAATAAAAATTCGAAAAATTTTGAAAATTTTTTCTTCCTGATTTATTCGAAGATTGCATGGCTACCGGTTCTCCGAAATTGTAAACCAATGAATTAAGAAACTAGAGTCTTCAAGCTTCAAAAGTAAGTTTTTTGATTTCCCATACGACCATTTTTCACTGAGATACAGCCTGTTGAAAATCACCAAAAAATTTTGAGAATTTTTCTGTTCCTTTAATTGTTGCGAGAAGTGTAGATCGAAGAAGACGGACTCACAAAGTACTTCACCTAGACCTGTTTCAGTATTCCAGACGCAAAAACTATGAGGTTGCCAAACAATTCTAACCTGGTTAAGTATTCTATTCGCAAAAAATATTAGGTTGCCCAAACAATTCATTATCTTGCAACATTATTTTGGCGCCCAACGTGGGGCACAGAAATTATGTTGTATCAATATTGTCATTTCAATCTCAGGATTACTATTGTTCGTACCATTTGAATACTAGAATAGGTAATAGATGGAAAAAGACATACTCAAAAAGTGACTCCACCTAGACCTGTTTCAGTATTCTTTGCGCGGCCTACGATATTTAACAGGCCAGAATGTTGCTTCAAAATGCGACGTTGCCGGCACCCCCATTGGGGGTTGTACCATACTTAGAGTGTTACGACTTTGCACTTGCAATTCTGTTTTAAAGAGTAACGTATGATGTGTGATATAGTTCGCATCAGAAATTCGACCGGGAAATGTGTAAAAATGTTTGTGTTTTTTTCGTGTTCGTGTGATCGGTTTTTCAATCAATAAATAAAGTGTAATTGAGTGTTGCAGTTGCAAGAACAGTGTGTATCGGGTTTGGGATTGAATTTTTCGACTTTTAGTGTTCATATCTGGAAGGATTATCAACAGGAAGGTTTTTCATTTTGATATTTATTGAAATTGATCTGATCTTGTTTGTCCCAATCGGTGTAAATATTGTTATAATGGACAACTAATTTTTGTCTCCCTTCCTCAGGATCAGTTCTTTTCGGAGTACCTAACTGAATACTCGGTTGATTTTGAAAAATTGAAGGAAATGCATCATCCATTAATTTAGGAATTTTTTGGGGTATATTAACAACTGAACCTTCGGCGGTGGGATAAAAGTTATTTCTCAAAATATAGGTATCTACAAAATGTTTTATACAAACTACACTGTCATCGTTGACTTTAAAACTACTTCCTCTATGAATTGTGTTAAGCCATTTTCTTCTCCTCGCGGGATCTTTTTTAAATCTAAATACCGACACCTTCTCATTAGTAGATTAATACTTGCTTTTGCAACCGGGCACTGCACAAGTACGAGGAATAGTACTCAAATCGAAGATTTCCAAGTTGAATTACCAGATCAAGACGTCTCTGTAAGTGATTTTCTTCTTCACTTAACACGCGGTTGATTGAAGAGTCCCTCACAATTTTTATTTGAATGTGCAATAGATTGTTACAAAATTTTCAACACTATTCTTACTGCCGAATATGAAGTGAAGTTTGGTGAAGTGGATAATCGAAGAGAAGTTTTAAAATGTTTATTTATGACATATTTCCAGCGTACTTGGGATGTTTATCACGACAAATATTCACTATGTCAGCAGCATTCCGAAATTATCTGGAGCTTGTTTTCACAAATTTTGAGTAATATCTTCCTTAATAATTATTCTAGAATGGTAAGTGATAGAATCCCAAGAACTCTTTTTCCGATAAGAAATTAATAACTTTTATCCGTTAGTTATCAGAATTGTTTTTATTTATCCAGAGTTCATTTTTAGTTTTATATAACCTATTTTAGGTTCGAATTTGAAGTTTTTATTCATTCAGAGTTTATTCTTGTTGAATTTCTGTTTTATAGGATTCTTATAAAGTTTAAAGATCAGCACTCAGAATGTAATCGTTTTCGAAAGCGAAATAATCCTTTTTTTTTTTCTCTTTTGATGTTCATTCTCCTATTTTATTCGTTTCAGAAAATAAAATAATTTTCATTCATTATATTTGCGATAAGATATTAAGAAATCATTCACAGATAAACGAAATGCTGTTTTGTTTTTCTACCTACAGTTCTCTATTTCATTGTGAATTGAAATAAATTCAAAATTATATCGAAAACAGTCCGAATTGCATAAGAAAACTGTAGACTGTCTATATCTACGCGTGCCACTAGACACCCTTCTCGTAACAACGGCAACGTCTAACCTTCCGGCCTGTTAGATTTAGTAGGCCAAGCCTAAACAATTCAGCCATTGTCTCGGAGCATCATTTTGGCGCCCAACGTGGGGCACAAAAATTATGTCTTATTAATATTGTCATTTCAATCTCAGGATTAGCATTGTTCGTGCCATTTGAATACTGGAATAGGTAATCGATCAAAAAACAGACTCACAAGTCTCTCCTCCTAAATTGGTTGAAAGTAACTCATAAAGGTAGGGTCGGCTCACCTCTAAAGATTGTCCAAGCAAATCAGCGTTCAAGGACAGCTTCGCTTTGGCCGTATTTGGTACGATATTGCTTGGAACCTGAATCTTCCAAGAAACGTTCGTCGAAGTGTATACATCTGTAATACAAAGCATTCATTCCACATATTCAATGAATTTTTAATTGTTGATAACTACACTGCGCAAAAAAATTAACGCACATTATGGAAATCTCAAATTTATTCTACAACTGAAGGTGTTCTCAATGATAATTATTTTTATCAGAATTATGCATGCATATGTTATCCACTTTCAACGTTTTTCTTTAATACAGATGTTTTTTCCCAGCAGGAATAAAAAAAGAAGATATTATCAGATTTTGAATGTATTGGCTCCATTCTAAAATCAATTTGACCCAAGAGGAATGTGCCCAAGCGGTAGTTTTGCGAGAAGAAGGGTGGACATACACAAGAATTGCAGAAAGGAGTTTCCTATACAAGTGTGTCCAGAATGTTGCAGCGATTCAGGGAGACAGGTATGAATGTCCGAAGACCAGGACAGGGTAGACCACGGGTAACAACTGCCATTCAAGAACGTTACTTGAAAGTTTCTTCCTTGAGACAACGGTTTGCAACCGCTCGTCTCCTTCAAAATAAGCTTGAGCAAACTCATGAGGTGCAAATTAGCACTCAGACAATAAGAAATCGGCTCAGAGAATATGATTTAAGGCCTCGTGTCGCGGTAAGAGGCCCAGCTCTTACCCCAGCCCATCCAAGGGCGCGTTTGGATTTTGCGAGAGAGCATATTCATTGGGAAGAGGCCGATTGGGAAAGAGTTCTCTTCACAGATGTGTCTAGATTCTGCCTCTATCATTGTGATCGACGTTGACTTGTATACAGACGTCCACATGAAAGATTAGATCAGAACATTTCAAGATCACTCATTTTGAGTATGAACCGTCGTTGCCGAGCTGTAATCAAAGAAAGAGGTGGAAATACCAAGTATTAAATCACTTATCAGCATTTCAGTATTTTGAAAATTGTTCATTTCTCTTCTTTCACATAAGATTCGATGAAATCCTGAATTTTTCTTCCATTTAGTGTGTCTTGTTTCGTTCAAAACCTTCCCGAGAGAACATAAAAAATAAGTTATAAAGTCAATGTAGAGTTAACTTTCATTAAAATTGAGATTTTCAGAATGTGCGTTAATTTTTTGCGCAGTGTACTTCGAAGTATTGAGGCGATACCTGAGTTGCATAGCAATGCTGATTTTGTTTCCTCGACCGGATATCCCTCAGGTTCTACTATCAGATGCTTGACTACAACATCTCTGAAAGAAAAAATTCCATAAAGCATATTTCTTCTTATGAAAAGACATCAGTAAGTAGGTACCTAGTATTTACAATCGTTTCCGGTCCACAATGGCCAGGGAAAAGGGCATCTACTTCCGCTATCACAGTGACGGTAGCGTCCCCTACTTCATCTCCTGACAGCGGAAACACGTGGGTTATCGTGTCGCTAGGCAATATGCAGTAGGAAGCGCTATTCTGTGTTCCGAGCAGTTTCAGTGCATTCGATGTTCCTATGGCGATCTTGATCTGGAATAAAAACGGTATTTTTTCTTTTCTCTAGCACGAAGTTACTGCTGCTTGCTCACAGGTAGGCTGTAGTTCATGTAATTGAAGAGCAGGATCCTCAAATGCAATATTTCGCCCCTTTTTATCGAGTAGGGCGTTAGTATGTTGACGAAGAAAGGCTGGAAACTGGATATATCTGTGGGCTGGCTCATACCAATTCCTTCGCTGGGCGAAACGCATAGAACATTCGTCTTCCATTTCGTAATGGAGTGTGGAACTTCTGCCGGCACTTGTTTGTGACTTCTGAAACAGAGTTCAGGAAGGAGGAATGAAATCTACACTCCCCGTCAATAAATTCTGGACAGGCAAAATTTTTGTCAAATTCAACACCCTGTATCTTTTATCGTGGTGCTGCGATTTTGTTGAAATTTTCACCAGGTATAGTATTGGGTATTGTAATGTTAACCTGAAATTTACTTTGCAAAAATATCTATAGTTTATCCCTATACAGGGAGAAACAAAACCTTGTTTTATACCCTCCATTTCTGTGGTGAATTTGAGGCAGAAAATTTGATATCATTAAGTTTTGATTTGAACTGTGACATTTTCTTAACAAAATGTTTCTTGATTTACGTCAGTACCTGCTTAAAAAAAAAGATACACATTTTCAAAGAAAGTGTTGCATTTTTTCAATGTTTATAACAATTTAAAACATTACAATACCTTATCGACTAGCAAACATCCACAAACATCTGAAAATTAATAGCGTGTATTTCCACCTCGCTTTCTCATCACTTCTACCACACAATGTGGCATACTATCAATGCATTTCCGAATTGCTTCTGGGGGAATATTTTCCCGTTCTTCAAGAAGGGCTGTTCGTAAATCGGGCAAGGTGTTGGGCTGCCGATTTCGAACATGTCTACCTAGCATATCCCATACATGTTCAATTGGATTTAAATCCGGACTTCTGGCTGTCCACACGAATCGTTGAATATTCGCCTCTTCAAAGTATTCTGTTACAACCCGTGCAACGTGAGGCCTAGCATTGTTCTGCATTAACAGAAATTGTTGCTTCCCCAATTCGTAAATGCATTGAAAGTATGCCACGTCATATGGTAGAAGTAATGAGAAAGCGAGGTGGATATACATGCTATTAATTTTCAGATGTTTGTTTATGTTTACTAGTCGACAAGGTATTGTAATATTTTAAATTGTTATAAAAATTGAAAAAATGCAACACTTTCTTTGAAAATGTGTATCTTTTTTTTAAGCAGATACTGATGTAAATCAAAAAAAATTTTGTTAAGAAATGGTCACACCTCAAATTAAAACTTAATGATATCAAATTTTCCGCCTCAAATTCACCACAGGGTGTTTAAAAATGAAGGGTATAAAACAAGTTTTTGTTTCTCCCTGTATAACGGATAAACTACAGGTATTTTTGCAAAATAAATTTCAGGTTGATTTCACAAGACCCAATACTATACCTGGTGAAAATTTCAACGAAATCGGAGAACTTCGAAAAAAGATACAATGGTGTTGAATTTGACAAAAATTTTGCCTGTCCGGAATTTATTGACGGGGAGTTTAGTATTTCACTTTCAAACTGACCCAGATTTTGGACTTTTTATTATGACGTTGGCCAAGAATTAGTTTTGAGGGTGGAAAGCTATACTATAGGAGCGGCAGGGAACTTGCTGAGGTGAATAGGGCGCCAATTAGGGGGGCGTGGCCAGCATCAACATAGAATTGCATGTAGAGAGACGACATTGCATGAGTAAATTGGTATCAGAACTGCCATATTGGTACGAGATTTCAGTAAACTTTTGACGTTACATGATTTCATATGTGTTGATGTTTTTTCTAGTTTAATTGTGATCATTTTGAATATCGTTAAATATTTGACAATAATGTGCGAGCAGAGAGACGCTCAATAAAAAGAAAACGATAAGAATAACATTTCATAGGTAAGCTCTAGTCGTGAGAAGTATTCACAATTTCTGTTTAAGTGTTTTCCCTCTTGATATTAATTTGTAGGTATGTATGCGTGTTTATATTAACATCTGAAGAAATTCACAATTTTGATATGGTAATTTTTGGATGTTGTCATAGAAAATGATATATTCTGAAACAGTTGCGGAATGGGATCTTTTTCCAACTCAAATGCGAAATCAGAACGCAAAGTGTTCGAATTGCGTTCTGCAACGAGTATTGCACGATATTTTTTCTATTTGAGTCAAATTTTGTGAAATACTGTCGAAATTCAATGAAAAATTCAGATTCTACATTCTAGTGACTGTTACAAAATTTGGCAGATTAGGGAATATGAATTGACGTGTGTTGAAAGTTGATAGGTTTGTCAGTGTTGACAACCACAAAACGAAAAATATAACTGAAAACAATGCTGTAATGAGTTTATTACAGCGCTGCTTTCAATACTGCAATGAACCATTACGATACTAAAATAGAAAAACATTCTTACCTCACTGGAGTGAGTTCCCACATCCATGTTTCGGGAAAATAAGTTCTAACAGGAACTTCTTGATCTTGGCTATGCAGATCATAATGATCAGTCTGAAATGGAGCTAAAATGGACTCAATGTTTTAAAAAAATAACTATGTGCACTTCATAGTTCTTATTTCATTCAATTAAAGAAATATTTGGGTACCTGGATTGTACGAAGAAACTTTGGGACCTGAAAAAAATCAATTACTCAAGGTGAAGTATTCATTAAACTTCATAGTAGTACCTGTATAGCATGGTTTGGTTACTATTCTCAAATTGGTTATAGCTACAGCGCCGAATTTCTGAAAATAATTAGTTTTCATAATTGGGATCCAAATTGTGACATAGAACTTACTGTGAATGTGTCGTATGCATCGAAATCTTCTGAAAACGGATAAACGTATCTTTTTCTTCTTCTTCTCGTCAGAGCCCATTCTGTGTCAGAGGTTGGGTCTGTGTAAAATGAAGGAACTAGAAGCAAACAATTTTCTCAGATATCTCATCATTCTCGTTACAAATTGGACGAGTTATAACTGGAATTTTCGATTACTTGAAATAATTTTGTTGAATGAAACACAAGACGAAATGTCGAGAAGTATTTAATGAAACTCTGTGGCGAAACGCGGACAAGAAGTGACAAGTCTGTCCATAGAATGTTATTGGACGCTCGATAAGAAACATAGATAAGAACGTATGAAATCTTTTTCGATTCAAACAATTTTTTTCTCTATTCTAACTTTACTTCTTCCAAATTGGTAGATAGAGAGAACTCTATTTCGTGATACCGAACTCTTGTCTGACCTTGAACAGTCTTCCTATGTTGAGTAACGCAGGATTTCCTGTTTGAAGTTGGAGGTGGTGGCTCTTGATACAGACGCTTCAAGAAAGAAAGGGCATTCAAATTGTCGGAGGCATCCATAAATTCCACTGAAGCATCTATGGCTGAGATCGCACAGAATGAAGGGGTTGTGGTTTTGATATTCAAAATTGTTTTCGCCCCCGGAGATACCTTAGAATCTGACCAATCAGCTTGAACCTGGAACATTCAAATTTTCTCTACATGCCTTACCCGAATCGATAAATATCGAGCAAGAAGGAGTAAGAAAAATGTAAAGGGACTCCATTCTCTATGTCTATATCTGACATCATTGTATAAACAATGCTGACATAATCCAAACCACAGAGTAAATTTTGACAGTTTTGGGATTTTTCTGTAGTGAGACTATAGACGTTTTCATCTTTCAGGAACTTCAACAATCTCAAACCCAACTTGCTTAATTGGAAGAGTATGTTTTTCCTAAGATTGAAAACATCAAAATAATCAAGGTTCCACTTACTTTATTTCGGAAGCAGGGGCCCCTATCTATTTCTCTCGTAGCAGATATCGTTTCTCCATTACTGGCGATATAGAACAATAAGATCTGATACTTGCCGATGATTTTACTGTCCAAACTGAACCTTAAAACGAATTTATCGACTGTGGATCCATCTGTGTTATACCTGTGAGGGGTGCCAATGATATTTTTCAATTCGTTCTTATAGTCCACAGTTTTGGGTTGGATTTTCTTGGTGATTTTGTTCACAGAGTAGAGTTCGCCCTTACTCTTGATCTAGAACATAGAATGAAAATTCTATGACTGAGTCGTTCATTAATCACAGAAGAATTAATACCTACCACAGAATAAAAAGTTACGTTTTCTAATGCACGTAGCCTGTCTGTAGTGTATATCACTAGGATTTGTTGAATTGGTCCACATTGCTTGTTCAGAGCAACGTTAGGCTTCAGCAGGACGTAATCATTAAGGGAAGAGTAAACTCTGACTACGAGTAAACTATCCCCGATCATTGTGTGATTTAAAGACCTGGCCTGAAAAATAACTTTCTCTAATTCTGTGCCAAATCTGTTTATCATGCCACATCTTGTAGAAAAAATCGTGCGAGAATATCTCATTTTCGCACGGTTTTTTCATGGTTATATTCAATCATTGTATGTTGGCGTCCTGTCACGGATTTATTCATTATCTGTCAAATTTATGAGAGAGAAAACAGTTCTGCCAACCGACATTTTTCAGTGCGAAAATCACTAAACGATATCCATGGATTTCAATGAAATTCAGAGTCTCAGAATTGGCTAAACAACCATAAGACTTTTTTCTCTATTTCAGTATCGTAATGAGTTCGTTACAGTACTAAAGGTAGTGCTGTTATTAACTCATTACAGCATTGCTTTTAGATATATTTTTCGTTTTGTTGTTGTCAACACTGACTTCTGATCCTATAAATTTTCAAGACACGTCAATTTGAATTCCGTAATCTGTCAAATTTCGTAACACACCAACTGCCAAGATATAATACAAAAGTCAGTAGGATGTATAATCTGAATTTTTATTGAATTTCGAGAGTATTTCACAAAACTTGAATGAAATAGAGAAAATATCGTCTGATACTCGTTTCAGAAGCCATTTTCAACACTCATGCGTTCCAAAACTCTCTCCTTCGTCGCTCGATTTATTTTTTATCTGTCAAATTTATGATACAGAAAACAGTTATGCCAACATACATTTTTCAACGCTAAAATCACTAGTTCTGTTCAAAATTACTCAATATTATTGTGGCTTTCGAGTAATTCCGCCATTGTCTTCGATGGAACGTTAGTAAAAAAGTTCAAAATTGTTAACTTATTTTTTCGTTATTAATTAGTAACCAAGTTGTTTCTTTTTTTTTTTTTTTGGTTTAGCCAAGTTGTTTCGTTGAAATGAATTTCCATGATCTTGGTAATTCAAAATCCTTCACTTTTGACGAACAGTTTATTCAGACCGAAAATGCAAAAATTCTTATGGAAACTGTATTGATCGAGATTCTTGAAAAATGCTCTATATATATGAAATAATACTCTTTTAAGAATATGAAACATTATATGTCAATAGCAATTTCAGTAGAATGGATTTCTTTTTTTAGATTTTCTATGGTATTCGTTGAATAGTTCATTATTCTCTTTAGGTGGGTTTCGCGAAACTCTGATTTTTCAATCAAAAAACTTACGACCGGATAAATTGAAATGATTTCAGGCTTTCACGACCGGATATATGGACATCGAGAGAGTCTCCGGGCTTATTGGCCGTGGTGACTGACAATGACAGATATCTAAACAAGCAGTCTTATCATCACCCTCAACAGAAACGAGGAGTTATAAAAACACTCGTAGACAGAGCCCGACGATTGTACAGCCGGAATTTCTGGAGGATGAACTTGAACATCTACAGCATCCATTCGTCGCTAACGGATATAATGCTAAAGAAATTCAGAGGGCAATAAAACCGAAACTTTCCACGCGTGATGATAACACGTCACAACTCACTCCAATGGAAAAGCTATCTTACCATATATCGCTAAGGTCACCGATAGAATTGGTAGAATACTGAAGAGGCACAATATAGAGACCGTCTATGAGCCTACTCAAAAACTTGGCCAAATTATCAGAACTACCAAAGACAAAGTCGACCCACTCTCTCAACCTAGTATTTACAGGATACCTTGTGACTGCGGCAAAGTCTACATTGGTATAACGAAACCGAGTATCAATACGAGAATTAAGGAGCATGAACGATGCTGTCGACTCAATCAGACAGAGAAATCCGCACTAGCGGAACATGCTCTAACAGATGGACACAATATAGTTTTCTCAAAGGCAGAGGCTATTTCGAACATCAAAAGTTTCTATCCTAGGATGAACATGGAAGCCATTGAGATATATAAACATAAGAATAACATGAACAGAAGGGAAGAAACTTCTTTGGTACATAGCGCATGGTTGCCGGTATTGGAAAAGACCAAAATCAAGCCAATACGAAGTGGGAGCGATGGACCAATCAACATCGCTCGTAAACCCACTACCTTCTACCGCCATTAATCAGGGTATAAGTTGGGCCAACGGATCGAATCCCAGCATCACTTTCGGAAATTCAGCGGTCGGTTACAATCTCAGAACAAGAATCCTTTTAAGATGCACACCGCAGATGTAGACGAAACGTTAAGCGAAATAGTTATTAATGGACCATTAGCCCGGAAGACTATCAATGTCAATTTGACAGTTCTTGAACGAGCAATCAAACTTTTGTGAATCCCCCACCATAGAATATAGAAACTAAAGGAAGGAGAATTAATTTGTATTATTTTTGTTGAACGGAATGGTTTTTGCAAATTAACTATAAAAACTGAAAATTTGCTACCAAACACGAATACAACACAACCAGAATCTTTCAAAACACTAAATAAATCTTTAATTCTTAACACTAATAACAATGAACTCTGCAAAAAGTACCAAATCACCAACTCATATTTGACATGTATGATCAACTGAATGAAAATTGGTGCTTCAATATGGCCGATTTATGTCAAAACCGTTTCCCTGCTAAGGCCCGGTTTTACAATCGAAGGTTAACTTTAGGTTAAGGAAATTTTATAGGTTAGTCGTTTTACAATCCCACGAAACGTGGTTAACTATCAGTTAACTTAACCAACACCGAAAGTGTGGGTAAACCTGAAGTTAATTCAAGAACCATAGGATCATGTATATGTATATATATAACTTGAAATGTTTGTCTGATTCGAAAATTATTGTTTTTCTCACTAGTGATTTGTTAATATGGATTTAATGGAATTTTATTTCAACGCTTTTAGCAGTGATGGATAGAGGAATGTCGTAGACCTGAAGTGATGCGTCTTAGATTAATTTTTTTTCGAAATTAACGACGATTATGATTTTTTTTAAAAGATTCAGATTATCGAAACATTTCGTTTTATTATTATTTATTCAGCGTAGGCTGAATATTCTAAACCAAATAGAACATTGGATAGCTCGTCCAGCCAGAAGGTAATTAAAATGCCAGGTCTCCGAGGTGCATAGGTGCTATCGACTGCACACATAAAAATTCAATTGCCAGGAGGTGATCAAGCCGAACTATTCAGGGACCATTAACAGTTTTTTTCCTTGAATGTGCAAACTGTAGCTGATCCATATCTAAAAATTACAAACATTGATGCAAAAAGGCCAGGTTCAGCACATGATATTTTTCAGAATTCTACGCTGTGCGGATCATTTGAAAGAAGGGATTTTCCTCACAGTATTTTAGCAGGAGATAGTGGCTATGGAATTGAGCCTTATATAATCACACCTTCAGCTAATACAAGAAAACCTTCGGAAGTCTCATTCAACAAATCACACATTTGTACAAGAAATCTCGTTGAGAGAAAGAGTGTGTAGAAACGTCGCTTTCTAGCCATTGTCATGGGAATGCATGTAAAATTAGATACAGCTCAGACTATGTTAGTAGCTACAGCCATTCTTCATAATACAGCATATTGTAGAATTCACTAGTAGTATTAATCTTTTAAAATTTCCTGATCAAAGGCATAATGCAGATACCTCCATTAACATGTATTTTAATAGATTGTTAATTAGAGAAATAATTGATCTTATGTATACTTGTACAATAAACAAACTGAGGAAATATTCATTTGAATAATATATGAAAATTGATTATATTAAACTTGTATATTTCAATAATTGATTTTAAAATTTTAATATTCCTTTGACGTCTTATAAATTCGTTAATGCGTCCGACCTACTATTTAGATCAAAAGAACCATTATTTTCTACCAACTTAAGAAAATTTAAACAGAACCCATAGTTACGGAACCTCAATCGGTAAAATTATTGTAAAACGCCAGGTACGAGTTAACCATCGAGTGTCGATAACCTAACCATAAAGGTTAACCTTCGATTGTAAAACCGGCCCTTACTCGACGATATGCTCCTTCCTTTATATTCTTATTCTATGGTGGCGACTCCTCTATAACCTGCAAAAAAATAGCTGATCAACTATTGAAAACTCACGGTGATCGTCATATGCACAACGGTAGGTTTCAACGGCAGAATACTGAAATACGTGCTGTTTTCACTCCCTAAAGTGAAATTCCTGCACTTTTCGTTATTCAAGTAATTCCAACTCTTCTTTATGGCCACGTTGTAGCAAATCTCGACCACCTGATTCTTCAGATCGGCGTGCACGTTGCTGTACTGGACCTTCCCATGGTATGGCAGACCAGGCTGGAAAACATTCTCCGAAACTATCCTCATGTTGTACTCCTTCAAATCTACCGGTATTTTAACGGTGTCCGAGACTATCTTGTCCGTGCCGTACTCTATGACCGTAGCTGTCACTGAAAGCTGTATCTTTGGATCGTACATCGGATATTTCCTCTTTATGTTCATGAGGTTAAGTTGGCTGTTTTTGAGCTTGAATTTGGCACATCCATTGGCCATCTGAAAGATGAGGAAGAACAGTTAATTCATTGCGTAATGGTAATGATCTTCAAAAAACAACTTCGACTGGTAAAGCTGATTCAGTAGATGTGTGACATCCTCGTATACAGGGTTATCCTTGAATATGGCTCTATAGAATATTTTTAGGAAAGATACAAGATTCAGGATTGAAATTCTAAAGGTGAGCTTCAAGTAAGAAGACCACTTCTCGAATATTTCTTGAAGGTTCTAGGACTTCCGGTTTTTCCGGAAGTGACATCAACTTTCGTTTTTCAAATGGGAAGACCCATTTTTTATTGCATAAATAGATTCTCCATTGAATTCTGATTCTTTTTGATTCCAAAAAATTGAATTTTCCCGAGAAAATTCTCTTTAAATGAGGAAAAACAAAAAAAAAAAATTTGAAAACTCTGTTGAAATACAGACAACTTCGAGGTTTTTTCATTAAAAATTCCCATTTTAGAATCTCCGAGAACAAAGGTTGATGCTTCTTTTCCGATAGCGTGATTTTCAGAATATGATGACCGTCATTTTAACTCTATCTCAAATTCTAATTATTCAAAAGATTTGGATAATGCACAATCTGGCAACAACACCACATGCCGAAAATTAGGTTATACCAATATACTGCTCCACAAGAGTTAGGGATATCATACTCAATCGTTTTGAAGAGTATGTAATCTTCGAGAAAATCGCTGTGAAATCATTTAGAACTCAATAACAAATTGAATCGATCCAATAAAAATCAGTATGAGACATTTCGTCAATCTGGTCGCCTTTTTCCTGAAGTTTGGTTCTTTGCATATGCCGTCAGCCAAAGTGTGATATCTCTACTTTGGAATAGGTTCAGGGAGACAGGTTCCGTGTTGGAAAGACCAGGGCTTGGTGGACGACGGCAAACAACACCTGTTCAGGATCGTTTCATCAACGTTTCGGCAAGAAGAAAGCCTACATCTACTTGTAGAATGCTACGGAATACTCTTCAAAATGCAGATTGGGTACAAGTTTTCATCGAAACCCTCAGACGACGGTTGAAGGAGGTGAATCTAGGTTCTAGACGTCCATTAAGAGGAGTTCCATTAACATGTGACCATAAGCGTCAAAGACTGGAATGGGCAGGGCAACATATCAATTGGAACGATCAATGGCGGAGTGTCCTTTTCACTGATGAATCCAGATAGAGACGAATTTCAGATTCTCGAAGAATAAGGGTATGGACAATCCCACGCATATCCCGTAATCGTCGCTATATCCAAGAAGTCCATCCATTCCGAGGGAGTAGTGTTATGGTATGGACCGGGATATGTTTCAACGGGCGCACAGATCTACTCATTTGTCCTGGGAATATGACCGCCTCACACTGTAGGGAGCATGTCATTGACGATGTTTTGCCAAATTTTCACGCTGCTATTGGTGAAACTTTTCAATTTCTAGACGATAACGCTAGACCGCACCGTGCAGCCATAGTTGTGAATGCGCTCGAGGAGCTTGGTATTCCACATTCACCAATACCTCCGCACTCACCAGATTTGAAATCAATAGAACATGCATTGGATATGCTCCAAAGAAGATTAGATAATCATCAACCTACCCCCAGAATCCTTAAATGATCTGAGAGAGCTTCTGCCACGTTTATGGATCCAAATTTCTCAAGAAATGTTCAACAACCTCCTGTGTAGTATGCAAATAAGATGTCAAGCTGTTACTGATGCCCATGGAGGCCAAACATGGTATTGATAGTCTTAAAATGCTTGAATTCTCTCGGAAAAAACTTTCGTTATTTTATTCGATTTTTCTTAACCACTCTGTATACGCTGTAGACCTACAGGCTAAAATTAATTTTATTTCCTGCAACTTGAAATCATATTAATATAACCTTTCATCACAAAATCTCATTTAAACTATATTTTTTTGCAATTTAAGTCAATATCCCTAACTCATGTGGAGCAGTTTTGATAGATATCTACATGAGATTTCCTCAAATGAGAATAGACCTTCAGATGCAGACATCGGTTAAGATTAAGAAGTGTCAAATTAATCTAACCCTTACACAAGTTGTAACTTGTTGCACCCAAATTACCTGATGAATCTCGTACAGAGGTTTCATGTTTCCTCCAGTATCGATCACTTTGACGAAAGCTTTACCCCTGACTTCTCGTTCGAAGTTGTACTTGGAACATACTTTCAATTCCAAAAATCTACTGGCGTAATATATCGCCTTCGGATGGGAAATGTTGATGTTGAATCTCGGCAGCACGTATTTGCTGACTTCGAAATGCTTGGTTTCGCCATTCACCTCTACTCTCCATTTACCCTGGAAAAGATAATTCAATTCACTTCATATGGAAATGATGATTCTTTGGGAATTGGAGATTCTATGCCGATCTGAACATAGACCATAGACTTGATATAGTATGAGGCTAGCAACGCCGGAAAAAGAAATTTTGGGTCTGCGAGTTTTTAGATAAATATGCTGTTTCTCTCAGTCTCCCTGACATGAAACAGGCAATCTGTCTGGAGGTAGTGGTTGCGATCATCAGTTTCTTGCTGGTAAATGGTAAAATTGTAATTTTTCAAAAGAATTTGACGTCTACTCTTTCTAACCATAAAATTTCAATAACTCTATGAGCTACGAGATGTCATGTCTCTATGCACCGAAAGACGGAAATGTTTGCTAATGTCAATTCAAGAATTTTCCCGAAATCCTCAGAAAAATTCAAATTGTCAGGAAAAATGCAGTAAGCAAGTAAGCTGAAGTGAATAAATTCATTGTTAGTTTTGACATATCAAATTGAACTTTCATGTTTTGAAAAGTAGGTGAAGGTGGTTGATCTCTGTTTCAAAATGTGTACCAATTAATGTCAGAAAGTATTGAATATCGACATGCTTAAAGGGCACTTACGGGCTTAGCATCCTTATAAATCAGATGTTCTAATTGCACCAAGCCTGCTGTGGTGGAAATATTTTCCCAAACCGCCACAGAAATATCCAATGGATTCCTGATCCTCACTTCTGTAATCTGAAAAATATTACCCATAGTGTATGAATATGGTTTTGCAGCTTAGATTTCATGCGACTTAGAACTAAAAAGGAGATAATATTCAAAAGAATTCACATTATACGTAAAAAATTGACAATCGAAGGATGATGGAAATATGAGAAAATATACCTAGGATATCATTTGAAAATCAAAAAAATGGTTCATTTCCGGTCTAACCGGAAATCCTTACGACAAATTATCTAGGTCAAATTATGTGCAATGTAGTAAATACATAGATTTTTTGTCACTTTTTTGTAATAAAATTACTTGTATACAGGGAGTTTCATTGGTAAATGAACAAAAGGTAACCTGAGCTAGAGCTATCCTGGGCGAGTCCAAAAAACTGATATATGATAGGTCTAATCAATTCCATAACTGAGATACAGGGTGGTTCATGTATTCACCAAAAAATTCAATTGCCCATAACTTTTGAACCAACCGATATTTTCAGTTGATACTTGAAACCTTTCACAGGTCGATCGATTCACATTCAAATTCTTGAAAAATTCCAGGTCCGTATTTGAAAAATATGGGACTTATTCCAAACTGAGATTCAACACCTTGTATATTCGAATTTTGGGATTCGATTGAGATATTTGGAAAGAGCAGAAAATTTTCTTTAGGGTTCGGTAGATTTCATTGTCCCGCACGTCATTTTGCCCAAAGAAAGTATCAGGGAAAGATTCAATTGAATATTGGAATTCCACTAAATTCTCCGAAATATTGTACATTTTGATCAAATTGAATTTTTATCGTCCTACTGATTGCAAATTCGTATTTTATAATATTCTGAGGAATCATTTCAATGTATTTCCGGAAGAACATTATTGATTGAGAAAAATTTATTTCAAGTCAACAACGATGAACACTCAACGTGCTTTACAGAATGTTTTTGGATGTAACACCGTTTTTCTCAATAGACATACTTTTCCTCTTCAAAATATGTCTGATACTTTTTTGATCATGCCTGCCTTTTTAAGTATTTTATTACAGTTGACTTCGATATCTCCTCACTTCTTTTTTCAGGTGAATATCCTAAATATCCCAAATAACTTCACATGAAATGATCAACAGGATTGAATTCTGGTGATCTAGCGGACCAGGAATGCAGTCCACCTCTGCCTTTCCACAGATGTATGTATGTATTTCCATGCATTCTGGGTTTCTGTGAAACCCCTCAGAAGCTACTTAAAGCTTGTGCGAGTTAGAATGATGGGTGTGTTCTGTGTAGAGGCTTTGTTACTGTGTCCCGACGCCATCTTAGGCACAGCACTGTTAATTGTTTACCCAACAGTGAATGGTTCGGCGAGTTCTCCATACCAGAAAATTTATCAGTTCGAGATAAAATTTTTCCAATTTGATTGCAATGAACCAGTTTTCCACGGAATTATTGGAATTCCAACATTAAAATGGATCTTTCCGTGAAGCTTTCTCTGAGCAAAATCGAGTGCGAGACAATGAAATCTATTAAATCCCTCTAATAATCTGGCACCTTTTTATTGGAATCTTCGGAAGAGCGGCTTTCTTTCGATTAAAAGGTGGATTATCATTAATTTAGAGATGTTAAAAAAAAAGATATAATTTGTAGGTATCGGCTCGTTGCACGAAGAACGAGACTTTATGTGTTGGATAATTTTTCCAGGGGATTCTCTAGTAATCAAAATAAAACGAATCTGACTAATTTTCGATAATATAATAACAAAAAAAAAATAAGATCGATTCTTTACACGAGTATAACAATAAAGTTTTCAAAAGTTTTGTGTCCAAATCACAATCATTCACTTGAAATTGATCAATTCGATAACTTACAACAACTGATTTCTCACTTTACGATTATACCTAAAAATAACAAAAAAAACTTATTCTTGGGAGGATTCGGGACTCTGGACTGATTGAAATTTGAATCTCAGAAGTACTCATGCAAATCGGAAAAATCTGATCTTTTTACTCTGCCTTTTTCTAATGCTGGTTTTCTCCACTAAATCCACAAAGCGATCCTTTCCCTTCGCCCATCTTACACCGTTTTCTTGTACGCACTTCCGTCTCGGTTTCGCGATATTCCGACGAGTACGTGACTTTAAAATACAAAATTCCACTTTAATTAACCCTTTTCACTACTATTCCCGGAATAGCTAAATACGAAACAGGTCTTCGTTTAAGACCTAACACTTTAGCTACCTATTATTCTCAAGAAATCCGCTTGAGACTTAAACTCTTACTGTGAAATTTCTTATTTCACACCAAAAAAAAACCGAGCAAGCCGAACTTCGCGGTCACTACTCGCGAGCACGTCGAAAAACCTTTTCTGTTCTTTTTCCGAACACTACTGACTACTTTCGATAATTGTAACACCGAATGTGAATTTTTCTCTCCACCTTTTTGGGAGGTACCTTATTCAAAGATTGCCTCCTTCCAGGAGAATCTTTGTTTTTACCCTCCTATTGACCAATAAGATTCCTTTTTTAAAGGTTCTTCGTCTTTGTAGGAGTATCTGAAAAAGATGCCAGTTGGCCTTTTCAAGTCCCACGGTTCTAAATACCCTTTTTGACCCATAATGATAAATAATACCTTCGTATGTTTTTCTTAAGTGTGAAAGTGTTAGTTTTCATGAGCTTGAAGATCATAAACTCTAATAAATCCCCAATTTTTATTTATAATAAACCATTCGAAAATGACCGTTTTCGAATGTTTATGCCGACAGGGTCAACATTTTAATTTTTGTTACAGTTTGATTTCTATGCGTCTCGTAGTTAAATAAACAACTGGGCTGTGACCGGATTTGTTTTTATGCGTGATGATTGAAGGGTAGCTCCGAAATACGATAACGTAGCTGTGGACCCGATATGCATTCCTCGGATACGGTGCCGTATTCAGAGGTTTCAGTATTGAATTGTTAAATGAGGAAATTACCAATTTCCTCATTTATTACACCCCATAGAAAATTTTCTGTTCTTTTCAAATATCTCAATCAAATCCTAAAATTCCAATATACAGGGTGTTGAATCTCAGTTTGGAAGAAGTCCGATATTTTTTAAATACGGTCCTGGAATTTTTCGATAATTTAAATATTAATCGATGGACTTGTGGCATTTTATCATATGTTCCAAGTATCAACTGAATATATCGGTTGGTTTAAAAGTGATGAGATATTGAAATTTTCGGTGAATACATGGACCAGTTTGTATCTCGATTACGAAATTGATTAGACCTATCATACAGCGGTTTTTTAGACTCGCCTAGGGTAGCTTTAGCTCAGGTTACCGTATGTTCATTTACCAATGAAACACCCTGTACATGAGTTTATCTAGATGTTATTGAGCGGTTAACGGAAGAGCGGCTTTTCGTCGACCTAAAAAATATAATCTCTCTCCAGTTCGGTGAGAGTGTGGGTAAGGCTTGTTGCACGAAGAACAAGTGTTTTTCTTATAGAGGGACAATTGAAACTATCGAAATAGCTTACATAAATAATATCTATTTTCCAAAATGCAACAAAAACAAAAAAATCAATATAACCAATCGTTCATACGTTTTTATATCAGACTGACTAATACAATTCATACACAGAAAAACCTACTAACTTGATTAAGATGAGAGATTTCAAAATTTTTGGACTCAAACTCTCTGAAAAAAATTGAAAAGCTTTGTTCTTCTGTTATCCTCCTTTTGTAGGAATGATCCTAGTTCTCTGAAATATCACACCCGAAACGTATAACTCAAATTTCGCAACAAATACTCTTTTTTTTCAATCGCGCTTCCCGACTCGAAAATGATAATTGATTTATTTTTTAAATCCCTTGTCCGAAAAACCTTACTACTTTAGTTTTTAACTCCGCGAAACTCCCATTCAAGTCTCCAATTAAAAAAAAAAGCTCCGTGTACCTTTTTGTACTTTTTTCGAACAATCTGGAAGACTTTTCCGTACCGTATCCCGTTCCGTTGTACCTGTTTGTACTTTCCCGAGTAACCTACAGGACTTTTCCGTTACGCGACCCCAGATCTACTGAATGACTCCTTAGGAATCGAATTTACTTTTCACCTTCTGTTAGGTGGTCTTTCATACGTTAAATTTTGGCATTTACATTAAGATTTTTTTAAATCATTGTTTATTTTATTCCGGAACGACTATAATCTTGAAACTATGGAACTAAAATTAAGTTTAGGTAATCAAGAATTTACCTTGTATTGTTCAGGTGGTAGAAGATCATCGTCCAGTACCAGAATCCTGAACCTTATTTTGTCCCCGGGCTTGTACATTGTGCGATCGAGCCCAACGAATGTGTGTTTTTTATTTGGATAAACCAGGACAGGGTCCTGATTGTGCGAACCATAAACGATGCCGTCCAATTGAACTTGAACTTTAACACTGACATATTGCGGTGTGGTCTTGTTGTGTGAGGGCACTGTCACATGGAAGCAGCTATATTCTGTAAGGAATGATCATGAAATATAATACTTTATTCAATCGGGGGATTCCTGAATTCATCAATGAGAATCAAAGAAAGCAAAACTACTGTAAAAACACGTGTGGCACTCGAGGACTACCGCGGTAAAGCTATCGCATATAGCATCTATTCAAAAATAAGAAGATAATATTGTTGATTTAAATTTTTTTTTCATTTATCTTACATTCATTCAGGAATGTTCATCATTGAAACTATAGGTTTATGGTAACTGAAATAAGAAACATAAGTTTGAGACTTAATGTCTTCTAAATATCTGGAAAATACCGCGTCGATAGTGGTCCCATATTTTGTGGTGGATTCTTGTGGATCATTATTCATTTTTAAATTCAATTTTTCCGAAAGAAAAATTGTCAACCGCTATGATTTTTCATCAGCGAAGTTAATGTTGAAATCGCGCGCCAAGATAAGTGGAAATTTATTACCATTTGTACCAAGTATTTTCGACCCTTCTTCAGTGTACTCCAGTAAAGTGCGATGAATAAAATGCCTACCTCGTCCAATTTCGGATTCGGAGAAATGTAAATTGCTACTATGACTATGTGTTGGCCATTTCTGAGTTTGCATAAGCATGCACAAATATCTCCAACAAATGAGCGTCTAACATTAACATCGCTAACGTCTTCAATATTTATTTCAATATTCGGAATCATAATATAAGTAACATTATAACTATTCTGATAAATAGCTACCCCACCTTTTGGAACAGTATCTCGTTTGAATTGAACAATACAATTGAAATTAGGTATTTCAATCGGATTATCACGCCTCATGCATGTTTCGGTAAGAAGTAACACATTTG
The DNA here is from genome assembly GCA_038502775.1 of Hippodamia convergens. NCBI lineage: Eukaryota > Metazoa > Arthropoda > Insecta > Coleoptera > Coccinellidae > Hippodamia > Hippodamia convergens. The sequence continues at coordinate 88,523,990 of CM076607.1, read as the reverse complement.
TTTGTCTCGTAACTGAATCTTGTAAATCGTATTTATGACTATGTAGACTTTGGCAATTGAAAGTCATTATTGAAATGCCATTTCTATTACTAATGAAATTTAAGACACAGCTATCGTCTGAACACTATTTAAAGACAGTCTTTTGATTTCTTGCAACAAAGATGCAGTCGATGCAGCTTGCCTTCGATTATGATAAAACTTAAATGCAGAATCATCATTTTTTGTAGTAATATACAATTTTTCAATATTAGTCACCCGAGAGAATGCAATATAGACGAGGTCCTGAGAATGTGATTTACTATACTCATATACTATTTCATTAAAAGTTCCACCTTGGGACTCATGTATAGTTAGAGCAAGAGCTGAAGTTAATGGAAAATGTTTGCGTTTTGCTATACATTTTCTATCTGATGTTAATGAAATATTTGCCGTTCGTAATTCAATGGGAACAGCATTTGCACTGCTAGAGTGCCTGCACGCATCCGTCTAGTCGCAAGCACCCAAACACCGTGCCGAAGTCTGCCGAACTGAACCGACGATACACGGCTGTGTTAGGTTTTTTCGTTACGGAATTTCTACATTCGGTCGCCGCGTTCAAAGTCTGAGATAAAAGCTATACAACAGCTTAAAAGTTGCAAAATGGGCTAGTATTCCAACACGAATGCGAAATTCGAAATTTTTGAAATTTAATTATCGGACGGAGAATTGTTAGAATATTGCAATCGAGGTCTGTTTGTATATTCTGTTCTTGGATTAATTGACAAATTAAATCTGGATTTGAATATTTGTTCAGTCTCCTGCAATTACTACTGGACTACTTGAAGCAGTGCTGTAATGATTACAGAAATGTTTTCAGTTATATTTTTCGTTTTGTGGTTGTCAACACTGACTTCCGGCGTAACAGTCATACCAACTGCCAAGATGTAATACAAAAGTCGCTAGGATGTATAATCTGAATTTTTCATTGAATTTCGAGAGTATTTCACAAACTTCGTTGAACTGGATAAAATATCGTTACAGAAGGCAATTCCAGCACTCATGGAATAAGAGGCCATTCTGAAATTTGTTTTAGGATATACTATTCTTTTTTCTTTTTTTCTCTGTCTAGTTTTCTGAAATACTGTCGAAATTTCATGAATCATTCAGATTATATATCCTAGTGACTTTTGTATTGTATATCTTGGCAGTTGGTGTGACTGTTACGAAAATTGACAGATTATACGGAATTTGAATTGACATGTGTTGAAAATTGATAGGATCGAAAGTCAGTATTGACAACCACAAAACGAAAAATATCACTGAAAACAATGTAGTAATGAGTTCATTACAGCACTACTTTTAGTACTGTATTGAACTCATAACGATACTGAAGGAGAGAAATAACTATTACATGCTATTTATGCGCCTACCTAGTTCTATTATTTTGTCGGTGTAATGGTGAACATCCCTATATTTGATGTCAACCTTTATCCTTGAAGGTGGGGTAGCACCATGTAGTGTGAGACACACCAATTGTTTTCTCCCAGATATCAGTCTCTGCGGGATGGTGAACAAGAATCCAGGATCACCCAGTCTTAGATCCATTACCTCTCTGAAAATAACAGAAATTTGGGTAATTATAAAGTTTCCTGCCCAGTTGTATTTTTTTTGTATTTTTATTTTGTGATCTTGAGGTAGGGAAAATGAACCAAACCTAACCTGAATGCGGATCGATGTTTTATTTTTTTATCAAATTTTTTTTTAATTTAAAAAAATTTTTTTTCAACTTTTGGAAGGGAAAATTAACCTAACTTAACCTAACATAACCTAACCTTGTTAAACTAAACTATATAGACTATATATAAGACTATATCATAGCCGTATCCGAGGTAAATGGAGTATATTTATGAGTTTCATTTATTTTTTTTTCTGGAAAATTACTGCCTCCCCAGAGCTGTAATTGAGACTGTAGTATCAGAAAGTCCTTTAGATTCACTATGCAAAATATTTTTAAAATCGGTGAAGGGGCTATAAAATTCATAATAACCCTTCTTTTTTTTTATTTTATATCAATTTTTGTCGGAAGGTCGAGGATTTTTATGTATTTAGTTGAAGGCCATTTAAATTCATGAAAGTGATTAACAAAAAGTGAACCTGTTACTAAAAAATCTTAAAAGGACTGCTCGGCAACACTTTGTTTTCAACTTTGAAGATCTTTTGAAAAAAAAAGTATGGAACTTATTCTGCAGACAATTTCAAATTTTTTAACGACACTTCCTATTAAATAGGCAAAAATTGATTCATGTTGAATATGAATTATAAAAATACTGCTCTGTTTTTTCTTCTTTCATTTTGCTCTCACTCGTAATAGAATATTCTCTATTTCAGTATCGTAATGAGTTCAATGCAGTACTAAAAGTTGTGATGGAATGAACTCATTACTGCATTGTTTTCAGTTACATTTTTCGTTTTGTAGTTGTCAGTATTGACCTCCGATCCTCTCAATTGTCGAATCAAATCAATTAAAATTCCATAATATGTCAAATTTCGTAAGTCGCACCAACTGAGAATATACAATACAAAAGTAACTAATCTGCCTTTTTCATTGATTTTTGAGAGTATTTCACAAAATTTGACTGAAACAGGGAAAACTTCTCGTTGCAGAAGGTAATTCCAACACTCATGATTTCGCATTCATGTTGGAATAGAAGCTCATTCTGCAAAGAAAGAGAGAGTGTTGGAATTGCCTTCTGCAACGAGTATTAGATGATATTTTCTCTATTTCACTCAAGTTTTGTGAAATACTCTCGACATTCATATAAAAATTCAGATTATACATTCTAGTGACTTTGTGTTGTATCTTGGCAGTTGGTGTGATTGTTACGAAATTTGACAGATTACGGAAATTAAATCGACGTCTTTTGAAAATTGATAGGATCGGAAGTCAGTGTTGACAACAACAAAACGAAAAATATATCTGAAAACAATGCTGGAATGCGTTGATTATAGCACTACTTTTAGTGCTGTAACGAACTCATTACGATACTGAAATAGAGAAAAAGTCTAATATTTGTCTTGCCAATTCTGAGACATTGAATTTCATTGAAATCAATGAAATATAAGATAAAAATGCATCCTAGTGACTTATGTATTGTATCTTGGCTATTGGTGTGACTCACGAAATTTGACAGATTACGGAATTTGAATTGATTTGATTTGAAAACTGATATGATTGGGGATCAGTACTTACAACCACAAAACGAAAAATATAACAGAAAACAATGCTGAAATGAGTTCATCACTTTTATTACTGTAATGAACTCATTACAATACTGAAATAGAGAAAGACAATCAAAATGGGGCTTCTAATTCTAATAGCATAAGCAAAATTTAGGTTCATATACATATAGGATTTCCTAATAGACATGCTAATATTCAATCAGTCATTGACTAATTTATATCAAAACTTCCCGTGAACGTATGTATAAAAATCTTGCGACAATGATCAAATCCTGAATGCATTAAATTTATATACTCCTCCACTTTAAATACCTCAGGGATCAAAAGTTCTACTTGAGGAATCAAAAGTATTCTTTGATCCCCAAAATGCATAAACAATCTTAATTGTTCGACTCACTTAGATATCGTGACGTTGCTCGCCCCAGACCCCAATAACAATCCAAAAATTACAATTATCAGCTCCGAAATTGCCATATTCGCACCAATCACTCATTGATAAAATTCGAATTCTCACTACTTTCCAACGATGAATGGGATCGAAAATGACTTGAGCACATCCGTTGCATTCTGCTCCTTATCGTAAACTGCACGTTTAAAAAATTAACTGTGACCTTTGCCAGATAAATTGTTTTTTCGTAATAAAGGATGCCTTATTATTCCAGATGATAAGGAGCTGCATACAGGAAATAATACAGTACGGGCAATTTACGAATGCACGCAGTGTTTACTACAATTCTAAAGCGCCGTTCTTGTTCGAATTTGTTTCGGTGTGGAGAAGATTGCAACATTGAATGAATACAATGTGTGCCTTCATTCAATAAGTTCAAAGCGAACCGCTGTGAATGGAATCCAAGCTGGATTAGCTTCAAAGCTGTGAAGAGTTTGCCCGAAAAAGATGAAATAACCGAAACGATTATAAACTGCTCCACAAGAGTTAGGGATATCGTATTTAATCGTTTTGAAATGTATCTAGTCTTCCAGAAAATCACTGTAAAATCATTCAAAACTCAATAACAACTTGAATCGATCCAATAAAAATCAGTAAGAGACATTTCGTCAATCTGTTCGCCTTTTTTCTGAAGTTTGGTTCTTTGCATATGCTTCATGAATGATTTTGAAATGGAGTCAGTTTATCAACGGCTTCGATTTGAAACGAGTTTTCTGAAAATGCCAAGACGTAAATTAACAAATGCTGAGGCTACTAGGGCATTCGGAATGCTACAGGGTGGCCTAACTCAGGTTGTTGTAGCGGAAAGGCTCCAAGTCAGCCGAAGTGTGATATCTCCACTTTGGAAAAGGTTCAGGGAGACAGGTTCCATGTTGGAAAGACCAAGGCTTGGTATGCGACGAAAAACAACAACTGCCTAGGATCGTTTCATTACCGCTTCGGCGAGAAGAAAGCCTACATCTACGTGTAAAATGCTACGGAACACTATTCAAAATGCAGATGGGGGTCGAAGTTTCCATCGAAACCATCAGACGACGTTTGAGCGAGGTGAATCTAGGTTCTAGACGTCCATTAAGAGGAGTTCCATTAACACGTGACCATAAGCGTCAAAGACTGGAATGGGTAAGGCAACATAACAATTGGAACGATCAATGGTGTAGTGTGCTTTTCACTGATGAATCCAGATATGGACGATTTTCAGATTCTTGAAGAATAAGGGTATGGACAATCCCACGCATATCCCGTAATCGTCGCTATGTCCAAAAAGTCCATCCATTCCGAGGGGGTAGTTTTATGGTATGGGCCGGGATATGTTTCAACGGGCGCACAGATCTACAAATTTGTCCTGGGAATATGACCGCCTTACACTATAGGCAGTAGGCAGCATGTCATTGACAATGTTTTGCCAAATTTTCACGCTGCTATTGGTGAAACTTTTCAATTTCTAGACGATAACGCTAGACCGTACCATGCAGCCATAGTTGAAAATGCGCGCGAGGAGACATTTACCAATACCTCCGCACTCACCAGATTTGAATTGCATAGAACAGGCATAGGATATGCTCAAAAGAAGATTAGATGATCATCAACCTACCCCAGAATCCTTAAATGATCTGAGAGAGCTTCTGCCCCGTTTCTCTGGAACCAAATTCCTCAAGAAATGTTCAACAACCTCGTGTGTAGTATGCAAAGAAGATGTCAAGCTGTTATTGATGCCCGTGGAGGCCATTCATTGTATGGATAGTCTAAAAATGCTTGAATTCTCTGGGAATAAAATTTCGTTATTTTAGTCGATTTTTCTTAACCACCCTGTATACGCTGCAGACCTAGAGGCTAAAATTAATTTTATTTCGTGCAACTTGAAATCATATTAATATATCCTCACAATTATCATCATAAAATCTCATTCAAACTATATTTTTTCGCAATTTAAGTCAATATCCCTAACTCATGAGGAGCAGTATATATTTGACTCGCTGATATAGTTATTATTTCTCATTATTATTGAACTCATTACAGCATTGTTTTCAGTTATAGTGGTTGTCAGTACTGACCTCAGATTCTCTCAATTTTCAAATCAAATCAATTCAATTCCGTAATCTGTCAAATTTCGTAAGTCACACTAACTGCCAAGATACAAAACAAAAGTCACTAATTTAAATTTATATTTGAAAATCGAGAGTATTTCACAAAACTTCACTCAATAAAGAAAATATCGTCTAGTACTCGTTGCAAAAGGCAATTCCAACACTCATGCTTTCGAAAACTCGCTCCTTCGTCACTCGTTTTCGAATTTCGCATTCGTATTGGAATAGGACCTCATTCTACAACTTTTTTTAGAATATACTAGTTCCTAACAAATGTGGAAATTGATACTTTTGCGGAAGAGGTTGCAGTTGAGCGAAAAACGAGGAAACAGCTATTCATGATACAAGTACAGAAGGCATTGATGTTCTTACACGAGTTCAAAATTCAATTTGTAATGAACGAGTGTTAGATTGAGCCTTCTTTACGAGTATCATACATTATTTTCTCTCATTATTTGAATTTTTACCGAAATTAATGAAATATTTTCATAAATATCGTTTAGTGACTTGCATTGAAAAATATTGATTGGCAGAACTGTTTTCTCCCTCATAAATTTGACAGATAATAAATAAATCCGTGGTAGGAGTCCAACATGTCATCAATAAATATTATACCATGAAAACTGTGCCAAAATTGAATATTCTCGCTTATATGTGGCAGAATTTTACACAGAATTGAACAAAATCATTTTCCAAGTGTTGATCGGTATATTTGCGAAAATTTTCGGCTTTTTACATGAAGACATCACATAATTTCTTGTTCCTACTAGGGTTTTTAGAGTCATTGAAACTTTAATTTAATTTTCTTCTGATGATTCATCTGAACAATCTGTTTTCGCTGCTGATTTCTCTATTTTAGGATCGAAATGAGCTCATTACAGTACTAAAAGAAGTGCTGTAATAAACTCATTAAAGTTACATTTTTCGTTTTGTTGTTGTCAGTACTGACGTCCAATCCTAGCAATTTTCAAGTCGATTCCCTAATCTGGCAAATTTCGTAAGTCATACCATTTACCCAAGATATAATACAAAAATCACTAGGATATGAAATCTGAATTTTTATTCGAATTTCGAGAGTATTTTACAAAACTTGACTGAAATGAATGTGTAATACCTTTCCACTAAATACACGAAAATGAAAATATCAACATATCATTAATTTATGTTCGAATGGAAGAATATATCCAAATATTTGAATAAATTATCAAGAATCTGTTATAATTTGTTGAAAGCGTCACCTAAGGTTGATTAATAGAAACATTCCTCATATTCTCAAATTGGCGAGACAAAATCTAATTAATTCATACATGATATAGGTATTTAGATATACATTATGATTAGAGCATGGATACCTTGATACCTACCTGTCAAAATTTTATGATTGGCGCTACTCTTAAAATTTGGGTGCGAAAAAAACCCTAGAGACCGTTTATAAGCCCACTACCAAAGACAAAGTAGACCCACTTCCACAAGCCGGTATTCACAGGATACCTTGCGACTGCGGCAAAGTCTATATTTGAGGAACATAACGAAGTATCAATACAAGACTTAATGAGCACGAACGATGCTGTCGACTCAATCAAACAGAAAAATCTGCACTAGTAGAACATGCTCAAACAGATGGACACAATATAGTTTTCTAAATGGCAGAGGTTATTTCGAATATCAAAAGTTACTATCCTAGGATGAACATTGAAGCCATTGAGATTTATAAATATAAAGACAAAATCAACAGAAAAGATTGAATTCCCTTTGTAGATGGTGCAGGGTTGCCGGTCTTAGACAGAACCCGAATCAAACCAATACGAAGTGGGAGCGATGGGCCAATCAACATCGCACACGTAAACTCATGTCCTCCCGCCGTTTACGGAGGTTATTGAACCCGGCATCAGAGTAAGAAACTTAGCAGTCGAGTCACCAAGAATCCTCTGAAGATGCCTACCGCAGATGTAGCGAAAACGTTAGGTGCAATAATGAATAATATACAACGGCCAATAAGAACGGAACACTTTCTCAATGTCATTATATGCTGTCGAGAAAGCCTCAAACTACTTAAAACCGTTATTATTGCCTTATGCAAAATCGGCGGCCAAAGGCAAATATAAACTTTCAGAAATTTAACTATCATAGAATAAAGCATATATTATATTCTATATTTTACGATAACATAACCTCACTTAAGTTCAATACATTTCTGTGAACTGTCAATATTTATTTTGGGTTTATCTCGAAACTAACCCTTTGAAAATTACCGAGCAGAATGAACCGGATACCTTAGAAAATGAGATAATTGCTCAAGTACTTCAATGTTTTCAGTTATGAGGAGATTGAAGTGATAGCGACAAGTCCATCATGGTTTGGAGTTACTTCTTTTTCCTACTTTGGATCACCTATTTGATAGTATCGTCTATTCTCCTATTTACAAGGGGGTTCTTGTTAACAAGAGAGAGCTTCGACTTGAACTCAACGTGCTTAACTCGCATAGAAACCCAATGCACAACTTCACATTCGTTGCAATACAATAATGGATTCAACGAAGAAACCCAGTCTTGTTCGGACGCTGAGAACTTGGAGAATATCGTGACCAATCTCGATTCGGCTTCATCGTATTGTTTACCTGCTAGGGCTAGAGTTGTTGTCGTGATTATTGATGCTTTACGTTACGATTTCACAGTTTTCGATCCGAAACTTAAAAAACCACTGCCATACCAAAATAGACTTCCAATTATCCATGAAACTCTCAATTTGGAGCCAGAGAAATCAAGACTGTTCAAATTTATCGCTGATCCCCCTACGACAACAATGCAAAGGTTGAAAGCCTTAACTACCGGTAGTTTGCCAACTTTTATAGATGTTGGTTCAAATTTTGCATCTTCTGAGATTAATGAAGATAATATTGTAGATCAGGTAAGGCTTTCGTTATAAGAATTATGAATTTTCACATCTGCTTTCCAATTCAGCTAGTTCGAAACCAAAAGAGCGTGATATTTATGGGGGATGATACTTGGGATGGTTTATATCCAGGAAGATTCAAGAGAAATTACCCTTTTCCTTCGTTCAATGTCAAGGACTTAGATACCGTGGATAGAGGAGTCAGTGACAATTTGTTTCACGAATTGAAAAGGAAAGATTGGAGTCTTCTTATTGGTCATTATTTGGGTGTAGATCATGCGGGACATAGATATGGACCAAACCATCCAGAAATGAAGAGGAAATTGGAAGAGATGAATGTTGCTATCGAGTAAGTATCGCTATCTCACACTGCTTTACCAAGAAGTTGGGTTAGGTCTACAAAAACAATTCGAATAGGATAACTTCGACAATGTTTGGATAATAATTTAAGAGGTTCACTTCTTATTAAATAAAGTATTGCATCTCTCAATAAAGTTCATATTATGAAGGATGTTTCAGAAAAAAGGGTTTCCCGTCTCTAGGACAGATAGAAAACTGAAAAATAATTGGGGTTTGTTGAGTAAAAAAATTTCAATACGCTATCCGAATTCTTAATTCTGGAGAATTTCTTTTTTCTCATGGTAGGGAAATTTGAATTTTCAGTAATGAAATTGTTGCATGCTCTGTTAATAATTCTTTTAAAAGCATTAAAAATTATTTTTTTCTGCATTCCTGAGAATTTTTTACGTTGACTTCACTAATACTCACATTGAGAACTTTAAACCAATTGTTGCTCTCTCATTACAGATGATAATTCAAGAACTTAACTCGTCTGAACTAAATATTTTCTCGATAACAGAGATTTCCAAAAATTTCACTTGACCGCTAATTATTTTCCAGTAGAAAAACCCATTCTTGAAAATCGAAGAAAAAATCGTTTTTCCTGAATATCTCGAAAAATATTCATTTTTCGATCAAAGTCTTGAACGTATCTCGAAAAATATTCATTTTGGGATAAAAGTCTTGGACGTATGCTCCTATTATTTTTTGACGAATCTTTTGAAAATGCTTCGAAAAAATGGGGTTCCAATTTGAAAAAAAACGATTTTTTGATGTTTCGTCACTTCTAACTTTGACAAAGAATTTGTGACCTCCTGTATCTTATCCTGAAAATCACGCTATCGGAAAAGAAGCATCAACCTTTCTTCTCGGAGATTCTCAAAAATGAGAATTTTTAATGAAAAAACCTCGAAATTGTCTGTATTTCAACAGAGTTCAATTTCGAGATTTTTTTTTCGTATTTCCTCATTCAAAGAGAATTTTCTCGGGAAAATTCAAACTTTTGGAATCAAAAAGACTCAGAATTTATTGAACAATCTATATATGCAATAAAAAATGGGTATTCCCATTTGAAGAACGAAAGTTGATGTCACTTCCGGAAAACCAGAAGTCCTAGAACCTTCAAAAAATACACGAGAAGTCGTCTTCTTACTTGAAGATTACCTTTAGAATTCCAATCCTGAATCTATGTCTGTCCAAAAATATTTTATAGAGTCATAGTTGTGAATAGCCCTGTATAAAAGAAAGTTGTCAAAAAGTCCTTTAAGGGATTCAGAACTATATTATGGAATTATGTGAGTAAAGCTTGTTTTACCAAAATTTAACTTAGTTCTTCAAAACCTTTTATTATAAACTGAATATCTATATTTCATTTTTAATGAACAACATTATTATAAGTTTCAAAACAAATAAGAATTTCTCAACATCTTAAAAACTAAAAACAACAAAACAACATAAATCTTGATACTTAAGAAAACTGTTAAAATATGAACCAATGAGTATTTGTGCCTTAAAATGAGTTATTTAAAAAAAAGAATTTTCTTCTATTCGCAGATATCGTATATGTTAACCCTGTACTTAATTTCGTCGCTTCCTTTCATGAGCCAATCAAGCATTTCAACGGGAATAGAAAGTAATAAGAGAGAGTTCTTATTGAAATTATATCCTATAGGAGGACAAGCGTCTCGCAGAATTATCTTGTTTGTTTCCACAGAGGGGTCTATGAGTTCTATCTCATACTCATACTGTAGATGTTTTCCTCCGTAACAAAATACACAATAATTGATTGACTTTTTCTCTACCGCGCACAAATTCAATAAAAATATCTTATCTTCGTGAAGAAACATATGCTGTTCCAATTTCTGAGAAAGCTTGTAGGTATAACACCTTGCAATGTCCCTGAATATATGCTCTTCATCTAAATGTTCCGGCAATTCGAGGGTTCTACCGTACCATTCACAAATATCTAAAATGCAGCTCCTTATCGCAAGGTAACAAAAAGGTTCATGCTCCTTTACCTTGGATATTGTACCAATGTATGAACAACCATCTTTTCTGTAGACGCAAGGACCGGCAACAACTGAACACAGTTTTTCCAGAGTGAAATTTCTTCCTCCTGAAAATTGGTTTTATGAAGCAAAAATAACATTATAGTCCAGTCAAAATCGACACACAAAATCACTAAATTGGAAAAACATGATGAATCCCTGATTTTTTTAGTATGTTGTTTGGACCTACTAGGGCTATGTATACTCAAGTTCGCAACTCTCAAAAAGTTGTGGAAAAATTTGTACTCACCAAAAACCACGAAATTTTTGAACTTGTTTCAGATTCTGCTCTATATCTCTTGATCCATCCATTTTACGACAAAAACTATTGTATATTGCTTTCAAGAGCATTGAATTTGTGACAAATTAAGCCAAACTTGAGCTCTGTAGGTCAATTAATTGCCGAATTACGGCACTTTGAAAATAGGTCAGTTGTTACATACATTTATTAAAAATCGTACATTAATAACCTTTATTAAAAATCGTACATTAATATTGACATTACTGTAACCAAGACATCTATGATTATGTATCATTTCTGAAAAAATGCGATTTTATCCTGTATGGGTTTTTTAAGATTTTGAAAAAACCACAAGGCCTATAGTCCTTGCTTTGAGCTTATTTTGAAGCTAATTGAATTGCCTACAAATTATATTCCACAAGATCTACTCATAAGGTCAATGGTTTTGATGCAATCTCGATCCAAAAAGATGTAAAACAAAAAATTTAACAATAGGCCTATTTTAAAAGTGTCGTAATTCCACAATTTATTGACTTACAGATCTTAATTTGTCACAAATTTAATGCTCTTGAAAACAGTATATAAAAGTTTTTGTCAAAAAATGGATGGATTAAGAGATATAGAGCATAATCTGAAACAAGTCCAAAAATTTCGCGGTTTTTGGTGTGTAAAAATTTTTCCACAACTTTCTGAGAGTTGCAAACTTGTATGAATTGCTCTAACGAATCCTAAAAACATACTAAAAAATCAGAGATACATAATATTTTCACAATTCATTGTCGATTTTGACTGGCTTATTATTTGCAAAACTTCTTATAAACTGAAGTTTTTTGAAGTAACACTAAAGAAAAAATTAAATTTAAGATTTCAAATTGAAAACAAAGCTTAACATAGCATTTTTCTCAATGAGGTTGGAGTACTTTTCTCTTCAATTTGAAATCTGACAGAATAGCGATACAAATGAATCACAAACCTAATATTTCCCCTCTACAAACAGAACACTCTAAAATCTTGTTCCTGCACCTGCTACACATGTTATGGCCTTCCGAACATGTGTATATCGGAGGTCCCATCAGTTCAGTACATATGGGACATTCTAACTCGAGCAGTAATCTCGTGGTTAATTCAGCATCTTCCGATGGTTTTATTTGAGGTATTCCAATGTCCAGCGTCTTAACGGAGGTCAATTTCAATGTTCCCTTAGGTACGATCGAAATTGATACACTTATTTCATCGTATTTTTCCAGTAAATGATTTATGGTAGTTATTGGAATTGTTAGGTTGTATTCGGGAGATATTCTCGTGCTTGGCGAAAGGTATTCAAGTTTATCGCCTTCGAAAACTATAGGTTCTTCATCTCCAGCCGAGAAAGAAATTTGGTACTTATTTTCTAGGCAACGTTTGAAATACATATCGCTCATTATCCAGCATCGGAAACTGTTGTTCTCTATTCTATGTTCAAATATGATTATTAATATATTTTCTTTCATCTCGGAAAACAGGACCTTGTTCCCTAATTCTCGAGTTAGAGTAAACGTTAAATCATCTTTGAAGAATTTTCTGTGCTCAGTCCGTATATGGTCGGAAAGCTGCGTATATTCACCGATCCATGTACACCACTCGTAAAATTTCTCGTGAAATAATGGGCAAGAAACTGTGGTCACCCTGAATAAACAGGTTTCTTCGTGCATAAAAGCAACATCCCCAGTTAATTCCGCCAGGCAGCCCTGACTTCTGTACGCACAGGGAAAAACCAGGGTTTTCGCAATAACTTCGAACATAATTTGCCGTTCGAATGTTTCTTCGGCGAAATCTTCTTTAACGTCTTGACATCTTCCACAAACAATTCCGAAAGTTGGATTATAATGAATTGGTATTGCTGATAACGGGAAACTACAAACGCTACACTGCAGAAAGATATTTTCTGTATTTACTCCGTAAGAGCTCATTATTCAAATTTTTTAATGTGCCCTTTTTAACTCGTTTTGATTTGCGACTTGGAATGGAACATAGATGACAATTTAGCGGGAACGGCGTTTTTAAAATTCTCCTTGTCACAGAACAAAATTTGACAGTTAACAGTGTTACCAAGATTCTAATTATAAATTTTTTTTTCAGAAAATTGATAAAGAATTTGGAAGATGATATGATTCTTTATGTATTAGGCGACCATGGAATGACAACAACAGGTAAGCGAATAAAAATAGCTGAAAGAATTGAGACCTGGATACCTCTTTTGCTCGAAAAAGTGTTCCACTGAATTTATTCGCGATATGCAGCACCCAAGAAGTGAAATAACTCCGAGACAAAAATTTATGAAATATTTGAGACCGAAGAGTATATTTAAAAAAAAACAAGTTGCAGAATGGGTTACAACAGGAATGAGAAATTCGGAAATAAGTGACGAAGGAGCGAGTTTTCGAATGCATGAGTATTAGAATTGCCTTCTGCAACTAGTTTCAGACAATATTTTCTCTATTTCAGTCAATTTTTGTGAAATACTGTCGAAATTCAAATAAAAATTCAGATTTTACATCCTAGTGACTTTTGTATTGTTGACTTGGCAGTTGGTGTGACTGTTACGAAATTTGACAGATTACGGAATTTTTGTGTTGAAAATTTAAAGGATCGGAAGTCACAAAACGAAAAATATAACTGAAAACAATGCTGCAATGAGTTCATTACAGCACTGCACCCTTAACGATACTGAAATAGAGAAAATTTGTTTCTCTACATTTCATTCGTTTCCTACATTTCACTGTCATTTCCAGTAAACCACTGAAAACTATTCTTATTAAATCGACAAATGCGCAAGTCGGTGTTTCAAATTATTCTATTATAGTTCATATATGAATTGATTCTCAATGAAAATCTATACAAAATCCGCAAATATCTCGGAATCTTTTTGGAAGACAGCTTCATTAGACAAAAGTTATAACATAATTTTCTTACAGGAGATCATGGTGGAGAAACAGACAATGAAGTTGGTTCAGCTCTCTACGTTTACTCTAAAATACCGTTTGCATCTTCCCAAAGTGTCGAAACGACCAAGCAAGTGAATATAGTGCCAACATTAGCAACTGCACTTGGCGTACCTATACCTTTTCCGAACTTGGGCTCGGTGCTTCATGAAGCTCTACCCATGCTGAATCACTCCTCAATATCCCAATGGAAAATCTCACTCTTCTCGACTTGGTCAAACGTCGAACAAGTCATTGAATATCTCCGTCAATACTCGAAGAATTCAGAGATATTTGAAACTAAGAAGTTGGAGAAAATTTTCGAAAATTACGACGAATTGAAGAGAAAAATTTCGAATGTTTACAATGAAGAATCTTTCGAAGAGTTCCATTCTAAATGTGTTGAATTTATAACGGAAATTCGAAATATGTGTGAAGATATTTGGATTCAGTTCGATGCGTTCTCTATTTCCAGGGGATTATTGTTACTTTTTTTGACCCTGTTCTTCATGTTTATCATTGTTGACGGCGTCCCTGCTAATTATTTGAGAGAATTATTCGTCAGTTCATTTTTGATGTGTTCTTATGTAGCGTGTTTTAGTGCTGTTGTTATTTCTGCTGCATTGTATTACTTCGAAATTGTCTCTTCTTTGGAGTCCTCTATATTTTTTTCAACTGGCGTTATTTCTCAATTTATGCTAGCAATGTTGATTGTTCAAAATTGGGATACGATCAGTTCGACATGGCATTCGAAAGGTAAATGCAACAAATTGATTTCCTTCGCTGGTCGATTGATTTTAGCTTTCAACCTGATTAGTTTATTCTCGAATAGTTTTATCGAAGAGGAATCTTCTTGTCTTTTGTTTCTTTTAACAACGTTCTCCGTTATCGGCTTGATGAGTTTTTGCAACAACATAACCAAAGAAAAAAATTCCTCTAAATGGGTCAAATATAAATTCCTTCTATTCTCGATTGTTATCACTGTTCTATTGAGATTATCTGTGAATTTTTGGAAGTGTAGGGAAGAACAAGGGTCTTGCTTCGTAAGAAGCAGTGCTACGAATAAGGAGTCTTCGAAATCGGAGTGGGCTATGGCTTTAGGTTCTCTAGCACTTTTCGTCACCATCACGAAAACCTGGCTTAAAAATTGTGGTAGTTTGAATGATTTTTCGTTCTCTGTAACTCTAGCGAAGTATGCTCCTACCGTTATGGTTGTTTGCACTGGGGGGTACTGGGTTTTAAACCGCTTCCCCACCAATTTCAGACATCCCACGAATTCAACTTGGAGAGTGGACCATTTAGTGTGGATGGTGTACGCTACGTCGCTTATTGGAATATCAAGTACAATCTTACAGCCGTTATTAGTTTATGTCCTACCTCGTAAGTCTAACCTGACAGTTTCAACAGACTCTGATATCATACCGCAGCTATTTAAAAACATGAAGGTGTTAATAGAAGATAAAGAAAAGGCCAAAAACGACATACCGATCATTTACGGACTGGGAACGATTTTCAGTACCGCTTTTATCGCAATCACAGTGTATCTAACCATCCTTGTGGGACTTATTCTTGGCGACACAGTAGCGCCATCTGTTGTTGTATTGTTCCTGACTGCCGTGTTCTTGTTGACTGTCATATCTCTGCTGAGAATCGATAAAGCAGCAAGTATTGGTAAGTATTTTCCGTAAATTAGAACATTTTGTCGCTTTGAATCATTCAACTCTTTCACATTTTTCTCTAAATCAAGAATTTATGGAGAAAAAACTCTCATTTGATTTTCTTCCACATTACTTTGGAAAGAATAAGTCATAAAGCCAATCTGCCAGTTTTTTAAACTTTCCTCAAAATTTAATGATTCATTAAAATTCTCATCCTCCATTAAACATCGTATCCATGGCTACGGTCACTAGAATATTCTATACAATGGAGGATTGAAATTTAAATGAATCATTAAAGTTCATGAAACTGGCAGCAAGAGGAGCAGAATTTTTTAATGTTTCATGCTTATTGATCAAAATTTATTTTTTCTCTTTGAATTATTAAAACAATGTACAGCATATCCCAAATTGCCTGATTTTGACTGTTTTAGGTATTTCTGGACTAGATAGGTAAAAACTTTGAAAGGTGTCCTGGGCTCGATTTTCGTGAGAACACCATTAGTGAAAACCGTTTTACGATATTTAAATTTTTTTTTTAAATTTTGATATATTATCGATTTTGAAAATGTGCCATAATTTTCTTATTTACGAAAATATTTTGAAACGATTTCAACTTTCTAGAAGCACTTTTTCACCGGAAATAAGAAACTATATTAAATTTTTGGTAATTATCAAGTACCTTGCCATCTCGTAGTTTTTGATTTCCGATAATTTTATGTGGTTTTTAGGGTGAATTTCAGTAGTTTTTTTTATGACAATTCTACGGGATGGAGAGTGAATATAGGGGTGCTGGATGGGTAATAAAAACGTTAGTGAAAGTCTATTTTCGGATTAATTTTAACTGTTTAAAAGGAAAAAATCATTGGGGTCATTGACCTTGAAACTAAAATTAAAAAATTTTTTTTATTTTGAAAATTTTTGATAATTTTTCAAGATTTTCGAAGTTTTTTTGAGAATTTTTCAAAATTCCCAAAAATCGATAAATAAAAATGTAGAAGAATGAACTGAAGAATTATTTAAGAAAAACAAGGTAAAGATAAAAAAAAATTAAAATAATGTCGTATTCCCACTGAAAAAGGGCTTGTTGAAAGTTTTTATCTTTTTGAGATATTTTCGAAAATGAAAAAGTTATGGCACATATTCGAAATTGAAAAAATTTTGTTATATCTCCAAAACAAATGACGATATCGTGAAACGATTTTCACTACTGGTGTTTTCGCGAAAATCGGGCCCAGGACTCCTTTCAACGTTTTTACCTATCTAGTCTAGAAGTACCAGAAACAGCCAAAATCAAGCAATTTGGGATACCCTGTACTGTGTCCCAAATTGGGTGAGACTGCACTGTATCTCAGCTATTATTGAAGATAGAGACATGTGATTTTCGCGACCCTGTGTCACTTTTTTGTAAAACTTTCAAATCCACAAACAGAAATATTCCAACAACTTTTGTTTCTGAAATACACTTTTTGGAGAAGTTATTATTTTTCGGGCCCTGTGTGATATAGATAAACAATGAAAACTGCTTTTAATAGATTATTTCACGAAGAAGTCAGTGGCGTAGTTATTATTATTTTTTTACAGAGCACTGTTTCAGAGATTGAGCAAAAACTCGAAAATTTTCAGATAGAACTTCATATGTTTTAACGTCAAATTTTTGCAATTATTTTTCTGAATACATTGATGTATCACAACCTAACCTCTGATGAATGTCAGCGTCAAAAATCAGTAGAATCCATATTATGTTTGTTTTTCGATAGTAGGCCATGAATTCTCTCACACATTAATTTAATTATTACTTTTTTAAAACGCCATGTGACTTAAACCTATTCATTTTATTATATTCAATCATAAACTCAAAATATTACTCTTCAACGTGAACTTGAAAATGTTGGGAATGGAACAAATTTTAATTATTAATATTCAACTTTTATTCATGTCTTACTATTGAAAAAAAAAACAAACATAAATATGGATTTTTCTGATTTTTGAAATTCATTGAAAATTAGGTTGTGATACATCAATGTACTCAGAAAAATAATTGCAGAAATTTGACGTTAAAATATACAGGGCGTTCTATCTGAAAAATTCTAAGTTTGTGCTCAATCTTTGTATCAGTGCTCTGAAATTTTTTTTAACTACGCCACTGACTTCTACGTGAAATAATCTATCAAAAGCAGTTTTCATTTTTTTACTATCTCATACAAGGCTCGAGAAATAATAACATCTCCCAAAAGTGCACATTTTCGTTTTCACCTTGTATTTCAGAAACTTAAGTAGTTTGAATATATCAGTTTGTGGATTTGAAAGTTTTACAAAAAAGTGACACAGGGTCGCGAAAACCGCATGTCTCTATCTTCAATAATATCTGAGATACAGTGCAGTCTCACCCAATTTGGTACACAGTGTACTATTAGTTCAGGAAATTTTTCATTTAATGATGAAATATTCAATTTCAGATGACCTCTTCGAGCTGCCTAATATCTCGATACTGATTTGGGTTATAGCGTCTCACTACTTCTTTTATGGGACCGGCCACCAACCAGCTTGGTCCAACATTGATTGGAATGCAGCTTTCATCGGCACCTCTGGGGTTTTATCCCATAAGTTTATTCAAGGCGCGCTAATAGTACTGAACGTTTTTTGTTCCTACATTGTTTTCGGATTCCTTTTACCGATGTTGGTCATTGCACCTTTTACTTTGTTCATCATGATGCCTTCGGTTTTGAACAGGAACAAGGAACTGTGCAAGGACCTTCTTAATCAAGGGGAGTTGTTGCTGTTTGAGAAACGAGAGAATATGTTGACATTGGTGGTTGTGGCCAGCTGTAAATACCTAGCCTGTCATGGAATAAGGGTAATTGAATTTTAACATGTTCATGTTTTAATTTGGTTAGGAATTATAAATGTTCGTCTTGCTCTTGGTTATTGCCCTTCAGGAATAAGCACTAATGACCAACTTGTGCTTGAGTACAGTAATCTGACATTTAACCTCACTTTATAACAATTATAACCTCAACCAAAACCCTGCTCCAAAGTATGGTAAACGTTGAAGGGCTCATTCATATGATAATAACCAACAATGACCAGAGCACTTGAATGCTGTAAGTAGGTTATTGTTGGTTATTACCAATGATGATCAGGTTACTTGCTTGAAATCGAGTATAAGCTAAGGCACGGCCGCGGCCTGCAATATTTAACAGGCCAGAATGTTGCTTTCAAATGCGACGTTGCCGGAACCCCCAAAAAGGGTTGTACCAGGCTCAGAGTGTTACGATTTTGCACTTGCAGTTGTTTTGAAGCGTAACATGTGATATAGTTCGCATCAGAAATTCGACTAGGAAACGTGTAAAAAGGTTTGTGTTTTTTTTCGTGTTCGTGTGATCGGTTTTTCAATCAATAAATAAAGTGAAAATAAGTGTTGCAGTTGCAAGAACAGCTTGTATCGGGTTTGTGATTGCATTTTTCGAATTTTAGTGTTCATATCTGGAAGGATTATCAACAGGAAGGTTTTTCATTTTAATATTTATTAAAATTTCATTTGTAACTATGCCTCTTACTTGTGCAGTGCCCGGTTGCAAAAGCAACTATAAATCTACTAATGAGAAGGTGTCCGTATTTAGATTTCCGAAAGATCCCGCGAGGATAAGAAATTGGCTTAACGCAGTAGTTTTAAAGTCAACGATGACAGTGTAGTTTTTATAAAACATTTCGTAGATTCCCATATTTTGAGAAATGACTCTTATCCAACCGCCGAAGGTTCAGTTATTACCCGAAAAATTCCTAAATTAACTGATGATGCAATTCCTTCAATTTTTTCAAATCAACCTAGGTACATGACGTCTTCAGTTACTCCGAAAAGATCCTGAGGAACGGAGACAAAAATTAGTTGTTGATCCTGAGGAACGGAGACAAAAATTAGTTGTCCATTATTACATCGATTGGGACAAACAAGATCAGATCGATTCATTTTCCGACTTTTGTTGTCATTTCAAAGACAATGTAATTTTCAACTTCTTTTCCAACGTTAAAGAAAATGACTTTCTTCAGTTCCACAATATAAAATTTGAGGGGGCATTTCCGGAAATATCATCGGGTTTTAAGATCTTGAGTAATTTGAGAATCGAAGTCGTATTTAGAGACGAAGTAAACATACTTATTTCTAATTTTAAGTGGTTATTAGGTGACAGGTATATTTGTGACTTTTTTCCTCATTTGATGTTCATTCACCTACTTGTGGAACTCAACAGCTACCTCCTCGTGGTGAGTTCTGGATTATTTGCGATAAAATATTAAGAAATTATTCGCAGATGAACGAAATGCTGTTTTGTTTTCCTCTTTTTTTTCTTCTGCAATTCGCACTGTTTTCGAAATAATTTCAAATTTATTTCAGTTCACAATGAAATAAAGAACTATAGGGAGGAACACAAAACAGCATTTCGTTTATCTGCGAATAATTTCTTAATATTTTATCGCAAATAATCCAGAAAGAACCACGAGGAGGTAGCTGTTATATTGAGTTCCACAAGATTACAATCAGAATGGAAATTATTCTACTTTAAAGTGACCATTTTTTTCTAACCTGAAACCAGGACAATACGAATTTTGGCAAACGAAATTTTAAAAATTTCATAAATTCTTTTTCAAAATATGCAATTGCGATTGCTACTGTTTATGTTTAACTGTTTTTCTGTGATTTTTAATGTCGCTTTTCTCACTTCTTGCAAAAAAATATACTTTAAATTATCACGCACTTTCTTCGTTTTGCCGCCATGCATATGGTATTATTGGTATTGTAGGTAAAGCAACGATTGGACTTCGAATGTCAACGATTCTTGACTAATTGAACTGAAACGTAAAACCAGACCCACCTTCTGCTTGTATGCAACACACGACATGTAAGGTTATAACATGGGATTGAAACGCAAGGTTGCACATTCAAGTTTTTGTTTTTTCATTTTGAGGTCTAATCTAAAACCAGTAAACTTCGCGTACTGGTTGTGTTCAATAACTAACCAGGACTTATGCCAAAAAAACAGTACTGTACTGGTAAAATCAGTACGAATGGTCACCTTATTCTACTTTCTGAAGCGAATAAAATAAGTGAACGAACATGAAAAGAGGAAAAAAATGTATTAATTCGCTATCGGAAACGATTACATTCCGACTGCTGATCTTTAAATAAAAAATAAATCTTATAAAACAGAAATTCAACAAGAATAAGCTCTGAATTAATAAAAACTATGAATTCAATCCTAAAAAAGGTTATATAAAACCAAAAATAAACTCTGAATAAATAAAAACAATTCTGATAACTAACGGCTAAAAGTTAGTAATTTCCTGACTGAAAGAGCAGTTCTTGAGATTCACTAACCATTATAATTATATATATATATATATATATATATATATATATATATTATATATATATATAATTATTAAGGAAGATAATACCCAAAATTTGGGAAAATTTGCTCAAGATAATTTCAGAAGGCTGCTGACATGGTGAAAATTTGTCGGGATAAACATCTCGAGTACGCTGGAAATATGTCATAAATAAACATTTCATAAACGTTATATTGAACAGTCATTTTCCTTAACGTTGGAAAAGAAGTGGGAGATTGCCTTGTCTTTGAAATGACAACAAAGGTCTGAAAATGAATCGATCTGATCTTGTTTGTCCCAATCTGTGTAAAAATTGTCATAATGGACAACTAATTTTTGTCTCCGTTCCTCAGTATCAGTTCTTTTTGGAGCAATTGAAGACGTCATGTAACTAGGATGATTTGGAAAAATTGAAGGAAATGCATCATCAGTTAATTTAGGACTTTTCCCGGTATATTTATAACTGAACCTTATACGGTTGGATAAGAGTTATTTTACATAATATGAGAATTTACAAAATGTTTTATACAAACTACACTGTCTTCGTGGATTTCACAACTACTTTCTCTAAGAGTTGCGTTAAGTCATTTTCTTCTCCTCGCAGAATCTTTCGGAAATCTGAATACCTACCCTTTCTTTTCTCATTAGTAGATTTACAGTTGCTTTTGCAACCGGGCACTCCACAAGTACGAGGCGTAGTACGCAAATCGAAGATTTCCAAATGAAATTTTAATAAATATCAGAATGAAAAACCTTCATGTTGATAATTCTGCCAGATATGAAACTCAAAGTCGAAAAGTTCAATATCAAATCCGATACACACTGATCTTGCAACTGCAACTTATTTTCACTTTATTTATTAATTAAAAAACCAATCACACGCACACAGCGAAAAAACACAAACCTTTTTACATGATTCCCGGTCGAATTTTTGATTTTACGCTTCCACCTTCCACACAGAATTGCAACCTGTAACTGCAAGGTCGTACCACCCTGAGTCAGGACCCCAACCCCCTGTGAACACTCCGGCAACGTCGCATTTTAAAGGAACATTCTGGCCTGTTAAATATCGTAGGCCGCGGATGAGGATGTTATAATAATAGTTTTGACAAATGTCAAAGGTTACTGAAGCTTAAACGTCAATTATTCTTTGAGGTTAGGTTTTTCCTTTACAACTTTCAATCATTCACAAATGGAATTATAGAAATCATCAGTCTTATAACATAGGATTTTTTGTTTCAGGTTTTCGCCACCATGCTAGCTAGTACAATCCATTGTCGCCACCTAATGGTTTGGAAAATTTTTGCTCCGAAATTTATATTTGAGGCACTCGCGATGTTCGTTACCTTAGCATCAGTGATGGTTGGTTACTTGGTGTTAGTACGTATAACTTTCATGCTCGAAAAACTCATTGACAAACTGAATAAGCACAAAAGTTGATCTCTGCTAAATCAATCTACCTCCTTCCAATAATTTTTGCATAAGAATAAGTTTATTCTGAACTATTTAAACAAGAACAATTGTTACCATGAAAGCAATACAGCCTAATGAGACACTGTAATACTCATAGATAATAAGAAATTATGTTTTTCATTTCATCTGTCGAATATTCAACAAAAAAATTGATTTTGTGCAACTTCAAGGTTCAATTTCATTAAAAAGGTAATTGCTACTGATGGAATGGACTGAGGTAAAAGTTGTTAAAGCTCTCAAATTAAATGTAATATCTAGTCAACCAACCAACAATTCTGTATCGACTGTAATTGAAGTACTAATCCAGTTTAGTTCTAAGAAAGTATAACAAGTTTTCTTACAATTGTTTAAGGATGCGAAAAACTCCAAATCTTTGTAGTTTCTTGATTGTTTGACCTTTTTTGTTATGATTATTCAGTATTTGAGATTTTATTCAAAAACAAATATAAAATATCCCCAATTTCAGTCTTTTCTCCGTCATAAACTAATTTCTCGATTCAGTTCCTTTTTTTTCTCAACCCCAGTTGTAAGTTTTCAATTGGCCAGCCTGGATATCAAGAGGTACAAGACTATTCTTCGGGATAATAAAAAAAGGTACAATTTAAAATATTTAGTATTTAAAATTACAATTAACTATATAAGATACTTTCTTTCTAAAATTCTTTGAAAACCACCAAAGAGAAGATTAATTTTTTTGTCTTTTATGCCGCTTAAACTTACACCTGATGGTTTTCTTTACTCTCCAATCTATTCTGAATCTCGTAAGTTTAATCGAACCCTGCATTAAATCTTTAAACTCAGTCTCATATCACCCATGACTGATAATTTGCTACCCAAGCTGTCAAATCGGCCCAATCTGGGAATTTGGATAAGAACTTAGAGAAGTCTGGAGTCGTTCTGAACTTCTTAGGATGTACATAATTTCCCGCCACAGCTATGTCCATCGTTGGACCTGTATGATTTTCAGGCACCTCGATGTCGAAAACAGCATTCAGCGGAGTTACTTCTTTGCCACAAACGTACACGAAGAAATAGTATGGCCGATCGTTCCAAAAAACGTCATCGTCCACTTTGTCTAAAAGGCTCGTTTTGTGCAGACTCAAGTTTTTCTTGGGGGATAAATAAAACATGATCCGATCAGGACCTAGGAAAAAAACAGTGCATTACTGAAATGGTAGTTTGGTTGGTACTTGTCAACAAATAATTAACGGTTTATTTGACCTACCTGAGATTGTTAGGTTATATCTGAGTATCGTTGGTGAAATTTGTGTTTTTGAATGAACCTTCAAGTTCACTGGATCGGGAATAATTGGTGCAGATGCGGGAACCCAAGTACTGTATCTTCTAAAAAAATTATGTTCATTTGATTTTGGGAAGATAAACAATTTCTTTCATTAAAAATTATTGAATAGTTCTGATAACTTTCAATCGGTGAGAAAATATAGAATTGCAATTATTTTACATCACCTCCGACAATTATTCAATTCATTTTGGCTCCCTTTAAGCCATTTTTGACTTCCATCAAAAAAGTTTCTAAAATAGACTAAAGGCCGGTTATTAACTTATCTGTAATGTGTCAAGTAGCCTTACTCACAACAGATATATTCACATGCAATTTCGTTCACTTGAACATCATACAAGAGTTGAATAACAAAATAGTATATTCTAAAACAAGTTGCAGAATGGGCTCCTTTTCCAACACAAATGCTCTATTTCAGTAAAGTTTTGTGGAATTATCTTGAAATTCAAATGAAATTTCAGATTGTACATCCTAGTGACTTTTCAATTGTATCTTGGCAGTTGGTGTGACTGTTACGAAAATTGACAGATTACAGAATTTGAATTGACGTTTCTTGAACATAATATAGGATCGGAAATCAGGGTGGACAACCACAAAACGAAAAATATCACTGAAAACAATGCTATGAGTTCATTACAGCACTACTTTTACTACTGTAATGAACTAATCCCATCAAAAGTACTACAACGTGAGCCAATGAATCGAATAAAACAATCATCAACAATGGATAAGTTGTTCTTACGCCTAAAAAAGTTATCACAAGCATAATCATGCTCCAAATTAATCAGATAACTTGAGCTTGTATGAAGCAATTTGCATTTTCGGGGATGTGCTGCAAAAAGCAAGGTATTGGATATTGTCTGTTACTTATAACACGTTGGAAACAATGAGTCTCAACTATTTTTGAAATTTAGTTAAAGTTAAGTTAGATGAGGTTAGGAACTCAATAAAACGCCCCTTATAAACAAATGTTAGTATCATCCAGTGGTCCTACATTCTGAAACAAATTGCAGAATGGGCTTCTATTTCGACACAAAAGCGAAATTCGAAAATGAAGGAGCGATACTTTCTCTATTTCAGTCAAGTTATGTGAAATACTCTCGAAATTCAATGAAAAATTCAGATTATACATCCTAGTGAATTTTGTGTTGTATCTTGGCAGTTGGTATGACTGTTACAAAATTTGACATATTATGGAATTTGAATTGACGTGTGTTGAAAATTCATAGGATCAGAAGTCAGTAATGACAACCAAAAAAACGGAAAATATAGCTGAAAACAATGCTGTAATGAGTTCATTATAGCACTACTTTTAGTACTGCAATGAACAACTATTTACGATACTGAAATAAAAAAAAATTATTTACTTACACAACTTCACACATTTTAGGATGTGCCAAAGGTAATCCGCATAAGAGAAAATTGTTGCAGTCCGACTCTAAGTCAGCAGTCCTTTTCAAATCGTCCACGTATTTCGCAACACTTCTTGGCGAATTCCTATCCATGTTGAGAAAGAAATATCCGGAATCTTTTTTAATTATTCCACCATCTTCTCCATGAAAAACCCTCTGGCTATGCTGAAACGCAACGAACACAACAGTTCAAAATTCTTTCACTATTTTAACCCTTAAATGCACTATGTTGCCATTTGGCAACATACCAATTTTCAGCTTGTACCTTCAATACAGAAAACTATTTATTCGTTTTTTCACTATGTTGTCGTATGGCAATACAGTGCTGGCCTGTAATTATAGCCGCGGCTTGTCTCTAGTGTTCTGCGACTTGAAAATCGCGAAAACTGTGAAGACATTCACGCATGCGTTGAAGTTTGAGTGATTCGTAGTTATTTGAAAGTGCGAAAAATGTGGTGTTGCTCTTTGCCTGAGTTAAAACAATAATTGTTTCAAAAATTTCGATAACCACTGATCCCTATGTTTTCATGTTCATGTTTTATTTAAACCAAATTTGTGCAATGTAGCCATCTGGCAGCAAAACGAACTTCTTCACATAGTAAATGAAATTTTATAGTTGGAATTTTTTTATTATTTTTCTGTTATTTCCCACTTATTCACGAGGTGAATCCGCTATTCGGGACTCAAAAATAAAAAATCGTGCATTTAAGGGTTAAAAATGAATTATACCATTATCCAGAATCTTTGGGGTGTCGGAGATTCATAGTTTCCAGAATATGGGAATCCCAAGGGTGTGAAGACAATGACCAAACATATGGCAAACATCGCTGCCAGGATTTTATAGAAATTCTTCGGTTTATTCATTGTTGAGATTAGGAAAAACTGAAATGATAAATTCAATTGAAATTGTTATGATGGAAGTATAATACAGTTTAAATTTTTTCACTTACGTAGGGAGTCAGAGTCAACAAGGTAGCAAAAACAGCACCAAAACCTATAATGATATCTGGTATTTTATTGCTTCCAATTCTTCCAGTTAAAGGGATGAAAAAATCAAATAATTCAATACTGATGCTCATTGAGAAAGATGTGGGTATCAGGGAAATTATTAAATAGGTTATTTTCCATTTTGAAGCTGAAACAAATCATCTGAATCAAGTTTTTCATTCATTTCAGCTCAATTAAACTGATTGAAAATTGTAATTGTTACCTGAATGTTCTAATCCCATCGAAAGGACTACAACGTACGCCAACGAATCGAATAAAACAATCATCAACAATGGATAAGTTGTTCTTAAGCCTAATAAAGTTATCACTAGCATAATCATGCTCCAAATTAATCGGATAACTTGAGCTTGTATGAAGCAATTTGCATTTTGGGAGATGTGCTGAAAAAAGCAAGGAATTAGATATTGTCCTTTACTTATTACATGTTCAAAACAATGAGTTTCAAATTATTTTTAAAATTTAGTTAAAGTTAGGTTAGATGAGGTTAGGAACTCTATAAAATGCCCTCATAAACAATGTTAGTATCATCCAGTGGTCCAAAATTTGTTTTGCTGTCTAAACCTCTGATTTTTCTGAAACAAGTTGCAGAATGGGCTTCTATTCCAACACAAAAGCGAAATTCGAAAATGAAGGAGCGATATTTTCTCTATTTCAGTCAAGTTATGTGAAATACTCTCGAAATTCAATGAAAAATTCATATTATACATCCTAGTGAATTTTTTATTGTATCTTGGCAGTTGGTGTGACTGTTACAAAAATTGACAGAATTGTTGAAAGGATGGGAATTCAGTGTTAACAACCACAAAACAAAAAATATAACTGAAAACAATGCTGTAATGATTTCATTACAGCACTGCTTTTAGTACTGTGATGAACTCATTACGATACTAAAATAGAGAAAAGATATTCTAAACACATTGACCCTATTGTTCTATATTTAAAAATATTCTGTTCAATTTTTTTTAAGATCCAGCTTTTATTGTTCTAAATTGTGAAGAGTAGTGGTATTAATTTATATTTCGGCATTATATTCTTACCATAGGTCGAATAAGTAGGAGCATTGGTGTAGAAGTTATAATGGTGGGAATTGTAAAAAGCCCCAAAACCAACCAAGGATGGCCATACCAACTCATCCCGTAACCCAATAAATCAAGGATAAATGCTAAAAATATCACTGTCAAAAAAGCCAGTAACCAACCAAAAAGAGTGACTGCCAGAATTTGGTGGAAGTAAATGATGGTGTTTGCTGTTATGCCTGTGAATGGACAGAAAAAATCAAATTCAAACAATGGTTAATAATGTCGAAGAGATTGTGAGAAGAATTCATTGCGGTTTAGAAGCATAATTGTAGAAAAAGAAACATTTTGATTAATATTTTGAAGTCTTCCAAATAATTATAGTATATTTGTTTCAAACTCTTCTTACATCACAACAAGAAGTACTAAACAATGACTTATGACCTAAGAAGTTGATGCCAAAAACATTTAAAAAAAAGTACTAAACATGCAATTAATTTTATTTATTTGAAACATTGTATTTCAACTCACCCAAATTGAATCTGCTAAGACTCAAAAAGAAGATCAACAAAGATAGAACGAACACGCTCAAATTGAGAAAAAGAGCAGTTGTGGTACTATAAGATATAAAATAACCTCCGAACAAATCGAAAAATACAACTTTTCCAGGCTGGGCATGTTCATTGCCCAATTCAGGATTGTTTGCCATATTTTCCACAAGGGACATAACATTATCTCCCACATGTTGATAAGAACCCAGCGGTATATTATCGAATCGATCATATTTTGTATGATAGCGATAGCCATCTTTGACAAAGGCCATATCAATACCTAGAAAAAAAAATCCTAATTGTTGGAACACAGTTGTTTCACAGAGACTCATGATCATTTAAAAAATTAAAAAAGCTTAGATAAAACCACTGAATCCAGAATCATAGAATATTCTTTATTCTATGATCCAGTCTGAAACTTACCAATCATGTTCCCAAAGTCCCTAAATATCCTGAAATCAGTATCAGACGGAATCATATTAGCTTGGAATAGCTCTTCAGAAGCAGCTTGACCCCTGGGATGTGGAACTTTGCCGTAATCCTCATTCAACCAAACTTTGTTCGGTCCAGTTTGAAACATGACGATTTTTCCACCAGCACCTGCAGCTTCCAAATTGATGATGACCTTACTTTCCTTGGCCCATTTATGTTTGGTTATAAAGCCATGACTAGCTTGTAGAGCAGATTCTTCTGCACCGTTTAGGAGGAATATCACATTGTGCATTAAACGAGATTTGCGTTTTGAGTATTTCCGAAGGACTTCCAGCATAACTGCACAGTTTATTCCATCGTCACTTCCACCTTTGAATTTTAAATTATCTTATACTCATCCCTGTATATTTTGGGAAAACTCTTCCTATTTAGTATTTAAGAATGAAAGCTCACCTGGACTAGTAGGGACAGAATCAAAATGTGCATTCAACAACAAACTGTTGCTGGAATTTTGTCCGTATAATTTGATAACAACATTCTGCACATTAGCATACATGTTAATCTTTCCTGTCGGTTTAGAACCTAAGAAATAAGATCCACTAACAACTTGAACATCAAGTTCGATCTTCTGACTTGGATCTGCTTCATGAATTATATCTAAGACCTGCTTTTTCAAAAATTCTACGGTGAGTACTTCATTTTCATATGAGCCCACAACTCGAGGTCCTAGATCTGTCAAATATTTCAGATCCTCCTGAGCTCTTTCTGCTATGAATCGATCTGGATGTAGTACCTTAAATTGAAGAATCAATCAAGAACCTCTATTATTAACGCACATATGCTATTGAATAGAATTCAAATTAAACTTTGAGGGGACTTACCTCATCCTTTTTCATCAAAGGTGTAGGTAATTTCTGATCCAAAAAAAGGACAAATCTCAATAATAATAGTAAAAGAAAACAAAAGATTATGCCATAATAATAAGGTACTGTTGTTGATGGGTACTTCCGCTTTTCTTCATCTATTTCAAGATCACCTTTTGCAGATGAAGCATCTCTTGAAACACTCTTCCGGCTCCTCATTTTTAAATGATTAAATAAAAAATTTATTTCAATTTATCTCTGAATGAACTTGAGAATCCACATCATATGAAAACTGCAAGAGATAAAAGTTTGTCATTCACAATTAATATTTACTCATTGCGAAAAAATTGAGCAATGTTACAACTGAGAGAGTTTTATCCTTTATCTGTAGATTATTTCTAATTTCTATTAAAAACGTCTCGTTGATGATGTTAAACTTTGAACTTGAACCTAAAAAACAATCTTCACTTCATATAAATTCAGGTTCAATGTATTGAAATGAAATCCATCTTCAAGTGTTTTTTCAAAAATTCAGGTGAACGAAAGACAAAATACAATGTTAAAAATTATATATTTTTTTACATACACTGCTAAATTTTCAATTTAAAATAAATATCACAGAATTCTGTTATCATAAACATAACCTAATATTTTATTTTAAGTCTATGATTTTCTAGATCTACTAATGGCAACTGCTGGATCTACAAAACTTTTAAACTACTGAATGGGGGAAGTACATAGTCATAAAAAACTATATCTATGGGGAAATTCTCTGATATTCAGACTTCATTTATGAAGGATTCCAAAAGAAAATCAGACGAAATCGTTAAGTATATATTTAGAGATCTTCCATACACCATAGGTATAAATCAAATTTGGTACTGAAAATTTAAGAATGGAATAATAAAATCTACAAGTATAACAAATCTATATACACCAAAATTTTTTTATTCCATTGTAAAAAGATATTTCAAATCACCCAAGACTTGTAAATTGCAACCCAAGTAGTAAGATCCGTCCAATTGGGAAACTTTGACAAAAACACCGAAAAATTTAAAGTTTTTGTGAATTTCTTGGGATGGACATAATTTCCTACAATTGCAATATCCATAGTGATACCTTCATAGTTTTCGGGTACTTCCATATCAAAAATAGCATTTAAGGGGTTAACCTTTTTGCCACATGTATAAACGAAGAAATAGTATGGCCTGCCATTCCACAAAACCTCTTCTTTCGGCATTTCATCCAGTAAGTTCATATTAACCAGCTTGAAGGACTTCTTCGGTGAAACAAAAAACAAGGAGTGATCAGTACCTGAAATTACGAATACCAAAATGGTATTTCTAGACCAAAAGAATTAAAAACCCCTACCATGTATCGTCAAGTTGTATCGAATCAAATTTGAGGAAAGTTTAACTTTAGAATTCACCTCAAGTTTCACTTCTGGTTCAGGTAAAACTGGTGGTTCGGGAACTGGAATCCAAGTGCTGAAATTGCTGAAAAAATTTCAACTTTATCCTGAACCTTAATCAAGCATGTTCAATAAGAAATTTAATAATAAAGTTTCATTTACATGAAGTCGCCCATTTTAGGGTGAGCTATCGGCAAGCCGCACATCAAGAAATTTTTACAATCTTCTCCAATGTCATGGGCACTTTTAAGATCGTCCACATAGTTGCTGACACTTTGTGGGGAGTTCCTATCCATATTCATGAAGAAATAACCAGACTCGTTTCTGAAAACATCCCCATTTTCTCCGTGAAATACGCGTTGGCTATGCTGAAATTTCATTGAATCTCAAATTCAGTTAGTAACATTTTTCGTTTTGTAGTTGTCAACACTGACTTCCTATCCTATCATAGATATAGATGTTATCTATACCTATGGATCCTATCAATTTTCAAAACAATTCTGTAATCTGTCAATTTTCGTGACAGTCACACCAACTGCCAAGATACAATACAAAAGTCACTAGGATGTATAATCTGAATTTATATTAGAATTTCGAGAGTATTTAACCAAACTTGACTGAAATAGAGAAAATATCGTTTAATACTGGTTGCAGAAGACAATTCCAACGCCGATTCTGCAACTTGTTTTAGAATATACTATTTTCGCTCACCAAAATCCAAAACCTCTGAGGAGTTGGGGAGCCACTATCTCCAGAATAAGGAAATCTCAGCGGTGTGAATATTGAAGCCAAACAAATTCCAAATATGCACATCATGAACTTATAGAAATTGACTGGTTTCTTGAGCACTAAAATGAGGAAGAACTGAAAAATCAAACGTGTTCAAGTGAAAAATTGCAATGTTATTTCACCTGAAAAAACTTGATAACTTACATAGGGTGTTAGAATCAAGAAACCCCCAACTAATGTCCCTAGTCCAATGATCAAATCCGGCATCTTGAAATTTCCAATTCTGCCACATAGAGGAATGAAAAAACCCAAGACATCAATGAATGTGCTCATGATAATTGTTACCGGTATTATTGAAATTGTGATGTATAGAACTTTCCAGAGCCAAACTGAAAGGGAGTCAAAAAATTATAAATTCAATAGTTTAATTTGTCCCTCGTTTCATAAAATAATATACAGGATTTGGATAAAGAAGCTCACCTTTTTTTTCCAAGTGAAACAAAAGTATTAGTGTAAAAGCCAAAGTATCGAATAAAACGATCAGAAAGATGGGATGAACAGATCTTATTCCCAACAATGTTCCTACTATCAAGAGGGAAGTCCAAATCAATCTGATCATCTGGGATTGCACAAAAGAATGGGCATTCCAAGAAATACTCTAAAATCATGTAAAATAACATTAATATAAAGTCTATCAACATTTTCATTGATAATACCAACATTGAATGAATAAACTTAAAAACAAAGTAACATAATTGTTTTTCTCTATTTCAGTATTGTAATCAGTTCATTACAGTACCAAAAAGTTGTGCTGTAATGGACTCATTACAGCATAGTTTTCAGTTATATTTTTCTTTTTGTGGTTGTCAGTACTGACCTCCGATCCTATCAATTATCAAATCAATTCAAATTCCGTAATCTGTCAAATTTCGTAAGTCACACCAACTGCCAAGATACATTACAAAAGTTACTAATCTGAATATTTCATTGAATTTCTAGGGTATTTCACAAATCATGTCCGAAATAGAGAAAATATCATCTAATACTCGTTGCAGAAAGCAATTTCAACATTAATGCTTTCGAAATTTCGCATTCGTGTTGGAATACGAGCTCATTCTGCAACTTGTTTTAGAATATACTATTTTATTTATTTTTCCCATCAAAAAGTCTACCACATCTTTGGAGTTGAATTTTATATATGAATATAGTTCCTCTTTTTCGGTATTGTAATGAGTTCATTACAGCAGTAAAATCAGTGCTGCATTATTTTCAGTTATATTTATCGTTTTGTGGTTGCCAACCCTGACTTCTGATTTTCAACCATAGAGATAGTATATTCTATCTCTATGTTTTCAACACATGTCAATCATGTAATCTGTCAATTTTCGTAACAGTCACACCAACTGCCAAGATACAATACAAAAGTCACTAGAATGTATAATCTGAATTTTCCATTGGATTTCGACAGTACTTCACAAAACTTGACTGAAATAGAGAAAATACCGTCTAATACTCGTCGCAGAAGGCAATTCCAATAGGAATAGGAGCCCATTCTGCAACTTTTTTTAGAATACACTATTTAAATAATCTCTGGAAACAATTCTGTTCAGCTAGCAATGAGGTAAAAGTAAAAAAAGAATCAAACCTTAGGTTTCACAAGCAGTAAGAAAGGGGTTGAAATCAAAATAATAGGAAGTACAAAATCTCCAATCACTAACCAAGGAAAGCGATACCAACTCATACTATATCCTGAACGATCCACAATATATGCAAGTAAAACTACAGATAACACTGTGAAAAACATGCCACAAAGAGTTGCGAAGATGATTTGTAGTAAATAAACCAATGTTTTCATACTCGTTCCTAGAAAATAAGATCTAAGGAAGTTTCAAAAGATACAAGAATAATTGAGGAATGAAAAAAATTTGAACTTTATTTTACTCACCAAGATTAAACTTTCTCATACCAATCAAGAATATCACAAATGAAAAGCCAGACACGGTCAGATTCATGAAAAAAGCTGTTGAACTGCTGTAGGAAATGAAAAAAAATCCTAACACATCGTAATACACCATTTTTCCGATTATTGGATCATCGTTTGCCAATTCTGGATTGTTAGCAATTTTATCGATAAGGTTCATGACATTGTCACCTACATGCTGGTATGAACCTGCTGGAATATTATCAAAACCATCATATTTGTTATGGTAGCGATAGCTATCTTTTACGAATGCCATATCTAAACCTAAAAAAAAAACATTTGCCTTAAACTAATGCTGAGTATACTTTACTTGATATTGGTGTATTCTGGATTACGAAAAATAACAGTAGGATGTTGTTTATAGATAAATGAATGAAGAATGCCTAGATTTTGGAATATGATATACACAACTGGAAAAAATTAAGGGATAAACTCACCAACCATGTTTCCAAAATCTCTAAAAACCCTAAAATCATCATCGGAAGGAATGACATTAGCTTGAAACAACTCCTCAAGCACACTCTGTCCCTTAGGATGCGGTACACTTCCATATTCCCTGGTCAACCAAGGCCTGTTGGGCCCCGTTTGAAAAAGCGTTGCTTTACCGCCAGATCCACCAGCTTCTAAATTTATGATAACTCTGCTTTCAGCTGCCCATTTATGCTTGCTAATGAAACCGTGACTCGCTTGCAAGCCTGATTCTTCAGCCCCGTTGAAAAGGAATACAACACCGTACAAAGGCCTTGTTTTTCGCTTTGAAAATTTCCTGAGGACTTCTAACATGGCTACGCAGTTTATTCCGTCATCCCCACCACCTGCGGGAACAATTTAATGATCTACTTTTCACCCTATTTACCACTTATCCTTACCTGGGCTAGTAGGAACAGTGTCAAAGTGTGAATTCAGCAACAAACTATAGTTTGAATCTCTACCGTACAATTTGGCTACAACATTTTGTATGTCAGAGTAAATATTGATTTTTCCAATTGGTTTCGAGTCTAAAAAATATGAACCACTGGTGATTTGGACATCTACTTCAATTTGTTGGCTGGGATCAGCTTCATTTATAATATCTGTTATCCGTTTCTTCAGGAATGCAACAGATATGACTTCATTTTCATAAGAGCCCACCACTCGAGGCCCTAGGTCCGTTAGGTACTTCAAATCTTCCTTGGCCCTTTGAGCAATAAAACTGTCTGGGTAATCAACCTAAAATTCACCCAATACATAAAGATATTGAAGAATTTTTTTTTATCTCACCTCATCTTTTTTTGTTAAAAGATTGGGCAATCTGCTATCAATAAACACTACGAATCCAAACCATGCGAGTAACAGAATGAGGAATAGAATTCCATAATACCAAGGTATCCTTTCTGAAGGATACTTTGCTTTTTCCTCTTCTCTATCTATTTCAAAAGATAATGACATGTCCTTTGATTCATATTTTCTACTTCTCATCTTTATTTTCTAGGAAAAGAAATTTATTGCTCTTAGGGAGGTATAATCTTTGAACAGAATCTTTGTTAAATGCTAAGCTAACAAGATTGGATTAGCTGTAAGCAATTGATTACTATGATGTATGTGTAAAAAGTCTTATGGGAACATTATTTGTTCAAGGTTGTTATTATTATTTGACTTATTTACTTTGGATTTCCAAATAATGAAACTGTTATCTTCAAGTATGTAACATCATTTCAATTTCAATTAAAAAATATCATATTGGTGGGTGATGTCAATAAACCACATATCTTCAATTGAAATTACTTGAAAGAAAAATGATACAAAATATAACAGGATTTAACTGTTTTGGAATAAACGGAATGATTTCTAAACTGTGTTATGTAATTGTGATAAAAAAAATATAGGCTCTGTTTTTTGGTATTATATAATTTTTTAGTATTTCCCAAGTACCATCAATAAGTACAGTTCAGTATTTCTTATTTTTTTCCCAACATTTGTATACATAAATCATAAATAAAAATCACAGAATATCTATCCTTACCCAGAAGCGACAGCTCACGTATTTTTAGGGGTCAATTTTCAATGACCTTGAGTAACCACTTCCTCAAACACTAGCCAAACAAAAGTGTGCAAGTGTGCACTGAGCTCTGAGTTATACACTGCAAACAAAAAACAATTCTTCGCTTAATTTCAAAACGTTGTTATTTTCTTAAAGATTCTTGAATGGAATGAAGGTTCAGAGTAATACCAAAATATATTTCGATATAATATTACCAATTATGGTTCATTTGAACTTTTCAAATTTATATTTCGGTTGGATAGAATATTGATGTGTTAGATGAACATTGAAAATTTCAAGTAGTTTTATGACTATATGATTTCTTGTTTAACGATTGTTCATCATATTTTTGCAATGTATTTGACAGTGTGCTTTTAACGATTCAATTTTCCCTATACTTTTAATTTCAAAACGTGTCTATGCATCTAATTAGTTAAAAGAAATATCTAATTGAAAGGTTCAATATCATGACCTGATATTTATGAGATTGGAGAATAGATATTTCTCACCTTTCGGTATTTCGGAAGATCTATCTTCAAATATATATTCAAGAAGTTCATAGATTTGAAAAAAGCTTTTGATACAGTGGACACAGGAATAATGATGAATACCTTAGTTAGAAAAAATGGGATTTAGGGGAGTATGGTACAACTTGGTAAAATCACACTTGAGTGATCGAAGACATATTGCAAAGTGATATGGAGAATGTCAATACTGGTGTATCTCAGAGATCGGTCCTTGGACCATTACTGTACCTATTATATGTTCAAATTTCTGAATCTGAAATGTCATTACTTTATGTAATCAGATGACACAGCGCTTGTATTCTCTGGCCCAGGCTCAAGAGTTTGTGAACAGAATATAATTGATGATTTGGCAAAGAATTTCAAGTGGCTGTACACTAACATATTAAGTATAAATATCGATAAGACTGTATATATGACAATTAAACAAAATACCCAAAATGTGAGTGATATTACAATAAGCCTGAATGGTATCTGAAAGAGGTTACTGAGTATAAGTATTTGGGACTTGTCATCTAGTATAATCTTACCTGGAATAATCATATTGAAAATATAATGAATAAAATTACCCCCATGGCAGGTGCAATAGGAAGATGTTCCCGAGAACTCAATGATAACACTAGAAAACTACTCTATCACAGCTTTATAAAACCACATCTATTATACCTAGTTTCCTGCTGAGCTGTAGCTACAGGATATCTCATACAAATACTTCAACAGATGCAGAATAAAATTGTCAGGACAATATTTATATCAGTACCCCTATCTCACACCAACAGAACAATTATAAAAAGGAATTAAAGTTATGAATATTAAGAACATTATATTTTTTGAACAAGTCAAACTTATATACATAATAGAAAGTAAAAATCTAAAATCGAATACAAAACTAACAAAAAATAGAAATTTCCATTGATATGAAGCAGGAAAAAAAAAGTACCTAAGAAGAAACTCGGCAAGAAAAACAAAATGTTTACATTCACCTATCCGGCAGCATTCATTCGTATAATCAAGTTGATACTACCAAAAAATGTGCCGTAACCTCTGTCATTTAGCTTTTTGTTTGTGATGTATAGTTTATTAATATTACAAAATTTATTTTTAGTTGAACAGGCTGAATTATAGTATTTGGTGGGCCCTGGTGCCAGTTTTTTTTATGTTTTTTAGGTCAACAGTAAATGTTCGAAATTGAATTGAAAAATCGGTAGATATAACGAAAAATCGGTAGATAAAACGAAAAATCGGTAGATCTAACGAAAAATAGGTAGGTTCGGCAACACTGCAATTTAACAAGGAATGAAGCTGAGTTTGACAGATATACCACCAGATCTGGGACATGCGCAGGTAATTTTGTCCCCAATAAATTAGTTCGAGCTGTCGCTTCTGGGTAAGGATAGATATTCTGTGTAAAAATAATTATCATAGATGTAGATAACACCACAGAACATGAAAATACCATAGAATATAAAATTGTTCTTCTGTCTTTGCAATCTATGACAGAAATGACTTCGATTCTGTGTAGATTTTGGATGGGATTCTGTGGTTATTTAGAAATTCCTCCTGTCAATAATTTACCTATCAAAATCAAACATTACTCAAATAAAAATGTTGAAATTCTACCAATTCTTCACCCTGGTATGTCTTCTTTTGGTAGGTGATGCAGCCGCAAAAATTGCCAATGCACGTCTAGAGGTTTGTTTGAAAACAATTGTTACATTCCTTATTATTCATTAATTAATTTGTAGAGCTGTCCCAGCTGCACTTTGAACAGAAAGCCAGAAGTAAGAGCATTTGCTTACGAGGATCTGCCTAAATATGGTATAGAATTCAAGAAAATTCATGGGCACTTACCGGAACTGGTTTTTTTCGATGAAAATGAGAAGGAAGTAGAGAGACATCCCTTAGCTGATCTCAGTAGGAAGGAATGTAATGATCTTCTGTTATCAAGAGGATTCTCTTTGAAGAATGAAGATTTATAATTCAGAATAAGTCTTACCAGTTTCCACTCATTTGATGCAAAAAAAATTAGTTAGATAATTTGTTGAATCTGACTGGGTTGAGAAAGTGAATCTGAATTTAAGGAACTAATTCTTTGTTCTTGTCCATTAAATGTTCAAGCCATCACGATCAATAAAATGTATGTGATTATATACCTCATTTGTAATTTTAATACTAAAACTTATTGAAATTGATGTGTACTTAATGTTCCATTTTTTTATGCTGCACACAGTTTAAATCCACAAACATTCCAACTACTTTTGTTTCTAAAATACAGGGCGAAAATAAAAATATGCCCTTTTTGGAGATGTTATTTCTCGGGCCCTGTATAAGATAGAAAAAAAAAAATTAAAACTGCACATTAGATATTTTTACATAGAAATCAGTGGCGTTTTTTTTCAGAGCATTGTTTCTGACACCCAATTTAGGACACTAGTTTGAAATGAAATTGTAAAATATTTGTGGAAGTAAATTGGATTTTTAAATCTTTTGACCATCATCAATACAAAGAAATATAAATATTAGGAAATATTTACTTATTTATGTGTACAATAGAAATTATTCATGCAGGTTGTTTTTGCTGTTCTTTCTTGGCAGCTTCAGCTGCTGCTTGCTCTTTTTCAAATTCCGCTATGAGACTTTCAACTTCTTTACCATTCAAAATGTTTATTTTCGTTTTGTTCCCAACTCTAGTGAGCGTAGCCATTTCAACTAGAAAGAAATACGAATTTAATAAAATCAACACGAAATACGTGCGATATTACCTTTTTCTGAAGAAAGCTTAGTCATATCGAGCGTTTTGCTCAACACTTTAACTGCTAAGGCTTTCGCACTTTCCAGGGTCATTTCACCCTCTTTATACTCCTGTTTCAAGCTAGAGATCGCAGCCTGTATGAAACATTTTCTTCAGTAGTATTTTCAGAATATATCATTAGAGAGATATAATGATTAATAATCAAAATCCAAAGAACTACTTACTGCACTATTATTTCCAATACATGTAGCTTTCCACCCACTGTAATTACCACTTGGATCGGATTGGTATAGTTGATAACCGTAATGTTTATCCCAACCCATGTACAAAATCGATACACCAAAAGGTCTCTTTCCTGAAAAGTTAAACAAGACATGATATTCGAAAATGTTTTGATTTTGACAAAAAGGTCTATGCACGCACCTCCATACTGTGTGTAAGCCTGTTTCACATCGCATAACCATGACACCAATTGTTCGCACGGAATAGATTCTCCATACTGAAATAGATATCTCTGTCCTATCATCCTCAACTCGTTGGTTAAAACGTTAGCATCAGATGTAATACCAGCCACACTACAAACCATATCACTGAAAGAATTCGAGCGTTAATGTATACAGAACCCAAGGCATTGGGAAACAAAATCTTATAAGAATTTTGGGTAGGAGACAACATACTCATTCAATTGATAAATTTTTTCTGAGGTAAAGACTTCATCTAGAAGTTTGTTGGTGTTGCGTCTTTCAGCGGCTAAGAGTATTCCATCATTTGCCAAAATACCTAAACATGTACCAGCATGACTGATAGCTTCCATGGCATATTCCACTTGATACAACCGTCCTGCAACCAGAGCGTTTAGAAAAAAATAATTACCATCAGTATATGTCTTACCCTCAGGTGAAAATATAGTTGTCCTGGTATCATATCGGCGAGCCTGAAATAGTTATTTTTCTTCAGAAATAAATTGAATAAACCACCGGAAAATGACAGAGCATATTAATATAACCTGTTGTTTTACTATTATATTAAGAATAATGGAACTTTGAAAAATGATATCAATTCTTATCGAATACTTACCATTTTCACAAAATTAATCAAAATATAACTGAATGAAAATTCTTTTGATTTTTAATTGGATGTTTGACTCGATCTTATAAGAATGACTTGAAAAATTGTTGATCATCTAATTCTATGTTCTCGAAGTGATCTCCGGTTTGAAAATATGTACTCATGAAAAAGAAATGTGTTGAAAATTGGAGAATTTTTTATGAAATGTGACATAAAATTTGCAAAAATTTTAATGATTCAAAACATTAAACAACAGGGTAACGACCTGATCATTCAAAATTTTAAAATGACAAAAAGACAAGCATTTGCAGAAGAAAGTAGTTCAGAAGGGTCTCTCTGTGATATAGTTCAAATGTGTCAGTAACCCAGAGACAACAACTCGTTTGAATTTGTTATTTTCCGTTTCTCTTACTTAATTTTTAATTATAAATTTCAATGGAAAATTCCATGAAAATATCTGAGTTTGTCGTTTATTTCATTTTATGGTCAGCGGCAGTAATTTATTCAATCATATCATTCAGTCAGCAAAGTTCAAAATGTACCGTTATTGTAAATAGGTATTTCAGTATGCGAATTTTTTCAACTTGTTACTTCCAGATTTTTCAACATACCAAGATGATTATAATGATTTCAAACCTGGAAGTTTCGCGAACACTCTCAGAGATGTTGCGGATTTGGAATGGCAAACAATGCTTTATCTGTTCAAAAGAATTTGGATATGGATAGTGATTATGCTTGTTACATCAGAGAAGTTGAAGCAGAATTGCTACTATGATGTAGATTCAACTTCCCTTCTTGAATTTTTTTCAAATCGTGTTTTTTTAGGCGTTGAAAATATTCCGGATAAGTTTGTCCATCATTTTCGTACTAGTATACTTAGGACCAATAGCTTTAATTGGTATTTTAGCACAACCAATTATATTTACAATCATAACGAATATAAACTCAGGAAAAATGGTGCTGTGGATCTCTAATATGATAATCATATTAGTGATATCAATGTATAAATATATTGTCTCTAGTGAATCTTTTATGCTCAGGTATAGGCTTAACGAAAAAGAAAATTATCTTCATGTACTAGCCATTTACTGGACGAATCTCAGGTGTTTTTCATTTTTCATGGAGCAGGTTAATGAAAAAAAGGCAGTATCTCATTTGAATTCACTTTCATATTGCCTTTATCTACCTCTTCTTTTCAATGGTCCATTTATTTTCTACGCAGATTTTGAAAAAAACGAGAAAATAAGTGTAACA
This sequence comes from Hippodamia convergens, assembly GCA_038502775.1. Lineage (NCBI taxonomy): Eukaryota > Metazoa > Arthropoda > Insecta > Coleoptera > Coccinellidae > Hippodamia > Hippodamia convergens. Next base: position 88,482,922 of record CM076607.1, on the reverse strand, counting down.
GTAATGGAAAGATTGTTCACAATTTTGAAAGACTTTGTGAGGTTTATTTTTTGGATGATTTTTATAGAATTAGCCCTTCATTTCTTGTATGTCAATGCCACGTCATTTCAAATACAGGTAATTATTATTTTAAGTGAATTAGTATTTTAATTATTTCTTATGTTTTAATATTGTAGCTTGTTGAATCTTTTGATGATTGGGCATTGTATGGTTATGGCTACCTCATGGGGCAGTATTTTCATATGAAATATTTGGTGGTTTATGGTTTGAGCACAAGTGTTGCTAAATTCGAAAATATTTCTGTTCCATCTTTACCAAAATGTATTGGAAGAATACATCTATATTCAGATATGTGGAAATATTTTGATAATGGATTGTACAGATTCTTATTGAGGTATTTTTTTTCATTTTATCCAGGAAAGAGTTCAACTACAAATCTGATAAAATTTCAGGTACATATACGTTCCTATGATGAAAAGCTCTCATTTCAACAAAAAACTTCTGGCAAGTGGGGCCTGTTTCGCTTTCGTGTATATATGGCATGGTTTGGACACTTACATATTAATTTGGGTCGTTTTAAACTTCATTGGTATTGTAATCGAAAATTCAAGCACTGCCATTTATAAAGTTCATCTGGAAGGTTCCAAAATAGAGAATTACTTGGGATTGCCATGGATGCAGAGGATAACATGTTTGCTGCAAAGTTTTCTGCTTGCCATGTCTGCTATTTCAAATTTTTACTTTTTCTCTAATGTTACTATTGGAACAATTTTCGTTACTAGATTTTTAGAAAGTAAGTTCTCGAACTATTATCTCGACCATCAATAATCTAGTTGATTAAATAACTATTTTTTCTTTAACAGAGATTTTTTTTCAGCAAGCTTCACTAGCAATGTCGTTTTGATATTAGCCTTATATTGTTGCTGCCAGTTTTCTACAGAATTACGAAATGCACGTAATAAAGAGAGGAAGACTTCATTTTAAATTTTTAATATCTATGTACAAATACTTTGAGAGTGAATATACATTTCTTTTTTGTAAAACGGTTTTTATAAAAATATCCACTAGACTTTTTTGGCAAACAATAACAACTTCAATATTATTGATTTATCATATTCAAATTATCACAAATGTGTAGGATTCATAAGATTTTCACTTGGGTTTTTGAATTTTCCATTCTTTTACGCCTGTTCAATTCTAATCTTCTCATCGCTTCTTGCCTGTTCCTTTCGATAATTTCTCTTTGTTTAGCTTCTCTTATCGCTTTGGCTTGGAGTCTTTTTTTCTCTATTTCATCTGGGGAACATTTCTGAGAAGAACTATTATCATTACCTGAAAAATTTCAACAACTACACTTTTGCATTTTCGAATTGAAAAATGTTACTCACTTGAACTATTGGGTGTTATGGGTAACCTTTTCTCTTTTTCCTTTTTCTCCAGCAACCTAGCCAATGCCTCTTTGCGTTTCCTTTCAATTTTCTCCATTACATCTTTGGGTAAATCATCTGAAACATCATAATTTATAGGACCAGAATCATTTGATAATACAGGGTGTAGAAAAAACATGCGGCACAAATTTAGGGGGTTATTCCTTGGACTATTTTAAGAATATTTGTACCTTAGACGATTTTCCGAAAATCGTTTCATTTCGAAGATACAGGGGTGGATTAAAAAAAAACAATATTTATTACTTGCAAGATTTTTAATTACAAATACTGCTGAAAATGACTACCCCCAGCTATGATACATGCATCCAATCTTCTCCTCATTGACTGCCGAACTCTTTCAAAAATACCAGGGGTGTTTCTTATTGAGTTGCACCCTTCTATTATCCGATTTCTCAAATCTTCTACATTTTCTACAGCAGTTGTGTACACCAATGACTTCAAATGGCCCCATAGAAAAAAATCCAAGGGATTTAAGTCTGGCGATCGAGCAGGCCATAAGTGAGGCCCACCTCGGCCAATCCAGCGATCTTCATATGTTGCGTTCAAAAAATCACGAGCAACCAAACTAAAATGTGCTGGTGCACCATCGTGCATAAACCACATCGCAATCCTTGTTACCATTGGTACATCCTCTAAAAACCCAGGTAGTATTTCTTTCAAAAAGTGTCGATATATTTCGCCGGTAAGTCTTCCCGGTAGAAATACCGGTCCAATAAGATAGTTACCCACAATTCCAACCCAAACGTTTAATGAAAATTGATGTTGGAAACGGTCTTCAAGTGTCGCATGCGGATTTTCATCAGCCCATACATGGTTATTGTGAAAGTTCCTAATTGAATTTCTTGAGAAATTTGCTTCATCAGTAAACAGAATCAGCATCAGTAGTTGAGGGATTTGAATCAAAGTTTGCAGAAGCCATTGACAAAATGCAATACGTGGAGGAAAATCAGCAGGAATAAGTTCCTGAACGCGCTGAATGTGGTATGGATGCTAGCCCTGCCGCTTTAAAATGTTCCAAATTGTTTTGTTATTAACATTGAACGTATCTGCCAACTTTCTGGTAGAAGTACCTGGATCTTCATCTACCATGTTCAATACATTTTCTTCTAATTGTACTGTTGTTACTGTGTTTGGCCTACCTGGTCCTCCACTTCGTTTAAATGAGCCTGTTTCATTAAGGCGTTGATGGATAGTTTGGAAGGTTTTTCTATCTGGGACATAACGATTGGGAAAATGTTCACCGTACAACCGCTTAGCCTCCACCGAATTTCCATTAGCAAGTCCATACATAAAATGCATATCAGTCATCTCGGCGTTCGTATAGCGATTCATATTAGAGAACGTTACTAACAAACGTAAAATTATCAGATAAAAATACTAGAGAAAATTGAAAATGACCTTTGACAACTATCAAAAACAGTAAATGATTTATGTCATAATGGAAATGTAACCAACTACGTATGAAATCTGCTGTATCTTTTCGAAAAAAAAATAGATTTTTCTTTGCAAATCTAGCCCTGTATCTTCGAAATGAAACGATTTTCGAAAAATCGTCTAAGGTACAAATATTCTTAAAATAGGCCAAGGAATAACCCCGTAAATTTGTGCCGCATGTTTTTTCTACACCCTGTATACAGGGTTATTCACGAATATGGCTATGTAGAATATTTTTAGGAAAGACAAGTTCAGGATTGAAATTCTAAAGGTAACCTTCAAGTAAGAAGATATATTTTTTGAAGGTTCTAAGACTTCCGGAAGTGACATCATGATGATTGATTCCAAAACTTTGAATTTTCCCGAGAAATTCTCTTTAAATGAGGAAATACAAAAAAAAAATCTCAAAATTGAACTCTGTTGAAATACAGACAACTTCGAGGTTTTTTCATTAAAAGTTCTCATTTTTGAGAATCTCTGAGAAGAAAGGCTGATGCTTCTTTTCCGATAGCGTGATTTTCAGAATATCATACAGGAGATCACAAATTCTTTGTCAAAGTTAGAAGTGACGAAACATCAAAAAATCGTTTTTTTCAAATTGGAACCCCATTTTTTCGAAGTATTTTCGAAGTCTTCTTCAAAAAATAATAGGAGCATACGTCAAAGACTTTTATCCCGAAATGAATATTTTTCGAGATATTCAGGAAAAATGATTTTGTCTTCAATTTTCAATCTCATTCCGAATGTGTTTTTTTACTGGAAAATAATTAGCGGTCAAGTGAAATTTTTGGAAATCTGTTATCGAGAAAATATTTTCTTTAGTTTAGATGAGTTAAAATAGGCCAAGAATTCTCTCACACAAGCATAAAAATATTGATAAAAATTTTAATATTTTTTTGTTTTCAAATTTTCAAGTTTATGTTGAAAAGTGATAATTTGAATTTATGTTTTAGATAGGATTGAATAAAAAGTTTTAAATCACATGGCGTCTCAAGAAAGTAATTATTAAATGCATGTGTGAAATAATTCATGTCCTACTATTAAAAAATCAAACATATGGAGTTTTCTGATTTTTGAAGCTAAAATTATTAAAGATCAGCTTGCGACACATCAATGTATTCAGAAAATTATTTGCAAAAATTTGACATCAAAATATACAAGGTGTTTCATTTGAAAAATACCAAGTTTGTGCACAATCTTGAAAACAGTTCAAAAATTTTTAACTAGATCACTGACTTTTATGTGAAAATGTTGAGCAGTTTTAATTTTTTTTCTATTTTATTAGGGCCTGAGAAATAATAACGTCTACTAAAGTTAACATTTTCTTTTTCCCCCTTATTTCAGGAACAGAAATAGTTGGAATATTTCTGATTGTGGATTTATATATTTTACAATAAAGTGATAGCTGAGATACACTGCAGTCTCAACCAAAATGGGACACAGTGTACACCTCAAACTGGATATCATCATATCAATAGAAAATTTGTGAAAATTTATTTGAAAAATTTAAAAAAACTTGTATCAAAATCTAGTGATATGGCCAAATTATACCTTTTTTTTTTATAAAACAGTGGTAATTTCTCTCATTCCATTGCTTAACTTTGAAAGTGGTATTATTTGTTTTTGCATTGAAGTATCAATTTTACAGGCAGTAAAACCAGAGAAATTGAATAATCAGTAAAATTGTAAGAACCTTAATACAAGTGAAGATTTAATTAATCTTTCATCACACTATTATTTCATAAGTTTTCATGGTAAGAAATTTTTATCTATTTTTTTCATTAATTTGTCACTATTGAACAAGAACGAATTTTTTTACATTGGTATTTAAAAAGTATCTGAGCACACAAAATTGATTATCTAGAAGAAATGAAACAAGTAATCATTTTCAATGGCAGTTTTTTGGACCATTTAAAAACTGAATGTATACTTATATTTGTAAGTACAGAATAAATACAGATTAAATAATGGAATATGATGTTAAATACATTCAGGTCATTTCGCAGTGAAGATAAGATAACTACATATAAGTAGCTTCATTTCTAATTATCCTCAAAAGAGTTTTAAACTCTTACTAATCAGTTGTGACTAATGATACTCTCATTAACTGTTTTTGTTACAGAGCTGAAGATGTCACTTACTGAAAACATAAGTACTCTCAAATCAGTCAAGTTCAATAGAAAGAGAAATTTCCTATTGCAGGTAGTCAAAAGAATAAAGAGAATTCCTTTATCTTTCTCGTTTAACATCATCCTCTTCATTCAAGTAGAATTGAAAGAGTTTGATTTATGGCTTCCCATTATAAACAAAATTGCTTCCCAGGAAGCCATAAAAAGAAATATTTATATTATAGAAGAGAATGCTGATTTAAACTATATGAAAATACAGAATTTGAGTTTTTATCAGACATATTATGATCTCAATTGCCATTTTGGATTCAGTCTTGAGAATCATATAAAAAAACAAGAATACAAAATATTTCGAAATAATTGTACTCACCATTTTTTTTCATTGCTGCAGCACTTTCAAAACTAAGTGTTCTGTGAAACCCGGACTTGTTAACATTTTGGTTCCCAATTTTTGAGGAGGAATACTGTACATTAGCATCAGAAATGGTTCTTTTAAAGTTTAAGTTTCCAGTGTTTTTGTTCTGAATTTGTTTTGGTACAATTGATGTGTTTTTATCAGGGATTTGTGTCAGTAAATCAATGTCCTCATCTTCAAATTCTCTCAACACTGCATCAAAAGAATCATCAATGGATCTAGATGGGATATTTTTCTTATCATTAGGAACTTTGTTAGAAATATATTTAAACTCGGTAATTTTCAGCTGGTCTTGTGCTTGTTTACTAGAATTAGAATATTCAACGTTCTTGTTAACATCGTTCCTACACACTTTGTTATTTTCAGAATTTTGTACCGAGTTCACATTATTAAGCTTATCCTCTATCATTTGAGAACATAAAAATAATTGTTCATCACAGTCATCATTGAGCATTCCATATATTGATTCATTACCACATTCTTTGGTAGCTTGTTTTCCTCCTGGTTTCAAACAAGCTTCTATCTCTTGATTTTCAATGTGAAAATATTGTTCTTCAATGAAAGAATTTATATCGTTGTTCATATTTTCCTCCCTGAATATTTGTTCATCCACGGGTGACAACGGTAAACAATCATCTGTCCTGGCTATTTCATCCCGTAGAGCTTGTAATTCTTGCTTCAATTTTTCATAATTTTTAATGTGATCGATCTGAGATGTTTTTTTGGGAGCCACTTTCGGTGACTTGTGAATGTCTCTTTGAGTGTTTTTCAGAGCTTTGGGCCTTATATTTTTAGGAGAATCCCAATCCCACAATACATCGTTATTTTCTGGACTATAAGCATCATGATCCCAGAATCGCTGTTTTTTTGCCCCAGTCGCAGAACTGGTATTCGAAGTTGGTTTGGTATCGTTAGACCTTACAAACCTCAAAGATTTTCCTTTAGGAGTTTTGTCCATTTCTTCATCAAAGGTGAACTTTACTTCTAATACCTCACTGAATCAAACTCCGGATAAATAATTCGTTCCCGGCAATTTAAAACTTTCCCTTTCGCAACTTTGTTATGATGTCATTTCGGTAATTTGAATTGGTTAGGTTAATTTTCAATTTGACATGACAAATGTTCTTTGTTTTATTTTCAGATCCTCAGTTACAAGATATTTCATAGCAGTCATAGAGTCGCGAATTGAAAATATAGACGCCCTCTGGAGGCTAAATTACAAAACTAATGGTATTAGTACTGAAAAGTGAAAAGTAATTTTGTTCTGTTTTCTGTGGTGTTGTCTGCATTATTAGAAATATCTATAAGATGTTGTATTCAGACTTTTTCAATAATATACAGGAATTTATGGAGTTTCAGGTCAATCATTGTTTATAGTTTTTCGATGGAGAGTAGTTGTTAAATTAGATGACAGAGGGCGCTTTGGTTTGAGGTTCTACTATGAAACCTCTCTCGTAAATCAAGCAAGATAAATTTCTCAGAATTGCTTAGTCAAATATCACAAATATAAGATTCTTTCTTCAATCAGTTTCACACGGATTCTACTGTATAAGAGAATATATTGTTTAATACTGGTACAGAAGGTTTATTCTAACACTGGCTCCTTCAAAAATATGTAAACATAATATATAATAACTGATAAAAACCCAAGCAGCATAACAGGCGTATTTCTATGATAACAGGGCTGAATTTTTTCAGATGCTAGACACAAGAAAGAAATTTTGCGGTAGTGAATATGTCAAACCTAATTTTTTCATAAGATAGCTTTTGAAAGTATACCTAGTGCCTTATAAGTATGTACTTAACAAATATCTTTCGAGTACTTTGTGCATAAATTTTACTTTATAGTGTTCAAATTATATATCCGAGTGAGTCCAAGGTGTGTATCGAGCTTTCTGTAGTACATTGAAAAATAAGTAAAGTTTGATGAATAAACTCATGGACCAAACATCATATTAAGGGAGATATAACCTTCCAAAGTTGATGAAATTAAAAAATTCTCGGCATAACTTCTTATCGGTGAATGCCACCAGATTAAAATTTTGTGTATAAATTTTCCTAAATACATTTTTTTATTACACTTGTCCTTTATCTTTCTCGTTTAACATCATCCTCTTCATTCAAGTAGAATTGAAAGAGTTTGATTTATGGCTTCCCATTATAAACAAAATTGCTTCCCAGGAAGCCATAAAAAGAAATATTTATATTATAGAAGAGAATGCTGATTTAAACTATATGAAAATACAGAATTTGAGTTTTTATCAGACATATTATGATCTCAATTGCCATTTTGGATTCAGTCTTGAGAATCATATAAAAAAACAAGAATACAAAATATTTCGAAATAATTGTACTCACCATTTTTTTTCATTGCTGCAGCACTTTCAAAACTAAGTGTTCTGTGAAACCCGGACTTGTTAACATTTTGGTTCCCAATTTTTGAGGAGGAATACTGTACATTAGCATCAGAAATGGTTCTTTTAAAGTTTAAGTTTCCAGTGTTTTTGTTCTGAATTTGTTTTGGTACAATTGATGTGTTTTTATCAGGGATTTGTGTCAGTAAATCAATGTCCTCATCTTCAAATTCTCTCAACACTGCATCAAAAGAATCATCAATGGATCTAGATGGGATATTTTTCTTATCATTAGGAACTTTGTTAGAAATATATTTAAACTCGGTAATTTTCAGCTGGTCTTGTGCTTGTTTACTAGAATTAGAATATTCAACGTTCTTGTTAACATCGTTCCTACACACTTTGTTATTTTCAGAATTTTGTACCGAGTTCACATTATTAAGCTTATCCTCTATCATTTGAGAACATAAAAATAATTGTTCATCACAGTCATCATTGAGCATTCCATATATTGATTCATTACCACATTCTTTGGTAGCTTGTTTTCCTCCTGGTTTCAAACAAGCTTCTATCTCTTGATTTTCAATGTGAAAATATTGTTCTTCAATGAAAGAATTTATATCGTTGTTCATATTTTCCTCCCTGAATATTTGTTCATCCACGGGTGACAACGGTAAACAATCATCTGTCCTGGCTATTTCATCCCGTAGAGCTTGTAATTCTTGCTTCAATTTTTCATAATTTTTAATGTGATCGATCTGAGATGTTTTTTTGGGAGCCACTTTCGGTGACTTGTGAATGTCTCTTTGAGTGTTTTTCAGAGCTTTGGGCCTTATATTTTTAGGAGAATCCCAATCCCACAATACATCGTTATTTTCTGGACTATAAGCATCATGATCCCAGAATCGCTGTTTTTTTGCCCCAGTCGCAGAACTGGTATTCGAAGTTGGTTTGGTATCGTTAGACCTTACAAACCTCAAAGATTTTCCTTTAGGAGTTTTGTCCATTTCTTCATCAAAGGTGAACTTTACTTCTAATACCTCACTGAATCAAACTCCGGATAAATAATTCGTTCCCGGCAATTTAAAACTTTCCCTTTCGCAACTTTGTTATGATGTCATTTCGGTAATTTGAATTGGTTAGGTTAATTTTCAATTTGACATGACAAATGTTCTTTGTTTTATTTTCAGATCCTCAGTTACAAGATATTTCATAGCAGTCATAGAGTCGCGAATTGAAAATATAGACGCCCTCTGGAGGCTAAATTACAAAACTAATGGTATTAGTACTGAAAAGTGAAAAGTAATTTTGTTCTGTTTTCTGTGGTGTTGTCTGCATTATTAGAAATATCTATAAGATGTTGTATTCAGACTTTTTCAATAATATACAGGAATTTATGGAGTTTCAGGTCAATCATTGTTTATAGTTTTTCGATGGAGAGTAGTTGTTAAATTAGATGACAGAGGGCGCTTTGGTTTGAGGTTCTACTATAACCGATTTCAAGCGAATAACCTGGTCCTCATTGGTAATTACCAACTAGGACCAACTGCATTCAAGCGACTTCGGTCATTGTCGGTTATAATCATTTTACAAGGAATATCGCTGAAGGCTATAACCGTAGATAACCGCAGGCAGGACCGTAGATAACCGCGGTCATTACTGGTTATTCGCTTGAAATCGGTTTATGAAACCTCTCTCGTAAATCAAGCAAGATAAATTTCTCAGAATTGCTTAGTCAAATATCACAAATATAAGATTCTTTCTTCAATCAGTTTCACACGGATTCTACTGTATAAGAGAATATATTGTTTAATACTGGTACAGAAGGTTTATTCTAACACTGGCTCCTTCAAAAATATGTAAACATAATATATAATAACTGATAAAAACCCAAGCAGCATAACAGGCGTATTTCTATGATAACAGGGCTGAATTTTTTCAGATGCTAGACACAAGAAAGAAATTTTGCGGTAGTGAATATGTCAAACCTAATTTTTTCATAAGATAGCTTTTGAAAGTATACCTAGTGCCTTATAAGTATGTACTTAACAAATATCTTTCGAGTACTTTGTGCATAAATTTTACTTTATAGTGTTCAAATTATATATCCGAGTGAGTCCAAGGTGTGTATCGAGCTTTCTGTAGTACATTGAAAAATAAGTAAAGTTTGATGAATAAACTCATGGACCAAACATCATATTAAGGGAGATATAACCTTCCAAAGTTGATGAAATTAAAAAATTCTCGGCATAACTTCTTATCGGTGAATGCCACCAGATTAAAATTTTGTGTATAAATTTTCCTAAATACATTTTTTTATTACACTTGTACTGTTCTGATACTATAACCCTCAGAAAGCTTGCTGCACATTTCTGACTCACCTTGTATACAAATGTCGTCTGTTTCTTTAAAAAAATTTTTGTAATTTTTCTACATATGTTTTTTCATTGGCTATCGTGCAATTATGGCAATAAATTTATTTGATTATACTTGAAATTAGTTTCATCTTCCTCTTCATGTTAACAAGGTTTTATTAGTACCTTCAGTTAGTTGAGGAAAGTTTTCATGAAATTTGATACAGATATAAAATCCTAATCACATTTTTTTTTATGAAAACTATTTTCATAATTTATTTGTACCCCTCTTTTAAGATTGGCGAATCCAAAAATCTAAACTCCCTCTAGCGGCGAAATATCGCCCTAAGAAAACAAGTATACTTCGGAGTAATCCCGTTCAAAATACATGGTTTTTAATATAAATTAGTGATATTTTCGTTTAATATACGAAGATTGGTGTAATTATTAGGTTTTCTGAATAGTAGAATTGATACTGAGAAACTATCGAAAGGTATTTATACGAGAATTATAAGTTAACATAAGATTATTCTCAAATTCATGTGTTAAATTTTAGGTTAGGAGCTATATTGAAGCTGAGCAGAAATAAAAAGATTCATTTGAATAATATTGGCTAGTGGAATAATATTTTCATCATGAGTGAATGAATTATAATGCCCTTGATATATTGAAAAAAGAGAAGCTTGGGTGAGAAGATTGAAGATGGGAAAAATGATTGTTTTCTCTCATCATTTTAGGATTGATAATCTTGTCATAGGTCTGTAGTAAAAAATTTTGTGAATAATTCATTATATTTATTTATATATCTTTTCAGCTTCAAAATTTCAGCAAATGAAAGCTCCTGAACTTAAAGCTACTGCTGTGACTTCACGAAACTTGCGACGTAGTTAATATCCAGAAGAAATGAATAGGGCTTGTATGGCCCAACATAAATTGAGGAGAGAATCCAGGAATGATACTCTTAGGGATAAACATATAATTTCTCAATCAACAACTCAGTGTACTCATTTCCATGATTTTGAAAGTGGTGTGTAAATCAAAGAAAAAAAATGCTGCAATATTGTCTACTTTGAGTAAAGAGGAACAATATGTTGTGCATGTGCTATTCAAAATGCAATCTGTGAGATTTGAAAATGCAGAGGATGTATCTGAAGACAATGGAACAAGTGAACACTAGTGATTTGATGTGAAATTTTGTTAACGCCATTAAAAATAAGAAACAATTGAACTCCTTGACTGAATTTGCAAACACTGGGTTTGAAAGATTATGGGCAGGTTTCACAAAGCTTTAATTGTACGATTTAAAAACCTTATGTAAATTCGAACCAATTGAATCACTCGTTTTGAAATTTCAACGAATCGCATTGGCTCCAATTAATTTAACGGTGGTGCAATCAAAGTTTTGTGTAACTGACCCTATGAGTTTTCAAACAATTATTAATTTTCAAAGGTTTGTTCTATATTTATGTCAGCATTTTGTTTTAGTCATTTCACTTTGACTTGGCAATCACATACATCTCTTCTGACTTTTTGGGGTCATCTCTGGCAAATTTTCCATTGTAAACAAATATTTCATCTATAATTGATTGTTATCTTAATATTGTGTGATGAAAGATATATACAATTTCCATTTTAAAATTACAAACAAAACACAAATAAAGACTGGAAAAAATTTCAGAATCGTTTATTCATTTTGCAACATATGATTGAAGAAATGATTAAATGAAATGTTCTCAACCAAATTTTTTTCGTAATCTTCATGAAAGGGAGCACCCACTTTCAAAAATGATTTGGGAAAACTTTAATAAGCAATGAAGTCGTATGTTTCCAAATTCAACGGATTCATCTGAACCTGTGTGCAGCACGAATGATTCTGCTTCAATTGGATATCACTTCGAGGTAGTACCATTCATTTACAAATTCTGCAGAATCTCATGGATCTAGGAAATACTTTCAAATATATTATTCTACGTCATTTGAGTAATCCCAACAAGTGTAAAACATATTTATTTGACCAAAATAATTGTTCTTACAAGTAATTTAAATATCTTTGCATATAATTTTTTCATCATTCGTGGTGAAAACGAGTTGTTCTTCTGAATTCGCCACACTTAATGTACAATCAGAAATGCATCAACTCACACTAACATCTCAAAAAGCCTTGAAATCACTCTTAAAATGAAAATCTATTCATTTATTTCACAAAATGATATAAATATCCCGTTGTCTCTCAAAAATTTACAAAAAAACCCCTAGCGCCACTCAGGCTGGTGGCTAAATTTCGAACCTAGAAAACAAGTATTTACAGCGCCCTCAACGGTAGTTGGATTCGCCAATACTCCTACTATTTTATTTATTATATTAATCATTTAAAGTAAGGAACATCAATTTACTTCAAATTAAGATAATATTAGGAAAGTATCTTGCTTAGGGCCAGTTTCATAATAAACCCCTTAAAGTAACTTTAGTAAAAGCCGACTTTAAAAGTCCACCCGATTTCATAATGAAATTAAATGGGACTTTACGTAAAGGCGACTTTAGGTGAAATGTTGTATGTTGGCATAACTGAAATCGTTTCATTTGACCTAAAATGGACAGTTGCAGTTGTATTTAACCACAGCCATCTTAAAATTGAAGGAGGTTATGTTATTTTCATGTCATGTGGATATGACGTTCAGGTTCAAATTTGAAATATACAACTAGAAATTTGGGGGAAAATACCAATCCCAAACTGAATATTACAAAAAAAAAAATGGAATTGATGATTGTGGCTGACAAAAGGGAGCATTGCCTCAGATTAACATCATTAGATTCAGAAATCGAAATAGGAAAAAAAATTGAATAAACATAATCTTTGAATAAGCATTTATTTTCATCAGCTTAATATAGCAAAATATATACCATAACATTCTTCGTATGATACTATAGTATCATACGATACTATCATCACTAGTATCATACGATACTATAGAGCCAGGGGAAAAAACCTCAGCTGAAAAAACCCGTCTCCCCATGAAAAAAATAAAATAAAATTGTTGTATCTGAATATTCTATATAGAAGGACATCACGACTATCGGAAGGGCTCTTCGGAGGAAGGATTTTCAAACATAAACCCCAACCTGAAAAGAAAAAAAGACTGAACAGCGAGAGAATTCAAATTAAAACCGATTTCAAGCGAATAACCAGTAATGACCGCGGTTATCTAAGGTCCTGCCTGCGGTTATCTACGGTTATAGTCTTCAGGGATATTCCTTGTAAAATGATTATAACCTACAATGACCGAAGTCGCTTGAATGCAGTTGGTCCTAGTTGGTAATTACCAATGAGGACCAGGTTATTCGCTTGAAATCGGTTTATACTAAATCAAATTGATCTAAAATTTTCAACCCATTGCAAAAATGAGTTCGATATATTGTGTAGGGCTCTAATACCATCTTGGAATTTATAAATCGAACAATTATTAATTAGGTGTTCAACTGTTTCCTCTGATTCACCACATTCACAATTAGGACTATCAACTGAATTCCACTTGAAAAGCATGCTGTTGGTACGACCAAGACCTGTTCTTATTCGATTAAGAAGGGACCATATTCTCCTGGGAAGGTTAAAACCAGGAACTTTATTCGATGGATCAGATATTAGATCGGATTTCCAGATTTCCTTGTAGCTGAAGTTCGAATTCAGAAAGTTATTCGACCAAATAGGTTTATGGGATTTCAGTCTTGGAATTCTAATTTCTGGAACGTAGGAAAGTAAATAGCAAAATGACCTGTTATGATTGAATTTTAACATGTTTCCCATTGACTGAATCAGCAAAAAAATTTTAATTATCACCTAATTCCTTTTCAAAATTATTGATTGGAAACATGTCATTGAAATCACTTGTGTGAACTGCATGTTTACCATGAGCCGTATGGTGTCTAATTGTAGTCTCATTTCGAAATTGGAAATCTATACGTTTCCATACTCTCATTTTTGTATTCTCATTCCACTTGTGAAAGTCGATTTTGAATTTCGAAATAAAACACAACATAACTAACCTCAAATGAGTTGACAGTTTGAACACGAGAGGTTAGGAATTCAGGGCTAAAGGATACTTTAGCTGCTAAAGTCCCGAATTTGGGCCTTTAAATATAAAGTGGCTTTAAGAAAGTTAAATGTGTTATGAAACCGAAATATTGAACTTGAAGGAGCTTTAAAATTAAAGGGACTTTAAAACTGATTATGAAACTGGCCCTTAAAGATATTCATAAATAAGAAACGGAGTGTTTCAGCAAACTCAATGTCTACAGAGGGCGCAACCTACCCTTGAATCGTCTTATAATTTATGGATTAAACGAACTTACCTGTAAGTGAAGTTCAATCCAAATTATACGGAACGTCTCGTCCGAATAGATCACATTTGTAGTATACTCGTTTCTGCGAGTAGCTAGCCACAATTTTTAAAGAATAAGAAAAAATTCTATGGTCCTCCTGCTCGTATCCCGTTCTTGTGCCCTCTAACGCCATTATTTTTTAAAGCTATCTTATGTTGCTCGCGGGAAATACAAATTCTAGGATTTGTGGGTAGGGAGGGCTGTGATCTATTCGGACGAGACGTTCCGTATAATTTGGATTGAACTTCACTTACAGGTAAGTTCGTTTAATCCATAAATTATACTGCACGTCTCGTCCTCTAGATCACATTTGTAGTCGATGTTTAAAGAATATGCAACATAAGATTTTCTCAATGAATACACCAATACTTAAAATATATATTTATAGTAAATGCCAGTCTCACACTATTTACTAGTATTGAGGACTGACTTTGCAAACGATTTTTTTTCGTTTAATGGTCTATTATAGAACCTGGCGAAGGTTTCAGAACTTGCCGTCCATCCTGCAGTTTTTCTTATTAGGTCCAGACCGATTCCTTGCCTCAAAGCTGCTGATGTAGAGGCGTGCCTTGTTGAATGAGCGCTGAAAATGCTCACGTCTAAACCACTTTTCCTCAGCGTATTCTTGATCCACCTACTCAGAGTTTGACTTGTGACCCCGTTATACGGCCTCTTGAAGGAGATGAATAGCCTCTTTGATTTTCTTAGGAGTTTGGTTTTTTCAATATAACACCTCAATGCCCTAGCTGGGCATATGCTAATATCCTCATCATAGAATGGGATGTCCAGCAAAGGTTGAGTATTCTTTGAAGAAGTGGTTTTGATTCTGGCTGGAATTTTGATCTTTATGGCCTGTTCTCTAATTTCGATATTATCCACCTCAATTAAGGATAATGTCTGAACTCTATGGGCTGTCACAAGGGCCAGAAGAGTTGCTACCTTGTATGACAGTTCTTCTAAACCTAGTTGTTCGTTAGGAAATAATGGGCTCAGGAATTCTAGCACTATTTTAGGGTCCCATGTCAGATTGTACCTTGGTTGAGGTGGTTTTAATTTTGCTACACCTTTTAGGAACCGTCTTAGTCGATAGTCCTCTTTTGTTTCAGGTGGTAGGACAAGGGCTAATGCTGCTCTTGCCGTATTAAGTGAACTGTATGAAGCACCTTCCTCGAACCATGACGTCATGAAGGATAGTATCTCTTGGATGGATGCCCTGAAGAATGATATATTTCGCCCTCTACACCACTGCCACCACTTCTTGAGGCCTACGTTGTACTGCCTGACTGATGATTCAGTTATTGACGCCAGGGTAATGTCGATTGTTTCTTCAGGGTATCCATTCTGCTTCAGTCCTTCCCTGATAACAGCCCTGCCACCAGGGTAAGACACCGATGAAGGGGGTGTGGTTTCCTGTCAATGGACACGAGTAAGTCTACTTTTGGTTCAAAAAGAGTTGTTTCTTTTAAAAGAAGTTGATTAAAAATCGGAAACCAGGGCTGCGTAGGCCAGAGAGGAACAACTAATATCCCGGTAGCTTTATCCGCAATGATTTTTTGTATAACCTGTGAAACTAGGGTGAACGGTGGGAATGCATAGAAAAATAATCCGGTCCACGAAATCGTGAAGGCATCAACTTTCTCTGCTTCAGGGTCTATATGCCAAGATACAAACCTCCAACATTTCTTGTTGACCCTTGACGCAAATAGGTCTATTTCGGGTATACCCAAGTTTCTGGTGATTGTACAAAAGGCTCTATTGCTTAGTTCATACTCGGTCTCCATAGCTGTAACCCTAGATTCTGCATCAGCCTCCAAATTTTCGGAGGATTGTATATATGATGCATGAATAAATATTTTGCGATTTTCGCACCACTGCCACAGTTGCCTAGCTAACTGATTCAGCCTCGGATATTTGACCCCCCCCATTCTATTCACATAGGCAATTGCAGTGGTGTTATCAATACGCATCAAAATATTACAATCTTTTAAATGAGTTGCAAAACATCGCAAACCCAGGAATGCCGCAAGGAGTTCTAAATAATTAATGTGGAATTGTTTTTCTTCCTCCTTCCAGAAACCGTGTGATTTTTTGTCACCACATACGACTCCCCAACCTGTTCTAGAGGCGTCACTAAATATTTCCAGTCGGAAATCAAGAGATTTAAGGGAATTGAAAGATGACAAATTTTGTTCCCACCATAGTAAATCTTCTCTAATAAACTTCGGAATTACCATTTTTGCTTCATAGTTCTGATGCGATATTTTTAGCGCTGTCAACTTTACATACTCTAATTTCTTCACGTAAATCCAGCTATATTTGATTGCTGGGCATACCGATATAAGAATACCCAGGATTCTAGCAAATTCTCTGATTTTACAAGGTGAATGGATTTTTATTTGTTGTAGAGTGGTTTTGATTGATTTTACCTTTTCCTCAGGTAGTTTCACTGTCATCGTAATTGAGTTATACAAGAATCCTAGGTATGTAATTTCTTGTGAAGGACAAAGGATGCTCTTCTCGTAGTTTATTATGAAGCCTAATTTTGTTAGCATATGCGTAGTTTCCCTAATGTTCGTCATACATTCCGAATAGGATTTTGCTAATAAAAGGAAGTCGTCTATATAACAGACAGAAACATGACCCTGTCTTCTCAGAGAGGCCAATACCGGCTTGAGCAACTTAGTAAATACATATGGTGCAGTATTAAGCCCAAATGGAAGGCAGTTGTACTCATATAATTTATTGTCAAAGATAAACCTCAAGTATTTTCTATCTTCCTCAGCGATACTAACAAGATGATATGCGTCTTTGATATCGATTTTTGCAAAAAACCAGTTAGGGAGAATTGTATTCCGGACTGTTTTGTAGTCTTCCAATTTAAAATGGGAAGTGTGAATGAATTCATTCAGCTTCTTCAGATTTAATATTAGTCGATTAGACCCATCAGATTTCGGAATTAAGAATATTGGGGATATGAACTGTTCCTTTTCTGGCTTACATTTGCTTATTGCCCCGCTAATAATTAGTTTATCGATTTCGATTTTATACAACTGCCTTTCTTTGAAAGACAGATTATCCCTTCTGGGTTCCATTTTTTGGAAAGGCGCCCTGGTAAAGGGGATATTATAGCCTGTAACCCAGGAAAGGATGGTCTGGTCAGAGGTGTACCTCTGCCAGGCGTCTCTAAATAATTTCAGATGACCAGCTCGGTTTTTTACCTTCATCTCCACTGTCTGGCCGACTTCTGTGGTTGGTACCTGGTTGGCAATCTCGTTTGTCTTATTTTCCTCTGGGACTGTTCCTGTCTGCCTCGGAATGTCCTCTGATTCTTTTGAGGCAGACCCTTCAAGTTTAAAGGCTTGGAGCCCTGGACTGCCTGTTTTCTCTGCGTCTTAGGTTTTTGTGTCTTTAGCTCTGAGGATGCTCTTTGTAGCTCCTTGCCTTCCTTAATCTTGTCCAACAGATTCTCGCCAAACAAATACCCATCAATGGATATTTCTGAAAGGGACTCTTTCAGCGCCTTGTTTACATTAGGTATAATCAAGTTTCTCCTCATAAGTGACTGCTCGTGATGTACTGATGCCATCATCTTTCCCGCTTCTGAGAGCGTTTCTATCAGGGGTAGGTCCTTCTCACCCTCTACCCTGATCAATTTTGTTATTGCCTGTCCCACTGCCGTCATGGCAGTCCCAATCTTGTTTTGAGTTGTCCTTATTCTTTCATCTCGCTTTTCGTAATTTTCGGCCAAGGCTCCCTTAATCAATTGATTTAATTTTGGGGCTTGAACCGAAGGACAATTTTCTGGTGGTGGGTGCTTTTCCATTATCTTTGTCACCTCCTCTTCTTCCAACCCCGAATGAAGAATTTTCTCCCAGCTTGCCGCTAATTGCCTAGAAATTGATGAGGGAACCTTTTTTGGCAACTTATTTGCTCCTAAAATTTCGAGAATTTCAGGGTCCAGGTTTTCGTCTACCTCTCCCGCTACTTCTTCATACTCCACTTGGTTTTCGGCTTGTTCACCTGTGGGGAAACAATTGTTCAATCAGACAAATGGTTCTTAAAACAAATGGTTAAGACTTCTGCGAAGCTTAAGGTGGCTACTCTCAGCTTTTGAGATATGCTGATTAACGTTGTCAAAGGGGGACTGACCTAAGTGTCAAGCACTTGGGGAACCGTTATATACAATAACTAAGAGGTTCTTTTTAATCAGACTTACAAATCATTCATATTTTAGAGTTTATTCGTTTAATTTGTAACCAGCTGTTCTAGGCTATGTTTCACAGAAACTTGATTCAGTTTGTAACCTCTGCGACAGAACTTGACTAATTCATAGAACTGTCTTGCAGAAGTTTGGACTAGTTGGTTCTCTATGTAACCAACAGTTCTTGGGAATTCCTCAAGAACGTTTCGTCCACTTAAGAATAGCCTGGTGCCGATCTCTGTACCGGGAGAGCAGACTATTCTCGTCTCCATGACCATTGGGTTGGGGACTGCTGCTTCACTTTGTAACCTCTGCGACAGACTTGACTAACTCATAGAACTGTCTTGTAGAGGCTTGGACTAGTTGGTTCTCTTTGTAACCAACAGTTCTTGGGAATTCCTCAAGAACGTTTCGTCCACTTAAGAATAGCCTGGTGCCGATCTCTGTACCGGGAGAGCAGACTATTCTCGTCTCCATGACCATTGGGTTGGGGACTGCTGCTTCACTTTGTAACCTCTGCGACAGACTTGACTAACTCATAGAACTGTCTTGTAGAGGTTTGGACTAGTTGGTTCTCTTTGTAACCAACAGTTCTTGGGAATTCCTCAAGAACGTTTCGTCCACTTAAGAATAGACTGGTGCCGATCTCTGTACCGGGAGAGCAGACTATTCTCGTCTCCATGACCATTGGGTTGGGGACTGCTGCTTCACTTTGTAACCTCTGCGACAGACTTGACTAACTCATAGAACTGTCTTGTAGAGGTTTGGACTAGTTGGTTCTCTTTGTAACCAACAGTTCTTGGGAATTCCTCAAGAACGTTTCGTCCACTTAAGAATAGACTGGTGCCGATCTCAGTACCGGCAGAGCAGACTATTCTCGTCATCCCATCATCATAAACATTCCATGCTCTAAAATCAGATGTCCCATTAATTCCAATGATACTTACTGGTATATATGGAATAGTTGATGTCCTCCGACGGTTCAGGGATGATGCTTGTTCCCGCTCTTCCCAAGTCGGGTAAATCTTCCTCTTCAGCCGGTGAGCGCCTTCTTCTCTTTCTCAGTCGCTCCAGGCGTCTCTCCAATTTCCTTATTTCTCTTTCTTCCTCGTCAGATGAAGACTCTGAACTTGAATGTCTTCTTTTGCTTTTACCCATATTCTAAATTTTAAAAATTTGAAACTTTAGAACACGTTATGGCTGCTACACACAAAAAAGAATAATGGCGTTAGAGGGCACAAGAACGGGATACGAGCAGGAGGACCATAGAATTTTTTCTTATTCTTTAAAAATTGTGGCTAGCTACTCGCAGAAACGAGTATACTACAAATGTGATCTAGAGGACGAGACGTGCAGTATAATTAACTTTTTTTGAAGACAACGTGCACAACACCACAGAAAACAGAACAGCCCTTGTTTGCTGTACTGACAAAGTTGTTTGGTAATTTAGCCGCCAGAGGGCGTCTAGAGTTTCGGATGCGCACTGCTATCATCACCTTATTTATTATCAAACAAAAAATACAAATTTTTTTCATTTTTCCCCAATTTGATGAGACTCGTATTATTGAGTGCATTTACTTATGCAGCTCTTCGAAATTTAATGAAATTTCAGAGAAATCATATTATACGATTACGTTTTTTTCTGTGAGAAAAAGAAGATGAAACTCGATGGTTACCACTTAACCTAAGTTATCAAGCTGTTGTGAAGTTCCTTCTGTGTTTAGCGAGTAGGGTTATTTGTATATATATAAATGGACCTATGAAATGGACGTGGTGTTGTTTACAGTGAATTATTTGTATTCGTGCGCGCTCTAGACTAGGTTGTATATTTTACCGCAAGAATGGAGGGATATTTACGTGAAGTGAAGTCGTTGCTTCGGAGTATCCTCATATCTACACCAATTTTAATTAACGTCGGACAACTCAATAAGGATTTCATAGCTCAAGAAGGATTTGATATCCCATTCGAAAAATTCGGCTATAAATCTTTGATAGAATTTCTGAAGTCTATTCCAGATGTGCTGGTGGTTGAAGGAAATTCAAAGTATTCCCAAGTTCTTCCAGTAGCGTCTGAAAAATCCCTACACGTGAATAATTTGGTAATGAAACAGAAGTTATCTTCAAAACCAGGAAGTTTCTCCACGTCAAGACGTCGTTGTGGTCGCAGTAATAATTCGAGTAAAAAGTAAGTTTTTGAACATTGCATTATTTAAGGTGTGCTTTAAATAGCACAGCAAACTTGAGGAAAAGGTGGTTCATAAGGTACCCTACCTGACAGGTCTCTCTTTGTATAAAATGTTTCAATCAAAAATCACATGTTTTGTAACATATAAAATTCAAATTATCATGACCAATAAATCTTCACTTTTCCTCTGAAACGTTTTTAGAGTAAGGTTTCAAAGTACAAATTTTAATAAGGACAATAGGGCAAAAATAAATTGAAGAATGAAACCTTTTGAACCATGTTTTCTTCAAGTGGGACTTGGTTTCCTATGACAGATTGTATGAGGCTTATTGTAGAGACTATTCCGACTCAAAGCCTGTTTACCATTCTGAGGCACTATTTTTTATTCCTTAGAAACTTTTTTGATTTTATCTTTGACTACAATATACTTGTGGGTGTTTTGCTATGTAGGACTCAATTTTCATTGTCATTTTCCTTTCAGAGTATCATGCATCTCCCCACAATCACAAAAACATCAAGTATCACATGTTGAAGCAAAACCACATAATGTATATACCAGTCAAACATCATATAGTAATAACATCACAACAGAACAGAAAAGTACAAGAGAAAAAAGTACAAATGAAAAAACTACCTCCTCAGTGAATAAAACTGAATCAAAAAACAAAGTTATGTATATATCGCCAAAATGCATTAGTCATAGTGAAAATTCGAACAAAAATATAGAAAGACTGAAAGAATCTGACGCTGAAAAAAGGATTTCAGCGAAAACATGCAGCAATGATGCGACAGAAAATAAAGATTTCAGGAGGATGGAGCATAAAGCAAATCCTGTCGAAAAGAAAAATACCCGAAATATCAAAGATTTACGAGATATTGATTTATCTTTGAAGGGATGTGGGGCAAGAGAAGAAACACTATTTTGGAAAGGAGGAACTTTGAAAAAAACAAGAAATAGAAATAGCAGTAATGAGCATTGCACTGAGGTAGAATATAATTCTGACAGATTCATTAAATCAAGTGGCAGTAATGCATCAGGATATGAAACAAAAAAGAGTAACTATGACTCAACGGACAACGCTCAAAAAACAAAATCAAAAGAAGTCCAACACACACACTATCCCGCAGAAACTGGTGGTGTTTCGAAAAAAATTAAATACAATCTTCGAAAGCTGATATCCGAATTTCCAGACGGGATCTGGTGTGCAGAATTACCCATAAAATATAAAAAAATGATAGGCGAAGAGTTACAGTTCGAAAACTATGGATATAGATGTTTGATATACCTATGCTTCGATTTGGACGATATTTTCCATTGTGTTAAACAATCCTCGTGTGATTATAAACTTTATGATGCCAGGAAGCCATTGCCCAAGGTAAGAATTCTTGTTTTGAACAGTTTATTTATTTATTTATACGGGATTTTATTTATTTTTTTTATTTATATAGGAATTTAGTTTATTTATATATATATATATATTAGACTGTTTCAAAAAAAATCGACATTTTTTGTTTTCACGAAACCCCCCCTAATTATATACAGGATATCGAAAAGAGACCTCTATGAAAATATCAGCTTCAAATAATATTATTTAGAGGTCGCTCATCAATTATTTCTATTTTGCCTACTAATAGAAGGGAAAAAATTTCTTTTTTCAATAAAAAATTCCTAGAGCAGAAACCAATAGACGGATTTCATTGGGTAATACACTTTTGTGTAGACAATCAGATACTCTACAAAAATGACCTCTACGATATTTCGGTAAAACGGCCCCTTCAAAAGTTATTCGATTCGATGCTAATATTGAGGTATTTTTGAAGAAAAAAATTATTCAGAAAAATCGATTCTGTTTGTTTTCACGAAACTCTATTTCTAATTATCTTCAGGGTATCGTAAAAAGGCGTCTGTGAAGATATCAGCTTTGAATATTAATATTTAGAGGTCGCTCAGCGATGACTTCTATTTTCGCTGTTGATAGCAGGAAAAAATTTTCTTTTTTCTATCAAAAATTTTTTCTTCACGAACCAATTGACGGATTCCATTGTGTGATACATTTTCGTGTAGGAAACTAGATGCTCTACGAAAATGTCTCATACGATATTTCGATAAAACCGCTCGTTCAAAAGTTATTCGAACTTTTTCTTCAAAAATACCTCTATATTAATAACTTATATTGAGGTATTTTGGCAAAAAATATTCAAATAAGTAGTTTTATCGAGATATCGTATTGAACATTTTCGTAGAGTATCTAGTTCCCTATACCAAAATGTATCATACAGTGGAATCCGTCTATTGGTCCGTGAACAAAAAATTTTTTATTGAAAAAAGAATTTTTTTCCTGCCATCAGCAGCGAAAATAGAAACTATCGATGAGCGGCCTCTAAGTATTAATATTCAAAGCTGATATTTTCACAGACGGCTTTTGTCTATGCCCTGAAGATGATTAGAAGGCGGGTTGCGTGAAAACAAGTAAAGTCGATTTTTTTGAATAATTTTTTTCTTCAAAAATACCTCAATATTAGCCTCGAATCGAATAACTTTTGAAGCGGCCGTTTTATCGAAATATCGCAAGGGACATATTTGTAGAGTATCTGATTGCCTACACGAAAATGTATCACACAAAAAAATCCGCCTATTGGTTTGTGTTCTAGGAATTTTTTATTGAAAAAAGAAATTTTTCCCCTGCTATTAGTAGGCAAAATAGAAATAATTGATGAGCGACCTCTAAATGTTATTATTTGGAGCTGATATTTTCACAAAGGTCTTTTTTTGATACCCTGTAGATAATTAGGGGAGGGTTTCGTGAAAACAAAAAAAGTCGATTTTTTTTAATCAGTCTAATATATATATATATATATAGTTTATTTATAAGAGATTTTATTTATTTTTTTTATTTTTTTTTTTTATTTACGGGAATTTAGATGAAAAATGAAATTTGTGTGGAAGGATTCAATAATTACTTTATTTGTTGTGATTGGATAAGAGATTACATGAAAAAAAAAGGTGTGGGATCTGCTCATACTTCATGGTAACAAAAATGTGGAGAAACTTAAATTTAATTAACACAGACTTCGAATTCAAATAAATATCAATTAAATATTTATTTATTCCTGACCCTTAAACAGCCAAATGCTGGTATCAGAGCCCACATTCACATTAAGATTTCTGATAAACAACAATAACCTCTAATGAGAAGTCTATTGAGAAGTCTAAGAGATTTATTGAGGTCATGGTACACTATTTCTACAGGAATATTCATAATTGAATACATAAACACTCTGAAACATTGAAGAATTTAGTCTGATACATCTTGCAAAGTTTTTTCTAAATTCATTTTTACTTCTAACATTGTAGTTATGCTCTTTGTTAACTATGCAAGAAGTAGCTTGTGTCTTTGATAAATTATTCTTTATTTTATATTTTATTATTTAATGGGTTTTTTAAAATTTTAATTCTCCATTTAACAAGGTTTTTAGTGATTTCAATAATTCATTTATTTTCAATGGAGGTTTATGAAACACAGCAAAATAATTTTTTTCTTAACTTGGAAAAGGTTGAGGGGAAAGATGTAATTAATTTTTGTTGGAAAGTGAACTCTTTAAATCGGTTCCTTTTGTTCAGAAACATCCTGTACCTACCTATAAATCAAAAAGGCGAAAAATATTGGAAATATTTTGAGAAAAATGGGCACTGAGATTTTTAAATCTGAATTTAATGAACTTTAACTTAGTTTTAATGAAGATGTTGAGTTTAAGTAGATTTGAACTGAATAGAGTTTTTGTCATCATCTAATTGCCATTTAAACAACTCTTTTACAACTATATTTAAAGAATAATTCAGTTTATACAATGTTTAGTTGTTCAGAAAAATGAATCATTGAAAAGAATTCTAATGACTTTGAAACATTGACTCATTCAAGGAATGTTAAATACTTGTTATCATCATCATGGTATCAGAAGAAGCACTTACACTTGTGTACACTGTGTCCCATTTCAATTGAGACTACATCTCATCCATTATTGAAGATAGAGATATGCGGTTTTCTGGACCCTGTTTCACTTTTTTATAAAATTTTCAGATCCACAAACAGAAATATTCCAACTATTTTTGTTCTTGAAATACAGGGCGAAAACGAAAATGTTTTCTTTTGGAGATGTTGTTATTTCTCAGGCCAGTTGAAATATTTTTTTGATGTACTGTTTTTAAGATTGGGCACAAACTTAGTATTTTTCGAATGGAACACCCTGTATATTTGACTTCAAATTCTTGCAATTAATTTTCTGAATACAATGATGTATTACGACCTAATCTTTAAAAAATGTCAGCTACAAAAATGAGAAAAGTCCATTTTACTATATGTTTTTTCAGTAGTAGGAAATGAATTCTTTCGCACATGCATTTAATTGATACTTTTTAAAACGTCCTGTGATTTAAACCTATTTATTCAATTATATGTTAAACATAAACTCAAAATACTATACTATAATGTCTATAACATAAACACAAACAGGTTGAGAAAAAAAATTAATATTAACGTTAATATGTTTTATGCATGCTCAACTTGCATGTGTGAAAGAATTCATTGCCTACTATTGAATAAACAAACATAAATATATGAATTTTTCTGATTTTTGAAGCTGAAATTATTATTGTTATACCACAAGAAAGTATTTAAAAAAAAAATGCGAACATATTGAGAAAACCAAAAATATTAACTGTTCCTTTTACACCTCAATATGTTTACAAGAACCCTACAAAGAGCCAAATCAATCCAGCCAGCCGTTTTTTTCTTCAGTCAATCGAATTTTTGAAAAAATTAAAGGATTTCTTCAAAAAATGAGAAAAAAGTCTTTTCGAGTTTTTCTTCAATTTTATTGCAGATATTGCTTGAATATTCAAGAAAGAACATATCGAACTGTAAAAGGCACACTTAACATTATTGGTTTCCTCAATAAGTTCGATCCACCGCTTGATTTTTAAAAACACCACCAGAAGCATTTGTTGCATTTTCAAATTGATGTGACAAGAAGAAAAATTTTTTTTTCGTAAGAGCAATGAAATGCCGTTGAAGGAAATTCATTCAGGTTCTTGGAAGCCACTTTAAACTTTCTGTGTGTTTATTGGTTGCTGAGATATCGACAATCAAAGTTAAAAGGATACTTTTTCATTCAAAGGCCCATATCTCTATGAGAAGTAGACATATCTAGTTCTGTCAAAGAGGAAATCGAAGCTAATTGAACAAAGTATCAGATCATCATGGCAGTTGAGCTAAAGTTGCTGGTTTTTCTTATATTTCTCAAAAACTACTGACGATACGAAATTTTGAAGTTCTAATCCAAAAACAAGTAGCCCTAACTACAATTTCTTTTTTCTTTATTTCTTATTCGACCATTTCTCTCAAAGTTACAGCTTGTTGAAGATTGTCCGAAAAATTTTGATTCCTTAAGTTTTTCCAGAAGTGTACAGTTTGAATACGTTTTTTTCTTTATTAACAGAATGTTTAATATAATTTTTATCCACTAATTCACTATTCTAATATCAAATTTAATTTTTCACAGGTCCATATTAAAAAAGAGCCAGAACGAGTAGAAATCCCCAGCCAAGACTTGCAACCGGCAATCCCCGAAATGGCCTGGGGCTCCTTCGACTCCTTCCTCCCTCCAAACGTGATCAAGCTGGGATTCCAATCGAAAAGGGTCCAGGTAGACGAGGCACTCGAGGTTGGTATTAGCGTAAGAGTAACGGTGGCCGAAATCTATGACATTTCCAAGTTCTGGATCATCTTGGACGATTCCAAGTTGGACGCGTTAATGAACGACATGCAACTTTTTTACGAGGAATACGACAAGAAATACCTGGTGCCCAGATCGTTGCTGGAGGAAAGCCTGCACTGCGTCGTCCTGTTCCATAAGAAATTCCACAGAGCCGTCATTCTCAATACCATGCCCGAGGAGGAATACATTAAAGTGTATTATTCGGATTACGGAACTTTGGGGAGAGTCTCGAAGTCAGAAGTTTGGTTTTTGACGGTTGAATTCAGCGAACTTCCACACCAAGCCATAAGGGCGAGGCTTGCGGACATATACCCCCCCTTCCAAGGAGTCACTTGGTCCCCTTTCGCTAATTACGACTTCAGCAACTTAACTTCCATGAGAAAAATGACAGCGCAAATCATGAGGATCGACAAGAAAAAGAATATGGTCGACATAAAATTGCGAAGCAGCAAGTACTACATAAGCGACGTACTAGTCGAAAGAAACCACGCCATATTCATCAATAAAACCCAACAAGTCAACATCGAAGATCCCCACTGTACTTCTCGAGTTAAATTCGTTCACCTTTTCCCAACTTTCGAAGAGATCGAAAACTGGGTTGTACCGTCCATGGAAGAAGCCGGAGATTTCTTAGAAACAACCGTAACAGCAGATTTCTTGTACTCCCAGTATTTCAGCCGAAAAGTCGACAGCACTCTAATCGAAAGTATAGAAGAAAAGATGAAAAAACAGTGCGCGAAAAAGAAATCGCTGTTGAAGAACATGAAACCTTTCGAAGAGGACACGAGACACAGCATGGATGAGATGAATCAAATTGCGTTTGGAGCGTTATATCAACCACCTACAATCCACTCGGAAACTTATATCGAACAAAACGATGTTGAATATAATACTTTTGAAGAAACGCAAGATGTATCTTCGAGAGGTATGAGAATTATTGATATCGAAAATGATGAACTGCTTATTGGAATATTGAGGCAAACTAGGTTGAAAAAATCCTATTCAGGTCGAAATACAGAGTATAATGAAAAAAACAACGAATCACTTTCAAACGGATCTTCCTCCAACCAAAAATCTAGTAAGTTTAGGAAATAAACCGTGTTTTTATTGTCCATTTATTTCTCCATAACCTCGCAGAAGTGTTAGTGAAATTACTAACAGATTATCGCTATTTATTTTTTATTATTGTATTATATATATGATTTATGTTTTTTATGAAATTTATCCATTAATACAGAGTGTTAGTGAAATGTACTAACACGGTATTGCTTATTTTTTATTTATTATTGTATTATGTATAATTTAAGTTTTTATTTTGAAAATATACAATTTATTTTTCAATTTGGGATGTAATTAATGATTTAAAAAAAAAGTTCATGCAAACTGGTCCGAGAATGCAAGGTTCCAAGATGCAATCTTCAGTTTTATCCAAATTTTTTTTTAAACATTTTGAATAGTTTTGACGATTAAAAAAAGAATATACATATTCTAAAGTGGATAAAATATTTTATGATAGTTTCCTCCAATTTTAAACATTCTTCTATTGTTCTTAGTCGCAAAATTTTGATGTTAGAAATTCCCTTCAGTGTTTAGAGATAATAAAATTTTGGTTCAACTATGAAGATGATTTATTATTATTATTAAAGGTCTTTGAGTTTGGAAACATCTTAACTTCGATGGTCAAACTCGTGTGAATAAAAATGATAGAAAAATTTGAATTTGTATTGTTTTTCTCTGAGCTTTTTTTATTGTAAGCAGGATTGTACCACTTGCTATTTAATTTTATATTGTATGAGTTTTTGCACCTAATTAAAATAATTCGTGTGTATATATACAGGGAGAGTCATTACATTACATAAATATACAAGAAATTCAAAGCATTGAAGTTTGAGGAGAATTTAGAGAATTAAAGAATTTTCCATATTTTCACCAAAAATGCATAAATGAGTAATTTAAAGTTGAAGAAATTTGTATATCTGTGAAATCAAAATCTAGGGAACTGCATTCAGAATTCTTCATTATTTCGAAGATTAAATGGTATGTCTAATGCTTGGAAAAACAGTGTAGCCCATTACAAAAATTTAAAGCAGAAGAAATGGTGTAGTAAAATAGTGTTTTGTTAACCTTAAAAGTCTACTATCAGAATATATTTACTAGTCACAGACTCACCCTGTATATATATATATATATATAAATAGATGGGGTTGAGCAATAGTCTGGAATGAAATTGCTATTTTTTTTAACCAATGAGACCGATCAATTTATTTTTAATTTTCTTTGTTACGCCCTAGCCAACCTTAATTTTTCAAATGTAAACATATTTCATGCATGGGCTGGTTTAAAAAATAATGAATCAATGAAATTGAGTTTTTTTACTTCTGGATAAGTTATTATTTTTCACATCAATTAAAATAATTAAGTAAGAGAACATAACGATTCTTTAGTTCAATTCTGAAATTTGAACAATTTTCTTCAGCTTTTCTGAGCACCTGTTTGATAATATTTATTTTTATTTTCTATCAATATAAATTAAAACCTTTTTAGAATTGAACACAGCATTCGACTCGGTGTTATTTATTCATTTTTTTATAATTGCACATTAAAAGAAACTATATTGATGAGATTTGATTTTTCTTAAGTTTTTCTTGACATGTTTACATTTGAAAATCAAAGTTGAGTAGGAATGTAACTTTTTTCAGTGATTGCCTGAGGAAACAGTAATTTTATTTTATTCTCATGCTCGACCCTGCGTATTTAAATAAACGCAAGTGAAAATCAATTTCTGGTTTATTGCCAAGGAATTATTATAACTAAAAAACGCAGAAGATCATCAACATTTGTTTTCAGATGATGGAACAAACTGAACACTTTGGCTCAGTTTCACAAAACTTTGATTGTGCGATTAAAAAACCTCAAGTAAATTCAAACCACTCGTTTTGAAATTTCAACGAATCGTAGTGACTCCAATGAATTTGACGGTACAATCAAAGTTTTGTGAAACCGACCATGTATCTTGGAACCTCATAGCGTTCTATGCAATTTCACAAAAAACCTAAAATCGCACTGTTTGGTTAATTAACATAATCTCATTCATGAAATTGGTTTCTTCTCAATTTTGTTTCGCAGTTTTTGAAAACAAACTTAATTGTAATTTTCTTTTTTCTCGGTTTCAGGAAACTTTTCGAGTTTTTTGGAACTTGAGAAATACTTATCGGATGAGGATTCTTCAAAAACCAGCAAACGATCAACATCTAACCTAATTGATCTGGAAGACGACTTCAACACGACAATCCCTTCTACCAACCTTTTAGCCGACAAAGAGTTTGACGATTCGTTAGCAACGTTGGCAACACACAGGCCGCTAAGTCAAAAGTGTTTATTGACTGACTCAAATTTGTACGATGTAGAAAATACTGGAAACCCTCTGGATTTACCAATTCCTACCTATGTTCCCGTTAGTTCATTTCCGGATTTGATCCAGTTCGAAAGCAAGGTATCAAACTCGGAAGTATCCAGCACATCTGATATGCGTAAAGGTGTTAAACCTCCGGAGGATTCGGAGGAGACTGATGCAGATGATGAAGACTCAGACGATCAATTGAATAAGTTGAAAGCAGTCAATAGGAAAAAATTCAATTGCGAATCGACTCAAGAAAAATCCTCACGTTCAACGAAATCAGATTGGTATCTTGGTACAAGTCTTCAACCTTCACCTGCCAAGTTGATGAACGAAGTAGAAAGTAAGGAGAATGAAAAAAATTGCCCTACAACTCCTGCAAGTGGAAGCATGACCAACCAACCTTCAAAAGCGACATTCGGTTTGTCAATGTTTTCGAGCGATTTTAATATTTCAAATCGAAGTAGACAAGACCAATTATCTTCAGTTGGTACAACTGCAACTCACAATTGCCTGAACGGTGAATCACACAATGAAATGATAAGCCATAAGATGGCAGACAATTCAAATTTCTCAACCCAACCTAGCGATGGACAAAATAATATCAAAGGTACAGATGAAAGTGACGAAAAGGATATGTCAAAAGTGAGAAAAACAGTTCAAAACAGTCGTAAAAATTGCGTCCAAGGTCAAGTTAACATAGAGAAGCAATTTTCTGACATTTCGAAAGACAGTAGTCCAAATAAACTTTTTGACAATCCGACCAATCAGAATGGAGTTTCCAATGGATGTCAAAATTCAGAAGATAAGGACTTGCGCACTGAGATTAATTCACCGTGTTCGACAAGCAATTCCATCGTTACCATAAATTCAGGTGAAATTGAGCTTCCTAATGAAGAATTAACATCTAAACCTGCCCCAAGCCTCAACAATTTTTATAACAACATTCTTCATAAATCCAGCGCTTCCAACCTGTATTTTGATAGTGAAACTAAGGTTGCAGATTCTTCGATTGAAAATGATTGTGATTTTCCCTCATGCAGCTCTTATAGTGATTCAGTAAATACGTCTACATCCGTTCCTACTTTGAATAAAGACAAGAGTTTCTTGGAGGAGTTTGACATTCTCAATCTTCCCCCTATAACAAACTCCCTCTCAGATATATCTAGTGGCACTTTAAAGCTAAGTTTCCTGTCTGGTGAATCAATGAGTTTAGATTCTCTTGAATCTACAGAAGCCTCAGTTTTAGGGTCTAAAAACGTAAATAGTAATGTGAAAACTTGTGATACATCGGAAAGTGCTACAGGACTTCATATTAAGCCTGTGGGTAATAAAGAATCTCAATTAGACATTCCTAATTGGAATAATCAGTCGTTTCCGATTCCTCGGCCACCTTTCGTTCCAAATCCGATGCAACAAAATTTTGTTCAAAGGATGATGCATCCGCCAGGCATGATGGTCATAAGACCCCCTCCAGGGTTCCACCCTGTCCCAAGATATGAACAAAGACCGATGTTGCATCCTTTTGGCGTAAGGTACAGTTACCCGGTGCCCCAGCAAGAAATGATGATGAATGGGGCCCAAAATTACAACAATCCTCCTATAGTTGTTATTAACTATAACTTTTTACCTCCTATGAACCAAAACTCGCACTGACTAATTATGTGTAAATAATAGTAAAATTAAGAATATTAGTTTTATACTTTTTCTGTTTTTTGTATATTTTGTTATTTTTGGATACTCAGGATCATTTTATATTTCTTTCTCCACTATTTGAACAGTATTATGAACAATTCGGTCGAATTGTTATTTGTTGGTTAATGTTGTATTTTTTAAGTGTTGACATACATTCGCAACAAATTATATTATGTAATGCGAATATTAAGTGTAGCTTCAAACGACTACTAATAATAGGTAAACAATATTTTTGACTGATTATTTGATGTTGTATTAAGAAATTTTTTTTTAATTTTCAAGATTTATACATGTATATATAGTTCTGCTAAGTTCGTTAGGATGTAGTTTTTCTTTGAAATTTTTATTATAAATTTTATGTATTCCTTCAACAAAATCAAAAGTAAGATGTAGCTGTATTTGAACTACAATGGACTAAAAATTGTATTTATAAAAATTAGATGAATATTTTGAACCTCGTGAGTTCTCTTATTAAATTTGCAATAAAAGTATTATCACAAGGTTTTAATTGTAGTTCTTCAACATTGAGTATACATATAAAATATAAACAAAAATTATAGAGTATAACTCCAAAATTGAAAAAATTTCAAACTTCTATCTGTTAAAATGAGCGTTCTCTACGAGTATTATACCAACATTATTTTCTCCAATTCACTGAATTCTCATTGAATTCAATTTCCATAAATATCATTTTAGTGATTTTTGCTTTGAAAAATGTTGGTTGGCAGAACAGTATTTTTGCATCAATAATTTGACAGATAATAAATAAATCCGTGACAGGGAGCCAACATAAAATATTTGAAATAACCATGAAATCCCTGTGAAACTGAGATATTCAAGCACACGATTTTGTTCGACAAGATGTGGCAGAATGAACAGATTTGCCAATGAATTGCAGAATAGTACCGATATTCTGAAACAAGTTGCAGAATGGGCTGCTATTCCAACACGAGCGACGAAGGAGCGAGTTTTCCAACGCATGAGTGTTCGAATTGCCTCCTGCAACGAGTATTTGACGATATTGTCTCTATTTCAGTCAAGTTTTGTGAAATACTCTCGAAACTCAAGAAAAAATTCAGATTACACATCCTAGTGACTTTTGCATGGAATCCTATCAGTTGAGCTGTATTTTGGCGTGCAAATTTTTCAAAAATATTTCGAAAGATACGTATTTTGACGTTTCAACGGTGACGTCAAACAGAAATGTTTGAAAATATTTCGTGATTATTAAAATCAGATATTGGCAATTCTGTCATTCTGACTTTCTTTTTCGTTCCATTGACGATGTCAAGCTTTCAAAAGTGTGCATTTTAGCGATCTTTGAACAAGTGACGTCACATAGAAAATATTTCAAAATACACTGCTCAAAAAAATTAACGCACATTCTGAATTCTCAATTTTAATGAAAGTTAACTCTACATTGACTTTATAACTTATTTTTTATGTTCTCTCGGGAAGGTTTTGAACGAAACAAGACACATTAAATGAAAGAAAAATTCAGGATTTCACCGAATCTTATGTGAAAGAAGAGAAATGAACAATTTTCAAAATACTGAAATGCCGATAAGTGATTTAATACTTGGTATTTCCACCCCTCGCGTTAATTACAGCTCGGCAACGGCGGTTCATACTCAAAATGAGTAATCTTAAAATGTTCTGATCTAATCCTTCCCAGATTTCTCCGAGTTGGATTCCTAAGTCATTAAGAATAGCTGGATGATTTTCTGAACTTCTCAGTCTTCTATTGAGGTTGTCCCAAACCTGCTCAATCGGATTGAGATCTGGACTTCTTGCTGGCCATTCCATTCGAGAGACTTCAACCTCTTCAAGGTACTCCTGAACGATGCGCGCACGATGGGGTCTGGCATTATCGTCCATAAAAATGAAATTTTCACCAATGTATGGGGCAAATGGCACTACATGCTCTTCAAGAATGTTCCTTATATACTTATCAGCATTCATAGCTCCATTATCAACGATCACTAGGTCTGTTATTCCACCCCATACCATAATCGATCCTTCCCCGAAACCAGTATAGTATTCAGGAAATTGCACTGAGCATCTTTCATGTGGACGTCTGTATACAAGGGAACGTCGATCACAATGGTAGAGGCAGAATCTAGACTCATCTGTGAAGATAACTCTTTCCCAATCGGCCTCTTCCCAATGGATATGCTCTCTCGCAAAATCCAAACGCGCCCTTCGATGGGCTGGGGTAAGAGCTGGGCCTCTTGCCGCGACACGAGGACTCAAATCATATTCTCTGAGGCGATTTCTTTTTGTCTGAGTGCTAGTTTGCACCCCATGAGTTTGCTCAAGCTGACTTTGAAGGAGGCGAGCGGTTGCAAACCGTTGTCTCAACGAAGAAACTCTCAAGTAACGTTCTTGAATGGCAGTTGTTACCAGTGGTCCACCCTGTCCTGGTCTTGGGAAATTCATACCTGTCTCCCTGAATCGCTGGAACATTCTGGACACACTTGTATGGGAAACTCCAAACCTTTCTGCAATTCTTGTGTATGTCCACCCTTCTTTTCTAGCAAAACTACCGCTTGGGCACATTCCTCTTGGGTCAAATTGCGTGTTTCGCGTTGCATAGCGATCGAGTGTAGAAAATCAAACGAAAGAAAAACTATTGATCACTAGAATTGATCGAGAACAACTGATTTTAGAATGGTACCAATACATTCAAAATCTGATATCATCTTTTTTTATTCCTGCTGGGAAAAAACATCTGTAATGAAGAAAAACGTTGAAAGTGGATAACATATGCATGCATGATTCTGATAAAAATAATTATCATTGAGAACACTTTCAGTTGTAGAATAAATTTGAGATTTCCATAATGTGCGTTAATTTTTTTGCGCAGTGTATTTTTGAATCTACTTTCAACGACAAAATACAGCTTAATAACAGCTTTGATGTGGCTGTTACGAACATATTGAAAGATTACAGAACTCACATGAGTGTCGGAATTGCCCTCTGCAACGAGTATTAGACAATTTTTTCTATATTTCAGTCTAGTTTTGGGGATAACTGTCGAAATTAAATGAAAAATTCAAATTACCATCCTAGTAACTTTTGTATTTATCTTGGCAGTTGGTGTGCTTGTTACGGAAATTGACAGATTACGTGTGTTGAAAATTCATAGGAGCGAAAGTCAATGTTGACAACCATAAAACGAAAAATATAACTGAAAACAATTCTGTAATAAGTACGTTTACTGCACTGTGAAGAACTCATCAATTACGATACTGAAATAGAGAAAGATTTTTAAAATGAATTTTTTGTCCCTGAGACTGGAGAGGAACCCCCAAAAAAGAGTCACAAAAATTTCTTGATGATATTTCTGATGATTATGGAGATTTGTTTTGTTAACTTTTTGGACATATTTCTCTTGTGTAGGACTCCCATACTCCCCTCTTCTCTTCTAAAGTGTCCAATCCAGTTTCCTTTCAGATAAGCGGTGTTTTCATTTTCTCAGAGAGATCTGGACAGTGGTACGTTCCACTTATGCCAACGGTATACCAACATATTGATCTATGATACCAACAACTTGTTCGTCAGCCCCGGTATTTATCTACCAGGAACTGTGACTTCTTGTTATCATGGCGCCTCTAGAAGACCTTGCGACTGCTAGCGACCTTCCTAATGGAATGCATGGAACGTTGATCTTTTCTATACCGACGCCTACTAAATCTTCTGGGTTCTGTTATTATTTCCAAGTTGAGTAAAAAGGGGTCCCTTAGATTTTCTTCATGTAATTACTGTTCAATATTGGTATATTCCACAAATAACAATGATAATTATAGAGTGATCGACCGGCAAGTAGATGGCATAAATTAATATTTGCTCTCAACCTTACCTAACCTGAACATTATTGATGGTTTTGATAAAAAATTACAACCCAAGGCCTCTAAAAATTCATGCATCTTTAGATATGTGAAACCCCATCAGCTAATAATGCTAATTATATGCTAATCGATTGAATATTGTTAGCGAGTGCCGAAGCAGTTCAACAACATCGCATACCTCTCTTGTTTAATGACGATGATAATTTCACCTGAAGCTATTTTGCTATTTTTTCAAAACATCAAAGTCCTGACTCAAGTCCTCCCGATTAGTTTTATTGAGTGCTAAACACAAATCGATAATAAATAAATAATTTGACGTTATTAGAGCACAATAATAGTACACTCTAAAACAAGTTGCAGAATGCGAAATTCGAAATCGAGCGAGTTTTCCTATGCATGAGTGAACGAATAGCCTCCTGCAACGAGTATTAGACGATATTATCTCTGTTTCAGTCAAGTTTTGTGAATAACTCTCGAAATTCAATGAAAAATTCAGATTATATATCCTAGTGACTTTTGTATTGTATCTTGGCAGTTGGTGTGACTGTTACGAAAATTGACAGATTACAGAATTTGAATTGACGTGTGTTGAAAATTGATAAGATTGGAAATCAGAGTTGACAACCACAAAACGAAAAATATAACTGAAACCTTGATTGATGATTCAATTACAGCATTGCTTTTAGTGCCGTAATGAACTCATTACGACACTGAAATAGAGTAACTGAATATTAATATGAAATCTCCGAAGTTATCAACTTGAATTTCAAGTAACAATACACCGGAGAAGTTGTTTTTTCGGTTGCTGTGGATGATGTCTCAATGAGAATTAAATTGATGAAGTCCATGAATTTTTCGAAACATCCTCGTAGACATCCTCTTTCTTGCTAAATCCATTAGAAAAAAATGGCGCCAGCCTTCAAGGTTTTACCGGTCCAGTCCGTTCACTCCGTTTTTTCACTGAGGAAACTGGATCGATTTGCAGAAGGATCTATTTAATACGTTGAAAGAAAAAATAAACGGTTTTTTTAATTGCTTTATTTGAAAACAATTAACGCTTCTTTCGGACAAGAATTCATTCCTAGTCGATTGTTCTATAGGTGAAAATATTTATTGAGGCGGACTTCGTTTATGAAAACGCCTTTCAAATTATTTTCGATGGAATTTTTCAGAAGTTATTCATCAACCATCAATTCATAACAGGTATCTATATGTGATAAATACTTTGATTTACAGCCTCCACAATCCTAAACTGAAACGTGAGCTCATCTAAGATATGAAATAAATTTTAAATGATATAATTTCTACTGCAATAGTTATTTATAATTGCATTGGATATTCTTCCACAAGTTCAAAATTCAAAAAGGAACCACGTATGGTGTCGAATTTTTGAATGAACGAGTGTTAGAATAAGCCTTCTATATAAATATTTTTTCTATTTCAGTATAGTGATGATTTCATTGCAGTACTAAAAATAGTGCTGTAATGAACTCATTACAGCATCGTTTTCAGTTATATTTTTCGTTTTGTCGTTGCCAATACTGACCTACGATCCTATCAATTTTCAATTCAAATTCCGTAATCTGTCAAATTTCGTAAGTCACACCAACTGCCAAGATACAATACAAAAGTCACTAGGATGTATAATCTGAATTTTTATATGAATTTCTAGAGTATTTGACTGAAATAGAGAAAATATCGTCTAATACTCATGGCAGGTGGCAATTTCAAAATTCATGCTTTCGAATTTTGCTTTCGTGTTCGAATAGAAGCCCATTCTGCAACTTGTTTTAGAATATACTAATACACACTGGCGTCGCTACGGAGGGGGGGGGGTAATGGGGTAATGGGGGTAATGGGGGTAATTACCCCCCCCAGGAAAAATATTTTCTACCGAAAAGTAAGTCATACAATCATCACTTAGGAGCATATCGTGACACTATACTATATCCCAAATTTTTTTTACCCCCCCCCAAAAAAAATTTCTAGCGACGCCCTTGCTAATACATTACTTTTTCTAATTAACACAACTTTCATTGGTATCAATCTAACATTTCCATATAGTGATTTTTGTATTTAAAAATGTTGGTTGGCAAAACTGTTTTCTCTATCATAAATATGACAGATAATAAATCTGTCAAGCCTCGAAAGTGCCGCTTCTAGTTACGAAACGTAGCTAGAAATTTTTTTTTGACCCTTACAGAAAACGAAGATAAAACCTAGAAGAGTATATTTCATCTAAAACAAGTTACAGAATGAGCTCCTATTCCAACACCAATGCGAAATTCTAAAACGAGCGACGAAGGAGAGAGTTTTCGAACGCATGGGTCTTGGAATTATGCCTTCTGTAACGAATATTAGACGATATTTTTCCTATTTCAGTCAAGTTTTGTGAACTACTGGCGAAATTCAAATAAAAATTCATATTATGCATCCTAGTCAGGGTTGACAACCACAAAACGAAAAATATAACTGAAAACGCTGCTTTTAGTATTGAAATGAACGCATTACGTTACTGAAATAGAGAATAGTATATTGTAAAACAATTGCAGAATGGGCTCCTATTCCAACACTGATGCGAAATTCGAAAACGAGCGACGAAGGAGCGAAATTCAAAGAAAAATTCATATCTTCATATCTTAGTGACACAAGGCTGGAGAAATGCCCAAATCCAGATTTAATTTAACAATGAATCCACGAATATAATATGCAAACAGAACAAAATTGCCAAAATCAAACATTTTCCCCCGCTGATTAAATTTTAAAAACGTTATGTCATAAGTCAGTCTTTTTCACATAGAAATAGATAACTATATCTATGGTTTTTCATCAACACCAACCTAAATCCTGTAACTCAAAATTTACTGATGGGATATTATCAACCTAATTTTGATGCTACACTGCTGCCTTCTTTGAGAATAATTCTTGAATATATCCAATGTGTATATACTGATAGAATACACTGCGCAAAAAATTAACGCACATTATGGAAATCTCAAATTTATTCTACAACTGAAGGTGTTCGCAATGATAATTATTTTTATCAGAATTATGCATGCATATGTTATCCACTTTCAACGTTTTTCTTCAATACAGATGTTATTTCCCAGCAGGAATAAAAAAAGATGATGTTATCAGATTTTGAATGTATTGACTCCATTCTAAAATCAGTTGTTCTCGATCAGTTCTAGTGATCAATAGTTTTTCTTTTGTTTGATTTTCTACACTCGATCGCTATGCAACGCGAAACACGCAATTTGACCCAAGAGGAATGTGCCCAAGCGGTAGTTCTGCGAGAAGAAGGGTGGACATACACAAGAATTCCAGAAAGGTTTGGAGTTTCCCATACAAGTGTGTCCAGAATGGTTGCAGCGATATTTAATAAACTGCCTAATAGAATAAAATGTATAAGTTATCTCAAAAAATTCAGAAAAGAAGTGTATTCTTTGCTGACAAACTTGGAGCCATATAACTTGGCAGAATATTTTGGTGCACAGTTGGTCTAATGTACATATTTGTTTACTGTGCTGTGACGTCATTTCATTCATTGTTGGTGTGTATATGCATTGAATTATGTAGCGATCAACATTATTTGGAATAAAGTTGTTGTTGTTGATTCAGGGAGACAGGTATGAATGTCCGAAGACCAGGACAGGGTAGACCACTGGTAACAACTGCCATTCAAGAACGTTTCTTCGTTGAGACAACGGTTTGCAACCAGTCGCCTCCTTCAAAATCAGCTTGAGCAAACTCATGGGGTGCAAATTAGCACTCAGACAATAAGAAATCGCCTCCGAGAATATGATTTAAGGCCTCGTGTCGCGACAGGAGGCCCAGCTCTTAACCCAGCCCATCGAAGGGCTTGTTTGGATTTTGCGAGAGAGCATATCCATTGGGAAGTGGCAGATTGGGAAAGAGTTCTCTTCACAGATGAGTCTAGATTCTGCCTCTACCATTGTGACCGACGTTCCCTTGTATACAGACGTCCACATGAAAGATATGCTCAGTGCAATTTCCTGAATACTACTGGTTTCAGGGGAGGATCGATTATGGTATGGGGTGGAATATCTTTGACTGCTCGCACAGACCTAGTGGTCGTTGATAATGGAGCTATGAATGCTGATGAGTATATAAGTGACATTCTTGAGGAGCATGTAGTGCCATTTGCCCCATACATTGGTGAAAATTTCATTTTTATGGACGAAATGGAATGGCCAGCAAGAAGTTCAGATCTCAATCCTATTGAGCAGATTTGGGACAACCTCAATAGAAGGCTGAGAAGTTCAGAAAATCATCCAGCTACTCTTAATGACTTAGGAATCCAACTCGGAGAAATCTGGGAAGGATTAGATCAGAACATTTTAAGATCACTCTTTTGAGTATGAACCGTCGTTGCCGAGCTGTAATTAACACAAGGGGTGGAAATACCAAGTATTAAATCACTCATCAGCATTTCAGTATTTTGAAAATTGTTCATTTCTCTTCTTTCACATAAGATTCGGTGAAATCCTGAATTTTTCTTCCATTTAATGTATCTTGTTTCGTTCAAAACCTTCCCGAGAGAACATGAAAAATAAGTTCATTAGTATCGGTTCAGCAGTTTTCACGTGAAAAAGTTCACATACATCCTCCATACTCACAAACTTTTTCATTTAGAATATTAGTAGGATTTGCACTAAGTGATTTCTAGTTCTCTGATACTCGCACGAATTCTAAGAATTGCAACCTCGAATTCTCCAATATTTCTGATACATATATAATACATAATGAAAATAAGATGTTGGTAGTATGTGATGCTCCGCTTTCACAAACCCGAAACTGTCAGCTGTCAAATTGTTTTTTCAGAGTTGCCAACACTTAATTCATTAAAAACCCTTGATTCAAATTTTGCGTTAAAGTTTACATAGGCAGACTGCTTGAAATACAACCCTTCTTTTCAGCTTTTAGTATAGGACAGATGGATTATAACGATATGCTGTAAGGCAGAATAAGAACCATAGTAACGCACCTAAACGGACTCGAAGGCCAACGTAGCACCATCTAATGGACTACCTACATTTTATTCGAACCAATTAACCTTGATAATATACATATCTCTTCGATTTATTCATATTCGAATATTTCAGCTTCGTTTCGGCACGACCGCCATTAACATATTGCGAAAATAATTCGAAATCGGACACCACAGGTAATCTCGTCGCTGCATTTCTGGATTTCGATCGTGAAAAAATGGCTTCATCCTCGATTTTAGACCGGGGGGACACCTCAAGGATAATTGTCCCCTCCCGGGATAGTAGTTATATGGCGCTTATGTTGTTCGTGTTTATTTTATTTCTTTAGTTGCGACGTGATAATTGCCGAATGACCTACCGTGATTTTTTGCGGATTTTGGACAGCAGCATCACAGTGATTTTGATGAAGAGAAAAGTTCGTGTGCAGTCAATATGAATTGTGGGTTTGATGGTATTCGGAAGAAGTTCTTCAGCCAGTAGAATCAGCGGAGCCTGTGGAATTGTCGATAAGTACCTGAATTCTTGAAATAGTTATTTCTCTGAAACATAGATGAATTCAAAATAGTAATCATCGTAATGAATACCATTTTCAATTCCCAGGTTCAGAGATCTTTTATTATGAGGTTGGAGAAATAATATTAGATTTTGTCACTGAGATGAGAGATATACCGGTTTCGGCCTTGTTGGGCCTCATCAGTATCCCGCACATCTTTCTTTTTCTTAAAAAAGTTATTTCTCTATTTCAGTATCGTAACGAGTTCATTACTGTACTAAAGGCAGTGTTGTTATGAACTCATTAGCGTTAGAACATTGATTTCAGTTATATTTTTCGTTTTGAAGTTGTCAATACTGATCTCCGATCCTATCAATCAAAAATTTTAGACATTATATTTGTATATATAAAAATGAATTGCTGTGCGTTAGGTACGCTAAAACTTGAAAACGGCTGGACCAATTTGGCTAATTTTGGTCTTGACTTATTCGTGGAATTCCAGGGAAGGTTTGAAAAGTGAGATAATATGAAAATACAAGATATTTAATATGGTTTTTCCTTAGAAATGGTGGTGATCGATTATCATTGATTTTCGATGTTTGATAATTAAACATCGAAGTTTTAAAATTGATTTTGCATTATTTAGAACATCATTACATCTACTTCTCGATTTCAATAATTTCTTCAAGTGAGGACGACGCAAAGTTTGCACAAAACACTAACGTTATCAATTAATAATACATAATTAATTAATTAATATTTCGATAAAAATCGAGTATCATGTTCATGTATCAATATTGGCTTCGGTGATCATTTGTGAAAGTGA
The DNA here is from genome assembly GCA_038502775.1 of Hippodamia convergens. Classification (NCBI taxonomy): domain Eukaryota; kingdom Metazoa; phylum Arthropoda; class Insecta; order Coleoptera; family Coccinellidae; genus Hippodamia; species Hippodamia convergens. Next base: position 88,440,976 of record CM076607.1, on the reverse strand, counting down.
CATTTGAAGCGTCTAAATGCAAAACCAGAGATTTGATGCCGTTCCGAGCAAAACGAGAAAAACCTGCCAAAATCATAATTTTGAATTAGAAAACTCCCAGTTTTGACCATTTGAATTACGAATAGAGGCTTTCAAAAGTTTATGAACTTGAGGTTATAAGAATCTGATTGCCAGCAACTTTCTCTATTGTAATCCTTCCTTAACTCAGTTTTTCGGAAATGTCAAATGTCTGGTTTTGCATTTAGAAGCTTCATTTCAAGTTACGTCCTATTTTTGCAGTTGATTTTTTGTGATAGATACAACTCACCACAAAGGGTGCGAGAACTTTTTTGTCAACTTGGTTAATTTCAATTTGCGATGCCGAGAATAAGAAGACCTGACATAAGAAACCGCATCACGGGAGGGCCCATGCATTGAGGGGGTTGACTAATTATTTGATTATAGGAACATAATTTCAGTTATTTAGGTGTAGGACGTATTTGTACGAAAAGTTAGGGAAGTACAATTGGATCTGGTAGGCTGTGTGGCAATCAGGATCTAGGCTTCTTCAAAAATTTTCGTGTTTGAAGATAATATTGGACTAATAAAAATAACAATAATTTTAATAGCCGATTTGGGCAGACGAAGTTGCGCGGGCCAGCTAGTACTCTATAATCTTTCGTATCAATTTTCAAATCAAATTCCGTAATCTGTCAAATTTCGTAAGTCTCACAAGATACAATACAAAAGTCACTAGGATATAGAATCGGATTGTTTGAATTTGGAGAGTATTTCACAAAACTTGACTGAAATAGAGAAAATATCAGGTTTTTCCGGTACAACCGGAGGTATATTTTCTTATCAACAAAAAATTGTACATCAGATGCATTTTGCATATTGCACTCACCTGCCAAATTTCATAAACATTGTTCTTCTTGTTACTTGGTTCCATACTTTATCCCAACCCTGTATTTTAACAAAAAATTCTTGGGGTCGTAGGAAATATTTTTTTTTGTATACCGATTCTGCCGATTCAGCCTAGAGAAAAAGATATAGCCATTTTGAATTTTCCTAATGATCTATGCCAATCCTGGAAACATGCCACAGCCTCTAAAGTTTTTCGGAGCATTACATCTTGTGTGACAAAAAGACAATCCTTATCATTCAATGACTGTTGTGAATATCAAACTTCGAAGAACTTTTTGAAAGCCAAAAAGTTCTGAGTATTGCTCATTTAGTTCAGCGAAGTTTTATAATCGATTTCGATCGAAAAACTAGTCGTTCGTCAAATATTAGCTGTTGTTATACAAAGGTCAAACTAATCATTCGTGTTGAAAACAATCGATATCTGGACCATTCTGATAGAAGATCTGAGATTCACCGGCGACTTGTACGAAATATTACAATGATTGCAAAAGCGAATCTCTATTCTACAATCGCTATGCTAAGTTTCATACTTTCATACTACAGTTTCTTCTGTTTAGAGGAAAGACCAAATGATTCTCACTCATTCCACATTTCATATTGAATTAATTTTAGTTTCAACAGTAGTTATGTGTAGCATTCGATTAGGAAGCTCTACAAAATTTTCAATCTACGCTGATCGAATAAATCCAAACTCTTTCATTCAATCCCTATTTCAAGGTTTGGTTCGCATTTTGCAACTTCAACCTTTCGATAAAAAAGCAAACAAGATAAATCAGATATAGCCAAAGTCATTGCAAGAACTACAAAAATGATTATTTCTTCCAACATATTCTCTTCAACTCAAAACAATTTGGGAGAAGTCGGGGATATGAATTTCTCATCGACGGCTGTATTAAGGAGCCTTGTTATTTTCATTTACAAACATGAACGTAATAAAATGGGAATGGTAAAACTACCTGCTCCCTTGCCGCATCTTCGGCAATTCGTACGTAATGAAGTTAGCAACTGAAAATGCCACTACAGAAATTCATCTCTAATTAGTCAATATGAACACCACTAGAATGCGAAAAGCCATAATTTGTATTAGAATTTTCCGCTCTACAACTTTTGTTTGAAACTTTTTTCGATAAACCTTCTAGTTTATGAGAAATCGTAATTTTTTTGACATTTTCACGAATTTCCCAAGGTTCCTGCCTTTTTGACCATGAGTTCCTACTAGAGAGACAATCATTATATAAAAAATGCAGCTCTTTCCGCAAAAAAGTGCGGAAAAAATGAGCTAGTGGCTCGTTTTTGAGTTTCGAACTTGTATTATAATAGTATATTTCAAAACAAGTTGCAGAATGGTCTCCTGTTTCAACACGAATGCGAAATTTGAACTCATGAGTGTTGGAATTTCCTTCTGTAAAGAGTATCAGACGATATTTTTTCTATTTCAGTCAAGTTTTGTGAAATATTCTCAATAAAAATTCAGATTATATATCCTTGTGACTTTTTTATTGGATCTTGGCAGTTGGTGCGACTGTTACGAAAATTGACAAATTACGAAATTTGAATTGGCGAGTGTTGAAAATTGATAGGATCGGAAGTCAGAGTTGACAACTACAAAACGACAAATATAACTGAAAACAATGCTGTAATGAGTTTATTACAGAGCAATACTTTCAGTACTGTAATGAGCTCATTACGATACTGAAATAACTATTAAGTATACTTCATACCTCAAAAATGAAACTTTCATTCCTTTTTTAAAATCTGGAAATGTTTCTAGATTTAAATGTTAATATGATGTGTTTTTTTTTATGGATTTAGGAGGAACATTGATTCCAATCATCTCATGCTATGAAGATAATATACCCCTCTCTGTTCATTCGAGGACATATCTACCATTCCGAAAGGTTAAAGAGATAGCCTCTCCTAGGCTTTGTCTGTATGTTAGACCAGACATAGCCTGATTGAGGTTAACCCTAGCCTTTAAAGTGCAACACTGTCAATGAGTGGAAATAGACTGAAGTAAACATAACCAACGCAGGAAGGAATACCAGGCGCAATGTTATGTTTATATCCGGCATCTATTCTTCCAGTTTCAAAACCCTATTGAATTTTTTTTCAAAAAGAATTCGAAAGTTTTCCATCTTTGATGTTGTACGAATATTGAATCTCTAGAGCTTAGAATTTCCAATCTTCCAATTTGATCTAACTTATCCTTGCCAAATAAATTTCAAAATGTTACATTTTTGCAATGTTAATAGCATCTTTATTCTAGAGCAAGTTGCATAATGTGCTCCTATTCCAACACGAATGCGATAACGAGCGACAAAGGAGCGGGTTTTCGAACGCATTAGTGTTGGAATTGCCTTCTGCAACGAGTATTAGACGATATTTTCTCTATTTCAATCGAGTTTTGTGAAATACACTTGAAATTCAAATAAAAATTCATATTATATCACCTAGTGACTTTCGTATTGTATTTTGGCAGTTGGTGCGACTGTTACGAAAACTGACAGATTACGGAATGTGACATGAGTTGAAGTCAGGGTCGACAACCACAAAACGAAAAATATATCTGAAAACAATGCTGTTATGAAATAATTACAGCATTGTTTTCTGTTATATTTTTCGTTTTGTGGTTGCCAAACCTGATCAACGATCCTATTAATTTTCAAATCGAATCAATTCAAATTCCGTATGTCACATCACATTAGGATGTATTTAACCTGTATTTTTCATCGAATTTCGAGAACATTTCACAAAACTTGACTGAAATAGAAGAAATATCGTCTAATACTCGTTGCAGAAGGCAATTCCAACACTCATAAGTTCGAAAACTCGCATTCGTGTTGGAATATGAGCCCATTCTGCAACTTGTTTTAGAATATACCATTGTATTTCATTCGTTTCTGAGAACATAAAGGATCCTTATTGTAAAACGTCTTATTTAATCACTCACCTAGACCATTTAACTCCACCGATTGAAAGTCAATAGTTACTTTTTGCTGCTCAGTTATAATCGTGCAATATTCTTACAATTGATATATAAGTTCATAAATTTTAATGAGGCAATTAAACGTCAGTAAAGATAGTTTCATTGCTAATTCCGTTCTTCAGATTCCGCGAAAGATGCGGTCGTCAGTATTACTCTTTTATATCCTTACGTAATGCTTAATCAGTTACACAAGACATATAGGTACCTACTTGGAAATTAGTTCTATTCTTGTATTGTATGGTTTTCCCGGATTTGAATTGTCCTTGGTATGCTCGGTGACATTAAAAATGTCATTTCCAAAAGGAAAAGTTTTTCTAACTTGATCACCTTTGAATTTCTCATGAAAAAGAAGCCCATAAATTTGTAACAGGGTTTTTTTATATATTTCTTATCTTAATTTTCTTCTCCACTGATTGAACATTAGCATTTCTTGATATTCTGACGGATTATTCAAATTTTAATCCTTCAAAAAAGTTTTAAATAACGATCAATATTTTCTTCAAAATTTTTTATTTAAAAAATAAATATCTATCTCCAGTTGCAATTATCTTTCCTTCTCAAATATTCAGAATTCGATCTTCCTCGTAATCATAATCCTCATCTATCGGCCTGTCAGTGGCGTACGTCAATTCATTTAGGTAATACCTGAAAAAATAAAAACGTTGTAATGTATACTGCTCCACAAGAGTTAGAGATATCGTATTCAATAGTAATTTTCGAGGAAATAGCTGTAAAATCATTTAGAACTCAATAACAACTTGAATCAATCCAATAAAAATCAGTATGAGACATTTCGTCAATCTGGTCGCCTTTTTTCTGAAGTTTGGTTCTTTGCATATGCTTCATGAATGTTCTTATTTTGAAATGGAGACAGGTTATCAACGGCTTCGATTTGACACTAGTTTTCTGAAAATGCCAAGACGTAAATCAACAAACGTTGAGGCTATTAGGGCTATCGTAATGCTACAGGGTGGCTTTACTCAGGTTGTTGTAGCGGAAAGGCTCCAAGTCAGCCAAAGTGTGATATATCGACTTTGGAATAGGTTCAGTGAGACAGGTTCCGTGTTGGAAAGAACAAGGCATGGTGGGCGACGAAAAGCAACACCTGCTCAGGGTCGTTTCATCACCGTTTCGGTGAGAAGAAAACCTACATCTACTTGTAGAATGCTACGGAATACTCTACAAAATGCAGATGTGGTCCAAGTTTCCATCGAAACCATCAGACGACGTTTGAGAGAGGTGAATCTAGGTTCTAGACGTCCATAAAGAGGATTTTCATTAACACGTGACCATAAGCGTCAAAGACTGGAATGGGCAAGGCAACATATCAATTAGAACGATCAATGGCGTAGTGTCCTTTTCACTGTAAAATCCAGATATGGACGATTTTCAGATTCTCGAAGAATAAGGGTATGGAAAATCCCACGCATACCCCGAATTGTCGCTATGTCCAAGAAGTCCATCCATTCCGAGGGGGTAGTGTTATGGTATGGGCCGGGATATGTTTCAACGGGCGCACAGATCTACACATTTGTCCTGGGAATATGACTTCCGAACTCAATAGGGAGCATGTCATTGACAATGTTTTGCCAAATTTTAACGCTGCTATTGGTGAAACTTTTCAATTTCTAGATAACGCTAGACCGCACCGAGCAGCCATAGTTGAGAATTCGAGTGAGGAGCTTGGTATTCCACATGTACCAATACCTCCGCACTCACCAGATTTGAATTGTATGGAACCTGCATGGGATATGCTCCAAAGAAGATTGGATAATCATCAACCTACCCCAGAATCCTTAAATGCTCTTAAAATGCTTGAATTCTCTGGGAATAAAATCTCGTTATTTTACCACCCTGTATACGCTACAGACCTACAGGCTTAAATTAATTTTATTTCGTGCAACTTGAAATCATTTTAATATGAAATTTCATCACAAAATCTCATTTCAAACTATATTTTTTTGCAATTTGAGTCAATATCCCTAACTCATGTGGAGCAGTTTATTTTCAAGAAATAACCAACTGCACAAGAGTTGGGGAAGTTGAATTCCTACAGTAATTTTTCTCTGAAATCGAAAAAACAATAGAATGTTTTTCCTACAGAATATATATTGGAGTTTTGAAATGTTGCCTCAAAATAGAATTGAGTTGACAAAGAACAAAATTTACAGTTGAAGCACCTGATTGAAATTTTCAGTTTGTTTTCAGAAGATGTTTCAAATTCATGTTTAAAATTGGTGATCCATTCAAATCGATTCCATATAAATGTTTCTTTAGTCAAATTAAGGTCCTGAATTTTGAATGATTATTTAGTTGCATGCAATGTTTTAGCTCTAGTTTTCAGATTTTGAGTTCTTGCACCGAAAAGATGATGTGCAAGTTTTATGCCTCGACCGAATAATAAGCAGAATGTATAGAAACAAACATTGTTGGCACACTTATTCATCCCTTTACAAGGCTAGCATAACATCTACAATTCGTGGCTTAAAAATTAAAGCTTGCTTATTCAAGCTTCAGTTAAGCTGAAATCGGGTATTATGGTAGAATAAGTAACATCCAAGGACTGACTATACTCTGTTCAAATTTAAGCGAGAGCAATAACAACAAACAGAATCGGCTGGTTTGCACACAATAAAGCAGTTATTGGTCAAACGGTCATAACAACGCTCACTTCAACTTCCCTAAGAGATTGCCAGGATCGTACTCGGAACTATGCTCGGGATTGCGGCAAGGTAATTCCAGGAAACATCAGAGTTTTAGAGATTTGGGTCGGTATCTTGCAAGATTCCGGGAAATACCAGATTTGGGTCCTTTCCATTCAGTTGATAGTTGATAGTTTAAAAGGGGTTACAGTCCACTGCGACCTTATGGTCTATTGTGCCCCCTGACAAAGCTTTACATCTCGCCTTCCAGTCCCAGAAATCTTATGAAATCCAATAACTCGGAAGGCTTCAGTGAGGCTAATTCCTCACTCCTTCAGGTCTCTTGACCAAAGCATTGTTTCCTTTGGCTTACAATGCGAAAGCATTCTGTCACTAGGTGAATAGGAGTTTCTTCCTCCTCCCCACAGAATCTACACTCGTCAATGTCCGATACGCCCACTCTCAGCAAGTGCTTTCTGAGGCGACAATGTCCTGTAAGAAAGCCAGTGAGGAGGTGTAGTTGGTTCTTACTGAGATCCAAATATCTTTTGGATCTTGCACCCTGGGAGATTCTGCCAGAGTGTTTCCCTTTCAGTTTTCTTCTTCTCCAGAAACTCTTTCTTATAGGTACATTTTCCTATATCACAGAAAGGTTCTGGGCCAGTGAGTGGTTTCCGAGCACCTTCTCTGGCAAGTTTGTTGGCCTCTTCGTTACCTGTGATTCCCGAATGACCAGGAACCCAGATCAAAGAGACCTTATTTTTCTTGCCTACCTCATTGAGTTTGATCCGGCATTCCCATGTTGACTTTGAGTCGATGACATAGGAGTTCAGTGCTTTAATAGCAGTTTGACTATCTGAGTGAATAGCTATGTCGCAATTCTGATAGTTTCTCTCTAGATTAATGTCTAGACATCTTTCGATTGCTAATATTTCTGCTTGCAGAACACTCACACAGGAGCCTAACGATAGAGCACACTTGGCTTTGGCCCCGTGAACCCCAGCGCCAGCTCCCGTGTTGGTTTTAGAACCATCTGTATACCATTTAATAGTATTTTCTCTGAAATTTTGGTCGGTGTATTCCCGCTCCCACTCCTCTTTTTGCATAGCATCGTACTGAAGTTTTTCTCAGTACTTACTTTCTTGACCATTACATCACTAGGAAGGTTCGCAGATGAGATGTAGTTACTCAGAGAGCTCCAGACTTTCTGACACCTAATTCTCTCATTACCTGCGCCTTCTCTAGATATTCTGAGGATGGCCTCATGGGCCATCCTGTCAATCACCAGATTCAGTTAAAACTGAACGATTGTGTGAAATCTCCTCGATGCGACTCTGGACGGAAAGTAACTATCCGAAGATCCTCCGACCGCTGCGCGAAACTTGTTGTTATTGCTCTCGCTTAAATTTGAACAGAATATAGCTCATGAAATAACCAATATCTGTTTTTCCAGGTGAAACTTGTGATTTTCCTATACATCTTTGGTCGATGAGCAGGGACTTACCACATTGGTGCTTCAGAACAGTTGAAATTGTACTCCCAGTCACAAATTCGATATTCCTGATTAAAGCTAGTATCGTTCGCGCACATGTGAGGAACTCTTCTACCATCTTCATCGCACATGTGGAAGATGTTGCAGTTGTGCTCAACGTCAGCGTAAAAGCCTATGGCTCTGCCTTTGCAATCGAAGGTGAAGGTTATGTTGTCCGCATCAAGATCTCGCTTCTGCCTGGTTGGAACGAGAGATGGTTGAAGGTATAATGCCTGCAGTATTTCTGAGAGAAAGAAAATAATATAAAACATGTTGTATGATATATTTCTGAAACGAGAGAAAATGGCGATTCTTTCTAAGCCATTTTAAACTATTGTTTCAATAAGAAAAAACAACTTCATGTTATTATAGCTCAGCAAGGAAACCTCTTGGGAAAAAACAAAATACTCTACTGGATTCCTATGGAAAAAGTGCCTGTATAATGTTTTCATTTCAACATCCTAGCTCAAAGAGAAACAGAGATAATGGCTAAAGTTGAAATCGCCGAAATTTCAATTTTGGCCTATAACTCGAAAACAAAAGAAGATAGAGGAATTCAGTTGATGGCATTATCAGTTTCTCTAAAAAAGACTACCGTAACGTGTCATTCATTTTCCTCTATCTCTCACGGTTAAAAAGTTGTAGTTCAAATATCATCAATTTTGCCCGAAAAAAACCTGTCTCCCCGTAAAAACATAACATAAAATATTAAATATCAGGAAAATCTTGAAAGACATCAGTGTGATCATCTTCATGTTATCCGTCGATGGGCTCGGATAAACAGATTCTTCCCAAAACGACTCGCAATTCTCAATCTGAAATGAAAAAAGACGAAAGCAAAAAAGAAACCGATTATTCAGAATAAATCCAATGCATTTGCTACTTTAAAAAACATCAACATTCAGATTTGTTGGCCAAATAATGTTCGGAGGTTTACAAATGGTTATGACAGAAATGTCACAAAATTTGAAAGAAATGAAAAAAACTCCATCAATTTCCCCTTTCCGAATCTGTTGAAAATTGCGAACTGATAATTTTTTAACATAACAAGCTAAACTTGTAAAAAATCAATTAATACATAACTTTCAACTGCCCTCTTTCACGAGGATTATTTTTTGTTGCCGTGTGGGTTTCTTGCAGAAGAATCACCTCGATACCATGTTCATCAGCTAATTTGGAGACGTAATCACACTTGTCTTTCGAAATTCCTTCGATATTCAAATTCAAAATCCACAAATTCTTGCTCTCTGGTCGTGAGGGTTTTTCAAACCGGATACGACCTTCCAGGTGATGATTTTTCGGCACTTCAAATGTTTGAAGACCGCTACGGGACCCCAATGAAAGGAAATCATCTCCCATAGATACACCAAACATTTTATAACACAAGAAAACAGAATATTTTTCAGGACCAAAAACTACGACATATTCCGAGAATATGAATGGAATTAATTGTGCCGCCTTTGTGCTCTCTAGTGATGTGAATTTTGTCACCATAATTCTTCAGATTTTCCGGTAAGTTATGAAAATTAAAAAAAGTACATACTTATATTATTCTGCTGAAATTTTGCCAAGTTGAGCCGGTCAGATTTTTAGAAAAAATTAACAGGTTCACCTCATATAGAGAAAATAAGAAAAATCTGAAGATTGCATGAAAATCAGCATAGGCATCTGGCAACAGTATCTGTGAAGTTGACTCAGAACTTCTGGATTTTAGAGAAAAATTTGATTGGGTTGAATTGTGCTAGGTTTATGCCGTTGATGGGTGTAGACCATCTAGAGCCGATTTCGAGTTATTCATAGTTTTTTGAAAAAAAACTACAGATTGAGGATTAAATGAAAGCGTAACGCACAATCTCAGATCTGGTTTTTGAAAAGGGTTATCGAAAAGTATTCGAAGTCACTCTGAAGATAACATGAACGTTGTGATATACTGGAAGGTTGAATGAGAGCATGAAAGTTGGAATTAAAAAAGAGCCAAAAATTCGATTTTGTTCTAAATGGAAACAATATTTTTTTACTCATACATACATTTGTGAAAAAAATAATTGAATTCTTATAAGAGTACCTTCTATTTAAAATGTACCATCTTCAAGATATTCAGGAATGACGTTAGCTACGAGCAAAATATGATCCAACCAAAAACATTTTCATGTAAAAGATGGCCAAGACAAGGCCGTATTTCTAAAATTGTCAAAAAGTTATCAGATCTCATGTAGAGCCAAGCTGCAAACTTTACAATTTTCATCTTCACAAGTCCTTATTTCACAAACTCTATGCATGCCTTGGTCGAAATAAGTGACCTGGAAGTTTCTCTTTCGCAACGTGAGCTTGAGGTGAAAAATTCATTCGCTGTTCATAACTTTTCTGTTATACAATAGTTCTTATAGTTACGAAACGGCCAAGTCACTTATTTTGACCAAGGCATAGAGTTTGTTACATAAGAATTTGTGAAGATGAAGAGTGTAGAGTTAACAGCTTGGCACTACATGAGATCTGATAACTTTTTGACAATGTTAGAAATACGGCCTCGTGTTGGCAATATTTTACATGGAAATGTTTTTGGTTGGATTTCAATTCTTTTTGTACGTTGCTTATGACAAAATCCTTTAATTTCGTCCATTTTTCCCCAATAATGATTAAATAAAATATAATTATTGCGAGATCTATTTCAAGTTAAACTAAGTCACATTCATGTTCAAAATCAACAATGTACGAAGAATAGAAATATAGCTTTACCTTCCTAGGTTCAAGCTGCGATGGCGATGTATTTGAAAGCTGACATCACAACCATTGTATAAAGAATCCTATCGTTATACAATGATCACAACAGAAAATTGCACAATGGAAACTGTGGTTGAGGTTATATTACAGGGAAATTGTATCTGGTGTAAATACACATGAGGCGTTTTACAAGCGCTTCATTTTATCCCCTCATTCAAAATGTGGGAGTTTTCTCCCTGAGAATTCTTGAATATTTTTTTTTTACATTTATAACGAGCAGTCCTCCGTATATTCAATTTTCAGATAACTAGCATCAAAATTGGCGGAAGTCTCATATAAACTTATACATGCACTTGAAACTTTGCACGTTTGATAAGTTCACTACTGGCATTATATCCTGAGAATTTTGTTCATCTACTATTCTCTGAACTCAGGTTCAAAAACACGACGAAACACTTCGAGAAAGGATAGGTAGTGCCTTGGCGGGGGCACTACCGTGCCCCCAGATCATGTTCGCCCTTTCATAAAAATCTTTATGACTCAATTCAAAATGTTTTTGACATTTCTCGAAAATAAAGCTCTTGTTAATAAAAACGAGCATCCAACGCTTCAAATAAATTACAGGCACAAAAGAAAAGGGATCCTCAATAGCTTTCATGAGGGTATGAAGCTTTCTGACACGATAGCCGACTTCACTAACGGTAATGCTGAAATCTCATTGCCTTTCAATGAACCATAAAAGTCAGGCAAAACTCTTGAGCTTATATCTTCATAAAAGTAAAGGTACCTAACGACAAACTGATAAACATGGAGATAAACAGGAAGAACAGGTAGATTGGTAGACATAGGTACTTCTTGTTGACTTACCTGAGGTAGAAAACCGTACTAGATGTTTTCATTTGTCAATTGAAATCATTCTGTTTCAACCGAAAATTTTGGATATTTATCGTTAGCCTGACTAGAATTTAGTAATTTAAATGGTAGGTATCACCTTGAGGATCTAAATCTTTTGAAAAACAATTTACGTTACAGCTGTTACCATTAGTATTGGTTAGGACATTAATGACTTTCTTAAGTAGGGTTCTTAGCAGGTTAAAGTTCTACTCAGATCAAGTAGGGGTCTATAATAATTGATTTTAACATCCCAGTTGGATTTGTATTATTATTGTTCTTTTTTAATATTTAGCAGTTTCCATCTATTCTGTTCTGCTTCGTAATAGTATATTCTAAAACAAGTTGCACAATGGGCTCCAATTCCAACACGAATTCGAAAGCATGATTGTTGGAATTGCCTTCTGCCACGAGTTTTAGACGATATTTTCTCTATTTCAGTAAAGTTTTATGAAGGACTCTCGAAATTCATATAAAAATTCAGATTAGTGACTTTTGTATTGTACCTTGACAGTTGGTGTGACTTACGAAATTTGACAGATTACGGAATTTGAATAGATTTCATTTGAGAATTTATAGGATCGGAGGTCAGTACTGACAACCAAAAAACGAAAAACATAACTGAAAACAATGCTGTAATGAATTCTTTACAGCACTACTTTTAGTACTGTAATGAACTCATTACGATACTGAAATAGAGAATAGTATATTCTAAAACAAGTTGCAGAATGAGCTCCTATTCCAACACGAATGCATGAGTGTTGGAATTGCCTTCTGCAACGAGTATTAGACGGTGTTTTCTCTATTTCAGTCAATTTTGTGAAAACCTCTCGAAATTCAAATGAAAATTCAGATTAGTGACTTTTTTTTGTATCTTGGCAGTTGGTGTGACATACGAAATTTGACAGATCACGGAATTTGAATTGATTTGATTCGAAACTTGATTCGATCGGAGGTCAGTACTGACAATCATAAAATAAAAAATATAACTGAAAACAATGCTGTAATGAGTTTCATTACAGCACTACTTTTAGTACTGTAATGAACTCATTACGATACTGAAATAGAGAAAATATTACTACGTACTTACACGAAATCGAAAAGGTTGAAACGATGAACTAAAACAACATTAAAAAATCACAATCATTTTTAAAGACCCTGTATTGTATCGCCCATAACTCGACGCCTATAACTGTTAAAAAAAGGGGTAGTATGTCGTCAAAAAAATTTTTTCCCCTTAATACATAATTTGAAAATTATTTTTGGATTCTTCAAAACTATGAGGTCCTTGAGTTAGTCCAACTTTGAAATCATTGAAAATTCTTCATTTCTGAGTTCTGGGATGGAAGGGTCGAATTTTTGTTGGGACGCCCTGTATAAAATCCGTCGATGTTTTGTATTTTGACGATTGTTGCAGAATGGAAATACATGAACCTTGTGAATAGTATATTCTGAAACAAGTTGCAGAATCTGTTGGAATTACTTTCTGTAACGAGTATTAGACGATATTTTCTCTATTTCAGTCAAGTTTTGTGAAATACTCTCGAAATTCAAATAAAAATTCAGATAAGTGACTTGAGTATTGCATCTTGGCAGTTAGTGTGACTTACTATATTTGACAGATGACGGAATTTGAATTGATTTGATTCGAAAATTGATTGGATCGGAGGTCAGTACTGACAACCAGAAAACGAAAAATATAACTGAAAACAATGATGTAATGAGTTCATTACAGCTTTACAGCATTACTTTTATGTACATTATTATACTGAAATAGAGAATAGTATATTCTAAAACAAGTTGCAGAATGAGCTCCTATTCCAACACGAATGCGAAATTCGAAAACGAGCGAGTTTTCGAAAGCATGCCTTCTGCCACGAGTTTTAGACGATATTTTCTCTATTTCAGTCAAGTTTTGTGGAATACTCTCGATTTTCAAATAAAAATTCAGATTAGTGACTTTCGTATTGTATCTTGGCAGTTAGTGTGACTTACGAAATTTGACAGATTAAGGAATTTGAATTAATTTGATTTGAGAATTGATAGGATCGGAAGTCAGTACTGACAACCAAAAAACGAAAAATATAACTGAAAACAATGCTGTAATAAATTCATTACAGCACTACTTTCAGTACTGTAATGAACTCATTACGATACTGAAATAGAGAAATAATATTACAATTCTCATCCCAATTCAAAGAAACCGATAATCTTTTTATGACAAGGTACAAATCTAACATCTAACTTCACATAATTTTTGTTTATTATCCTCGACAGTTAAAAGTGAACTTTGGAGATAAAAGTATTCATAATAGATGCTCACCTATGCCAAGAACGAATCCAAGCAAAAAAATGAGCATGCTTCCTCGTCAGTTTCTGAAATAAGAGAAGAAAATCATCAGAGGAGAATAACTTGAGATTTTCACGGACAATTAAAATTCTCAATTAGTGGAATAACAGAGACCTCTTTGGGAATCAACTGAAGCAAGGACAAGACGCAATCAGAAAATTATCAATAAAATCAGTTTCGCCCTTATTAGAGCTCATGAGTAACACTCAGATTTCATCCGATGGGGACACCATGTAGGAATATGGCTTTTTATATAATAATAATACCATTGAGTATATTACATTAATACTCAATGTAAATGACTCGGTGTGCCATCTAGCGAAGCACTACCTAAATACCTCTCGCAAAGTCTCCAAACCAACAAGATCTTTGTTTAATTTTTTTCTACTCCGGTGTGAATTTGATTTAAAATGGTAGTGGTTGATGAAAATGTCCAGTTACCCATGGTTACATCAATAAAAAACTATAATTTGAGGATCTTTCCATTCGAAAAATCGTTAAATGAAAACTAATTTTTTTTGGATTTTCAACAGACTGTATATGTATTTCCGAGTCGATTCGGAATAAATGAAAACAGTTTCTTTCCACGTCAGGAATCTCCTGATTAAATAAATACAAGTTCAAGACTCACCCTGTATAGTGACATTGATCATCAAGCAGTAAAATCAAGATAATATAGACCGGTATGACATGTTGTTATACATTTTCCCTAATCTCCAATTCTCTGATATATTGGTTTCACTCAGATTTCGTAGTTATAATTCATTATTATATGTTGGTACAAATGTTTTCTGTCAAATTACACAGAAAACAGTTCTACCAATTAATATTTTTCAATGCAAAAATGGCCGTACGATATCCACTTCATGGCTCGATTATGAATTGTGAACTAATGGAATTAATGGGTTATTTCCATAAATATCGTTTAGAGATTTCTGCATTGAAAAATATTGATTGGCAGAACTGTTTTTTCTCCCGCAAATTTGACAGATACATCCGTGACAGGAAGCAAACATAAAATGAATGAATATTACCATAAAAACTGTCCGAAACTCAGATTTTCTCGCACGATTTAAATCTACAAGATGAAGCAGAATTATGCAGAATGGGCTCTCATTCCTACAGAAATGCGTGTTCGAATTGCCTTTGTATTAGACGATATTTTCTCTATTTCAGTTTTGTGAAATACTCTCAATAAAATCCAAGATTATATATCCTAGTGACTTTTGTATTGTATCTTGGCAGTTGGTGCGACTGTTACGAAAATTGACAGATTACGGAATTTGAATTAAGGTGTACTGAAAATTGATAAGATCGGAAGTCAGAGTTGACAACCATAAAACGAAAAATATAACTGAAAACAATGCTGTAAAGAATTCATTACAGCACTGCTTTTGGAACTGTAATTAACTCATTACGATACTAAAATAGAGAAATCACTATTCAATGAGATGAATTGAATAATAAACCCATTACTATACTTAATCAATAGAATGGTATATTCTAAAACAAGGCTCCTATTCCAACACGAATGCAAAATTTGAACGTAGTGTTGGAATTGCTTTCTGCAAAGAGTATTTTCTCTATTTCATTCAAGTTTTGTGAAATACTCCCTTAATTCAATGATAAATTTATATTCTACACCCTAGTGAATTTTGTATTTTGGCAGTTGGTGTGACTGTTACGAAGATTGACTATTTGAATCGAGGTCAGAGTTGACAACCACGAAACGAGAAATATAACTGAAAAAAATGCTATAATTAGATCACTGCTTTTAGTACTGTAGTAATGCACTCATTGCTATACTGAAATAGAGAAAAAACTAAGCATTTCCGATCAATCCCGCAGAAACCAACGGAATCAAACTAACGATTTACTCACTTTTCTCAAGTATCCATGTCACAAACAAAAAAGAAACTTGCCTACTGACGGGAGCAGAGTTTTTATTAAAATAGCGGACATCGCGAACGATGACGACTGATGTTAATTCTTCCACCATCCGCGTATATGCCCACTTTCACCCAAGTTTATTTGTTTTCGGGAGATCTCCAATATATCAGATGGAATTTGTTATTCCCAATGTCCACTAGACTCTCCCAATTCTTCTCGTGCCGATGCCAATATGGTTTATCGTAAATTTCGTTTTTTCCCACTTTCACTGACTTCTCTTTCATCGCGGGCTGAAGCCGCGTTCACACACGGCGAGTTTCTCATACGTGAAGGGGATTTCTTCATACGTGACAAATAATTAATACAGAAAATGCGGAGATCGAGCCCTCCTCACAAGAAGAAATTTACTGAAACGAAGAAAACTCGTCAGTAGCTACCTAAAAACTCCATGGAAAATATTCTTTCTCTAATTCTGTGTCAAATACATGCATTGTTGTAGAACAAAATCATTTAGGAATATCTCAGTTTCACAAAGTCTTCATAGTTATATTTCACTATCATGTGTTGGTACTCGGAATTGTCCTGTTGCGGATTATCCATTATCTGTCAAATCATAAAAGATTATCAGTCACTGAGTTATATAAAACTCAGTGATATCAGTGCCTTCTGCACTTGTATCATAAATTTCTCCTTGGAACGTTAAGTAGTAGTTTGGATGTTTCACGATCCTTCCTAGCCACTGGCTTCGATGACAGGTTATAGGTTATTCATCGATGTCACGTAAACCATCGATGTTAGGTTAACCATCGAAGTCACGTTGATAATCACCGGATTATCTCTATGGATGTCACTTTGCCAATTGTAGGTGAACACTGAGGGCGGGTTTTAGAATCGAAGGTTAACCTTTATGGTTAGGTTACCGACACTCAATGGTTAACTCGTACCTGGCGTTTTACAATAATTTTACTGGTTGAGGTTTCGTAACTATGGGTTCTGTTTAAATTCTCTTAAGTTGGTAGAAAATAATGGTTCTTTTGATCTAAATAGTAGGTCGGACTCATTAACGAATTTATAAGACATCAAAGGAATATTAAAATTTTAAAATCAATGATTGAAATGTACAAGTTTAATATAATTAATTTTCATATTTTATTCAAATAAATATTTCCTGTTAGTTTATTGTACATGTATACATAAGATCAATTATTTCTCTAATTTACAATCTATTCAAATACATGTTAATGGAGGTATCTGGAGTAGAGGTACTTGCATTATGCCTTTTTTCAGGAAATTCTAAAAGATTAATATTACTAGTGAATTCTACAATATGCTGTATTATGAAGAATGACTGTACTACTACTAACATAGCCTGAGCTGTATTTCATTTTACATGCATTCCCATGACAAGGGCTAGAAAGCGACGTTTCTACACACTCTTTCTCTCAACGAGATTTCTTGTACAAATGTGTGATTTGTTGAATGAGACTTCAGAAGGTTTCCTTGTATTAGCTGAAGGTGTGATTATATATAAGGCTCAATTTCATAGCCACTATCTCCTGCTAAAACACTGTGAGGAAAATCCCTTCTTTCAAATGATCCGCACAACATAGAATTCTGAAAAATATCATGTGCTGAACCTGGCCATTTTGCATCGATGTTTGTTATTTTCAGAGATAGATCAGCTACAGTTTGCACATTCAAGGAAAAAAAACTGTTGATGGTTCCTGAATAGTTCGGCTTGATCACCTGGCAATTGAATTTTTATGTGTGCAGTCAATAGCACCTTTGCACCTCGGAAACTTGGCAATTTAATAACCATCTGGTTGGACGAGCTATCCAATGTTCTATTTCGTTTAGAATATTCAGCATACGCTGAATAAATAATAATAAAAGGCAGCTTTTCGATAATATGAATCTTTAAAAAAAAATCATAATCGTCGTTAATTTCGAAAAAAATTTGATCTAAGACGCATCACTTCAAGTCTACGACATTTCTCTCCACCACTGCTAAAAGCGTTAAAATCAAATCCATATTAACAAATCTCTAGTGCGAAATCAATTTCTTCAAAACAATAATTTTCGAATCAGACAAACATTTTAGGTTATATACATATGCATGATTCTATGGTTCTTGAATTAACTTCAGGTTTACCCACACTGATAGTTAACCACGTTTCGTGGGATTGTAAAACGCCTAACCTACAAAATTTCCTTAACTAAGAGTTAACCTTCGATTGTAAAACCGGGCCTAAGTTTGAAAGCGATCATAGACGGTTTTTGTGCTGGAAACTAAACTTTTTCAGGTGTTTTCGTCTAAAAAGGTGGATCGGCGGTCTAGTTTCCTTTCAACTCGTGTGAAGGAGCCTTAAGGATCGCGTTACGCCATCAATCGACTGCTGTTCTTTCATTCATCAAGATGCTTCCGAAACTTGGTTACTGCATGCGTAATTGACTTCTAGCCTCGATACGTAATTGAATTCAGGAAGAGTAGCAACAAATTAATTAGGATTACGTTTCAGATGGTCATCATTAGAATGATCGTTTGTTTTTTTTTCTGTGCGCTTAATTTTGTTTCGCGGGGAAAAATTGAGGCTGCAGAATGAAAACTAAGTAGTGTTGTTGCTGTGGAATACTTCTTCCGTTATATTGTTCAAGTGAATGCTTTCCAATGGGGAAGTTATGAATTTCAGCACAGGTTTATATATTATACAGGGTGTCCCATAACTAGTGAATCACGCCACAATAGAGTAGACCAACCTCTATCGAATGGCACCAAAATTAGTTAATCAAATATGTACTGTTTCCAAAATAATTGACATTTTATGAATATACCTAAAATTACCAATTTTCCAACTATTTCTTTCAATCACAGGGCCAGTATGTGATTTAGGATAGCGATTTTAGCTCATATAAATCCTAGATTATTGTATTATCACTCCTAATTGAAATTATTAGGTAATAGATAATAGGTTTGAGAATAGTTTATTCTAAAACAAATTGCAGAATGAGCTCCTATTCCAACACGAATGCGAAATTCTAAAACGAGCGACGAAGGAGCGAGTTTTCGAAAGCATGAGTGTTGAAATTGCCTTCTGCAACGAGTATAAGACAATATTTTTTTTATTTCAGTCAAGTGTCGTGAAATACTCTCGAAATTCGAATGAAAATTCAGATTAGTGACTTTATCGTATTGTAGCTTGGCAGTTGGTGTGACTTACGAAATTTGACAGATCACGGAATTAGAACTGATTTGATTCGAAAATTGATTGGATCGGAGGTCAGTACTGACAATCAGAAAACGAAAAATATACCTGAAAACAATGCTGCAATGAGTTTCATTACAGCACTACTTTCAGTACTGTAAAGAAGTCATTACGATACTGAAATAGAGAAATATTTTTAATGTTATTTACCAATTCTGAATATCCATAAAATGGGGAAGTTTTTAAAAGCGATTGCGAAAAAAAAGTTGGTATAATTTTTTCATACCAGAGAGGGTTCATTCAGAGTAATAAAAATTATGTAGAAGAAAGAATTCTTTCAATTCTTTTATTGAGCTTTTCGATTTACTATTTTGAATAATTTTGATTAAGAGTGTTAAAACAATAATCTAGAATCAATATGAGCCAAAATCGCTTTCCTAAATCACATACTGGCCCTGTGATTGAAAAAAATAGTTCGAAAATCGGTAATTTTAGGTGTATTCATAAAATTCTAATCCTTTTGGAAACGGTACATTTTCGATTAACTAATTTTGGTGTCATTCGATAGCACTTGGTCCACTCTACGTGGTGTGACGTTTGATTCACTAGTTATGGGACACCCTGTATATTGCAGTTGAAATGGGGAAAAATATTCATCTCATTTCCTGAACATAGATCTGGCGGTACGGTAGTGCCCCCGCCAAGACGAGCCAATTGAAGCGCCGCGCCGGGGCACTAACTACCTTTCCTCGAAGTGTTTCGTCGTATTTTTGAACCCTCATAACTTGGGTTTGAAATATAGTAGATGAACAAAATTTTAAGGATATAATGCCAGTAGGGAATTTATCAAATGTGCAAAGCCTCAAGTGCTTAGCTAGTACACTTCAGATTTTATAGATATTCAAAAATTCCCGATTTCGTCACTCACTCACTGATGATCATATAAACTGTTAGGGTACTTCCCGATGTCCTATCAAGTTGCAATTTTGTATGTGAGCTAGTTTCAGTACACAAACAAGGGAAAAATTCTTAAACTTTCACCTCCCAACCCTTAGAACCAGGGGATGTATAAGTTTGTATGAGACTTCCGCCAATTTTGATGCTAGTGGTCTGAAAATTGATATATACGGAGGACTGCTTGTTATCAATGTTGAAAAAATATTCAAGAATTCTCAGGGAAAATACCCCCACATTTTGAATAAGGGGATAATATGAAGTGCTCGTAAAAGGCCTCATGTGTATTTACACCAAATACAATTTCTCTGTAATAACATCAACCACAGTTTCCATTGTGCGATTTCCCGTTGTGATCATTGTTTAATGATAGGATTCTTTATACAATGGTTGTGATGGCAGCTCGCAAATACATTGCGATCGCAGCTTCAACCTAGGTGGGTAAAGATATATTTCTTCACTTCGTACATTGTTGATTTTCAACATGAGTCGATTTCGAATGGCTGTTTTGGTTGGTTAACGGTTGACCGCTCGGTTCATAAATGACAACGTCAAACGAACCGCGCTTTCGAGTACGGTTCAAATTTCGGCGAAACAGCTGATTCGAGACGTCACCAATTTGTCATTCGAATGCGGTTGGTCCAAAATTGACGGACCAATCTATGAACCAACCAAGAACCAACGTCAATCGAAATCGCCTATGGATTGTGAATTAGTTTGACTTGAAATAGATCTCGCAATAATTATAATTTATTCAATCATTATTGAGGAAAAATGAACATTGTCAAAAAGTTATCAGATCTCATGTAGAGCCAAGCTGCCAACTCTAAACTCTTTATCTTCACAAGTCCTTATTTCACAAACTCTATGCCTTAGTCAAAATAAGTGACTTGGCCTTTTAGTAACTACACTACGCAAAAAATTAACGCACATTATGGAATTCTCAAATTTATTCTACAACTGAAGGTGTTCTCAATGATAATTATTTTTATCAGAATTATGCATGAATATGTTATCCACTTTCAACTTTTTTCTTCAATACAGATGTTTTTTCCCAGCAGGAATAAAAAAAGATGATATTTTCAGATTTTGAATGTATTGGCTCCATTCTAAAATCAGTTGTTCTCGATCAATTCTAGTGATCAATAGTTTTTCTTTCGTTTGATTTTCTACACTCGATCGCTATGCATCGCGAAACACGCAATTTGACCCAAGACGAATGTGCCCAAGCAGTAGTTTTGCGAGAAGTAGGGTGGACATACACAAAAGAATTGCAGAAAGGTTTGGAGTTTCCCATACAAGTGTGTCCAGAATGTTGCAGCGATTCAGGGAGACAGGTATGAATGTCCACGGGTAACAACTGCCATTCAAGAACGTTACTTGAGAGTTTCTTCGTTGAAACAACGGTTTGCAACCGCTCGCCTCCTTCAAAATCAGCTTGAGCAAACTCATGGGGTGCAAATTAGCACTCAGACAGTGAGAAATCGCCTCAGAGAATATGATTTAAGGCCTCGTGTCGCGGCAAGAGGCCCAGCTTTTACCCCAGCCCATCGAAGGGCGCTTTTGGATTTTGCGAGAGAGCATATCCATTGGGAAGAGGCCGGTTGGGAAAGAGTTCTCTTCACAGATGAGTCTAGATGCTGCCTATACCATCGTGATAGACGTTCCCTTGTATACAGACGTCCACATGAAAGATATGCTCAGTGCAATTTCCTAAATACTACTGGTTTCGGCGGAGGATCGATTATGGTATGGGGTGGAATATCTTTGACTGCTCGCACAGACCTAGTGGTTGTTGATAATAGAGCTATGAATATATAAGGAACATTCTTGAGGAGCTTGTAATGCTATTTGCTCCATACATTGATGAAAATTTCATTTTTATGGACGTTAATGCCAGACCCCATCGTGCGCGCATCGTTCACCTTGAAGAGGTTGAAGTCTCTCGAATGGAATGGCTAGTAACAAGTCCAGATCTCAATCCGATTGAGCAGGTTTGGGACAACCTCAATAGAAGGCTGAGAAGTTCAGAAAATCATCCAGCTACTCTTAATGACTTAGGAATCCAACTCGAAGAAATCTGGGAAGGATTAGATCAGAACATTTTAAGATCACTCATTTTGAGTATGAACCGTCGTTGCCGAGCTGTAATTAACGCAAGGGGTGGAAATACCAAGTATTAAATCACTTATCAGCATTTCAGTATTTTGAAAATTGTTCATTTCTCTTCTTTCACATAAGATTCGGTGAAATTCTGAATTTTTCTTCCATTTAATGTGTCTTGTTTCGTTCAAAACCTTCCCAAGAGAACATAAAAAATAAGTTATAAAGTCAATGTAGAGTTAACATTCATTAAAATTGAGATTTTCAGAATGTGGGTTAATTTTTTTGCGCAGTGTATAAGAACTACTTTATAACAAAAAGGTATGAACAGCGAATGAATTTTCCACCTTACGCACACGTGGCGAAAGAGAAACGGTCACGTCACTTATTGCGACCAAGGCATAGAGTTTGTGAAATGAGGACTTATGAAGATGAAGAGTGAAGAGTTAGCAGCTTGGCTCTACATGAGATCTAATAAATTTTTGACAATTTCAGAAATACGGCCTCGTCTTGGCAATATTTTACATGAAAATGTTTTTGGTTGGACTGTTTATTTCTTGAGAAGACTTTTAACGACATACCATGATTATGTTGTGTTGCATAACCGATGGAAATGCCGAAGACTTGACCACCGGACTTCGCGTCGAAAAACTTAACGGTCCTCCTACAAAACGCGAACAAAGAAGAGGTACGAGAGATGATTCTTTCCTCCCAGTTCTTTCAAAACGTGCAGCAATCCACGGCTGACAGAAGCACTATATGGTCACGGTCAGTGTCATAGTTCTTCCGTTCATCGACGGTTACTGTTAGACACACATCATCAGATTGTTCGATTGACACCGTGCCTAATTTCGCATTAATGAGGATCCTTCTTTGAGTCGTCTCCATGAAGAGTTTCTCCTCGTCTTAAAAGGTCCATCGCGATGCTATGCGTACGTAATGACCGAATTTTCAATGTCGACGATCGGTTTTGCATATAGGGAGACGATAAATCAGTTGAGTGTCCCGTTCTCAGGTGTAACAATGTGTGGATCTTCTTGAACAATCGATTGGGATCAAGAATTCGTCACTTTTCGGTGAGTGCTTGAGAAGACAGACGACCAATTCGTTTCTGTGGAAAGAGCCAAGTCCAAAGGAGCTTGTAGACGCTCGTTATACGCATTCCTCAGAAAAATTAACTAACATCGAATCAGCTTCAGAAACTGTATAAAAAAATTATGTGCTTATTCGTGAACAAATTTTCTATAAACGAAACTCTGCCTTCGCTTTGGTGTCGTGACTTGTTAAGTGATGAAACTGTTCTTTAAATGAGCTGAAAATTTTGATATTGAAGGACATCTTTCTTTCGCGAAAAATGTACAGGGTAGGCAAAATTGGTGATACCTGAACCACCTACAACTGATGTTTAACCGGAAGAGATAGAGGAAAATGAATGACACATTACTGATAATTCCATCAACTTCATTCATCTACTTTTGTTTTCGAGTCCAAAATTGAAATTTGGGCGATTTCAACTTTGTTCATTATCTCCGTTTCTATTCGTGCTAGGATGTTGAAATGAAAACATTATATCGACACTTTTTTCATAACAATCCAGTAGAGTCGAAAGTAGGGTACTATTTTTTTCCCAAGGGGAAAAGGCACAACTTCATGTTATAGCATAGATCAGCAAGGAAACCTCTTGGGAAAAATGTAGTACGCTCCTGGATCACCATGAGAAAAGTGTCTCTATAATGTTTTCATTTCAACATCCTAGCACAAACAGAAACGGAGATAATGGCCGAAGTTGAAATCGCCCAAATTTCAATTTTGGCCTATAATTCGAGAACAAAAGAAGATAGAGGAATGCAGTTGATGGCATTATCAGTTTCTCTAAAAAAGATGATCGTAATGAGTCATTCATTTTCCTCTATCTCTTTCGGTTAGAAAGTTGTAGTTCAAGTACCACCAATTTTGCCCACCCTGTACTTATCCTGGATATACAGTATGTGGAATAAAGTAAGGAACAAATTTCATAACTCATGCATTTTTAAAATTTTCGAGCAAAATGCGCGAACAGGTCATTTTTTGTTTCCAGTTGACCACCAGATGACATAAATTTTCATTATATAACTCTGAAAAACCCTATCATAACATGTCGATTTATAGTATCGAAATTTACCCTTTTTCCGTTTGGCTGCCCCGTAAGAAGTTTCATGGTGCACTGAGATATATATATATATATATATATATATTAGACTGTTTCAAAAAAATCGACATTTTTTGTTTTCACGAAACCCCCCCCTAATTATTTTCCGGGTATCGAAAAGAGACCTCTATGAAAATATCAGATCTAGATAATAATATTTAGAGGTCGCTCATCAATTATTTCTATTTTCCCTACTAATAGCAGGGAAAAAATTTCTTTTTTTAATAAAAAATTCCTAGAGCAGAAACCAATAAACGGATTTCATTGTGTAATACATTTTCGTGTAGACAATCAGATACTCTACAAAAATGACCCTTACGATATTTCGGTAAAACGGCCCCATCAAAAGTTATTCGATTCGATGCTAATATCGAGGTATTTTTGAAGAAAAAAATTATTCAAAAAAATCGATTCTGTTTGTTTTCACGAAACTTTATTTCTAATCATCTTCAGGGTATCGAAAAAAGGCGTCTGTGAAGATATTAGCTTTGAATATTAATATTTAGAGGTCGCTCAGCGATGATTTCTATTTCCGCTGTTGAAAGCAGGAAAAAATTTTCTTTTTTCAATAAAAAATTTTTTCTTCACGAACTAATTGACGGATTCCACTGTGTGATACATTTTCGTGTAGGGAACTAAATGCTTTACGAAAATATCTCATACGATATTTCGATAAAACCGCTCGTTCAAAGGTTATTCGAACTTTTTCTTCAAAAATACCTCTAATTAATACTTTATATTGAGGTATTTTGAAAAAAAAATTCAAATAAGTGGTTTTATCGAGATATCGTATTGAACATTTTCGTAGAGTATCTAGTTCCCTACACCAAAATGTATTATACAGCGGAATCCGTCTATTGGTCCGTGAACAAAAAAATTTTTATTGAAAAAAGAATTTTTTTCCTGCCATCAGCAGCGAAAATAGAAACTATCGATGAGCGACCTCTAAATATTAATATTCAAAGCTAATATTTTCACAGACGGCTTCTGTCTATGCCCTGAAGATGATTAGAAGGCGGGTTGCGTGAAAACAAGTAAAGTCGATTTTTTTGAATGATTTTTTTCTTCAAAAATACCTCAATATTAGCATCGAATCGAGTAACTTTTGAAGCGGCCGTTTTATCGAAATATCGTAGGGGACATATTTGTAGAGTATCTGATTGCCTACACGAAAATGTATCACACAAAGAAATCCGCCTATTGGTTTGTGTTCTAGGAATTTTTTATTGAAAAAAGAAATTTTTCCCCTGCTATTAGTAGGCAAAATAGAAATAATTGATGAGCGACCTCTAAATGTTATTATTTTGAGCTGATATTTTCGCAAAGGTCTTTTTTCGATATCCTGAAGATAATTAGGGGGGGTTTCGTGAAAACAAAAAAAGTCGATTTTTTTTGAATCAGTCTAAAATATATATATATATATATATATATATATATATATATATATATATATATTATATATATATATCTTGTCTATGGCTGAGATGAATTACTGGTTGTTTCCTTAAGAAACACACAGCATCATGACCGTAGATGTCATTGGTCCCAATAATTATTGTTCTACAATATCGAAATGTTTTCACTTGAAGAACAAATATGGAAGAATGAAAAATATCACTCATTGCACGTCCATGAAGGCTTTTTCCGTGCTTGTACGGATTATTTTCTAGTGTGGTAATGTAATATACACTTCCCTCAGTGCTGAAAAGGACTCATTACAGCATTGTTTTCAGTAATATTTTTTGTTTTGTGGTTGCTAACTATGATTGCCGATCCTATCAATTTCCAACACGCGTCAATTCAAATTTCATAATCTGTCAAATTTCGAAACAGTCACACACACCAACTGCCAAGATACAATACCAAAGTCACTAGTATGTATAATCTGAATTTTCATTGAATTTCAAGAGTATTTCACAAAATTCGACTGAAATGAAGAAAATATCGTATAATAATCGTTGCATAAGATATACTTCTATTGTTTTCGAGTTATACGCCAAAATTGAAAATTCGGCAATTTCAACTTTGGTCATTATCTCCGTTTCTATTCGTGCTAGGATGTTGAAATGAAAACATTATATCGACACTTTTTTCATAAAAATCCAGTAGAGTCGAGAGTAGAGTACTTATGTTTTTTCCCAAGAGGAAAATCCACAACTTCATGTTGTAGCATAGATCAGCAAGGAAATCTCTTGGGAAAAAACATAGTACACTACTGGATTGCTATAAAAAAGTGTCTCTATAATGTTTTCATTTCAACATCCTAGCACAAACAGAAACGGAGATAATGGCCAAAGTTGAAATCGCCCAAATTTCAATTTTGGCCTATTACTCGAAAACAAAAGAAAATAGAAGAATGCAGTTGATGGCATTATCAGTTTCTCTAAAAAAGATGATCGTAATGAGTCATTCATTTTCCTCTATCTCTTTCGGTTAGAAAGTTGTAGTTCAGGTATCACGAATTTTGCCCACCCTTTACTTATCCTGGATATACAGTATGTGGAATAGAGTAAGGAACAAATTTCATAACTGATGCATTTTTGAAATTTTCGAGCAAAACGCGTGAACCGGTCATTTTTTGTTTCTAGTTGACCACCAGATGACATCAATTTGCATTATACAACTCTGAAAACCCTATCATAACATGTCGATTTATAGTATCGAAATTTACCCTTTTTCCGTTTGCCTGCCCCGTAAGAAGTTTCATGGTGCACTGAGATATATATATATCTTGTCTATGGCTGAGATGAATTATTGGTTTTTTCCTTAAGAAACACAGAGTAACGATTGCATCATGAGCGTAGATGTCATTGGTCTCAATAATTATTGATCTACAATATCGAAATGCTTTCACTTGAAGAACAAATATAGTAGAATGAGAAATATCGTTCATTGCACGCTCAGAAAGGCTTTTTCCGTACTTGCACGGGTTATTTTCTGGTCTAGTAATGTAATATACACTTCTCTCAGTGCTGAAAAGGACTCATTACAGCATTGTTTTCAGTAATATTTTTTGTTTTGTGGTTGCTAACTCTGGTGGCCGATCCTATCAATTTTCAACACACGTCAATTAAAATTTCGTAATCTGTCAAATTTCGTAACAGTCACACCAACTGCCAAGATACAATACAAAAGGCACTAGTGTAGTTTTTTCCCAAGGGGAAAAAACACAACTTCATGTTGTAGCATAGATCAGCAAGGAAATCTCTGGGGAAAAAACATAGTACGCTACTGGATTGCTATGAAAAAAGTGTCTCTATAATTTTTTCATTTCAACATCCTAGCACGAACAGAAACGGAGATAATGACCAAAGTTGAAATCGCCCAAATTTCAATTTTGGCCTATAACTCGAAAACAAAAGAAAATAGAAGAATGCAGTTGATGGCATTATCAGTTTCTCTAAAAAAGATGATCGTAATGAGTCATTCATTTTCCTCTATCTCTTTCGGTTAGAAAGTTGTAGGTCAGGTATCACCAATTTTGCCCACCCTGTACTTATCTAGATATACAGTGTGTGGAATAGAGTAAGAAACAAATTTCATAACTGATGCATTTTTTAATACGAAACGGTCATTTTTTGTTTCTAGTTGACCACCAGATGACATAAATTTTCATTATACAACTCTGAAAACCCTATCATAACATGTCGATTTAGAGTATCGAAATTTACCCTTTTTCCGTTTGGCTGCCCCGTAAGAAGTTTCATGGTGCGCTGAGATATCTCTTGTCTATGGCTGAGATTATTGGTGGTTTCCTTCAGGAACACAGAGTAACGATTGCATCATGACAGTACATGTCAGTGTTTTCAATAATTATAGTACTACAGCGTCGAAAGGTTTTCACTTGAAGAATAAATATAATAGAATGAAAAATATCGTTCATTGCACGTCCATAAAGGCTTTTTCCGTGCTTGCACGGGTTATTTTCTGGTCTGGTAATGTAAAATACACTTCTCTCAGTGCCTAAAAAACTCATTACAGCATTGTATTCAGTTATATTCTTCGTTTTGTGGTTGTTAACTCTGACTGCCGATCCTATCACTTTTCAATACACGTCAATTCAAATTTCATAATCTATCAAATTTCGTAACAGTTACACCAACTGCCAAGATACAATACAAAAGTCACCAGTATGTGTAATCTGAATGTTTCATTGAATTTCGAGAGTATTTCACAAAATTCGACTGAAATGAAGAAAATATCGTATAGTACTCGTTGCAGAAGGTAATTCCAACACTCATGTGTTCGAAAACTAGCTCGTTTTCGGATTTCGTGTTGAAATGAATGCCCATTTTGTAACTTATTTTAGAATTAACTTTTATAGTAAAAGTGCAGGAGGCACTGATATTCTTTCACGAGTTCAAATTTCAAACGAGCCATAAAGTGGCGAGTTTTTAAATCAACGAACGTAAGAATAAACCTTCTGTATGAGTATATACGTTATTTTCTCTAAGCTGTCAAAAAACGCGCATTATAGAATGTCCCAAAATTTTTTGCTATGTTCCAAGAGAAAGTAATTTATAAAAGAAAAAAATAACAAACTCCCTCAAAATTTTCAGCCTAATTCAACATATCAATCATAAATCTGAATCCCTGTGGCATTCTATGATTTCCACACAAATACCGTCAAACAAAATATAACATCATTGTCATAAAAAGCAACCAATTATTGCAGGAAACGTACCGACAAAATTTTTTCTATGAACCAGAAAATTAATAACAGGTTTTGCTCAAGTTGTCGCGTGCCAGCTGCTGGTCATATATAATTATTTTGAAACGCATGAAATATGGGTCTCTTTGCTCGAATTACTATTTCGAATAGTAGTTGATGTTTGATCACGAAATGAGTATCATTATCTCGTGCGCAATTATTTCAGTTAGGCGGGATTATTATTATCTAAGAATAGTGAAAACTTGTTACACTCTATATGAAATTAGCTGTTAACAATAAGTGCTTTTTTCATATGGAAAATGTGGTTAGTCATGCAAAAAGTCTGTAAAATAAGTGGTGACTCCTGCAATGTGAAAGAACAACGCGGCTAATGACCATAGTAATATATCTCATGACCAAGAAAAAAGGGAATTATAATATTCTTCATAATAAAGAAAAAGTATATTCATCACTTTATCTATGTATTAGATCGATTTAATTTATGGCATTCCGTGTTCCCTAGAATGAAGAATATTCTATGATGTTACGAATAATTTCCATGAAAATAGAATGACAGATCTAAGATCTAAACATTGATCAGAAACAGCTTTTGTCTGTGGATTAATGTCAGGTGTTGACACAATCGCTTTTAGTGTTCACAAAATATAATAAGTACTTATAAATGAGGTGGCTTATAGCGAGAACATCTTGATACCTTGGAAACCCATAAATCTTCCTTCTGTATGTATATTCTAAAATAAGTTGCAGAAGGGGCTCCTTCCTATTCCCATACGAATGCGAAATTCGAAAACGAGCGACGAAGGTGCCAGTTTTCGAAAGCATGCGTGTTGGAATTGTCTTCTGCAACGAGTGTTAAATGATATTTTCTCTCGTATTTTCTCTATTTCAAACAAGTTTTGTGAAATATTCTCGAACTTCAATGAAAATTTCAGATAATAAATCCTAGTGACTTTTGTATTGTATCTTTTCAGTTGGTGTGACTGTTGCGAAAATTGACAGATTACGGAATTCGAATTGATGTGTCAGAGTTGACAATCACAAAACGAAAAATATAACATTACAGCACTATTTTTAGTACTGTAATGAACTACGATACTGAAATAGAGAAAATAAATTTATGATATCATAATATATTCGCGGAGTGCAAGAATGCAATTTCATAGCTTTCGAAGTAATTACAGCAAAGCTATTTTGTCACCGCTGGTAATGTATTAGTCTTGTTTACACGGGAGAAAATATAGAGGAAACATTTCACCGGGTGTTTTAAAGGTAGACAATTACAATGCGCCAATGAGTGTCGACGAAGAAAAAACTAGTTTAGGTCCCCTATACACTCTTTACCTACACAATCGAATGTTATTTACATATAACGGTAGATCTTTCGAATTACGAACATACAAAAATCGAGATAAACACTCATTCAAGAACATGAATATTTTTTCAAGTCTGTATTGTGTAAATGGGAAACTGCTTCACATGAAATTTAAGGAGAGTGGGCGTTAACCACTCTCGAGGTACATAATAAGATGTTTTCTTGATATATTCATATTTTCATCTATATCCTACCTTCATTGGATCAAATTGAATGAACTGATTATAATACAAGTGCAGGAAGCACTGATATTTTTCACGAGTTCAAAATTCAATTAATGTACGAGTAATATACGTTATATTCTCTGATTCATTGGAATTTTATTGAAATTAATGTAATATTTCGTTTAATATCGTTCCTCTATTTCAGTATCGTAATGAATTCATTGCAGTATCAAAATCAGTGGTGTAATGAACTCTTTGCAGCATTGCTTTCAGTTATATATTTTTTGTTTTATGGTTGTCAAGACTGACTTCCGATCCTATCAATTCTCATTCCGTAATCTGTCAATTTTCATAACAGTCACACCAACTGACAAGATACCATACAAAAGTCACTAGGATGTATAATCTGAGTTTTTCATTGTATTTGGACAGTATTTCACAAAACTTGGACTGAAATATAGAAAATATCGTCTAATACTCGTTGCAGAAGGAAATTCAAACACTCATGAGTTCGAAAAATCGCTTCTTCGTAGCATTAGTCTTGGAAAATTATGGTGTGAGAACTTCCATTCGTGTTTTCAAAATTTAAAAATACTGGCTCATATTTTGGTCCCCTATTAAGGTTCTACAGCGGTCTTCGACCACCTAAAAAATTATCAGTTGTACTCGGTTGAAAAAAGCATCTGAGCCACAGAACATACCATGGGTGTGTTCTGTGATCCGAGCTTCTTGAGAGGAGAATCTCGAACCGAGTTAATTG
Source organism: Hippodamia convergens (assembly GCA_038502775.1). Classification (NCBI taxonomy): domain Eukaryota; kingdom Metazoa; phylum Arthropoda; class Insecta; order Coleoptera; family Coccinellidae; genus Hippodamia; species Hippodamia convergens. Next base: position 88,409,643 of record CM076607.1, on the reverse strand, counting down.
TGGGTTCCCACAGAAAAATTTGGGTCACAGATCCACAATGACCACTATTAAGTCACTTGTCGGTCTCAGTTTCCAAGAAAAAACCAAGGAAATCGCTAATACGATGAAATTAAAGATCTCGAGTCCAACTGAAGCGGAGAAAGGCTCGCCACTACAAAAAAATTCGGTTCGCCTAATCTGTAATCAAACGGTCTTAACTGTTTTGCTTTCTTGCTCGATCCAATATTGGTTACGAGGGTGGGTCAACAACTCGACTTCCTGGAATCACGTTGCCAATTGCCTGCAAAATCGGTTGAAAGTGACACACTTCGACAGGGTGCTCGACAATTGAGGTCGATGATGCAGCACGTATTTTCTACCTAATCATTCAAATGGCTTCTTTTCTCTTTAATTGTTCCATTCGAAGTCAGTATAAGGACTTCAAGTACCTAATTGAACTGTTACAAGATATGAATGGAACACGTGTGATAATACTCACGAATGAACGAAGAAATTATAATTTTGGAGATCGGTTTTAGACCTGTCAGTCCCAACCATAGAATTGTAGATCCTAACCTTTCTCCATTCTTAGGAAAATTATTTCATCGACTGTTTTTTGAAAAGTGAATGGAGTGTACCAAGAGATTTACCGAGAAAATCTCTAGGAGAGTTGATTCAAATTATCATTATTCTTTTCCAGGCAGCCAATGGATCCATCAGATATCCCCACGAAAATATGAAGATAGTCCTTCATCTAGCCACACTCATCTACCTCTTCGCAATGACGGCCAGTAGATCAACGGTAGCCAAAGAAAGTTCCTACGAAATCAAATATTTGCAACCAATGAACCAAACGCGAGAACGAACATTTTACGATTTGGCATATAAGGCCATAGAGTCTCCTAATCCACGGCTCATCAATGCCCTCAGGTGTAAATTGAGGGAAATTGGATCATGGATGGTCCAAAAGGAGAAAGAAGGTACATTTATTGGTGAGTTTAAGGTTAAGGCTCATACAGATTGTTAAAAAAATCTAGCAGTAGGTATTTAGATATTTTCAATTTATCTAATTGAATAGATATATTATACAAGCAGTTTTGTTGAATTCATTACGCATTGTTTCAAGTTATATTTTTCGTTCTGTGGTTGTCAACACTGACTTCCGATTCTATCAATTTTCAACACACATCAATTCGAATTCTGTAATCTGTCAATTTTCGTAACAGTCGCACCAAATGCCAAGATCCGATACAAAAGTGACTAGAATGCATAATCTGAATTTTTCATTGAATTTCGACAGTATTTCACATAACTTGACCGGAATAGAGAAAATATCATCTAATACCGATTGCAGAAGGCACATCCTTCGTCACCTGTTTTCGAATTCAGCATTCTTGTTGAAATAAGAGTCCATTCTGCATTCTGGACCTTGTTTCGAATACAAGTGCAGAACGCTCTGATATTTGTCAAATTTTTGATACAGAAAACATTTCTGTCAACCAACATTTTTCAATGCAAAAATAATCTATACTTGTAGGATAAACAAGGAAAAAAGTTTAAGATTTCAGTGTCTCCATTGAGAAGATTTCTTCGAACACTGCTCCAAAAAATTAACGCACATTAGGGAAATCTCAAATTCATTCTACAACTGAAGGTGTTCTCAATGATAATTATTTTTATCAGAATTATGCATGTATATGTTATCCACTTTCAACGTTTATCTTCAATACAGATGAATTTTTCCCAGCAGGAATAGAAAAAGATGATATCAGATTTTGAATGTATTGGCTCCATTCAAAAATCAGTTGTTCTCGATCAATTCTAGTGATCAATAGTTTTCTCTCGTTTGATTTTCTACACTCGATCGCTATGCAACGCGAAACACGCAATTTGACCCAAGAGGAATGTGCCCAAGCGGTAGTTTTGCGAGAAGAAGGGTAGACATACACAAGAATTGCAGAAAGGTTTGGAATTTCCCATACAAGTGTGTCCAGAATGTTGCAGCGATTCAGGGAGACAGGTATGAATGTCCGAAGACCAGGACAGGGTAGACCACGGGTAACAACTGCGATTCAAGAACGTTACTTGAGAGTTTCTTCGTTGAGACAACGGTTTGCAACCGATCGCCTCCTTCAAAATCAGCTTGAGCAAACTCATGGGGTGCAAATTAGCACTCAGACAATCGCCTCAGAGAATATGATTAAAGGCCTCGTATCGCGGCAAGAGGCCCAGCTCTTACCCCAGCCCATCGAAGGGAGCGTTTGGATTTTGCGAGAGAGCATATCCATTGGGAAGAAGCCGAAGAGTTCTCTTTACAGATGAGTCTAGATTCTGCCTCTACCATTGTGATCGACGTTCCCTTGTATACAGACGTCCACATGAAAGATATGCTCAGTGCAATTTCCTAAATACTACTGGTTTCGGGGGAGGATCGATTATGGTATGGGGTGGAATATCTTTGAGTGCTCGCACAGACCTAGTGGTCGTTGTTAATGGAGCTTTGAATGCTTATAAGTATATAAGAAACATTCTTGAAGAGCCTGTAGTGCCTTTTGCCCCATACATTGGAGAAAATTTAATTTTTATGGACGATTATGCCAGACCCCATCGTGCGCGCATCGTTCAGGAGTACCTTGAAGAGGTTGAAGTCTCTCGAATGGAATGGCCAGCAAGAAGTCCAGATCTCAATCCGATTGAGCAGGTTTGGGACAACCTCAATAGAAGGCTGAGAAGTTCAGAAAATCATCCAGCTACTCTTAATGACTTAGAAATCCAACTCGGAGAAATCTGGGAAGGATTAGATCAGAACATTTTAAGATCACTCATTTTGAGTATGACCTGTCGTTGCCGAGCTGTAATTAACGCAAGGGGTGGAAATACCAAGTATTAAAGCACTTATCAGCATTTCAGTATTTCGAAAATTGTTCATTTCTCTTCTTTCACATAAGATTCGGTGAAATCCTGAATTTTTCTTCCATTTAATGTGTCTTGTTTCGTTCAAAATCTTCCCGAGAGAACATAAAAAATAAGTTATAAAGTCAATGTAGAGTTAACTTTCATTAAAATTGAGATTTTCAGAATGTGCGTTAATTTTTTTGCGCAGTGTAGATCAATGATATCAATATTAATTTTTTTCCAATTCCAGGTCGATGCTTCGGTGTTGCCAGGCAAATCAAGTTCGCGATGCCCATCATAATGGTCAAGCTTGGCGTGATAGTTACCATACTAGTATTCCTCACGATATTTTCCATGAAGACTATAGGACTTCTCCTCCTGATGTTCACGTTCGGCGCTAGCAGCGTGTTCACGAAGCTCGCTCTTTGGAAAACGGAGGCTTCCACTCATCAGCAGAAACCTCAGAATGTCCATTTCCACATCCATCCCGGCAAACGCGCAGAGTACAGTTTCGCTCCGAGTGCCGGTCCGTGGGAACGCACCTCTTCGGAGATTTCCAGCAGCAATTTCGCGGAGAGCGATGCCGAGTTTCAGGAGAAGTTGAATTACCTGGCGAAGTATCAGAAGGGGTTATTCGATACGTAGGGTTTGGAGTGGGTGTTTTCAGAATGGTGTGTTTGATAGTGCGAAATTGTTCATTGCATCATCTACCTACATGTAATTTAAAATGACATCTATGGTAGTTCATTCTTTATTTTTATGTTCCGCTCTTTATGTCTATGATATTGACCATAAAAAATCCAATGACATCTCCCATAGACGAAGACTCTGTCTATGACATCTCCGATAAAACATGGACAGCTTAAACAAAAGATAATTTCAATGAAAAAATTCTTTTAAACTCCACTATTCGTAAAAAGAAAAGTGATGATATGCTCAAGCTATATTGTGTGAGTTGAAAGTCCCAAAGTTATTATAAATAAAATACTTTGTACATATCTTAATTTATTCAATAAAATTTTAGTTCTTTACAGCGTACCTATTCACTTTTTTCTTAGGGTCCACTTACTTCTCACTTACTTATCTGGGGGACATGTGGTAGTATGGGCACTTCTTACCTTTTCTCGAAATGTTTCGTCGTATTTTTTAACCCTTATAACTTGAGTTGGGACTATACCAGCTGAACAAAATTCTCAACATATGATGTCAATAGCGGACTTATCAAATGTACAAGGTGGGCAAAATTGGTGATACCTGAACTACAACTTTTTAACCGTGAGAGATAGAGGAGAATAAATGACACGTTACGGTGGTCTTTTTTAGAGAAACTGATGATGCCATCAACTGCATTTCTCTATCTCCTTTTGTTTTCGAGTTATAGGCCAAAATTGAAATTTTTGCGATTTCAACTCCCCGTTTCTGTTCGTGCTAGGATGTTGAAATGAAAACATTATACCGGCACTTTTTTCATAGCAATCCAGAAGCGTACTTTGTTTTTTTCCAAGAGGTTTTCTTGCTGAGCTATTACATGAAGTTGTGTTTTTTCTTATGGAAACAATAGTTTGAAATGTCGCAATTTTTTCCTGTTTCAGAAATATATCATACATTGTCCTCAGATTCATTCAGATATCGTGAAAAATATAGTTTGTATGTGAAATTTGAATTATTGAGTATTAAGTAGGCTGAATCATAGAATAATATGTCTCTACGCATGGTGTCATCATTATTTTGCCATTAAATACTTGATTCAATTCTCCGTGGTTTGATCTTTGTTCAGAGCAATTGTCAATTATTAAAATTCGAAGTCATTATTGCCGGCAATAATATATGCTGAAATGTTATTTTAGCGGCAATAATGATTTCGAATTGACAGTTGTTCTGAACAGAGATCAAACCACGGAGAATTTAATCAAGTATTCAAAGATAGGGGAATGCAGTTTTTGGCATTATAAGTTTCTCTAAAAAAGACCACCGTAACGTGTCATTCATTTTCAAGTATCACAAATTTTGCCCACCTGTACAAAGTTTCAATTGCATTGCACATACCCTGAAGATTTTATGGATATCTGAACATCCTCGATTTCGTCACTGACTCACTTTTGTTTTGCTCAAAATAGCGGACTGCCCTAATTGACTTTTGATAAACCCAAATTTTCTGCTTTTTGGGAGCAATTTTTGACAACTTTTTTGCTAGAAAGATCCTGTTTAATGTCAGGAAAAAGAATATCTGAAATTTACAGAGGTGAGTACATACATGAATGCAATGATATTTTTGATAAAAACTCAATGGTACAAAATAAGTATTTAATTACAAATATGATGTACAAAAATAAATAATACACTATAAGGCACCTAGTGGAAAATTTGTATACCTATACAATACAAATATCACTATCAAAATTATAAAATTTCATGTACAAGTTCAGTTCTAAAAGTATTATATATAGTTAATATTTCATTATTTGAAAAAATAAATTTCTATTTCAACATTATCCATATTTTTCTTGAGAATCACGAAACCAGACTGATAAATCTTTGATGCTATTCGATAATTAAAGTCTTTATAAAAAAAACTAACAGCAAAATTGGTACCATAATTAAAAGGATGATGGTTAAATTTTTGAGCCTAGCTATTATCATGATTGTAGAGGAATAGCAACAAACCTACTATGTGAACGACGTTTACTTTCTCAAATATTAACACAGCCTTAGTTCTGTCACCTCTGACAGAATAACATAACCTAGATTTAAACGTCATTTTATAAGCGGGCAAAAGCCCTACAAAGTTCAACTCGCCCGGAATGAAAACAAATTGAAAATTACACGGCAGCATATCGATGCGAACATTTTGATATTCTCTTCGAATATGATGGTGAAAATAATTCTTATTCAATTCAGGAAATGGTTTGGTCAGTTTGGGTTAGGATATATGGATTGAACTTTAACAACGGGCAAACCATGGCAAATGTTTGAATTTCAGGGTGAAAACTAATAAAACATTAAGACCTTGACAAAATTCTTCGAAAAAAATGTTGCAGAATCCAAAAGTATCCCTGAAAGCCGCATGCGCAAACTTGCCAGATTATGCATACATTGTATGCTACAATCCTTGGAATTCTAGAGAAGATTACGCTATTTTATTCACTTTACCTGCTTAATTTGATAATTAATGCTGTTTCAATTATTTTTTCACGTCATCAATTGGATATTTTAGAACATTTCTTCTCTTCGGGGATATATTTATTAATTAATAAGATTGAACCAATTATTTATCTTATTTTGTTGATCAAGGCAACAAGTCCTTCATTTGAATTTGTTATGCAGCTAAGAATTTGCATTTTTCAGTCAAAGAATAAATTTGGCAACGAAGCCGCGAAATTGACGTTATCTCTCAAGGTCACTTGTAGATTCTGCATGTTTACCTCTATTTGTGTATTATTTTTTCGAAAAAATAGCTGCAAAAAGGATGAAAATCACATAAATATTTTCTAGATCATTATTCCATATTGTATCACATTCGTTTTCATTCTTGACAAGTTTCATATAACACCTCAAATTATTGAATAGCATGTACACCCATCAATGAGATCCATCACCAAAATACTAATTTCTCTTAACCAACTCGTGTTTAGAAATCAGATTCTTCAATTAATACTCTTTGAAGTAAAAAAAATCTGAGACCGAAATTCCTACCCAGGATAAAAGAGATAATAGAGAGTTAAGGAGACGCAATACAGGCCTTACTTAAATAAAGTCTCCCTTATTTCGACATTTACTCACGCGCATTCACAAAAGAACAGCCATATTTAAATTAAGGATTACTTATTTTGATAATTCCCCCAATCTTTTGAAGGGGTGTTTGAGTTGAGGATCTCTATTTTTGTCGTCTATTTTTTGGTGCCTTTTAACGCACGGTGCGTGCTCGGAACATATTCACCGTCAACTCAAACGCACCTTGTGTTAAACAACTTCTCACAACTGTCAAAATAAAGGAAATGTCATAAAAAATTTTACAGGAAATAAGTTTTTTGATAGCTCGAATATCCGACCAACTGGATGTTCGGCCTGTATTCGAATTTCAATAATTCTCTATTCTGTTAAATATTTTTATAACCGAAAAAAACGAGGATAATAAGGGCCCTTTGCACCAACATACCTTAAAATTAAGCCTCCCTTAAAGTTAAGGATCCCTTAAATTTATTGACAGTTGCATGACTGTCCCTCAAACAGAATTCTCAAGTAAGGGACCCTTAAACCTTTCTATCTAGTGATATTTCAGTTTTTCATGTTGTTGAACTTCACCCTAGTTCAATAAAGCCATTTCATTGACTGGTAGGCTACTGATGATAGTTGTCACTTCCTTAACCTAACTTTATTGTCATTTTTGACGATTTCATGCTTGTTGAAATTTCAAATTTCTTGCTATAAGTTCATAAAAAACAACAAATATTCTGCAGTCATTTTATGAGTTTGATAAATTATTTGACGTTATAATCCCATCCTAAGGAAGGCTTTATTTTGAGGTTAGGTTAAACCATTGAAATGTCACTTAGGACCAGGACAAGTATCCTTTAGCCCTGAATATATAAATACATTCCTAACCTCTCGTGTCCAAACTGTCAACTCATTTGAGGTTAGTTATGATGTGTTTTATTGCGAAATCAACTTTCACAACAAGAGATAATGCGGCGAGTACAAGAATATAGTATAACATTTGAATAATAAAAATGGAAAATTTTGAGACAACTAGTTCCGATTCATCAAATGAAGAAAATCCATGACATGAGCCAATCATAAGAACCAGAAACATGAAATGAGAAAACGGAGTATGGAAACGTAGATTTCCAATTTCGAAATGAGACTACAATTAGACACTATACGGCTCATTATAGTTGCAACTGCAGTGTTGCAATTGATATCAATGACATGTTTCCTATCAATAATTTTGAAAAGGAATTAGGTGATAATCAAAAAATTTTTGCTGATGCATATAATGGGAAACATGTTAAAAATTCAATCAAAACAGGTCATTTTGCTTTATTAAGCTGATGTAATTGGTGAAAATAAATGCTTATTCAAAGATTATGTTTATTCAATGCTTTTTTCCTATTTCGATTTCTAAATCTAATGATGTTAATCTGAAGCAATGCTCAATTATTGCCCTTTTGTAGCCGTAATCATCAATTCCATTTTTTTTTTTTGTAATATTCAGTTTGGAATTGGTCTCTTCTCCCAAATTTCTAGGTCTATATTTTAAATTTGAAGCTGAACGTACTATCCACAGGGCATGAAAATAACATAACCTACTTCAATTTTAAGATGGCTGTGGTTAAATACAACTGCAACTGTCTATTTTAGGTCAAATGAAACGATTTCAGTTATGCCAACATACAACATTTCACCTAAAGTCTCCTTTACGTAAAGTCCCATTTAATTTCATGATGAAATTGGGTGGACTTTTAAAGTGGGCTTTAGCTTAAAGTGCGCTTTAACTAAAGTGTTTATTATGAAACTGGCCCTTAAATATTTAAGGGAAGTTGGTGCAACTGGCCCTTAGAGTTTTCAAAAACGCAAATAGAGGCCTAAGCTAAATAAAGATTTCCTTATTTGGACATTCACTCATGCGCATCCATATTTAAATGAAAGATCCCCTATTTTGACAGTTCTCCCAATCTCCTGTGTTAACTGTCAAAATGAAGGAAATGTCATAATCAAGTGACAAGAAATGAGTCGTTTCGATAGCTCCAAAAACCGACAGGATCCTTTAATAAAATTCGGCCTGTATTTGAGTCTCGATAACTCTCTATTCTGGTTGAATTTTTATTATAATCGAAAGATACGAGGAAGATAAATGTATAAAAATTTGTTTTCGATTAGATTTTGATGCTAGATCACTCACCAACTTAAAATACGTAAGGAAAAGCAGTCCCGTTGGGGTCAAAATAGAATCACAACTTCGTTTCATGCCTGAACTGTCGCCTAAGAGGCCTCACAACGGCAGGTGGAGGATTGCAATCACTCTCTTCATCTGCAGAGTCAACATCACCGTCACTACTGTTCGTAGAAGCCACAGTCTGCACGGGTCTACTCAACCTCTGTCTCCGATAATACTTAAACTCCCTCGGCAAGGTATAAGACCTCGGCAGAGACAACTGACTCTCCAAATCCGAAGGCGCATGCGGCCCAGGCATTTCCATCACCTCTGGTTCGTTGACCGCGCAGTCGCAATACAAGTACCTGGGCGCCAGCAGGAGCTCTGGCGTCCTGCACCGGGGGGCCCTGGGGGGTGGCCTCCTGTTTAGGTTCACCCCGTAGCTGACCAGGTTGTTCAGGGAGGCCAGGCTGAGGAGCTGGGGCTCCACGTGCTTCTTTTCTCGAGGGATCGGTTGACGGTCGTCCAAATCTACACCTTCCGGACCGACTAGTTTACCCTGTTTGATTTCCTCCTCTATTATCTTGAGCTCGGCGAGCTGTTTCTGCTTCTTCTCCTGGAGTTTCTGGTGGATGTTCACCCTCGAGCCTGAAAAATTAAACGTAGGAATCTTGAAAATGTAAATTGTGATGGAACTACACGGATATTCAACTCTTATTGTTATTGGAAAGAACCTTTAAGGCAAAGATTGTAGAGTATAAAGATGGGAAATGGCCATATATCAGCATCGTTGAAAACCGACTACGATTTTCCGTTGTTAGGAACTCTGATGGTTTAGACGGCGCTGAAATCATGCCTCGTGAAATTAAATTTCGACTTTATCGAGCCTTGAAAATAACATTTTGTGTGAGAAAACCGAAGTATTGATTAGAAAATTACGATACTAACCAGGATTCGAACTCAGACCTCGCGATCCTAAGGCAATCGCTCTTACCGTTGGCATTTAGACATTCCGTACCCGCATTTGGCACATTGAGCGAATAGCGCTACGCCATTGGTAGACTCGAAACCTTCTTTGTTCTAGCGAGAGTGAAACAAACGTATCTGTGGCACCGTGCTGCTAAACCTTGTACATGTTTATCCCCCCAAGTCGTAGTTTTTGCCTATATTAACTGAACTCATCATATGAGAGTTCACCTTTTTGATAACACACATTTAAACCTACACATAGGTACAACAAAGAAAGAATAGAAAAAAAAAATGTCCGCATTGAAATTCCAAGTTATGTTCTGCTAGAATAAAAATATCAAAAGCAAAATCAGAGAAATATCTTGAAAAAATTGAAAAATTCCAATAAAATTATACTGGAAGAAGTAAAGGATCTGTGGAAGTTTTTATTTTCTTCAGTATTATTTTTGTTTTTTTTTTTCAAATGTAGTTACGTGAAATTCAAAAGACTCTCCTCACCAGACTTGGTGCGAATTAATATGAATATACAACTGAAACTTTTCCCACACTTTCAATAAACTTCAATAGTGGAGTTTAACGCACTCGAAATCTTCCATTAATGTCCCCTTTTAATGCTTGAATTCGCATTTTAATGAGTAATTTTCATGGGCAACCGAACATAGAAAATTCAGAAATGTGACGAATAATTGCATTTCTGAATCGAGTTATAATATTTAGGTGATATACATCATAGTTCCTTTCAATTTGGTTATACTAAATTCATAAATCATGTTCTGAAGAATGAAATACTTTTTATTTCAGAATTTCTTCATTTGATTATTTTTGACCGACGGAGAAATTTTGCAATCCCCTCGTTCATTAATCTAGCGATTAATGATCTTAACTTTTAATACGCTCGCTCCGTTCACACGTTGATGAACTAGTTGATTAAATTACTGTAGTTCGAGTATTCTCATCTTCATTTCATCTTTCGATTAGGTAGAGATGTTTTCGGTCTGATCTGAAACCCAACAATCCCAGCCCACCAAACTAATCAAGATTGTATCCTGAATTTTTCTGGAAAGTGAATTAATCGAATGCTCATGTTCAGAAAACGTACGAAATGACTAAGTTCAGTCATAAAATTAGACATTTTCAGTTCTTTGCTTCAAAATTGAATAGTTATTTTCTAGAACTTAGTACCATGTTTCGATCTCAAAAATATTTCATTTGATTGCCGCAGAATATAAATTACTTATTTATTATAGTATAAGTAATCCGAAAAAAAACTGTCTGGCAACTATATCTACTGAAAAACGTTATGCAAGGCTCAAAACATTCACAATTTGAAATGGCTGAATAAAGCAACCAGTAAGGATTCATTCATTAATTGGAAAAAATCCCACTTTCAATCAGCAGATATTAGCAACTGCTGAATAAAATGAGAAATAAAGCTGAACTCTCGCTTATTGTACGTACCTATTATACATTTTGCACTAGAAATGTGATTGGTTTCTTAATTCGTGCTCGTCTGACTAATGGCATAGCGCCTATTCGTGTAAGGTGCCAAATACGGGTACGAAATGTCTAAATGCTTACCGTTGACCGTTAAGATTACTAAGATTACTTACTAATATTATAAATGTGAATGTCCGTGTGTTTGTTTGTCCTCTATGGACTCAGGAACCAGATAACTGATTTTGATTAAACTTTCACTACAATGTAGAGAATTTATTTTGGGAGGTTTTCATGTAGGATTCATTCCTATATCACAAAGAAATGAGAAAAAATATCGAGTTTTCATGAATTAGTCAGTAATTAAACCGGTTTTTTCAGGCTTTTACGGCCGACGCTGGGTAAACTATAAGAGATAGAGAAACATGGTCAGAGACAATTTTGTATAGCTCAAAAAGTTCTATAAAGAAGTCCGCGACGACATATGTTTAACTGCTGAGGACAACCCACGATAACCATTTTTAACATTTTCAGTTCAATTCAAAATAATGTTCAATTTGAAGAGGGCTCCTGACTGGCATGGAATGAATTCATATAAAAATGAATGTGTTTGTTATCTGCGGCATTTATTCATGATGAAAATAGCTTTTTACAGTATCGTTTTCTAATGGATACTTTAAAAGTTACCGCAGGTTGAACGAATTAGAATTTGAGCAAGAAATGATTGAATCTACGCGAGATCGCTTCGTCACTTAGTCACGTGCCTGTCTCTCCTTCGATACGAGGTTCTGAATGTGGGGTTGCGGACCTATCAGGGTACTGATAGGTAGTTTTGAATTGAAATATTACGCAAGCGGAGCCGCGGGTTTGAGCTAGTATACTATAAGATTAATTGATTATTTCAAATAGTATATTCTAAAACAAGTTGCAGAATGAGCTCCTATTCCAACACGAATGCGAAATGAGTGTTGTAATTTCCTTCTGCAACGAGTATTAGACGATATTTTCTCTATTTCAGTCAAGTTTTGTAAAATACTCTCGAAATTCAAATAAAAACTCAGATTTGTGACTTTTGTATTGTATTTTGGCAGTTGGTGTGACTTACGAAATTTGACAGATTACGGAATTTGAATTGATTTGATAATTGAGAGGATCTGAGGTCAGTAGTGACAACCACAAAACGAAAAATATAACTGAAAACAATGCTGTAATGAGTTTCATTACAGCACTACTTTTAGTACTTTAATGAACTCATTACGATATTGAAATAGAGAATAGTATATTCTAAAACAAGTTGCAGAATGAGCTCCTATTCCAACACGAATGCGAAGTTCGAAAACGAGCGACGAAGGAGCGAGTTTTCGATAGCATGAGTGTTGGAATTGCCTTCTGCAACGAGTATTAGACGGTATTTTCTCTATTTCAGTCAATTTTTGTGAAATACTCTCGAAATTCAAATGAAAATTCTGATTAGTGACTTTTGTATTGTATCTTGGCAGTTGGTGTGACATACGAAATTTGACAGATCACGGAATTTGAATTGATTTGATTCGAAACTTGATTCGATCGGAGGTCAGTACTGACAACCATAAAACGAAAAATAGAACTGAAAACAATGCTGTAATGAGTTTCATTACAGCACTACTTTTAGTACTGTAATGAACTCATTACAATACTGAAATAGAGAAAAAACGTTTATAAACTTGAAATCTGCTTATCAAATCAACGTGTACTGAAGTTAAAATGCGTGAACGACGAGAATCACTGAGTTACCATTAGGTCTTATCTTGATTTATATTTTTGTTGAAATTGAACTGCTTTTTACGAAGATAAGTGGAACTTAAACTTGCTTTCAGATGTTGGTTAAGTCTTTATCGAGTTAAATTTGACGACACATACAGTTATCGTAAAAGATTCAAACGGACTTTGAATATAAGTACGAAAAAAACACAATGAAATTATCGAATTTCAGTTTGTAAGGCTGATACTTACCAACGCTACTCCCTTCATTTTCACTAGAAGAAGGCAATGGTCTCCTCCAAAACGGCACCGCCATAGGAGACAACACAGGTGGAGGTACAAAAGTAGTCGGTTTCTTCTTCTTCCTATACAACGCAGCTGCCGCGGGACTACTAAAACGACAATTGAACACACCAGGTGGCGCTGCTGGTTTCTCCAATAACCTCTTCACATGGAAGAACTTGTAATACATCAACATGAATATAATCCCCACCAAGAACAAAACCACGGTAAGCACGGGTACCAACTCCCAATAAAGAGGCTTATTGTACCACACTGCTGCCAACCATGCGCACACTAAAAGACAATTCTCGAAAAACATGATCACATAAAAAATTGTCATAGTCCTTCCGTGTGGTTTTTCTTGCAAATTTATGTAGGCTAGAATGTAAATGGCAGCGATTAAGGCACATAATCCGAGTTTACTCCCCCTCTGACCGTGAAACGGGCTTTTCGGAGACAACAACCATAAAAACATACAAGCCCAATGTAACGTTAGCACTAGGAATATCCAAGACTTGTAACTGGCTACGTAAGCTGAAAGAGCGAGAGCTCTAGCTGTCACAGTTCCTCCCCTCCATAAAAGTTGCGATACCACACCAAACCATGTCAGCACCAGTCTATCCACACTCTGAACATGTTTACTGAATGATGCTAAAGACCAGCAAATCGAAAATAGCGACAGTGATGCTGACACTGTTAATAAATCGGATGGTAGTTCTCCTTCATTGGTAGGCAGTAAGCTCAACTGTAGAAGCAACATCGGAGCTGCCTGAACAAAACCGTGAATTAACCTTAATATACACAGATCTCTCACTTCCCTCTTAACACTACTTAATTGAACAGGTACTAAAAGTCGCGAATATCTCCACAAAACTCCAAGTTGGGAGAAATGGAGCGCTATCACAAAACATCTTGCCCAGCCGTTTGGTTTCTTGTTCAAATACCAATATAAAGAGAGCATTTGCGTTATTATCGCAGTTAATATACAAGATCCAATAGCTGTGATGAATAAATTCGAGAGGTTGCGTTTGTATAACTCAGATATGACCAGTATATCAAATACGAAGTCGCAGAAATACGCAGCTAAGGACACTATATTGAAGAGAAGATCGCATAATGGCAAAAATTCTGCCATGACTTTGTCCCACTGTTCACATGCTGAAAAAGAAAATTTGTACAGATTTCTCTCCGATAAAAGGAATACAAAACTTACTTGTTAGAAATACTTAAATGGGCGAGTGCCCAAATTCCTAACCTCCCTTCATGTCTTCAGTTAGTTATCAATTTCCTCAATTTCTTACACGCCAAGATATCTTTGAAGTTTGTTTCCAATATCTTTTACCATCATTCAATTTCATTCGTATAAAAGTTCTTCAATTTATTATTTCCCAGAATTATTCATGAAATCATTTCTCAGTATTTAAATTATGTTCACAGGAGCCACCACCACGTTACATATCTTGACGTTGACATTCCGGAGGTTTGGAATTCCGATCTTCGCTAGAGGCAAACCTTGTTGTGGAACGCTGAAGTGAAGATGTACAGGAATGCGATGAAAGGGGGATATTCAAAGTTGACAAAAAGCAACATGTAATACTGTTAAAATTTTAAACAGAATGATTTCTATCCAACTGAAAATTTTCTTCAGTTTATATTTGAATATCGAAATGAGAAAATGTATTCAAATAACATTTATTATATACAACATTGCAGGTATTAGATTCAGAATAGATAAATTCTTATCCTTCAGCCTTCACTTCGGGAAGCATTTTCTTTTGAAGTTCCAATTAATTATAGGAAACTGCATTTTCAACCAATAGAAAACTGTATTATAAGTGTACTGCATTACATTTTGAATTCTTCTGGGACCTTGAAGTACAGAACACTAATCTCAAAGTAATTCAATGAATAGTAGTTGAGAGTGCTAGATGACAGAGGGCGTTTTAGTCAATCCCACTATTATTATATTTGTCGTGATACAATCTTATATTTGTCTTCACCAATCTACAACATTTAATTCATTGTATTTTGAAGAGACGCATGTGAGACGCATTCAGAGTACAATATAAATTGAATTCATTGAATGAGCATCTCAAACTAAAGCGCCCCCTATCATCTAACTGCCCCAACTACTGTCCATTGAATAACTAGAGTTTTATAAACAATGATCCTCGTTTATTCATCTACCATGAAGAGTAATTAGGATAGTTGGCCCACAAAGGGTATTTTAGTCAACTCCACTATTATTATATTTGCTTTCAGATAATCTCGTATTTTGAATGGAATTTCTTGAAAGACCACCTCAAACCAAAGCTTCGTCTATCACTAAACTTCCTCAATAACTCTCTATTGAATGTTGAATAACTGAAATTTTATAAAGAAGGGTTATATGGAACAGATAGAAATCTATGACCCTTGCTTATACCCTTGTTTATATAAACAAGGCTTATACGCTTAGACGCTCTTTCCTAATCTAAGCTTATACGTTTGTATGTAGTACAGTGACTTCATTTATTCAGAATAAAGTCACTGTAGTTTGTAGCAGTCAAAAGAGTGTAGTTGGGCGAATTCGTTGATAGAGGGCGTTTTGCCGGGGTAAGGAATTTAACCTATTTTTTCGAACAATTGACAAATGGTATTGTGGTAAACAATTTTGAAAATTGAAAACGAAAAACAACATAACGGCTTTCTGTATTCATCTTAAATTATATAGATATTTCAATGATAAATATATACCTATGTTTTCTTTTTATATGCAACGTATAAGGCAATCTCTATTTTGAAACTTATCGATAAAAATGGATTTCAAAACTCTTTTGAGGAATAAAGTGAATAAGATAAAAGGTAAAACTCATCTCTTATAAATTCTATGCGGATAAATGAAGAAAATTTTCAGATCAAAACACCCTACCTTCCGATAATGCACAGATCAAACTGGAGGAAGAATATTTCGAAAAATATATGGCGGATTTTGGGCTGAAATCTAACAATGACACGATAAAAATTCCGCGTTTCTACAGGAAAATTCCCAGTGAAAATGAACCGCTTCGTCAACATCTACGTGAGGAGAGTGCATCACATCTGTTGAAGAGGCGAAGCCAACAACTTCTGGATAACAATGAACTGAAGGAACTTTGGATGATTTTAGAACAAAATCAAAGTTTTCCGGAGGAACAGCTCCTGACCTATGCAGATTTCAAGAAAATAGCATCTTTAGCTAACCCTAAAGTTCAACCTTATTTTACATCAAGCGTTTTTGCAAAATTACTACAAGGGGACTCTCAAGGAAGGATATTCACAATGTCTTTGTTCAATTATGTGATGAGGAAAGTTTGGCTCGAACAAACAAGAATCGGTCTCTGTTTATACGATACTTCCGGCCAGGGTTTCCTCACTGAGATGGACTTGGAGAATTATATAACGGATTTTTTACCTACAGTCCCTCAACTCGAAGGATTAGAGAAATCATTCCATAGTTTTTATGTTTGCACCGCTGTTAGAAAGTTCTTGTTTTTCCTAGACACTGTTGGTTCAGGGCGCGTTAGAATACTCGACGTACTATCCTGTTCTTTTTTAGATGACTTACTCGAGTTACGTGATGAAAATTTAAGTAAGGAATCCTTGGAGCAAAACTGGTTTAGCGCAGCTTCCGCATTGAGAATATACGGACATTACTTGAATTTAGACAGAAATCACAATGGAATGCTTAGCAAATCCGAACTAGCAAGTTATGGTTCCGGTACTTTAACTCAGCCGTTTTTAGATCGCGTTTTTCAAACATGTCTTACATACGGTGGTGAAATGGATTATAAAACCTATCTCGACTTAGTTTTAGCCTTAGAGAATCGTTCGGAGCCACAAGCAATAGCGTATCTCTTCCGAATAATCGACATAAGAGAGCAGAAATATCTGGATGCGTTCACCTTGAATTACTTCTTCAGAGCTATTCAGGACCAAATGAAGGCTCATGGGGCTGAGCCAGTTTCATTTGAGGACGTTAAAGATGAGCTGTTTGATATGGTGAGGCCCAAGGACCCTGAAAGGATAACCCTCGATGATTTGCTTGCGTGTGGACAAGGAGACACCTTCATCAGCATTCTGATCGAGTTTCATGGCTTTTGGGCTTACGAAAATCGTGAAGCGGTTACTGCTGAACCTTCGCAGGATTGATTTCAATGAAATATTAAATGTTGAGTTTCTCATTTTGTTTTTGTGAGAGTTCCTGGACCGTTTTAAATTTCAGCTTGTGAAATCTGAAAATAAGGAGCAACATGAGGGCATGAAAATAAAATATTGCATTGTTTTAACCGAAAAGATGGATAATTTGAAGGCCATTTGAACTTTTTTGAACAATATTTTACCACAAATCATTAAATAAAACATTCCTACGATATTCAAACTCAGCCAATAATTAGCTACTAATTAGATACTGAAATATTTCCAACTATTTTACGTGATGGGGTAATTCAGTACCTCAGTCGGAAAAAATTCGTATTTCCTAGCTCTAGCATACCCAGAAAAAAACACATGAATTTCCATAATTTTCGTATAAAATGCTTTAAGAACATTGGAGGAAACAAATCCAAGGTTGATTGATAGTTATCTTCTGTTTGCAGATTATATAACGGTTTTTTTATCTACAGTCCCTCAACTCGAAGGATTAGAGAAATCTTTCATAGTTTTTACGTTTGCACTGCTGTTAGAAAGTTCTTGTTTTTCCTAGACACTGTTGGTTCAGGGCGCGTCAGAATCCTTGACGTACTATCATGTTCTTTTTCAGATGACTTACTCGAGTTACGTGACGAAAATTTAAGTAAGGAATCCTTGGAGCAAAACTGGTTCAGCGCAGCTTCCGCATTGAGAATATACGGACATTACTTGAATTTAGACAGAAATCACAATGGAATGCTCAGCAAATCCGAACTAGCAAGTTATGGATCGGGAACCTTAACTCAGCCGTTTTTAGATCGAGTTTTTCAAAAATGTCTTACATACGGTGGTGAAATGGATTATAAAACCTATCTCGACTTAGTTTTAGCCTTAGAGAATCGTTCGGAGCCACAAGCAATAGCGTATCTCTTCCGAATAATCGACATAAGAGAGCAGAAATATCTGGATGCGTTCACCTTGAATTACTTCTTCAGAGCCATTCAGGACCAAATGAAGGCTCATGGAGCTGAGCCAGTTTCGTTTGAGGACGTTAAAGATGAGCTGTTTGATATGGTGAGGCCCAAGGACCCTGAAAGGATAACTCTCGATGATTTGCTTGCGTGTGGACAAGGAGACACCTTCATCAGCATTCTGATCGAGTTTCATGGCTTTTGGGCTTACGAAAATCGTGAAGCGGTCACTGCAGAATCTTCGCAGGATTGATTTCAATGAAATATTAAATGTTGAGTTTCCCATTTTGTTTTTGTGAGAGTTCCTGGACCGTTTTAAATTTCAATTCGTGTTGGAGCAACATGAGGGAATGATAATAAAATATTGCATTGTTTTAACCGAAAAGTTGAAAAAATTCGTATTTCCTAGCTCTAGCATACCCAGAAAAAAGCACATGAATTTACATAATTTTTGTATAAAATGCTTTAAGAACATTGGAGGAAACAAATATCATGGTTAATTGATAGTCATCTTCTGTTTGCAGATGAATAAAAGGTGAAATTCGTAAATAAAAAAACTGCTAGCCATATTTTAAATCTGCAAATAAACTTTCAAATTTGGTTCAATCTTCTTGATTAGATCTACCCAAAGGAGTACTATGGATCTACCATCGACACTTGTGACATTTCCAAAAAACAAGAAAAACAAATCTATGTTCAAATTATAGAGGTTATGTATCGGCATAAAAAAGTCAAAAATGTTGTAAATTGTAAACAAACTGCTTCAGAAAACAGGAATAATAAATAATAATATTTTGGCAACTCTCCTTCGATCCTAATCAGGGGGTAACCAAACAAATTATCTAATCTTCTCTCATTCAACAATGGATGTGGATTTATTGAGACCTGGAACAGTTCCAATCGCCCCCGATACTGTACTCTGGTTTGAATTTTTACTGAACCCACAACTATTACTGGAACACCTAAAAAAACCGAATCCAGGTCCATAGATTGGAATTGTAAATGAAATTCGAATAAAACGATTATTTTGTAGATCCTACTCCCGTTGAACTTATTACCAAATTTTACGATGTCATCAACGATAGCATCAAAATACAAAATGAGGCAGACAACGGAGAAACAAATAACGCCATCGATGAAAAACGGAAATATTTAAATAAAAATATAGCATTGAAACTGTTATCTTTGAAAATTGTTGCATTCTTGAAATGGGACATAAGTAAGAAAATTTCGTTTGTCATCCTTTTTTTTACTATATACAGTTTTTCAGGTCAAATCAGATTGTTGCCGTTCAAAGCGCAAATGGCTCTTATACAAGATCTTTTATATTTCACAAATGATAGAACCCTTGTTGAAATTCCACTATCAGATAGTAAATGGAATAATCTTCAACATTTATTTGCTCTATTGATGTATCATAGATGGATGCTTAATGTAACAATGAACAGAATCACTACAAATTGGCAACTTAAAGTTGGGTACGTGGAATCAAACATTCAAATAAATTTTAATGATTTTTTTCAACTGTTGGGTTTCAGGAGTGTTGATATATCCCCCAGTGAGGAATCGGTTATATGCACGATAGAAAATGTGAATAATACTGTTAAATTCCTGGAAAACTGCAAGGAATGGGAAAACATCCCAACAATGCCAAAATTCGAATGCTTTCAACTTCCGACTGAAGTAAACGTGAATATAAATCTGGATTGGTCGAAGTCTGAGACGATATCTAGGGAAGAATTGATAGCGCAAGTTTCTTATGAACTGGGAACATATTTTTTCTACAGAGAGGAGTATAAATTGGCTACAGAAAGGTTCCAAAGATGTTTGGAATCATTCAAAGCGATCAAAAGCTTTAATGGATTTTTGAATTTCCAAAAGGAGATTCTAGAGGTGTATTTGAAAGCTTGTTGTGGGCCCTTCGATCCGTTCAATAGCTCCATTGTTAATAATTATATGGTAATTATTCTCAAAGCATCTTTAAAGAAATTTATATTCTTTTCTGATATTTGTGTTTTTCAAACTTTTTGTTGATTTTCTTTCTAGGGGATAACAGGAATCTTACAAAGGGATAATGTTAAAAGAGAAATACCATTGACTTACAGAATTAATTTAGAATTGGATATCCAAGGAGCAATGTCTAGCGGCAGTTTCTATGTCGTCAAAGACCTACTTCCCCAAATTAAAGCTCTTAACTTGGTTAGATGTATATTAGATGGAAAACCTATTCATCAGTATCATATCACTCTTTGCAAGAATCCTGATGTATTTATTTGGGTGAGTAATAATAATAATTTATTGATCCTTTTTGTATAAGTCAAAATATTGAAATTAAAAATAATTTTATAAACAATGATATAACCTCAATTTCACTGTCAGAGACTCTACTCTGCTCACAGTTTTGTCTAAGTGTCAAAATCGTAACAAATTGAATTCTATGATTGCATGAAAAATTAAATTCCTTCTTTCCTTTCTTCTTCGTGTTTTTTCTGAAATAATGCATTGTAAAAACCTTGTCCGGATTATATGAACACAACATGAAAAGAATCATCCAATTTGGTGCAGTCGTTTGGTTGTGATGTAGCGTCGAAAGTGAACCATAGATCGTCTTTTATTTATATACAGGTTTATTCACGAATATGGCTCTATCGAATATTTTTAGGAAAGATGCAAGATTCAGGATTGAAATTTTTAAGGTGAGCTTCAAGTAGGAAGACGATTTCTCGTATATTTTTTGAAGGTTCTGGGACTTCCGGTTTTTCCGGAAGTGACATCAACTTTCGTTTTTCAAATGGGAAGACCCATTTTTTATTTCATGAATAGATTCCCCATTGAATTCTGAGTCTTTTTGGTTTCAAAAGTTTGAATTTTCCTGAGACAATTCTCTTTAAATGAGGAAATATGAAAACAAAATCTCAAAATTGAACTCTGTTGAAATACAGACAACTTTGAGGTTTTTTCATTATAAATTCCCATTTTTGAGAATCTCCGAGAAGAAAAGCTGACGCTTCTTTTCCGATAGTGTGATTTTCAGAATATGATACAGGAGGTCACAAATTCTTTGTCAAAGTTAGAAGTGACGAAACATCAAAAAATCGTTTTTTTCTAATTGGAACCCCATTTTTTCGAAGCATTTTCGAAATCTTCGTCAAAAAATAATAGAAGCATACGTCTAAGACTATTATCCCAAAATGAATATTTTTCGATATATTTGGGAAAAACGATTTTGTCTTCAATTTTCAATCTCATTCCGAATGTGTTTTTTTACTGGAAAATAACTAGCGATCAAGTGAAATTTTTAGAAATTTCTGTTATCAAGAAAATATTTTCTGTAATGCGAGAGCAACAATTGGTTTAAAGTTCTCAATGTGAGTATTAGTGAAGTCAACGTAAAAAATTCTCAGGAATGCAGAAAAAAATAATTTGTAATAATTTTTAATGCCTTTGAAAGAATAATTAACAGAACATGTAACCATTTCATTACTGAAAAT
Source organism: Hippodamia convergens (assembly GCA_038502775.1). Taxonomy (NCBI): domain Eukaryota; kingdom Metazoa; phylum Arthropoda; class Insecta; order Coleoptera; family Coccinellidae; genus Hippodamia; species Hippodamia convergens. The sequence continues at coordinate 88,387,861 of CM076607.1, read as the reverse complement.
TCAAATTTCCCTACCATGACACAAAAGAAATTCTCGAGAATTAAGAATTTGCTGAATTTATCCTCAGCTTTAAAAAATAAAGAAAAACTGAACTCGTCTGAACTTTAAGAAAATATTTTCTCGATAACAGAGATTTCCAAAGATTTCACTTGATCGCTAATTATTTTCCAGTAAAAAAACACATTCGGAATGAAATTGATAATTGAAGACAAAATCGTTTTTCCTGAATTTCTCGAAAAATATTCATTCTGGGATTAAAGTCTAAGACGTGAACTCCTATTCTTTTTTGACGAAGATTTCGAAAATGTTTCGAAAAAATGGGGTTCCAATTTGAAAAAAAACGATTTTTTGATGTTTCGTCAATTCTAACTTTGACAAAAAATTTGTGTCCTCCTGTATCATATTCTGAAAATCACGCTATCGGAAAAGAGGCATCAGCCTCTCTTCTCGGAGATTCTCAAAAATGAGAAATTTTAATTAAAAAAACCTCGAAGTTGTCATTATTTCAACAGAGTTCAATTTTGAGATTTTTTTTTTCGTATTTCCTCATTTAAAGATAATTTTCTCGGGAAAATTCAAACTTTTGGAATCGAAAAGAATCAGAATTCAATGGAGAATCTATTTATGCAATAAAAAATGGGTCTTCTCATTTGAAAAACGAAAGTTGACGTCACTTCCGGAAAAACCGGAAGTCCTAGAACCTTCAAAAAATATACGAGAAGTCGTCTTCACCAATATGAGTTTTCTGATGGGTTCTTTGCTGTATGACGGTGTTTTAATGTTCAATGCACTCCCTGATGAAATAAAAAGATCGACAAGTATTCGCGGTTTTGACAAAACTGTTTGTGAATATCTCAGGAATAAAAGATAGGTAAACTTTGTAATATGAATAGTATATTGTATAATTTGCATGTATTCGAATAGCTGTATGCTGAATAAAGTTTATATTATTAATATTATTATTATTAAAGCTCACCTTTAGAATTTCAATCCTGAATCTTGTGTCTTTCCTAAAAATATTCTATAGAGCCATATTCGTGAATAACCCTGTATATACAGGGTGTTTCCTAAACATGCGGCAAAAATTCAGGGAGCTGTTACTTGGACTATTCTAAGAATATTTTGTCCTTTGATGTTTTTGGAAAAACCTCTTTGTTTCGAAGATACAGGGCGAACAACATTTTTCATATTTTTAAAATTGATAATAGTATAAATAAAAATGCGTACCGCACTGTGTTTACTAAGTAGGTACAATTTATTTTTAAATGTGTTTGACAACTATAAAAAACGGCCAGTTTTTTGACTTAAAATTGATAAGTTCAGATGGTAAAGGAATACAGATTAAACACGGTTTTCATTTGAATTCGTTTTGTGATGTATTAGCAATTAACATTTTATCTTTCACTGTCAATGAGGAGAAGATTGGATGCTTGTATGCTGGCTGGAGGTGGTCATTTTCAACAGTTTTTGTAGGTTAAGTTAAATTTTCATGTAATTTTTCATAATAAAATGTTATTATCTAAAATTTTGTTTGCCCTGTATCTTCGAAACAAAGAGGTTTTTCAAAAATCATCAAAGGACAAAATATTCTTAGAATAGTCCAAGGAACAGCCCCCTGAATTTTTGCCGCATGTTAAGGAAACACTCTGTATAGATAGAAGATAGATTTAAAAAAGATAGAGTTAGCTACTATTTTCAAGAAGTAGTTGTGGTAGATGAAAAAATTGTCGTTATATGTTTCACAAAAGAACCAAATAACTGAAGATTTAATATCGTGATAATGCCTCTAATGAACTGAGTACAATTTTGATGAAAAAAATGTTGTAGAGATTATAGAAGAGCTTGTTGCAATTGGCATCATGGTCAATACACAAGAAATGAAATTTTATCTACCAGTTTTTAGAAAGATTGACAAATAAAACAGGCACATAATGTAGTGCCATTCCTAAACTTTTGTGTCAGTTCTACAGAATTATGATTTTTATTTAAGAAAATTCAATCATTGCTTTTCACACATTTTACCCTCTATAAAATATGTATTGATTTTTGTATTTTCAAAACAATTCTCTTACTCTTAAAGACGCAAATATTGTTTTTTTCATTTACTGTAATGTGCCAGATAGGAACTATTGCTCATATATTCTTATAAAAAAATATTCGATGTTAAAATTATAATGTTTTCCTCTACTAGGCTATTCAATCGACATGGAAGAATTTTTCAGATCTAGACAAGAGTGAAATCAAGCAATTCATTATAGAACACGTAATAAAAAATGAAGGAACAACACTTTTATCGCAAATTCAATCAAATCCTGTGGTGGGTGATATGTTTGATATTAGTGACGTCAAATACATGAAAAGTTATGAGGAAGAACTGCATATACCAACGATTTTGTTAGAAGAAGGCGATGGTCTTGAAGAATATAAAAAAAAGATGGAGATTTGTGGTTAGTAAGCAAGATAAAATAATTGATTTTTTTCATGGGAGTATTTTTAGAGTGTCAGAGTTTGTTGAAATAAATTTTTTTTTTTTACATTTTTCAGGAAAGCGAGAAATTAAACTATTGGAGCAGCAGTTGATCACCACCTATGATCCGCAAGTAGTGAGAGATATTCTGACCATGACTTCTTTGAATAACATTCGTATATCAGTTTGGCATATCAACCCTCTTTGGGAATTGCCCATACCGTTGCAAAGTGTACTGCAATCTCTTTCCAGAGGTATTAAACCGTTCGATATGAAGATAGCATACCTTTTCGTCTTTTGAAAAAGAATCGCCCTGAAGTTTTCTTATAATGTAGATGTTGCAGTGTTTTTTTAAACTTTTTGATTTTTGTTTCTTGCGAGAAAGTTCTTAAGTACCTTCAGCAGGCAAGAAACAAATTAGCAGTATACAGGGTTATTCCCGAATATGGCTCTATAGAATATTTTTAGGAAAGACACAAGATTCAGGATTGAAATTCTAAAGGTGAGCTTCAAGTAAGAAGACGACTTTTCGTATATTGTTTGAAGGTTCTAGGACTTTGGTTTTTCCGGAAGTGACATCAACTTTGTTTTTTCAAATGGGAAGACCCATTTTTTATTGCTTGAATAGATTCTCCATTGAATTCTGCGTCTTTTTGATTCCAAAAGTTTGAATTTTTCCCAGGAAATTTTCTTTAAATGAGGAAATGCGAAAAAGAAATCTCAGAATTGAGCTCTGTTGAAATACAGACAACTTCGAGGTTTTTTCATTAAAAATTCTCATTTTTGAGAATCTCCAAGAAGAAAGGCTGATGCTTCTTTTCCGATAGCGTGATTTCCAGAATATGATACAAGAGGTCACAAATTCTTTGTCAAAGTTAGAAGTGACGAAACATCAAAAAATCGTTTTTTTCAAATTGGAACCCCATTTTTTCGAAATCTGCGTCAAAAAATAATAGGAGTATACTTCCAAGACTTTTATCCCAAAATGAATATTTTTCGAGATATTCAGGAAAAACGATTTTGTCTTCAATTTTCAATTTCATTCCGAATGTGTTTTTTACTGGAAAATAATTAAGGGTTAAGTGAAATTTTTGGAAATCTCTGTTATCGAGAAAATATTTTCTATAGTTCAGACGAGTTAAGTTCTTGAATTATCAGCTGTAATGCGAGAGCAACAATTGGTCTAAAGTTCTCAATGTGAGTAAAAATTTCTCAGGAATGCAGAAAAAAATAATTTGTAATAATTTTTAATACTTTTGAAAGCATAATTAACAGAACACATGTAACAATTTCATTACTGAAAATTCAAATTTCCCTACCATGAAAAAAAAAGAAATTCTCCAGAAATAAGAATTTGCGGAAATTATCCTAAGCTTTAAAAAATGAATTTCACTTGACCACTAATTATTTTCCAGTAAAAAAACACATTCGGTATTAAATTGAAAATTGAAGACAAAAATCGTGTTTCCTGAATATCTCGAAAAATACTCATTTTCGGATAAAAATCTTGGACGCATGCTCCTATTATTTTTTGACGAAGATTTCGAAAATGCTTCGAAAAAATGGGGTTCCAATTTGAAAAAAGGATTTTTTGATGTTTCGTCACTTCTTTCTAACTTTGACAAAGAATTCGTGACCTGTATCATATTCTGAAAATCACACTATCGGAAATGAAGTATCAGTCTTTCTTCTCTGAGATTCTCAAAAATGGGAATTTTCAATGAAAGAACCTCGAAGTTGTCTGTATTTCAACAGAGTTCAATTTTGAGATTTTGTTTTCGTATTTACTCATGTAAAGAGAATTTTCTCGGAAAAATTCACACTTTTGGAATCAAAAAGACTCAGAATTCAATGGAGAAGCTATTTATGCAATAAAAAATGGGTCTTCCCATTTGAAAAACGAAAGTTGATGTCACTTCCGGAAAAACCGGAAGTGATAGAATCTTCAAAAAATATACTAGAAGTCGTCTTCTTACTTGAAGCTCACCTTTAGAATTTTAATCTTGTGTCTTTCTTTAAAATATTCTATAGAGCCATATTCGTGAATAAGCCTGTATACTAGTCCTATAACTGTATTTTTTCGATTTTATTTTTCAGAAAAAGTCTGGCCACCCAAAATGGCGAATTCAAAATGGATTTTTGTTTTCCTTCCAGTTATAGTTAATAGTCAATACAATTCATGTCATTATAGTTATTTCTCTATTTCAGTATCGTAATGAGTTCATTACATTACTAAAAGCAGTGCTGTAATGAACCCATTGTTTTCAGTTATATTTTTCGTATTGTGGTTGTCAGCACTGACAGACTGTCAATATTCGTAACAGATGTGTCAGAATGAACAGATATAAATTCAAAAAATGTTCAAGCAAGCTGATCCTGAACCCAACTACCCAAATCTACATTCAATGTTAAGGCAGCAAGAAAAAAAAAACAATTTCTACATTATAAGAAATATTGAGGTTGGTTACAAATACGTGACCTTACTCAATTTTCGTTGCAGGTTTTCTGCAAGATTTCGGATACATCATGCTGGCCAAATCTAAAGAACAAATGCTTGCTTCCAACTGGGATTTATCTCTAAAGCACATCCGTACACTGGAGAAAGAACTACAAATGAACAGTGGTAGCAACATAGCGAAGTTGGGACAGATGATAAAGTGGGAAATTTTACTGATTCAAATCGTTCAGTTGCTACATGAATGGCCCAAGAGTATGATAGGTATTATTACCAAATTACTTCTCTCAATGAATAAATAACCTAACTCAATGACATGTACATTTCAATGTGTCAGTTATGACATTAACCTAACCTAACCTTACGTAATGACATGAACATTTCAATGAGTTATGGTCCAACTTAATCTGATAATTGTGATCTTCATTACAATGAATTAGTAGACAAAAGTTTTCTCTGAAACTGTGCAAAAAGTTAAAGTCTTTTCCAGATAAGAATTCCCTGGCCACCGCTTGTGAAAATTGCCTGCAAAGCAACGAATCTGTGCTGCCTCGCACTGAAATTGCCGAGTATTGTGTCATTTGCCTTTTGAATCTCGGAAAATGGGAGTTTCTGATGAACTTCGACAAAAGGAGATCTTACTCAGAAATTGCATCCGCTTTAGCATTCACTTGTCAGGAATGGGTGAAATTCAAGATGAAAGAAGAACAAGATATAAGGAGAGGTATCGACTTGAAAAAACTAACACCTCCGCAACTGCCCAAAATTCTCTGGGACATAGGTGAGTTCCAACAGTTCTACAGCTATTTTAAGTGAAGGGAATTCATGGAAATGAATGAATCAAATTATGGTACAATTTTATTTCTCCCATGATTTTATGTTATCTATAACTTATAATTTTTCAGAATACTCATTCGAGACAAGCGAATTACAAAACTTTCTCATTATCTCGGTTTCGTTTGAGTATTCATCATCCAACTGGTTACTTTTCAGTGTTGCCAACCTTCGCTTCGCAACAGAAACGCGGAAATCAGGGTGGTTCGTACCAAGATCCACAACTGACGAATTTGAAGGCCAGTGTGTCGTCGTTTTTCGCAAATTTAAGAGATCCCACAGCTTTTTCGGTGATAATTTCTATGTTAACCCGTTTCTATAATGTTTTACGAGACATGTCTAAGGCTGATCAACAAATAATTATTGAAGGGGTCGACTGGTGGCCTTCTAGTGTGAACAAGTGAGTTTGATTGTATTTTTTGATTAGGTTAATTTGAGATATGAAAAGAATTAGTACATTTTGACTTTGTCCATATGTAAGGTTAGGTTAGTTTACAAGTGTAATTGTACTTTTTCTTGTAGAATTGAGATATGATGAATCTTATAAAAGATTCATCATAAAATAGAAAAAAATCCACTTCACTCAGTAAAATGTATTTGCTCAATATGATTGCTTTATCTCAACCTGATCGCTTAGCAAACTTATTTTTTTCAGTCCACAACCATACAATGTCAAAGCTGTTGCTGAATTACTACCGCAAATCACCCTGAAGGCTTTGAAATTTTATCCAAATAATGTGAAGTGGTTGAGGCTTATGGGAGATGTAAATTTAGGTGAGTCTTATATATTGTCGACCTGAATAATTTCCACATCGTGTGCAGTAGCTGTCTAGGGTTATAATAGGGACTGAAAGTTAATCGAACAGATACTACCATTTCAATTCAATTTTAATTTCAAACATTCATTGCTGACCCAAAAACAGTTACAGAAACTGCCACCAGGGCCTACAAAATACTATAATTTAGCCTGTTCAACTAAAAATACACTCTATAACAATAATAAACTATATATTTCAAACAAAAAGCTAAATCTGACTAAGAAAACAACAGAGGTTAAGGCACATTTTTTTGGTGCCATTAACTAGGAAAATAAAAAAAAAATGCTAAAAATTTTATTTTGAAACTTTGAACAATTAATTGAATTAATGATACAAATTCTTTTCTCTATTTCAGTATCGTAATGAGTTCATTACAGTACTAAAGGCAGTGCTGTAACGAACTCATTATAGCATTGTTTTCAGTTAAATTTGTCGTTTTGTAGTCGTCAGCACTGACATTCAATCCTACCAATTTTCAACATAAGTCAATTGAAATTTTGTAATCTGACAAATTGCGTAATAAACCGATTTCAAGCGAATAACCAGTAATGACCGCGGTTATCTACGGTCCTGCCTGCGGTTATCTACGGTTATAGCCTTCAGCGATATTCCTTGTAAAATGATTATAACCGACAATGACCGAAGTCGCTTGAATGCAGTTGGTCCTAGTTGGTAATTACCAATGAGGACCAGGTTATTCGCTTGAAATCGGTTATGGTCACACCAACTGCCAAGATACAATAAAAAAATCACTAGGAGATACAAGGTTATTCACGAATGTGGCTCTATAGAATATTTTTAGGAAAGACACAAGATTCAGGATTGAAATTCTAACAGTGAGCTTAAAGTAAGAAGACGACTTCTCCTATATTTTTTGAAGGTTCTAGGACAGTGGTTCTTAACCTTCTTCGCTGGCGACCCAAAATACGAATATATTTGAAGTTCGCGACCCTCATCAAATTTTTCAATTTATTTTAAAGTGACATATTATACTAAAATGATATATAATGTGAAGTTTACCAATTCTTTAAAGTCGTTTGGGGGTTTTCTGCGACCCAACCCAATACCTCTCGCGACCCGAATTTGGGTCGCGACCCGAGGTTAAGAAACGCTGTTCTAGGACTTCCGTTTTTCAGACAGGAAGACTCATTTTTTATTGCATAAATAGATTCTCCATTGAATTCTGACTCTTTTTTATTCCAAAAGTTTGAATTTTCCCGAGAAAATTCTCCTTAAATGAAGAAATACAAAAAAAAAATCTCAAAATTGAACTCTGTTGAAATACAGACGACTTCGAGGTTTTTTCATTAAAAATTCTCATTTTTGAGAATCTCCAAAAAGAAAGGCTGATGCTTCTTTTCCGATAGTGTGATTTCCAGAATATGATACAGGAGGTCGCAAATTCTTTGTCTTAGTTAGAAGTGATGAAACATCAACATCAAAAAATCGTTTTTTTCAAATTGGAACCCCATTTTATCGAAGCATTTTCGAAATCATCGTCAAAAAATAATAGGAGCATACGTCCAAGACTTTTATTCCAAATTGAATATTTTTCGAGATTTTCAGGAAAAACGATTTTGTCTTCAAATTTCAATCTCATTCCGATTGTGTTTTTTCACTGGAAAATAATTAGCGGTCAAGTGAAATTTTTGGAAATCTCTGTTATCGAGAGAATATTTACTATAGTTCTCAATGTGAGTATTAGTGAAGTAAACGTAAAAAATTCTCAGGAATGCAGAAAAAAATAATTTGTAATAATTTTCATTGCTTTTGAAAAAATAATTAACAGAACATGTAACAATTTCATTACTGAAAATTTAAATTTCTCTACCATGACAAAAAAGAAATTCTCCAGAATTAAGAATTTACGGAAATTATCCTAAGCTTTAAAGAATAAAGAAAAACTGAACTCGTCTGAACTATAAGAAAATATTTTCTTGATAACGCAGATTTCCAAAAATTCTTAATTCTGGAGAATTTTTTTTTGTCATGGTAGGGAAATTTGAATTTTCACTAATGAAATTCTTACATGTTCTGTTAATTATTCTTTCAAGAGCATTAAAAATTATTACAAATTATTTTTTTCTGCATTCCTGAGAATTTTTTACGTTGACTTCACTAATATTCACATTGAGAATCTAAAACCAATTGTTGCTCTCGCATTACAGATGATAATTTAAGGAATTAACTCGTCTGAACTATAGAAAATATTTTCTCGATAACAGAGATTTCCAAAAATTTCACTTGACTCCTAATTATTTTCCAGTAAAAAAACACATTCGGAATGACATTGAAAATTGAAGACAAAATCGTTTTTCGTGAATATCTCGAAAAATATTCATTTTGGGATAAAAGTCTTGGACGTATGCTCCTATTATTTTCCGACGAAGATTTCAAAAATGCTTCGAAAAAATAGGGTTCCAATTTGAAAAAAACGATTTTTTGATGTTTCGTCACATCTAACTTTGACAAAGAATTTGTGACCTCCTGTATCATACTCTGAAAATCAGAAAAGAAGCATTAGCCATTCTTTTCGGAGATTCTCAAAAATGAGAATTTTTAATGAAAAAACCTCGAAGTTGTCTGTATTTCAACAGAGTTCAATTTTGAGACTTATTTTCGTATTTCCCCATTTAAAGAGAATTTTCTCGGGGAAATTCAAACTTTTGAAATCAAAAAGACTCAGAATTCAATGGAGAATCTATTTATGCAATAAAAAATGGGTCTTCCCATTTGAAAAACGAAAGTTGATGTCACTTCCGGAAAAACCGGAAGTCCTTGAACCTTCAAAAAATATACGAGGAGTCGTCTTCTTACTTGAAGCTCACCTTTAGCATTTCAATCCTGAATCTTGTGTCTTTCCTAAAAATATTCTATAGAGCCATATTCGTGAATAACCCTATATAATCTGAATTTTTCATTGAATTTCGAGAGTATTTCACAAAACTTGATTGAAATATAGAAAATAGTGTCCAATTCTGGCTCGTTCTCTCATTCGTGCCTTAATAGTAGGCTATTCTGCAACTTGTTGATGAGCAATTACAATTTATAAATTTCTGTAAAATCGGAAGAAAATGTAACATGTTTGTCTCTTATAGAATATGCTAGAGGCAAATGCTTCTACAAAATAATCTCATGCTTATTAAACATCCTTGATAATTGTTTTCAGTTAAGGATCATTACCAAATAGCACTGAAGTACTATCTGCAGTCCCTCTTGATTCAAACGGACTATTTCAACATCCCTGTCCCTCACGATGATGACCTCTACCTGAGACTGATTCAGTGCTCCACCTCTTTGAACTGTTTCACTCAAGCTGCAGTGCTCTACCAGTTCCTCGAAAAACCAAATTACAAACAGGCTTTTTACTACTTGAGGGAGACGAAAATGGGAAACGATGCTGTAGACGCATATTATCACTGCTTCTGGGATATAAACATCTTAGAATACTTGATTCACCTGCACCATCAAAGGGGAGAATTCCAGAGAAAAAAATGTGCTATTCAAGTCATGGGTTTGCTGGAAGTTAACTCGAGTAACAATGAAGAGATACATAGGGAAGCTAGTAATTCGAGGAAAGCTACGTTTTTGAGGGCCTTATGTAAGCAATATGTTTTCAATTAAGTTCGTTGGTGATTCTAGATTGTTTCCGCTTTCAATTCTATACAAAATTAAACTTAAAAGTATCAAATTTGTATAAAGAAGTAGTATAAGTCAATTTTTTATATAGGTAATGAAGAAAGCATTCCCCATATTGATCATACATTATACCTTCCCAATTTGAAAACGAAAACTATCAAAATAAACTGTTATTTAATAATGAAGGATGAATATCCATGTCACTGTTACATCTATGCAAATTAAATTACAAAAAAAAAGATTTTATAGAAATTTTTATACCTTTTTCTAATTTTAACATCCCATATACAGGGTGCGGCACGGAGGATGGATGGTTTTAAAAAAATAATAAAAGCGTTAATTTTTACTCAAAAACACATTTATTGACGGAATCAGATTCTCAAGGAAATAGCATTTGAGACAGTCAAGTGTGGAAAATCACATCAGGCATGTGGTGGCCGAAATCGGTGATGCAGTGCTGGAGGCGCTCTTGGAAGTTCGCGTAGACACTCTCCAACATCGCTCTCTCAACTTGGGCAACTTCCACGCGAATAGCCCTTTTCAATTCCTCCAGAGTTCGGGGCTTGGCCTCGTATACTCTAGCCTTGAGGTGTCCCCATAACGAATTGAAAAGGGCTATTCGCGTGGAAGTTGCCCAAGTTGAGAGAGCGATGTTGGAGAGTGTCTACGCGAACTTCCAAGAGCGCCTCCAGCACTGCATCACCGATTTCGGTCACCACATGCCTGATGTGATTTTCCACACTTGACTGTCTCAAATGCTATTTCCTTGAGAATCTGATTCCGTCAATAAATGTGTTTTTGAGTAAAAATTAACGCTTTTATTATTTTTTTAAAACCATCCATCCTCCGTGCCGCACCCTGTACAATATCGACATTAATTTTTTTTGTCTTTGAGCTCCCATTCTGTTCACATGATTGTGATGCAAGATTTGGGGCATGGCAAAATTTTTTGAAGCTTTTTTGAGTTTTCACATTCAATTAATTGACATAGCTAGTGCAATTGACTTACAGTAGATGGCGCGTGTGTATTTGACATTTTTTCTGAAATAGGGATTCTGACAATCAAGAAATGTCATATGTCATATCTCATATATATCCTACATATTGTGGTAAACAAAATAAAAGTATCATGAATGTGAGTGAAATGGAATATACAGAGTTATTCACGAATATGGCTCTATAGAATATTTTTAAGAAAGACACAAGATTCAGGATTGAAATTATAAAGGTGACCTTCAAGAAAGAAGACGACTTCTCGTATACTTTTTGAAGGTTCTAGGACTTCCGGTTTTTCCGGAAGTTTCATCAACTTTCGTTTTTCAAATGGGAAGATGCATTTTTCATTGCATAAATAGATTCTCCATTGAAGTCTGAGTCTTTTTGATTCCAAAAGTTTGAATTTTCCCGAGAAAATTCTCTTTGAATGAGGAAATACGAAAAAAAATCTCAAACTTGAACTCTGTTGAAATACTTCGAGGTTTTTTCATTAAAAATTCTCATTTTTGCGAATCTCATAGAAGAAAGGCTGATGCTTCTATTCCGATAGCGTGATTTTCAGGAGGTCACAAATTCTTTGTCAAAGTTAGAAGGGACGAAAGATGTAAGACTTTTATCCCAAAATGAATATATGTATTTAAACAGAGTTCAATTTTGAGATTTTTTTTTCGTATTTCCTCATTCAAAGAGAATATTCTCGGGAAAATACAAACTTTTGGAATCAAAAAGACTTAGAAATCTTTTAATGCAATAAAAAATGGGTCCTCCCATTTGAAAAACGAAAGTTGATGTCACTTCCGGAAACACCGGAAGTCCTAGAACCTTCAAAAAATATACGAGAAGCCGTCTTCTCACTTGAAGCTCACCTTTAGAATTTCAATCCTGAATCTTTTTTCTGTCCAAAAAATATTCTATAGAGCCATAATTGTGAATAACCCTGTATATTGATAGTGCAAATGGTTATTGGCAAACAAATTCATTAGACGATATTTTCAAAATGATTTTTCCCATAATATATATTCCCATAACGAATTGAAAGGGGTACGACAAGAAATCGCTTAGAGTTTGTATCGTTACTGAAAAATTCATCTTCTGAGAAAAAGAAGAAATCACTTCAGAAATAATTTATTGATGCTTCAAGAACGACTTCTAATAATTTAATCATGTATTTTTACATCTACTTCAGAAATTTATTTATAAATATACAAAGATTTAAAATTAAAAAAATCCGTGATAAACGCAGCGAAAGGACTAGAATGCTAGATCTGTGTGAGTCGGGGTGTGTCGATGAACTCTTTGCCATAACGGAAAATTGTCGTGGCAGTGGCTGCCACCATCGAGCCCCAGAACAACAGATACATGAGCGACTCCGTAGAATATCGAAAATGGGGTTCCAATTTGAAAAAAACGATTTTTGATGTTTCGTCACTTCTAACTTTGACAAAGAATTTGTGACCTCCTGTATCATATTCTGAAAATCACGCTATCGGAAAAGAAGCATCAGCCTTTCTTCTCGGAGATTCTCAAAAATGAGAATTTTTAATGAAAAAAGCTCAAAGTTGTCTGTATTTCAACAGAGTTCAATTTTGAGTTTTTTTTTCGTATTTCCTCATTTAGAGAGAATTTTCTCGAGAAATTTCAAACTTTTTGAATTAAAAAGACTCAGAATTGAATGGAGAATTCAATTTATGCAATAAAAAATGGGTCTTCCCATTTGAAAAACGAAAGTTGATGTCTCTTCCGGAAAAAACCGGAAGTCCTAGAATCTTCAAAAAATATATGAGAAGTCTTCTTCTTACTTGAAGCTCACCTTTAGAATTTCAATCCTGAATCTAGTGTCTTTCCTAAAAATGTTCATGTCAAAGATATTTTCAAAATGATTTTTCCCATAATATTTTTATTGTTCTCAAGTGTTTCCTTTAGTTGATTATCAACTAATCTAACGAATTGAAAGGGGTAAGACAAGAAAAGCTTAGAATTCTGTATCGTTCCTGAAAAATTTATCTCCTGAGAAAAAGAAGAAATCACTTCAGAAATAATTTATTGATGCTTCAAGAACGACTTCTAATAATTTAATCATGTATTTTTACATCTACTTCAGAAATTTATTTATAAATATACAAAGATTTAAAATTAAAAAAATCCGTGATAAACGCACCGAAAGGACTAGAATGCTAGATCTGTGTGAGTCGGGGTCTGTCGATGAACTCTTTGCCATAACGGAAAATTGTCGTGGCAGTCGCTGCCACCATCGAGCCCTAGAACAACAGATACATGAGCGACTCCGTCGAATATCGAAAATGGGGTTACAATTTGAAAAAAAAACGATTTTTGATGTTTCGTCACTTCTAACTTTGACAAAGAATTTGTGACCTCCTGTATCATATTCTGAAAATCACGCTATCGAAAAAGAAGCATCAGCCTTTCTTCTCGGAGATTCTCAAAAATGAGAATTTTTAATGAAAAAACATCGAAGTTGTCTGTATTTCAACAGAGTTCAATATTGAGATTTTTTTGTATTTCCTCATTTAAAGAGAATTTTCTCGGGAAAATTCAAACTTTTGGAATCAAAAAGACTCAGAATTCAATGGAGAATCTATTTCTGCAATAAAAAATGGATCTTCCCATTTGAAAAACGAAAGTTTATGTCACTTCCGTAAAAACCGGAAGTCCTAGAACCTTAAAAAAATATACGAGAAGTCAAGTCTTACTTGAAGTTCACCTTCAGAATTTCAAGCCTGAATCTTGCGTCTTTCCTGAAAATATTCTATAGAGCCATATTCGTGAATAATCCTGTATATTGATAGTGCAAATGCTTATTGGCAAATTCATATCCACGATATTTTCAAAATGATTTTTTCCATATTATTTTTATTGTTCTCAAGTGTTTCCTTTAGTTGATTAAGAACTAATCTAACGAATTGAAAGAGGTAAGACAAGAAAACACTTCGGTTTCGCAAAACTTTGATTGTACCGTTAAATTAATTGGAACCATCGCGATTCGTTGAAATTTCAAAACGGGTGATTCGATTGGTTCGAATTAACGTAAGGTTTTTTAATCGTACAATTAAAGCTTTATGAAACCCGCCCTTAGAGTTTTGTATCGTTCCTGAAAAATGTATCTCCTGAGAAAAAGAAGAAATCACTTCAGAAATAATTTATTGATGCTTCAAGAACGACTTCTAATAATTTAATCATGTATTTTTAAATCTACTTCAGAAATTTATTTATAAATATACAAAGATTTAAAATTAAAAAAATCCGTGATAAACGCAGCGAAAGGACTAGAATGCTAGATCTGTGTGAGTCGGGGTCTGTCGATGAACTCTTTGCCATAACGGAAAATTGTCGTGGCAGTGGCTGCCACCATCGAGCCCCAGAACAACAGATACATGAGCGACTCCGTAGAATATCGAAAATGGGGTTCCAATTTGAAAAAAAACGATTTTTGATGTTTCGTCCCTTCTAACTTTGACAAAGAATTTGTGACCTCCTGTATCATATTCTGAAAATCACGCTATCGAAAAAGAAGCATCAGCCTTTCTTCTCGGAGATTTTCAAAAATGAGAATTTTTAATGAAAAAAACTCGAAGTTGTCTGTATTTCAACAGAATTCAATTTAAAAATTTTGTTTTCGTATTTCCTCATTTAAAGAGAATTTTCTCGAGAAAATTCAAACTTTTGGAATCAAAAAGACTCAGAATTGAATGGAGAATCTATTTATGCAATAAAAAATGGGTCTTCCCATTTGAAGAACGAAAGTTGATGTCACTACTGTAAAAGACGGAAGTCCAAGAAACAAAAAATATACGAGAAGTTGTCTTCTTACTTGAAGCTCACCTTTAGAATTTCAATCCTGAATCTTGTGTCTTTCTTAAAAATATTCTATAGAGCCATATTCGTGAATAACCCTGTATATTGATAGTGCAAATGCTTATTGACAAACAAATTCATATCAACAATATTTTCAAAATGATTTTTCCCATAAATATTTTCATTGTTCTCAAGTGTTTCCTTTAGTTGATTATCAACTAATCTAACGAATTGAAAGGGGTAAGACAAGAAACGCTTAGAATTCTGTATCGTTCCTGAAAAATTTATCTCCTGAGAAAAAGAAGAAATCACTTCAGAAATAATTTATTGATGCTTCAAGAACGACTTCTAATAATTTAATCATGTATTTTTACATCTACTTCAGAAATTTATTTATAAATATACAAAGATTTAAAATTAAAAAAATCCGTGATAAACGCACCGAAAGGACTAGAATGCTAGATCTGTGTGAGTCGGGGTCTGTCGATGAACTCTTTGCCATAACGGAAAATTGTCGTGGCAGTCGCTGCCACCATCGAGCCCCAGAACAACAGATACATGAGCGACTCCGTGGAATATCGTTGTGGAAAAACAGCAGACGCAACAAACATAGCCATGGCGACGAGCAGAACCGAGGGGAATGTTATGTAGCGCCAGCCTCTCTCTACCCTCATCGGGGCCATAATTTCACCATTACCGAGAAACAGATCGATGGCATCTTGTCGGAAGCCATCTGTGAAATTGTTCTTGTAATATCTCATCATTGAGTTGATCCCGTCTTGTATAAGTCCCATTTTTGTGCGTTTTCCGGTTCTCGTGAAGTCCGTCTTCAAGGCTCCAGTTCCTGAAAATTCAAGAAATAAGTTGACGACTTTCTCAGTCTCAGCGAAGGAAACTTCAAAAGATAACATTGTCTACAGGGGGGTACCAAGTTCGACGGCCTATCAGGCGTTTCTGGAGAACTGGACCTATTTGAAATCTGAATATTGGGGATATGTTATTGTTTGACATTATCAACCGATCTAAAATATTCTTGGAGCCTGACCACTTTCAGTTGTTTTCGAATTTGATAGAGTATGCAATTCTGAATACATTCGTACTCAAATCGTTGCATTCGTCAAAATACTTTCTAAAATATCGAGAAAAAACTGAAGAAAAAAGGGAGATAAGAGTATTCGGTATTATGTTTTTATACCTTACCTAGATATCGTAAGCACAAACCGTTTTCACATTTTTGAAGGCGAAGACTGTGGAAATATTGTACATTTTCAGAATTTTGAAACACCCTTCACAGGGTGTTCCAAATGTTGGTTTAAAAATTGTCATCAAGATTGGCGCATAACTTTCGTTTTTCAAATTAGAACCCTATTTTTTTATGATTGCGTTGGATTGTGCGAAGAAAAATGATGATAATGTTCCAACATGATAATGCTCCTAAAATTGATATTTCCTGAGTTATTCAGGATTTCCTGATTTCATGTCGTACGTACCGTAAAATTCGAAGAATCTGTTTCATATCTACAATGACCTTGGTCATAGAAGATAAATTGTTCAAATAACTCACTAGTGACTACCACTTTTCTGAATTCATTTATCATTGTTGATATGGAACAGATTTCATTAATTTGACGCTACGTACGACATAAAATCAGAAAATCCTAAATAACTCAAGAATTATTAATTTTAGGAGCATTATCATGTTGGAAAATTACCATCATTTGTCTTCGCACAATCCAACGCAATCATAAAAAAATAGGGTTCTAATTTGAAAAACGAAAGTTATGGGCCAATCTTGATGACAATTTTTGAACCAACATTTGGAACACCCTGTGACGGGTTGTTCAAAATTCTGAAAATGTACAATATTTCCACAGTCTTCGCCTTCAAAAATGTGAAAACGGTTTGTGCTTACGATATCTAGGTTAGGAATAATAAACATAATACCGAATACTCTTATCTCCCTTTTTTCTTCAGTTTTTTCTCGATATTTTGGAAAGTATTTTGACAAATGCAACGATTTGAGTACGAATGTATTCAGAATTGCATACTCTATCAAATTCGAAAACAAAAAAACAGAAAAAAAATTTTGGAAATTTTTTTTTTCTCTCCCTGTATAACTGAAAGTGGTCAGGGTCTAAGAATATTACATATCGATAGATAATGTCTAACAATAACATAATCCTAATTTTCAGATTTCAAATAGGTCAAGTTCTCCAGAAACGCCTAATAGGCCGTCGAACTTGGTACACCCTGTATAGTAGGGGAGCCCAGGATGCTAAATTGGGATTTACTCGAGCGTCATGGAGACCTGTGCATGCAAACGCGGAGAGGGTAATATAGGCATTATGCAGATGCACGCATTGAACTTTCTCGACAAATTTCTGTTACTTCGGCTTAAGGAAATCGTCAGATTATACAGGGTTATTCACGAATATGGCTCTATAGAATATTTTTAGGAAAGACACAAGATTCAGGATTGAAATTCTAAAGGTGAGCTTCAAGTAAGAAGACGACTTCTGGTATATTTTTTGAAGGTTCTAGGACTTCCGGTTTTTCCGGAAGTGACATCAACTTTCGTTTTTCAAATGGAAAGAGCCATTTTTTATTGCATGAATAGATCCTCCATTGAATTCTGAGTCTTTTTGATTCCAAAAGTTTGAATTTTCACGAGAAAATTCTCTTCAAATGAGGGAATACGAAAAAAATCTCCTTAAAAATTCCCATTTTTGAGAGTCTCCGAGAAGAAAGGCTGATGCTTCTTTTCCGATAGCGTGATTTTCAGAATATGAAACATGAGGTCAGAAATTCTTTGTCAAAGTAAGAAGTGACGAAACATAAAAAAATCTTTTTTTTTCAAATTGGAACCCCATTTTTTTGAAGCATTTTCGAAATCTCCGTCAAAAAATAATAGGAGCATACGTCCAAGACCTTTAGCCCAAAATGAATATTTTTCGAGATATTCAGAAAAAACGATTTTGTCTTCAATTTTCAATCTCATTCCGAATGTGTTTTTTTACTGGAAAATTATAAGCGGTTAAGTGAAAGTTTTGGAAATCTCTGTTATCGAAAAATATTTTCTTATAGTTCAGACGAGTTCAGTTTTTCTTTTTTTTTAAAGCTTAGGATAAATTTCCACAAATTCTTATTTCTGGAGAATTTCTTTTTTGTCATGGTAGGGAAATTTGAATTTTCAGTAATGAAATTGTAACATGTTCTGTTAATCGTGCTTTCAAAAGCATTAAAAATTATTATAAATTATTTTTTTCTGCATTCCTGAGAATTTTTCACGTTGACTTCACTAATACTCACATTGAGAATTTTAAACCAATTGTTGCTCTCGCATTACAGATGATAATTCAAGAACTTAACTCGTCTGAACAATAGAAAATATTTTCTCGATAACAGAGATTTCCAAAAATTTCACTTACTGTTAATTATTTTCCAGTAAAAAAACACATTCGGAATGACATTGAATATTGAAGACAAAATCGTTTTTCCTGAATATCTCGAAAAATATTAATTTTGGGATAAAAGTCTTAGACGTATGCTCCTATTATTTTTTGACGTAGATTTCGAAAATGCTTCGAAAAAATGGGGTCCCAATTTGAAAAAAAAAACAATTTTTTGATGTTTCGTCCCTTCTAACTTTGACAAAGAATTTGTGACAGCCTGTATCATATTCTGAAAATCACGCTATTGGAAAAGAAGCATCAGCCTTTCTTCTCGGAGATTCTCAAAAATGAGAATTTTTAATGAAAAAACCTCGAAGTTATCTGTATTTCAACAGAGTTCAATTCAGAAATTTTTTTTTCGTATTTCCTCATTTAAAGAGAATTTTCTCTGGAAAATTCAAACTTTTGGAATCAAAAAGATTCAGAACTCAATGGAGAATCTATTTCCGCAATAAAAAATGGGTCTTCCCATTTGAAAAACGAAAGTTGATGTCACTTCCGGAAGTCCTAGAACCTTCAAAAAATATACGAGAAGTCGTCTTCTTACTTGAAGCTCACCTTTAGAATTTCAATCCTGAATCTGTGTCTTTCCTAAAAATATTCTATAGAGCCATATTTGTGAATAACCCTGTGTTTTTCGTTATCCTTCAAAGTAAAAAAATTTTTTGCCATGCTTGAGAATGTTCATATGATGATTTTTTTGTAAAACTTTGTTGCCCTCCCCTGTCTTTTCGTTACTCTCAAATTGTCAGATTAGTGGTATACACTTTTTAGCATGTAATTAACGCACTCTACCTTAATCTGAGACGCCTGAGTAAATAGAAATCCCTACTTGGACACTACATGACAGAAATTCAGCTCAACCTTCGACTGGAGAGGGTGCCATGAGAAGAAGAAGGAGAAATAAAATTCCCTATGTTCAATAGTCTATGGTTGATGATGAACGACATAACAAAGTCTTCAGATGTTCTATGTTCCTTGATTCAGACAGATAAAAATGAATTAATCCTAACTAAAAAGATCCTTACCAGAATATTGAGTGCTGATCACATCAGCATTATCTGCCCACACATTCTTGTACAAATCCTCAAAAGAAATCTGGTTACTTAAAGGTGCCCCTGGAGCCAGAATCTGTAGTTTTCCAAGTACAATCTCAAGGTTCCTATGGGCAAGCATACTCTGAACAACGTTAGTTCTATCCAGACAATCGACGCAATTAGTCCTGAAAACTCCTTCCTGCAAGGAAGACAGTGAACCATCCCTCAAGATCAAAAAGAATCCATTTTCCTCCAAATCCGGGGCTATACGATCCATCAGAATAGAAAGCCGATCCCATCTCATTTTCCGACATTCCGAATGGAAGTCGAACGGTTCGTATTTAACGGAAGAAATGTTCAAATTTCTGACAGTGTCTTTGAAGGTCCTTTCCAAAACTCCTTCCGATCCATGGTGATCGACTAAATCGACCAAAACTTGCTTTCCGTAAATCGCCATCGTGGTTTCCAAGTGTTTCGAGCAAGCCAAACTTTGCTCGTTGGGATCGATATCCAGTATCGTAGGCGGGGGTTTGTACCTCAAGTCCGGTAACTGGTTCCAATACAAGGGTATCGAGCCGCGAATCTGCACGAAACTTGCACGATCGTTTCTGAAATCAATAATTTGTTCAGTTTCCACAAAGTTTGCCACGTTACCGTCTCTGTCTACACCTCTTCTAAAAAGCCTGGTACCGGCTCGGTAAATACCTCTTCTAGATATCAGAGCCCACGTAAAATCTAAACCATTAATTCTACACTGATTTATAGAGATGAATCCGTGAAGTAGCGGCAAACAGAAATTTCTCAAATCGGCCCTTTTCAAGCCCTTCAAAAGGTTTCCGTTCCATACAAATCTATGGTCGGCACGTTCCACCAGAGACTGGGACCAGAAATCGGGGCCAATATCGTGAAGACGTTGTAGAGTATGTGTAAGGTCGTAGGAATAACTGAAGTATATGTATGGGGTTGATAAAACTTGTTCAATCATTGCAATGTGTGTATTATTATCGACTAGTTGCTCATGGTTCAAATGCAACATGCTTCGGCAGTAAGGAATAAGTTCCGCCTTAGCTAATCTCCATATCCCATGACCGGCTATATAACCTACTAGTTGTCTCTGAGTTGCAATTACTAAATATCGACCAGCTAGAAGGTTTATTGTTCCCAAAAAGCCACAGAAGTCTTTTTTGCTATTTGCGGCTGGTATTTGACCAACATTCAAAACAGTTATTGCCTCTGTAGTTCTATCGATAACAACCATCACATCATATCCAACAGGTTGAATATAAAAGTTTTCTGGTGTTGTATATCTGAAATAAACTCAACTTAGACTTTGTGTTTTTATATGGATATAAATCACTCACAGAGTTAGATCATTAAAAACATCAAAATTATTCATGTTGAAAAATTTTATTAAAAACTTCCTTGTACAGCAAGTGTGAACTGATATCCAGTTTCCTAGTTATCTGAAATATAAGTATACTTTTCATTTTAAATGGAAATTGGCGATACTTGATTATTAGACATTGGACATAGTGCAAGGCCGGAATAACACATAATCAAGTTTTAATCGAGGAAATTTTGGAAAGAATATTATTTATTTTACTTATTCTCAACGATTTCACTCCAACATACTTCTAAAGAGAGGTCATCAATTATTTGAACACTTTAATATTAGATTCATTTCGTTCGAAAAGATTGATGTTTTATTTCTCGAGTCTTCGCTCTTCGCTGTCAGAGCTGTCACTGTCACCTTGAAAAACTGTCAAAATGATAGATCTCTACAATTACAAAAGTTAATTTTGATTTGCAGAAAACTTTACTTTAGTCGGAACGGTTGATTCAAGAATTTCAGTCGAGGGCGTCTAGCCTAGTTTATTCAAAGACTTTTGGTTTTAGACTTTTTGAATTAAGAATTATGAATTTCACGTATCGTCATTTATTTGAAATAACAATGAATGTGAGCAAATAATTTATGTGAGTTAGTTTCAAGTCTTAGAGCATTGATAGCATCAGCCTCTTTAGCTCAGTGGCAGAGCACTGGTCTTGTAAACCAGGGGTCGTGAGTTCAATCCTCACAGGAGGCAGTATGTGGAAATTTTTTTATTTTAGTAAATTCATTATACTGACTTACGTAATCATATTAATTATGAAATATCAGCGTGACTCAAGAATTTGGGAGGCACATGATGAGAAGAATGTGAACGTAGGTACGTTAAGATTAGAACAAACACATGGATGAAGTTGCGTTGATTTTTGTATCACATGTAACTGTACTCGTGTCTCTTACTTTACCTAAAAACGAGAAATAAGGAGAAAAGTATCACAGGATTGAATATAGTTTTTACCATGGTAAAAATACAGTCACAAAAAATATTTTGATATTCTTCTGAATGTTTTAGTGAGCATTTTATTATTTCCATATGTTCTGATCGTTATTAAATCAACTTTCTTCTTTCAGTAAAAATCCGGTAAATATCAATTTGCTTCTCATCCATTCGAGAATACTAAAATTGCCATGAGTTTAATTTCTCAAATAATTGGAATTGTACGTTGAATCAGTGTATGGTGAATCAAATTTTCATTTACAAATTTATGTCAGGATTGTCAGGGCGAAATTTCCCAAAATAAAACGTCAGTTTGATTTCATCAGTTTGACATATTTATTGGTACGAATTGTCAAATGTTTTTTCCTTAATATTCACTTATATTCGATATTATATTACAGGATTGGAAAAAGAAATAGGTTGATTTTTTCAAATTTACCGCGGCTTTTCAGATTCCCTGCCGCTATCTAGCGGAGTGTTTAGAAAGTATTGCAGGCCTGTCAGTTTTGACCGTGTGATGTGCACCGATACCAAGGTGTGACTCCAGCGTGTGTTTATTCGTAAATTAATGTGAAAAGAATTAATCCTAATAACCTAATGGTTATTAACGCTTAACATAACTGTGATAGTTCGTATGGATCCTTCTATCTCTTGGTTTCAACCTGAACAAGAAGGACCTGCTAAACTTCTGTGGCTTCGAATTTGGCAAACTCAACAAGAACTGGATAGAATGAACATAAATGAAGGAGATATTGATATAGAGTCTTTTACGAACGTTATTAACAATCAAAACACTGCTGTCATGAACGGAAAGTTAGATAAGTCGAACAATATTCTGCCGAGAAGACGTCGTTGCGATAATCGTGCAAGCACCAGGTTTATCAGCAGAAATCCACAAAAAGTTGTCGGCGAATTTGGAGGCTGTCCATGGCGGCGGGAAAATTTCATTTACGGCAAAGGAATAATAGGGTAAGTGCCCAAATTCACCCGAATTGAAATTCATAAAACGTGATTTTTATAACCACCAATTTTTCGCCAATTCTAACTCCTAATTCTGACATGAGATGTCCCCATGCCCGTTTAGAATGGCGCTTTTGACATTTGGAATTGCTAGATGTGGGAAGAATTCGGATATACTATTTCTGTTTTTCTATTTGAAACGAGATTCGTCCTACAAATATGTAATTTTTAGCATACTCTATAAATAGACCATTTTGCTGATAATGTGAGACTGCCCACCTTTTGTCTTTTGTGCTATTAGAATTTTATGCCTCTGAATGTTTATACCCACAGCAAAGTCTGGTTTTCGTTCGCTATTAATTCGATTTAAAAAAAAATTGCATGCAGTCATTGTAAGATTAGGCACCGAAAGTTTCCGCGAATTTTAATGGAGATTGTGTTATTTTATGAAACTCCGTAATTATTGTGTTATTCACTGAATTACGTTATTTTTACCGATTATCTCCACCTGATGATGCTATTTAACCGCCAAATATGTACCTTTGAAGTGGATTTATCTCTTTCCAATGATAATCATGTATTTGGAATTTTTCTTCTTTCAAAAATTTCTGCTTTTAGAACATTTTTAATTAATGTTGGAAAGAATATGTTGACTGGAATTATTATCTTGTTTAAAGTTAATTAATATCGCTCATTAAACTGTTTGAAATTTTTCTTCTGTAACCATTAACTGCACCAATTGAACACTTTTTACATATTTATAGAATGAAATTAAGGAAATAGGTTAATTACTTTCTATAACTGCATAGATATTGTTTAATGAACTTATCGGGATTTTTATTCAGCCTGTTTAATAGCAAATCTGAATGAATACATTCAATTATTCCAGTTAGAGATTTCCATTATTTTCTATACGGATATTGTTAGAATAATTGCTGAAAACGGAGCTTACAACATACTTAATATGTTAAAACCAGTTTTTGTATGCATTCTATAATTTCGTTTATTTAATCCACGAAATCTAAAAATTGATCAAAACTAAATGTTTTTGTGCAATCATGAAAAATCTAATAAGATTTTCATTCCCTACTCAGTATTGAACAAAGTAAACTTTTGAATTTTTTCAATGAACCAGAAATATTCAATTTGTAGTCGATATAAATTATCTGCCAGTTTCGAAATACTTCTCAATATAAACAATAATAATGTTTATCTGTAACAGAGGAATGTATCCTGTAATTAATATAGGTTTCATTAAAATATAGATGAAACGCACTGAATAGAAAGACATAATTTATGGGAAAGTTTTAACACCCACTTGAAGAAGAAAAATTTTCCGTTTGATAGTTTGCAAATAATATTTCCGAAATGAAGAAAGCTTCATTATTATCAGTAACGAGAAAACAAAGACAACATATAACTTAAAACTATACACAGTTACAAAATAACAGAAGAGGTCTAAGATATTGTTTTTAAGTACCTAGAAGTAAATAAGAAGGGGTTAAACCATAACTAAAAGTAGAACTATATCCATTGATACAAATTCTAATGATATAAACATCTTACACCCAAATAAAAAATCAAAACATCTCTTATTTCATTTTCGTTGATGTGCCACAAGAACATTGATAAAAACTAGTTTCTGATAAAAATACACATTGTTGAGGAAGTTCGCATAGACCCCAAAGAAGTTCTATAACTTTTGTGTCTAGTTGATGTGTTGAGATGATTTCTGTAGATAGAGAAATCCAAGAATGGGAACCCACCAGCTGTGCAAAAGCGTGAGCAAAATCCATAATATAAAGTTCTAATAATGTTTGCAAATTACTTAGTTTGTAGGACTTGGAAATTATATATATCCAATATTTGATTCTGCTAGAACAGAAATGACAAAAGGGAAGATCACTACAATCATGGCAATAAAGAAAGTTAATCCGGAAGAAAAAATCAGAGAGATAAAGGCAAAAAAATTGAAATCAATTACTCAAATAATGCAATTGAGTTTTAATTTTAGTTCATCTCCTCATGTGGGTGAAATAATTCTATTGGGAATAAATTTTTAGCATTACCAGCTATAAATGTTAATAGATTCTCGATCTATATGTGCAGATTTCTGACTTTTTTTATGGATATAACAAATTAGAGCTAATTAATAAACTGTGATTCTTGGAAAACTTTATTCACTATTGACAGTACTATTTCAGTTCTTTGAAGCTTACACTATTCTAATAAACGAAACAAGTAATCTTCTTGTAGGATAATCCCAAGCATAAGTGTGACATTATACAGGGTGGGTCATCGAAAATTTGCCATTGACATGTATCTCCGAAGTTATAGAAAGTATGAAAAATATTTGAAATTGTTCAAGTATTGAAGTTAACGACATACAGAGATTAAAGTTGCAATATTTCTTTTTGCTTCTGGCATATTTATGGAATGCAATTGTCATAGCATAATAAAGAAACTAAAAATGTGGTTTTCCACTACAATTTTTTCAGATATGTCTCAGTTGAAAAGATACGCAAGTTTTAAATCTTTTTCAGATTTAAAACTTGCTCGCACTGTATAATTCGGTGATTTTTCAGCATCACATATGAATATTCAATGAACTACTCAGTTTAAAAAGTCAATCTGAAAGAAATATGAGATGATTAACTTGATTGCATGCTTGAGATTTGTAAATGAGTAATATTTTATCAAATAAAAACTCCATCTGAACCTGACTTGAAAAACATAATTAATTATATCAGCAAGTAATGATTTTATCGATGTCATTACCGAAACATTGATAGTCAGATTATGATTATTTCTTTTCTCGTCGTTAGAAATACTGTTTTTTAGGACGTTTGATAAAAATTCTAGCAAACTAATATTTATGTAGCTTCTCTATCATATTTTTCTCGTAGTTCTGGGTTCAAACCAAAATTTCATAATTCTTATTAGAGAAAATTTCATATGTGCGAAATTAATTTCAGAAGTTTTCTTCTCAACAATGTTTTAGTTATGAGAAATCAGAATGTTAACTCGCTTATCTAACTTATTTCCCCGACCATTTCTGTATCGTTTCAGATGCAATTATATTTTTAGTGTTTGTAGAACAAAAAAAGTTCACGCAAAAAATTTTAAAATGAGGTTCAGTGAAAAGTATGGACTTCTAAAACAACAATCACATGCCTTTGCATAATTTCTATCAGATTGTTGAAGAAGCATTGATAAATTTATCTCAGCACTCTTTTTTTTCCATAGAATACATGTTCAAAAAATTTTGCTACTCGTAGGCCAGATTTTCAGAAAAAAATTTAGAGTTCTTCCCTCATATGGAGAAAATAAGAAAAATCAGTACCTAGATTGTAGAAAAATCATTATATCTGGCAACAGTGTGTTTGAAGTTAACACATTTTGTGAAATATCTTCAGAACCATGTTGCCATACATGCTGATCTTCATACAACTTACTGATTTCCCTTATTTTTCTAAATTGAGCGAAAACCTGTTAATTTTATCTGAAAATCTGACCGGCACAAGTTGGCACAATTCTATAAAACAATGTCGTCGAAAAATAAAGAAATTACCTGAGTCATATATTTTCTAATTTCTTAATTTTTTTTGGTAAATTAGCGAAATATTCGTGAAAACTACAACGACACGAATTTGCCTTATAGTAGCACGATTTTTGGACATGTTTTCTTTGGAAAAAAGGAGAATTCATTTTCGAAATCTGCCGGAAAATACGAAGAATTTTCGTGGAAATATTCACGGTACAAGATCTGGCAACAGTGTGCCAGCACTTCTTGCTTTTCTAAAACTTTTTGGCTGTGCTAAATTGTACTACGTTTGTTCTGCTTGATGGCGTTGAAATTTTTCTTTTATTCCATACGGTTCTCAAGATATCTCACACACTGTTGCCAGGTATACTCATTTTCCTACAATCTACTGTTTTTTTTTTATTTTCTTCATATGAGGGAAGAAGTCTTGTTTTTTCTTAATATCTTATAACGTCTAAGCATTATTGTAAAAGAAATTTTCCAGATTTTTAATCAAAGTGTGTAAAAAGTTGGAATATTTATGACCCAGAGGTTATTCTTAAATCATGGCCCATATTGCCATTTTTGTGTTACATAATTTATACAATTGTTGGTTTAAACGTCTTATGATAATTATTTGGGAACAACCAAATATTGAGAGGATAATCTAATAAGCTTTCAAATTCGAAAGACAAAACTGTTTTAACAATTTTTTTTTCGACCCAGGTTGCACCAAGAAATCGAGCATTTCTACACGTACATGAGCCCCACCGAAGCGGAACACCAGATTAGGGGGGACGTGGTGCAACGAATCAAAAGGATTATAATCTCCAAGTGGCCTGAGGCTCAAGTGGAAATATTTGGTTCTTATCGTACTGGGCTCTATCTACCAACAAGTGACATTGATCTAGTGGTTATAGGTGAGTTGTCAACTTTAAAAACTACTCGAATTCGAGAAATAGGTCTAAACAAACAACGAACATTGAAACATTTGATTTGATGCCAACAATACTTTCAAAAAAAAAGAAAAATGAATAAGGCTAACGATTCTAGATAAATAACTACATAAGTATACACTGGTAACGCGACCAATTAATTATTTTCAGAGTATTTCCTATTTTAATCATGCTTTTAGAGAAATACTGAGATGGAAGGTAAATTTCTCCATCTCCAATCTTCAATGACATTTATTTTATGAGCCACAAATACAGTTAATTTATAGAAGGTGAATAAATATATTTCAGCAATAGATTCTCGAGGTCAAAAGAAACACTTTTTGCATATACCAATTTTCCTGATTCAGCCTAGATAAAAAGATGTAGCCATTTTTAACTTTCCCAATGAGCTATGCCACCCCTGGAATAATGCTACTGAAGTTTTTCCGGGTATTAGATTTGTTTATGGATTTTCAACATCCTGTGGCTTTTCAACCAAATCGAATCAGAAGAAATGGAAAAGACATAAAGTGTTTATTCCAACCTCAGGAATCTTTGTTAAAATATATGAACCCTGTATACCAGTACATACATCAAAATTCTTGTAATGGTGATATTAATGTTTTATATCTGAAAGGGCAGCATCATAAACTCTTCTTATATTTTATAAAATTGCAATTTTTGTATAAATTCCTGATTTTCAAACATTTACTCTTCAATATTTCTATTTCTACATTGAATTGAGTAGTCTCTTATAGTGTTTTGCATGAGAATATTTCATTTTGTTTTTTTATTTAAAAAAACATTCATGTTTTGTCATACTTCAGGAATGGACAGAAAACTTTTCTGTGAGAGAAGGTCTGCTAAATTTCAGAATTCCAGAATTTTTCTGAGTTAGATTAAACGCAAAGTTTAATTTAGAAGAGTTGAGGAATTATCTGAATGAATCAAAGTAACATTTTAGTCTTAAACATGTATAAAATTATATTTAGGAAGGTTGAGAAATAATATAGAAAAATCAAAGTAAGTATCATGAATTTTTCAATTTATTTTTGGTGCTCTTGAAATTTATTTGATATTTTGGATTTAAGAGCTTTTCCTTACCCAAAAGTAATGAAGTATGTATTCAATTAGTTTAGGAGATACAAGACTTTTGAATTCAATAAAACCTGTACTCTTCAGCTTCATCAATAAAATACCACATACAATTTTCCCCAATTTTATAAGAATGTAAAGGGTGGTCAGATTTCGATGTTTTAGTACTACATCTCCTAAATAAAGTGAGATAGAAAAAAAGTAATATACATGTCATGTTCTCTTTTTTCGAGAAAAATAAATTGCTGAAAACCGCAAGTCGCTAAGGTGTCTAGTTTCCATGCTACAGGGTGATTTTGAAATTTGGCCAATTATTATAATTGGTTATAACTTCCGCAGTATTGCCGCTACGTTCTCGAAATAAAAACATCTTTAGGGCAGTTTTTTCAGTACTTTTTAACAGTGCTATCGAAATTTCAGGGCCTCTTCAAATTTTAGAGAAATTAAAAAAATTAATTTTTTTCAAATGGAAACCATAGTGTATGATTATTTTCAATAGACTTTTCTCAGACATTTCAAAAATATATGTCATGACATACTTCGAGCTTGAATATAAAAATTCTGAAAAAAACACTTTTTGGTCAACATAATTTAAGCAGGCTCAAGTTGTATGACTTCCTCAGGTGAAAAGAAATGAATCAAAAGCAAAACCCTCTTTGATTTTGTTGATCGAAAACTGTTTTTTCGGAATTTTCGATATATCATGATATATTTTTGAAGTTGTCTATGAAAAGTCTCTTGAAAATCATCATAGCACACTATGGTTTCCATTTGAAAAAAATAAGTTTTTTTAATTACTCTAAAATTTGAAGGGGCACTAAAATTTTGATAGCACTGGTAAAAAGTACTGAAAAAACTCCACTAAAGATGTTTTTATCTCGAGAGCGTAGCAGCAACACTGGGGAAGTTACAGAAAATTATAATAATTGGCCAAATTTCAAAATCATCCTGCAGCATGGAAACTAGACACCTTAGCGAATTGCGGTTTTCAGTAATTTGAGTTTCTCGAAAAAAGAGAACATGACATGTATATTACCCTTTTTCTATCTCGCTTAATTAAGGAGATGTAGTACTAAAACGTCGAAATCTGACCACCCTGTATTTTACAAATCTTCAAAAAATGGCTGAAATTTATCATGGATGTCAATATTTACTAAAATCAAGATTTTACATCTGTCATCTCTTGTGCTCCTTTAATGACCACTTAAATCAGTGGTTTCCAAACTTGATGTTACTATCCCTCCCTTAAAAATATTTAATCATTTGGTGCCCCCACTGAAGATTTCATAAAATTAAAACACAAACATTTTTCTCTTATGAAATTCATTCATACAAACTATTGGAAAACGATATTTTATTATTGTTTGTAATGAGGTGGATGTGCTTGTCTATTAGCACTTGAATAAAAAGTAAGCCGTAGTTTTGAAAAATTTTTCACTGTGACTAATTTTCGCGGCTCCCTTTAGACTAGTCCGCACCTCTCTAGGGAGACGCGCTTCCCAGTTTGGACAACGCTGACTTAAATAATTGACGGTGGGATTCTAACCTAAAATAATTTCCCTCTTTCAGTATCGTAATGAGTTCATTTCAGTACTAAAAGAAGTGCTGTAATGAACTCATTGCAGCGTTGTTTTCAGTTATATTTTTCGTTTTGTGGTTGTCAGCACTGACTTTCGATCCTATTAATTATTTTCTAATCAGATCAATTCAAATTCCGTGATCTGTCAAATTTCGTAAGTCGCACCAACTGCTAAGATACAATACAAAAGTCACTAATCTTAATTTTTCATTGATTTTCAAGAGTATTTCACAAAACTTGACTGAAATAGAGAAAATATCGTCTAATACTCGTGGCAGAAGCCAACACTCATTCGTGTTGGAATAGGAGCTCATTCTGCAACTTGTTTTAGAATATACTATTGTCAAACTCATAAACTGACTGCAGAACATTTGTTGTTTTCTATTAACTTCGTTTAATAATGAAAAATTTTGATGATAGATTCATCTGGAAACAGACGTGTTACATATATGAAAGACATTCATAGTTCAATTAATTGGATGAGTTGTCTTTTTTCCAAAGGTTCCGTTTGAAGAAACAGAGTGTATTGCATTTATTGGCATTAATAGAGAACCGTAGTATATCCTTTGTCCTGAGAGATTATTCCTTCAATGAATGGGTAGAGAGAGTTTTTCAAACCAGGTTTGTCCAACTTAGCGATGATTTTTCTCAACTTCAGATGTTCGAAGATCGCTACAGATCATTAATGAAGGGAAATCATTTTTCATATATAAACCAAAAAAATTGGAATTTCAACAAGCCAATTTAACATTGACTGATGCATGAAATCGTCAAAGGACAATAAAGTTAGGTTAATGAAATGACAACTTTCATCTGGAGCTGGCCAGCCAATGAAATGGCCTTATTGAACTAGGGTGAAGTTTCATAACCCTTTCTTGAGATTCTTTTGAGTGACTGTCATGCAATTGTGAGTAAATTTGAGCGACCATTAACTTTAAGAGACGCTAAGTTGAATAATCCTTTCAAGGGAAATTGGTACAAATGGGAAATGGGCCTTAATAATTTTATGTTGGCCTCCTGTCAGTTATTTATAAATGTCAAATTTCTGATACAGAAAACAGTTCTACCAACCAACATTTGCAAAAATCAAAAACAAATGCAAAAATCACTAAACGATATTTATGGAAATACTTCTTTCATTTCAATGAAAATTTAGTAAATTAGAGACACTTGTACAGAAGGCTCATTCTAAACTCGCCACGTCGTGGCTAGTTTTTGAATTTTGTACTCTTGGAAGAATATCACTGCCTTTTGCCCTTGGATTATAAATAGTTTTTTTTCTTTGTGGTAACTTCTGAAACAGTAACGTTTTCCAGGAAAATGGTCGAACCTACCCCTGAGGACCCTGGAGCAGGAGTTCCTGGAGAAAGAGGTGGCCCTGGAGAACAGCATAAAAGTGTTGGACAAAGCTAGTGTACCGATAGTTAAGTTGACAGACAGAAGGACCGAGATAAAAGTGGACATATCGTTCAACATGTCGAACGGCGTCAAATCTGCCGAACTAATAAAGAACTACATCGCTAAGTACCCGGTGCTGCCCAAGTTAGTGTACGTGCTGAAACAGTTCCTGCTCGAGAGGGACCTGAACGAGGTGTTCACCGGAGGCATCTCGAGCTACAGCCTCATCCTGATGTGCATCAGTTTCCTGCAGTTGCACCCCAGGCCGGACTATCTGAAAAACGGCAATCTGGGGGTGCTGCTCATCGAGTTCTTCGAACTGTTCGGTAGGAAGTTCAATTACATGAAGACCGGCATTAGGATAAGGGACGGGGGACAGTACATCAACAAGGAGGAGATGCAGAAGGAGATGATCGATGGGTATCGGCCTAGTTTGTTGTGCATAGAGGATCCGCTGTTGCCGTCTAATGATATCGGAAGGAGCAGTTATGGTATATTGCAGGTGAGATGAGTAGAATAGAATAGAAAAATCTTTATTTCTAGTAACTACAAGCAGCAAGAAGATAATAGTGTCAAAAAAGAAAAAAATTCAATTTATTATAAAATTCTCCTAAATCATAGATGTTGATCTGAATGTAACGTTTATGACTGTTTTTTTTTAACAAGGTCCCTAATGAGTTCTGGGAAGCCTTGAGCTTATTGTCAAACTACATGAACTATCTTATTTCGAAATATAAATATAAAATCACACCTCTGGCCTTGGAAATTTGACACATTCCACTCTGCATCGAACGAAATTGGAGGTTATGCCGCTTGTCAAAATGTTTTTATGTTCCGAGTTAACGCTATGTTGACCTTTCTACATTCTTAGCAATTACGTATTTCTTGGAATGTGAATTTATTCGGAAAATTAATGAATAGAATTGATAGAAAGGATTCCTTTTGTAGTTATTTGCAATATTTCGATTTCGAACAAAAACAAACTGGCAATGTCATTTTGTCATCAACGATATTTTCTGTGTGCGCACTGACTTATCATCAGGTGCACCAACTCCTGAAAACGATACCATGACCTCCTATGTGATTTTATAAAAATATACTATGTAAGAATACTTGTGCTTAAGTTGTTCAATCCGATAGTAATTCAGAAATCGTCAATTGACATTCAGAAAACGTCACTTGTATTTCAGATTAGTCAATTGTATTTCAGAAAACGTCAAATGTTATTCAGATTTGTGAATTGAATTTCAGAAAATATCAATTGAAATTCAATTGAGTTATCCGAAATACATTTTATGTTTTCTGAAATTCAATTGACGCTTTCTGAATTCCACTTGGGAATGGTGTAGTATACAAGGTTATTCACGAATATGGATCTTTAGAATATTTTTAGGAAAGACACAAGATTCAGGATTGAAGTTCTAAAGGTGAGCTTCAAGTAAGAAGACGACTTCTCGTATATTTTTTGAAGGTTCTAGGACTTGCGGTTTTTCCGGAAGTGACATCAACTTTCGTTTTTCAAATGGGAATGGGAGGACCCATTTTTTATTGCATAAAAAGATTCTCCATTGAATTCTGAGTATTTTTGATTCCAAAAGTCTGAATTTTCCCGAGAAAATTCTCTTTAAATGAGGAAATACGAAAAAAAAATCTCAAAATTGAACTCTGTTGAGGTTTTCTCATTGAAAATTCTCATTTTTGAGAATCTCCGAGAAGAAAGGCTGATGCTTCTTTTCCGATAGCGTGATTTTCAGAATGTGATACAGGAGGTCACAAATTCTTTGTCAAAGTTAGAAGTAACGAAACATCAAAAAATCGTTTTTTTTTTCAAGTTGGAACCCCATTTTTTCGAA
Source organism: Hippodamia convergens (assembly GCA_038502775.1). Lineage (NCBI taxonomy): Eukaryota > Metazoa > Arthropoda > Insecta > Coleoptera > Coccinellidae > Hippodamia > Hippodamia convergens. Next base: position 88,354,683 of record CM076607.1, on the reverse strand, counting down.
GCATTTTCGAAATCTGCGTCAAAAAATAATAGGAGCATACGTCCAAGACTTTTATCCCAAAATGAATATTTTTCGAGATATTCAGGAAAAACGATTTTGTCTTCAATTTTCAATCTCATTCCGAATGTGTTTTTTTACTGGAAAATAATTAGCGGTCTAGTGAAATTTTTGTGAATCTCTATTATCGAGATAATATTTTCTTATAGTTCAAACGAGTTCAGTTTTTCTTTATTTTTTTAAAGCTTAGGATAATTTCCGTAAATTCTGGAGAATTTCTTTTTTGTCGTGGTAGGGAAATTTGAATTTTCAGTAATGAAATTGTTTCATGTTCTGTTAATTATTCTTTCAAAATCATTAAAAATTATTACAAATTATTTTTTTCTGCATTCCTGAGAATTTTTCACGTTGACTTCACTAATACTCACATTGAGAACTTTAAACCAATTGTTCCTCTCGCATTACAGATGATAATTCAAGAACTTAACTCGTCTGAACTATAGAAAATATTTTTCTGACAACAGAGATTTACAAAAATTCCACTTGGCCGCTAATTATTTTCCAGTAAAAAAAACACATTCGGAGATTGAAAATTGAAGACAAAATCGTTTTTCCTGAATATCTCGAAAAATATTCATTTTGGGATAAAAAGTCTTGATCGTATGCTCCTATTATTTTTTGACGAAGATTTCGAAAATGCTTCGAAAAAATAGGGTTCCATTTGAAAAAAAAAACGATTTTTTGATGTTTCGTCCCTTCTAACTTTGACAAAGAATTTGTGACCTCCTGTATCATATTCTGAAAATCACGCTATCGGAAAAGAAGCATCAGCCTTTCTTCTCGGAGATTCTCAAAAATGAGAATTTTCAATGAAAAAACCTCGAAGTTGTCTGTATTTCAACAGAGCTCAATTTTAAGATTTTTTTTCGTATTTCCTCATTTAAAGATAATTTTCTCGGGAAAATTCAAACTTTTGGAATCAAAAAGACTCAGAATTCAATGGAGAATCTATTTATGCAATAAAAATAGGGCTTCCCATTTGAAAAACGAAAGTTGATATCACTTCCGGAAAAACCGAAAGTCCTAGAACCTTCAAAAAATATACGAGAAGTCGTCTTCTTACTTGAAGCTCACCTTTAGAATTTCAAGCCTGAATCTTGTGTCTTTCCTGAAAATATTCTGTAGAGCCATATTCGTGAATAACACTGTACTAACTGACAAAGAAGCTGCAACACCCAGAAGGAGCTGTTTAAATTAAAATTTTTTTTTTTTTTTTTCGTAGAACATAGATAGTATAGCACGGAATAAATGTTTTTGAAACATGGATGAATTCAAAATAGTAATCATCGAAATGAATACCATTTTCAATTCCCAGGCTCAGAGATCTTTTATCATGAGGTTGGAGAAATGAAAATGGTATTCACTTCGATGATTACTATTTTGAAAATATCATCTCAGTGACAAAATCTAATGTCATTTCTCCAACCTCATGATAAAAGATCTCTGAGCCTGGGAATTGAAAATGGTATTCACTTCGATGATTACTATTTTGAAAATATCATCTCAGTGACAAAACCTAATATCATTTCTCCAACCTCATGATAAAAGATCTCTGAGCCTGGGAATAGAAAATGGTATTCATTTCGATGATTACTATTTTGAATTCATCTATCTTTCAAAAATGTTCTCGATGTGGCCTCCGTAAAGGCAAAGAATTTTCTTTTTCTTAAGGAATAAATGATTAAAATTCGGAGAAAAATATTGGATTCTCGAGTTGGTTTCGATACCTAAGATAGAACATATGACTCTAGGCGATGTCGAACAAGAGCACCTTTTTCAAGAAAAATATCAAAGTTTATGAATTTGATGTAAAACTTGTAAAATAATGAAAGATAAAAAAGTTATCACTAGAAATCAGGGTTCGACCGATATATATCGCCGATATTTATCCTGATATATATCATGATATATATCGATATTTATAAGGATTGATATATATATCAAGGATATTTATAAATTTACCAAAATTTGCGACTGTGCGTAAAAATTTCATAAACAATCGCGATTTAAGAGCACACCAATGTCACCAATGTATACCGACATACCGACCGTTTATACGATTGAAGGAGCAACGTATTTTCGGGGAATCCAGATAGTGATGTTATAACTTCGCCGTAAAATCGTCATTGCACTATTCATTGTGCTCTTGTTTTTTTTTGTTTAAATTTTTGAACAGAAAGCACGTTCACGTATACAGCTGAAGTTTGCATTATGTAATAGCAATTTGAGATTGATATGGGATGAGGCCACTGCACAGGAAATTTTTAATAATCCGGATAACAAACTTTTTAGAAATTTATCAACAAATTTTTTTTTTATGTTTTTTAGAATCTTGATTAGTTTTTCTTTTTCAAAACATAGCACTATTCATTGTGCCCTTTTTTTTTGTCTAAATTTTTGAACAGAAAGCACGTATAGAGCTGAAGTTTGCATTATATAATAGCAATTTGAGATTGATATGGGATGAGGCCACTGCATCTGCACAGGAAATTTTTAATAATCCGGATAACGACCTTTTTATAAATTTATCAACTTTTTTTTGTTGTTTTATGTTTTTTAGAATCTTGATTAGTTTTTTTAATAAATTTGGTGAATGAACTTCTAAATACGTTTGATTTATTGACTTCTTTAAAGAAAATATTTGAAAAATTGTTCGTAAAAATAAATATCAGAAAGTTGATATATATCGGATATATATATCGATATATATCCGATATTTTGATATTTATATAAATATCATGATATTTTCGAACCCTGCTAGAAATACCCCTCGCGCCCCCAATGATTCGCTAATGATTGAGATGAAAAAATTCCCTCCAACCATTTGATGTGTGAAATTTGAACACTTTAGGTGACGCAGTTTTGGAGATATGTGACAAAAAGTGTTGCCTGGAAGTCATCTTCAGAGGGCCCTAGCACCTTAACGAAGCATTTTTGTACTTTATGATTTTGGTCGAAAGAGTCTCAAATAATGTCTAGAACATCCATTAGAAGTTTGTCGGCCTAATTATGGGACATATTTGGTGGAGGTTCTTAACCAGATACAAGCAATCCCTCTGTATATTAATCTGCCGCTCCTGAATAAAGCTAGAAATCCCCGCTGGGGCACCCCTACTATTGTATAATCTCAAATGTAATTTCGAATGAAAATTTCAACAACAACAAGGAAAGATGAGTTTGCAACATCGACTCATCCATTTTCCGAGGTAAAAGATGAAGGAATTTTCGATTTCAATATTCGAGAGCAATCATTGTTTGTCCGGCTTCGACCTCGTGAAATACCCGTCGCTTGATAAAATAATTGACGCGCTTTACATCATTTTCGCCGGTATCGTTTATCAATTATCTGGGAAAGGTCATCGGCGAAACGCCGAAAATTATACATCGGCGTACCGTCGCTGACTCATTCTCTCGACATGATTGGCCACCGACCTGCCGAGTGATCTAGTTCGGAACGACTTGACATTAGGAATTTTCACGAATGAAGGTCGATCGAATGTGCTGCGTCTCCATAGAGATATATAAATAGGGGATTCACAGAGATGTTTGGAATCGGCGTCATAGATAATCATACGTTTCTCGACGTCATCTAAAGATTCTGTGGGTTTAGATATAAATGAGGGATTCACAGAGATGTTTGGAATCGGCGTCATAGATAATCATACGTTTCTCGACGTCATCTAAAGATTCTGTGGGTTTAAATATAAATGAGGGATTCACAGAGATGTTTGGAATCGGCGTCATAGATAATCATACGTTTCTCGACGTCATCTAAAGATTCTGTGGGTTTAAATATAAATGAGGGATTCACAGAGATGTTTGGAATCGGCGTCATAGATAATCATACGTTTCTCGACGTCATCTAAAGATTCTGTGGGTTTAAATATAAATGAGGGATTCACAGAGATGTTTGGAATCGGCGTCATAGATAATCATACGTTTCTCGACGTCATCTGAAGATTCTGTGGGTTTAGATATAAATGAGGGATTCACAGAGATGTTTGGATCCAATCGGCGTCATAGATAATCATACGTTTCTCGACGTCATCTGAAGATTCTGTGGGTTTAGATATAAATGAGGGATTCACAGAGATGTTTGGATCCAATCGGCGTCATAGATAATCATACGTTTCTCGACGTCATCTGAAGATTCTGTGGGTTTAGATATAAATGAGGGATTCACAGAGATGTTTGGATCCAATCGGCGTCATAGATAATCATACGTTTCTCGACGTCATCTGAAGATTCTGTGGGTTTAGATATAAATGAGGGATTCGCAGAGATGTTTGGATCCAATCGGCGTCATAGATAATCATACGTTTCTCGATGTTATCTAAAGATTCTGAGGGTTTCTAACGGATGGGGAGCTACTATGATTAGTGGCGGTATTCTACTTTTTCTCTGTAGGCTACGAATCTATACGATTGAACTGGGTACCTATTCTTGACCATCCGCAATTTATGCGATCGTTCGCATCTACACTGCGCAAAAAAATTAACGCACATTATGGAAATCTCAAATTTATTCTACAACTGAAGGTGTGCTCAATGATAATTATTTTTATCAGAATTATGCATGCATATGTTATTCACTTTCAACGTTTTTCTTCAATACAGATGTTTTTTCCCAGCAGGAATAAAAAAAAGGTGATATTATCAGATTTTGAATGTATTGGCTCCATTCTAAAATCAGTTGTTCTCGATCAATTCTAGTGATCAATAGTTTTTCTTTCATTTTATTTTCTACACTCGATCGCCATGCAATGCGAAACATGCAATTTGACCCAAGAGAAATGTGCCCATGCGGTAGTTTTGCTAGAAGAAGGGTGGACAAACACAAGAATTGCAGAAGGGTTTGGAGTTTCCCATACAAGTGTGTCCAGAATCAGTAGCGTAACGAATTTCGACCGGGCCCCCCCGCAGAATTAATTTTCGGGCCCCCTCGTACGGGCATGCGTATTTATTGGAAAAAAACTTTATTTAAGAAAAGTATATGGTTTAGGTGTAACACCACCAAATTACTCCGAAATATTACTCGAAGTAATACTTTCTATAGTTTATTTATTGAAATATTATTCAAAATTTGCAGTAAATAATATACATAATTGCATCTTTATTTCAAATATAGTTATCAATCCCAGAAAATACTGTGTTACTAGAAGTAAATGGTAAATAACTTGAGTGGTTGATTTCTTTGTTGCAATTACATTTATTACTTCGTGAAGGTCCATATTCCTGGCTCTTTTATTCTCAATCCTCAACAAACTGGGCCCGCTTAGTCTTTTTTTGGGTCATTGTATTTCTCAAATAATTCTTTATTAACTTTAACTTTTAAAAGGATCGCTCTGCCCTTGCTACAGTAACAGGTTATATTCGAAATAACATCAAAGCAGTACAGAGATCTGGGAAACTAGTTGCAATCGAAAAATTTTGTAAAAACAGGAGATCAGCTAAGTCGTATTGATGATCTTTTCTAAATCTCTGATTTCAATGCAATTCTAAAAGAGTTTATTCGGAAGCTAAGGTAAGAACTGAGGTCATGTTCATATTCTTTAACGATAATATTATTTGAATTTTCTCCTGAAGACCAGGCCGCCATAACGCCCGGGCCCCCCCCTAACGCCTGGGCCCCCCCGCACCGCGGGGTCAGCGGGGGTGTACGTTACGCCACTGTCCAGAATGGTGCAGCGATTCAGGGAGACAGGTATGAATGTCCGAAGACCAGAACAGGGTAGACCACGGGTAACAACTGCCATTCAAGAACGTTACTTGAGAGTTTCTTCGTTGAGACAACGGTTTGCAACCGCTCGCTTCCTTCAAAATCAGCTTGAGCAAACTCATGGGGTGCAAATTAGCACTCAGACAATAAGAAATCGCCTCAGAGAATATGATTTAAGGCCTCGTGTCGCGGCAAGAGGCCCAGCTCTTACCCCAGCCCATCGAAGGGCGCGTTTGGATTATGCGAGAGAGCATATCCATTGGGAAGAGGCCGATTGGGAAAGAGTTCTCGTCACAGATGAGTCTAGATTCTGACTACCATTGTGATCGACGTTCCCTTGTATACAGACGTCCACATGAAAGATATGCTCAGTGCAATTTCCTGAATACTACTGGTTTCCGGTGAGGATCGATTATGGTATGGGGTGGAATATCTTTGACTGCTCGCACAGAACTAGTGGTCGTTGATAATGGAGCTATGAATGCTGATAAGTATATAAGGAACATTCTTGAAGAGCATATAGTGCCATTTGCCCCATACATTGGTGAAAATTTCATTTTTATGGACGATAATGCCAGAAACCATCGTGCGCGCATCGTTCAGGAGTACCTTGAAGAGGTTGAAGTCTCTCGAATGGAATGGCCAGCAAGAAGTCCAGATCTCAATCCGATTGAGCAGGTTTGGGATAACCTCAATAGAAGGCTGAGAAGTTCAGAAAATCATCCAGCTACTTTTAATGACTTAGGAATCCAACTCCGAGAAATCTGGGAAGGATTAGATCAGAACATTTTAAGTATGACATTTTGAGTATGAACCGTCGTTGCCGAGCTGTAATTAACGCAAGGGGTGGAAATGAATTGATAGAAAGGATTCGTTTTCTAGTTATTTGCAATATTCCGATTTCGAACAATATGTAAACAAAGAAACAAACTGGCAACGTCATTTTGTCATTAACGATATTTTCTGTGTGCGCACTGACTTTTCATAAGGTGCACCAACTCCTGAAAACGATACCATGATCTCCTATGTGATTTTATCAATGTGAATGGAGTATATGTAACTATTCACAATATCTGAAAGAAAAAAATTTGAACTTTTTCCTGCTTCCTGTTTCACTATTGAATAATAATAATGATAATTAAGTAGGCCTACTAAAGCTACTGTTAGATATGCACTTATTATATTCGTAAACCTCCGATTGTATAGGACAAGTTTTGATCCATTCATCAAATCTTCAATTTCTGGATTTTTCTTTCGTTAATACAAATCCTCTTCATGTAATATATGCTTTTTTTTCAGGTGAAGAGAGCATTCGAATACGCATACTCCGTTCTGTCGAATGCCGTGCATCCGTTTTCCCAATACTGCAACTGCCAAAACACATCTATACTGGGCAGGATAGTCAGGGTCACCGACAAAGTTGTACAGTACCGGAGGACTTTGGAGAGCTCGTTCAGGCATCAGGGGAGCCCCCAAATATCTCCCATACCGTCGCCGAAAAGATCCAGCAGATCTCTGTCCAGCAGCGGTTCAGTTTCATCCTTTGATGAAAGTGGAGGGAGCTCAGAGGTATGAACTCGATGAGGTTATAACAGTAATTTGATTAGGGTTCTCGAAATCGAGATGAAAAAGCAAGCTATACTAAAAAAATTGTTGAAACATCATTATGGGAAGAATTTGAATCATTAAGATAAAGTTTGAAGTCTTTTTTCATTCATAAAACTTCCCTTTCCACCAACTTATATTATGAAAAAGTCACAAGTCCATATTTCATAATTTTATTATTAAAAATCGCAGATTCCTTGTATCTTGCATATTGAACGAATTGGTTTGAACTTGATTGTAGAGAAAAAACAAAACGTTATTTTAAACTGTAAGCATGCTAGACGTGAAGCAAACATAATGTTACATGTTTGCTCTTTCTTGTTTTAGGGTTCGGAGTCTTCTTCGAGGGATATCTCACCGAACATAAATATGCCTCAACGAAAAAACCACCAGAAAAACATCAATAGGAATAAGAACAGCAAAAAAAATCAACTACAATCAAACCAGCCTTGTAAAACGCAAAAAACCCACGACAAAGCAATAGTATTTATTTTAGTTTCTTTTCAAATTTATATGTATATATTGTAAATATTAGGTTAAAGTCAGAATATGCCTCTGACAGGGCATTTATTAGTAGATTTATACTCAATCATGAGCTCATTTAACTTCATTTTTTCGACATCGACCAGAATTCCTAGAATTTCGACTCTACCTTGAGTTACCATCGAGAATTGTAAAAACAAAGATCAGAGTTGAACGATTTTTTATGCTTGCGATTTTCACCAAGCTTTATTCTGTTTTAGAAGACGTAAAGGTTCCTGTTGGTAATGGGATATTGCAAGTAGTCTCCAGATTTGGATTAATTGTACATTTATCTTTTTTCAAAAGTATGTTGAAGACGATCAAAATTGACTCTGAGGAACTCCAATTCAAAGGAACCCATTTTAGGTAATTATACTTAATTATTTTCGAGGTAATTAGTATACTTGAAATTCTTTCAAATCAGAAAATCTAAGAAATCGAATTTGTTTCTATATATATATGTACATATTTAATCATTATTTTTTTCGGTAATTTCCATTTTATTTCTTTTTTATTGTTTTACTGATTAGTGTGTCAGTAACTGTTATAGAAGGTACTCAGTATCTTTGAGGAATAATTATCATTTATTTCATTTTAATTTCATGTCAGTTCAAGTCCAACCTAGACCCCATACAAAAAATATAATAAGTAATCTACAAGCCAAAAAAACTCAGAAAATCATATAAAAATCAACATAAGCAGTAGTAATTATTCTTTCATTAACACATAAACAGAGTAATCTTTTGGAATAATGATGGAATAACTATAATCAATTATTAAAAAAAAATAAAAAAATCAATATCAATAAACTTTCAAATAAAACTAAAATATTAAGGGAAGAATGGAAGTATATAAAAATTATATTCACTCATTGAAATATTTTTATTTACGGCATATTTTTTCGCTAATACAAAAGGGGCCACTAATATTAACCTCAACTGTATTTTTCTTCTTTCCTCAAAATGAAGATCCTTTCAATGATCTTTGAAGAATCTTTTCATCGTTGATCTGTTTTTAGCGCATAATTTTTTTAACATGTGTAAATAATCTATTTTTATTTCTTCTCGAAAAGAGGTTTCATTGAATTTGTGGGCTTCAAGTGAAATGAAAAAAAACAAAAGGTGGCGAAACCACTTGCATTTGTTTTATATTTTGAAGTTGTTCCGTAATGAAGTCATGTCTCTTAAATGTTTGAATTTGACTGAAAATTGATCGGTCAAGTAACTGATTAAAATTGATTTAACAATTTAATGATTCATGATAAATGGCAGGTCTGAGTTTCGTCTAACTCCCTGAAGGATTTTGACAGTGATTAAAGTGACTGTAATATTTTGTAAATAAAATTGTCCTACATTAAAACGAAAACTTCATGGTATAAATTAAGAACAATTAGCATTTAATCTGTTTGGATATCTCATTTTTTATTTGAGAATATTCAAAAAAGATTGTTGAAGTCAATTATGATTTTTACAATGACATGGGGGTCTTAATATTTCTTGAGTCGATTGAGTAATAAAAGTTTTCTGAGAAGGCATATTCTGAAATAATGTACAGCAATCTCTAACCTCAAACAAAAACATTTGTACATAAGAAAGTTTTTGAGTGACATCTTAAGATAAATCATTATAGGTACCATATTTTTAGATAAGCTATCAGTAACTACTCATTTTTGTAATTAGAGAAGATTTTTCTCTAATCGTTTTTGTTTAAGATGCACCTCAAATGATTCTTATTGGTTGAATTGTAAAACTACAATATTTTGCAATTCATGGTGCAATATCTTTAACGTTCTCATTCAGATATGTGCATTCGAAAATTTTCCGATGTATATTGCATAATTCTAGTTCATATTGATATGTGATATTGAGGATAGGATTAACATTTGTAGATATTGAAATATCAAGGTTTTCCACCACAAATCGAAGCATAGTTACGATTTTTGGTCTCGATAAACTTTGAGGACTTGATGTAAAAATGATCCTTGCTGAAAGAATTTTGTCTTTTTGTCGATATTTTGACTGTTTTAGGTCATTCATGTAGATATGTCATTATCCATATTTATTCACGGGAATGTCCAGGATGTAAATTTATACTCACTGAAAAGTTCCAATCAACTTACGCATTACTTTTTTCAATGTTTTTTTAAATTCTCCTTCATTTCAAATGTTTCATTGTCTAAACATTGTTCTGGGTCAACCTTTTCGCATTATCAATTTATTCTGAATGACAATTGGTTTCAATATAGACCCATGTTGAGATATATTGAATTTTTACCATATTATGGTTGTTAATAATGCTAAGTATTTATAAAGTATATAGTTTTTAAGGCTGTAAGACGATGTATAATCTTATTAAAAACATGTAGGATTTTTAATAAGAATAGACTTATGTCAAGTACAAAATCTAAGATACAACAAATTGAAAAACTTCGAAAAAAAAATTAAATTAGCGCCAAGAATTTTTTTAATGTCAAAAAAAACCAAGTTCTGTTCAAATATATTTTGCTCTTGTGCGCGAATTTTGTGTTTTATTTAAATCCCAGGGTTTGAGGTTGTTAGTGAAAATATCCCTCAACTTTTCTCTGAATGTTTCAGATTTTTGATGGTGAGGAAAGAAAGAATGTACTTACTTCTCCAAGCCCAATTGGTAAGTTGATGACTGACTTATTTTTATTGAAAACGCAAAATTACAAACATTCAGGATTGCCTTTCATTACATTGGGTGGTTTGTAATGTTCTGAGTTTGAAATATGAATGGCTACTTCTTGCACTAATGCGAAGGTTATAGGCATAGGTGGCGCATGTGTCACACAGGTAGATGTTTGGAAGAAAGCTACCATAGTGTGAATCATTTGAACTTGTAGGAAGGTTATAGGGATAGTTAAATTAACTTAAAGGAAGAGGTGTGTGTTTGTCAGTTGTTATATAAATATATAATTCGGATGGGTAAGGTTGAATTATAATAACATGCGATCAAATTTGAGTCAGCTTGTACCCTATAAGCAAGGTTAACAATGTTGGAAAGGCACTTTAAAAGAAGCAAATCGTTGTGAATATGTCGTATGTCCAAAATTCCAAGTTTTCAGGAGAGACAAAAAACTGTTCCAACAAGTCATTATGATCCCGATTTATTTCTCATTTGTTTGAACAATAATTTTTTTATGAATAGTTTGAGGCTTTCACTATAAGAAAATATTTTCTCGATGACAGAGATTTCCGAAAATTTCACTTGACCGCTAATTATTTTCCACTAAAAAAACACATTCCGGATGGAATTGAAAATTAAAGACAAAATCGTTTTTTCTGAATATCTCGAAAAATATTCATTTTGGGATAAAGGTCTTGGACGTATGCTCCTATTATTTTTTGACGAAGATTTCAAAAATGCTTCGAAAAAATGGGGTTCCAATTTGAAAAAAACAATTTTATGATGTTTCGTCACTTCTAACTTGGACAAAGAACTTGTGACCTCCTGTATCATAATCTGAAAATCACGCTATCGGAAAAGAAGCATCAGCCTTTCTTCTCAGAGATTCTCAAAAATGAGAATTTTTAATGAAAAAACCTCGAAGTTGTCTGTATTTCAACAGAGTTTAATTTTGAGATTTGTTTTTCGAGTTTCCTTATTTAAAGAGAATTTTCTCGGGAAAATTCAAACTTTACGAATCAAAAAGACTCAGAATTCAATGGAGAATCTATTTATGCAATAAAAAATGGGTCTTCCCATTTGAAAAACGAAAGTTGATGTAACTTGAGTCCTAGAAGTCCTCTTCTTACTTGAAGCTCACCTTTAGAATTTCAATCCTGAATCTTGTGTCTTTCCTAAAAATATTCTATAGAGCCATATTCGTGAATAACCTCGTATAGACTTTACCGCAATCACAAGGTATCCTGTAAATACCAGCTTGTGAGAGTGGGTCGACTTTGTCTTTGGTAGTTCTGATCATTTGTCCAAGTTTTTGTGTCGGCTTATAAACGGTCTCGATGTTGTGCCTTTCACTTTCAGAAGCCGGTAGTTATAGGATACCTTGTGATTGCGGGAAAGTCTAGATTGGTACAACAAAACGGAATACCAATACGACAATTAAGGAGCAGGAACAATGCTGTCGACTAAATCAGACAGAAAAAGTCAGATGGACAGAATATAGATTTCCCAAAGGCGGAGATTATTTCCAATATCAAAAGTTATTATCCCAGGCTGAACATGGAAGCCATTGAAATTTATGAACACAAAAATAACATACACAGTAAAGAAAAGACCCCTTTCTTTACATACCGCCTGGTTACCGACCTTAGAAAAAACAATGATCAAGCCGATTCGAAGCGGGAGCGATGGGCCAATCAACATCGCGCACGTAAACTCACCACCTTTTCCCGCCATTAACCGGGGTTTATTTAACACTTCCGGTTTGAACACGTCAGGGTCAGAAATTCAGCGTTCAAGTTACAATCTTAGAAAAAGAATCCTCTGAAGATGCCTTCCGCAGTTTTGTAGGCAAAACGTTAGGAGAAATTATTCCTAATGGACCACGGCCAATAAGCCCTGAAGACTCTGTCACTATTAATAATTATTTTACCTTAGAATGATAATACCGTAATGTTTTTTGAAAATTTATTGCTTTTTATGATTTCGCTGATTCTGTGTCGAATCCTTTCATTCTACCACATCTTGTAGAACAAAATCATGCTAGAATATCTCATTCTTGCACAGATTTCATGGTAATATTCATTGATTACGTGTTGGTCCACTGCCACGGATTTATTTTTATCTGTCAAATTTATTGGGGAGAAAACAGTTTTGCCAATCACAATTTTCAATGCAAAAATCACTAAACGATATATACTGAAATATTTCATTAATTTCGATAAAAATTCAGCGAAGAGAAAATTATGTATGATACTCGTACAAAAGGCTCATTCTAACACTCGTTCATTCAAAAACTCGCCACTTCGTGGCTCGTCTTTGAATTTTGAACTCATGTAAGAATATCTTCTGCACTCGTATAATGAAATTAAACTTGTGTGGCGAACATCACCCTATTTCTTCTTTTCGAAAAGCAGGAATAATTCAAACATTCCGTTTTTCCTATCATAAAGATTCAATGTGTATTCCAGTTCGAGATGGAAAAAAAAGAAAAATGGTAATTGATTAATCTTAGAAGAATTATAGATTCGGGAATTGGATAACAACTGGTAAAATGATGAAATCGAAGACGATTCTGAACTTGAAAGAGAAGACACAACGCCATGTGGAATTCCTTCGAGAAAACTGAAAAAATAAGGTTTGAGGCACGTCACGGTAAAATAGAGGTTGAGATTGAGAGAATGATGGTCAATGGACATTTTCATATTTGACAGGACGTCGAAGAATACGTTTAGAGGTATGTAAATTATTTTCTCTATTTCAGTATCGTAATGAGTTCATTACAGTACTAAAAGAAGTGCTGTAATGAAACTCATTACAGCATTGTTTTCAGTTATATATTTCGTTTTATGGTTGTCAGTACTGACCTCCGATCGAATCAAGTTTCGAATCAAATCAATTCAAATTCCGTGATCTGTCCAATTTCGTATGTCACACCAACTGCCAAGACACAATACAAAAGTCACTAATCTGAATTTTCATTTGAATTTCGAGAGTATTTCACAAAACTTGACTGAAATAGAGAAAATATCGTCTAATACTCGTTGCAGAAGGCAATTCCAACACTCATGCTATCGAAAACTCGCTCCTTCGTCGCTCGTTTTCGAACTTCGCATTCGTGTTGGAATAGGAGCTCATTCTGCAACTTGTTTTAGAATATACTATTCTCTATTTCAGTATCGTAATGAGTTCATTACAGTACTAAAGGTAGTGCTGTAATGAAACTCATTACAGCATTGTTTTCAGTTATATTTTTCGTTTTGTGGTTGTCAGTACTGACCTCCGATCCACTCAATTTTCGAATCAAGTCAATTCAAATTCCGCAATCTGTCAAATTTCGTTAGTGACACCAACTGCCAAGATACAATACGAAAGTCACTAATATGAATTTTTATTTGAATTTCGAGAGTTTTCCACAAAACTTTACTGAAACAGAGAAAATATCGTCTGATACTCGTAGCAGAAGGCAATTCCAACACTCATGCTTTCGAAAACTCGCTCCTTCGTCGTTCGTTTTCGAATTTCGCATTCGTGTTGGAATAGGAGCTCATTCTGCAACTTGTCTTAGAATATACTATTCTCTATTTCAGTATCGTCGTAATGAGTTCATTACAGTACTAAAAGTAGTGCTGTAATGAAACTCATTACAGCATTGTTTTCAGTTATATTTTTCGTTTTATGGTTGTCACTACTGACCTCCGATCGAATCAAGTTTCGAATCAAATCAATTCAAATTCCGTGATCTGTCAAATTTCGTATGTCACACCAACTGTCAAGATACAAAACAAAAGTCACTAATCGGAATTTTCATTTGAATTTCTAGAGTATTCGACAAAAATTGACTGAAATAGAGAAAACATCGTCTAATACTCGTTGCAGAAGGCAATTCCAACACTCATGCTATCGAAAACTCGCTCCTTCGTCGCTCGTTTTCGAACTTCGCATTCGTGTTGGAATAGGAGCTCATTCTGCAACTTGTTTTAGAATATACTATTTCGTTATCAACGCCGATTTTGTGACATGCCAAATTTTTAAATTTAATGAAATATACACGGTGATTCACGCAAATCCAACACAGTTCGACCTCTATATTTTGAGTGAAACATCCTATATGTATGTTTTTACATTTTTTAAAGCGTCTTAACATCCTGAGATGTGATGGCCTTAGACCGATCAGGTTATTTGGTTGGAGTGTATGAAAACACAAGAGGTGAACTTCAACTGAGAGCCATCAGCTGTCCAAGAAGAAGAAGAAAATTGTCAATAAAAAACAGGAAAATTATTATGGATGTACTGAGATTACCGAAAAATGCATATGTAATTTTATCCAAAAAGAATAAGAAACAAAGTTTCTGTACAAATGTGTCTGCAAGAATGTTAACACAAACCTGTTATATATTTATTGTAATAAAACGCTGCAAATATTAGACAAATGTGTATCATTTTCAAATTAGCATAACATCATAATATCAACTCAGTCCTAATTTCATAAATGATTGGCTTCTCTTTTCAGAGAACTTGCGTTTTTTTTTATCAAATTTCCTGCAATTTGTAATACTTTGTTGTTCAAGAAAGTATTCAGAAGTATTTATTTGATGATTTTGCGGATACGGGTAAATTCATTTCAGTCACACTAATCATAAAAAAAAGAATTTAGGTCAAACGTCACAAATGTCATTTATCTGTGTTCAAAAGTTTTGTTTTCGCTGTATCATTCAAGTTTAGAATTATTAAGCAAGATTCTTGAATTTCTTATAAGATTCTCAATCGCAATGGCTCTAGCTGAATTATGTGGAATGACTGATTATATTGGATCAAAACGGGACACCGATTTCAATGGCGAGATTTACCAGATGAGTGGTAACTTCATCAACAATGCTTCTCTTGGTATACCACCAATGATAAAAGTATGTGTTTTTTAAACTCATCAAAAACCATCTATATTTCCGATCTATTCTTTGTAGCCCATTGGATTGTCTGCAAATTTCTCCAAAGATGACAACGGAAGAGAATTGAAAATCAATTTCGATCATGGAACGACTACTTTGGGCTTCATGTACAAAAACGGAATCGTATTAGCTGTAGATTCCAGAGCAACCGGTGGACAGTATATTGGCTCACAAACCATGAAAAAAATTGTCGAAATCAACGACTTCTTATTAGGTAATTCGACAATTTTACCTCAACGTACTCATTGTGAGGTTAAATGATACTTTCAGGAACGTTGGCAGGAGGTGCGGCAGATTGTGTTTATTGGGATAGGGTGTTATCTAAACAATGTCGTCTGCATGAACTTAGAAATAGGGAAAGGATATCAGTTGCTGCTGCCTCGAAATTGATGGCTAATATGGTTTATAACTACAAAGGCATGGGACTGTCTATGGGAATGATGTTAGCTGGATGGGATAAAAGAGTAAGTAATTGAGTAATAATACACGCACATTCTGATAATCTCAATTTTGATGAAAGTTAACTCTACATTGACTTTATAACTTAGTCTTTATGTTCTCTCGGGAAGGTTTTGAACGAAACAAGACACATTAAATGGAAGGAAAATTCAGGATTTCACCAAATCTTATGTGAAAGAAGAGAAATGAACAATTTTCAAAATACTGAAATGCTGATAAGTGATTTAATACTTGGTACTTCCACCCCTTGCGTTAATTACAGCTCGGCAACGACGGTTCATACTGAAAATGAGTGATCTTAAAATGTTCTGATCTAATCCTTCCCAGATTTCTCCGAGTTGGATTTCTAAGTCATTAAGAGTAGCTGGATGATTTTCTGAACTTCTCAGCCTTCTATTGAGGTTGTCCCAAACCTGCTCAATGGGATTGAGATCTGGACTTCTTGCTGGCCATTTCATTCGAAAGACTTCAACCTCTTCAAGGTACTCCTGAACGATGCGCGCACGATGGGGTCTGGCATTATAGTCCATAAAAATGAAATTTTCACCAATGTATAGGGCAAATGGCACTACATGCTCTTTGAGAATGTTCCTTATATACTTATCAGCATTCATAGCTCCATTATCAACGACCACTGGGTCTGTGCGAGCAGTCAAAGATATTCCACCCCATACCATAATCGATCCTCCCCTGAAACCAGTAGTATTCAGGAAATTGCACTGAGCATATCTTTCATGTGGACGTCTGTATACAAGGGAACGTCGATCACAATGGTAGAGGCAGAATCTAGACTCATCTGTGAAGAGAACTCTTTCCCAATCGCTTGGGTACATTCTTCTTGGTTCAAATTGTGTGTTACGCGTTGCATAACGTTCGAGTGTAGAAAATCAAACAAAAGAAAAACTATTGATCACTAGAATTGATCGAGAACAACTGATTTTAGAATGGAGCCAATACATTCAAAATCTGATAATATCATCTTTTTTATTCCTGCTGGGAAAAAACATCTGTATTGAAGAGGAACGTTGAAAGTGGATAACATATGCATGCATAATTCTGATAAAAATAATTATCATTGAGAACACATTCAGTTTTAGAATAAATTTGAGATTTCCATAATGTGTGTTAATTTTTTTGCGCAGTGTATATATATCCGGTATAAAAATACTGAAATTGAAATATACACAGTAATATAGTTTGCATTACTAATAATTTATAACCTTGAATCTTACAGTGAATTTTAGAGTATCAGAAGTTTTTATACAATAATAATTTGGAATGTTTAAGAATATAAACTAATTTGAACATGCTTTAGGGTCCCCAACTATACTATGTAGATTCAGAAGGTACCAGGACACCAGGAAAAATATTCAGCGTGGGTTCTGGATCTATTTATGCTTTTGGTGTCTTAGATTCAGGGTACAAATGGGATTTGACCGATCAAGAAGCATACGACTTAGGTCGCAGATCAATCTATCACGCAACTCACAGAGATTCTGCTTCGGGAGGTATTATTAGGGTGTACCATGTAACTAAAGATGGGTGGGTACATATCGATAATAATGATTGTAATGATCTTCATTATAAATATTTGGAAGAGAAAAATAAGGTTTGAAATTTGTAATTTTTATATTTAACTTTGAAAAAAATAAAAGAATTATGCCAATGAAGTTTTTTGCTCTGAACCAACTATAACGTACACACTTTCTGTATTTTGTTCTTCATTCATCCATTGAATGTCAGTTAGTTGGCTTGTATCTTGTATGTACTATACAGGGTTATTCACAAATATGGCTCTATAGAATATTTTTAGGAAAGACACAGGATTGAAATGTCTGAACTATAAGAAAATATTTTCTCGATAACAGAGATTTCCAAAAATTTCACTTGACCGCTAATTATTTCTCAGTAAAAAAACATTCAGAATGAGATTGAAAATCGAAGACAAAATCGTTTTTCCTGAATATCTCGAAAAATATTCATTTTCTGATATAAGTCTTGGACGTATACTCCTATTATTTTTTTGACAAAGAATTTGTGACCTCCTGTATCATATTCGGAAAATCACACTATCAGAAAAGAAGCATCAGCCTTTCTTCTTGGAGATTATCAAAAATGATAATTTTAATTGAAAAACCTTGAAGTTGTCTGTATTTCAACAGAGTTCAATTTTGAGATTTTTTTTTCGTATTTCCTCATTTAAAGAGAATTTTCTCGGGAAAATTCAAACTTTTCTAATGAAAAAGACTCAGAATTCAATGGAGAATTTATTTAAGCGATAAGAATGGGTCTTCCCATTTGAAAAACGAAAATTGATGTCACTTCCGCAAAAACCGAAAGTCCTAGAACCTTAAAAAAATACACGAGAAGTTGTGTTCTTACTTGAAGCTCACCTTTAGAGTTTCAATCCTAAATCTTGTGTTTTTCCTAAAAATATTCTTTAGAGCCATATTCGTGAACAACCCTGTATGTAATAATGGATTTGAACAAAATGAGTTTCTTAATTCTTCAATATATTTCTTGGAAATTAAATAAATCACTTTATGGAGAAAATTTTTAATATACTACAAAGATATAAAATTCAAGATTTGAGAAATGGTGAAATGAGATGAATTAATTTGATTTTTCGTTGAACGGTTAAAAATTTTTTCCATTTCATACATTTACATTTTTACAAAAAAAAAAGGTTCATAAATAAATCTCTATGTTGAATCTTAGATACACAACAATATTACAGTCTTCATTGCACTGCTTGTATTGAAAAAAAGTTTTTCAATCATCACCAAAAACCTATTAACATTTCCTATTTCGTAATTATTGTTCTTGTTATGTTTTCTCTCTTGGTAAATTCATTATTTTGCTAAGGTTGAAAATGTCTGCACAACCATTTTAGTAGAACTTCTTGGACTGACTCTCCTTGTTGTCCCTAAAATAAAAAATAGTACACATTTATTAATTTTTTATTTATTTTCTTGAAATCTGGAGATTATTCTTCAACATTACTACAGAATTTACCCACCTGTATATATTATAACCTAGGATGATAACTAACTGCACAACTACTATTACCAATATTGAAGTAATGGATACGCAATTGACCTTCGGACAGTTGGTATCACTGTCCATTTTTTGATGCACTTGATTGACACCTGTTTTGACTTGATTTAGACCATCCCTGAGTTCTGATATCAATGATTGAGTGTCATATCCTAAAGATTGTACCTGCGCCGTGGGGGCTTTGACTTGATTCATCAGGATGGCATCGCCTTTGCCTTTTATGTCCACTATAGCTTGCCTGAAAAAAATTAAGTAAATAAAAAACAATATTCTATACTAACTGACAAAGAAACTGCAAACCCAGAAGGAGCTGTTTAAATTTTAATTTTTTTTCTTTGTAAAACATAGTATAGCAAGGAGTAAATGATTAAAATATTGCTATACTATTCTGTGTTACCAGAAAAAATTTAAAATTTAAACAGCTCCTTCTGAGTGTTGCAGTTTCTTTGTCAGTTAGTATATTATGTCGAAGACTTAAATAAAAGCTTCAGGTTACATTTGATATTATAGTGGAACATCCCTATAACGAATACGCTAAATTCGCAAAAAATTCCGTTATACAGAAATATTTTTTTGTACAACTGCCATTAAAAGTGACACTTTTAATGACAGCAAACAATGTTAAAATTGATTGTTTACGTGGAAGCGTGTTAAAAATATTTTTTGCACTCCATTTTCTTATGATGAAATCAGATGAGAAAAATTCAGCAATTGCAAATTTTTATTATCAATATTTAACAATCATTACTTATGAATATTAATATTAATCGTAAAACTAGAACAATTACTAACATTAATGCCCTGTGACGTTAGGGAGCTTCGCAACACATTATTAGAATCCTCAGCACCATCAGTACTTGTAGAAACCAGAAGTATAATATTGGATGATGATGATCCAAAATCTGTTGAGGTTGGGAGAATTTTTTCAACAACGACTTCCATCCACCATGTTTTTTTATATCCGTAACATTTGCTCCTGATTCTGCTAGCAATGAGGCGGAGGTTGTTCGAAAACAGTGTACTGTATATTGCTTTGGTTCTAGCAGAGTGAGGAATTTGGCAACAATAGATGGAATTTCCCCAAATGTATTAATACCAACTGCATTTATTATTCATGTATTTTAGTAAAAAACGACGATGTTTGATGACAGAAGGGCGCAGTGCAAAGTACTTATGAAAATAGTCTACATACTTCCCAATAATACTGAAAGAACAACTGACTTTTGTTTTTGTATTTGGAAGTTGTATAACCAATGATTTATTTGTTAATTCGATGTCTTCCACTGATAAATTACACAATTCTTCACGCCGACAGGCTCCAAATAATCCGAAAATAGTTGCAACCTTAACCATCAAGTATTTCTCATCTGGTGCCTCCTTTATAAACTTTTCAACTTGTTCACGAGTCAGAATTTTCGATTTTTTGCGACGATATCCTTCACTTTTCTGCTTTAAATATGCTATTACCTTGAAATATTTACTAACATCCACACCATTTTTAACAAGGACACTTGACTTTATCATTGAAAATTTGCTCCACAAAGTTGATGAACTCCATATTTTTGATTTTTCTTTCAAGTTTGCCAGGAAAACAGTTTCACTGAAGTTCCCTTCTACATTCTTCAATTTATACCAGGCCAGGAAATTGTTATATGCAATATCGTACTGCTGAACAGATTTTTTAGGTAGGAGTTCCAGATTTGCTCTTCTTGCAGACTCTTCAATATCCAGAGGAACAACCAAATCGTCACTTTTATTAATAATTGGACTATCGACAAACATATTAAACAGTTAAAAACGCAAGACGAAAATTGGACAAGAACGAAATTCAAATGACAGCGTCTTTTCTCATTTGTTAGTAATCATAACGTTGGCAACGTTTGCCATTCACAACAACCTTTTGATTATTCGAATATTAAAATGCATTTTGAAGTTTATTGTCATTGCAAATTCGCCCATTTCATTATCAAAATAGGGCAGTTGTACAAAAAACATTGTACCGTATTTGTGTTGAAAGTGATTATATTTGGTTCGTAAAATTGTTCAATTCGCTCCGCTCATTTCACTCACAAAATAAAACGTCACTTTTAACACTCATATTATAAATAACTATTTTTGGTATTGTTTTTAAAAAATTTGTATCATCTATCATCATCCAAGGAAACTTACTTTAGTTCGTTCAAAACACCCATTATTTGGTTTTGACTGTTAAACATCGCATCAACCTCATGTCTCCTTATGGTGTCTGCTCCATAACCACCTTCAAATTGAAATATTCAAAACTCAAGATCGTTCGATTTAACTTTATGTAACTCAATCTTACCCGAAGGTGGTACTGCTTGTCCAGGAGCAACGGAAGGAACAGGCTGACCATGCGCTAAGCCGCTGGACTGTTGCGTGATGAGACTCATTGTTCTTTCTTGACGACCTACCACTTCGTCAAGTTTTCTTCCCAATTCTTTAATGATCTCGTATATTTGACTTTGGCCTTGAAAGATCTGTCTTAATTCTCTCTGATTATCTGATTCGAACCAATCGTCGGATTCCTCAGTTTTGGCCTAAAAAAAAAGCATTGAAAAATATTCATGCAAAAATATAAGCATGTCTATTTTGTCTGTTTAACTCTTGGCCAGTACCAAATTGGAGCAAAAAAGTTTACATACTCAGTGTTTATTGACCTATTCTTGGTTTAAATGAGCTATTATTTTCAAGAAAGAACTAGACTAAAGAAGAAAACTAAAATAAATATTTGGAAGAGGAATATAAGGTTTGAAATTTGTAATTTTTATATTTAACTCTAAAAAAATAAAAGAATAATTGAAATGAATTTTTTTGCTCTCAACCAACTTAACATACAAACTTTCTGAATTTAGTTCTTCATTCATCCATTGAATCTCAGTTAGTTGGCTTGTATCTTGTAAGTACTATTCAGGGTTATTCACGAATATGGCTCTATAGAATATTTTTAGGAAAGTCACAAGATGCAGGATTGAAATTCTAAAGGTGAACTTCAAGTAAGAAGACGACTTCTCGTATATTTTTTGAAGGTTCTAGGACTTCCGGTTTTTCCGGAAGTGACTTCAAGTTTCGTTTTTCAAATGGGAAGACCCATTCTTTATTGCATAAATAGATTCTCCATTGAATTCTGATTCTTTTTGATTCCAAAAGTTTGAATTTTCCCGAGAAAATTCCAAAAAAAAACTCAAAATTGAACTCTGTTGAAATACAGACAACTTTGAGGTTTTTGATTAAAAATTCTCATTTTTGAGAATCTCCGAGGAGAAAGGCTGATGCTTCTTTTCCGATAGCGTGATTTTCAGGATATGATACAGGAGGTCACAAATTCTTTGTCAAAGTTAGAAGTGTCGAAACATCAAAAAATCGTTTTTTTCCAAATTGGAACTCCATTTGTTTCGAAGCATTTTCGAAACTATAGAAAATATTTTCTCAATGACAGAGATTTCCAAACAATTTCACTTCACTGCTAATTATTTTCCAATAGAAGAACAAATCCGGAATGAGATTGAAAATTGAAGAAAAAATCGATTTTCCTGAATATCTCGAAAAATATTCATTTTGGGATAAAAGTCTTGGACGTATGCTTCTATTATTTTTTAACAAAGATTTCGAAAATGCTACGAAAAAATGGAGTTCCAATTTGAAAAAACGTTTTTTTCATGTTTCGTCACTTCTAACTTTGACAAAGAATTTGTGACCTCCTGTATAATATGTATTCTGCTATCGGAAAAGAAGCATCAGCCTTTCTTCTCGGAGATTCTCAAAAATGAGAATTTTTAATGAAAAAACCTCGAAGTTGTCTGTATGTAGGTATGTATCTATTTCAACAGAGTTCATTTTTGAGATTTTTTTTTCGTATTTCTTCATTTAAAGAGAATTTTCTCGGGAAAATTCAAACTTTTGGAAACAAAAAGACTCAGAATGCAATGGAGAATCTATTTATGCAATAAAAAATGGGTCTTCCCATTTGAAAAACGAAAGTTGATGTCACTTCCGGAAAAACCGGAACTCCTAGAACCTCCAAAAAATATACGAGAAGTCTCCTTACTTGAAGCTCACCTTTAGAATTTCAATCCCGAATCTTATGTCTTTCCTAAAAATATTCTATAGAGCCATATTCGTGAATAACCTTGTATAAACCAAAAAAATTGGAATTTCTACAAGCCAATCTTTGACTGATGCATGAAATCGTCAAAATGACAGTAAAGTTAGGTTAAGGAAATGACAACTATCATCTGCAGCCGGTCAACCAATGAAATGGCTTCATTCAACTAGGGTAAAATTTCACAACATGAAAAACTGAAATATCACTAGATATCCCTCAAATAAGTTTCTGTTGATTGACAGTCGTGCAACTGTCAATAAAATTGAGCGACCCTTAACTTTAAGCCTTGTGCAAATGGCCCTCGGAGACCTTCAAGATTGAGTTATTTCAATAAATACTCTCTTAAGCCCTGAAAAATCATAAAAGTTCATTTACCTCTGGGTGTTCTTTTCTGTAGTCCGCTTTCTGCTGTTCCAACTTCCTCTGATAATCCTGATATTCTTTGTTCAACTTCTGCTGTTCATCGCCAGCAACTATAAGGAATTACACAAGTTACAACTTTTTTTTTTAATGAAAATGTACTCACCTTGTTGTGCCTGTTGGAACTGCCCAGGCTGGTGCAAACTGTTGGTAAGGATGTGGATGACATCATGATCATCGGCCAATCCTCCAGTGGCTGCAGAAATACCAAAATACCCATTCTTCGGCAGATACACATTCTCAGCGCGGAAACACATTTCATAATCCTGTTCATTATTGGTCATTCCGTTGTTGAATAAGACAGTTAATACGTTTTGGTAGTATTCAATTCTTGCTCTAGTGGGAAACGGTTTGTTTCTGAAATCCCTCAGACATCCAGCTATTGCTTGGGTTGTACCATCACTGAAAAAAATTGGAACTTATTGAGATACCTTCAAATAACAGATAAGGATAAGCACTCACTTTTGATGATCGAAATTTTTGGTTCCATCATTCACTACAGCCATAATGTAGGGGTTATTATGTTTGTTGTCGTTATCAAACGAGTCAAAAAATAAACCCAGACCCACCCATCTATCCGAGGATCCAAACACATCTCCATCATAGGCACCTTTACTTTGGGTGAACCAAAAAGCCTAGAAAACATTCACACAGGAGTTAAAAAGGTAAAAGATATAATTCATATGATAAATAATTATCTGATAAAGTATATAGTTTTTTTGTTCAGTTTTCTCAAAAAGAAGAATTTTTGACAATATAAGAAGAGTTATTCTATGAAAAAATCCACTGAAGATGAATTAAGAATAAAGAAAACCTCTCTCAGTGCTTACTACAAGTTCTATAGTCTGAATTTTTACTAAATTGAATGTGTCTTCAATTGATGGTATTATAGTTGAAATATATTTTATTTTATGAATAACTATAGCAAGAGAAATATGTATCTCATGAATATTTTTCATGTAAAGCAAGAATACATGTCTGCAGCAATAAATTCTAAATTAATTTGTATGGACTTTCCAGACCTATGTAATTTCATTATGAAACAATAGGTATGATTGCATAATACAGTAAAAAAATTCTGATTGTAAAAAACGCACATTTCTCGCCAAATTCAAGAAAGAATTACGTTTGATACACATATCAGATCCAAACTGATACAAAAAACTGTCTAGAGGCACACTTTTTTTCATATTTTTTTTATTGTTACTGCTATGACATTGAAGCTCCTACTACAAAATAAAGTACTTTATATTATCCTTACCAAACCATCAGCACCGATTCTTCCTCTTCCTGTTACCCTAAAAGCAACATCAACATCCCACCATTCAAAATTTGTAGGGGTTTTGGTCCATATGGCACCTTTTTGACTTTTCAATGAAGGAGCTATTCTAACATTATCTGAGCTCGCAATTGCATCTAGAAGTCAAATAGAGGAAATAGTACAATTCAATAAAGTTTCCAAACTAATTTTCTGGAAAATCAAAAAATTTTTCTTGCCACTCCTTACAGAAAAAAATGAATATGGATAAAACCTATATGTTCAATTGGGAAACTTATAGGGGAACCTGAAAAAACGTTAATTTGGAGCATTTTCATTCAATATTCGTGAGAATTTTCGAAAGAAAATAAGTTCCATTCATAGGTTATATACGTGTCAAACTAATGACAACTTTTTCGTCATATTTTCGTTGTTTTTCAACGGAAATCCCATGTGAGCGACGGAGATAGCACGATAAACGTATGTCGCTTCTCCACTCAAAGCAACCTACGTGTAAGAGAAATTTTACTTACTTCCACCGTATTCCCAAAACGGCACTGAACCGTCTTTTTGCGCTAAATACGGAGGTTTGAAGGAATATTTGTACTCGAACCTTTTATGAACTAGATTAGCACTAACATAACTAATGGAAAAAATCAAAAACAACGAAAATATTGGATGAGAAAACTGCTTCTTGTTTTCCATGTTTACAACACAGACACACGTCACCCAATGCCGCCAATATAAAAGCACTATTGAGATTTGACAGGTCTACGCTAATAATCAGCTGAAATAATCATAAATAATTTGCATACATACAAGTGCGAAAAGAGTTTGTCGGTTAATTAAAAGTTACGTCTCATGACTTTTCAATAATGAGTACCTTATTAAAGTCTGATTGTACGAACTTGATAAACTGAGTACCTATTTTATCACAAAACTTTTAATGAAGTCTGAAAAAGCGTTATTTCCAACAAAAATACCTTAGATCCGGGTTCTTACCTGGCAATCAAAGAATTTAGAGTTATTTATACCCATGTCAAGTTAAAGAAACAAGCCAAAGGTTATATACTAATCCATAATCTTTGCTGACAATGCATTTAAAAATGCATAGGTACTTATTTGTTATAATGTATCTGTGTTTTAAAAAGTCACTTGCCTAGTTTTCTATCGATATATTTTATATTATAAACATAATATTTCTTAACTGTGTGGTTCTCGATTAATTCAAAACGCATTTCAAAATCCTTTCCCATTATACCAACCTTACAAAGCATACGTTGTTTTTGAATATTATGCTTCATTATTGTCTATGCTTTCAAGATGAAAACTTGGACTGTAATTTCTCATTTCTATGTCAACTCGACGAAAAACTCCCAGCCATATTTTCGAAATATTTTTATCTGACCTTCTTCGGTTTTACACTTGAAAATTCCAATTAGAATTACGAGTTTCAATTATACTCAAGTAGACATTCTTGAAGGGCCTAAAATATCTCGAATAACCTTCTCAATTCGACTCAGATAATATCATATCGCCGTTGGTGGAATAACATTGACATTTTTCGATAGAAAAAAGTAACTAGAGCGGGGGAGGTTCAAATTCAACCTCGAAAAAAATTAATGAACAACAACTCATTCTCTTGATCGGAAAAATTGAACAGAGTGAATGTAACCGATCGAAAATTGATAGGAGCTGCATAGTGTTTGACCCAGATTTGGGGATAACACTCGATTTTTCAATGGCACAGCCGCTTAAAGAGATTGCAGTTCTGATTTAATTTTTTTTCGCATTTGAGATTCCGTACTTGTTAGGTGAAGGTGTATACTTTTGATCACAATTATGGTGTGCCAGAAAATTTTTTTCTTAATAGGTATGACATCTTATTTGAGTTGATTTCGATAATATTTGCGCTGCTACTTTAATTTTGCACCCGAATATTTTGCATGAGCGATGACTCATAACATGTTCAAATTTAAACTGATAGCCGGAATAGTAATTTATGATACAAGTGCAGAAGGCATTGATATTCTTACACGAGTTAAAAATACAAGAACGCGAGCAACGAAGTGGCTAGTTTTCGAATGAACGATTGCCAGAATGAGCCTTCTGTACGAGTATCATACATTATTTTCTTTAATTCGCTTAATTTTTATCGAAATTAATTAAAAATTGCCGTAAATAATGTTTAGTTATTTTTGCATTGAAAAATATTGATTGGCAGAACTGTTTTCTACCTCATAAAATTTGACAGATGTTAAATAAATTCCTGGCAGGAGGCCAACATGTCATCAATAAATATTACTGAAAACAGTGTTAGAATGAAATATTCTAACATTGTTTCTTTCAACGAGATGTGGCGGAATGAACGTATTTGACACATAATTAGAGAATAGTTATTTATGATACAAGTCATTGATATTCTAACTAGAGTTCAAAATCCAACGAGCGCTAGTTTTATTGAAACCATAGAAATAAATTGCTCAGTAAGTCAAGTTGAAAAAATCATATATTTCAATCTAGCTGTGTTCCTGATGTCGAGTGAAGGAGGACATTATATAATTCCGGGATCTATGCCGTATGATGGTTACCATGATTTACATCTACCTCATAATCCACCCCTATATCCGACTTTCGTTAAAGTACCCAAAACCAGATTTACTTGCAGTGGACGAAGTCCTGGCTATTATGCTGATGTGGACACTGGATGCCAGGTAAACTAATTATTTCAATTAGATTTTCATATCGTGAAATGACCTCTATCATAGAATATCTATACTTAGGATAGATATTCTGTGCCTCTATCCTTACCATAGATCAAAGCAGTATTTATCTATGATCTTTATTATTGCTCTGTATTCTGTGTTTGTACATGATTTATGTAATGATTTTTCCTTCAGTAAAAGATCTTTATATTCATTATTTCCGTTGGTCTCATGTCTTCAGACCAACTATGTATTAATTCTGATTGACGGCAATAATCGATTGAATCCGTCTGCCGATTTTGCATTTTTTCTTAGAGCATACAGTAGGCAGATGGTGCAATCATAGAAACTCAAGGTTATATTGCCTGATCAAGAACTGTCAAGTTGATTAGAGCTACCGAATTTTATTGAAATTTCAAATAGTTCTAACTAGTTCTTATTTATGTAAGTTTTTTGATCGCACAATCAAAATTTTGTGAAATCCACCTCATAATATCTTTTTGGTTGATATAAAAGGGGTAAACATGCTTTTAGCAGAGAATAAACGCTCTCTTCTAGAGATTTCTCAAGTTTATAAAGTAACTATAGCAGGAAAAATATTATGCACAAAAATAAGATTTTGTCTAGATGGTTAACAGAATTCCTGTTTTAAACCTGATTGTGTAAAATGAGCCCTACTGAATATAATATATCCCTTTTCCCCCAAGGATGTAATCATATTTTTCAATTATACCAACATGAGAAAATAAAAATGTACATATTACAAGAAAATTTTCATTTTTCAAATTTGCCAATTTTTCAGGCTTACCACATGTGCCAACCAAACCATTCAGCTGCGTTCCTTTGCACTAATGGTACACTCTTCAATGAACAATTTCAGGTTTGTGATCAATTCTATAACGTGAGATGTGGGTCGCCTTACTTGGATTTGTTTAAATAATTATTCAAACGAGAACATCTTTATTTTATATAATTTTATAATAAATACGTTATTTTTATCTTCTATCTGTTGTTCCCGATCCCCTCTTTCCAGAATAAAGATGTTTCGGCATCTTGGTACCAATAAATCTGTCCGCTTCTCCCTTGAGACCATATTTTGCGACCTTCTTTGCAATGGCACGATGTGCGATTTGTTGCAACTTCCTTTTCGTCTGTAATAAAAATGATGTAGATATAAATTAGATGAAATAACTTGAATGCATGAACGAAAATAATTTTTTTTAATAAAAATACTCACTGCAAGATCTTTAATACCCAGGTCTCCTCTGGACGGTTTGACAATTTTCTTCAGTTTAGATCTTGTCTCCTCATCATCAATATCCATCCTCACTCTCCTGGTTAGGGCATTTGATTTCTTTGTTTTCATGAAGTGAGCATTTTTAGTATCAGACATATCAACACCCAAAGATGTCATATCCTTCTTCAGTTTAGATACCAGTCTGAAATAGTCAAGTGAAAATTTTTGATAATCAACATCAGAGATTTTTTTAAAAGTATCTTGAGCTACTGCTCTCATTCAAGTGCTAATTAAATTGAATTTAATAAAATAGTTTGAGAACCATTAGATTGATTGAAAAAAAGTTTGAAGAATATTGTCTCAAAAAAGATACAAAATCACTTAATAAACTGATGAAATAATACAATAAATAAAGAAACTCTAAGATAATATTGCTTCAAGCCAAGAAATGAATAAGTGTCAGAAAAAGAATAATGAGATGATGATGGACAATAAGAAAATACAATAAGAAAACAATGGACAATAATAACTCGAAGTTCAATAAACACCTTGAACAAAACAAGAAAAAATGAATAAAAATAGGATGTAAAAAACCAAAAAAATTAAAGCATTTCAATGATAGAAATATTTTGAAAAGCACCATGAAAATAAAAAAATTAGAAGAATCATTCAAAGAGCTTTTAAAAAGAAATAAATGTTCTTTTGATCTAGAGCAAAACATAATATATTATATATCCAGGCTTATACACGAATATGACTCTATAGAATATTTCTAGGAAAGACAGAAGATTCAGGATTGAAATTCTAAATTTGAGCTTCAAGTAAGAAGACGACTTCTCGTATATTTTTTGAAGGTTCTAGGACTTTCGGTTTTCCCGGAAGTGAAATCAACTTTCGTTTATTAAATAGGAAGACCCATTTTTTATTGCATACATAGAATCTCCATTGAATTCCGAGTCTTTTTGATTCCAAAAGTCTGAATTTTCCACAGAAAATTCTCTTTGAGGAAATATGAACAAAAAATCTCAAAATTGCACTCTGTTGAAATACAGACAATTTTGGGGGTTTGTTCATAAAAAATTCTCATTTTTGAGAATCTCCGAGAAGAAAGGCTGATACTTCTTTTCCGATAGCGCGATTTTCAGAATATGATACAGGAGGTCACAAATTCTTTGTCAAAGTTAGAAGTGACGAAACATCAAAAAATCGTTTATTTCAAATTGGAACCCTATTTTTTCGAAGCATTTTCGAAATCTTTGTCAAAAAATAATAGAAGCATACGTCCAAGACTTTTATCCCAGTTTATCTCAATCTCTGTTATCGAGAAAATATTTCGAAGTCTGAACTAGTTTGAACTATAAGAAACTAATTTCTCGATAACAGAGATTTCCCAAAATTTCACTTCACCGCTAATTATGTATTTTCCAGTAGAAAAACACATTCGAAATGAGATTGAAGATCGAAGAGAAAATCGTTTTTCCTGAATATCTCGAAAAATATTCATTTTGGGATAAAAGTCTTGGACGTATGCTCCTATTATTTTTTGACGAAGATTTCGATTTGGAGTTTCCCATACAAGTGTGTTCAGAATGTTGCAGCGATTCAGGTATGAATGTCCGAAGACCAGGACAGGGTAGATCACGGGTAACAACTGCCATTCAAGAACGTTACTTGAGAGTTTCTTCGTTGAGACAACGGTTTGCAACCGCTCGCCTCCTTCGAAATCAGCTTGAGCAAACTCATGGGGTGCAAATTAACACTCAAACAATAAGAAATCGCCTCAGAGAATATGATTTAAGGCCTCGTGTCGCGGCAAGAGGCCCCGCTCTTACCCCAGCCCATCGAAGGGCGCGTTTGGATTTTGCGAGAGAGCATATCCATTGGGAAGAGGCCGATTGGGAAAGAGTTCTCTTCACAGATGAGTCTAGATTCTGCCTCTTCCATTGTGATCGACGTTCCCTTGTATACAGACGTCCACATGAAAGATATGCTCAGTGCAATTTCCTGAATACTACTGGTTTCGGGGGAGGATCGATTATGGTATGGGGTGGAATATCTTTGACTGCTCGCACAGACCTAGTGGTCGTTGATAATGGAGCTATGAATGCTGATAAGTATATAAGGAACATTCTTGAAGAGCATGTAGTGCCATTTGCCCCATACATTGGTGAAAATTTCATTTTTATGGACGATAATGCCAGGCCCCATCGTGTGCGCATCGTTCAGGAGTACCTTGAAGAGGTTGAAGTCTCTTGAATGGAATGGCCAGCAAGAAGTCCAGATCTCAATCCATTGAGCAGGTTTGGGACAACCTCACTAGAAGGCTGAGAAGTTCAGAAAAACTACTCTTAATGATTTAGGAATCCAACTCGGAGAAATCTGGGAAGGATTAGATCAGAACATTTTAAGATCACTCATTTCGAGTATGAACCATCGTTGCCGAGCTGTAATTAACGCAAGGGGTGGAAATACCAAGTATTAAATCACTCATCAGCATTTCAGTATTTTGAAAATTGTTCATTTCTCTTCTTTCACATAAGATTCGGTTCAAAACCTTTCCGAGAGAACATAAAAAATAAGTTATAAAATCAATGTAGACTTAACTTTCATTAAACTTGAGATTTT
Organism: Hippodamia convergens; assembly: GCA_038502775.1. Lineage (NCBI taxonomy): Eukaryota > Metazoa > Arthropoda > Insecta > Coleoptera > Coccinellidae > Hippodamia > Hippodamia convergens. The sequence continues at coordinate 88,323,305 of CM076607.1, read as the reverse complement.
CAGAATGTGCGCAAATTTTTTTGCGCCGTGTATTTGTGAATGGAGTATAGAGAATATGATGAATGAAATGCTCACCTATCTTTAGCTTTATTACCAGCCGTTCTTGGAATGGTTGGTTTCTTATTCTGTTTATTGACCCTCGCTTCTTCCTTCATTATCGCAATCTTGTGCCTAATTTTCGAAGCCGTTTCCCTTATCTCCATTTCGGCAGCGTTCAATTCCAATTTCGGCAAATCGTACATTCCCGCACTCTCTCTTAAGGCTTCCTCCTCCTTCAACTTGGCATATTTCTCGAAGATGTGAGGATCCATGAAGTCCGCTATGTTGTGACCGTTCCACATTTCGGGGATGACATCCCAACGTTCGTTTTCCGGAATGTCCACGTAGGATTTCTTCAGGTCGAGTACGTAATCGTCTCCGAGTTCGACCTCCCAATCTCTCTCCAGTTTCTGCTTTTTGGCCACTTCTTTTTTCTGTTTCTTCGCTAAAACGCTAGCAGGTATGACAGGGGGACGAGCAGATTCGTCTGATACTTTCGGATATGCGACATGCAGACGATTCAAGATTCCGTCGACCTGAAATCGAGACACAATAACTTCACATTATGTCTGATAAATGAGACCAAATAGAAAGAAAAATTGTACACATTGGCAACATTGTAATGAAATTTTATATAAATATGTTTTGAAAGCTAATACTTCTAATGAATTCGTTTTAATGTCTTACTCTTATAGAGGGCGTTAGTTACACGGTTCGTACCAAGTAGTATTGAACATAACTTGTTTAATATTAGATTTATTAAGAAAAATTTCAAGTGGACTTAAATATCATATAATTTCATACCAAAAACGTTTTCGGGATATTTTGATTTGAAAATTATGCAGTGATAATCGATGCTGGTAGAAAGTATTGATGAAGTTATTAATTTTTATTCCTATAGAACTATAGAGAATATTCTCTCGATAACATAGATTTCTAAAAATTTCACTTCACTGCTAATTATTTTTCAAGTAAAAAAACACATTCGGAATAAGATCGAAAATTGAAGACAAAATAGTTTTTCCTGAATATCTCGAAAAGTATTCATTTTGGGATAAAAGTCTTGGACGTATGCTCCTATTATTTTTTGACGAAGATTTCGAAAATGCTTCGAAAAAATGGGGTTTCAATTAGAAAAAAAAAAGATTTTTTGATATTTCGTCACTTTTAACTTTGACAAAGAATTTGTGACCTCCTGTATCATATTTTGAAAATAACGCTATCGGAATGGCTCTATAGAATATTTTTAGGAAAGACAGAAGATTCAGGATTGAAATTCTAAAGGTGAGCTTCAAGTAAGAAGACGACTTCTCGTATATTTATTGAAGGTTCTAGGACTTCTGGTTTTTCCGGAAGTGATATCAACTTTCGTTTTTCAAATGGGAAGACCCATTTTTTATGGTATAAATGGATTCTCCATTCAATTCTGAGTCTTTTTGATTCCAAAAGTTTGAATTTTAACGAGGAAATTCTCTTCAAATGGGGAAATACGAAAAAAAAACTCGAAATTGAACTCTGTTGAAATAGAGACAACTTCGATGTTTTTTCATTTAAATTTCTCATTTTTGAGAATCTCTGAGAAGAAAGGCTGAGGTTTATTTTCCGATGGCGTGATTTTCAGAATATGATACAGGAGGTCACAAATTCTTTGTCAAAGTTAGAAGTGACGAAACATCAAAAAATCGTATTTTTCAAATTGGAACCCCATTTTTTCGAAGCATTTTCGACATCTTCGTCAAAAAATAATAGGAGCATACGTCCAAGACTTTCATCCCAAAATGGGTTTTTTTCGAAATATTCAGGAAAAACGATTAAGTCTCCTGTATCATATTCTGAAAATCACGCTATCGGAAAAGAAGCATCAGTCTTTCTTCACAAAGATTCTCAAAAATGAGAATTTTTAATGAAAAAACCTCGAAGTTGTCTGTATTTAAACAGAGTTCAATTTTGAGATTTTGTTTTTCGTATTTCCTCATTCAAAGAGACTTTTCCCGGGAAAATTCAAACTTTTGGAATCAAAAAGACTCAGAATTCAATGGAGAATCTATTTATACAATAAAAAATTGGTCTTCCAATTTGAAAAGCGAAAGTTGATATCACTTCCGGAAAAATCGAAAGTCCTAGAACCTTCAAAAAATATACGAGAAGTCGTCTTCTTACTTGAAGCTCACCTTTAGAATTTCAATTGCTAATCTTCTGTCTTTCCTTAAAACATTCTATAGAGCCATATTTGTGAATAACCCTGTATAATTACTTCATACCAGCATTGGTTTTTACTTCATAATTTTCAAATCAAAATATTCCGAAAACGGTGCATAACATTTTTTACTGAACAAACCCGAAATATTATCCAGTGTTCTATCTATATTAGAGTCGGGATTCCCTTTTTTTGTAACACCCTGTAGAAGTCAATGGTCACAACCATAGATTTACTGAACTACAAATTCTATTGTTATAACTAAATGGGAAAGAATAAGGGACAAAATTTACGTAAATATGACAATTAATAAAGAGAATTTTGCAAAAACGAACTAATTAAAACTAACTCATCAAGAAAAACCTTAACAACAATGATGAGACTACAATCACCAAAACATTTATAAAAAATAATAATCAAAGAAGATTATAAATGCCCTCGTGGTGAACTTGGTGATTTAAAACATATTTTTTTCTAATATTCAGTGAATGCGGAAATGTGTTTTCAATTATATTCCAAATTGGAAAAAAAATTAATTTTCAGCTATTCTCCTGATATATTTATTTATTTATTTGTGTAAACACAAAAATAGAACCATGTAGCAACCTGATATAAAGAAGATCATTCTAGAATTTCATAGAAACTCAAGAATTAAACTACAATAGTTATTTATGATACAAGTGCAGAAGGCATTGATATTTTTACACTAGTTCAAAATTCAAAAACGAGCCACGAAGGGGCGAGTTTTTGAATGAACGAGTGTTAGAATGAGCCTTCTGTACGAGTATCATACATTATTTTCTCTAATTCCCCGAATTTTTATCGAAATTAATGAAATATTGCTGTAAATATCGTTTAGTAATTTTTGCTTTGAAAAATATTGATTGGCAGAACTGTTTTTTATCTCATAAATTTGACAGATATTAAATAAATCCGTGACAGGAGGCCAACATGTCATCAATAAATATTTCTGAAAACAATGCTAGAATGGCACATATTTAGACAATCCAATGGATGAGCCCATGTTTTCCCTGAAGTTTGGAAACAAAAAGAAGAAGAAGAATTCACACATAATTTTAGGTTAAGAGTCCCTTATGTCATTCTGCTGTCATAAATATAGTATAAACTGTATTTAAATTTTAATTTGATGACAAAACAAGAATATTAAAAAAAATAAAATTAAATACCTTCTTAGTTTTCATTTTCTCATCAACCTTGAAGCTCAACAGCGCTTCGCAAGCCTCGAACTTGACGTTCATAACTCCACTTTCATCAACGGTGGACATTTCATAAACCGGTATGTTCTCTTTCTCGAATATCGTAAGAAGTTCCCTCTTTTCAGGGGCCAATTCAGCCAAACTCAGGATGTCCGATTTGTTGATCACAACCATCAAAGGTTTCTTCGCAAACATCGGTTTAATGGATTCGAACAAGTGTACTTGTTCTTCGACACTGTGTCCGCACTGTTCCGACAAATCCATGATGTAAAGTATACAGGCACGCAAGTGAACTAGGGCAGCCACAGCTTGCATTTCTATCGTGTTCATATCTTCGAGAGGGTGATCCAAAATACCGGGAGTATCAATCACTTGGTAACGTAATTTTTTAAAGTCCGTATGACCGACATACAGAGCTTTAGTGGTGAATGCATAAGGTTGAACTTCGACTTCAGCCCTTGTTATTTTGTTTATAAAGGAGGATTTTCCTACATTCGGAAAGCCTAAAAAAATATTGATGCGTAAGAAGAAAAATGTCAACTAATAATAAAAATACAGTGCATTCTCAACCAATTTGAGGGTCTCTGCATGTTGATTACTTACCACATAAGACAATTGTTCTTGTATTTGGATCTATTGAGGGCATACGTGCCAAATGTTGCCTCACTTGTTCCAAATATTTTAGATTTAGTGCCTGACGAGCAATGATTTTCGTCATTCTTCCAAGGGCTGCCCTCTTGAGTTGTTTACAACGATAAAGTGAATCTGCATACTTGATGAACTTAACATGTTCTTTAGCAACACTAAAACCCAAATAGCATAAGATAATTATCACAATTCGATCGATTGCAACAATTTTTCAAAATTATAAGTGAAAATGAACCCACTTGTCAATAAGATGTCTGGCAGTGTTGATTTGTCCCAGAGATATTTTATAATGGTCCTTGTCGAACAAGACATGCATAAGGTCCGCATAGAAGGGATGGATCATGTCTAGTTTGGGAAATTCCGTTATTATCTGAGAGAGTCGATCATGATAACTTTGTTGACAAAATTTTACTTTCAATGTGTAAAAGTTGCGGATCCTAGGTATCTTATATTGCTTGTGGACTACTGTTGGAGTTTTTCTTTGGGTTTTAGATAATATTATGTCTGCGAATTCCTGAAATAGACGTTAAGACAATTTATGAAACAATTCTAAATAGGTTAATTAAATTTGTCAACAAATTAAATTCAATTACATACTTTTGCTGTAGGAACCACGGTGATACTCTTGAAATTATAGGTAGCCATTATTATCAACACTTAAAATACCAATTTTCACAATGTTGCACGTTGTTTTATTTATGGAATGCTCGAGAACTTGTGTCAGAAGAGGTTATATTTTATTTCGTTGCTTTTTCTTCTTCTTTCTTCTAGCTAGCTGTCATCATCAGGTTTTATTTTCTATGGTCCTGAAACAATCCCGAAACACCCGAACGCGACCAACTTTACTGGGCGACCTAGAATCCGAATAAAGCTTTTGTCACAGAATTCGTTTACTCTTGTCTGTAGCGGAGATTTTTGTTATTCTGTGGTCCTTAGTTATTGAATTTTCTGTGTTTCTGAAAAGTGTTTTCCGTATATCTTGCGCATTTTCCTAAAAATAATTTTCTACCTGCATCGCAATAATCGAATAATAATAATGGCAAAACCGTCTACGTCTAATAAATCCTCTAAAGATGTTTTCAACATTAAAGAATCTAAAAAAGACGCTTGTACCCTAATTGAAAAAATTCTTGGAGACATCAGTAAAACTTCGGCTACTAAGCAAATGCTATTGGGTGTATCTTCTGGATGGTTGACTGGTTTTATGGCTTTGAGAGTCGGTAAGCCTACAGCTTTAGCCTTAGGAGGAGGTATTATTTTATTACAGATAGCCAATGAGAAAGGTCTTATCAATATTAATTGGGACAAAGTAAACAGAAACATTGATAAAGTAGCTGATAAGGTTGAAGAAACTGTAACAGGTCAACAACCCACAATGCTGGATAAAGCTGAACGATTTGTTGATAGAAATATTTCAAAAGCAGAAGAGGTTATTGCTAAGAAGGGACAAAAAGCTAAACGATGGTATTCGAGATTACTAGGAGAAGAACAAATGAGACTAAAAGAAATGCACATCTTTGCTGTATCTTTTGTTGCCGGAGTTGCCATAGGTATTGGTAGTTCTTAAGTAGGACTTTTCCACTATGTAGCAATATACATAACTGCTAGGGTATGATTCATCTGCGATTTTCCTGTGAATTGGAATGAATGGATCTTTGTGAAGATACCAGTATTGATAGAACGAATCTAATAATTTATATTAAAACCTTTGTTAGCTTTCCAGTGATTGAAATTTCATTGAATATCGGTAAAACTCTACCTTAGTTATCATTCCTCTCGAAATTAAATTAAAATGAATCTCATTTCAAAATCTCGAAGTTAACCAGGATATGTTTTTTCGAAATGAGAAAAAGGGTGTGCCATCTTTTAATTGCATGACTAATTTACCCAATGCACAGTATTTTAATACTTAACAAGTTCCGATTAGTACTAACCCAAAACTCCATTTGAAAAAAAATTAAATTTGAGGTTTGGTCTAAAGTAAAGTTGAACCTAAAGCTAGTTAGTCATAAGTACCTACTAAGTTATTTTTATGTGAATGTAAAATTATAATACATATTATCATTATCATTCACATTAGTATTAAACATAAAAGTCAGTTAGTTACATTGTTGTCTTTGATTAGTTGATGTATTATTATTATAATTTAATCAATCCATTGAGAAATATACTCATTTGTTGTGCTCCGTTAGTTTTATTCCTGATGATTTTCTTTGTTCCAATAAAATAAATATATTGAAATTGGAATTATTCATTTAAATTTTTCACTACCCAAAGCAAAAAAAAATAGTTTATTCTAAAACAAGTTGCAGAATGAGCTCCTATTACAACACGAAAGCACAAGTATTGGAATTGCCTTCTGCTACGAGTATTAGACGATATTTTCTCTATTTCAGTAAAGTTTTATGAAGTACTCTCAAAATTCAAATAAAAATTCAGATTATTGACTTTTGTATTGTATCTTTGGCAGTTGGACTTTCGATATTTGACAGATTACAGAATTTGAATGTCAGTACTGACAACCACAAAATAGGAAATATAACTACTGAAAGTAATACTTCGGAACTAATAATTCTGAATTACCTTTTTCTTACTGAAAATAATGCTGTAATGAATTCATTACAGCACTACTTTTAGTACAGTAATGAACTCCCGATACTGAAATATAGAAAAATTAATAGAGAGATGTGCGCACAACACGTAAGCCCGAACGTTAACGTGAGAAATAACGTTCACGTGCTGCAGTGAAAATGGAGTTGAAGTGCTGCCATTAGGGATGGGAAATACTTGTTTATTCCAATACCAGGGATGACAAGTATGAGTATCGAGAAATACCAAGTACTGATACCAGGTATTGAAATACTTGCAAGTATTGGGCCTTGGGCGTCTCTCAAATACGGGTTGGTTAGGTATGAAGTAGCGGTGTTGGAGTACGTAGACTAGACGTACTCTTTACTTTGTGCGTTGTTGATATGATCATTGGTATATCTGAAGAAGATTGATATTCACGTTCATCGACAACTTCTGTTTTTCTTTGTGAAAATAAATTTCACATTCTAAATTGAATGATACTTCCAAAACTACAGAGTTGGTTAACTAACTTTATTTTCACGTGCTTAGATACCCTAATTGATTGATTTTAAATCACAAATCCAGAAAAATATGTAATCCTAATCTAGCTATACCATTTCGAATAAAGTCAGGTGTTCCACAACTATTCCTTCATAATTCGACCTTATTCGAAAAAAATGCCCCTGAAAGGTAAGGTACCTTTCAGTCAGGAACATGCAAGAATATACATCAATTAAAAATTTATTGATACAATTGCATGATGAGTAACGTCATAGTACCCTAAATGAAATTTAAAGTGTCCCTCTGTAAATTCCCAGTGGGAATTTCCCACTATTCCGGATTCCGGGAATTTATATATCTACCGATTTTTCATTTTCTTTAAGGGTGCGGTATCAGGTAAAAATTACAAGTGCCGAAGTGCGCCGATGGCAATAAAGTTTGACTGTAACATAACAATAACAAGTATCCGATCCCCGATACTTGTGGTGACGTATATGAAAAGAAGTGCCGACACCCAGTCCCGGTACGCATCGGGCGTTACAAGTATTTCAATACTTGTTTTGAAAGTATTTCCAAATACCACGTATACGTACTTGTCCGCCGATACGTAGTATCGATACCTGGTATTCGGAATACTTGCCATCCCTAGCTGCCATGTAAAAGCTATGCTACCAGAGACAACCGAAACCGTCAACCTCTATTCAAATTTTATCCGATTTTAAGAATAATTTGGCATCTCTGTCTGTTCTGTGAAAACTGCATAAGTCTGTCTCAGTCGCATTCGGAACGGGTTCGGCATAGATGCAGGAGGATCGAAAATTTAGACAATTTCCAGAGAATTTTAATGTATTTTTTGATTTTTTACATTTGTCGGTCTCTTGAACAAAAGACAGAAGTAATCGAAAAATGATGGGCACTGCTCTTCGAAATTTGTCGAATTCAAAAATTTCGTTCAGGAGGCCGAAATACAAAAGCTCAAAACGAAACTAAGAATTTGTAAGAATATTTCTCAAAATTATCTGAATAATTAGAAAATTAAGAAATATATAAAATACGCGGAAACGAATTTCTAACTATCGTTGTCAGGGTAAAGATTAAAAAAATGACTCACGTTTCTGTTGCAACATAGCAAAGGTTTGGACTTTCCACAATTCCTAGTCACACAAGCACAACACTTCTTCGAAAACACAAAAGGCACACCGTGTAAGCGCGACGAGATGTTCTCTCGATGAGAAATTGTCCGAAACTAAATAAAAAATTACGAAACGATTGAAAAATTATTTTCGCTGACCACTTTTTTAAAACTTGAAGATGACTGTTTCTGTGTCATCGCAATGAATCAGAGTTACATAAATCCTGAAATTTTATAAGTAACAGAGTTTTATGTTCTAGGCCGATCAATAATTGAAAGGCAAAAAACAAATTTGAATTTTACATATACTCCCCGTCAATAAATTCCGGACAGGCAAAATTTTTGTCAAATTCAACACCCTGTATCTTTTTTCGTGGTTCTCCGATTTTGTTGAAATTTTCACCAGGTCTTGTTATATTAACCTGAAATTTACTTTGCGAAAATACCTGTAGTTCATCCGTTATACAGTGTGAAACAAAACCTTGTTTTATACCCTTCATTTCTAAACACCTTGTGGTGAATTTGAGGCGGAAAATTTGATATCATTCAGTTTCAATTTGAAGTGTGACCCTGTCTTAACTAAATGTTTTTTGATTTACGTCAGTCTGCTTAGAAAAAAAAGATACACATTTTCAAAGAGTGTTGCATTTTTTCAATTTTCATAACAATTTAAAACATTACAATACCTTATCGACTAGTAAACATAAGCAATTCGGAAATGCATTGAAAGTATGCACCAGTATGGTGGAAATACACGCTATTAATTTTCAGATGTTTGTTTATGTTTACTAGTCGATAAGGTATTGTAATGTTTTAAATTGTTATAAAAATTGAAAAAATGCAACACTTTCTTTGAAAATGTGTATCTTTTTTTTAAAGCAGATAATGACGTAAATCTAAAAACATTTTGTTAAGAAAGATTCACACTTCAAATTAAAACTTAATGATATCAAATTTTCCGCCTCAAATTCACCACAGGGTGTTTAGAAATGAAGGGTATAAAACAAGGTTTTGTTTCACCCTGTATAACGGATGAACTACAGGTATTTTCGCAAAGTAAATTTCAGGTTAATATAACAAGACCTGGTGAAAATTTCAACAAAATCGGAGAACCACGAAAAAAGATACAGGGTGTTGAATTTGACAAAAATTTTGCCTGTCCGGAATTTATTGACGGGGAGTGTATATTATGTTTTTTTCAGACTGAATGTTTGATTTTTGGGCCAACTCTCATTTTTATGTGGATGCAGGGACTCATTTTTGTTTTGTTACAAATCGAATTTTACGTACATTTGTATAGTGAATGTTCAATTTTTCAAAATTTGAATTTTAAGAAGTTTATTTTTTGACATAGGCGTAAATATTTTTTATTAAACAAAACGCATTTTTTCAGTTTTCTATCTATCCTAATGACGGGATCACCTTTTTTGAACTACCCTGTATATTCCTATATATCTGTGGTATTGATCGTCATAGAAATAGAATATTTAATCGAAGATCTATGGAGAGAACAGTAAATTCTATGAATAATTGACGCCTATGACTGTAACTCGTTTGTATTTCTATGACTGTAATTATATTTTGATGTTCTGTGAAACTGTGAATATAACCACAGAATATCTATCCTTAAGATACATAGATATTCTGTGATATAACCTCGATTTCTGTACTCCCAACAAAAATATTTAAATTATAAAAATTTAGACAATTTGTATCAATATGAACACTCCGAATAAACGCTTGCTCACAAGTTTATTCCAGAATCTTCAATTTATTAGTAGAAGTAAAAACCATAAGATCTATTAATAAACGAATAAATAATTAAACTTTTCTTCAGGAACTATCACATCCGAAGAACTGAACAGACAAAATGATTTATTTACTGCTGAAAAAAAGAGACAATTCGAAAAAGTAGGAAGAATAGAAAAGATTGAAGTTGAACATCTAGGTCCACATGAGAACACAGTATTAATAATGAATAAAAATTTATCAACACCTTACGATTGTGCTAAACGTTTGTTGTCTGGATTACGAATAAGCTAAAAGTTCATTCTGGATTTGTTTCAGATTTGGGTGAAACGTTTATGAAAAGGTCCGCAGTGGCTCTTGTTAATCAAACTACACTGTGGCATATGCACAAGCCCATACCGGATACTTGCAAACTAGAATTATTGAATTATCACTCTCAACAGTCGCATTTAGTGAATAAGGTTTATTGGAGGACTTGCAGTTTTCTTTTAGGTGCTGTTATCAACAGTGCTTTCAAAGATAATGTAGATGTGAAACTACATAGCTTTCCTAGTCCGAACGGTAGATCCCATTCTTCCCTCTTATAACTCATGAAGTAATATTGAATTTTTTTAGTGCGATCTGGTAGTTTTGTACATGATGTTCAACTTTCTTTAGATAATTGGGAACCTAAACCAAATGAATTGAAGGTGCTTTCAATTGAAATGATCAAATTTTGTCAACAAAATCATCCTTTACATTGTTTAGATGTTTCTGTAGACCTTGCCCTAGATATTTTTAAAGAAAATCCTCATAAAACAAATCAGATTCCCGATATCGCTGCTAATAATGGTGGTAAAATCACTTTATTCAAAGTTGGGCAGCATATAGATATTTCTAAAGGTCCAATGGTGACGAATACAAGTCATATTGGTAGATTTACGGTTTCTAACATTATTAAATTGGATACGGATATACAGGGTGATCCGATCTACAGATTTCAGGGCGTCTCCTTGCCGAGCTCCATAGTTTTGGATCATTTTTCTTATGGATTACTTGAAGAAAGAGCTAGAGAAAAGGTAAATTTCTAATATTTCCAGATATTATATAACTTATTGATAGGATTTTACAAATATTTCTCTAGAACATTTTGGAGTATGATCGAATTTTTGTTTGATCATAATTTTTTTTTATATTTCTTTGTTCTAGAATCCTGCAAGAATACCAGGATCCCAAGTAAGAGTACATGAAGATGATAGTTTTGTTAGCAATATGGCAGTGTAAATAAAATATTATTTTATTCCCATTTCACACTTATTTCAATATTCCTCTATTTTGTTTTATCTCTATAGATTGAGCAGAGACTTTTAACAATAGGTTCTGCGTTATGTTTGTATAATCCATTAAAATATTCAATGTTAAACATGAAAGATGATAATTTAACAGAAGTTTTAAACCAAATATTCTGAGTTCAAGTTTGAACTGCAGCAAACTCCCATAATAATTTTTTGTTGAAGAGGAAATTCCTTTCAATAACCGTAAAATTGGATTCCAATGACTGAAAAAATGGTGATACACTTGTAGTGAGTTGTACCATTCTAATTTCCTGAAAAATCGAAATTGAAAAAAAAAAGATAGCCCATCACTTCCGTTTTTTTCTCACAAATGAATGGGAAAATTTGTGTTACATTTGTGCCGTAAATATGTCTAAGAAAATTCTTCGGATTTTGCTGAAAATTATGAAAATGGAAAAGAAGTGAGCCCACTACACTTTTCTTTTTTTCAAAGAAAATATTGTGCTACCCCTAGGTAACGTTATTTTCACGAATATTTCGTTAATTCGCCCAAAAAAATAAAGAAATTAGAAAATATTTTCCTCAGCAATTGTGCCGGTCAGATTTTCAGAAAAAATAAAAAGATGTTCACTCATTATAGGAAAATCAGTATATCTGGCATCACTGTGTGACGTTGACCCAGCATTCGTTTATTTTCGAATAAAAGACATGTGTCGATCAGATTTACTACACATTTTTAAAATAATATGAGAACATTATGAAATAAAGAACAACAACGCAGCACTAACCCAGTTACAATTTATAAGTACAAAATTTTTATTTCGAAAATCAACTTCACACAGTTGCCAGGTATATTGATTTTCCCACAATCTCCAGATTTTTCTTATCTGCTCCATATGTGGGACAAACTGTTGATTTTTTCTGAAACTCTGATAGATACAATCGAATGAAATAATTTTCGTCAAAAAAGAAAACTCAATTTCAACTTTATAATCACACCTTTCTTGATTTTAATAATTAGTGATGTCCTCTACTTCAGAATTTAGGTAATAATGAATGAGAAAATTTTTTCTCTAATGATGTGTCAAATATTTCATATTCTAGCATTGTTTTCAGTAATATTTATTGATGACATGTTGGCCTCCTGTCACGATTTTATTCAACATCTGTCAAATTTATAAGATCGAAAACAGTTCTGCCAATCAATATTTTTCAATGCAAAAATCACTATACAAAATTTACGGCAATATTTCATCAATTTCGATGAAAATTCAGCGAATTAGAGAAAATAATGTATAATACTCGTACAGAAGAATATCAATGCCTTCTGCACTTGTATCATAATTAACTATTTTATATGTTGGCCTTCGGTCGCGAATTTATTTAATAGCTGTCAAATTTATGAGAGAGAAAACAGTTCTACCAATCTGTATTTTCCAAAGCGAAAGTCACCAAACGATATTCATGGAATCATTCCATCAATTTAAAAAAAAATTCAATGAATTAGAAAAATAACGTATAATTCTCGTACAGAAGGCTCATTCTAACACTCGTTCATTCAAAAACTCGCCACTTCGTGGCTCGATTTTGAATTTTGAACTCATAGAAAAACATCAGTACCTTTTGAACTTTTATTATAAATAACCATTCCAGAATTTATTTTGATTACACAAACGTTGTGACATATTGATTGCGTCTGCATTTTGTGTTCAGGTAAGCATTTTCGGTGTCACTGACTCTCAACACGAAACAAGGTCGAACACAATAGTGTTAGTTGAGATAATAGGCCTTTATTATTGTCGAGCCGTTTATCAATGTTGTCGATTCGCAATAAATATTTAGAAATAATAATTCCATCCCGAACAATAGGAGAATTTCCTTTTTTCAAGTACCTCGCATTGTACCTTCTCATGCATTTCTATGAAACGGATACCTATCAGTCTATTCTCTGATCTGATATCCAAACAAAGGAAGAGACTTTAAATTCACGACAAACAATGAATGTTTGTGCTTCTCTTGAGCAACGGCTAAAATCGATCATACACAATTGAGCCTCAGGGGTCAGAGGTTATGTGAAACTCATCGGTTCATATCAGCAAATTAAATACTGTCCGATAAGTTGATCAAATTTTATTCTACATTAGTGTTTGTGGGGTGACAAGATGAAGTCGTTATATTTTGCTTTCTCGCTGGTCTTCCTTATTAATTCGGGTGAGATTTCATTAATATAAGTATTTGGGATAAGGTTAGGTTCGAATAATTCATTTATTCGAAAGAATTGATTTATTTTAGTATTTGGATACCAATAATTCTATTTTCTTATATGGAATTTATATAGGAACGAATCTTTATTTTTGATGATTCATTTCATTACTGAAAATAACGGAACTACACAAAATCGAGAAAAAGGGAATATTACAATATATTTTCTTTTGATATGCAATTTTTTAATTAATTGTGGGTACTTTATACAAGATGAAATTTAAATTTAAAAAGTAAAATATTAAATCATATACTTTTAATTATTCAATTGAATGACAGGTAAATTCATTCGCACGGTTAATTTTTTCCAAGAATTTTTTTTTAACCTGAAATATCTTCGCAAAAGGGTTAAAAGCTTCTGAATTTGAACTGTTCTTGCAAGTACCGGTTTTAAGTTCAAAAATTGATTTTGTAGAAGCGTACAGAAAGATTTTTTTATGACATTGAGAGAGTCTTCCAGGCTTATTTGCCGTGTTCTATTTATTTCTCATAACGTTTCGCTCACATCTGCAGTTGACATCTTCAGAGAATTCTTGGTCTGAGATTGTAACTCGACTTACCTCCTCTGAAGATGCCTACCGCAGAAGTGGGCGAAACGTTTGGAGAAATAGTACTTAAAAGACCATGGCCAATAAGTCCGGAAGACTGTCTCAATGTCATTAAGTCCGGTCGTTAAATTTTTTTTTGTGTTGACTTTTTATGATAAAATTCGAAGAATATTTCAAAATTTCTGAAAAAAAACAGGTTGACTGTAATTTTTCCCTTTTTCACTGGCCGTTGTCTATGGTGCATCCCCTTATATCGTTTCTGGTTTTACATTTGTTTCGTACATTTTTCTTTGAATTTTTCATATATTGTTCTATGATTCAGCCATTATCTGTATATCAAATCGAATTTTCATACTTTAATTCATGAAACTTTTTATGGATTAAAATATATACCCTAGTTTCTGAAACAAAAAACTAAATGTGCGAAAATTCTTGCACCAAAATTATATAAAGACCAAATCAGTTCTTCCTTCATTCCACCTCTCGAACTGAATCACCTTGTATACACGTCAAGTCTGATTAAACCGTTGAATAAATATATAAATAAGTGAAAATATGAAGGCGTCCGGGAAGGTCTACCAAGATGGCTGCAATGGCTTAACATACATTTTTGATATGCTAAATAAATAATAGTACAAACGTCTCAAGGAATATAATGTTTATTATCTATTAGGCTGAAGGATCTAGGTCATTGGCCATGAATAGTTATTCTTTCAGTTATCTATTATTTATGAATTGAGTTTCTTTTGTAAAATATATCTTTTTGAGAGTTTGAAATACTTTCGAATTTTATAACACATTTCACTTGAAATGCATATAGGATTTGGAAACTCAAGAAAATTAGAATCACAAAGATTATATTCAATCGATCAGTATAACACAGAATTAAAATTCACAAACAAAAAATATAATTAATCAGCTGTCTGTATCGGATAGTAGTTTACCTATGACCTGAAAAGTACAAGTATGATATAAAATATTTTCGTAGTTTTCTGATGACAACTAGATGAAAGTATTATTATAAGTTCAAAAAACATAGAATCTGAGACTAAAATCCGATTTGATTCAATGAAAATATTTTTTGTAATCTAAACACATTGGTAGAGGTAAGGTCGAAACAATTTTGGAACAAACCAGCATCATGTTTAGTTTCTTTTATTTAGATATTCTCCTCATTTACTATCTTTGACCATTTCATGGATCGTTTCTTATCACCAGGAGAATATTTATATCATTTTATATATAATAAAAAACACGTGATAGAACACTGGAGCATCGAATAAATAAAAATAATTCTTGATTCAATACCCACGCTCTGTGTGGTAATCCGTTAGATAGGTTTTACACCGAATTTAAGTGATAATAATGAAATAATGAAAGGTAATATTCTGATTGCTCGTTTTTTTTATTCTTAGTACAACCACAAGAGACAAAGATAACCATTTTTTTAAATAGAATCTCCTGAGACAGCTTCCTTCGCAAGACATTAGCAAATAAGGAGTCACAAAAGGTCTACCAAGATGGCTACTTCCGTTCGCTACTCCCTCCCTTGTTTCCTTTTTTATTCAAAGGACTGAAAAGTCATTTTTAAAGCAGGAAACTGATAATCAAAGACATTGTACGAGTATAGTGATGAGAAACAATATTAGAATTCACAGATTAGGAACAGATGTTTAAAAATTAGGATGTTATCAGTAATCGGTATCTCGGAGCGGAAATGATCTCTTAATCTTCGAGATAATTCGATTGTTCTCATTTTATTCGAGGAAATGAATATGTATATTGTTGCAGCGCATTATCTTGATCTTATCAAATTTATTGATGTTATTGACTTTGTTGCAGTTATAGCTGATTAAAAAAAAAAACAGGTTGACGGTAATTTTTCCCGTTTTCACTGGCCGTTGTCTATGGTGCATCCCCTTATATCGCATGCTGGTTTCGTACATTTTTCTTTGAATTTTTCATATATTGTTCTATGATTCAGCCATTATCTGTATATCAAATCGAATTTTCATACTTTAATTCATGAAATTTTTTATGGATTAAAATATGTACCTCCGTTTCTGAAACGAAAAACTAAATGTTCGAATATTTGAAATGCTCGTACGAAAATTCTTACACCAAAGTTATAAAGACCAAATAAGTTCTTCCTTCATTCTACGTCTCGAACTGAATCACCTTGCATACACGTCAAGTCTTATTAAACCGTTGAATAAATATATAAATGAGGAATCCAAATCTTTACGAGAAGAAATTGTTGCCTTTCTTATATTATTAAAAATTTTTTTCAAATTGTTTCTTGTTTCAGAGACTGGGAGAGAAAACCCAAATTAAGTTTTCAGGATAATGCGGAGACCTCCCAGACAATATTTCAATAGATATCTAAACACATTGGTAGACGATAGGTCGAAACAATTTTTGAACAAACAAGCATCATGTTTGGTTTGCTTTTATTTAGATATTCTCCTCATTTACTATCTTCGACCATTTCATGGATCGTTTCTTATCACCAGGAGAATATTTATATCATTTTATATATAATAAAAAACACGTGATAGAACACTGGAGTATCGAACAAATAAAAATAATTCTTGATTCAATACCCACGCTCTGTGTAGTAATCCCTGAGATAGGTTTTACACTGAATTTGAGTGATAATAATGAATTTTCCGATGAAAAGGTAGCTAATATTCTGATCGCTCGTTTTTTTAATTCTTAGTACAACCACAAGTGACAAAAATAACCATTTTTTAAAATAGAATCACCTGACACAGCTTCCTTCGCAAGACATTAGCAAATAAGAGGAGTCACAGAAGGTCTACCAAGATGGCTACTTCCGTTCGCCACTCCCTCCTTTGTTTCCTTTTTTATTGAAAGGATTGAAAAGTCATTTTGAATGCCATTTTCAGGAAACCGATAATCAAAGACAATGTACGATTATAGTGATGAGAATTCACAGATTAGGAACAGATGTTTAAAAATTAGGATGTTATCAGTAATTGGTATCTCAGAGCGGAAATGATCTCTTAATCTTCGAGATAATTCGATTTTTCTCATTTTATTCTAGGAAATGAATATGTATATTGTTGCAGGGCATTATCTTGATCTTATCAAACTTATTGATGTTATTAACTTTGTTGCAGTTATAGCTGATTGCAGCGGCAAATCAACGCCTCCAGCATGGCCACAATCGTATACGGTGAAAGGCTTCCTGATGATTCCATATGCTGAGATAAGAGAACCTTTTTATGCATGGTAATGATTTTATATTCTTCTTTCTGTACCTATCTAGAGGGTATGTTTTATGACTCTGTCAAGTGAAAGCAGTGCTTATATTACTTAATTGGACCTATTATTATTAATATTAACGGGAGTCGTTAAAGCTTCGTCCAGCCTTCCGAGAACTTCGACCACGAGGTTCTTTTGTTCTTCATCCAACTAAAAAAGGCGTCGATATATAGAACGTCATCCTTAGCTGGTCTAGCTGTTACCTCATGAGGATCCAGAACCGACTTCCCCATGTGGATGGTTCTTAGTTCCGCCAGATCTGGACGCTTGCATACTATGTGTTCAGCCGTTTCTTTCTCTGATCCACATAGCCTGCAAATTTCATCTGCTGATTTTCCCATGCGGTACAAAAGATGTTTGTATCGGCAGTGTCCCGTCAGCAGACCTACAATTTCTCGAAGTTCAGCTCGTGGCAGCTTTATGAGCTTCCTAGAGTAGGTCTGTGAGAATTCCACAAGTTTCTTAGCTTTCGAATATATAGAAATATTTCTCCAGAGCGTTTTTTTGTTCAACGCTTCCCATTGTTGGACCGCTTTCTTATATTGGTCCTTTCTCAGCCCACAGAAAGGTTCAGGTCCAACAGGCATCAGCCTTGATAATTTTCTTGCGAGTTCATCGGCTTTTTCATTATCTTCAATACACACAATGCCCTGGGTACCTATAGCAGAGTCAATTCGATGCCTCTGGCCAGTTTTTTTTATGATATTACGCATAGACTGTGTCGCAGCCCAGTAAAACAGAATTTTCAGTTCCAAGGGCTTGGATATCTTCGATTTAGGTCCATATACCCCAATATCTGTACCCAGAAATTTTGGGCTTTTACTGTTTTTTTACAACATAGTCCAGCACTTTCTTTTTTTTTCTCACAAATGAATAGAAAAATGTGTGCTACATTTGTGCTGTCTTGTGTCGTCAATATTTTCACGAAAATTCTTTAGTGTTTTATATTGTGATGTATTTCTCATTGATCAAACACGATATCAAATCTCATTGTCCACCTTATATAATATAATATATACTATCTTATATTGTAATAATAGTGTAATGAAATGAGTTATGGGAAATATATCTATTATTATTATTAGTATTATATACTTCTCGCAGGAACAAAAGAAATTCCCAAATTTTTTAGTGTTTTTCAACAGGCTGTATCTCAGTGAAAAATGGAAGTATGAGAAAAAGAAAAATCAACTTTTGAAGCTTGAAGACTCAAGGTTCTAAATTTATTGGTGAACAATTTTTCAGAGTACCGGCAGCCATGCAATCCTCGGATAAAGCACGAAGAAACATTTTTTTAAATTTTTCAAATTTTTATTTTTGCTCTACGCGCATGGAAAAAATTTTTTTGAGCTAGACCGATGCAAAGCCCGCGTTGCCTGTTTATTCGGGTCTAATTTGTTTTTCACCACCCCCGTAAATGACCTTTTGTCTTCGAGATATCCAATTTTGAATACAAAAGGATCCTTTTTCACTCTACTGCCGAAATCTCCGTAACTACTGGAGGCCTAGCAAACCGAGAGCCGGTTTCTTTTTCTGCAGAAAATTTCCCACAAAAATCTATCATGCTTGATCAAAAAAAATTTTTTTTTCAACTGTAACGGTAATGTGAAAAAGGGGTAAGAAAATGCCATTTTGCCATATGTTGGTTAACGGACTGTATCTTCGTCAATAGTGGGGAGAAAGCTAAGGTTATAAGACAATTTTATAGCCTAATGTACCCCAAAGACCCCTACAAATCGGTAGATCGATCGATTCTGCGGTTTTCCTGG
Organism: Hippodamia convergens; assembly: GCA_038502775.1. NCBI lineage: Eukaryota > Metazoa > Arthropoda > Insecta > Coleoptera > Coccinellidae > Hippodamia > Hippodamia convergens. The sequence continues at coordinate 88,304,110 of CM076607.1, read as the reverse complement.
ACCGATTTATTGAAATTCTGAAAAAATTAAGGGAACAAGGTTTTCGTTCCTTAAAGTTGACCTCTTCTTTTTAAAAATCAATTATTGATTTTTTTTCACTTTTTACTCAATTTTGAATGTTTTGGAGATCATAAAAAAATGTAGAAAAAAAAAATTGGTGAATTATGTTCTGAAAATATCGAGAAAAAAATAGAAATTCCCACTGAAAGAAATTTTTTTTTCCGATATTTTCAGAACAATAAAATTTAACTGTTTTTTTTTCAATCGTAAAAAACGGCCTTTGCAAAAAAAATGAGCGATAGAATTTTGCAGTTCTCATAAAATATTGTGTATCTGACGAACCAAATTTTTTTTTTCATATTTTTTTTCGATCTTCAAAAAATACAAAATTAACTTATAACTGAAAAAATTAAATTAATAATTTTCAAAAGATGAGTTCAAGTTTAAGGAAAAAAAAAACCTTGGTCCAGGAAAACCGCTTCACCGATCGACCTACCGATTTAGGGGGACCTTTGGGGTACATTAGGCTGTAAAATTTTCTTATAACTTTAGCTTTCCCTCCAAAATTGATGAAGATACAGTCCGTTAATCAGCAAATGGCATTTTCCTGCTCTTTTTTCACATTACCATCACAGGTGAAAAACATTTTTCCTAATTAAACATGAACGGTTTTTGTCGGAAATTTTCTGCAGAAAAAGAAACCGGCTGTCGGTTTGATAGGCCTCCAATAGTTCCGGAGATATCGGCAGTTGAGTGAAAAAGGGTCCTTCTTCATTCAAAATGGGATATCTCGAAGACAAATGGTCATTTCCGAGCGTGGTGAAAAATAAATTAGACCTGAATGAACAGGCTATGCGGGCTTTGCATCGGTCTAGCTCAAAAATTTTTTTCCATGCGCGTAGAGCAGAAGAGCAGAAATAAAAATTTTAAAAATAAAAAAAAATTTTTTTCGTACTTTATCCGAGGATTGCATGGCTGCCGGTACTCTGAAAAATTGTTAACCAATGAATTCAGAAACTAGAGTCTTCAAGCTTCAAAAGTTGATTTTTCTATTTCTCATACAACCATCTTTCACTGTGGTACAGCCTGTTGAAAAACACCAAAAAATTTGGAAGATTTTTCTGTTCCTTTAATTGTTGCGTGAAGTGTATGATTGTGCCGGTCAGATTTCCAGAAAAAATGATTAGGTTTTCCTTCATATGGGGAAAAAAAAAAATCAGTAGTATGTAGAAAATTCAGCATATCTGGCAACACTGTATGTGAAGTCCGTTCAGCACATCCGGATTTTCTAGAAAATTATTGTTGTGCCTAATTTGTTGTTTGTTCAACTTTGTGCTGTTGTAATTTTTTTTCATTACATACGGTTCTCTATATATTTCACATTATGTGTTTTACGAAGCATTTGTTTGTTCGATACATTTTGTGAAATATCTTGAGAACCGTACGGAATAAAAAAGCAGAACAAACCTATCACATTCCAGCACAACAAAATCATTTCTAAAAAATCCAGAAGAGCTGGGTCAACTTCACACACACTGTTGCCAGTTATGCAGATTTTCCTACAATCTACTGATTTTTCTTATTTCCTTTTCTATTGAACTCAATAACAAATACTACATTTTAGATAATTGTCGCTGAACCACTTGCTTTATGCGTTGACTCTACAATTTTTTAGGTTGAGCTTTTTGAATGCTACTTTAACGATTACCAGAATAAAAAATTCATGTAGGTCATTATTTCTGAAAAAATTTACAGATCTACTAAACGATCAATTGCAATTATTTCAGGTACGATGGACCCTCCAAACAATCCAGAATCGACTATTACGGCGATATGGTCAAGACCTACCAGTTGTCACAGCTCACCCCATATGGTTCTAGTATCAAAATAGCGCCAGTAACAAATGAACAAGAAACGAATGTGAGGACTTGCTTGCAAGTCAACGGAACCGCCGAAAACAAAATAGATCCTCAGGCTATTCTTCCATCTTTGGAGGGCTTCACTTGCGAAGGTAGTACCCCTTTTTCTAGATTTCGGAATATTCTTGTTCATTCATGTTAAAGAAGGTTGTCCTATAATTAGAGCGACAAATTTCTAGTGGATGTTCTAGACATTATTTGAGACACTTTCGACGAAAATCATATAGTACAAAAATGCTTCATTAAGGTTCTAGGGCCCTCTGAATGTTCAAAATCGGGGTTGTTCTGATTTTGTTAAATTACTGTATCCAGATAATTGAGTTGGAGATGGTAGTGTAAAAACATTCATTGACATCATTCACAATCATGAAATGAGTAAGTCACCCGCCATGAAGTTAATACAGTAAAAATACAAGTATTAAAATCATCCATAAACTCAGAGTGACATTATTCAACTAAAAACAGAGGTAATCTAGAGAAGTTCAAAATGAGAGGTCAGATGAAGTCAGACTTAGACTTTGAGATAGTTCCATTAATTCAAAATTAAACCCAACGTTTACAGTGATAGAGCAATCCAAATTGATTGCGAGAGCCTCGGTATTCCATCAGAAAAACATAAGGTTGAATATTGAATCATTAGAGTAGGCTGAGTTGTAATAAAAGTGAGATCAGGCCTTAGAGGAGATACGTGTATTAAAAACTTAGTAGTCTAAGTCTGTTCTTCATTGAGATTATTACAATGTGAGAATATCATGATCGAGAAATCAATATTTATAATCTATAAGAGAATGCTAATTAATCAATTGAGACGACATTTACAGTTGAGATCTTACTTGCTAAGTGGATCAGATGAATGAAATTGAGAATTTCTTATTTATAATGAGGAGATCATACCAGTTGAATGGTTTTACCAATATCAGAGGAGACCGCTCAAGGTGAAGCAGGGACTGAAGCTGTCAATCAGATTCAATGTCTAAACTACTTGATCGTTTAAATACTTCAGAGAAGTTCACTTGGTTTTATTGAGAGGGAAGACTGATTCCATGATTCACTTTTGCGTTTGAGGATTATTCATTCATCTGAAACTCAAGAACAATAATTAGCAAGTGTTATGAAAAGTGAATAGTTGAGAAATGAGATGAACTGATTAAGAGAATGAGATGCACATGAGAATATAATAAATCAGTATTTAGGTATTACCAGAGAAACATGAAAATGTTCATTCTTGGAGCAAGTAATCATTTCCATGTGAGGAGTCTAGAGATATCTGAAAATTCTATGAGAACTGCAAAAATATACCAAACGCAACATTTTTTGTCACATATATCTCCGGCGTCACCTAAAGTGTTGAAATTTCACACATTGGCTACTATCAAAAATACGCATTTTTGTACCATATGATTTTGGTCGAAAGCGTCTCAAATAATGTCTAGAATGATGGGACAGTTGATTAAATCAGGTGAAGTGATCGCTTAGGAAAAAATTCTCGTTTTACAGGAGAAGAAATTGTTGACGGAGTCCAAGTCGAAAAATGGATTTTGGAAACAACGATCGGAGACAAAGTGAATAAATACACAATGTGGCTGAACTATAGATCAGATCCAGATGGCAAAGAATCTGTAGCTGTTCCAAAGAAGTGAGCAATCAAAGTTATATTTAATTTTATTGATTCGAAACATATAAATGTCGTTAATATGAAAGGACGATTTCTTGTCCTTTCTAGGAAGAAGGTTAAAATGGTAGATTCATATAAAGCAATATTTCAGGGTACTGAAAAAAAATATTTTTCTCTATTTCAGTATCGTAATGAGTTCATTACAGTACTAAAAGTAGTGCTGTAATGAACTCATTACAGCATTGTTTTCAGTTATATTTTTCCTTTTGTGGTTGTCAGTACTGACCTCCGATCTTATCAATTTTCAAATCAAATTCCGTAATCTGTCAAATTTCGTAAGTCACACCAACTGCCAAAATACAATACAAAAGTCACTAGTATGCATTTTTATTTGAATTTCGAGAGTATTTCACAAAACTTGACTGAAATAGAGGAAATATCGTCTTATACTCGTTGCAGAAGCCAATTTCAACACTCATGCTTTCGAATTTCGCATTTGTGTTGGAATAGGAGCCCATGCTGCAACTTGTTTCAGAATATACTATTCTTGATAAAAATTTTGTAAGTTCATTTGGTCGAAATGTATCACTCAAGCGCATACAGGGTGTCCGGGGGATAACTGCTCATACTCTTCCCAGAGGTAGAGTTGGACTAGGTGATTACTGATTGACTATAAAAAATTAATTTCTGGACTTTCCTAGAAAGCTACAGGGTGATTTTCCAACTTCATGGAAACACTTAGACCATCATAAAATACATACGAATAATTTTGAAATATGCTTATGTATACCCTATACAATTCACCAATTTTTTTTTTCGAAATATACCTTCATTTACTCCATCGCAATGAGATAGGCGTCTGGGGTGGCCACCCCGTATATCAACAAATTATTATAGTCTTCCTCACCTTTAGTAACTTTTTTAAGAAAGTTTATTATTTATCTTCGACCTCCACAATTCAATTTTTCGAAGTTTATCCAAATTCAAAAATTCATAAAAAAAATTGTCGATGTGACAACTTTGAGCGAAATCACAAATTGAAGCATAATTTAGCGTCTTTCTAAAAAGCGAATCAATTATTTATAATTCGAAATACAAAGTGTTTGTTTTACCCTGAACACTTTAAATGAAGATTAATGAGTCGGGCCCTGGAATAATGAAATAATTGATATCTTTCTGACTCGACCTCAGCATGTGCCAATAACCTCCCAAGTTTCAATAATATCCATCAATAAGTCTGGATTTTATGATGGTCTAAGTATTTCCATGAAGTTGGAAAATCATCCTGTAGCTTTCTAGGAAAATCAAGAAATTAATTTTCTCTATTTCAGTATCGTAATGAGTTCATTACAGTACTAAAAGTAGTGCTGTAATGAAACTCATTACTACATTGTTTTCAGTAATATTTTTCTTTTTGTGGTTGTCAGTACTGACCTCAGATCCTCTCAATTTTCAAATCAAATCAATTCAAATTCCGTAATCTGTCAAATTTCGTAAGTCGCACCAACTGCCAAGATACAATACAAAAGTCACTAATCTATTTTTATTTGATTTTCGAGAGTATTCCACAAAACTTGACTGAAATAGAGAAAATATCGTCTAATACTCGTTGCAGAAGGCAATTCCAACACTCATGCTTTCGAAAACTCGCTCCTTCGTTGCTCGTTTTCAAATTTCGCATTCGTGTCGGAATAGGAGCTCATTCTGCAACTTGTTTTAGAATATACTATTTTATAGTCAATCAGTAATCACCTAGTCCAACTCTATTTCTTGTAAGAGTATGTACAGTTATTCCCCGGATACCTTGTATAACTACGCAGAAATCATTGAATGGTCGTCTGTGGTGACGATAGAATGAAAAATATAACTACTTTTCTCTATTTCAGTATCGTAATGAGTTTGTTTCAGTACTGAAGCATTGCTGTTATGAACTCGTTACAGCATTGATTTCAGTTATATTTTTCGTTTTGTGGTTGCCCACACTGACTTCCGATCCTATCCATTTTCGACGCACTTCAATTCAAATTCCGTAATCTGTCAATTTTCGTAACAGTCACACCAACCGCCAAAACAAAAGTCACTAGGATGTATAATCTGACTTTTTCATTGAATTTCGACAGTATTTCCCAAAACTTTACTGGAATAGGGAAAATATCGTCTAATATTCGTTGCAGAATGCGACGAAGGAGCGAGTTTTCGAAAGCATGGAGTGTTGGAATTGCCTTCTGCAACGAGTATTAGACGGTATTTTCTCTATTTCAGTCAATTTTTGTGAAATACTCTCGAAATTCAAATGAAAATTCAGATTAGTGACTTTTGTTTTGTATCTTGGCAGTTGGTGTGACATACGAAATTTGACAGATAACGGAATTTGAATTGATTTGATTCGAAATTTGATTCGATCGGAGATCAGTACTGACAACCATAAAACGAAAAATATAACTGAAAACAATGCTGTAATGAGTTTCATTACAGCACTACTTCTAGTACTGTAATGAACTCATTACGATACTGAAATAGAGAAAAATCATTTATGAAGTATAATATCTTCCGAATAAAAAAAAATTTGAGGTCCGAAATAAACATATAAAACTTCTTGTAAAATTCGAAATAATACATTTTATCTGAAGCCATTTTTTTCAGGTATGAGATGAAAGGATACAATTCCCTTCTTGGAAGTCACTACGATCACTATTATTTGACTTACAGCAATTTCAATGACGACAGTGTACCACCAGAAACTTTCGCAATTGATTCTAGTGAGTTCGAATAGAAAGCATAACAGATTAATCTTTCAATGTTCTGTGGGTTGAACAGATTCATAGGGAATACTACAAAACATACAACAGATAGAAGTTTATCTTTAGAAAAAGAAGAATTCCTTATGTTTTCGGCAGTGATACGAGTATATCATATTTTGCTGTGTCTCAGATTTTCATACCAAAGCTTTTTCACAGATAGGGGGCAGTCCATTCTCTATGCATATAGGAAACTCTATGGATGTAGAAAATGAATTGCGCCATTCCCTTTTACCAATTTCGAGAAGCTGTCAATAATTTCGTTTTCTATGACTCTAAGGTTCTACATTTTTTATCAGTGTTCCATTCCTCTATGAATCTGAAAATGCTCTTCAGTGATGTGATTTTGGATAACCGATATAACGAATATGAAAAACAGATAAAATTCTCTTCCCCAGATTTGACTTGCAGCTCGTTCCCTGGTCCCGGTGACAAGCACATTTACACATTCAATCCAATGAAGGAGTTCATACATCCCGCGACCGACTCCCACGTAGATTTCGAATTCGATAAATTCAAAACGAAGCATGGAAAGAATTACGAGAGCGACAAAGAGCACGTCCTGCGTAAGGATATCTTCAGACAGAACGTTAGGTACATCCATTCGGTGAACAGACAATCTAGAGGTGAGTATTCAATAAAAATGTAAACATGATCATGGATCATAAAATCGCATCAACTGATTCTCCAAGCTCGCGTTCTAAAAATTTGAAATAATTCTATTGATCTGCATGTTTTGTTCTTCATTTTCATCGTGCAGGATGAAGTTTCTCTGGAATAAAGAATATTATATTATATTCTATATTCCCCATGAATACAGTCTAAATGTCTATGATTGTAATAGTAGCGGAACGTGACTTTCGTCATAGAGAAATCCGTTCTTTAGAACTGTCATCGAAATTATGCTTTTTGTTTCATGATATTCAGTTTCTATATGAAAATATCGTGTGAAACAATTCAAATATCGGATCTTCTCTAAATTTTGAGTTCTCCACTGTAACCTGAAATATTCATAGGTTTCTCCCTTGGAATAAACCATCTGTCCGATAAAACTGACTTGGAACTCAAGGCGCTGCGTGGAAAACAATATAGCGCTGGATACAACGGTGGAAAACCTTTCCCCTACAAGAATTTGGGGTCAATAAAGTTGCCTGAATCATTCGATTGGAGGATATATGGAGCAGTTACACCAGTAAAAGGTATGTGTTCGCGATTTTATTATTTTCACAGATCACAGCTGTATCGCATATCTCAGTTATCTATGATCATCCGAAAATCACAGAGCTCTATTTCTGTCAATTTAAAATCAACCACTCTTTTCTATGACCTTCATAGAAACGAATGGTTATAAAGCAACTAATCTTCTTTTTTCAACAGATCAGTCGGTGTGTGGTTCCTGCTGGTCTTTTGGTACAGTTGGAGCGATTGAAGGTGCATATTTCTTGAAAAATGGAGGAAAGTTGGTCAGGCTTTCTCAACAGGCTCTTGTAGACTGTTCCTGGGGGTAAGTATCATTTGAAATATTATTTCCGCTGAAATTCTTCTAACACACTTGTACCAGGATTTTCAGTTTCAATTTAAAAGTTGCTTTTTAACTTCTGGAGTACTTACAGATCTTGGACGTCCAGTACTTTTTCTAAGAAAGTTGAAGATCAGTATAATACTCTGCACTTCCGTCTTTGTTTTTTAACACCCTGTATGCTACCACCTTATATAGAACTTAATTTTTTTTATTACCAATGTCATTTTTTCTAATCGGCAATGCTTCATCAATCAAGCATTGTCCCTGAAAGTGTATAATTAAGATAAATTATTATATTAGTTGAAAGGGTTCTTTTTTATGATTGAACTAGCTGACCCGGCAGACTTCGTACTGCCTCAATCGATAAATGAAAAAGCAACTTTAATATAATAATAATAAAACCTTGAAAGTGGACATAAAATTGTCCTGCACAATTAGTCATCCAGTCAATCAGGGCAAAAATTAGGCAATAGAGAGTTATCGAAACACAAATACAGACCTCACTTTATTAAAGGATCCTGTAATAAAAGATCCCTTACCGTTGGTCGGATTTATATCTTGACAACTTTATTATGACATTTCCTTTATTTTGACAGTTGTGAGAAGCTGTTTAACCTAGAAGATTGCGAGAACTGTCAAAATAAGGGATCTTTTATTTAAATACGGCTGTCCTTTATTTAAGTTAAGTACAGGAGGCCCGTATTTTATTACAAGCCACCTTAAAATCTTTTGAGAATGCGCATGAGTAAATGTCAAAATAAAGGAAACTTTATTTAAGTCAGGCCTCTATTTGCGTTTCGATAACTCTCTATTACCTCCGAATTCTATCAAGATGCTTCGATTTTGGATAAGCTATACTTGTCTCCTACTCCTACCCTATGCCGATTTATGTTTATTAGTTTTAAGGGATGAAAACAATCCCTTTATCCAAAATTGAAAGAAACTTGTTCTAACGTAAATCAAAGTAATTTTTGGGTCTCAGTAGCGTTTTATGAAGTTTAATGAAGGTCTTCATATACTTCAAGATCGTATAAACCACCCCCTTTTAGCATAAAATGTGTAAAAATGGATCTTTATTAATATAATTAAATAATTTCAATCAATTTTATAATTTTTATAATATTTTGGATCAATGTTAGTTTTAGTTATTTTTATTTTTCAACCCCTAAAAGCATTCCCTATTTGTTCAAAATAACAAAATGAAAATATCATTTAAACATTTCATTTATTCATCACTTTATTCACGTGAAATTAATACTTTTGTGTCAAAAAATTAATCTGATTCTGAGTGGCTGTCGCCACACTGTCAATTATTTCTTTATCTTTGCCAAAGATTGAACAACTGTTTTGGCAGTTAACACCTGCACATTGCTCACATGTAGCGTTACAAAAAAGACTCAGTTTTCTGCAGGTGCATGACGCATTGCATTCTTTTTTGCAGTTAAAAAAAATCATTTTCAACGATTTTTGTGGTGCAGGTGTTTTTTGCATTTTTGTGGGCTGCAAATATCTATTGGTACTATTCCAACCACAATCAACTGAATTGAGAGCTTTATTACCTAGCCCAATTTGAAGTTGATGATTTTAGGCAAGCATTTATTTCATCGGCACCCGTCGATTTTAGAATTACCGGTAATGGTTGTCGGAAATCACCAGACAAAAAAATCAATGCGCCGACTTAATTTTATATATTAAGATAATAAATCAATACAAAACTTACATTAAATCATTACAGTTATGGAAATAACGGCTGTGATGGTGGGGAAGATTTTCGCGCTTACCAGTGGATGATGAAACATGGTGGAATCCCAACAGAAGATGCATATGGTCCATACCTTGGTCAGGTACGTAAATTTTTCTATTAATTTTGCCGGCGTGTTAAATAATATGAAACCGGTCCCCTTTAAATCGACACCACTGTCTAGCTCTTCCTCCGAAGAAGCCGTAATCTGTGGGAGCGCAGCTTACAAGCTAGCACTAATATATTGAATTTCTGTTTGTTCCAAAACTACGGAAAAACTGATAATGTTCGAACGTAACCTGAAATGTCTTAAGTAATAAATGGCAACGATTTAAAATTGAAATTTTACCAAAAAAGCCACAATGTCACTCCCGAAACTTTCGATGTATGATGCGCTGGATCTTAGATACGACTAAGCCAAAATGAGGAGTCCGATGCAGAAATGAGCCGAGTCTTTGTACGCTCGGAAATCACAGCTCACGCTGTGAGTACAATGCACGATGTCACAACAATTGCGTAGCAAGTTGAAATGATTTTTTGTACAACTGCCATTAAAAGTGACACTTTTAATGACAGCAAAAATGTTAAAATTGATTGTTTACGTGGAAGCGTGTTAAAAATATTTTTAACATCAGTGTTAAAAATATTTTTAGCACTCTATTTTCTTATTGTGAAATCAGATGAGAAAATTCCAGCAATTGAAAATTTTTGTTATCAATATTCAACAATCACTACTTATGAACATTAATATTAATCGTAAAACTAGAACAATTACTAACATTAATGCCCTGTGACGTTAGGGAGCTTCGCAACACATTATTAGTACTTGTAGTAACCGGAAGTACAATATTGGATGATGACGATCCAAAATCTGTTGAGGTTGGGGGAATTTTTTCAGCAATGACATTTCCATATGCAATGGAATGATCAACATAGCCCTCGGCTACCGTCGTAGACTTCCATCCACCATGTTCTTTTATATCCGTCATATTTGCTCCTGATTCTGCTAGCAATGAAGCGGAGGATCTTCGAAAACAGTGTTCTGTATATTGCTTTGGTTCTGGCAGTTCTTCATGACGACAGGCTCCAAATAATCCGAAAATGGTTGCAACCTTAACCATCAAGTATTTCTCATCTGGTGCCACCTTTATAAACTTTTCAACTTGTTCACGAGTGAGAAATTTAGATTTTTTGGGACGATATCCTTCACTTTTCCTTTTTAAATATGCTATTACCTTAAAATATTTACTAACATCCACACCATTTTTAACAAGGGCGCTTGACTTTATTTTTGAAAATTTGCTCCACAAAGTTGATGAACTCCATATTTTTGATTTTTCCTCTAAGTATGCCAGGAAAACAGTTTCACTGAAGTTATCCCTTCTACATTTTTCAATTTACACCAGGCGAGGAAATTTTTATATGGATATCGAACTGCTGAAAAGATTTTTTAGGTAGGAGTTCCAAATTTGCTCTTCTTGCAGACTCTTCAATATCCAGAGGAACAACCAAATCGTCACTTTTATTAATAATTGGACTCTCGACAAACATATTAAGCAGTTGAAAACCCAAGACGAAAATTGGACAGGAACGAAATTCAAATGAAAGCGTCTTTTCTCATTTGTTAGTAATCATAACGTTGGCAACGTTTGCCTTTCACAACAACCTTTTGATTATTTGAATATCAAAATGTATTTTGAAGTATATAGTCATTGCAAATGCGCCCATTTCATTATCAAAATAGGGCAGTTGTACAAAAAACATTGTATGGTATTTGTGTTGAAAGTGATTTTATTTGTTCGTGAAATTCACTCACAAAATAAAACGCCACTTTTAACACTCATATCATAAATAACTATTATTTTATTTTTTTCCTCATTTTATTTTGTCCTTATATTATAATTTTGTCTATTTTCGTTTTTTTTTGCAGGATGGATACTGCCATGCCGACAAGGTGGACAAAGTGGCTCCGATCACTGGATACGTGAACGTTACTTCGGGCGACGAAACCGCTCTGAAAGTTGCCATCTTCAAGCACGGTCCCATCAGCGTGGCCATCGATGCAAGCCACAAAACATTCAGCTTTTACTCTAATGGAATTTACTACGATCCAAGCTGGTAAAGAAAATTCCTCATTCCTTGGCCATTCAAAGCAATGCCTCAATCTTAAAGGTTGCATTTCAGGTTTTTCGTAGCGTGTATTTCATCAAATTTAGAATCTATTGGCTCGCTCGCACCCAATCCGATAAACCCAAAGAACGGATGATCTATCGTCGACTCCGAATTCGCAAGACGTTTCGATGTTCCCTCTAAACTGAAGAAAATCCGAAGAAGTTCGGAGTCGATGATTGAACATCTCAAAGTTGGAATTCAAAAAAAGCCATTTGAAAAAAAAAACGATGTTTTGGCGTTTTTTGAAATTTCCAGTATATCAAAACGTTATATTTACTTCAAAGTGAGTCGAATATCTTTTCGGGCACCCATTAAAAAAAAACATTTGAGATAATACGTTTTGCTTTAATCGAATCCTCAGTGTTCCACAAGAACACTATACATGGTTTTTACAACACAGAGCCTAACATGCGCCAATTTCCCTCTAGAAATGAATCTATAATCCGAACGCATTTCGATTATGCATTTCATTCAATATGATTTCTGTAATCCGAATGATTTGATAAACCGATCGGGTCTTGCCAACTTTCTGTTCGGATTATCCATGCATAACTGTATATGTACTTACGCCTCGCAAAAAAATAAAATAGTGGGCGTTCGGATTGCAGAGTTCAAGCTGTTAGGATTATGCATATCATTTTACCAATTGGGGCCGTTCGGATTATCCATACATTACTGTACATATCTGTGTGCATATTCACTCAGAATCATGGCTTCCTAACGAAAGCATGTTTCTCTAACCCTATAGAAGAAGGCTTAAATTTTACGAGCAATTTGGGCTGGATCTTCATTTACGTCTCTGATAGAAAAGTTTGGCTTTGAGAACTCGACAATATCGGACATAAAAAAAGGATGTCACGAACTCTGAGAAAACAGTAGTGGGGAATTTTCTGATGTTGAAGATGCAGTAATACATGGTTTTTACAACAGATAGTCCGACACGAGTCAATTTCTCACTAGATATAATTTTTTCTGTAATCCGAATGATTCGATAAACCGAACGGGTCTTGCCAACTTTATGTTCGGATTATCCATACATTACTGTATCTGTAATTGTATATTGGTGACATTGGTGTTCCGTGCCCGTACTTCTTCGGAAGTAACATTACATTATGTAGTATATTCATTCAATTTTTTTTTTCAGTGGAAATAAGGTTGATCAATTGGATCACGCAGTTTTGGCTGTAGGTTATGGCACGATTGCCGGGCAAGATTATTGGTTGATCAAGAACAGTTGGTCAAATTACTGGGGAAATGACGGTTACGTTCTGATGTCTGCCAAAAATAACAATTGCGGCGTTATGACTACCCCCACCTACGTGACGATGTAGGAAGTGAAAGAAATATGATGCTCATTATTTGTAGAATATTTTAAGAATTTCAATAATTAAGTGACAAAGAATAAACTATATTTTTATGTTGGATGCATTTTTTTTCTATCGAAACTTGCCGCTAAGACACTGGTATCACCAATGGCAGAATCTTGTTGAACCACGCACAAAGAAGGGTTTAATGTTGAAACAACCATCAATAGAGGGGAAGTGAATCAACAAAACTGCTTATCGTTTCTTCAATGCTGGCATAAAGCAACCAGCATCTACTAGAATTGTGGCAAGAAAACGCCTGAAGCAATTGCTTGAGATTCAAAGCCACGGCCTACTAGATCTAACAGGCCGGAAGGTTAGAAGTTGCCGTTATTACTATCGGGGTGACAAGTAGCACGAGTTGATATAGATATTATACGGATTTCTTCTGAAATTCGCACTGTTTTCGAAATAATTTCGAATTTATTTCAATTCACAATGAAATAAGAACTATAAGGAGGAAAACAAAACAGCATTTCGTTTATCTGCGAATAATTTCTTGATATTTTTATCGCAAATAATCCAGAACTCACCACGAGAAGGTAGCTGTTGTATTGAGTTCCACAAGATTACAATCAGAAAGGAAATTATTTTACTTTCTGAAGCGAATAAAATAGGTGAATAAACATCAAAAGAGGAAAAAAATGTATTATTTCGCTATCGAAAACGATTACATTCTGACTGCTGATCTTTAAACTCGAAATAAATCCTATAAAACAGAGATTCAACAAGAATAAGCTCTGAATGAAACAAAACTATGAATTCAATCCTAAAAAAGGTTATATAAAACTAAAAATAAACTGTGAACAAATAAAAACAATTCTGATAACTAACGGGTAAAAGTTAGTAATTTCCTGTCGGAAAGAGCAGTTCTTCGGATTCACTAACCATTATAAAATAATTATCGAGGAAGATATTACTCAAAATTTGCGAAAATTTGCTCAAGATAATTTCAGAAGGATGAAAATTTGTCCTAATAAACTTCTCACGTACGCTGGAAATATGTCATGAATAAACATTCCAAAAACGTTACATTGTAGAATTGAAGAGAGTCATTTTCTTTAACGTTGGAAAAGAAGTGGGAGATTGCCTTGTCTTTGGAATGACAACGAAAGTCTGAAAATGAATCGATCTGATCTTATTTGTCCCAATCGGTGTAAAAAGTATCATAATGGACAATTAATTTTTGTCTCCGTTCCTCAGGATAAGTTCTTTATGGAGTAATTGAAGACGTCATGTAACTCGGATGATTTGGAAAAATTGAAGGAAATGCATCATCAGTTAATTTAGGAATTTTTCGAGGTATATTTATAACTAAACCTTAGGCGGATGGATAAGAGTTATTTTTCATAATATGGAAATCTACAAAATGTTTCATACAAACAACACTGTCTTCGTGGATTTTAAAACTACTTTCTCTATGAATTGCGTTAAGTCATTTTCTTCTCCTCGCGGAATCTTTCGGAAATCTAAATACCGACCCTTCCTTTTCTCATTAGTAGATTTATAGTTGCTTTTGCAACCGGGCACTGCACAAGTACGAGGCATAGTACTCAAATCGAAGATGTCCAAATGAAATTTTAATAAATATCAAAATGAAAAACCTTCCTGTTGATAATTCTTCACTTCAACACTTATTTCCACTTTATTTATTGATTAAAAAACCAATAATACACACACAGCGAAAAACACAAACCTTTTTACTTGATTCCTGTTCGAATTTTTGATGCGAACACATTTACGCTTCCACCTTCCACACACTTCTATACGGGGAGTAGAAAAACAAAATTAATGACACTCTAATAGTTTTTATTAAAAACATAGGTATATCCAATTCTTATTGTCATGAACACTGAAGTAAAAAAAGGAACAATCGTTCACATTTAGGAAAATATTTCTCGTGACTAGAAGCGGAATGTGTTATACATAAATAAAAAAATCAGTACACAATTTTCCAAACTGTGGGTTTCTTACAGTTATTTTCATTGGCACATAGTACATTGAAAGTAGCCTCTGCGGGAAAGCCCAGTATCTCTCTCTCCTCAAATATTCTAAAGGTGAATGTACTTTCTGCTGTACCCAGGAAATACCTCGCATGGGCACAGAGTATTTGGTCTATAATGGCAGTACCTCCGTCTTTATAATGTTCTAGAAATCTCGAGTCTGGTGTAAATTTTACTAGTTTGATGGTTTTTGGTAGATTGTCTTTTATGGTTTCCACATCTGAAAGAAGTTGGATCTAAAAAGGGTGCTAAATGTCCAATCCAAAAACAAGCCAGATGTTTCTTAGGTATGTGGGTTTTTCTGTGTGCTGTCATATTTGTACCCATAGAACAAAAAATATATTCCAAATTCTATATTTGTACCCTACCTGTTTTTTCACAAGGAATCTACTGCTATCATACATGTTCAACTCACCTGATGGTGGGGCATCAGTTGCTAGGAATACAACTGATAAACCTAGTTTTTGAAGATGACCTGAAATTTGTTTAGCAACAAATTCTAAAGTGGGCAATTGGTCTGGGCGGCCAAACAAGAAATCTCTTCTTCTCAAATGGACTCCTAAATATGGTCCTCCAGTAGCATTTCTCCTAGGCTAAAAACGATAATTTATTTGATCAAAATAGTAGAAAATGTTCTACTTTTTTGTAGGAGGATTACTCCCAACCTAAATGTGTTCGTGGAAAAAGCATGAATGCAGATCGTATAGTCAAAGTAATTCAAAGATATCTATTTTGGGTTTTATCCCATTTTCAAAACTAAAATTATATAGATGTATGATGTAAATGATAATATAAGTTGAAAAATATAAACTATCTACAAACTTCATCAAGACCATAAGTTATTTATTTCAGATATGAAGGAGAAATATAAGGCATGAATTTCAATGAACATTCCAAACCAATATTCGGACTCATATGTGCGCATGTCCAGTCTGAATTATTGTTGCGCACTGACTTGGTTCAGTAAAACGCAAAATGATTTGACAGTTGTCATAACCCCCAAAACTATAAACCCTTACCTAACCAGGACCTTTTTGTCTTTTGTTTTCATTTTCTTGGAAATCCCACCATAATCACAAAAAATTGACTCCTAATGCCTAAAAACCCGCTTCCCTAATTTTTTATTAAGATTTTCGATAATTGTAATAAAAAATATGGAGCTTTATAACCTATAGAAGAAAATACCATTAAAATGATCATCTCAATTTTACCTTTAAAACAACATAAGGTTAGTGCTACTGTACAGGGTTATTCACGAATATGGCTGTTTAGAATATTTTTAGGAAACACGCAAGATTCAGGATCGAAATTCTACAGGTGAGCTTCAAGTAAGAAGACGACTTCTCGTATATTTTTTGAAGGTTCTAGGACTTCCGGTTTTTCCGGAAGTGACTTCAACTTTCGTTTTTCAAATGGAAAGACCCATTTTTTATTGCATAAACAGATTCTCCAGTGAATTCTGAGTTTTTTTATTCCAAAAGTTTGAATTTTCCCGAGAAAATTCTCTTTAAATGAGGAATTACGAAAAAAAAAATCTCAAAATTGAACTTGTTGAAATACAGACAACTTCGAGGTTTTTTTCATTAGAAAATTTTCATATTTGAGAATCTCCGAGAAGAAAGGCTGATGCTTCTTTTCCGATAGCGTGATTTTCAGAATATGATACAGGAGGTCACAAATTCTTGGTCAAAGTTAGAAGTGGCGAAACATCAAAAAATCGTTTTTTTCAAATTGGAAACACATTTTTTCGGAGCATTTTCGAAATCTTCGTAAAAAAATAATAGGAGCATACGTCCAAGACTTTTATCCCAAAATGAATAGTTTTCGAGATATTCAGGAAAAACGATTTTGTCTTCAATTTTCAATCTCATTCCGAATCTGTTTTTTTACTGGAAAATAATTAGCGGTCAAGTGAAATTTTTGGAAATCTCTGATATCGAGAAAATATTTTCTTATAGTTCAGACGAGTTCAGTTTTTCTTTATTTTTTAAAGCTTAAAATAATTTCCGCAAATTCTTAATTCTGGAGAATTTCTTTTTTGTCATGGTAGGGAAATTTGAATTTTCAGTAATGAAATTGTTACATGTTCTGTTAATTATTCTTTGAAAAGCATTAAAAATTATTACATATTATTTTTTTCTGCATTCCTGAGAATTTTTCACGTTGTCTTCACTAATACTCACATTGAGAACTTTAAACCAATTGTTGCTCTCGCATTACAGATGATAATTCAAGAACTTCACTCGTCTGCATTATAGAAAATAGTTTCTCGATAACAGAGATTTCCAAAAAATTCACTTGACCGCTACCGCTAATTATTTTCCAGTAAAAAAACACATTCGGAATGAGATTGAAAATTGGAGACGAAATCGTTTTTCCTCATTTTGGGATTGAAGTCTTGGACGTATGCTTCTATTATTTTCGACAAAGCTTCGAAAAAATGGGGTTCCAATTTGAAAAAAAAAACATTTTTTGATGTTTCGTCACTTCTAACTTTGACAAAGAATTTGTGACCTCCTGAATCATATTCTGAAAATCACGCTATCGGAAAAGAAGCATCAGCCTTTCTTCTCGGAGATTCTCAAAAATGAGAATTTTTAATGAAAAAACCTCGAAGTTGTCAGTATTTCAACAGAGTTTAATTTTGAGATTTTTTTTCGTATTTCCTCATTTAAAGAGAATTTTCTCGGGATAATTCAAACTTTTGGAATCAAAAAGACTCATGACTCAATAAAGAATCTATTTTTTCAATAAAAAATGGGTCTTCCCATTCGAAAAACGAAAGTAGATGTCACTTCTGGAAAAACCGGAAGTCCTAGAACTTTAAAAAAATATACGAGAAATCGTCTTCTTACTTGGATCGCACCTTTAGAATTTCAAACCTGAATCCTGTGTCCTTCCTGAAAATATTCTATAGAGCCATATTCGTGAATAAGCCTGTATATTCAAATGAAAATTGTATTAGAATCATTTTAAAAATGTTTAAATTAGGAATAAAGTACCTTTTCATCTTCCCATCTGTCAGGTATGTGAATATTGTCAGCTTCATCTGTAGAAGATAAATATCTTTCTCTGAAACTGTTAGCTACATCTCTAATTTCTTTGTTGTACCTCAAGCTTCTTCTAGCGCTCCAATAAAGGGAATCGCCAAAAGTTGGATGCAAAGCCACTTCAGCACGAGCAAAAAGTATAGTTCTAGAAAAATTGTACCCAATGAATAGAAGTTCTCTCTAAGCTTTGTTACTATGTCTTTCCAGCCATTTTGAACACAGTACAGTTTATTGTTCTTTTAATAAGTAACAAAGTATAGTTCTAGAAAAATTGTACCCAATGAATGGCAGTTCCTTTTAATGTATCAAGGTATCAACTGTTCAATATCCAGTTCTTGTGGGCATTGTTACTGTATCTTCCATGCCATATTATGGACAGACTGTTAATTCTGGAAAAATGTAACACCCAAATCATGAGAACCTAAGTAAAGAATGGATTAGTGGATACCCAGTTTGCTGTCATCGAAGCAAAACAGAGGCAGATGGGTTTCGTCCTTATTAGGACTCATCAGTGACCCTCAGCCACCATAGAGGTTAGTACTTAAAGCCATTCGGTAGATTTCAGTTTGTTGAGGAATTCTGATGAGAGGATGTTCCAGAGAAGTGAGAAAGTTTGGGAGACAGGTATCAAAGACAAGACAAATTGACCTTTTTTAAGACAGAATTCAACAGTTTCATACAGTACTCTGAACTGGAGGTTAAATAGATCCTAGCCAACAAAAAAGCCAAGTTTTCAGGATGCACTTTTAGTAATTGATCTCAAGAGATTTTCCCAAAAAAGGTTATTGCTGTTAGTGATACCAAGCTTTGAAATGGACGTCTTAGGTATCGTAACTCCTGACAACTGTAGGCAAAATGAGATCGATCTTTTAGAGAAAAGGCATGCATTGAAATCTCTATATTTATGTTGTTAACATTTTTTCTCACTCATTTCTCATTTGGCAGGCTAGTATGGAGTTATATCATGCGCAAAGTTGTGTAGTGGACATGAAGTTGCTTTCAATTTATTATAAATTGAGTCTACTCACTGTGCTGAAGATTTTGCGAGTATTTCAGTCAAAAGAGTTGCTGGTCCATGAAATTTCAAACATTTTACATTTTTCGAAGTTATGTTCGTATAGTAGAAATATGAAATTGGCTCTTCATTCTCGCATTCGTCAATTTCCCACTTAATGACAAAGTTGCCTGATCTCATCATTTCATCCCAATTTTTCATCACATAAACTTCATCAATAACAGTAATATCTTTACCAGGTTTTTGTTGCTCTACAAAAAGGTAATATCTAATCTTCCAAGAATGTTTACATTACAAAGAAGAATATCTGCTTCCATTACAAGATTTTAATATAAATAAACTCATGTAAATACTAGACTAGCTTGGTTTGTCATACCTTGAAAAAATTCATACATTTCAACAACTGGAGCAAAAGCTTTCAGGCTCGGTAGATCAAAATAATATCCCCATGGAATTAATTGTGCTTCATCCGAATATGTCCAGTGGTACAAATGAGACCACGGTGGTAAAACAAGCTTGATATTTTTCAATTTAGGGTTGTTAGATTCTGCGAGATGTCTTGCCAGTACTGCAAATCTTCTATACACATCTCTTCTCAAGTTGAATCCCTCTGAAGGATTGACATCGTAAAAGATATACCTACAACCTGTGAACTTAAGTATATTGTTGGAAATACAAAAGTTCCATTGTGCAAAGCATACCTATTCTTGTTGTGTATTAGAGAACAATCGTTAGAAATATCATCTTTCTTGAAACATACATCCTGATCTATTTCATATTCCCCATAACTTATTGTATTTCGAATGAAAATGAATAGGAAACATAGTGAGGTTTTCATCAATTCATTCATTGATTTTCTGGAAATTCAGTATAAACAGAATATTACTTGCAAAGTGCAAGTATTCAGATTAGTTTATTATAGAGTTAGGTTAGGACAGCTGTCAGATGACACTTCTGACAACTAATATGTTGTTTTAGTCATAGATATAGTTGTCAATTGTCTACATAGTCTATGGTCATGAACTTCTAATTTGAAGGGGTTTCTTGTTTCTTCCACACAGTGTTAAGATGAAAAAATAAAAATATATAAATCTTCAAATAAAAACACGAGGTCACCAACGCACTCTTGTGTAGTTCACGCACGTTTTTGTGAAATTTATTTTGACAGATCATAGAGTCATCTTCGATTCTGCGCTAAGAATTCAAATCCATTTAATGGGATTCTATGGCGGTTTAATTGGGATAACCCGCCTGACACCCCAACGGCCATCAGAAGTTGGTTCAAGTGGTTTTTAAATTTATATGGTTGAATCGTGATAAGTGAATATGGAGGAATTAACTTGTGATGAATTTTTAGAAGCGGCATGCGAAGAACGATTCGAATTTCTCAATACTAATTTATTTCCGATACAAAAGGATATTGATGTGAGTAACTGTTAAGAGGAGTAAGGTAACATGAAATTTGAACACAACTGGTAACGATGCCGCCTGTGAGAATGGGATATTTTGTAAACAAAAAAAATTATTGAGCTTAACAGTTCATTTTTCGGTTTTTGTTACGGCAGCTCAAGTAGTTATTGTTTTTCAATATACATATTTCTTTGGGATATCATGAAAAATTTGGATTATTTTTTTTGAGTAAAATTTCACAGTGTGAGAGTTGAAGAAAAACAGAAGGTTCAAGGAGATAACTAATAGAAATTCAACAAAAAAGAGAACCAGATAAAGGATACAATGAAAAAAAATGAATTAAACCTATTGATTATCTGCTCAACTTTTAACATTTCCACTTAGAGCATTGGAGGAACACTGGCTTTCTTCATTCTACTTGATAATTTAAGTATTTTGCTTTTTCAGCAGTATATTTTCATTTTTCGTCCAGTAATAGGTCTGGTTTACCTACAATAAGAGACATAGTGAAATGTAACTCTTGAGAAATGCGAGGATTTTGTAAATGACTTTCCATATTATCTCGAACAAGTTCAGCAGCCAAATACTTTACGAAAACAGATGTTTTTTATTTCCTAATAACATTCATATGAAATTCGGATTTCATAATGAATTTTCTTACTGATTTTATGAAATTTTACTTTCAGGATGAACTTATAATTATTGAAAAATTTAGTAAACTGCTAATAAGAGCAGAGAAAACAAACAATTATGGAGCCCTTGAAAAATTTGTCAACACTCCCAGCTTTACAGGTAAGAATGCACTTTCCTATTACGTTGAATGTTGTATTCAGGTAAACACAAGTTTGTTCATGTTTTTTCTTCAAATAGGCCAGTCAAAAGCGACACACAAAATCTCTTAATTGGAAAAACATGATGTATCTTTGATTTTTCAGTATGTTGTTTGGACCTACTAGGGCTATGTATAGCCAAGTTTGCACCTCTCAAAAAGTTGTGGAAAAAATTTTACACACCAAAAATCACGAAAATTTCGGACTTGTTTCAGATTTTGCTCTATATTTCCTGATCCATCCATTTTCGACAAAAACTATTATATACTGTTTTCAAGAGCATTAAATTTGTGAAAAATTAAGCCCAACTAGAGCTCTACACTACGCAAAAAAATTAACGCACATTCTGAAAATCTCAATTTTAATGAAAGTTAACTCTACATTGACTTGTTTTGAACGAAACAAGACACATTAAATGGAGGAAAAATTCAGGATTTCACCGAATCTTATGTGAAAGAAGAGAAATGAACAATTTTCAAAATACTGAAATGCTGATAAGTGATTTAATACTTGGTATTTCAACCCCTTGCGTTAATTACAGCTCGGCAAGGACTGTTCATACTCAAAATGAGTGATATTAAAATGTTCTGATCTAATCCTTCCCAGATTTCTCCGAGTTGGATTACTCATTAAGAGTAGCTGGATGATTTTCTCAACATTTCAGCCTTCTATTGAAGTTGTCCCAAACCTGCTCAATCGGATTGAGATCTTGACTTCTTGCTGGCCATTCCATTCAAGAGACTTTAACCTCTTCAAGGTACTCCTGAACGATGCACGCACGATGGGGTCTGGCATTATCATCCATAAAAATGAAATTTTCACCAATGTATGGGGCAAATGGCACTACATGCTCTTCAAGAATGTTCCTTATATACTTATCAGCATTCATAGCTCCATTATTAACGACCACTAGGTCTGTGCGAGCAGTCAAAGATATTCCACCCCATACCATAATCGATCCTCCCCCGAAACCAGTAGTATTCAGGAAATTGCACTGAGCATATCTTTCATCTGGACGTCTGTATACAAGGGAACGTCAATCACAATGGTAGAGGCAGAATCTAGACTCATCTGTGAAGAGAACTCTTTCCCAATCGGCCTCTTCCCAATGGATATGCTCTCTCGTAAAATCCAAACGCGCCCTTTGATGGGCTGGGGTAAGAGCTGGGCCTCTTTCCGCGACACGAGGCTTTAAATCATTTTCTCTGAGGCTATTTCTTATTGTCTGAGTGCTAATTTGCACCCCATGAGTTTGCTCAAGCTGATTTTGAAGGAGGCGAGCGGTTGCAAACCGTTATCTCAACAAAGAAACTCTCAAGTAACGTTCTTGAATGGCAGTTGTTACCCGTGGTCTACCCTGTCCTGGTCTTCGGACATTCATACCTGTCTCTCTGAATCGCTGCAACATTTGGGACACACTTGAATGGAAACTCGAAACCTTTCTGCAATTCTTGTGTATGTCCACCCTTCCTCTCGCAAAACTACCGCTTGGGCACATTCCTCTTGGGTCAAATTGCGTGTTTCGCGTTGCATAGCGATCGAGTGTAGAAAATCAAACGAAAGAAAAACTATTGATCACTAGAATTGATCGAGAACAACTGATTTTAGAATGGAGCCAATACATTCAAAATCTGATAATATCATCTTTTTTTATTCCTGCTGGGAAAAAACATCTGTATTGAAGAAAATCGTTCAAAGTGGATAACATATGCATGCATAATTCTGATAAAAATAATTATCATTGAGAACACCTTCAATTGTAGAATAAATTTGAGATTTCCATAATGTGCGTTAATTTTTTTGCGCAGTGTATGTTCAAAGTGCCGTAATTCGGCAATGAATTGACCTACAGAGCTCTGGTTGGCCTTAATTTGTCACAAATTTAATGCTCTTGAAAACCGTTTATTATAGTTTTTGTTTAAAAATGGATGGATTAGGAGATATAGAGGATAATCTGAAACAAGTCCAAAAATTCTCGGTTTTTGGTGTGTAAAAATTTTTCCACAACTTTCTGAGAGTTGCAAACTTGTGTATACATTGCTCTAATAAATCCTAACAACATACCAAAAAATCAGAGATACATAATGTCGATTTTGACTGGCCTATAAAAATAATAACAGTTTTGATGGGGGTTGCAGAAAATCCTTGAGACTCTTAAGAATTATCTGTTCAGGGACAAACGTAATTGTTTTGAGCACCTGTATTTTTCAGATCATTTCGGATCCCTCAAAGAAAATTGTTGTCCCAACATCGGAAAGACTAACGAAAAGGATAACACAAATTCAACGATAGATATAAGTAAAGTCAAAAGAGAAAAATTGTCCTCATCTAGCGACATCTCCGTTCAATCTGTGCGAGAAGACAATGAGAACATGCCAGCTCCCAAAATGCCCCCTCCAAAAGCAAGACGAGTCAAGAAAGAAAAAGGCTCAGTCGCCAAAAAAGTTAAACAAGAACCCGTTTCAAGCAACGAAAGTTTAGAATCAACTAAAAGGGTAACGAGATCGAAGATCGAGAGGACATCAGATGTTATATTACAGAATCCTGAGGTCCCCGTTGTGGATTTATGCGATTCCGAGGATAATGCAGAAGAAGCTCCGATCAGGAGTACCAGGACTAGGACAAAGAAAAAGGAGGAAGCGGCTCCTGTCAGAAGCACAAGGACAAGAACTAAGAAAGCCGCAGAAGCGAAGGAAGACCCAGAAGTCGAGGAACCTCCTGCAAGAACAACTAGGACGAAAACAAAAGGAAAAAGAGAAAGATCGCAATCTGAAGCCGAACAAGAAAAAACTGGTCCCAAGAGATCTAAGTCGGATTCAGGGGCTGAAGACAACGCAGTGCGAGATACAGACCCCCCTAGTGATTCAAACGAACAAACAAACCAAAACGTATCCACACATACAGAATACGAAGATGCTGTCTCTCACTTGGATAACAGGACAGACGCAACATTTGTCGTTCCTGCCGAGGAAGACTCCAACGGCAAAAAGAACAAGGCAATAATGAACCAAACTGTCGTTATCGAAAAGTCGAAACCTCAAGGATTAAACTCGAACGATCCCGATGATCTGATCACTGACGACGAAAGTATAGGGGAGCAAGCGGTGGCAAGTCCGAAGAAGAATGTCAAACAGCAGAATCATAACCACGTTTTTAGCCCTTACGAAAATAGCCCGGTCAAGAAGAAGGTGGAGGCTTTCGAGAAGTTCCAGAAGAACGAGAAGATGAATACGCCGAAGATGAATACGAGCAAGATTTTGAAGGAAATTGTGAGTATAATCGTATTAATATCGTTAAAACTTTAATCGATAACTTTTAATTATTTACGATGATCTTAAAACAGTTCCTGAGAACTGGGGACGAGGCCTACAAATATAATATGTTGGTCAGATAACTTCAAACTCAAAAAAAAGAAAACAGACATCACAGTGCATATTTTTAATAAATAAATGGCCCAGCACTTTCGGAATTTCGAAATTTTTTCTGTTGTGCCGTTGAATTTTTTTCTAAATTCTATGTTGTTCTGGAGATATTTCAGAAACCTAAAAATTGTGCTACACATGTACTTAGTTGTGCCATTCGAATTTTTCCGAAAGTCTGTCTAGTTTCCCGAAAAATCGAAATTGAAAAAAAAATAGCCCAGCACTTTCGTTTTTTTCCTCACAAATGAAAGGAAAAGTTTGTGCTACATTTGTGCTGTCTTGTGACGCTAATATTCTCTCTAAATTCTTCAAATTTTCTGGCAGATTACGAAAATGCAAAAAAAGTCGGCACTGCACTTTTCTTTTTTTTTTCTGACAAAAACTGTTAAATATGATTGTGACGTAAGTGTGCCAACTTGTGCCGGTCAAATTTTCAGAAAAAATCAACAGGTTTTCCTCAATAAGGAAAAAGTGAGAAAAATTAGTAGATTGTGGGAAAATTTGCACACCTGGCAACAGTGTGTGCGAAGTTTGCCCAGCGCTTCTTGTTGTGCTAGGTTTGTGCTGCTTTGTGCCTTTGGAATTTTTCTTTTATTCCATACGGTTCTCAAAATATTTCACAAAATGCTTTGTAGGAAACACGTGTTCGTTTACCACATTTGGTAAAATATCTTGCGAACCGTATGGAATAAAAAACAAATTTCAACGGCAAAAAGCAGCACAAAGATAGCACAATTCAGCAGAACAAAAATTCTCTCGAAAATCTAGAAGTGCTGGCCAACCTCACACACACTGTTGCCAGGTATGCGAATTTTCCTACAATTTACTACTTTTTCTTATTTTATCCATATGTTGGAAAACCTGTAGATTTTTTTCTGGAAAACTGACCAGTACAAGCTGAGGATACAATCACATGAATCAATTTTGATCATAAGTGCTGAACTGATTTTTTTTTCATTTTCTTAAGTTGCCATAAAATCTGAAGAATTTTCGAGAAAAAATTCACAGCACAAATGTAGCAAATATTTTGCATGCATTTGCGAGGAGAAAAACCGAAAGTGCTGGACTGTCTTTTTTTTTTTCAATTTCGATTTTTCGGGAAACAAGAAATCCAATTTTTTTAAAGTGCTGTGCTGGCGCATTTTTTCGGTTTTCGAAAAACATGACTTACTGAATTTTACGTTGATATCTGTCCTTAATTGCAGGAGGGAAACAAAGGAAATGTTAAAGAAAAAGCGAAAGGCTTCATTGGTGCTACTTCTACAAGTGTATATAAAGCCAATCCTCCAAGTGCCTCGAAAATAGGGAAGTATATAGGCAACAAAACATCAATGAACGCTAGTATGTCCAACTACAAACTGACACCACAATCTGGCCACGATTTCAAAGAAAGAGAACTCAAACGTCGAGAAAAGGAGAAGGAACAAAAGAGAAAGGAACAGACAAAGCAGGCCTTGACCGAAGAAAGGAAAAGAAAATACGAGGAAAAAGTTCAGCGAGTACAACAATTACAGAAAGAGGCTCTAGAAAAGGAGAAAGAGAAAGCATTGGAAATGCAACGAATCAAAGAAGAAAGGTACAAAATGGTCCTCCAGCAGAAGGAAGAGAAGCAGAGGTTGCTGAAAGAAGAAAACGAGAGGTAAATATAGTAGAGCAAAGCTAGAAGACACTTTTTGATTATACTCTCTTTTAACAGAAAAAGACTGCTGGCCAAACAAAGAGCAGAGGAGAAACGAAAGGAGGAAGAAGCACTGAAGATGATCTCGCAGGAGAAGAAAGAGCCGAAGAAAAGGATGGAGGGGGACGTGCAAAAGAATGCTGCTGAGAAAATTCCAATATATCTGCAACAACCTACACCGCCTTTACCATGCTTTGATTGTTACGATTCGGATGATGAACGTTTTACAAACGAGAGGCAAATACCTTCATGGGCTTCAAGTAAGTACATTCTGATAAACCTGTTAAAGATCCTGCTAGTGATTTAACAACTCTATTCAGCATCAAAGATTATAGAGTTAGAAAGATAGGAAACGCCCTTATATCTGTGGTACTAAAATCCGATGATTTTTGGCTAGTTTATCACTTTTGACACCCAGGGGGCGCTGAAAACATTATTCAGTACAGAAAACTATTTTAATAGGCTCAAAATTCGAATTATACTTCTCATAAATTTCCATTAAATTAAGTATTCTTTGTCGAGCTTTCAAAGAAACATCCTGATCGACAAAACAAAAGCAGGGCTCCGCTTTTTGATCAGGATGATATTTTCCATCTACACATTGTTTTGAATCAAATGAAATACGCTTCTGGATTCTTTATATTTTTATTTGAAATGATTGTGTAAAATCAACTACAATGCAATAATTATAAAATTGATAACATTTCAAAAATTTGTTCACATATTAGAGAATCATTATAACAATTTCAAGAACTTATTCATACAGTGAACTCTCGATAAATCGAACAGTTGTTGACCCGATTCATACATATCTTACCCAGTGCATTTTCACCTCAATGAGTCTAGAGGGTCTAGTAGGTGAGTCGAACTGCTGGAAGAGTTGTCAAGAGAACCTCCACCTCTATAAGTCGTTCTTCTAACCACCATTGCCTCTATGAGTGGAACTTTTTGATCTAATGAATGAGACCGAAGATGATTCGGTTCGCAAACAAATCACCACAAGTGATGAATATCATACGATTTTTCGACCTCTAGGGATGTTGCCGTAATAAATAGGTTTTTTCAAAATCCATTTCTTAAAAATTTATGTGCACTAGACTACTCTGAGGATCGCCAGTTACGAGGCATCTTCAAGCCGTCTTGTGGACACATTATGTGTATGATTTTCAGTTCGTTAGAAAAGTGCTTCGAATTTGGTATAAAACGCAAAACGCTATTTTTTGATAGAACAGTTATTTTTTCTAAAGTTTATTTAGAACGCTAAAGATTGTCTTATTTGGACGAGAACGAAATAACAAAGTGACAGAAGAAAGAAGATTCTGCCTGCTGGAAAATTCCCACCTAACGAGAGCTCTCAGGTTGTGTGAAGGAAGACGCCGTTGGTGAGTTTTCTAGTGCACCATTTTCTTGTTTCATTTTCTCTCTTTTTTTCCTAATAGGATTTTAAAAGAGTTTTTATAGATACAGTCCTACTTTTCTCTCCTATTTTGAGTTACCGCAACATTTTTTGGTCCTTCGAGCCGGATTTTGAATCGATTTTCCCATCAGGAATTTCAAATTTTTCCTTTAAAAAGTTTTGCAAATTTGTGCAGAAGAATATCTGAGAAAACGGATTGAAATTCATTATTTCCTTACATCAATTATTTCGCAGATCAGAAAAAAACATATTTCTTATCGCGGAGAGTTTTTTGTTCGCTCCGATTTAATTATTTGGAACATACGTTCGTTCGTCTTTTCAATACACGGTATTGGAAACAAGTACTGTAACGGAAGATCTTCAGCAGTTTATTTCTATATTTCAAGTCTTGTAGAATATCAATTTAAAAATCATGTCGAAAATTAAACGAGCTAGAGCATATCGTGCTACGGCCATCGGTGAGATTAAGTCACTTTTTGATTTCGCAAAAAAAGCTGAATTAGATAGTAGTTATTTCAATGTATTCAAAGCTAGGTTTTCTGACATTGAAAGAATACGGAATGAATTTCTTGGTGAACATAAGACAATTGTGGATACGTTGCTTCAGGAGGAAGACGTTGAGTTAAGCGGTGAGGAATCAATCCGGGATGAATTTTTGACTTTTTATTATGAAATCAAGTCTATTTACGATGTTTTAACGACCAACATTTCGAAATGTGTTGGAGATTCTGATGTTAAACATAAAACGAATGCGAATATCAATTTACCGAAGTTAGAATTAAAACGATTCGCAGGTGATGTAACCCAGTTTTCAACATTCATCGGATTGTTCAATTCGCTTGTGCATAATAATGATGCATTGGGCCCCGATGAAAAATTTAATTATTTGGTTTCCGCCCTTGAAGGACAACCCCTTAAATTAATTCAACACTACGAATTGAATGGTAATAATTATCAATCTGCATATGATGCCTTATTTCAACGTTACAATAATAAGCGTTGGTTGGCAAAATGTCATTGGCGTCGTATAGAGGGTACCGGAAAAATTAAATCTGGGGTTCCGAATTCTTTAAGGAATTTATTAGATACTTTTCAAGAAAATATATGTGCTTTGAAAAACTTGGGTTTTCCAACAACAGAATGGGACTTTGTATTGCTCATGATGCTATATGATCGGTTGGACGATGTAATAGTTTCGCGATTCGAACATTCTTACGGGTCTTCAGAGGTTCCGAATTATAGCGATCTCACTTCATTCTTAGAACGTGAATGTATAGCTTCTGAGATGATATGTGACATGAAACCATCAGTTAGCACCGCCAATTCTACTATTGCCGATAAAAGATCGTCAAAACCAAATAGATTGAAAACTTTTTTTGTTGAAAACGCAGTTGGTTCTTCCAAGAGTTCTCCTTCTGAATGCGTTTTATGTAAATCCAATCATTATATTTTCAAGTGTCCTTCATTTCTCAGTATGAAACCGTTTGAGCGCTATAATCTCGCCAAGAAGCTTCATTTGTGCTTCAATTGTTTATCTAACTTGCATGATATTCGTTCTTGCAAGTCCAAATCGACCTGTCACCATTGTTCTTTAAAGCATCATACGTTATTGCATTTTAAGCAGAAAGAGGATATAAAATCTGAAAATGATGTATCACTTGCTACTACTAGCGCTGTCTCTAATTCTGAAGCGAAATCAGTTGTTAATTTTGCGGGTACTGGTGTTCTTAATTCTGATCGAACATCATATGTTGTTTTGGCCACGGCTTTAGTGGAAGTTTTAGACTCGAACGGGACTTTTCACAAACTAAGGTGTTTAATTGATTCTGGCAGCATGACGTCGTTCATAACGAAGCATGCCACATCTCGATTGGGTTTGAGAGCTGAAAATATGTTTCTTGAAGTAACAGGCTTGAACTCTTCTAAATCTTGCACAAGTAGAGGTTTAGTTGCTATTACAGTTCGACCCGTTGGTCAAGATTCCCCAAATAACAGAAAAATTACCCACTACGCCTATACCCGCTGTCATACATGATGAGTTTAAGAATTTAAAGTTAGCCGATCCTTCTTTTCATATTCCTGGGCATATCGATATTTTGTTTGGAGCAGATATGTTCACTAAAATTCTACTTAATGGTCATATTTCCGGTAATAAGGGTGTAAGCGCTTTCAATACTATATTTGGTTTCATTCTCATCGGAGGTGGAACAGACATTTCTAGGAATGTAACATCTTCTTTTTTCTGTGACATCGATTGTCAAAATTATGATAACTCACTTCCTCAAATTTTAAAAGGTTTTTGGGAGGTTGAATCTGTTCCATCCGTGAATGTTAATTCTCCCGCTGATGATTTATGCGAGAAAATATTTGTCAATACACATAAACGCGATTTTTATGGCAAATATATAGTTTCATTACCCTTCGCAACTGACATACCCAGCTTTAGCGGTATGGAAGAACTCGCCTCTAAAAGATTTTTTGCTTTAGAACGCCGAATCATGAAAAGTCCAAGACTTTATGATGAGTACTCTGCTTTTATGCGCGAATATTTAGATTCTGGTCATATGGAAGTTGTACCTGAAAATTGTATGAGCGAAAATCCTTATTATCTGATTCATCATTGTGTCATTAATCCATCGAGTGTTCACACCAAATTGCGTGTAGTATTCAACGCGAGCGCAAAAGCTCCCTCAGGATTTTCTTTAAATGATAGTCTCTTAACGGGTCCAAAATTGCAAGCTGATATAGTGTCAATTCTTTTGGGGTTCCGTCTGCATCCTTACGTATTGTGTTCCGATATAAAACAAATGTATAGAATGATTTGGGTCAATTATGACCAGCTAGATTATCAAAGGATTTTTTGGAGATTTTCTCCAGACGAGCCTTTGATAACATATCGCTTGAAAACTGTCACATACGGAGTGTCATCTGCTCCTTTCTTGGCGTTGCGATGTCTGAAACAGTTAGCGCAGGATGAAGGAAGTGAATTTCCTTTAGCAGCGAAGGTATTAGAAGAAGATACGTACATTGACGATGTTGTCACTGGTGCCTCTTCACTTGAAGAAGCCAAGCTTCTACAAAATCAGTTGATAACTTTGTTTAGTAAAGCAGGTTTTCATTTGAGGAAGTGGTCGAGTAACGATCCTGCGTTGTTGGAAAATCTTCCAGCTTCTATGCGTAGTATAGATCCCCTTGATTTTGATTCTGAGACTAATTTTACTTCTGTCAAAATTTTAGGATTATTTTGGAATCCGCGTGAAGATAAATTCTCATTTTCTGTTGTCCCGCAGTCTGACGAAACTTGTACTAAGCGTCAACTCCTTTCTCAATTAGCTCGAATTTATGATCCGTTGGGATTCCTATCGCCAGTCACTTTTCTGGTAAAGTATCTCATTCAAAGATTTTGGATGATCGGACTTACATGGGATGATAAACCTCCAGATGAAATTTTGCGTGTCTGGAAACGCTTTAGGTCCCAGATAGAATGTCTTTCTGAATTTAAAATTGAAAGGCACCTTTTCCCTTCAGATTTCGCTAGTTTGGAACTTCACGGATTTTGTGATAGTTCGGAAAAGGGTTATTGCGCCGTCTTGTATCTCAAGACAATAACTATCGATGGAAATATAACCACAAGCTTTGTCACGTCTAAAAGTAAAATTGCCCCGCTGAAGAAAATTTGTATACCGCGTTTGGAACTGTGTGGAGCAGTTTTGTTAGCCAAGTTGATAAATTTTGTACTTCCGCTTTTTTCTAAAAGAGTCAAATTTTCCAATGTTTTTGCTTGGAGTGATTCGAAAGTAGTTTTAGCCTGGCTTCGTTCACCTTCATATCGTTGGAAAAATTTTGTAGCTAATAGGGTTGCATATATTCAAGAAAAAATTCCATCTGTGCAATGGAATTACGTTAGTTCGGAAAACAACCCCGCTGATCTCGGAAGCCGCGGGCTTTTTCCGTCGGAAATCATTAATAATGAATTTTGGTTATGTGGTCCGAAATTGTTGAAAAATTCTGAAGTTCTTTCACCGTCTGAAGGCTCTTCGGAAGTTTTCATTTCAGATGATGTTAATCGCGAAGAGAGAAATGTTTGTTTGGTAGTTGCTCCTCAAGTCGAACATTTTTGTGAGTATCTCTTGAAAACACATTCAAATTTTTCGACGGTGTTACGTATTGGTGCATATGTTATGCGATTCGTTCACAATTTATGTCATCCGCTAGAAAAACGACTTGAATCTTTGACTACGCAAGAGCTTCACTCTGCTTTGATAATTTTAGCAAAGTATACGCAACGTGTATCTTTCAGCGATGAAATTTCTGGGAAAAAGTTTCCAAAACCGTTGAGAAGACTGAATGTTTTCAGGGATATCGACGACCTTTTACGAGTGGGTGGTCGCTTGAAATATGCGGATATTAATTATCGTGCCAAACACCCTATACTTTTGCCACGAAGTAGTTTATTGACGAGACATCTTATTGAGTATTATCATAGAAAGTATTTTCACGTTGGTCCACGTCAACTGCACTTCTTACTTCTTCAGCAGTTTTGGATATTGTCACCAAGACGTGCAATAAATTCGGTCTTGTCGAAGTGCGTTAAATGTTTTAAAATGAAACCGGCTGCTTATCAACCTCTTATGGGAAATCTGCCTAAATCAAGATTTTCTACTATAAAAGCTTTTTTGCATTGCGGATGTGATTACGCTGGCCCATTTACGATTGCACCAATGAGAAAATATCGAGGACAAAAAACATCGAAAGCTTATATTTGCCTTTTTGTATGTCACTCAACGAAAGCAATTCATTTGGAATTGGCTAATGATCTCTCCTCTGAATCATTTTTAGCTGCATTGCAGAGATTTATCGCACGAAGGGGACGTTGTACAGATTTATACTGTGACAATGGCACTAATTTCGTTGGAGCCAATCGCGAACTTATAAAATTAATGAAAATCGCTGCAGAAAAGGAAGTCATAAGGTTCCATTTCAACCCACCATCTGGTAGTCATTTCGGAGGTTTATTCGAGGCTGCAGTTAAATCGGTAAAATCACATTTGTTCAGAGTTATCGGAAAGCAAATTCTCACTTATGAGGAATTTTATACGTTGCTCACCCTAATTGAATCCGTCTTGAATTCAAGGCCTTTGTGCGCTACAAGTTCAGATCCCGAAGATTTGAATTGTCTTACTCCGGGTCACTTCTTGACTCTGGAACCGCTGACTGCGATACCTATACCAGATTTAACCGATCAACCCTTGAATCGGTTATCACGTTGGCAGCTCTTACAAAACCTTCATCAACATTTCTGGTCTAGATGGAGGAACGAATACCTACATACGTTGCAACAGCGTGTTAAATGGTGCGATGTCTCTACTCCTGCTGTTCTTGGTCAGCTAGTTTTGATTAAGGCGGATAATGTGCCTCCTAATCAATGGCGCCTAGGTCGCATAACTACCCTCTTCCAGGGTAAGGACGGTATTTCGCGAGTTGCTCAAATCAAAACCCGAGACGGGGTCCTAACTCGCCCCCTAGTTAAACTGTGTCCTTTGCCTGTTTGCGATGAACAGTAATTTCATGAATAATTATTTCATGATATCTCTCTTTTTTTTTTTTCTCTCCTCACATGATATATATATATATATATATATATATATATATAAATAACGTATAGATTATTAGTTATTACGAGTATTCTTCTGCCTCATAGTTTGCACAACTTTAATATATTTTTTTTTTTTTTTTTTTCGGATTTTTCGCAACTTTTCTTTTTTTTTGAAAAATGCTATGGCATTTTTGGGGGGCAGGAAATGTTGCCGTAATAAATAGGTTTTTTCAAAATCCATTTCTTAAAAATTTATGTGCACTAGACTACTCTGAGGATCGCCAGTTACGAGGCATCTTCAAGCCGTCTTGTGGACACATTATGTGTATGATTTTCAGTTCGTTAGAAAAGTGCTTCGAATTTGGTATAAAACGCAAAACGCTATTTTTTGATAGAACAGTTATTTTTTCTAAAGTTTATTTAGAACGCTAAAGATTGTCTTATTTGGACGAGAACGAAATAACAAAGTGACAGAAGAAAGAAGATTCTGCCTGCTGGAAAATTCCCACCTAACGAGAGCTCTCAGGTTGTGTGAAGGAAGACGCCGTTGGTGAGTTTTCTAGTGCACCATTTTCTTGTTTCATTTTCTCTCTTTTTTTCCTAATAGGATTTTAAAAGAGTTTTTATAGATACAGTCCTACTTTTCTCTCCTATTTTGAGTTACCGCAACAAGGGACATGTTTCTAGTGCTCAGACGCTCGTTTCTCATTAATGATGATTTCGTGTTTACCTGAGTTTTTCTCTCAATGAAGTAAAGTCTCACTTCAATAACTCGAATGTTTGGTGAGCCGAACAATAGATAAGTCGAACAGTTCTTTTGGTCCCTAGGAGTTCGACTTAACAAGAGTCCACTGTATATTAATTGCAGAATGTCTGAACAACAATAAAAGAAGAATATCAGAGGTGTACAACAAGACCTGTATGTCAGCCCAGCAAAAGTTCTTTATACATTATCCAGAACAATATATTTTTGCCCCGAAAACTCTATCCATTTGACAGTACTGAAAATAAAAAGCAATGAACAACACAGTTACATGATACGAGTTTCAAAACTTACATTTCCATTCTCTTTGGTAATGAGAAGAATACACATTCAGGATTATTCTTTCTATTATTTCTCCAATTAATCACCGTGCATTTTAAATGTCGGCCAGTTTTTAACACAAAATTTATAACAGAAAAACACACAAGCAAAGATTATAGAGTGAGCTAGGTGCTACTCTTGTAGATTTCGAGTTATTTCAGTTGAAAATACGAGAAAATACAATCATTCAGCAAAAATATTTATTCAAGTATTTCCTTCAAAATTGACAACAGCCTACTAATAATCTCTATATAATCTTTGCCAAATGGACCCTAATTAAATATTTTAACCATAACCCGTTTACTTTTGAAACTACAGATGTCGCTCACATCACTGTAGTCCCTTCGTTTCCCATCTTTATACTCTATAATCTTTGTTCAGCATAAGGTGTAGATTTTAAGGTCTTCTTTTGGACATTCTGAAAATTTAAATGTTTGTGTCTATTTGTCTGGGTGTGGTTTAAGGATGTTATGGGCCCAGGATATGTGAAAATCGAAATTAGTGTAATTCTCAAGAATTTTTTCATGGGTTTTTGATACCTTCTTGTGAACAGCACAATTTCGTGGCAGCAATTTCAGTTGAGGTATTTTGTTGTTTCCCAGCCTCACTTTTAACCTGATCTGAGTTCTTGTGACTTTGTTGGTGGAATTGAAAATGTTATTTTTTCATTTATTCTTGACCTCTGTATAAGTACTGGTGACAAAGCCTAATCAGCAAAATACGAAGGAACATAAAATACTCAAAACAACAGCAACGTTAAATTAGAAAAAATCAACTTTCAAGTTACAATTCAAGTTTGATATTTAAGTTTTTTCTACTTCTCTCTTGGTAAATTGGGCAGTCCTGGGATTTCCTTGGTGAATTCTGGTGTTACATCTATCCCAGGATTTTCGAATTTTTTTTTGTTTTGCTGAATTGTGCTACATTTGTGCTGTCTTGAGCCGTAAATATTTCCACGAAAATTAGTCATATTCCGCCAAATTACGAAAATGAAAAAAAAGTTAGCGTAACACTTTTTCCTACATAAATTGTTTTATACCATGGTGAAGTAATTGTGCCGGTCAGATTTCCAGAAAAAATCAGCAGGTTTTCCCGCATATGGACAAAATAAGAAAAATTAGTAAATTGTAGGAAAATCAGCATACTTAACAACACTGTGTGAAGTTGGCCCAGCACTTTTGGACTTTCGGGAAAATTTTTGTTGTGCTGAATTGTGCTAGGTTTGTGCTGTTTTGTATCATTGGAATTCTTCTTTTGTTACATACAGTTCTCGAAAAATTTTACAAAATGAAAGTTTTCTTAATTTGTTGTGGTTCTGGAGATATTTCAAAAACCGAAAAAATGTGCCAGCCCAGCAGTTTTCGGAAAAGCGGATTCCAATGACTGAAAAGAACTGTGCTACACATGTACTGAGTTGTGTCTTTCGAATTTTTCCGAAAGTCTGTTTCCCAAAAAATCGAAATAGAAATAAAAGCCACTTTAGATATTTTTTTCATCACAAATTAATCGAAAAATTTGGTCTACATTCGTGCTGGCCTGTGACGCAAATATTTTCTCTAAATTTTCAAATTTTCTGGCAGATTACGAAAATAAAAAAAATCGGCACAGCACTTTTCTTTTTTTTTCTGACAAAAACTGTTAATATGATTGTGCCGTAAGTGTGCCAACTTGTGCCGGTCGGATTTTCTGAAAAAATCAACAGGTTTTCTAGAATATGGAGAGAATGAGAAAAATTTGTAGATTGAGGGAAAATCTGCATACCTGGCAACGGTGTGTGTGAAATTGGCCCAGCACTTCTATATTTTCGAGAGAAGTCTTGTTGTGCTGAATTGTGCTAGGTTGGTGCTGTTTTTTGCCGTTGAAATTTGTTTTTTATTCCGTACGGTTCTCAAGATATTTTACAAAATGTTTTGAACGAACATATCATGATCCTTACAAAACATTATGTGAAATATCCTGTGGAATAGAAGAAAAATTCGAAAGGCACAAAGCAGCACAAACCTAGGACAACAAAAAATTTCTCGAAAATCCAATAGTGCTGTGCAAACTTCACACACACTGCTGTTATTTTCTCCATATGTGGGAAAAACTGTGGATTTTTTCTGGAAATCTGATAATGTTATAAATTAACTTTTGCCAAAAAAGAAAAGTGCTGTGCTGACTTTTTTGTTAATTTTCGTAATTTTCCGGAAAATCTGAAGAAT
This sequence comes from Hippodamia convergens, assembly GCA_038502775.1. Lineage (NCBI taxonomy): Eukaryota > Metazoa > Arthropoda > Insecta > Coleoptera > Coccinellidae > Hippodamia > Hippodamia convergens. The sequence continues at coordinate 88,267,270 of CM076607.1, read as the reverse complement.
TTTCGTGGAAATATATTGTGCCGCGTAAATATTTACACGAAAATTCGTCAGATTTTCCGGCGAATTACGAAAATGAAAAAAAAAGTCAGCATAACTTTTTTTTTTCGACCAAATTTTTTTATATCATTGTGCCGCAATTGTGCGAACTTGTACCGGTAAGTTTTCCAGAAAAAATCAATAGGTTTTTCCACATATGGAGAAAATAAGAAAATTAGTAAATTGTAGGAAAATCAGCTGACTTGGCAACTCTGTGTGTGGAGTTGGCCCGGCACTCTTGGATTTTCGAGAAAATTTCTGTTGTGCCAAATAATTGTGCTAGGTTTGTGCTGCTTTTGCCGTTGAAATTTTCTAACAGATTACAGAAATGCAAAAAAAGTCGGCACAGCATTTTTTTTTCTGACAAAAACTGTTAAATATGATTGTTCCGTAAGTGTGCCAACTTGTGCCGGTCAGATTTTCTGAAAAAATCTGAGCCAACTTCACATACACTTTTGCCAAGTTTGCTAATTTTCTTACAATTTACTTAATTTTCCGTCCCAGATTTTCGGGAAAATTGTGGTTGTACTGTATTGTGCTGTTAGATTTTTGTTTTCGTTCCATACGGTTCTCAAGATATTTCACAAACTGTATTGAACGAACACGTGTTTCATACAACACATTTTGTACAATTTTTCAAGAACTGTATGTAATAAAAGAAAAATTCCAACGGTACAAAGCAGCACAAACTTGGCACATTTGAGCACGACAAAAATTTTCTCGAAAATTCAAAAGTGCTGGGCCAACCTCACACACACTGTTGCCAGGTATGCTGATTTTCCTACAATATACTGAATTTTCTTATTTTCCGCATTAGAGGGAAAACCTGTCAGTAAATGTGTAGCACAATTTTTTTCAGACATTGGGACCCAATTTTTCGAATTCAGGGGTGTAAGATACTACCTCTAATCGGGGTGGCAACCCCTTTAAGATTTTCAAATCGTCATTGGGTTCGAGTGACATATCATTTCGAAGGTCTCACAACTCTATTCACGTGCTAAAAATATTTTATTCTATTCTTATGTTAATGAATTTTTTTTTGAAAATGTTAGTGTTTCATTCTATCTATGGATACCACATAGACAAAGAGTGTTCAAACATTCTTTTTCTGGGTGTCACACTGTAATAATCTCAATAATCATGAATATAGAGGCTTTCATATCGTTACCCAATTTTTTTTTTTTTTAGAATCGAATATCAAGAAACAGGATTATATTCAAAACGCAGTAGGACACAAAATAAAGAACACCCTCTTCTGTTGCCACTCTCAGACCATCGATTTGCGGGAAGTCTTCCAAAGGATAGACCCCAAGAAACTGAAAAGGACCTCCAGCGCCAACTGGGACAAACCACCGAGGTTCACCCTGCTTCCGTCAACCACAGAAGAGGATTGACTTGCCTTTATTTCTCTCAGTCTTCAAACATCTTTCGAGTATTTATCGGTCCGCAACTCACCCGTTGGTTATTCATAAGTTATAGAATTTTTTATAGATTCAACTAACTTGGTGTCTTGTTTAAGTGTTTTATATATGTTTTAATTAATAGATTTTTCTTATTTTAAAAAAATTATTTGTTAAAGATCACGTTGACCCTACAATTGGAAATATAATATATGAAATGGTACTAGTTGGGCCATTTTTCTCATAAAAAAATTAAGTGTTCCATTTGAAATATGAAGATTTTGCTACTTTCTAATATAAGTGCAAAATTGATATTATAATGGATGGCTAGAGCAGAAGGTACGTGAGAATTGAAATTTTCTACTGAAGAAATTGAAGTATTCTTAATGTTGTCAAAAGTTCATAACTTCCTTTTATATTTATCAGAAAACAATTTCGAAATATTCTGAAGTTATGCTTGCATTGAAAAAAAATATGTAGTCAGTTTAATCCATGAAAATGTCTTTTTAAAAAGGTAGATTTGCTCTCAACATATCAGCTTTTTTAGACGTTTGAGAATCAAATCTGTTTATTTCATTGACTATATGCAGTTGTTTTAGGAGAAAAAAATCTAATAATGTTTTAATCTGGATGAAAAACATTTATTTTATATATCAGTTCATTTATGGATTTCCATCTTAATCTTTCAATTAACGAAATATGACAAAAATCGAAAAAAACATTTATAAGATGTTCATTATTTATTTACATGATATTAAATGAAATTCAACAAAAAGTGAGTGTCCTGATTTTTCATTACCCATTGTCGATCAATGACTGGTTTCTGGAGGGGGTGCCATGCAGTTTCCTGTTGGATATCTCTTCTTGAAGCTCTCTATCAATTCAGGGTCCACTAGCCTAATGCCGTCCACCTGGTTTCCGAGTGTGATCCAGTTGGGTTGAATGTTGTGGGGCCTTCCGAACAGTTCTATTTTTCTAGTACCAGGAGATAGACGCTCAATCATACCTGCAAAATCCAATGAAAAATAAATCGTCAAGGACTCTACTCAGTTTGCAGAAAAGCTGCAAAACATCCAGTTTTCATTGATATCCATTATTAAAACACAGGAGAAAGTATACAAATATAAAATCACACAATTTGACACATTCCACTCTGTTCCAGCGAAAATGGAGGTTATGACGCTTGTCAAAATATTTTGTGTTCCGAGTCAACACTATGTTGCCCTTTCTACATTCTTAGCAATTACGTACTTCTCAGAATGTGAATTTATTCGGAAAATGAATGAATTGGAAAAGATTAGATGGACGAAATAATTAACGTTCATATGAATTGATAGAAAGGATTCCTTTTCTAGAGATTTGCAATCTTTCGATTTCGAACAATATGTAAACAAAGAAACAAACTGGCAACGTCATTTTGTCATTAACGATATTTTCTTTGTGCGCAATTTATGAAAAAATATAAGGATAAAATTAATGGAAAATCTGCAACATCAACTTCCCGTCTTTCAATTCGGCTTCCAAAAATCTACAACACATCCACTGACCATATTTATATCAAACACGCAAAACGCCACATTGAAGAATTATAAAACATCAGCAATTAGCCTAGATATAAATAAAGCATTTGACAGTGTGTGGCACAAAGGTCTCTTATTCAAACTAAACTTGATGAAAACACCCAGATACCTATTAAATATTATAAGAGACTTCTTGGAAAACCGTCAACTTTGTGTAAGAATTAAGAACAGCAATTCATATATTTTTGTACCACAACAAGGCACACACAGGGCTCACCACTTTCACCGCTACTATTCAACCTCTACTGTGCGGACATATTTAATTCTGAAAGCCAATTTCAATATGTGTTACAGTATGCGGATGACACTCTTTTGATATCGCATCAGAAGAACATAACGAAATGTATAGAACAACTTCAAGAATTAATGAGGAAAAGATAGAAGTGTGGTTCCGTATTTGGATATTGAAGCCGAATCCAACAAAATCTCAGTTCATAATCTTCAATCATAGACTATCAAGCAGCTCTCCAACAATTTCCATATGTAATGAACAAAAAAAATCCACAACAGGCAATAAAATACCTTGGTGTCTATGTAGACAGTAAAATGAATTTCAATCAGCATACAAGCCAAATGAAGAAGAAAACAACATCCCGTGCAAAACACTTTTCAAGGCTTGTAATTGGAAACCAGGGCCTATCCGTAGCCAATGCTGCCAAAATCTACAAGACCATATGCAGACCAATTTTGGAGTATGCCCATCCAATATTAATCAATTGCAGGAACCCAGCAATCCAAAATATACAAACAGCAGAAAGAATAGCACTGAGGACCATATCAAGAATAAGACATCCACATAATAGACTGCACAATCCACCCAATGAACTATTATATGAAAAAACAATGATTCAACCGATTTCAGACAGGTTTCAAAAATTAAATTCAAGATTCTACAGTAGATTGGAAGGGATGGCAGAAATCATCAGGCTCTACCATGAGGATCCCAACAACAACCCAACAAGGAAGTATCCTACACATTCACTACTTCAGAAACTCAGGGAGGAATATAGAAGTACTTCATAACTTAAGCATACATAACATAAACTTTTTTTTGGATTGTAATGTTTAATTCACTTAGCTGAAGGACCGTAGGTCGATGGCTTTTGTTGTATTTTGTATGACAATAAATGACAGTTCTCTCTCTCTCTCTCTCTTTGTGCGCACTGACATTTCAACAGGTGCTGGTGCACCTGAAAACGATACCATGACCTCCTATGTGATTTTATAAAAAAAAATGGAGCATACACAAAAAATCAGAAAGGGAAAGAGCTCCAACTTACAATACAATGGTGCAACTGTCAGTTTTAGGTTAAATGAATCCCTTCCAGTTATGCCAACATATAAATTTTGCCTAAAGACTACTTTACGTAAAGTCCTTTTTGATTTCATTTTAAAACTTTGAGTGAGCTTCAGCTTGAAGAGCAATCCAACTAAAGTGTACTTTATTAGAAATTCGAACAAAGTGCTATCGAAATGGCATCGAAGAAACCAACTACTTTGCTATGTTATGTGATGATACTTTTGTCATCCTCTGAAAACTCCCACCGCAGATCTAGGCGAAACGTTAGGTGAAATAATTCCCAATAGAGACCATGGCCAAAAAGCCCGGAATACTCTCTTAATGACATGATTTATATATATTGTATTTCTTCTATTATAAAACAAGTTGCAGAATGAGCTCCTATTCAAACACAAATGCGAAATTCGAAAACTCGCTCCTTCGTCGCTCGTTTTCGAAAGCATGAGTGTTGGAATTGTCTTCTGCAACGAGTATTAGACGATATTTTCTCTATTTCAGTCAAGTTTTGTGAAATACTCTCGAAATTCAAATAAAAATTCAGATTAGTGAATTATTTTGTATTGTATCTTGGCAGTTGGTGTGACTCACGAAATTTGACAGATTATGGAATTTGAAGTGATTTGATTTGAAAATTGAGAGCATCTACAAATTATAACTGAAAACAATTCTGTAATGGGTTCGGTACAGCACTGCTTTCAATTCTGTGATGAACTCATTATTATAATGAAATAGAGAATATTATATTCTTGAACAAGTTGCAGAATGGGCTTATATTCCAAAACGAATGCGAAATTAGTTGCCTTCCACAACGAGTATTAGATGATATATCCTCTATTTCAGTCAAGTTTTGTGGAATACTGTCGAATAAAATAAAAAATTCAGATAATACAACCTAGTGACTTTTGTATTGTGTCTTGGCAGTTGGTGTGACTGCTACGAAAATTGACAGATTACGGAATTTGACGTGTGCTGAAAATTGATAGGATCAGAAGTCAGAGTTGCCAACTACAAAAAAAAAATTTAACTGAAAACAATGCTGTAATGAGTTCATTACAGCACTGTTTTTGGTACTGATGAACTCAGTATGCTACTGAAATAGAGAAATAGAATTATTGATAGAGCAAAAAAAAATTGTTGAATAGAAGTAGGAGACCAAACAACTATAACGCCATTCACTTTTATAAAATCACATAGGAGGTCATGGTATCGTTTTCAGGAGTTGGTGCAACTGATGAAAAGTCAGTGCGCACACAGAAAATATCCTTAATGACAAAATGACGTTGCCAGTTTGTTTCTTTGTTTACATATTGTTCGAAATCGAAATATTGCAAATAACTAGAAAAGGAATCCTTTCAATCAATCCATATAAACGTTAATTATATTCGTCTATCACATCTTTTCAAATTCATTCATTTTCCGAATAAATTCACATTCTGAGAAATACGTAATTGCTAATGATGTAGAAAAGGCAACATAGTGTTGACTTGGAACATAAAAATATATTGACAAGCGTCATAATCTCCATTTTCGTTCGATACAGAGTGGGATGAGTCAAATTTCTAAGGCCAGAGGTGTGATTTTTATACACTGCGCAAAAAAAATAACGCACATTATGGAAATCTCAAATTTATTCTAAAACTGAAGGTGTTCTCAATGATAATTATTTTTATCAGAATTATGCATGCATATGTTATCCACTTTCAACGTTTTTCTTCAATACAGATGTTTTTTACCAGCAGGAATAAAAAAAGATGATATTATCAGATTTTGAATGTATTCGTTCCATTCTAAAATCAGTTGTTCTCGATCAATTCTAGTGATCAATAGTTTTTCTTTCTTTTGATTTTCTACACTCGATCGCTATGCAACGCGAAACACGCAATTTGACCCAAGAGGAATATGCCCAAGCGGTGGTTTTGCGAGAAGAAGGGTGGACATACACAAGAATTGCAGAAAGGTTTGGAGTTTCCCATACAAGTGTGTCCAGAATGTTGCAGCGATTCAGGGAGACAGGTATGAATGACCGAAGACCAGGACAGGGTAGACCACAGGTAACAACTGCCATTCAAGAATGTTACTTGAGAGTTTCTTCGTTGGGTCAACGGTTTGTAACCGCTCGCCTCTTTCAAAATCAGCTTAGTGTGGAATATCTTTGACTGCTTGCACAGACCAAGTGGTCGTTGATAATGGAGCTATCAATGCTGATAAGTATATAAGGAACATTCTTGAAGAGCATGTAGTGCCATTTGCCCCATACATTGGTGAAAATTTCATTTTTATGGACGATTATGCCAGACCTCATCGTGCGCGCATCGTTCAGGAGTACCTTGAAGAGGTTGAAGTCTCTGGAATGGAATGGCCAGCAAGAAGTCGAGATCTCAATCCGATTGAGCAGGTTTGGGACAACCTCAATAGAAGGATGAGAAGTTCAGAAAATCATCCAGCTACTCTTAATGACTTAGGAATCCAACTAGGAGAAATCTGGGAAGGATTAGATCAGAACATTTTAAGATCACTCATTTTGAGTATGAACCGTCGTTGCCGAGCTGTAATTAACGCAAGGGGTGGAAATACCAAGTATTAAATGACTTATCAACATTTCAGTATTTTGAAAATTGTTCATTTCTCTTTGGTGAAATCCTGAATTTTTCTTCCATTTAATGTGTTTTGTTTCGTTCAAAACCTTCCCGAGAGAACATAAAAAATAAGTTAAAAAGTCAATGTAGAGTTAACTTTCATTAAAATTGAGATTTTCAGAATGTGCGTTAATTTTTTTGCGTAGTGTAAATAACAAGTAACTGAAAAGATATTTCTCACCATAAATTTCATCTGGCTTATGACTGGTCGCCCGAACCTCTGCGACTATCACATCTGAATCCAAGCCTCTGTTCAAATTCTTCGGGCTCCCTTTCATGCCGACCAAACAGTGTTCTTTACCGTGGTTCAACCAATGGCCCGTTCTCCCTGTTCTGATTATCCGTTGGAGCTGGTTAGTTTTCACCCAGATTATTTCGTCAACTCTTTCGTAGCCCCACAGTTTCAGGCACTCCCGACCGAGTTCCATGGCCCGGCCAGTGACCCAGAGGAAAATGAGACCGTCGTCTTGAAGTTGAGGTATCCCCAGTTGTCTCATTTCGTCGTCGGACATGGTACCGTAAGGGAGTTCCATATGGATGTCCCACGGTGGGTCTGCCATTATGACAGCGAATTTACCTTAAAGAAGAAGATATTTTAAATTTGTAAATTCATATAATTCATTTCTCTATTTCAGTATAGTGATGAGTTTATTACAGTACTAAAAGCAGTGCTGTAACGAACTCTTTACAGCAGTGTTTTCAGTTATATTTTTTTTGTGGTTGGCAACTCTGGCTTCTGATTCTGTCAATTTACAACACTTCCATTAAAATTCTGTAATCTGTCAATTAGAAAACAGTCACACCAACTGCCAAGATGCAATACAAAAGTCATTAGGATAAATTATATGAATTTTTCATTGAATTTCGAAAGATATCTTCTAATACTCATTGCAGAAGGCAATTCGAAAACTCGAATTTCGTATTCCTGTTGCAACTTGTTTTATATACTATTATAGTGAGGGAAATACTGATAAAGCAAATAGTCATGTATAGGGTGCCCAGATTTCGATGATTTAGTATCCTAAATCCTTCAGGAATTTAAAAGGAAAAAAGTAAAGAAGTTAAAAGTTATATACATGTTTCTCTTTTTTGAGATATATATATATAAAACAAAAAGTTTCGAGAAACACTCCTGATGTCTGTATAAAAATATAACTTTTACTTATGTTTTCTAAATCGATTTGACAGCTTACAATTGTCACCCTGTAGCATCTCTTTTTATTTAGGAGATTTAGTTCTAAATCATCGAAATCTGACCACCCTGTACAGTGCATGCCAAACTCAATGTATTTCTGCAACCGTTGGATATAAAATTTTTGGACTAATTTTCCATGACAAATTCAAAGGTGCTTCAAGTTTTTTGAAATATGTTAAACTTAAGATTTCTGCATCATATTCTGAAAATCAAGCTATCGGAAAAGAAGCATCGCCCTTTCTTCTAGGAGATTCTCAAAAATGAGAATTTTTAATGAAAAATCTCGAAGTTGTCTGAATTTCAACAGAGTTTAATTTTGAGATTTCTTTTTCGTATTTCCTCATTTAAAGAGAATTTTCTCGGGAAAATTCAAACTTACGGAATCAAATAGACTCAGAATTCAATAGAGAATCTATTCATGCAATAAAAAATGGGTCTTCCAATTTGAAAAACAAAAGTTGATGTCACTTCAGGAAAAACCTTCAGAAAATATACGAGAAGTCGTCTTCTTACTTGAAGCTCACCTTTAGAATTTCAATCCTGAATCTTGCGTCTTTCCTAAAAATATTCTTTAGAGCCATATTCGTGAATAACCCTGTATACGAAGGAGGTATAAATGCTCGAAAATATTTGGAGGTCATTAGAATGAATCTCGAAAATTTTTCAAGGCTAGAAGATCCAACTTAGAATCAGTATATGGGGCACCTGCTCATAATGCTCTTATTGGACTTGAAATTTTTGAGCACAGTTTTAGCCCAAAATTGCATATGGTTCGGTTCGTTGGCCACCTTGTTCTCCTGACTTGTCAGTATTAGACTTTTTCTGTGGGCATTTTTAAAAGATAAAGGATACCAGCTAAACTGTTGAACGGTAAAGGAATTACGACAATCTTTAAGTATCTTCTAAGGGGTTTTGCAGAAATTTAGAGGATATGGCAAAAATATAAATACGAGAAAATACCCACCAACGACGAAAAGTTAAAAATAATAAGAGAATGGACCAGTGGAGACCCTGTTTGCAGATTCATCCGAAATGAGAAAATGCCATTATCAAAGCAAAGCAGAGACAGACAGGTTTCGTCATTATTGAGACTCATCAGAGCCTCTCCGAGCATCCTTTAGGCCAGTTGTTGTTGAGGATTTCCGATCTCAATTAGTCCATTCCCTACTCATTTTTCATGGCTCTAAAAGGAATAGACTCACCTAGAACCGTCATATCCAAATATCTGAGATCGCATTGGACCCACTGCGGGGGGTAGAGAGTCGTCGAACTTTCAGCCCTTATCGCCGGCACGTTGGGGCGATCCTGGCCAGAGTCTTCGTTCTGACTTATCCTATCCACCTCATAGTGCACATATTTACAGGTGTCCATGTGAAAACACGTATTTAGAAATGAGCAGTCTCCAAGAGCTTCGTCGGTGTGTTTCTGAATGATTTTTTTGAAATGGAGTTTTTTACAATCGGTGACTCCGTTTCTCTCGCAGTCTCCCTTGGTTCCATACTGGCAAAATTCCATTAGTTGCTTGCCCCCTTGTGATCGGAAACGTTCGGCAAGAGATCTTTCTTTCGCAGTTGGTCTACTGAGGAGTTCCATTATTTCTTCTCCGATTTTCTTGCTTTCGCGTTCTTTCGTTGAGGACATCGAAAGCAGTGACTAAAATGATGAAATAGTATATTAAGTATAGAGAACGGTAAGCATTTCGACATTCCGTACCCGCATTTGGCACCTTACGCGAATAGGCGCGTATGCCATTGGTCAGAATTAAGAAACCAATCGGATTTCGAGTACAAAATGTATAATACGTACAATAAGTGAAAATTCAGCTTTATTTATCATTTTATTCAGCAATTACTTATATGGGCTAATTCAAAGTGGGATTTTTTTTGCAAATTGATGAATGAATCCTTACTGATTTCTTTATTCAGCAATTTCAAATTGTGAATGTTTTGAGCCTAGCATGATGTTTTTCAGTAGATATAATTGCCAGACAGATTTTTACGCCTTACCTATATTATTATAATATAGGTAATTTATTTTCTGCATCATCCAAATGAAATATTTTTGAGATTGAAACATGGTACCAAGTTGTAGAAAAGAACTATTTCATTTTGAAACAATGAACTGAAAATGTCTAGGTTGATGACTGATGTTACAGTCATTTAGTATGTTTTCTGAACATGAAAATTCAATTAATTCACTTTCCAGATAAATTCTGGATACAATCTTGATAAGTTGGGTTGGGTTCCAGATCAGACTGAAAATATCTCTACCTAATCGAAAGATGGAATGAAGATGAGAATAATAGAACTATAGTGATTTAATCAACTAGTTTATTAACGTGTGAACGGAGCGAGCGTATTAAAAGTCAAGATCATTAATTGATAGATTAATAAACGAGGAGATTGCAAAATTTCTTCGTCGGTCAATAATAATCAAATGAAGAAATTCTAACATAAGAAGTATTTCATTCTTCAAAACATTATTTATGAATTTAGTATAACCAAATTGAAAGGAACAAGTGACGTATCTCACCTAAATATTATAACTCGGTTCAGAAATGAAATTATTCTTGAGATTTCTGATTTTTCGGTTGCCCAAGACAATTACGCATTAAAACGCGAAACCAAGCATTAATAGGGGTCATTAATGGAAGATTTCGTGTGCGTTAAACTTGACTATTGAAGTGTGGGGAAAGTTTCAGTTGTATTCGTATTAAATCGCACCAAGTCTGGTGAGGAGAGTCTTTTGAATTTCACATACATTTGAAAAGAAATATAAATAATACTGAAGAAAACAAAATCTTCCACAGATCCTTCACCTATTCCAATATAATATTATTGAAATTTGTTTTCTATTTTTTCTTTGTTGTACCTATGTGTAGGTTCAAATGTGTGATATTAAAAAGGTGAATTCTCAAATGATGAGTTCAATTAATATTGGCAAAAACTACGACTTGGGGGGATAAATACATACAAGGTTAAGCGCGGTACTACAGATACGTTTGTTTCACTCGCGCTAGAACAGAGAAGGTTGCGAGTCACCAATGGCGTAGCGCTATTGTCGCAATGTGCCAAATACGGGTACGGAATGTCTAAATGCGAACGGTAAGGGCATTTTACCGATCGATTTTTGTCTGAGATCGGTAGCATTAAACGTTGGAGATACTGATAGCGTTTTTTGCACGATAGACACAATGTTTACTCAATGTACAAAATAATTATCTTACAAATTCATTTAATCGTGGCTTTATCAATGCTGTGTGAGAATATAATATAAGGCGTTGTCTTGGTGATGAAAACTTAGCGATATAGAATCTTCGGAAGATAAAGAAATTCAAACAGCCTGGGAAATCGGCTGTTCTTCAGTTATTCCTGAGAAATCTAAAATCCGCTACGAGAGTACATACAATACTTTCAAGGAATGGATTCAGACTAAAGGCAGCCAGATCAATAAAAAAGTGTTACTGGCCTATTTTGTTCGAAGAATAGAAAAGCTGAGATCGCCTGGAAGTCTTTGGGCGGAATATTCAATGCTGAAGAGCACAATATTTTTGAACGACGGTATTGACATATCCAAGTTTACAACGCTTATACCATTCCTCAAGAGAAAATCTATTGGTTACAAACCCAAAAAATCTGCTGTTTTTACAAGACAAGAAATGAATAAATTCTTAAAAGAAGCACCAGATGATATGTTTTCAATTATTAAGGTGTGCTTTTATTAATATAATAGTGCTTTATAAACTAATTATGTCCTTTCAGGTGGAAATGATATTAGGTATATCAGGGGCGTGTAGAAGAGAAGAGTTGTACAACATGAGCGTCAGGGACATAGAAGATCAGGAGTCATTTTCAACCGTGAAAATTCCCAACACAAAAACCAACATTCAGAGAACATTCACAGTCATCAATCGAGATAATGATATCAATTACGTGGAAATATATAGAAAATATTTCCGTCTGCGTCCACAAAATGCGAAGAGCGAGCATTTATTTTTGAGATATCAAAATGGAAAATGCAGTAATCAAGTAATAGGCAAAGGGACAATTGGAAGTTGGCAGTCAAAAATTGCAACCTTTTTGAATTTAGAAAATCCAAATGCCTATACTGGCCACTCTTTCAAACGCACTTCAGCCACATTTTTAGCTAATAAGGGAGTAGATGTATTAGGACTAAATCTACACGGTGGATGGCGCTCTTCAACTGTGGCTGAAAGTTATGTTGAGGATTCCCTGGAAAATAAACTAGACTTTGCTGAAAAAATTTTGCATACTACGAAACGTAGCGAGTTGCAATATGAAATGTTGAATTCAGCGGAGGTTTCTGTGAATTCTGCTACTACTCAATCCAGTGGTATTTCCATCATCAATTGTAAAAATTGTACTTTCACAACCACTATTAAATGAACTGAATTCAAATTGTTTGTGTTATTTCATTATTTCAAAGAATATTCAGTAATTTTCACTAACCGTTCGCTGAACGGTAAGTGATTCACTTACCATTCTGTTTACCTTAGCAACCAGTAAAAATGATCTACTGATCTAGCAACAAACGCGGTAACTAACAAAATTCGTTCTATCGTGCAAAAATTTTTCAACTCCCACTGTTTCCTAATTATAGTAGGAGAGTAGAACTTACCATAATATCAGCCTTTGGTTCTTTCTTCTCCCTTTTCTTCCTATCATCTTCCTCACAACTCTTCTTGTCAGGCGAGATATCCCTCCTCTTCTTTTGCCTTTGTTCCGACTCTATAACATCAATATCTTCATAAAACTCAGCTATCATAGCATTGACTTTACTAACTTCAACGTAGGTTACATTGATATTGAATTTTCCATCCTTCAAATCTTTAACTGCAATCAGTTTTTGGGTTGCGAATTTTTGTAACAAGTTACACACTTGCTTCTGCCTGGTAAGTTCATCAGTGGAATTCTTGAGTTTCACAGAAAGTTCTTCAGAAGATATAGGAATTTGTAACGTGACTTCACTGAGTACCTTTAATAGTTCCTTCTCAAGTCCGGGATCGATTTTAATTTTGGTTAAGTCGTCGTCTTCTAGAGAGTCATGCTTCGTTTTAGTTTCTTCCTTAGAATTTATAGACGATGTACAACTTATACTTTCAGGAGTGCTCGATGAAGATGAAGGTTTTTTGCCCAGACTTGTGCCCAATATATCTTGCCTTTCTTTCTTTCTTTTTTCCAGACGTTCTCTCAGACTGTTTCTCTTACTTTTGATAGCTTGAATTTCTTCCCATGCATCAGACATGGTGAGATGGTTTTTTTGATGAAGCAGTTTTCAAAGGAGGGATAGAATAATTCGGAACTATAAAAAAAAAATTCAGCGTTTTTGTTGTATAATAGGAATAATTTTTGGATTCATCTTTCCATAGAACACATTACGCGATATCATGATTTCAAAATTGTTATTCCATTATTATTATTTACTCTCATGATACAAATAAATATAACCTATGAATATAACCTCACTTTTTGGAACGTCATCGATTCAAATCATAGAGTATATAAATTCGATTCCGCGGAAAAAGCTGTACGAAACATAAAATCTCTATTTATGAAAGTATATTAATTAAAATAAAGCAAAATAAATGAGAGGAACTTTTGTAACGATTACTAAAAATATCTTGGATGTAGAAAGAACTACATTATAGACTAAAAATAAGTATTATCCTTATTTATATACATATAAACCAGGTTATTATGTCTCTGAAGGAAATGTTGATTATTTCGTCTTCCTTGCTTCGAAAAATTTGTATTTCATAAAATTTAGGTGTATTAACTTCTCCGTTAACAAATTCTTGAAATGAACCATGATTTTTGTTGCGTCTGTACCTACCTATTAAAGAAATGAGACCAAAATTATATTTCTTTTTCGCGCCTTTTCTGTTATTGTTACATTTTAGCTAATAATTAAAAGCAACGTTCTGAAATTAAAAAATTCATTGATTCTATGTGTGAGTTTTTGATATGAAAAATCGTTCACTCTTATAAAATTATTTTCTATATGAGCATTCCAGCCCCAACTTGATTCATGAAACGAAATGTTTATGTTTATATAAACTTCTAGATAGGTATATTTCCTAGAAATCAAAGTCATTTATTAGGTTATGATGTTCGCGAATAATCGATATTTTTACGCAAATATCAGTGGGCGAAATTAGCGAAATTGCGTTTGAAATATTCAAATTTATTTTGTTGTTGCTAATAAATTCTAGTTGCCCTTGTAATTGTTTTGAATAGTCAGTGGCGGCTCGTGAATACTCGATGTGAGTCGTCAACTTCTTATTTTTATTAGAATTTTCACCACGGCAATATTGATTTATTGAACATCATTATAACAAGAATATACGAAGGTTGGTCAATATTGAACGAAAATAAATCAAAATTCTCCAATTTATGAATTTTGGTGACGATTTCACTCTGTACCAATTTTGAATGGGTAAACCATCGTTTTACTCAGGTAAGATGGCGGCGGTGTTTTGACAACAACATTCAGAGTGTCATACGTGCCTTTTTGTTGCTAGATTGTGCATAACCCAAGTCTTTGGAATAAAATGGACTCGGATAGCTATAAGCGCCACTAGAAAACATTTCGGACATACTTGGAATAGTGGATTCACAAATTTCATTTGGAATGAAATATGTCTATGTAAGAAATGGTTAGAACAAATGTTGTCTTTTAGGAATCCTTTGGGTATACAAATTATTTACGCAATATTTGGTAGAAGGAATATGTAGAGGAAAATGTATGGAAACATTAATTATTACTCAAAATATTTTGCAATTTTCTCAGAGTAGTGATACAACTAACTTTCGAAAATATTATTGTTCACAGAATTGAAAGATAAATTTTTATCTTTTCAATTAATATTTTCAGGATAGATTTACCTTTTCACTAAATGGAAAGGAATAAAAAAAATTGTATTATATATATAATTATATATATTATTTTTTGTTTTAGAGATGTTCAATACAAAGCGAGCGAGCTAAAAAAATTTCACAAGTCCGATAAAACTTACCTGATTGGCGGACTCTATTCAAAAGAACTGTGGGCAGAAAGACATCAAAATCAAACTAGCGGTTCGTGAGGAAGTCCACTTGAAATTTTAGCTAATTTAAAGGGGGGGCATTCACATATACAGTTGCCGTTTTTTTATTTGTCAGCAGTGGCGACCAAGCCCCCCTGTACGATCCGCCACTGGCAACATAATTCCAATGTTTTGCGATTTTGATATTCGAGGTAATTTTCGATGCGCAAAGCATCGAAAAACACATCTGCTCATGTAATCAGCTGTTCCCTTTGACAGTTTGTTATGAATAAAATGGCGAAATTTTAGAAGTCAAACAAAGGGTTCTTGAAAAGTAAAAGTGCATGAAAAACTGAGTATAGGACTTTGACAGTCCAAACTTTTGGTGATAATATACAGCCGATAGTTAAATTTCCAACATGTTGTGTTTGGACGTTCTGCCAGAATTTTCTCTGGGCTGTGAGCAATGGCAATTTGTTTTAGGTATAAACTCAATTTTTATCCTGAACTGATCGCCGTACGAAATTTTATCTCCAATTTTTTAATAAAAGAATAGTTTTTTTTATACTCCTCATCTTTTTGCATCGCATAATGAAAAATCTCAAATTCATTTTCGCAATGAAAATGCCTGAATGTTTTATTTCAGTACAAAAGTTACAAATAATACTCGAAATTGCAAAGTTATTCAATATTTTTCAGGGATGCATTTTTCCCAAGCAGTTGCTATCATACAGTTACAAGTTGGTAAGATTAAAGGTGTCCAAGTTTTATATAATGATACTGTGAGTGTATTCATTGAAAGTTGTT
The DNA here is from genome assembly GCA_038502775.1 of Hippodamia convergens. Lineage (NCBI taxonomy): Eukaryota > Metazoa > Arthropoda > Insecta > Coleoptera > Coccinellidae > Hippodamia > Hippodamia convergens. The sequence continues at coordinate 88,251,271 of CM076607.1, read as the reverse complement.
TCAGGATATTCTAATATTTCGCTCAATTTCAGAAACCATTAGACGTAGACATGGTAATAAATTTGCCCCAGGATGGGATTAGATTATTTTTTGATCCTGTCTCTCAACGACTAAAGATAATAGAGATATATTCAATGAAGTCAGTAAAGTTGAAATATTGGTAAGTCATCTGAGCTTAGTTTTCGCACAGGTCAAAATTTTCAGCTTCTGTACTCTGTATTGCATTTTCAGTTCCAAATTCTTCAATTCTCCAGAAGTGCTGCCTACGATTCAAGTAATCGAGCATTCATTTGGTGCTACACATCCTGGTGTTTATGATGCTGAAAAACAACTTTTTATGTTGAATTTCAGGGGTTTGTCATTTTATTTCCCTGTGGATCCGAAATATCAAACTGAAGGCTCCAACAATAGTTTCGGTGAGATTTTAGATCATTATTATCCATTTATTTGTTGTCGACTACTCTTTTTTTATTTTTACTTTTCTCAATTTCAAGAAAATTTTTTTCCCTTTTCTCCAATATTTCATCAATTCAGTATAATAATTTTTTCAGTTTATTTCAAGAATCCTAAGATTATGTACAATTTCAATACCTATTTTGTATTACATTTGGTCAAAATGTAGAGTTTCTGATATACTTATAAACTTTCTTATTAGAAATGGTAACTAGTTCAAAAATGAATCTTTATAGTTTTATAGTGACCACTTAAAGAATAGTTGAGTTTAGGAAAATCATTCAAAAACAATTTCACAGGTTTTTATTAATCATAGAAGTCTTAATTCAGGATTTTTTTTCATCATCAAGAGATCTTGAGGAATTTTTTCCCCAACATATACTTAAAAAAATTCTCAGTGTTCAGCAAGGTGTTAATTGACCCAAAGCTTCTGTTCTTCTCATTCTCATTGGAACTAGATTGTCCATGGATGTTTCTGATTTCATGATAATTCTGAAAATAAATAAATCGTTTTAAATATATAATAATCTTTTCCAGTTTGCTTTGTAAAATGCGAGTGTACACCGTGTCCCATTTTGGTTGAGACTGTATTTCAGCTATTATTAAAGATAGAGGCATGCGGTTTTCAAATCCACAAACAGAAATATTTCAACTACTTTTGTTCCTGAAATGCATTCCGAAAACGAAAATGTTCACTCTTGGATATGTTGTTATTTCTTAGGCCCTGTATGAGATAGAAAAAAATTGAAACTGCTCATAACAGATATTTTAACATAAAAGTTAGTGGCGTATTTAAATTTTTTTTTAGAGCACTCTTTTTAGGATTGGCACAAACTTGGTATTTTTTAAATGAATTTTTTTTCCGAATAAATTTATATATCACAACCTAATCTATAATCAATTTTAGTTTCAAATATCAGGAAAATGCATATTTCTGTTTGTTTATTCAGCAGTAGGCCATGAATTTTTTCATACATTAACAATTACTTTTTCAAAACGTCATGTGATTTAAATCTGTTTATTTTATTATATTCTGAACATGAACTCAAAATATCACTTTTCAATGTATTTGTAATTTGATTCTTGCAATTACAGTTTCTAATGTTGAATTTGTACAGATATATTTTTTTCTGTTTTCAACGTTTTGAGGTTGAATTAAAGAGTTGATATTTTGAGTTTATGTTTGAAATAATTTAACTATATAAATAGGTTTAAATCACATGGCGTTTTACAAAAGTAACAATGCATGTGTGAAAGAATTGATTTCCTACTATGAAAAAAACAATTATAAATATGGATTCTTCTGATTTTTGAAGCTAAAAACAGATTAGGTTGAGATGCATGTATTGAAAAAAAAAATTGCAAAAATTTGACGTTGAAATATACATGAAATATACAAATTCCATTTAAATACTACCAAGTTCGTGCCCAATCTTAAAAACAGTTCTTAAAAAAAAATTTAACTACGCCACTGACTTTTATGTAAAAATATCTATTATAACCAGTATTTCTTTTTTTTAATTTTATACAGGGCCTGAGAAATAATTTCATATCCAAAAGTGAACATTTTCGTTTTCAGGAACAAAAATAGATGTAATATTTCTGTTTGTGAATTCGAAAGTTTTACAAAAAAATGATATAGGGTCGCCAAAACCGCATTAATATTAGCTGAGATACAGTGCAGTCTTCTACATTGGTAAAACGCCCATCAAAATAGAAGATCTAAATTCGGAGTTCTGCAAAGATAATCGAACGAACACTGACATTTATAATATAAGTATATTCCATTCACTTTTATAAAATCACATAGGAGGTCATGGTATCGTTTTCAGGAGTTGGTGCACCTGATGAAAAGTCAGTGACTCAGAAAATATCGTTAATGACATAATGACGTTGCCAGTTTGTTTCTTTGTTTACATATTGTTCGAAATCGAAATATTGCAAATAACTAGAAAAGGGATCCTTTCTATCAATTCATATAAATGTTAATTATTTTCGTCTATCACATCTTTTCCAATTCATCTATTTTCCGAATGAATTCACATTCTGAGAAATACGTCATTGCTAAGAATGTAGAAAGGGCAACATAGTGTTGACTTGGAACATAAAAATATTTTGACAAGCGTCATAACCTCCATTTTCGTTGGATACAGACTGTGATGTGTCAAATTTCCAAGGCCAGAGGTGTGATTTTATATTTGTGAATGAATATATGAATTATATTATATTTATATTTTCAAGTTCATTTAATAACCTATTTCTTTTAAGGATTTAAAAAGATTATGAAGATTTGCTTGGTCCAAAGTTGGTTTCAACTTACCTCCTGTTGCAAAGCATGAATCTATGTTTCGTCTCCTATCATGATCTCTGGTTCTGTGCTGTTTCCACCTATTTGCTCTCCTACATTCAATAATTTTTTCTTCTGTTTTGTTTCTTTCAATTTCTAGAGTCACTTTGGTTTTCGTATTTGTTTCACTAACATTCAAATTTTCTTCATCTGACCGTTCACTTTTTTCTTGGCAATTTGATATTTTGTTCTCAGAATTCAGAAACATGTTTCCCAATTCACCATTAGCAGATGTTTTGTCCTCCCCATTCAATTTATCTCTCACTTTCTCATCAATAATTTCAATAATCTTGATTTTATTCTTCATTTGTTCAATTAATTCTTCCAATTCTTGTATGTGCGAGTTTTTTTCTGCACTCTCTTTCCTGCACAACTTTATTGTATGTTCATAGACTTCCCTCATTGCATGAATGTCTGCTTCAAGTGTTTTAAATTGTTTTGGGATCTCTTTTGCACATGTTTCTTTGCAATATTTATACTCTTTCTTTAGTGCTTCCACATGAACACTTATTTTTGATACAATTTCTTTTAAATTTTTATTTTTTTGCCTTAATTGTGCGAAGATTTGTTTCAATTCAATAACGCTTTGGTTAAATATATCAGTGTTATTTTTCATTAGTCTTTCAATTTCTAATGCACCTTCTTCCATTTCTATTTCGGAGTTTGATCCAAGACGATCATAGTTATCTTCGTTTTCTAATTGTTTGAATTTTTGTTCCGAAATTCTTAATTCTTCATTGTTGTCCACTTCTTTCAAACAAATGGTGTTGTAGGATAAAAGTTCACATAGTTTCCTAATTTTGTTTGTCTGAGTATTGATAAATGACTTCAGGGATATTATTTGTTTTGATAAATTTTTCTTTTCTTTTTCGCTTTCGGATTGTTTGTTTTCCATTTCGAGTATAATGTCACACCTTTCCTGATTTAATTTCAATAATCTCTCGTGCTCAATTTTGTGATGTTGCCTTTCCTTGTTCATTTCAGTGAAAATTTCAATTATTTTATACATCTCCTGATCTTTTGATCCGGTGTTTTCATGCACTTCTTTATAATTTTTCATATTATTTTCGAGTAATAGCTTTGATCTCAATATTAACGAGTTGATATTATCTATTCTGGATTCTTCTGTTGGTTCTGTATTTATAATGTTTTTATTTATTTTTTCAGAATCGCTTAAATTCATATAGTTGCATTCTGAATTATTTTCTTGTCTATTATCGTCATCAGATCTAGTAAGGAATCTTTTTAGAAAATTGGAAAATTCTTCTGTTTCACATTCAACTGTCACATTGCTTTTTGTTGATTGATTGTCAGGAGGATCAATTGCTTTGGATAAATGTCTAAATTCGTGTTTATTGAGAGTTAAGTTTAGTAATATTTGTTGAAGGTACTTGTTTTTGATATTAACTTTTTTGTATTTCGATTCCAAACAAGTAAACGATTTTATTACTTGTGCAAGTGTGTTAATTAGCACCCCATTCTGCGATTCTAGATTTTCTTTACTACTTTGTAACAGTCTATTTTGTCTTTCGAATGATTCCAATTTCTCAGACAATTCCTCATATTCGAATGTGTTTATTATGGATTTTTGTGTCTCTTTTTCTGTGAAAGTTTGCCTAACAGTATCAACCATCGTTTTCCAATGATCGATTTGTTCCAATAATTCATTTTCTCTGATTTTAAATGATTTATTTTGAGATTCCAACATGACCTCGTAATCTGTTTTCATCTGTTCCAACTTTTTCTGGAAGAAGAATGTAAAATTTAACAATTAAGTCGAATGAAACTTTTGAACGAAAGGTTCAAGGTTACGTTCACTGTGTTAACATTTTGGGCATGAATAACTCACCTCTTGTTCCAACCCTTCTAATCTTGCTATCTCAAGGAGTTCTTGGTAATCAGTTTCAAGTGATTTTAATTGGTTTCTCATATTTTCTTCAGTCTTTGAATTTGTTGATTTGACCGTTTGGGAGCTGAAAAAAATTATTGCATTGCGATTAGATTTTTTTCGGAATGTGGTTTCCAATGTTTCACATGCTTCGTTAAGGATTTAGAGCCCTCTGGAGATGACTTGATGAATTAATTAAAAATTTGTTTCATAAGGCGAAACTTTCATAAAATTATTGAAATCGAGTAGAAGAAATTGATATTTCAACCACATTATGATTATGATACTATACAGGGTTATTTACGAATATGGCTCTATAGAACATTTTTAGGAAAGACACAAGATTCAGGATTGAAATCCTAAAGGTGAGATTCAAGTGAGAAGACGACTTCTCGTATATTTTTTGAAGGTTCTAGGACTTCCGGTTTTTCCGGAAGTGACATCAACTTTCGTTTTTCAAATGGGAAAACTAATTTTTTATTGCATAAATAGTCTTTTTGATTCCGAAAGTTTGAATTTTCCCGAGAAAATTCTTTTTAAATGAGGGAATATGAAAAAAAATCTCAAAATTGAACTCTGTTGAAATACAGACAACTCCGAGGTTTTTTCATGGAAAATTCTCATTTTTGAGAATCTCCGAGAAGAAAGGCTGATGCTTCTTTTCCGATAGCGTGATTTTCAGAATATGATACAGGAGGGCACGAATTCTTTGTCAAAGTTAGAAGTGACGAAACATCAGAAAATCTTTATTTTCAAGTTGGAACCCCATTTTACGAAGCATTTTCGCAATTCTCGTCAAAAAATAATAGGAGCATACGTCCAAGACTTTTATCCCAAAAAGAATATTTTTCGAGGTATTCAGAAAAAACGATTTTGTCTCCAATTTTCAATCTCATTCCGAATGTGTTTTTTTACTGGAAAATAATTAGCAGTCAAGTGAAATTTCTGGAAATCTCTGTTATCGAGAAAATATTTTCTATAGTTCAGACGAGTTAAGTTCTTGAATTATCATCTGTAATGCGAGAGCAACAATTGGTTTGAAGTTCTCAATGTGAGTATTAGTGAACTCAACGTAAAAAATTTTCAGGAATGCAGAAAAAAATAGTATGTAAGAATTTTTAATGCTTTTGAAAGAATAATTAACAGAACATTAAGAGAACATGTAACAATTTCATTACTGAAAATTCAAATTTCCCCACCATGACAAAAAAGAAATTCTCCAGAATTGAGAATTCGCGGAAATTATCCTAAGCTTTAAAAAATAAAGAAAAACTGAACTCGTCTGAACTATAAGGAAATATTTTCTCGATAACAGAGATTTCCCAAAATTTCACTTGACCGCTAATTATTTTCCAGTAAAAAAACACATTCGGAATGAGATTGAAAATTGAAGACAAAATCGTTTTTCCTGAATATCTCGAAAAATATTCATTTCGGGATAAAAGTCTTAGACGTATGCTCCTATTATTTTTTGACGAAGATTTCGAAAATGCTTCGAAAAATGGGGTTCCAATTTGAAAAAAACGATTTTTTGATGTTTCGTCACTTCTAACATTGGCAAAGAATTTGTGACCTCCTGTATCATATTCCGAAAATCACGCTATCGCAAAAGAAGCATGAGGCTTTCTTCTCGGAAAATTTTCAATGAAAAAACGTCGAAGTTGTCTGTATTTCAACAGAGTTCAATTTTGAGATTTTTTTTTCGTATTTCCTCATTTAAAAAGAATTTTCTCGGGAAAATTCAAACTTTTGGAATCAAAAAGACTCAGAATTCAATGGAGAATCTATTCATGCAATAAAAAAATGGGTCTTCCTATTTGAAAAACGAAAGTTGATGTCACTTCCGTATTTCATATTCGTGAATAACCCTGTGTAATGAATTGTTCAAATAACTTACCAATTCCTCTCCCAAGAACTTCGAAAAGGTGTGAAATTGTAGCTGATTTTTCCTCCTGTCGTTTTAGAAGGCATCGAATTTCTGGGGGGTGTTTTCAGCACCCTTCCTTCTTCTATAATTTCGAGAGAACACACTGTTTGCTGTTTTTTGGTCGACCTTTTTTCACTTATTTTCCTGCTCGACATCTTTCTCAATGCTTTAACTGAAAAACATTTCCTCACTTATAACTAACGAAAAACTGGATTGAAGTATGACGCGCCACTATAAAAATTCTAGAAGAACCTTTTGCCACTACACTAAAGTAACAACTAAATTCTGTGCTGAAAATTTAAAAGTCAAACCACAGATGTGTACATAGAGACTGTAGGCATGCGCACAAATGTCTTCAACTTCACAAATTAACTTATTGTCAATGTACCTAAAAGTTTGAATAAACTACTTTTCAACGGCACTACCAATTCCACAATTTTCGATGAACTGAAAGAATGAAAGAATCAGAAATACTTGGAACATATAACCTAAAACCTAACCTAAAAGACCTTGCATAGAATAGTGTTGCATATCCCGTTTCGAGTAAAATAAAATAAAAAAAGTCTTAAATTCTTGCATAGAATCTGCGCACGCATCTGACTTGTGACTCTTAAATTTCCAGCACTTAATTTATTGTAGTACATATTGTAATTTTCGAGATACGTGGTGATTAGGCTGATTTTTCTGTCCACAAATTCTGAGAGAACAACTTAATTGGGTTGAAACCTTCGTAGATGGTTCTCATTATTCCATTTTGTCTTTGGATTTTCAACTCAAGTCTCTGAAAGAACTCAAAACAATTTTCCAAAGTTAGTAATAATTTTTTACCGACTAATTTACGACAAGGATTATGAAATATTCAATCAATGGATGTTGAAAAATAATTGCCATAGATGCGACCGTTTTATTGGAGTGATTTCAAGAATTGGTTTGTTATTTTATTTTTCATTTAGTTTATGTGTTTCATTTTTTTTATAATTCATTTTGTCCTGATTCATTGTGGACGAAATATTCTATTTTATTTATGGATCATTAAATTGCCCTAGGGCGTTATGAGTGTATTTATAACAACCGTTTCTAAGGTGAAATAAACAGATATTATACAAGTGAAAAATGAAATAAAATAGAATTTTTCCAAAAAAATTATTCTCACCTATCCAATTCAGTTATTGAATGGCTTGTCATCCATTTCTATATCAATATAAACTATTACTGACAGCCCAAATTCGAACTGAAACATTCCAAATTTTTTGCAATTACCATAACATTGAATTGGAAATTATAAATCAAAGTATCTCGTATCCTGTTGAACAATTCATTGGGTTTTAATCAGACTGAACTATAAATATCCGATGTCGACAATAACCTAATTAAATTCTCGTAGATAAAACTTTTATTTTATTAAAATTTATCCTTGGTGGATCGATTAATTTGCCTGTCAGCTCAGAATTCAGTTTTTTGTTTTCACTACAAGAAAAAACATCTGATTTTGGTATGAAGAAACGCTTCATATGACTTTCAAAGCTATGGTTCAAATGATTGTGGTAGTTTATTAAAGTTACTTATGGAATACGTACCTTCCCTTGCTTCTTAATTGAATTAAGTCCGAGTCTGACTCACAGTTTATTACGAAACACTCCACGATGCGAACTGAACGTCACTGAATAGACATGAATTATGAATATGCAGGAGAAATTTACTAGACACAAAGATAGGGCAGAATTGGGAGCCATTGATGTTTACAAAAAGAATCATTAAGATAAGAGCGGGCAGAGATTTTTGGGTTTTCACTCAGATACCCGGATTTTGGCAGACAAAGCAATTCAGTTTTATTAAGAAGGACATTAGTGCTAATCGTTTTCTGTAATGAGAGTTTTGGCATTTTGTTGAAAAAAGGTTTATGGATTCTGAGAATGGGTTCAATATTGTTGCTTTCAAAGAAATTTTCGGAGCTACCTGTGAGCTCCTGAAATCTGAATGTGAGTTACAGAAAAAGAAATAATGACCCCATCAATCGTTATTATACAGGGTAATTCACAATGAAGTGCCATATTTTCGAGGCACGTAACTCATAGTTCAGAAATATACTGCTCCACAAGATTTAGGGATATCGTATTCAATCGTTTTGAAAAGTATGTAATCTTCAAGAGAATCGCTGTAGAAATCATTTAAAACTCAATAACAACCTGAATCGATCCAATACAAATTTTCTGAAGTTTGGTTCTTTGCATATGCTTCATGAATGATATTATTTTGAAATGGAGTCAGTTTATCATAGGCTTCGATTTGAAACGAGTTTTCTGAGAATGCCAAGACGTAAATTAACAAACGCTGAGGCTAATAGGACAATAGGAATGCTACAGGGTGGCCTAACACAGGTTGTTGTAGCGGAAAGGCTCCAAGTCAGTCAAAGTGTCATATCCCGACTTTGGAATAGGTTGTAGAATGCTACGGAATACTCTTCAAAATGCGGATGGAGTCCAAGTTTCCATCGAAACCATCAGACGACGTTTGAGAGAGGTGAATCTAAGTTTTAGACGTCAATTAAGAGGAGTTCCATTAACACGTGACCAAAAGCGTCCAAGACTAGAATAGGCAAGGCAACATATCAATTGGAACGATCAATGGCGTAGTGTCCTTTTCACTGATGAATCCAGATATGCAGGATTTTCAGATTCTCGAAGAATAAGGGTATGGACAATCCCACGCATACCCCGTAATCGTCGCTATGTAAAAAAGTCCATCCATTCCGAGGGGGTAGTGTTATAGTATGGGCCGGGATATGTTTCAGCGGGCTCACAGATCTACACATTTGTCCTGGGAATATGATCGCCCTACACTAAAGGGAGCATGCAATTGGTGAAACTTTTCAATTTCTAGACGATAACGCTAGATCGCATCGTGCAGCCATAGTTGAGAATGCGCGCGAGGAGCTTGGTATTCCACATTTACCAACACCTCCGCACTCACCAGATTTGAATTGCATAGAACATGCATGGGATATGCTCCAACAAAGATTAGATAATCATCAACCTACCAAAGAATCCTTAAATGATCTGAGAGAGCTTCTGCCCCGTTTATGGAACCAAATTCCTCAAGAAATGTTCAACAACCTGAAGTGTAGTATGCAAAGAAGATTTCAAGCTGATATTGATGCCCGTGGGGGCCATACATTGTATTGATAGTCTTAAAATGCTTGCATTCTCTGGGAATAAAATTTCGTTATTTTACTCGATTTTTCTTAACCACCCCGTATACGCTGCAGACCTACAGGCTAAAATAATTTTTTTTCCTGCAACAATCACAAAATCTCATTCAAACTATATTTTTTTTGCAATTTAAGTCAATATCCTCAACTCATGTGGAGCAGTTTATTTTCCATTATATTCCTTATATTACGTTTTTTCTGAGATAAGACAAAGCCTCATCACTTAATAAACTCGATATTTTCCGCAAAAATAGGTTTTTCCATATGTCCAAGATAAGATGACAACTAATTTTTTTTTATTCTAGAGAAAAAACAGATATGATATAAGAAATGATCTTAGATACATTATTCGATCGCTCCCAAGAAGAGATAATCGAGTTTCCATAGACTTCACATAGGAAAAACTCATATTTTATCTCAGAAAAACATAAGGATACAGGAAATACAATACAATGGAAAATACAAGAGCACTCTTGACTCTCTCATCAAACGTTATGACCACATCAAATACGGGACTTCATTGTGAATCACCCTGTATATAATATATATTATTTTTGATATAGAGAAAAATACACTACTAAAAAAATGGGATATAAAAATCAATGGGCAATTTTCTTCGAGAGAAATGGTCGTACAAGAAATAACGAAAATAACATTGTATCTCTGGGTTTCTTGTTTTTGGATCAGAACTTCAAAATTTTGTAGCCGCTGCAGTTTTTGAGTAATCTGCAATAAAATCGTGGAAACAGCTCGGAAAATTTTTCTCATTTTTCGAAGATTATGAGCTTATCAGAACAAAAAACGTGATACTTTAATTTTTTCAAAATTTCCATCGAGCGAAACCAATAAACGGCTAGCTGGATTGATTTGGCTCTTCGTAGAGTTCTTATGGGCATATTGAATTGTAAAAGTCACACTTTTACACTACTTATCAATATTTTCGACCCAGCGCTTGATTTTCCAAAAAACCACCAAAAGCCCTATTTTTGTTGCATTTTCAAATTAATGAGATAGAACCAATTTTTTTTTCGAAAAAGCGATGGACAGCCGCTGAAGGCAATTCATTCGAGTTCTCGAAACCCACCTTCAACTTTCTGTGCGATCATTGGTTGCTGAGATGTCGATAATCAAAGACAAAAAGATCCTTTTTCATTTGGAGGCCGATATCTCCATGAGTAGTAGACTTAGCAAGGTCTGTAAAAAAGGAAATTACAGCTAAATGAAAGGAGTATCCAGGCTTAAAGCAGTTAAGGAAAAAGAATTTTTCGACGCCTTTGGACCAAGAATAAAAAACTTCCAAAATTTTTCGGATATTACTCAAAAACTGCTGACGCTACAAAATTTCAAATCCAGAAAGCAGAAACCCGGTGCTACAATTTACTTTTTTGTTAGTTCTTGTACGAGCATTTCTCTAGAAGTTACGGCCTGTTGAAACTTTAATTTTTTTCCCTTTAATTTTTTCCAGTAGTGTATTAGTATATTCTAAAACAAGTTGCAGAATAAGCTCCTATTCCAACACGAATGCATGAGTGTTTGAATTGCCTTCTGTAACGAGTATTAAACGATATTTTCTCTATTTCAGTCAAGTTTCGTGAAATACTCTCGAAATTCAAATGAAAATTCAGATTAGTGACTTTCGTATTGTATCTTGGCAGTTGGTGTGACTTACGAAATTTGATAGATTTGATTTGAAAATTGAGAGGATCGGAGGTCAGTACTGACAACCACAAAACGGAAAATATAACTGAAAACAATGCTGTAATGAGGTTCATTAAAGCACTACTTTTGGTACTGTAATGAACTCATTAAGATACTGAAATAGAGAAAATATAATACAACATAATAACCAAACACTAGAGCATGTGTTTCAGGTAGTGTAAGCTGAGGTTTGGTGGGGTATCATTAATATAAAATAAAAAAGGGGGAAAAAACCTCAGCCAAAAAAATCGTATAACCCCGTGAAGTGTTTTGTTGAGTTTCAAATTCATCGAGAGGTTAATAGGGAATGAAATATACAACAGGTTACGCTTATAAAATAATGTGTAGCATCTTTTAGGAAAAAATGGATGCGACATCATTAAAATCGTTTTTTCAACAAAAACAAACAAAAAACACCACTCATTTTTTTATGACATTCAACAAATATACGGAAAAGTATTAGAAAAACATGAAAGTCAACAGAATCTTTGTAGAGGATTGAACGATTTCGCAAAAGCCTACTCTTTGAAAATATATTTTTTTTTGAAATTTTTCATTATGGATTTCAGTTGCTCTGCAGTTCCCCCCTGGTACCTCCGCCATAGTCTCCCGCATGACCTTGTACTCCGGCCCTTGCATCGAGCAGACGGTAGCACCTGAACTGCCTTTGGCATGTTTCTATGGTCAGGTCTACCTGGAGAAGGCTGTCCTGTTGAGAAGACAGAACCGCACCAAAGGAATCAAGCTCAATTTGGTGGCAGGTGAGTTGTTCGCTAGGATTCAATGTTTTGAATGAATCCCTTAATCTGAATATATGAAACTAAGTCGGCCATATTGTTGGTTACACCATTTATAACTCAAGATAAGATGAAATGGAAATAAAAATAGGAAATAATTTTCTTTCTTGCGAATAACGCCAGAATATGTCGCTACGGTTGATAGCATTTTCGTGTAAGTATTATATTTGATATTAATTCGGTGAACTACATTTTATAATAATATTAACGCATCTGAGTCCATGTGTTATTACACATATCTTTCTTCCGAACACTACGGAAAATTTTATGACGAAATGTTTTGAACAGATCCCTATTCTCTACATCGCCATTAGATGGCAATACAATGTAAACTGTGTATTTTGAGTTGCCTAAACGTCTTAGCCTTGGAATTCCAAGGTCTTTGTGCAGAAGTCAGTGCCGATTCACGTCACCGAAAAACTCCTGTCAAAGTTCGTACACATAATTATGTTTATAATTTTAAGTATTGAATAATATATAAAACTAAGTCGGTCATTTTGTTGGTTACAGCATTTATAACTCAAGATTTGATGAACTGTTTGTTATGAAAGATTTTTTGTTGGATTTTTCTACGGCGGGGTTAACATAAAATACATTAAAACTCTGAAAAATTTGATGAAATGAAAAAAAAAATAGGAAATAATTTTCTTTCTTGCGAATAACGCCAGTAGGTGTCGCTACGGTTAACAGCGGTAGAGCTCTTTCTTCTGATTTATTTATTAACTGAAAGTTCAATTAGGGATTCAAATGACCCCCATTTACTTCTGACATAGTCGATATCTTTTTTTGAAGTTTTTGAGGTTTTCCTCAACATTCATGGAATATATTGAGGTTGTCAATTTCTTCTTCTATTCTGAATTTAATGTCTTCAATATTTTGCGGTCGAGCCATATACATTTTATATTTAAAATATCCCAAAAAAAGTGTCCAATGATGCTAAGTAGAGACTATCAGGATGCCATAGAATGGAACTTCGATATAAATAAATCACAGCATTCTCGAGTGGCGTTCTACAGCTGCCTTAGATTCAGACAAAAAACCTATAATTTTCAGAAACTGCCGAAAAAAACCTCAACAAAGTATATATATTTAAAATCAGAAGAAAGAGCTCTACCGATTAGGAAAATAAAATACAGGCTGTGCCATTTGAAAAACAAGAATTCACATAGAATTTTTAGGTAAATGAAGCCTTAATGCAATTCTTAGTACTGAATTCTGAATGCAATATTGCAAATTGCAACGTTTGGCGCAACACATACTGTACAGGACAATTTTATGTCCACTTTCAAGGTATTATACCATAATAGTTTATTATAATATTAAAGTGGCTTGACCAATATCTTTGGCACGATATTCGATACAAAGAAAAAATTGAAACTAAAACAATCAAAGGTCGTTCATAGGAATTGAACTTACAAGATGGTCAATTTATAGTCCTTCAATTTAAAACTATTTGTTTCATTCCATAGTAATTGTCCAGATAACACACTCATAGTATCTAAAGCAATGTTTATGGCTAACAATTTTACATTTTGAAGACATCTGCAGCAACATTTCAAAAACAGACAATGCACCATATATATTCTTTCGATTGAGAGAGCTAAAATAATACAATACATATTGAAACAGAAAAATACCACTATTCTTAAGCAATGCAATATTAGCAGTATTTCAAGGACGCTTTTATTATTATACTTTTTTTTTTATTGCAGCTTCTCACATTCGCCTGGGCGATGCCAACAAAAAACACTTTGAAAGGACCATCCTCCTGGGTCAATCTGCCCAAGACGTCACATCAGCTATTGGCTGTCCGTCGAAGGTTTTCTACAAGAGTGAAGACAAAATGAAGATTCACACTCCGAACGACAAACGTAGAGTTACAGCAGACTTGAGCGATTATTTCTTCAACTATTTCACAATGGGATTGGTAAGTTGGTTGTATTGATTTATTAATTTTGTTGCTTTCATATTACAGCTTTATCTTTTGTTGTCTTGGTGGCAATATCAGGGTGAAGGTGCTGAATGAACCTGCGACCTTGAAATGAGAAGAATGTGTCTCTGCGCATGCGCCGAAAGTATCAATTGACAGTTCGCGGTTGTTGTTGCCGAATTGTGTGCGAACAGTATAGAAATATACGGGATGGCTCGTCTGAGATGGAACATCCTGTAATTCTCTGTGTTCAATCTCAATGTCTTGATTTGTATGTCTGTATACAGGGTTATTCACGAATAAGGCCCTATAGAATATTTTTAGGAAAGACACAAGATTCAGGATTGAAATTCTAAAGGTGAGCTTCAAGTAAGAAGACGACTTCTCGTATATTTTTATAAGGTTCTAGGTTTTTCCGGAAGTTACATCAACTTTCGTTTTTCAAATGGGAAGATCCGTTTTTTATTGCATAAAATAGATTCTCCATTGTATTCTGAGTCTTTTTATTCCAGAAGTTTGAATTTTCCCGAGAAAATTCTCTTTAAATGAGGAAATATGAAATTGAACTCTGTTGAAATACAGACAACTTCGAGGTTTTTTCAATAAAAATTTTCATTTTTAAGAATCTCCGAGAAGAAAGGGCGATTCTTCTTTTCCGATAGCGTGATTTTCAGAATATGATACAGGAGGTCACAAATTCTTTGTCAAAGTTAGAAGTGACGATACATGAAAAAATCGTTTTTTTCCAAATTGTAACCCTTTTTTCTCTAAGCATTTTCGAGATCTTCATCGAAAGATAATAGGAGCATACGTGCAAGGCTTCTATCCTAAAATGTATATTTTTCGAGATATTCAGGAAAAACGATTTTGTCTTCAATTTTAAATCTCATTCCGAATGTGTTTTTTTACTGGAAAATAATTAGTGGTCAAGTAAAAATTTTGGAAATCTCTGTTATCGAGAAAATATTTTCTATAGTTCAGACGAGTTCGGTCTTTCTTTATTTTTTAAAGCTTAGGAGAATTTCCGCAAATTCTTAATTCTGGAGAAATTCTTTTTTGTCATGGTAGGGAAATTTGAATTTTTAGTAATGAAATTGTTACATGTTCTGTTAATTATTATTTCGAAAGCATAAAAAATTATTACAAATTAATTTTTCTGCATTCCTGAGAATTTTTTACGTTGACTTCACTAATACTCACATTGAGAACTTCAAACCAATTGTTGCTCTCGCATTACAGATAATAATTCAAAAACTTAACTCGTCTGAACTATAGAAAATATTTTCTCGATAATAGAGATTTCCAAAAATTTCACTTTACCGCTAATTATTTTCCAGTAAAAAAACACATTCGGAATGAGATTGAAGGCAAAATCGTTTTTCCTGAATATCTCGAAAACTATTCATTTTGGGATAAAAGTCTTGAAGCATGCTCCTATTATTTTTTGACGAAGATTTCGAAAATGCTTAAAAAAATGGGGTTTCAATTTGAAAAAAAAACGATTTTTTTATGTTTCGTAACTTCTAACTTTGACAAAGAATTTGAGACTTCCTGTATCATATTTCGAAAATCACGCTATCGAAAAAGCCTTTCTTCTCGGACATTCTCAAAAATGAGAATTTTTGATGAAAAAACCTCGAAGTTGTCTGTATTTCAACAGAATTCAATTTTGAGTTTTTTTTCTTATTTCCTCATTTAAAGAGAATTATCTCGGGAAAATTCAAACTTTTGTAATCAATAAGACTCGGAATTCAATGGAGAATCTATTTATGCCTGTTCACGCCAAGTGAACGAAAAATAATTTCATAAAATTTCATTGTTTCCTTTCATAATTCTGAAAATCGAAAATAAATTAATTGGCCCGCTCGAATTCAAATTCGTAATATGTACCATATGCTACCAGCTGAAGGTTTTCTTGAGTCAACGCATATTTCATTTTCATCAACACATTTTTATTCCTTCTTCGTCAGTAAGAGAGAAAATTCGACTCACGAAGCATATCTGCTACCATTTTCAACGAGTTTATTTCGTTCCCGATAATTTTGATTTAATTCAATGTTTCTATATTCATAACTCAAAGTTTCTGTATACATAATTCAATCTCGCGATCTCAATCCGAGAACATCAAATTGCAATCTAGTGCAACCTTTGGACAATTCAAAGACTTGTGAATTTTCACTGCGTATTCGAGAGATCAGTGGCGTGACTATCAAACGGTCACACGGATAAGTGAAGAAGTGTTTTCTCAGCACGACAGCTTCAGGATCAGACGCCCTGTGTTCGGTTGTTGAGCTCAATCAATCTGTTCATTGTAGTGGTCGATACATCAAGATCCTTAACAACTACCCTCTGCTGGAGAAGGTAACATTTTATCATTTTCGACTTGTTCACTTATCCACTTCGTATTGTGTTGGGACATTGTTTCATAATTTTAATTCTACAAACTACAGTCCACTAGCTCATCAATTTCGTTTAATTTTGATCAATTTCAAATTTCTTCATTTTCTGGACATTTCAACTATTCTGAATCCATCTAATTTTCACATTCTTGAACCAACCCCAACAATGCCATAAAAAATGGGCCTTTCCATTTGAAAAACTAAAGTTGATGTCACTTCCGGAAAAACCGCAAGTCCTAGAACCTTCAAAAAATATACGAGAAGTCGTCTTCTTACTTGGAGCTCACCTTTAGAATTTCAATCCTGTATCTTGTGTCTTTCCTGAAAATATTCGATAGAGCCGTATTCGTGAATAACCCTGTATAGTCTCTTCAGTAATGAATGGAAGCATGAGTCATTAAACACAAGTATGTATTTCATGGGGAATATTCGTGAATAACCCTGTACATTAAGAGTTTATCAACAACCATTTCATGACATATTCATAATCTGATGTGGAATCACCTTTTAACCATATTCGTTTCAAGTCTCGAATCTATAATAATAATATTGTAATAGTGTTTATTTGTAGAATTTCTGCAAAACATACAGAATAATAATAGAAAAATTACAAACAATTCAGAAATAAACAAGATGAAATCCACTAACATCAAATTATTCACGCAGGATCTGTTGTTTGATGCGCGCACAAATTTGGTCAAGAAGCTGGTCCTTCACACGAATTACCCGGGACATTACAACTTCAACATGTACATGCGATGCGAGTTCTCCCTCTCTTTAAACGACACAGAAGTAACGGCTTATTCGCAATGGGACGACGTTTGCAAGGACTTGACTCCTAGCGAGCAACCGGTGGTGCTCAACAGGGCCAGCTCGACAAACACAACCAACCCTTTTGGGAGCACCTTCTGCTACGGATACGAAGACATTATTTTCGAAGTAAGTCTTGATTGGACCAATTGATTTTTATACAGGGTGAGTCTTTGACTAGTACAGGGTGATTCACTTATCTTGGTAACCCCAATTTTCTCGAAAACGTCCGAATATTTTTTCATTCTGTGAATGGCGTTTTGAACAAGTCAATGTCGACTTGAGATGCGTAAAAAATCTGCGGAATAAATGAAGAAGCCAGGCGTCGCGACGCTATCAAAAATTTTTTCTCCAGGGACATACCTTTTTTGTAATGTCATTCGAAAGATAATTTCATTCAGAATTTTTTTTCGAATACAATTTTCATCCATTTCTAACTGTCGGAGATCTGCAGCGTGTTTTATGTTCATTCTATTCCATTTATTTTTTTCTGTATTGTGGTAGTATGCCTTTATTTGGAGACATAGATATGATTTTTTGCCTTGAATTCAAGAAGGCTAGTGTTCTAAACAATCTGCCTCTTCAAATAAGATCAAATATGTGGATATAGCAAGATGGGGCTCCATGTCACAACGCTGCCATTGTGAAGAGATATTGATATCAAGAATTCGAAAATAAATGGACCCCTATATTTTGACCTAAGTAACTCATAATGAAATAGGGAAATGTTATTACTTATGTATGGATCATAATGTCTAGATGACCTAGATATGATTTTGTTTCGTAAAATGGCGGAGGCTTTGGTTCGAGTTATAAGAATCATTTTGGTATGCCATATTTTTCAGGGTACCCCTAAGAAAGTAATCCATGAGCTTCACGTCTGGCGATATCTGATGGGTCCATTGGTTCCTATCCATTTATTTTCAAATTCTTGATCAAAATATCTCTTCACAATGGCAGTGTTGTGACATGGAGCCCCATCTTGCTGTAGACACATATTTCTTCTTA
Source organism: Hippodamia convergens (assembly GCA_038502775.1). Lineage (NCBI taxonomy): Eukaryota > Metazoa > Arthropoda > Insecta > Coleoptera > Coccinellidae > Hippodamia > Hippodamia convergens. Next base: position 88,232,806 of record CM076607.1, on the reverse strand, counting down.
TTTGAAGAGGCACATTGACTAGAAAACTAGCCTTCTTGAATTCAAGGCACAAAATCGTATCTATGTCTCCAAATAAAGGCATACTACCACAATACAGAAAAAAATGAATGGAATAGAATTAACATAAAACACGCTGCAGATCGCTGACGGTTAGAAATAGAAAAAAATTATATTCGAAAAAAATATTCAAAACAAAATCATCTTTCGAATGACATGATAAAAAAGGTATGTCCCTGGAAAAAAAAATTTGATAGCGCCGCGACGCCTGGCGTCTTCATTTATGCCGCAGATTTTTATGCGCATCTCAAGTAAACATTTCCTTTTCAAAACGCCATTCACAGAATGAAGAAATATTCAGACGTTTTCGAGAAAATTGGGGTTACCAAGATAAGTGAATCACCCTGTACATATATTTTAACCGTCGATTCCTCTGGTCAAAAGAAACACTTTTTTCATCTTCCATTTTTTCGGATTCGTCTTCGTTGAAAAGATACAGGCTGTCGAAAATCCATAAAAAAAAATAATTTTCAGTTATATTTCGCAAACGAATCTGTCGAATGAAATGATTTTCGGAATATAGTTTTTCGTAAACGCGATTAATCTATTCCCAACACAAAATTCCACTAACATCCGCCAGTTTCTCAATTATGACCATAACATTCCATAAATTCACCAGAAATTCAAAGATTCAATTGTAAACAGTAAATTCAATGTGATGAGATGAATATTCATTCATTTTGGAATATAAAAGTATTCTTGATATTTTCTTGTACAACCTGCTGTTTACGAGTAATTCCATATTGAAATACGAGAAATTCCATAAATTGGGTACTTTGGCTGATTGTACCTCTGTCGAAAATATGCACAGACTTCAATTTTTGCTACGTTGTCACGTTGAAAATCATCACGTTTAAATTTGGGAATTGAGTTATATTAATGAGCTCACCTCTACTTCTTCGATTTACATCCTTATTTATTCGAGCAAATTTATACACTTCTTTCTAAATACCTCATGCTTCAGGCAAGTTACATTTTCTAACGGGGATAGTTCGTTAGAAGCCCTAACTTCCCGCTTTCATTAAAAGCCAGAGTGAATGCTCCACCCAGAGAAAATCATGTTGGTGTCTCTGGCACCACCATCCGAATCTTAATATGCACTTGACACACGCGATCACAATCAGGCCACATTATTCACAAAAATGCTGTTAACAAGTTTTTCCATTAGTGAAAAAGCATTTTAGCATATCTACCATTTCCTGGTTAGAATACATTCTGCAGATTCACACTGATGAAGTCGAATAAACGAAATCACGTTTCAATTGAAAATCATGATATCATTACTTCCCAATTTGAATTGTTTGTTGATCACGCAACAACGATTAACCCATTAAGCCCCGTAACTTTTTTTTTCTTATTTTAACCCTTCAACTTCGAGGATTGGTAAAACGTATTTGAAGTAGGATAGAAAAAATAGTTTTGAAAATCATAGACCACTGCGAGGCTCAGTATTTGACGTTTTATTGCGATGCCATATGGCATCACCGGGAACTAAACGGTACTGGGTTTTCGGTAGGATAAATAATATATAAGACTCGGAAAAATTATAGGGGAACTTTTTTTAAACTTATATTGTAGCTATGTCTGAATCAAAAATAAAATAAAAAAAGTTCATTCTGTATGATAAATCATGAAACAGTCGACACATAAACCAACGTTGCATTTATGGCACATCATACGTGTCTGGAATGTGCACACTTCCAATGCGCACCTTTTCCGCTTGTTTTCAGGTGTTCTTGTGACATAGTGACAACTTTCGTCATACCGCAGACCTAGGTTGACACGAGAGGTAAGAGGTGCTGTTGGTCCGGGGCGAATTCTCGACGTGGCATACGTCGAAAGATAATGAGTTGCTATGTGGCGAAGGTTTCAGTCGGAGTGTCACCTGGATGGGTTGGTACAGTGTTAGGGAAAATACTTTTTCTTTTCGGCTCAAAATAGCCTTCAATGGATTCAGGAGGTGGTTTCCCTTCCAGCAGTCTTCTCTGTATCCACTTTTCGCCAAAAGCATCGGGAGACGTTGAGGTTATAAGAAAGTTGTCACCTGAAATGGAAGAATTGCTGATGGAAGGTCCCGCAAAAACCGTGGAAACGTTATCGTTCGGTTCCAGTTGGGTGCGAACTTCATTGCTAAAAACTACTTCGGCTCAAGCAAGTAGCTGTCTACCAGGAAGGTGGCGTATGTCCCCATCTTCTTCTTCGTCACCAGATTCCTCGTCAGTCAAAATTGAAGCGGCAGGTGGTTCCATAAACAGCATTTCAGGTTGCTGTTCCGTAGCATCATTCGCCTGGAGTAGTTCCACAGCTTCCTGTACTGTGAGACCGGGTCTTAAAAAACCAGTACCGTTTGAGTCCCGGTGATGCCATATGGCACACGCGGCTGAATTCATCATATATATAGACGTTGGTTATGAATAAAAAATCACTGACCATGATATATAATTGTACAAACCTGTAAGCTAATAGATGAAACACCGATTTAGAAAAAAAGCGGGAAAAATAATACTTACGCCAATAAAGCTTGTAGAGAGTCGACGTCAAAAAAAGAGTCCATTTCTTGTAACACGAGACACTGCTGGAAATCAAAAGGGAGCGCGAGCTGGTGATCCAAGACGTTGGTATACATATCAGGAACGTAATAGAACAAGCGAGAACTAGAATAATAGTGCATATAATTTCGCAGAAATTCATGAACGGACCCGCTTCCGCTGTGCCGTATGGCATCACCGGGACATAATGGGTTAACATAGAAGAGTCGCGAAAAATCTGCTTTGTCAAAGTTAAAATTTTTTCCTTTTCATTAAATTATGAAGTATATTAAACATAATGATGAGTATCTTCTGGAATGTTGAGTCAAATTTCAGATAATAAATTATTCACAACAGCGTTATAACACACAATGACATTTGATCATTATAATGTGGTAAGTCTATGCACACTCTACACTTTAGAGCAGCTCTATGATCTATGGTTACGGAGTTCTAACTGGCAACGTTCAGCTTAGCGGTAAACGTTCAATTCAATGACATTTGTTTATGTTTGGAAATGAGAGGTTATGATTCTGTTGGAGAACCTCAGGAAATTTTATAAAAAACGATAAAAAATGATTACATACTGAAGATATAGGTGATAGCAAGCTGAATACTTCATTATCAATAATGGAAAAGAAATCAAGAGAAGAATTTCAACATTTGCCGCTAACGAAATTCTGTATGAAGTATAAGTATTCATTGTAGGTACATTTTATAAATTCGGTAATTATTCAGAATAAACAAAATCGTACTTCATCTTTCGTCGAATAGGATTGAAAAAGTAAGTTGACGCTTGTTTTTATTGTACAGTTACTTATTATTTCCAAGTTTTGAATGGCAGGCATATATTTATGATATCCAGGAGTGGCATAGCTCATTATAAAAGTTTAAAATGGCTATATCTTTTTTTCTAGGCCGAATCGAAAAAAATGGTAAAGGAAAAAAGTGTTTCTTTTGACCTCAGGAATCTACGGTTAAAATATATGTACAAGTCAAAGACTCACCCTGTATTTTTCGTGTGAGTGTGTTTCTTGTAGATTGAGTTTTGGTAAGTAATGAACACTCTGAGAAGAATTTCATTAAATTTTCTTGAACAGCTGGTTTGTTGTAAAATTTAAAGTTTGCAAAAAACTACTACAATATTTAAGTAACAAAAAATGTTTCCATGAAAAAACCATCACAATTTTTTTTTCCAAATTTTAATCATTACTCCTTGCATGGCCTACTAAATCTTACAGGCCGGAAAGTTAGACGTTGCCGTTGTTACGATCGGGGTGACAAATAGCACGAGTAGGTATAGACAGTGAGTATACGGATTTCTCCTGCAATTCGCACTGTTTTCGAAATAATTTTGAATTTATTTCAATTCACAATGAATTGAGAACTGTAGGGAGAAAAACAAAACAGCATTTCGTTTATCTGCGAATGATTTCTTAATATTTTTATCGCAAATAATCCAGAACTCACCCCGAGGAGGTAGCTGTTGTATTGAGTTCCACAAGATTACAATCAGAATGGAAATTATTTTACTTTCCGACGCAAATAAAATAGGTGAATGACTGCTGATCTTAAATCTTGAAATAAATCCTATAAAACAGAAATTCAACTAGAATAAGCTCTGAATGAATAAAAACTATTAATTCAATCCTAAAAAGGATATATAAAACTAAAAATAAACTCTGAACAAATAAAAACAATTCTGATAACTAAGGGCTAAAAGTTAGTAATTTCCTCTCGGAAAGAGCAGTTTTTTGGATTCACTAACCATTATAGAATAATTGTTAAGGAAGGTATTACTCAAAATTTGGGAAAATTTGCTCAAGATAATTTCAGAAGGCTGCTGACACAGTGAACATTTGTCGTGATAAACTTCTCAGGGTATGCTGGAAATATATCTTATGAACTTTTCAAAAACGTTATATTGTAGAATTGAACGGTCATTCTCTTTAACGTTGGAAAAGAAATGGGAGATTGCCTTGTTTTTGAAATGACAACAAAAGTCTGAAAATGAATCGATCGGATCTTGTTTGTCCAAATCGGTGTAAAAATTGTCATAATGGACAACTAATTTTTGTCTCCGTTCCTCAGAATCAGTTCTTTTTGTGGTAATTGGTCATGTAACTCAGATGATTTGGAAAAATTGAAGGAAATGTATCTTCAGTTAATTTAGGAATTTTTCGCGGTATATTTATAACTGAACCTTAGGCGGTTGGATAAAGGTTATTTTTCAAAATATGGAAATCTTCAAAATGTTTTATTCAATCTACACTGTCTTCGTTGATTTTAAAACTACTTTCTCTATGAATTGCGTCAAATCATTTTCTTCTCCCCGCGGAATCTTTCGGAAATCTTAATACCGACACCTTCTCTTCTCATTAGTAGATTTATAGTTGCTTTTGCAACCGGCACTACACAAGTACTGGAATCGCAGATTTCCAAATGAAATTTTAATAAAAATCCAAATGAAAAACCTTCCTGTTGATGATTCTTCCAGATATGAACACTCAAAGTCGAAAAATTCAATATCAAATCCAATACACACTGATCTTGTAACTGCAATACTTATTTTCACTCTCTTTATTGATTAAGAAACTAATCACACGTACAGAGCGAAAAAACACAAACCTTTTTACATGCTTCCCGGTTGAATTTCTGATGCGAACAAATTTACGCTTCCACCACAGAACTGCAACCTGCAACGTCGTACCACCCTGAGTCACCCCCTGTGGACATTCCGGCAACGTCGCATTTTAAAGCAGCCTTCTGGCCTTTTGAATATCGTAGGCCGTACTCCTTGCTATACTGTCTATACATATTTTACCAAAAAAAATTTTAATTTAAACAGCTCCTTCTGAGAGTTGCAGCTTCTTTTTCAGTTAGTACATTTTATTTTAGTGCGCGACCTACGATATTTAACAGGCCAGAATGTTGCTTTAAAATGCGACGTTGTCCGAACCCCCACATGGGGTTGTACCAGGCTCAGAGTGTTACGACTTTGCACTTGCAGTTCTATTTTGGAGCATAACATGTGATAGTTCGCATCAGAAATTCGACCGGGAAACGTGTAAAAGGTTTGTGTTTTTTTCATGTTCGTGTGATCGGTTTTTCAATCAATAAATAAAGTGAAAATAAGTGTTGCAGTTGCAAGAACAGTGTGTATCGGGTTTGTGATTGAATTTTTCGACTTTTGGTGTTCATATATGGAAGGATTATCATCAGGAAGGTTTCTCAGTTTAATATTTACTAAAATTTCATTTGGAAATCTTCGATTTGAGTACTATGCCTCGTGCCCGGTTGCAAAATCAACTATGTAAATCCACTAATCAGAAAGTTTTGGTATTTACATTTCCGAAAGATCCCGCGAGGAGAAGAAAATGGCTTCACGCAATTCATAGAGGAAGTAGTTTTAGAGTCAACGATGACAGTGTAGTCTGTATGAAACATTTTGTAGATTCCCATATTTTGAGAAATAACTCTTATCCAACCGCCGAAGGTTCAATTATTAATATACCCCGAAAAATTCCTAAATTAATTGATAATGCATTTCCTTCAATTTTCCCAAATCGACCGAGTTACATGGTCTTCAGTTATTCCGAAAAGAACTGATCCTGAGGAACGGAGACAAAAATTAGTTGTCCATTATGATAATGTTTACACCGATTTGGACAAACAAGATCAGATCGATTTTCCGACTTATGTTGTCATTTCAAAGACAAGGCAAGTTTCAACTTCTTTTTCAACGTTTAAAAAAATGGCTTCGTTCAGTTCTACAATATAAATTTTGAGGGGGCATTTCCGAAAATATCATCGGGGTTTAAGATCTTGAGTAATTTGAGAATCGAAGTCGTATTTAGAGACGAAGTAAACGTACCCATTTCTAATGTCAAGTGGTTATTAGGTGACAGGTATATTTGTGACTGTTTTCCTTTTTTGATGTTCATTCACCTACTTTATTCGCTTCAGAAAGTAAAATAATTTTCATTCTGATTGTAATCTTGTGGAACTCAATACAACAGCTACCTCCTCGTGGTGAGTTCTGGATTATTTGCGTTAAAATATTGAGAAATTATCCGCAGATGAACGAAATGCTGTTTTGTTTTCCTCCCTACAGTTCTTTATTTCATTGTGAATTGAAATGAATTCGAAATTATATCGAAAACAGTGCGAATTGCACAAGAAAACCTTATGTATACTTTCCATATCTACGCGTGCCACTAGACACGTTGCTGGTAACAACGGCAACGTCTAACCTTCCGTCCGATTTAGTAGGCCGTGTTTAGTGCAGTTGAAAGCATCCTTCAAACAGCGATCTGACAAGTTTAATTTTCACCTGCAGGTTTTGCCGAACAACCACATTGGATCGATAAGCATATTTGGAGATGGTAGAATCTATGAAATAACCCAACCCAGTGCGTGACAGAGGCTGTCTGCCACTTACCTTGTCCTTGCTGATAGGTACTGGCAACCATGACTCGTATAATCGATCATCTCTATACCAAAATTCAACAAAAAAAATATTTATCATATGTCGTAAGAGTTGTAGGTGAAGATGAGTATGAAGAGTTGAGGATAAACCAAGATTTTTCTACACCTGTTTTTCCAATTAAGCGTTTGTGGCAAGCAGGTTCATCTGAAAGGATCGCTCATTAATTTTTCTTCATTGAGCATTAAATATGAATTTTGGAATTAAAAATATTGAAAAAAAAGGTTAAAATAAAAAATGTAAGAAAAAATTACGCTTATGTGATTAGTTAATTTAATATGGATAATTTATTTTATGTTTCAATTCTTGCAAAGTTCTTTCATCGGGCTTGTTGAGAAAAAGGGTCAGTTTGCAAACATGTGTTCAAAAATTTCTCACGTTGTATACTTCACTTATCTGGTAGTATTTGTGGAGCAATATTGATATTATTTCCAATAATTTATAAATTGTCTCAAATTTTCCTATTTATATTCCTCTTTGTTTTTTCGGTAGTGATTGTGATATAATTTCATCTTGTGGTCTTTGTTGAAAGTATTTTGTAAATATTTCTTTATTGTTTTTTAGTTTATATTATATAAAAAATGTTAAATTTCTAAATGTTTTAGGCCATTTCATCATTGAAATTTGTTTTTCTTTCGTTGCTTATATCATTTAAAATCAAGAAAGTAAATCAATTGTGTTATTCTGTCTATAATTTTCTTTCTATATAACAAAATTCTCTCTAAATCAATAAACAGAGCAACTAAAAAATATGTTCTCATATTATCTCATCATTTTCAACCAAAGTTAATGAAAGTGAAATATACTTATTAAGCTACTTTCAATTTGATTTTTAATGAGTATTTTACCTGAGAAAGTTTGTTATAAAGCCATTTATTTACATTTCTAATATTACGAAAAGTTCATTACCTCTAGAGTATTGTGATTGCTCTTATTTTTTTAATCAATTTCAATTGTACGATTTTCTGAAGGAAATTCATTAAGTAAGATATAAATATTAGAGTTTCAATGTGATTCATCCAAAAGATCTCTTGATCACACAATAAAACTTATTCCAGAAAAAGAATTAGTTTGATTTACACTTCCAAATATCTAATAAACATATTCAATTAAAAGAGGATATCCATAACTTGAATAAACTTTTCAAGTGACTGGTGAAATAAAGCTATAAATTGAAAAAACAAATAAAATCTATATATTTTCATAAACTACTATACATATATAAAAATATGAATATATATATCTGCTTATTCTAAATTACTATCCCCAAAAAATTGGTCTAATTCATCCACGTCATAATCTAGTTGGATTTCTTCAAGTAAGGCACTCGGTTGTTTTTTCAACTCTATTTCTGAAAAGTAAGTTTTAATTTTTATATAAAAAGTTTTAAAATGAATAAATTTACTTGGAATTTGCCCTAAAGACTTGAACACTTCAAGATCATTTTGGAAGGCTTCTTGGAACACTTTTTGTCTCTCCTCCATTTTCTTGATCTTCTCCAATTCTGCCTTTTCAAGTTCTTCTTTCCTTTCCTGTTCCAGTTTCGATTGCAACAACTTCAAATTTTCTGGAATAAACAGAATAATAATAATAAAGGGCCTTCATTTGTAACCAATAAAATACAATTATCAGGCGAAGTTTAGCTTACGCTATTCTGATTAACCCCTATGATATGCGAACATGCATAGAAACTATATGAAATAAATTGATACCTTCTTTTCTCTCTCCGTATTTCTTCAAATGATAACTATGTCGTTTTTTCATATTTTGAAATTCGACCTCATCAAGTGTTCTTTCAAATTCTATCAATCCTTTCTCTACATTGTCACATAATTTGAACATATCATTTATTTGTTGATGCGCTCTGTTGATATTGTTAATTAAATTTGAATTAGTAAACACTTCTATTATTGATTTCATATCGTTTTCCGTCTTTTGGATTTTGGTGTGTATGCTTTCAATTTTGTCGGCCACCTCTTCTGCCTTTTGGGCATTACTCTCATTGGCATTATGCAATGAAGACCATTCATTTCGGAAATAATCCAAAAGTTCACTGCCAGCTTCTAAATTGGGAAGCCTCTCTTCATTTTTGTCAGTTTGCGAAAAAATAACATTTTTGCTCACATTCAAAATTTTAGATTTTATGTTTGATAACATCGTTTCTCATTTGAATATTCATATTACACTATCACTGTATGATCGTTACACTTCAACAACAACTATTCAAGTTCAAAATGAACGAGATAACAAATTACATTAATATCTGACTTTGTTTTTGTTAGTCTTCTCACATTGCACATGATTTTGACAGGAGACATAAAATTAGTTTTTCTTCTTCTTGAGGCTAAAGTTTCAAGTAATAGTGAAATAAGTATAACTGATCATTGTTGCTTCAGAATGATGGAAATGTTAAATAAATATAAATAATAATTAAAAATATAGAAAGAAGAGCAATCATTACGATATTCTGCATCGTTCTTCAAGTAATGTGCGGTTCCACTATTCTCACATAGATGTCGCACCTGAAGAATTTTGCGGTAATTTTAAAAATTTATTTGCGTAGTTTTAACAAATTTGATTCGTGAGGATTCCTTTCCATTCAAGTTTATTCCACAATTTCGGTAAAATAGGGATGATTTCTCAACATAATAGAAGAGAGTGGATGAATTAAACGGAATTTACTCCTGTTCTCTTGATTCATATGAAAGACGACATGGGAATAAATATTTGTGAAAGTGAAGTATTTTTCAATTTAGTTTTCATTATAATTTGACACTATTATTTCGAACGTATCTCTATGATCTGACAATAGAGTTGCTTTGGAAGCCCAACTGTAAATTGTTTTTCTAAATGTATCATTTTACGTTTTGGTATGAGCATCAAAGATCGCCTGAAAACGGCATATGAAAACGTTGCTCTGAATGGAGATACAACTTGGACAGACTCGACCAATACATTTCAGGAAGCGAACAAGGTGAATATTTCGTAAAAAAAGCCGCTGAACCTGACTAATTACTCTTGTCATTTTGACAGAAACTTTTCAGTAGAGAACAACAACTCAAAAACATTAGAATTATAGAAGAACGGCCTAGGACAGTTAAAGATTCAATACCCAACAGTAAATTAGCGACGTATGACGATTACGAGTATAACGAAGCTAGAGAATTGTGCTACACAAGGTGCATACAAAAAACTCAGATCGAGTTTCTTTCTAAAGATACAACAAGAGATGACCAGGAGGAACCATGGCTGTTACCAGATGTTGATACATTGTTTATATGGTTCATATGTTGTCGTAAGTGTACAGAATCATCATAATGCTTTTCCTTCTATCACAGCGAAATTATCATCATATTTCGTAGATTTATTGATTTGGAAACGTGTTTTTTATTCGGCTTTTTTTTCTAGTTTTGACAAATCTGTTATTCGAAATGTCAATAAGGGAAAATTAATCGGGAATAAAGATTGCAAAGAAAAATCTTCTGAAGATAGACACGAAATCAATTGATTTTCGAACGATGATCGAGTATCTAGGTATTTTGAAAAATTACTTTTCGAGAGTCGAGAGCATCTCATAACATAAAACAATTCCAATTTCCGTTGGAATTATATATTCAAGAACACGAATGTCAATCGAGTTTTGTCGATAAATGAAAATTACACAGAGTGTTTTCTTCTGTTTAATTATTCATTGAGAGTGCCAGAATGAATGGCAAACATTTTTGAATGAACTAAAGACAAATTTATAACGGTTTCAAAAGAGTCTTATCATACATTTTTCTCTTATGATGAATGGAAGTATTTTCAACTTGTTGATCAATTCTCTTCAGCGTTGCGATAAAAGCATTCTGAATTCTTGAAGTTGATGGTTGATGAGAATCAAATCCTTCATTTTCGAATTTTTTTTATCAAATTAGAGCTCATAGGATCAGCTTTTTGATGTATATAGTTGGAGGGCATGTCAATTGATCAAAACAATTAACAAAAACTGAACCTAGTACTAACAGCTTTCAGCAGAAAATTTTGAAAACTTCTACGTTTTCTCAGCGATTCAAAAAAGGTACACTTCTTTTTAAATAAGGAAAAGATTGAGGGTACATTTTTCGTTTTAGGTGAAAGCAGATAGAATGCGTAAATAAAGCAAGAAAAAAAGAGCGATATTTTTATACAATTGCGAGAAGACTCTCTTGCTGAAAAGACGCTAATTGGTCTATAGCTTCCTGAATCGTTTCTCTTCTTTCTTTTTTCCATATAAGCATTGAATTTGCCTTTTTCCATTTTCTCGGGTTATCCTATCCTAACGATCGCTTCAGTTATTCCTGAAACTAGTGCAACTTCTTTAACTACACTGCGCAAAAAAAATTAACGCACATTATGGAAATCTCAAATTTATTCTACAACTGAAGGTGGTCTCAATGATAATTATTTTTATCAGAATTATGCATGCATATGTTATCCACTTTCAACGTTTTTCTTCAATACAGAGGTTCTTCCCAGCAGGAATAAAAAAAAGATGATATTATCAGATTTTGAATGTATTGGCTCCATTCTAAAATCAGTTGTTCTCGATCAATTCTAGTGATCAATAGTTTTTCTTTCGTTTGATTTTCTACACTCGATCGCAATGCAGCGCGAAACACGCAATTTGACCCAAGAGGAATGTGCCCAAGCGGTAGTTTTGCGAGAAGAAGGGTGGACATACACAAGAACTGCAGAAAGGTTTGGAGTTTCCTATACAAGTGTGTCCAGAATGTTGCAGCGATTCAGGGAGACAGGTATGATTGTCCGAAGATCAGGACAGGGTAGACCACGGGTAACAACTGCCATTCAAGAACGTTATTTGAGAGTTTCTTCGTTGAGACAACGGTTTGCAACCTCTCGCCTCCTTCAAAATCAGCTTGAACAAACTCATGGGGTGCAAATTAGCACTCAGACAATAAGAAATCGCCCCAGAGAATATGATTTAAGGCCTCGTGTAGCGCCAAGAGGCCCAGCTCTTACCCCAGCCCATCGAAGGGCGCGTTTGGATTTTGTGAGAGAGCATATCCATTGGGAAGAGGCCGATTGGGAAAGAGTTCTCTTCACAGATGAGTCTAGATTCTGCATCTACCATTGTGATCGACGTTCCCTTGTATACAGACGTCCACATGGAAGATATGCTCAGTGCAATTTCCTGAATACTATTGGTTTCGGTGGAGGATCGATTATGGTATGGGGTGGAATATCTTTGACTGCTCGCACAGTCCTAGTGATCGTTGAAAATGGAGCTATGAATGCTGATAAGTATATAAGGAACATTCTTGAAGAGCATGTAGTTCCATTTGCCCCATACATTAGTGAAAATTTCATTTTTATATGCCAGATCCCATCGTGCGCGTATCGTTCAGGAGTACCTTAAAGAGGTTAAAGTCTCTCGAATGGAATGGCCAGTAAGAAGTCCAGATCTCAATCCGATTGAGCAGGTTTGGGACAACCTCAATAGAGGGCTGAGAAGTTCAGAAAATCATCTAGCTACTCTTAACGACTTAGGAATCCAACTCGGAGAAATCTGGGAAGGATTAGATCAGAACATTTTAAGATCACTCATTTTGAGTATGAACCGTCGTTGCCGAGCTGTAATTAACGCAAGGGGTGGAAATACCAAATTAAATCACTCATCAGCATTTCAGTATTTTGAAAATTGTTCATTTCTCTTCTTTCACATAAGATTCCATTTAATGTGTCTTGTTTCGTACAAAACCTACCCGAGAGAACATAAAAAATAAGTTATAAAGTCAATGTAGAGTTAACATTCATTAAAATTGAGATTTTCAGAATGTGCGTTAATTTTTTTGCGCAGTGCATTTTATTGTTGAGATTTTCCAATGCCAGGTTGAGTATTCCATCTGTTCCGGGAGCTTACTTGTTTATCAAAACAAATTATTAAGAATTTCCCTTATTTTATCTTCCTAGTCATCATACTGATTGATGTTGAATTAATTTCGTTGTCGAAAGCAATATCTCTCAAACCCTCATTTATTTAGAATTTCTGACCTAATGAGTCAGCAAATAGATACTTATAATCAAGTGAGGAGACGCTTCTGAGTATTACTACACACTTGCGCCATCTAGCGTGTTATACCCGAACCACTTCCTACCGGTTTTCACGGTTTCCTTTTTTGCGTTGGGAGAATCTGCAAACTTTGGCCTTCACTAGTACGTTCTTGATTTTTTTTTGACTAAACACATGAAAATCCACCAGCGTTAAATCGGGGCTCCTCGCCAGCCATGCTATGAGCCCGTCTTTTCCAATCCATTGGTTTGGATATTTCTCCTCCAACAATGCTTGAACACTTCTTCTATAGTACGCTGGGCAGTCATCATGTTGAAAGAACATATTTATCATTTCGTCTAAATGCAAATGTCTAAAAGAGCCAGGTAGTAAACCGGATTCTTTTGTATCGAAGGTCCTAATCGAATACAAAAGACTATTATATTTGAGTAAGGTATAACGGTGATATAAAATTTTTTCTATTATCACATAAGTGGAAGGAACCGGTATAGACATACCTGTTTTTAACTGGCAACCCAGTAGTTCGTCCAGGTAAATAATGGACAACCCTCTATGTCTGCACATTCTACATGTTTCATACTTTAACTCCAGTATAAAAATTCCTTATTATCTTGATGTTGCACTTTAACGATTCATTGAAATTATCATCCTACATCGAACAGAATATTGATTATTATATTGTTGGTAACGGGAATATGATATTTATCAGTATTAGGACGTGAATAGAGGATTAAAATTTTAATGAAGCATTAAATTTTAATGTACGTTCGTGAAACCCGCGGATATTTCCTTTCATTTTTAATGAAATACAACCTTCGTTGAGAACGAAACAGAAGGAATATTGAATCTGTGTGCTTTTTGTTTATGTTTATCATTTCATCCTTTTGTTTTCAGAAAATCAAAAAAGAAGCGATTGTGGAGCTTTCGAGTACTGTAACGAACATGGCATTCGACAACATAAACCAGTAGATGAACAAGAAATTAATGTAGTGTCCCCTCTTCTGAATGCGAATGGTTTTCAGGAGAAAAAACTCAGAATGGCTATTATTTCAGGCAGGTAGATTTCTGAGTAATTATCTCGAACTTCGTTCTGTTTTTGATCTGTTTTTTTTTCGTATAAGTTGGCTTACAGGATGGGTAAAATTGGTGATCGCTGAACTGCAGTGAGAGATGGAGGACAATGGATGGTACATTCTTAATCTCTTTCTTTAAGAAACTCATAATGACATGCGTTCCTCTATCTTCTTATGTTTTCGAGTCACAGGGCAAAATTGAAATTAAGGCATTTTTTATTAGGAACATTTCATTACGAGTTGAAAAAAAGGGATCCAGAATGTTCTAATAATATTCCTCTATCTCTAGGGGTTAAAAAGTTGTTGTTCAGGGATCACCAATTTTGCACCCACCCTATACGTAATGTGATTGATGCATTTTGGATTATTTGAGCTGTTTACGATATAAAATAACTCCATTCAGAAGCTGGTGTTCTTGAAACATTTCATCAGTTTTTTTCTTGTATTTCGCACAGAGGTTTATCGTTTGTAAATCATTAAATTTTTTGACAATGCCAATAGAGTACGAATTATTATCATTATTATAAACAGCTCCACATGAGGTAAGGATATTGACTTAAGTTGCAAAAAAATATAGTTTAAATGAGATTTTGTGACGAAAATTCATATTTTCATATGATTTCAAGTTGCAGGAAATAATATCAATTTTAGCCTGTAAGTCTGCAGCGTATAGAGGGTGGTTAAGAAAAATCGAGTGAAATAACAAAATTTTATTCCCAGGGAATTCAAGCGTTTTAAGACCTTCAATACAATGTATGGCCTCCACGGGCATCAATAACAGCTTGACATCTTCTTTGCAGACTACACACGAGGTTGTTGAACATTCCTTGAGGAATTTGGTTCCATAAACGGGGCAGAAGCTCTCTCAGATCATTTAAGGATTCTGGGGTGGGTTGATGATTATCTAATCTTCTTTGGAGCATATCCCATGCATGCTCTATGCAATTCAAACCTAGTGAGTGCGGAGGTATTGGTAAATGTGGAATACCAAGCTCTTCGCGCACATTCTCAACTATGACTGCACGGTGCGGTCTAGCGTTATCGTCTAGAAATTGAAAAGTTTCACCAATATCAGCTTGAAAATTTGGCAAAACATTGTCAATGACATGATCCCTATAGTGTAAGGCGGTCATATTCCCAGGACAAATTTGTAGATCTGTGCGATCGTTGAAACATATCCCGGCTCATACCATTACACTACCCTCTCGGAATGGATGGACTTCTTGGTCATAGCGACAATTACGAGGTATGCGTGGGATTGTCCATACCTTTATTCTTCGAGAATCTGAAAATCGTCCAGATCTGGATTCATCAGTGAAAAGGACACTAAGTCTTTGATCGTTCCAATTGATATGTTGCCTTGCCCATTCCAGTCTTTGACGCTTATGGTCACGTGTTAATGGAACTCCTCTTAATGGACGTCTAGAACCTAGATTCACCTCTCTCAAACGTCGTCTGATGGTTTCGATGGAAACTTGGACCCCATCTGCATTTTGAAGAGTATTTCGTAGCATTTTACACGTAGATGTAGGCTTTCTTCTCGCCGAAACGGTGATGAAACGATCCTGAGCTGGTCTTTCCAACAATGAACCTATCTCCCTGAACCTATTCCAAAGTCGAGATATCACACTTTGGCTGATTTGAAGCCTTTCCGCTACAACAACCTGAGTTAGGCCATCCTGTAGCATTCTGATAGCCCTATTAGCCTCAGCGTTTGTTAATTTACGTCTTGGCATTTTCATAAAACTCATTTCAAATCGAAGCCGTTGATAAACTGACTCCATTTCAAAATAAAAACATTCATGAGGCATATGCAAAGGACCAAACTTTAGAAAAAAGGCGACCAGATTGACTAAATGTCTCATACTAATTTTTTTTGGATCGCTTTAAGTTGTTATTAAATTTTGAGTTATTTTACAGCGATTTTCTCGAAGATTACATACTTTTCAAAACGATTGAATACGATATCGTATTCCTTACTCTTGTGGAGCAGTATATTTTTTGTGTTAGTTGAATTTGTACAGGTCAGATTTTCAAAAAAAAAACTTTGTTCCTAATTGAGCTAGTTGTGTGATGCTTCATGCTGATTCAATATCGTTTTGATGTATTGGGCATGTGTGCGAAGATTTCAAGATCATTCAAAGGTCAACAGGGAATATAAATTTTTCTTTGTTTAATTTTTCTTAAAAAACTGGAAACATCCTGTCCCTTTCGTTTTTGCTTTAAAACGAATCGTTTTTGACGTATGATGTGCTTAGATTAAAATCTTCAACAAATAAATTATCAGGAGTGAATAAAAACAACACATAGATAAATTTTTTCTCGGATGATGTGAAATAAAAAAAAAATTGCATATTTCAACTGATCTTCGAAAAGTAACCCATGATAAAGAAAACACAGTTGTATTATCTGTCAACACGGTGTCAATTCCTGATGTGTGTGATAAAAAAAAATCAGAGAACACACTAGTTTTTTCATGCAGTTGTTCGTACCAAATACAACAAATGTTTCCATCAAATATGAATTTGAAATACTTCATCATGACCATATTGACAATTTTGTGCACAAATATCAATATTCTGCAAAGAAGAATGTTCATTCCCTATTACAAAATTTGCTTGACTTTGAAATGACCTTGAGGTTGAACTTCAAGGTCAGATTAAATCTATGTACTTTTCGATACAGTTTCAAAGCAGGTATTCCAGTGAATCTTTTAAAATGGGTCACTAGGTGTAAATGATGCCCACTCAATATTTAATGCTTACCTTTCTCTATACTTATGATTGATGATTATGATGATCCAAAATGCATCAATGCTCAAGCGAACAACCCTTCCACCCCAGTCATTCCTTCTTCACCTTTTAGATAAAGTAAAAATAATTTGGAATACGCAAAAGGACGATTTACGTCAGCGATGCATAGCGTTCGCCAGAGACATAGATTTAACTTTAAGCAAGTTGCCCAGTTTGCAATTTTACAATGCCCCTTGCGATCCGAGAGGTCACCAGGGACCTATTTTAGACGAGGTATCAGAGTCGGCGAACGAATTCGATCATTTGAAGGTATCAGATGGATTCGTCAACAACATATCAATCTAGCATTTTCTAATTGCAGGACCTGGCGACGTCCTTCAGGCAGCAGAACGGCTGGATGAGCCAAAGCCAGCCAGTCCAGGAGCTGGACGCAGAACCGGTCGAGCCCAAGATCGAGGAACCCCTGATGGCGGAAGAGATCAGGGCGGAGGAACCGGTGTGCCCCAAGAGGCTGTATTCGGCCGTTCTTCAAGGGCTCACGGCCGCGGAATCGGCGAGAAAGGAGTCTAACAGCCCGCCGAAACCTGGAAAACTGGAGACGCCTAGCTCCTTGAATATGATCTTCCCCAAGTTCTCGACATGTAGTGCATCGTCCGTTGTTTCTGCAGATTTGGATGCCCAGGGTAAGGAAGAACCAGTGCACCAAGCGGCGAAAAACGAAGTGAGGCTGCAGAAGAACACGTCGATTCAGACAAACGTGAAGCTATTAACAAAGACCAAGACAGTTGAGGCGACGTCGCCTGTGAGAACTCCTGCAGTTTGCAAGGAACCTTCGCAGAAAAACGAAGATTTCAGGTGTCCCAATACAGTGAGTGTGCCTGTGATCGCACAGTCCGCATACGTCAACAACTACAGTTACCAGTTCAACGCTTCTCACTACTCGAACACGTACCAGAACAGTTGCGGTTGCACCAACACCTTCTCGCACACGTCTCAAGTGATAACCAACAGGAACATGCAGACTTTCCAACGGCAGAACCCTTTCGTCCCTAGCCAGTACCAGTACGCTCAACCTGTGTTGATGCTGCAGCAAAACCGCACTTCCATCTACCCTATTTCGCAGCCGGTACAAACGCCCTACTTCTACCAACCTCTCCAACAAACTAGAGTCATGCAACGGTGGATAGTCCCCCAGAACTACTCCAGACCTAACGTGAGCCAAGCGAACTTCCTAAACGCCCATTTTGTACCGCAGACGCCCAGCTTGTGGATCGGCGCTAATCAACAACAGCCCGTACCGTCAACATCGCAGTATTTCGTGGACAACCGACTCAAACCCAAACCGAAGAAGACAGCCCCACCTCAGATCAGCATCTTGAAGAGTAAGGCCAGGAAGGTCCAAGAAGAAAGCTCCGCGTCCACGGAGACCACAGACAGCGACGCGATACGAAAAAGTCTATGCGCAAACTCCACGTCTTCTTGCTTAGACGGCGTGCCGCCTTTGAAGTTGAACAAGTTGGGACTGGAGTCGCAGATCAAGGTCAAGAGCGACTTCGACGAAATGGTCAGTAAAACGGTCAACATCCTGTTCGAGGAAGAGGTGCCGGTAACTTCGACGGTTTCGGAAGAACTGGAGATACAAGCGCTGGAGCAATACTGCAACAGCTCGGACAACGTGTATCAGGAGCTGGAGAGACAGGCGGCTGAGCAGTACGACGAACTGTCGGAAAACTTCAGAGGCCCCCCGACTCATGACTTTCTATTCGGGGGGCTGAGTGGCTTTTTCGCGTGTTCGATTGATGTAAATGTGTAATATTCCCCTAGCATAATCGTTTTTCGTCCAAATTTTGTTCAGTTCGATCGGGTAGTTAGATTTTGTTAAGTTTGATTTTTTTCTAAATTGAATATCCTCTACTATAAGTCCTTAACGCCAATAAAATTTTACAAAAACAAAACAAAGGTAAAAAATAATAAAAACCATGACTTTCTCGACTTTCAAATCTTGTTTTATTGTCTTGTATCATCTGTGCTTCGTTAGACGTGGCATCATTAATTTATTTATCTACTCCTATTCAATAATGTATTCATTATTCAACTGCTTTTGAGCAATTTATAGTGTCTATAAACAAACAGCGTGAGCTGTAATAACTCACTGCTATAACTCACTATGATACGTCAGAAGAGCTTCATAGAATTATTGACGCTCCGAATATCAAGAGAGTTCTGTGCCTTTGTACAAGCCGATTGAATACTTTTGACGTTTTCAAATTTTGTTGATTCCTAATAATTAAGAATATTTATATAAGTGAATGAGATGAATTCAGATAGTGAAGACGAATTTTTAGGTACACCTCCAGAAGTCAGGCAAGCAGCTGATGCTACGATACATAGTTCGTTGCCCGAAAAATCCCAAAACTAATATAATGCTTGTATATCTTGATGAATTACAGCACTCGTCTTCGGCTCGCGTTGCAAACTTCATCTGCGTGAGTTATGACTATCATTACTACTCATTGAATAATATACTCTTTCTCTATTTCTGTATCGTAATGAATTCATTACACTACTAAAAGTAGTGCTGTAATGAAACTCATGATAGCATTGTTTTCAGTTATATTTTTCGTTTTGTGGTTGTCAGTCCTGACCTCCAATTCTCTCGATTTTCAAATCAAATCATTCAATTTCCGTAATCTGTCAAATTCCGCAAGTCACACCAACTGTCAAGATACAATACAAAAGTCACTAATCTGAATTTTTATTTGAATCTCGAGACTATTTCACAAAACTTGACTAAAATAGAAAAAATATCGTCTAATACTCGTTGCAGAAGGCAATTCCAACACTCATGCTAGGAACCCACGCAGAAAAACGAAGATTTTAGGTGTCCGAATACAGTCAGTGTACCTGTCATCGCACAGTCCGCTTACGTCAACAACTACAGTTACCAGTTCAACGCTTCTCACTACTCGAACACGTACCAGAACAGTTGCGGTTGCACCAACACCTTCTCGCACACGTCTCAAGTGATAACCAACAGGAACATGCAGACTTTCCAACGGCAGAACCCTTTCGTCCCTAGCCAGTACCAGTACGCTCAACCTGTGTTGATGTTGCAGCAAAACCGCACTTCCATCTACCCAATTTCTCAGCCGGTACAAACGCCCTACTTCTACCAACCGCTTCAACAAACTAGAGTCATGCAACGGTGGATAGTCCCCCAGAACTACTCCAGACCCAACGTGAGCCAAGCGAACTTCCTAAACGCCCATTTTGTACCGCAGACGCCCAGCTTGTGGATCGGCGCTAATCAACAACAGCCCGTACCGTCAACATCGCAGTATTTCGTGGACAACCGACTCAAACCCAAACCGAAAAAGACAGCCCCACCTCAGATCAGCATCTTGAAGAGTAAGGCCAGGAAAGTTCAGGAAGAAAGCTCCGCATCCACGGAGACCACAGACAGCGACGCCATACGAAAAAGTCTATGCGCAAACTCCACATCTTCTTGCTTAGACGGCGTACCGCCTTTGAAGTTGAACAAGTTGGGACTTGAGTCGCAGATCAAGGTCAAGAGCGACTTCGACGAAATGGTCAGTAAAACTGTCAACATCCTGTTCGAGGAAGAGGTGCCGGTAACTTCGACGGTCTCGGAAGAACTGGAGATCCAAGCGCTGGAGCAATACTGCAACTCCTCGGACAACGTGTACCAGGAGCTGGAGAGGCAGGCGGCTGAGCAGTACGACGAACTGTCGGAAAACTTCAGAGGCCCCCCGACTCATGACTTTCTATTCGGGGGGCTGAGTGGCTTTTTCGCGTGTTCGATTGATGTAAATGTGTAATATTCCCCTAGCATAATCGTTTTTCGTCCAAATTTTGTTCAGTTCGATCGGGTAGTTAGATTTTGTTAAGTTTGATTTTTTTCTAAATTGAATATCCTCTACTATAAGTCCTTAACGCCAATAAAATTTTACAAAAACAAAACAAAGGTAAAAAATAATAAAAACCATAACTTTCTCGACTTTCAAATCTTGTTTTATTGTGTTGGATCATCTGTGCTTCGTTAGACGTGGCATCATTAATTTATTTTTCTATTTCAGTATCGTAATGAGTTCATTACAGTACTAAAAAAAAAACGGTCAACATCCTCTTCGAGGAAGAGGTGCTGTAATGAAACTCATGAAGCGCTGTTCACATTGGTAGAGTAAATGGTAGAGTAGAGTGGTCGAGTACTAATTATCCTCCTACTAGCACTATGTAAACAGGTCGTGAAAGTAACGGTAGAGTACTAAGGATAGTAAACGGTAGAGTAGAGTGGATAGAACATGTGGAATAGTGAACTCGACTATCCCATCCCCACCTCCAAATTCTCACTCAATTCTACTGGTTTATTACTTTACTATACCAATGTGAACAGTCACTTGCCCGGTTTTAGGAGAGGATAGTACATCTTCCTAGTCTTCCATGTGATTCGGCTCATCGAACTATCCTCTCAAATTACTAGCAACGTGTGAACAGTTACTCTATCGAAATGAGTAGAGTAGGGTATTTCGGTAAAAAAGTAAGCAATTCAACTTGACCGTTTACTCTATCAATGTAAACGGTACTTTACAGTATTGTTTTCAGTTATATTTTTCGTTTTGTGGTTGCCAGTGCTGACCTCCGATCCTCTCGATTTTCAAATCAAATCAATACAAATTCCGTAATCTGTCAAATTTCATAAGTCACACCAACTGCCAAAATGAAATATAAAAGTCACTAACCTGAATTTCGAGAGTATTCCACAATACTCGACTGAAATAGAGAAAATATCGTCTAATACTCGATGCAGAAGGCAATTCCAACACTCATGCTAGGAACCTACGCAGAAGAACGAAGATTTCAGGTGTCCCAATACAGTGAGTGTACCTGTGATCGCACAGTCCGCTTACGTCAACAACTACAGTTACCAGTACAACGCTTCTCATTACTCGAATACCTACCAGAACAGTTGCGGTTGCACCAACACCTTCTCGCACACGTCTCAAGTGATAACCAACAGGAACATGCAGACTTTCCAACGGCAGAACCCTTTCGTCCCTAGCCAGTACCAGTACGCTCAACCTGTGTTGATGCTGCAGCAAAACCGCACCTCAATCTACCCAATTTCGCAGCCGGTACAAACGCCCTACTTCTACCAACCTCTTCAACAAACTAGAGTCATGCAACGGTGGATAGTCCCACAGAACTACTCCAGACCCAACGTGAGCCAAGCGAACTTCCTAAACGCCCATTTCGTACCGCAGACGCCCAGCTTGTGGATCGGCGCTAATCAACAACAGCCAGTACCGTCAACATCGCAGTATTTCGTGGATAATCGACTCAAACCCAAACCGAAGAAGACAACCCCACCACAGATCAGCATCTTGAAGAGTAAGGCTAGGAAAGTTCAAGAAGAAAGCTCCGCGTCCACGGAGACCACAGACAGCGACGCCATACGAAAAAGTCTATGCGCAAACTCCACTTCTTCTTGCTTAGACGGCGTACCGCCTTTGAGGTTGAACAAGTTGGGACTGGAGTCGCAGATCAAGGTCAAGAGCGACTTCGACGAAATGGTCAGTAAAACGGTCAACATCCTGTTCGAGGAAGAGGTGCCGGTAACTTCGACTGTCTCGGAAGAACTGGAGATACAAGCGCTGGAGCAATACTGCAACAGCTCTGACAACGTGTACCAGGAGCTGGAGCGGCAGGCGGCTGAGCAGTACGACGAACTGTCGGAAAACTTCAGAGGCCCCCCGACTCATGACTTTCTATTCGGGGGGCTGAGTGGCTTTTTCGCGTGTTCGATTGATGTAAATGTGTAATATTCCCCTAGCATAATCGTTTTTCGTCCAAATTTTGTTCAGTTCGATCGGGTAGTTAGATTTTGTTAAGTTTGATTTTTTTCTAAATTGAATATCCTCTACTATAAGTCCTTAACGCCAATAAAATTTTACAAAAACAAAACAAAGGTAAAAAATAATAAAAACCATGACTTTCTCGACTTTCAAATCTTGTTTTATTGTCTTGGATCACCTGTGCTTCGTTAGACGTGGCATCAATAATTTATTTTCTCTATTTCAGTATAGTAATGAGTTCATTACAGTACTAAAAGTAGTGCTGTAATGAAACTCATTACAGCATTGTTTTCAGTTATATTTTTCGTTTTATGATTGTCACTACTGACCTCCGATCGAATCAAGTTTCGAATCAAATCAATTCAAATTCCGTGATCTGTCAAATTTCGTATGTCACACCAACTGCCAAGATACAAAACAAAAGTCACTAATCTGAATTTTCATTTGAATTTCGAGAGGTTCTCACAAAAATTTACTGAAATAGAGAAAATACCGTCTAATACTCGTTGCAGAAGGCAATTCCAACACTCATGCTATCGAAAACTCGCTCCTTCGTCGCTCGTTTTCGAACTTCGCATTCGTGTTGGAATAGGAGCTCATTCTGCAACTTGTTTTAGAATATACTATTCTCTATTTCAGTGTCGTAATGAGTTCATTACAGTACTAAAAGTAGTGCTGTAATGAAACTCATTACAGCATTGTTTTCAGTTATATTTTTCGTTTTGTGGTTGTCAGTACCGACCTCCGATCCACTCAATTTTCGAGTCAAATCAATTCAAATTCCGCAATCTGTCAAATTTCGTAAGTCACACCAACTGCCAAAATACAATAAAAGAGTCACTAATCCGAATTTTTGTTTGAATTTCGAGAGTATTTTACAAAACTTGACTGAGATAGAGGAGCAGAAGAAAATTCCAACACGAAGGCATGAGTGTTGGAATAGGGGCACTTTCTGCAACTTGTTTTGGAACATACTACAAACTGTCACAAAATTTTACACTTCTGGAAATATAATAACATTAATAAATCTACTAATACAGTTAATAATGGGTTATTACAGCACTTGTCCTGTTATCAGAACCACAGAAATAACAATTATATCGAAGAATTTCTAAATTGCAAAAAAAAAATATTCAGAATACTATTATTGAAAAATATTATCTATTACTAGCTGGCCCGCGCAACTTTGTCTGCCAAATCGGCTATTAAAATTATTGTTATTATTATTAGTCCAATATTATCTTCAAAAACGAAAAATCTTCAAGAAGCCTGATTGCCACACCGCCTACCAGATCCAATTGTTTTTCTCGTTTTGCTCGGATCGGCTCATACTCATACATCAAATGTCTGGTTTTGCATTTAGACGCTTCAAATGTCACTTTCACAATGATCACCGAAGCCGATATTGACATAGATAACCGAACATGATACCCGATGTTTATCGAAATATTAATTAATTATTTCTGTATTATTAATTGATAACATTGGTGTTTTGTGCAAACTTTGCGTCGTCCTCACTTGAAGAAGTTATTGAAATCGAGAAATAGATGTAACGATGTTATAAATAATGCAGAATCAATAATTGATTCTGCATTATTTATAACGATGTTATAAATAATGCAGAATCAATAATTGATTCTGCATTATTTTAAAACTTTGATGTTTAATTGTCAAACATCGGTGATCATCGAAAATCAATGATAATCGATCACCTCCATTTCTAAAGAAAAACCATATTAAATACCTTGCATTTTCATATTTTCTCACCTTTTAAACCTTCCCTGGAATTCCACGAATAAGTCAAGACCAAAATGTAATGAGTTCATTACAGTACTGAAAGTAGTGCTGTAATGAAATCATTACAGCATTGTTTTCAGTTGTATTTTTCGTTTTTTGGTTGTCAGTACTGACCTCCGATCCTATCAATTCTCAAATCAAATCAATTCAAATTCCGTAATCTGTCAAATTTCGTGAGTCACACCAACTGCCAAGATACAATACAAAAGTCACTAATCTGAATTATTATTTGAAAATCGAGAGTATTTAATAATAATAATAATAAATGACTTTATTTTCACAAGTGGAATTACAAGTATATAAGTATAATGTTCATTATCAAATTAATTGTGAAAAAAGGCGGAGTCCAGTTATGCACGCGTGCATATGCTGCTCAACTCAACCAAAAAAAAAAAAAGATATATATACATACATTTGGTTTATTCAATTTATTTGACTGCGTTCTGCGTTCACTTCTTGATGAGAGGAAAAGAAGGAACACACACAAGACTCGGGAAAATAGCAAGAAGAGAAAATCTTATTTATTCTGTTCATCGAGATAGTATCGGAAAGCGCTTATCTTGAAATTTTTCATGCTCAGGTGCTTGAATCTAAAAGGAAGAGAATTGTAGATCTTGGCGATGTTATAAGTAAAGCTCCTTTCAAAAATACTTGTTCTATGAAAAGGTGGGGTGATAAGACCTCTATTTCTCACATTATTATTGAGAACATCGCTCCTATAAACTATCTTTCGATGTAGATAACTAGGTAATTTATTCATCAAGATGCTGTGGTAGAAACATGCCGAATGAAGTTTTCTCCGAAAATTCATATTCAACCACCCTATCAAAACTTGACTCACAAAACTTGACTGAAATAGAAAAAATATCGTCTAAAACTCGTGGCAGAAAGCAATTCCAACACTCACGCATTCGTATTGGAATAGGAGCCATTCTGCAACTTGTTTTAGAATATACTATTCACGAATTCTTTGCAGTTTGATATAGTAATAGGGAACGCTGACTGGTTCAACACGTCACTAGAAATATGTTGAATTTGAACATCATTTGTGGATGTCGTTGGATTCTTATCTTAGGAAAATAAAAAAAAATCATCGAAATCGATTCAAACAGTCGAAAGTTCCGTGAAAACAACCACGAAAAATATCATGCAGATGAATTGATAACCACCTTCTTCTTTTGAAGTCCGTTAAAACTGTCCAAGTTATAAAAGATCGGAATGTCGAGCTGTTCGGTAAAATACCTAATTCAAAAACCAGAGCCGGTAGAATTAGTGATCCAAGTGTTACATCTTGTCGCGTTCTACAATTCCTGATAGAATCGGGTCAGGCTCAGGCGTATTATCGTCCCGTGATAAAGCTCAGGCCCGATTTTCCTGCGGCAGAGAGCAAGAGGAGAGGTTCTAAAAAGCGATAGAGAGAGAAGCAGAAACTTCTCCCGGCAATATTGTGCTCCAAAGTGCTCTGCCCAGCCCCAAGCCATCGACCGCCCGTACTTTGCTGCAGCAGCAGCCTTGAAATCCGAAGCCCTCCTCGTCCCCATAGTCCTCATCCATTTTATTTATTTGGCACTTTAGCTGCGAGGCTCTCAAGTTTAAAGCGACCATGTACTTTGTTGGGCGTAATGGCTCTGCATCGTTCGGGGCACGAAGAACGTGTTCTCTAAGCAGACATAATGCGAAATCATCGTTCTCTTTGATAGTTACCTCGTTATGCCATGATCTCGAGATGTGCAGCGCGAATCATCGAAACTATACAGGGGGATTCGCGAGCTGAAAAGAGATGTTTAGTATTCAGGGAATGATTCCCCGCACATCACTTGAGAATAGTCATTTCTCTAGTTCAGAATCGTAATGAACTCATTACAGCATTGTTTTCGGAAGTAATTGTACAAGTACATCAAAATTACCGATAATATTGCATGACAGCGTGTTGTCTAAAAACTGCATTCGGTCTTTTTCATTTTTTGAGAAAGAGCCCGACACCGAAGGAATGACCGAATGCAATTTTTCAAAGACAACACGCTGGAATGCAGAATTATCAGGTTTCTCTAGTTTCTCACTTTTGACACCTAGAGGAACATTATTCATTACAGAAAACTATTTTAATAGGCTTGAAATTGGAATTATACTTCTCATAAATTTCCATTAAATTGAGTATTCTTTGTCGAGCTTTTAAGGAAACATCCTGATCGACAAAACAAAAGCAGGGCTCCGCTTTTTGATCAGGATGATATTTTTCATCTACACATTGTTTTGAATCAAAGGAAATACGCTTCTGGATTCTTTATGTTTTTATTCGAAATGATTGTGTAATACAATACAATAATCATGAAATTGGGAACATTTCAAGAATTTGTTCACATATTAGTAAATTATTATAACAATTTCAAGAAGAGTTGATTCATACATATCTTACCCAGTGTATTTTCACCTCAATGAGTCTAGAGGGTCTAGTAGATGAATCGAACTGCTGGAAGGATCGTCAAGAGAACCTCCACCTCTATAAGTCGTTATTCTGACCGCCATTGCCTCTATGAGTGGAACTTTTTGATCTAATGATTGAGATCAAAGAAGATTCGGTTCGCAAACAAATCACCACACGTGATGAATATCATATGATTTTTCGACCTCTAAGGACATGTTTCCAGATGAGCTCAGATGCTCGTTTCTCATTGATGATGATTTCTTGTTTACCTGAGTTTTTCTCTCAATGAAGTGAAGTCTCACTTGAATAACTCGAATGTTTGGTGAGCCCAACAATAGATAAGTCGAACAGTTCTTTTGGTTCCTAGGAGTTCGACTTAACGAGAGTCAACTGTATATTAATTAGAGAATGTTTGAACAACAATAAAAGAAAAATAACAGAGGTGTACAACAAGACCTGTAGGTCAGCCCAGCAAGAGTTCTTTATGCGTTATCCAGAACAATATATTTTTGACCTGAAAACTCTATCCATTTGACAGCACTGAAAATAAAATGCAATGAACAAGACAGTTACATGATGTGAGTTTGAAAACTTACATTTCCATTCTCTTTGCACATTCAAGATTATAATTTCTATTTTTCCTGCAATTAATCAAATTAATCACCATGCATTTTAAATGTCGGCCAGTTTTAAACACAAAATTCATAACAGAAAAACACACAAACAAAGAATATAGAATGAGTTAGGTGCAAGTCTTGTAGATTTCGAGTTATTTCAGTGGAAAATAATTTTTTCTGAAAGGTCTTGAACATAAGGAATCAAATTCAATGAATACCGTTGTTTCTTGTTGGTTATAATTTTAATTTTCTATCGAATTTTTCCTCTCTAAAGTTGTTATTGTTTTTATATGAAATTTGTTGGGTATTTATCATCCTCAAGGAAAAATTTAATTGAAGTGAATTTCATTATTTCTTATTCAGGTTGTAGATTAAATAGTTTTTGTAAAACTATTTTACAAAAAAACAGGGCTTTCCTTTGACATAATAAATTTGGAGAAATAAAAGTACGCTAACGAAGTTTCAGTACACAAACAACGGAAAAATTCTTAAACTTGAAACTTTCACCCCCCCAAACCCTCAGAACCAGTCTGAAAATTGATATATACAGAGGGCTGCTTGTTAAAAATGTTTAAAAAAATCTGATTTCATGTAGAGCCAAGTTGCTAACTCTAAACTCTTCATCTTCACAAGTCCTTATTTCACAAACTCTATGCCTTGGTAAAAATGAGTGACTTGGCAGTTTCGTAACTATAAGAACTATCATTGTATAACAGAAAAGTTATGAACAGCGAATGAATTTTTCACCTCACGCTCACGTTGCGAAAGGGAAACTGCCAAGTCACTTATTTTGACCAAGGCATGTGAAGATGAAGAGTGTAGAGTTAACAGCTTGGCTCTACATGAGATCTGATAACTTTCTGACAGTGTTAGAAATACGGCCTCGTCTTGGCAATATTTCACATGAAAATGTTTTTGGTTGGATTCGTCTTTGGTGGTTATTGATCTGCTCCTTTCCATTCGCTCAAAAGTTCAGCGAACTGTTCTCTAATTCTCGCGGTTTTCGCCGAATACCTATTGCCACTCCGTATTTGGTGTAACTGATCGTGGCCCAAGTCTTTTATGTCTTCATCTCCTCCTGAAGACGTCGCAGAGCATCGCAAATAATTATGAAGGACGCAAGCTGCCTTCAAAACGTCTTCCACCGTCTCAACTTTATTCTCGAAGGGTCTCCTCAAAGACCTAAACCTCGAAGCCAGTATACCAAAAGCGACGTCCACTATTCTTCGAATTTCGGACATTTTGGCATTGAACACTTGGTACTTCGCATTTCCGGCCAGGCTCTTTTCCGGATACGGCCTCAGCAGGTTCTCCAAAAGGGGCAAAGTCTCGTCGCCCAGAAAAACATACGGTACAGGGTTGCCAACTGCGGAAAGAATCGCAGGCTCAGGTAAGGTAGTAGGTTTGATAGTTTTCTTCCCAGAAAAACAGTATCTCTCGCTGAACCGCCCTATCTCTTCGAAATCTACGGTGGTGAATTTGTACTCGTCGTCGACTATAACGACCATGACTGCCGATAAAGTGTTCTTGTAGTTGGAGTATTATAATTCCGTCATGCTTTTAATGGCTGCGACACTATGTCATCTCTTTCGGTGAAGAAAAAATGAAATTCCTTAAGACCTCTGAAATCAACACAAACCTGCCCAAAGCAGCAGAATTATTTAGAAAATCTAATGCTTCTGCCGATGAAGTTGACGAGGCAGAGAAAAAATGCATGGCAGCCCTTTATAAAAATTATTTCAAGCAATTAAATGTATTGTGGTACGAAATGTTTGAAAAATTGTTAAGCAAATCCTCATGTTATCTTGCCTCTGTGCCCCAAATTGAAGCAGCACCTCGACAACACTCGCTAAGGACGTATGTAATATGTAGTATATAAATCTTAGCAATGAGTTGTATTGTTAGTTATTAGTTTATGGGTCCCACATTTGCTATTATAATTGATTTAGTTGATTTTCAACGTCTTTAGGAATTTCAGTTGTCCTTTACCAAGACACTAAGAACATGAGGGAAAAATATGTTGGTTTTCGAAATTTTGGAGCATATAGGGGTTGGAGCAGACAAAATTACAAGAAGGTCAGTGTCCTCCTCAACAATAAACACACACTCATGGGACTGCTGAGCAACTTCAACTGCACTAGCTACGATTAAATGATCAGCATCCTCAATAGGATGATCTACTGTGCGATTTTATATTGTGGATGGGAGGGGGCGGGTTACGCATTCATCACAATTTGATGGTCTACAACTCTCATTCAATAACAGTTTGTTCTAATGCTCGTCGTTCCAAAGATATTATATGTTTTATAATGAAAAAATATGTTTTTTCGAAAAGTGTAAAAATTTGCCATATTTCGTATATGATTTCTATAAAACTACTTGTTCAGAATGTACTATCGTAATACATTTCAAAAGCAGAATTTATTGCGAAACACTTTTGAATACCACAATGTTTTTGATTAAGTGCTTAGTTTAGGAGCTATTCGAGAAAAAAATAAAATAGTCCGAAAATCTCGAGGTTTTTCGAACGTCATGACATACGCTCCACTGGGAAATTGGGGCAAAACTCAAACTACTCTTATTGGAGGCCTAAATAATTGATTGAAACAGTTTCCAGAACTCCATCAATTATTTCCAGGCAAAAGTCTAATTTGCTTGGTCTAGTAGGTATTTAGACAATTCGACAAAGTCCTGAATATCTTTCCAAATTAATTCTTGGTGGTTATTGATTTTCTCCTTTCCATTCGCTCAAAAGTTCGGCGAACTGTTCTCTAATCCTCGCGGTTTTCGCCGAATACCTATTTCCACTCCGTATTTGAAGTAACTGATCGTTGCCCAAATCTTCTATGTCTTCATCTTCTCCTAAAGACGTCGCCGAGCATCGTAAATAATTGTGAAGGACGCAAGCAGCCTTCAAAACGTCTTCCACAGTCTCAACTTTATTCTCGAAAGGTTTCCTCAAAGACCTAAACCTCGAAGCCAGCATACCAAAAGCGACGTCTACTATTCTTCGAATTTCGGACATTTTGGCATTGAACACTTGGTACTTGGTATTGCCGGCCAGGCTTTTTTCCGGATACGGCCTCAGCAGGTTCTCCAAAAGGGGCAAAGTCTCGTCGCCCAGAAAAACGTACGGTACAGGGTTGCCAACTGTGGAAAGAATCGCAGGTTCAGGTAGGGTTGTAGATTTGATAGTTTTCTTCCCAGAAAAGCAGGTCCTCTCGCTGAACCTCCCTATCTCCTCGAAATCTACGGTGGTGAATTTGTACTCGTCGTCGACTATAACGACCATGACTGCCGATAAAGTGTTCTTGTAGTTTGAGTAGAATGTGCCGCTCCTGCCCGGTTTTCCTATGACGATGTGTTTAGCTCCAGCCGCTCCTGCGCAATGGGGAAACCGCCATTTCCGTTCGAATCTGGACGCTATCGACTTCCACGTTTCCGGTGTTGGGTCTGGAAGATACGTCGGATGCATTTTGTCCCATATCGCCACGGCTACTTCTTTCACGATTTTTGATACGGTCCGGTCTCCTAGTCTGTAGCTGCGTGCTATATTCTTGTAGCTGTCTCCAGAGGCTAGGTATCTGTAAGATAAGAAGGCGTAGATATAATCCGAATGCTTGGATAATACCAATAGTTTGTTTCATTATTTTGTCGGGTAATATGGCATTTTGATGCAAAACTAACATTTCAACTTCATATACAGCATATTATTTCGGTTTCAGTGAGGACTTTAGGTTTTCTGATTAGAAATTGTAGGGAATTCAAGTCATTTGGATCATTGAGCAGTGTTTATTTGGCGTTAGTTAGAAGTACACTACACTGCGCAAAAAAATTAACGCACATTATGGAAATCTCAAATTTATTCTACAACTGAAGGTGTTCTCAATGACAATTATTTTTATCAAAATTATGCATGCATATGTTATCCATTTTCAACGTTTTTCTTCAATACAGATGTTTTTTCCCAGCAGGAATAAAAAAAGATGATATTATCAGATTTTGAATGTATCGGCTCCATTCTAAAATCAGTTGTTCTCGATCAATTCTAGTAATCAATAGTTTTTCTTTCGTTTGATTTTCTACACTCGATCGCTAAGCAACGCGAAACACGCAGTGGATTTTCCCATACAAGTGTGTCCAGAATGTTGCAGCGATTCAGGGAGACAGGTATGAATGGCCGAAGACAAGGACAGGGTAGACCACGGGTAACAACTGCCATTCAAGAACGTTAATTGAGAGTTTCTTCGTTGAGACAACGGTTCCTTCAAAATCAGCTTGAGCAAACTCATGGGGTGCAAATTAGCACTCAGACAATAAGAAATCGCCTCAGAGAATATGATTTAAGGCCTCGTGTAGCGGCAAAAGGCCCAGCTCTTACCCCAGCCCATCGAAGGGCGCGTTTGGATTTTGCGAGAGAGCATATCGATGGGAAGAGGCTGATTGGGAAAGAGTTCTCTTCACAGATGAGTCTAGATTCTGCCTCTACCATTGTGATCGACGTTCCCTTGTATACAGACGGTCACATGAAAGATATGTTCAGTGCAATTTCCTGAATACTACTGGTTTCAGTATGGTATGGGGTGGAATATCTTTGACTGCTCGCACAGACCTAGTGGTCGTTGATAATGGAGCTATGAATGCTGATAAGTATAAAAGAAACCTTCTTGAAGAGCATGTAGTGCCATTTGCCCCATACATTGGTGAAAATTTCATTTTTATGGACGATAATGCCAGACCCCATCGTGCGCGCATCGTTCGGGAGTACCTTGAAGAGGTTGAAGTCTCTCGAATGGAATGGCCAGCAAGAAGTCCAGATCTCAATCCGATTGAGCAGGTTTGGGACAACCTCAATAGAAGGCTGAGAAGTTCAGAAAATCATCCAGCTACTTTTAATGACTTAGGATTCCAACTCGCAAAAATCTGGGAAGGATTAGATCACAACATTTTAAGATCACTCATTTTGAGTATGAACCGTCGTTGCCGAGCTGTTATTAACGCAAGGGGTGGTAATACCAAGTATTAAATCACTTATCAGCATTTCAGTATTTTGAAAATTGTTCATTTCTCTTTTATCACATAAGATTCGGTGAAATCCTGAATTTTTCATCCATTTAATGTGTCTTGTTTCGTTCAAAACCTTCCCGAGAGACCATAAATAATAAGTTATAAAGTCAATGTAGAGTTAACTTCCATTAAAATTGAGATTTTCAGAATGTGCAGTGTATAAGAAGGAGCAAGAGCAAGGTGAACAATTCGTTTTGTCAGTCCAGAGTCGAATCTAGGAGTTTCAACACGATACTATTCTCAGGACGAAATACACACAACACTTCTTCGTAAAATACTTTCATTTTTGAAGAGATCTTCCAAGAAAACTGAAAGTTCAAAACTGTCACTTGATTCTATCATTACTTTTCAGAACCATCCACATTTCGTCGCAAGTACGATCCTGGCAGTCTGTTTGGGATGACACAAGGAAAGTATTTATGACCGTTAGACCAATAAGAAAGTTGTTTATGCGCAAACTAAGCAATTTGGGTTGTTTAACTTGCTCCTTCTTATATTTTGACAGACTAGGTATAGAAAGGTCAGGACAACTAACTCGATGCTGTTAGGACACAATATATTCTCCCTCCCCCTTCCCCTGTTTCATACAATTGATCATCCATCAAATCGATCAACTCAATCAAAAATCAAAATAGACATATCCAAATTTTGAAACGACCAGTAGGTATGGCATTGCAGCGCCACCACAAAAGAATCAGATGTTCCCTAATCGGTGAAATGTCAATGCATGCAAAGAATGACAAGTTTATGTTTACGACATCACCTCAATTTACGTTTATGATTTCACTCATGTATATCATTCTATGTTCCCTAGAATCTTTGACACTTGTTCAAGTCAAGATACGGGAACATAAAGCGATATAGTAGTGACAGTTAAAAACCATCGAGTTTTCTCCCGAATAACTCGACGAATTCAAGCATCTATTTACCTCAAAAAGACGCCAAGTTTCTCTTCGGTGCCGATCGGCTGCCGTGCGTTGCAGCCATAGGCGTCGATAGAACGTTGAATCAGCCCGTGCACTTCCGAGAACTGGTTTCTGGTCAGCCGGAAATGCTCAGCGAATGCAGCATCGGTGAATTTGGAGGCCATCGCGAATTCCCCGTGGGTTTTCCTTTGGGACAGATGGTAGTTCGTGGATTTTTGGGACGCCTGAGTTTGAAGTATCATTTCGTCTTCGGCGTTGTTGTCCGAATCGGACGCCGAATCCAGCGTGTATAGTAATTCTAGTTTGCGTGAAGCGTTCATTTTGTGAATTTTCACGTGAGAACACTGCGAATCTTGTCATGTGCACTTGTAAACTGCGTCTAATGTGCGCTACACCATTGGAATATGTGTGGTTGATACGACGCATGCGCTCCATGTTGTTTTCATCGCTTATCTGCAACTCGACTTCATCGTAACTTAACAGTGTTGCCAAACCTACCAATTTTTCGGTATTCCTAACGATCTAAAGACAGATCTCGAAATACCGACCGAAAATAGCTATTCATACAACTAGGGAATTATAATTAGTATTTATTTACCGAGGGCTCTGCCCTCGGGATGTATAGACAACCGAGGGAAATGTATTTATATTTCCCATGTTGTAATCAATATTTTTTTCTAATTCAAACAGCATTGTTCTGAGAATGGAAAAATTTATATTATATAGTGAATTTTTGTATTTATAGGATTTTTGATGTTGCTAAGGGCCGGGTTTGTGAGAATAGTGAGTGACTGATTTGATTTCCGCGTCTTGTCAGGAATAAAATTGATAAAATGTTAAACAAGATTTCGAACAATACTCCTACTATGTACTAGAATATTAATTTATATTTTGATTGTACCATGAATTTTTAAGTTTTTAATATTTTGTGATTAAAAAACTTACCTGTTTTGCAGTTTTAAAATTAAAACATAATTCATGCAGAATAATCTGTTACTCATGAAATAGTCAAGTACTTTTCGAGTATCTAATTTTTTCCTATAAAAAAAATCGAATGAACACAATGCGACGTGATGTATTTTTTGTACAACTGTCATTAAAAGTGACACTTTTAATGACAGTAAACAATGTTAAAATTAATTGTGGAAGCGTGTTAAAAATATTTTTAACATGAGTGTTAAAAATATTTTTAGCACTCCATTTTCTTATGATGAAATCAGATGAGAAAAATTCAGGAATTGCAAATTTTTATTATCAATATTTAACAATCATTACCTATGAACATTAATATTAATCGTAAAACTAGAACAATTACTAACATTAATACCCTGTGACGTTAGGGAGCTTCGCAACACATTATTAGAATCCTCAGCACCATCAGTGCTTGTAGAAACCGGAAGTATCTACAATATTGGATGATGATGATCCAAAATCTGTTGAGGTTGGGGGAATTTTTTCAGCAATGACATTTCTATAGCAATGGAATGATCAACATAGCCCTCGGCTACCGTCGTAGACTTCCATCCACCATGTTTTTTATATCCGTAATATTTGCTCCTGATTCTGCTGGCAATGAAGCGGAGAATCTTCGAGAACACTGTCTTGTATATTGCTTTGGTTCTGGCAGTTTGAGGAATTCGGCAACAATAGATGGAATTTTCCCAAATGTTCAATACCAACTGGATTGCCAGTGCATTTATTATTCATGTATTTCAGGAAAAAATGACGATGTTTGATGACAGAAGGGCGCAGTGCAAAGTACTTATGAAAATAGTCTACATACTTCCCAATAATATACTGTTATTTCGATGTCTTCCACTGATAAATTACACAATTCTTCACGCCGACAGGCTCCAAATAATCCGAAAATAGTTGCAACCTTAACCATCAAGTATTTCTCATCTGGTGCCTCCTTTATATACTTTTCAACTTGCTCACGAGTGAGAATTTTCGGTTTTTTTGGGACGATATCATTCACTTTTCCGTTTTAAATATGCTATTACCTCAAAATATTTACAAACATCCACACAATTTTTAACAAGGGCGCTTGACTTTATCATTGAAAATTGATGAACTCCATATTTTTTATTTTTCTTCTAAGTATGCCAGGAAAACAGTTTCACTGAAGTTCCCTTCTACATTTTTCAATTTACACCAGGCCAAGAAATTTTTATATGCAATATATGCACAACAACCTTTTGATTATTCGAATATTAAAATGCATTTTGAAGTTTATTGTCATTGCAAATTTGCCCATTTCATCGTCGAAATAGGGAAGTTGTAAAAAAAACATTGTATGGTATTTGTGTTAAAAGTTACTTTATTTTGTTCGTGAAATTGTTCAATTCGCTCCGCTCATTTCACAAACTATTTCACTCACAAAATAAAACGTCACTTTTAACACTCATATCATAAATAACTACATATAATATTATTGTTTAAAAATTATTACTTTCAGAAAGAGACCTTTTTGCATTCATTCGTCGACATTTGAAAAAAAAGCAGCATACTTTATTTGCACGTCATGAAAAGTATCACGTTTCCTCCATATACAATAATATACTATTTACTCATTATCAAGTTTGTTCTTGTGATGATGTTTGATTGTTATTTTGTTTGTTTTTACTGTGCTTCTCATACGAAATATAGAAAAACTCATTATCACAAAATACATAAAAAGGTTTTTTATTTGGTCAAGTTCCCATAACTGAATAAAAAGAGTAAATAAATTCGAAATCCAACAATTTCAGAATCAGATACCTACTAGGTATATCTAAAACATCGATCTACCTTCAATCCAGAAACTGAGAATGCTGAGAAGTTAACTCAAAAAAACTATTTTAGATAGTAAATGTTCCTGAAATGAGTCCCGATTAGAACACAAAAGAATTCCCCAACAATCTATTGTGGAATACAGTTATGGGAATCAGAGCAGTAAAAGTATAGAATTAAACGAAACCAACCTTGCGAAACTAGAGATATAAAAATACCTTATTAATTTCCCCTCGTTCCGCTTATTGCATTGCATTATAAAATAATACTTCATTACATACAGTATACCGTGGTTTTTCCAATGAAATGTTGCATACATTCCATTCTGAGTAAATACAATGACGAATTCATAGATAAGGTTGCCGTCGATACTGAGTTATCTAAATTGTTGAATAGTTAATCAAACTGACAGATAAAAAGAACAAATACTCCAACATTGGACTCCGAATATTATTATTACTAAATTTAGAATAACTTCCCCAGGCATCCAAACAACCAACACGATTGGCTGGATTTTGACAGGGGAAACGCATTCTTCCCCTCCAAACCCTCAAATTGAATCCTAAATGAGGAAATTCCCAGCAGATACCAGTTACTAGGGCAACGCCCAATACTAAATCGTGCTCGTTCTGAATATAAATGTAGAGCAACATTCAAGTGAAGTCTCATAAAAACTCGTTTCAAATTATCAGTTTCCCCTGCTGGCACTCAACAAAAACGCATTGTCAGAATGTCAATCATGAAATGGCTCATATTAACTGAGTGGAGGGGGAGCAGATGACTAATGTAATCTTGAATGTCAGGGGAATGGTCGGGAGGGGAACCTCGCTATCCAAGTTGGCTTGGCACAGAAATATGGCATGCTATTCACTTTGGACGAGTCCATTCACAGACGGGGGAGGAAGCTTGTATATAGTGAATTCTATTCCGTTTATTCTGTTTAGGACACGAAAGTATTCGGCTATATTGAACTTTAGATTGGAGATATTTTTTTGTCTGCACATTTTATTCATGACTAAATTCACTACAATCCGGGGAATTTGAGAATGGGACTTGGGAATTTGCCTTGAAATGATTGTGGAATTGATATTCTCGAATGAAAATCATAGAACTAAAATAAAGATATCAAATTGACGTTGTAGATCCACAGTTGAGTGGTCGCTTGGTTAGTGATATGTTGCGATTTAAATGGCCATAAACTAAAACTACCATATTTTCAGTTTTATCGCATAAGGTTATTTATGCCATATCCGTATGTATTGATATCCACGCAAGGTCAGTTCGAAGTGAAACTGTTTACACGCGACAAAGTAGTATTATTTGGTTAGATAGGTACCTACTTGTTTATGTTTCAGTATCTACGGAGTGAAAGGTTATATTTCACAGGATTTTTAAATGCCAAGGAGAATTTCAAGGTTAGTGAGTTTTAACTCCGTTTACTACGACTTATAAATTATAATATAATGTACCTACTTAACGTTGCAATAAATATATTGTAGGCAAGCGCGTGCACGAATATGTTTGTCCATTTGACGATAAGCTTTCAAACAACGTTTCGTTGATAGATAAACGATTAAAATAACATTTATTGTTTCATGTTTGTAATTTTTATGTTATGATCAAGTCAAGATCTCATAAACTGATTCATTTCGAAATATAATTCTGATCCTAGTATGAATGAGTATAGCTGATTTCGACTATTTAGTTCATGGTAAATCTACCTAATGCGCATAGTCACAAGTCCCATGGGCCTTAAGTCGGATCATAAGTATTGCTCAGGAAAAATTAGTATTTGTATCTTTACTCAGGTACCTTTTGGAGCTTTTATGAAATTATTTTCAGGTAAATGTCAATGAGTCAACGACAGGTAAAGTTGTTTTATACCTGTTATTTGCCCACAATGGTCCATCGAATTTCATTTCTTATGAATTTCGTCTGAAGAGAAAAATACCGGAGTTTCAGGTAGCATTTTCGTCTAGAATTGACGAAATAAGGAAAAAGTGGAATGTGAAAAACTTTGAAATGTCATAATTTTGAGATGTCATGATGGTTAAATGTTATAAATTTGAAATGTTGTAATTTTTTGAATGTCAAAATTTCAAACAATGTAAAAATTGGTTAACGCTTTCACGTTCGTAGATGAAGGTGAAATAATTCCCTATAGACCACGAGCATTAAGCCCGGAATGTCATTATATCCGGTCAAATTTTGACATTGTTTAAAATTTTAACATTCTAGAAATTTTGACATTTCAAAATTTACATTTCAAAATTATGCCATTTAACCATCATGACATTTCAAAATTATGACATTTAACCGTCATGAAATTTCAAAATTATGACATTTAACCATCATGACATTTCAAAATTATGACATTTCAAAATTTTTCACATTTAACTCTTTTTATTTCGTCAATTCTAGACGAAAATTTTACAGCAAATTCCGATATTTTTCTCTAGAGTAGGTGTAGGTGAAATAATTCCTTATAGACCACGAGTAATAAGCCCGAAAGATGTCGAAATATGAAAGATTTGGAGGAAAGTTCAATTATACATCTTTTCTCGACTTGTTCACACTTTTGAATGTTATTTTTATTCATATTCTCCGTAGAAATTTTGAATATTTTGTAGATACGTCAAATAGCGTCCGAGATATCGAGTTATGAACATAAAGAGCTCAGCTTAGTTGCCCAGAATCAATTGAATTGATACAATAATATTCAATAACACACACTAGCGCAATCTACACTTCGCAAAAAAATTAACGCACGTTCTGAAAATCTCAATTTTAATAAAAGTTATTTTTACATTGACTTATTTTTTATGTTCTCTTGGGAAGGTTTTGAACGAAACAAGACACATTAAATGGAAGAAAAATTCAGGATTTCACCGAATCTTATGTGAAAGAAGGGAAATGAACAATTTTCAAAATACTGAAATGCTGATAAGTGATTTGATACTTGGTATTTCCACCCCTTGCGTTAATTACAGCTCGGCAACGACGGTTCATACTCAAAATGAGCGATCTTAAAATGTTCTGATCTTATCCTTCGAAGATTTCTCCGTGTTGGATTCCTAAGTCATTAAGAGTAGCTGGATGATTTTCTGAACTTCTCAGCCTTCTATTGAGGTTGTCCCAAACCTGCTCAATCGGATTGAGATCTGGACTTCTTGCTGG
Organism: Hippodamia convergens; assembly: GCA_038502775.1. Classification (NCBI taxonomy): domain Eukaryota; kingdom Metazoa; phylum Arthropoda; class Insecta; order Coleoptera; family Coccinellidae; genus Hippodamia; species Hippodamia convergens. The sequence continues at coordinate 88,193,203 of CM076607.1, read as the reverse complement.
CCATTCCATTCGAGAGACTTCAACCTCTTCAAGGTACTCCTGAACGATGCGCGCACGATGGGGTCTGGCCTTATCGTCCATAAAAATGAAATTTTCACCAATGTATGGGGCAAATGGCACTACATGCTCTTCAAGAATGTACCCTATATACTTATCAGCATTCATAGCTCCATTATCAACGACCACTAGGTCTGTGCGAGCAGTCAAAGATATTCCACCCCATACCATAATCGATCCTCCCCCGAAACCAGTAGTATTCAGGAAATTGCACTGAGCATATCTTTCATGTGGACGTCTGTATACAAGGGAACGTCGATCACAATGGTAGAGGCAGAATCTAGACTCATCTGTGAAGAGAATTCTTTCCCAATCGGCCTCTTCCCAATGGATATGCTCCCTGGCAAAATCCAAACGCGCCCTTCGATGGGCTGGGGTAAGAGCTGGGCCTCTTGCCGCGACATGAGGCCTTAAATCATATTCTCTGAGGCGATTTCTTATTGTTTGAGTACTAATTTGCACCCCATGAGTTTGCTCAAGCTGATTTTGAAGGAGGCGAGCGGTTGCAAACCGTTGTGTCAACGAAGAAACTCTCAAGTAACGTTCTTGATTGGCAGTTTTTACCCGTGGTCTACCCTGTCCTGGTCTTCGGACATTCATACCTGTCTCCCTGAATCGATGCAACATTCTGGACACACTTGAATTGGAAACTCCAAACCTTTCTGCAATTCTTGTGTATGTCCACCCTTCTTCTCGCAAAACTACCGCTTGGGCACATTCCTCTTGGGTCAAATTGCGTGTTTCGCGTTGCATAGCGATCGAGTGTAGAAAATCAAACGAAAGAAAAGTTATTGATCACTAGAATTGATCGAGAACAACTGATTTTAGAATGGAGCCAATACATTCAAAATCTGATAATATCATCTTTTTTTATTCCTGCTGGGAAAAAACATCTGTATTGAAGAAAAGCGTTGAAAGTGGATAACATATGCATGCATAATTCTGATAAAAATAATTATCATTGAGAACACCTTCAGTTGTAGAATAAATTTGAGATTTCCATAATGTGCGTTAATTTTTTTGCGCAGTGTATTGAATCAAACTGCGGTCCGGTAAAACGAGCGTTGCCGTTGTAGTGTGACGTCACACAGAGACTATTCCTAGCCCCAAGGAATAAAATATTCTCGGGGTTGTAAAATACGAACTACTTAATATTTTCGACTGAAAAAAGAATTAGCGATTTCATATACATAGGTATGGGTCATACTGTGACAAAGTTCAAATCGATTTTGTATACCTGTGAACATTCCTCATTCCATTAATAAGTTAAAAAAAAATTTCATTCACAGAGGTATAATGATTTGCAGCAAAAACGGTTAGTTGTTTTTTCATAACATGTCAACACTTAACCTGATGTTTTCGACAATTTTTATTGATGTTTCTCTCTTCTCGAATCGATATCGTTAAGGGTTTAGTTTTGGGGAAAATCGAGAATAACAACCCCTCGAATGTTCGATATGTCCTGCACTAAGTAGAGTTCATTGCTAGGGACTAAACTCAGTTTGTTCAGTATCCAGACTCTCGAACTCATGTTGCTATCTTAAAATTTCAGACATCCAACGATTATTTTGGAAGGAATCTTATCCAACGTCAGGTGTTCCGTGCAAAAACTTTGTTGGGCCAGGTGTTTGTTTAATGCGTGATAATGCAGTCGAATCAGGAATAACAATATAACATTCCAAACTTTCTTATTAGTTCTTGTTCTGATTAAAGGTTGTGGTGCACTTGATTTAGTATCTTCCTGAGAATGTTTGGAATAAATACGTATTTCTCATAGGGACATAGGGAATCCATCAACTTAGGAATGCATCATAATGTAGAATGAGTCGTGATTATATTAGGAAACAATGTGTCATTCATTTATTTTTCTAAACATCATCACAGTTGAAGCGAAATATTTTTTAATGTAGTTATGATGATTTGATCAAGGTTAAATATTGCCTCTTGTATTTCCCTGCATCGAAATGTTTTGAATAATAATAGGTTTAAGGTTTTCAAGCATGTTTTAGTTATTTGTATGTTTTTGAACATGTGTATATGATTTTCGAAAACTTATACCCAGACACTTGATTGAGATGCAGCTTGAAAGGAAATGGTTTTGCACAAAGTATAGAAAGTTAAAAATTTCATAAATTAAATAATTATTTCCGTTTTAAGTTATTACCAATCAGGGTTAATGCATTCAATCATTTTATAGTGATTGTCCAATTACGAATCTGAACATCATTATGTTCAATTATTATTCATCATCAGATAATGATTGAATTAAATGTTGAATTCATTGGAACTGAATGAATTGTGGGTTGATAATTTTGAATTTCTTAGTTGTGCGGATAAAAAAAATTGGAATGAAGGATTCTTCTCAAGAATAGTAATGTTTTAAACAAAATTGATCCAGAAGAATTAAGCTCCGTTGAAGGCCTTTCCAGGTTACCATAGGTACGTCAAGAGTGTTAATTGTCTCATGCCTAAGTTTGTTGTGGAAGACAAGCAAAAAGCTTATAATATACTGATCCACAAGAGTTAGGGATTTCGTATTCAATCGTTTTGAAAAGTATGTAATCTTAGAGAAAATCGCTCCAAAATCATTCAAAACTCAATAAAAACTTGAATCGATCCAATCAAAATCAGTATGAGACATTTCGTCAATGTGGTCGCCTTTTTTCTGATGTTTGGTTCTTTGCATATGCTTCATGAATGTTTTTATTTTGAAATGGAGTCAGTTTATCAACGGCTTCGATTTGAAATGAGTTTTCTGAAAATGACAAGACGTAAATTAACTATCGCTGAGGCTAATAGGGCTATCGGAATGCTACAGGGTGGGCTAACTCAGGTTGTTGAAGCGGAAAGGCTCCGAGTCAGCCAAAGTATGATGTCTCGACTTTGGATGAGGTTCAGGGAGACAGGTTTCGTGTTGGAAAGACCAAGGCTTGGTGGGCGACGAAAAACAACACCTGCTCAGGATCGTTTCATCACCGTTTCGGCGAGAAGAAAGCCTACATCTACGTGTAGAATGATGCGGAATACTCTTCAAATGCAGATGGGATCCAAGTTCCCATCGAACCATCAGACGACGTTTGAGAGAGGTGAATCTAGATTCTAGAAGTCGATTAAGAGGAGTTCCATTTCCACGTGACCATAAGCGTCAAAGACTGGAATAGGCAAGGCAACATATCAATTGGAACGATCAACGGCGTAGTGTCCTTTTCACTGATGAATCCAGATATGGACGATTTTCAGATTCTAGAAGAATAAGGGTATGGACAATCCCACGCATACCCCGTAATCGTCGCTATGTCCAAGAAGTCCATCCATTCCGAGGGGGTACTGTAATGGTATGGGCCGGGATATGTTTCAACGAGCGCACAGATCTACAAATTTGTCCCTGGAATATGACCGCCTTACACTATAGGCAGCATGTCATTGATAATAGTTTACCAAATTTTCACGCTGCTATTGGTGAAACTTTTCAATTTCTAGACGATAACCTTAGACTGCACCGTGCAGCCATAGTTGAGAATGCGCGCGAGGAGCTTGGTTATCAAATTTACCAATACCTCCGCAATCACCAGATTTGAATTGCATAGAACATGCATGGGATAGGTTCCAAAGAAGATTATATAGTCATAAACATACCCAGAATCCTTAAATGATCTGAGAGAGCTTCTGCCCCGTTTAGGGAACCAAATTCCTCAAGAAATGTTCAACAACCTCGTGTGTAGTATGCAAAGAAGATGTCAAGCTGTTATTGATGCCCGTATAGGCCATACATTGTATTGATAGTCTTAAAATTGCTTTAATTCTCTTGGAATAAAATCTCGTTATTTTACTCGATTTTTCTTAACCAACCTGTATACGCTGCAGACCTACATGACATCTAAGATCTATTCATTTCAACTACCACTCACTACTACAGACAGCTAATGAAAAACAGTGGGAGCAAAGTTGTATACCTAATACTATGACATGGGGTAGAATGATATCTACACAAAATAGCAACCAGAAATTAAGAGAAGATAACCTAAGAAAAATCCTTGACATCGTAAGAGATCAAGAAAGATTCTGTTCGAGTTCCCAAAACATTGAAACATCCATTTTACTATAGGTTAAGGGATTGTGTCTACGAGATACTTTAGCATTGTAGAAAATCCTGAATTAGGGAATCTTCAAGAATCATTGAGCACCAAAAAGTAACCTCGACGTTGAGAAACTAAAGCTTCAAGCAAGCCAACATGACTGGAATAAAAATGGAATGAAGATTCCATTCTATCAAAGGAAGATAGATAGATGAATGAGAAGAGAACTGATAGCAATCATCTTCATGCAATTATTTCAAATTCGAGTTCAAATCCAATTAGTACGACTTCTCTAAGGATCAAGAATGCCTAATTTAAAGTTATAAAATCGGATTTGAAGAGTATTTCACTAGTAATGAATAATCATATGAGTATCTTTCAAATTTCGTCATGAATTCTCAGAAATGTCAAGAAGTGCACAATGGGAAATAATTATCCAGTAAGTGGAAGCGAGCAATGATTTTTTTCAACGCAGAAACACTGTCCTTTCGAATACATTCGAGCTACACTGAGTTGATTCAACAATTACTCTAACCCCGAGTTTCAGTAACGTCAATTAAAATTCGATGGTCCATTACAATTTGAATCCATCATCAAATCGGATATTCCGTAGACGGTAGCCATGGATACTCTGTTTAATGGAGGATTAAATTTTTAAGGGGCGTTTAAATTTTGATGGGCTTTGCGGAAACTCAGGGTATGCTCCCTGAAACCGAAGATGCAAGCAATAAATTGAGAATATTTGAAAGAATATTTGATTATTATAGAAGTGCAGAAGGCACTGATATTCTTCCACTATTTCAAAATTCAAATTTGGATGAAAGAGTGTTTGAATGAGGCTTCTGTACTGGTATTATACTTATTTTTTACTGATTCATTGAATTTCAACGAAATTAATGTGATATTTCCATAAAAAAATCGGTTAGTGATTTTTGCATTGAAAAATATTGTTTGGTAGAATAATTTTGTCCCTCATGAGTTTGACAGATAATAGATAAATCCTTGACAGGTGGCCAACATGTAATGAATAAATAATAAATGGGATATTCTCGCAAGGTTTTTGTTCTTAATGATGTGGCAGAATGAATATTTTTGACACAGAATTAGAGATATTTACTGTATGGTAGCCCATGGCAAATCAATCTTTTCATTTTATGAAAGAAAATGAAATAAATTTGATTTGAAAGGTGCTGTTCTGATGTAAAATATTCAAACAGTGGTAGGGTAATTTGGATTTAGTATGGATGTATCAATATTCCTATTGTTCTTATTTGATATGAACTTTATAATAACTCTGTTTATTCTATCCAGTAATGGTTCTATCATGTCAAATAAGATCTGGTTTGAACTAAATTCAGTAATTTTTTTCAAGTAAGTTTTTTGTGCTACTTTCAACTAGACTTTTTAATGTTGTTTCGGAGTGTTCAGGAATGCTGTGGAGACTAAATCCGCAGGCATGTTCAAACCAGATCATCTTATAAATTGCTACGGATTCCAAAGTTCTTGTGAGAAAGCGATGTAGAGTGTCCGGCATTGTTTTCAGTTACATATTTTCTTTTTTTTTGTTGTCAACTCTGACTTCTGATCCTATCGATTTTCTACTCACGGCAATTCAACTTCCGTAATCTGTCAATTTTGTCAACAATCACACCAACTGTCAGGATACGATACAAAAGTCACTAGGATGTATAATCTGAATTTTTCATTCAATTTCGAGAGTATTTCACAAAACTTGACTGAAATAGAAGAAATATTCTAATATTCGTAGCAGAAGGCTATTCCAACACTCATGCGCATTCGTATTCGTGTATTCTAGTATTAAACGATATTTTCTCTATTTCAGTCAAGTTTCGTGAAAAATTCTCGAAATTCAATGAAGATTATACATCCTAGTGACGTTTGTATTGTATCTTGGCAGTTGGTATGACTTTTGAGAAAATTGACAGTTTACAGAATTCGAATTGACGTGTGTTGAAAATTGATCGGATCGGAGATCAGTATATCCCTCGAGAAGAAATAGACCATCTTCTTGCATGAATGCCAAGACGTGTTGAGGAGTGTATAGATAACGGCGCAAAAAAAATTCAAATTTGAACAACCCCTTCTCGGTGTTGTACTTTCTTTGTCAGTATGTTTGGACCTGAAAGATTCATTCTAGCTCATTGAAAACATCGTCATAAATCAGTCAGCTCAATTTATCGAGAATATTTCCTGAAAAAATATCTGCTGAAGATGTCAAGCGCTCGAACTGGCAAAACGCCGAGAATGAATCTACGACGACGGCCGAAATGCTCGAAAAAACAGGGGACATTGAACCAATTCAATGAGATACACATATTTTTAAGATCATACAAAACTTACTCTTCCAAATATAAAGACTAAGAAATAAGCGGTGCTGGTAAAAAGTATTTGATGATGTCATTTATTGTTATTGATAAGTAAGTACGATGGAGCTGCATCGCACTTTGATAGAAGGTGTCGTAATTGGTTGAGTAACCATTTTCCGAATCGATGGAATGGTAGAGATGCAGAAGCTCAGATTCATTGGCCTCCTCGGTCATGCGATTTAAATCCCTTGGAGTACACAGTTTGGTCGTATCTTGAAGAAAAAGTTTATGCTACGGACTACGGAGGTAAATTCACCTCATGAACTGAAAGACAGAATTCAACGACACGAATGAACTCATAGCTGACTCCCAACCGTTTTGAAGTTTAATAGATCCTTGATTCTTTAGAAAAAGGATAGACTAGTGTATACATGAAAACGGAGGACATTTTGAACACCTTCTCTGATTGAATTCTATTTTATGTTATTAGCCTTTTTTTTAATTTTCATTCTGTGATTTTCGTTTAATTACGTAATAGTAATACATTTATATATATTTCATAGCAGCATCGGTAATTACTTCATAATTATCAAATCAAAATACTCCGAAAAGGTTCAAGTTCACTTGAAATTTTACTTAATAAATCTAATTTTTAAAAAGTTATGTTCAATACTACTTGGTACAACAAACAAACTCCAATTATTTTCAGTTTTTCATCTACCCTAGAGATGGGATCACTCTTCTTTGAAACACCCTGTATAACAATATATGCTCATAACGACGACCTTCAGCTTCAGCAACAATGCAATGAGAAAAACGTTCAATTAATTCTTTTTCAACATTAATGCGATCTTATTTCGAATACGCCCTTTCAGTTGATCTAAATTATTCGGTGGATTTATAAATGATGACAGTTAAATTTACAGTAAAGATATGCGCAACAAGCTAATAAAACCAGAATTGGTGTAATTACAAAACATGTTAAATGGAGATTACCATTAAAGCAACGACTTTCGTCGATTTTTTTATTATTTTTCATTATAACGAGGAATATTCTCGAAAGGATATGAAAAAAAATATATCTCTATTCTCTTTTGAAAAATGGAATAAATATTCAATGAATATTTTCATGAATATGAAATATTGTTTATTTTCCTATTATTATTTATAATTTTTTTTATTATCGATATTTGCATTATTGTCAATATGGCAAAACATTTTTTTAAGAAAAAGAAAAATTAAAAACCAGAAACATTTTTGAAACATAAATAAATTTCTAAAACGGTCATGGTAACAGAAGAAGGCGATAAATAAAATAAAAAGATAAATGAAAACCTGAAAACTTTCGAGTTTTTTTCAAAAAGTCGGTATGTTTTGACCCCACATTTTTTATGTGATTTTGAATTCTCCTTCATCGATTTCAGCAAAGAAAATGCTTGGAAGTATTATCTCCTCGAAACGACATATTTTTGGACAGATATATATCACTATGTCATCCAACCCGACATCCATATCGAAAACCAACAAAATTTGCATACCGTCTAACCTAGCACGGCGCGGAACCAAACATGACCATAATTTACATATCTAAAGGACGCGGAAGCGTTCAAACGTACCCTCTCCCCCCTACCCTCACGGCTACATCGATAATTAGCCAGCATTCCAATATGGACTGAGCCCGTCTGGGCCATAAACGGAACCAAACAGTCCAAACAATGGATCATATTTCTGACGATAACAGTTCGCGATCATCCGCCCTACCGGCATCCGTCATAAGGTCGAAGCCCAAATTGATGTTGGGAATCCGCGAAAAAAAGCGACATTGGCCGAGGGAACCTGATCGATATTCCGCACGACCAATGGCGTTGAACAGAAACGAGCAGAACTTTAAACTGACGTTGACGTTCAATAATTTGCTAAAAACATTCCAGTTCCGTCGACGAATTAAAGTGTAAACTAAGCGTAATTGAACATTATGTAAAGGAGTCGCTGCGCGAGGTCACTTGGTAGTTTCTAGATGTTCTAAACTTATTTCTGGCGTGTGTTAAACGCAATGACCTCGAAGTGGAACGGAGAGGAAAGAGAGACAGCTGTCGAGATGAAAAAGGACGGGGAGACTAAACCAACTGGCGATGTTCGCAGAGTTCAACATTTCGCTGTGTAAATGTCCTTTACAGGTAGACTATTTCGAACTGGCTCGTTTCAGCGCCTGGGAGGGAAGGATCGGACGATTTTAATTTTTAATTTCGGGCGCGTTGGCAACGTTGTAGAGGGTTCTGATTGGGTTTCGTCGTTTTGATTTTCGGGCTCCGCAACTTGAAAACGTTCTGTTTACTTCGGCGACGTCCTAACTGGAGTCCATTTACATTTTCAAATAGACACAGTTACAAGAGTACTGGATGGTTGTTTATATCTTACTCAATAGCTATCTCAGTTAATATTGGTCGTACAATAGTTATTCATGATATGAGTGTTAAAAGTGACGTTTCATTTTGTGAGTGAAAAAGTTCGTGAAATGAGCGGAGCGAATTGAACAATTTCACAAAATAAAATCACTTTTAACACAAATACCATACAATATTTTTTGTATTTTGATGATGAAACGGGCGAATTTGCAATGACAATGAACAAAATGCATTTCAATATTCAAATAATCAAAAGGTTGTTGTAAATGGCAAACGTTGCCAACGTTATGATTACTAACAAATGAGAAAAGACGCTGTCATTTGAATTTCGTTCGTGTCCAATTTTCGTCTTGGGTTTTTAACTGCTTAATATGTTCGTCGAGAATCCAATTATTAATAAAAGTGACGATTTAGTTGTTCCTCTGGATATTGAAGAGTCTGCAAGAAGAGCAAATCTGGAACTCCTAACTAAAAAATTCTGTTCAGCAGTACGATATTGCAATAACAATTTCCTGGGCAGATGTAAATTGAAAAATATAGAAAGGAACTTCAGTTCTGTTTTCCTGGAATACTTAGAAGAAAAATAAAAATATGGAGTTCATCAACTTTGTGGAGCAAATTTTCAATGATGAAGTCAAGCGCCCTTGTTGAAAATGGTGTGGATGTTAGTAAATATTTTAAGGTAATAGCATATTTAAAACGGAAATGTGAAGGAGATCGTCCCAAAAAATCGAAAGTTCTTCCCCGTGAACAAGTTGAAAAGTTTATGAAGGAGGCACCAGATGAGAAATACTTGATGGTTAAGGTTGCAACTATTTTCGGATTTTTTGGAGCCTGTCGGCGTGGAAGAATTGTGTAATTTATCAATGGAAGACATCGAAATAACAAATAAATCATTAGTTATACAACTTCCAAATACAAAAACGAAAATTAGTCGTTCTTTCAGTATTATTGGGAAGTATGTAGACTATTTTCATAAGTACTTTGCACTGCGCCCTTCTGTCATCAAACATCGTCGTTTTTTCCTGAAATACATGAATAATAAATGCACTGCCAATCCAGTTGGCACTGATACATTTGGAAAAATTCCATCTATTTTTGCCGAATTCCTCAAACTGCCAGAACCAAAGCAATATACAGGACACTGTTTTCGAAGATCCTCCGCTTCATTACTAGCAGAATCAGGAGCAAATATTACGGATATAATAAAACATGGTGGATGGAAGTCTACGACGGTAGCTGAGGGCTATGTTGATCATTCCATTGCATATATAAATACCATTGCTGAAAAAATTCTCCCAACCTTAACAGATTTTGGATCATCGTCATCTAATATTGTACTTCCGGTTTCTACAAGTACGGATGGTGCTGAGAATTCTAATAATGTGTTGCGAAGCTCCCTAACGTCACAGGGCATTAATGTTAGTAATTATTCTAGTTTTACGATTGATATTAATGTTCATGAGTAATGATTGTTGAATATTGATAATAAAAATTAGGAATTGCTGAATTTTTCTCATGTGATTTCATCATAAGAAAATGGAGCGATAAAAATATTTTTAACACTAATGTTAATAGTATATTCTAAAACAAGTTGCAGAATGAGCTCCTATTCCAACACGAATGTGAAGTTCGAAAACGAGCGACGAAGGAGCGAGTTCTCGATAGCATGAGTGTTGGAATTGCCTTCTGCAACGAGTATTAGACGGTATTTTCTCTGTTTCAGTCAATTTTTGTGAAATACTCTCGAAATTCAAATGAAAATTCAGATTAGTGACTTTTGTATTGTGTCTTGGCAGTTGGCGTGACATACGAAATTTGACAGATCACGGAATTTGAATTGATTTGATTCGAAACTTGATTCGATCGGAGGTCAGTACTGACAACCATAAAACGAAAAATATAACTGAAAACAATGCTGTAATGAGTTTCATTACAGCACTTCTTTTAGTACTGTAATGAACTCATTACGATACTGAAATAGAGAAACATATTTTCAATGCGCTTCCACGTAAACAATCAATTTTAACATTGTTTGCTGTCATTAAAAGTGTCACTTTTAATGGCAGTTGTACAAAAATACATTTCCCTCGGTTGTCTATACATCCCGAGGGGCAGAGCCAAATCAAGCCGAACCCGAAATATCTCTTCATTTCTCTCGGTTACAAAATCTCATTGAATTTTTCATTTCGATAATAACTATTTTGAATTTATCTATGTTTCGAAAAAGACATCATTTTCTATACATTTTTTCATTATTACGTGTTGCTATGAAAATAAAGTAAATTTTTTTAAATTTAAGTGAATCTCGAATTGATTTGCCTGAATATAGGTAGACCAACTAAATGTGCTGCTTATATGTATGAGACAGTGTAGTGCCGCGCAGTCAGTGTGTAGGAACCATTGTCGCTCTTGTCTTTTGAAACTCGCGTTTTGCTAACGCGCGTTTGCTTGATCTAAAACGCGCATTTGCATGTCTGTACGGTATCATTGAAGCATTTAAAACTCAATAACAACTTGAATCGATCTAATAAAAACAATATGAGCCATTTCGTCAATCTGGTCGCCATTTTTCTGAAGTTTGGTTCTTTGCAAATGCTTCATGAACGTTCTTATTTTGAAATGGAAAATGCCAAGACGTGAATTAACAAACGCTGAGGCTAATAGGGCTATCGGAATGCTACAGGGTGGGCTAACTCATGTTGTTGTAGCGGAAAGACTCCAAGTCAGCCAAAGTGTGATATCTCGACTTTGGAATAGGTTCAGGGAGACGGGTTCTGTGTTGGAAAGACCAAGGCTTGGTGGGCGACGAAAAACAACAGCTGCTCTGGATCGTTTCATCACCGTTTCGCCGAGAAGAAAGCCTACATCTACGTGTACAATGCTACGGAATACTCTTCAAAATGAGGATGGGGTACAAGTTTCCATCGAAACCATCAGACGACGTTTGAGAGAGGTGAATCTAGGTCTAGACGTCAATTAAGAGGAGTTCCATTTACACGTGACCATAAGCGTCAAAGACTGGAATGGACAAGGCAACATATCAATTGGAACGATCAATGGCGTAGGTATATAGTATCCTTTTCACTAATGAATCCAGATAGGGACAATTTTCAGATTCTCGAAAATTAAGGGTATGGATAATCCCCAAGAAGCCCATCCATTCCGAGAAGGTAGTGTTATGATATGGGTCGGGATATGTTTCAACGGGCGCAGAGATCTACACATTTGTCCTGGGAATATGACCGCTTACTCTATAGGGAGCATGTCATTGACAATTTTTTTCCGAATTTCCACTCTGCTATTGGTGAAACTTCTCAAATTCTGGACGATAACGCTAGACCGTGCAGCCAAAGTTGAGAATGCGCGCGAGGAGCTTGGTATTCCACATTCGCCAATACCTCCGCATTCACCAGATTTGAATTGCATAGAACATGCATGGGATATGCTCCAAAGGAGATTAGATAATCATCAACCTACCCCAGAATCCTTAAATGATCTGAGAGAGTTTCTGCCCCGTTTATGGAACCAAATTTTTCAAGAAATGTTCAACAACCTCGTGTGAAGTATTCAAAGAAGATGTCAAGCTGTTATTGATGCCCGTGGAGGCCATACATTGTATTGATAGTCTTAAAATGCTTGAATTCTCTGGGAATACAATTTTTTTGCTCGATTTTTCTTAACCACCCTGTATACGCTGCAGACCTGAGATAAAGGATTTACTAATATACAGGGTGTACCAAGTTCGACGGCCTATTAGGCGTTTCTGGAGAACTAGACTTATTTGAAATCTGAAAATTGGGATTATGATATTGTTTGACATTATCTACCGAGCTAAAATATTCTTGGAGCCTGACCACTTTTAGTTATACAGGGAGAGAATAAAAAATTTTCAAAATTTTATTTTTCTGTTTTTTTCTTTTTGAATTTGATAGAGTATGCAATTTTGAATACATTCGTACTCAAATCGTTGCATTCGTCGAAATACTTTAAAAAATATCGAGAAAAACCTGAAGAAAAAGAGAGAAAAGAGTATTCGGTATTATGTTTGTTATTCCTAATCTAGATATCTTAAGCATAAACCGTTTTCACATTTTTGAAGTCAAAGACTGTGGAAATATTGTACATTTTTAAAATTTTGAAAAACTCATCACAGGATGTTCCAAATGCTGGGTCAAAAATTGGGATCAAGATTGGCCCATAACTTTCGTTTTTCAAATTAGAACCCTATTTTTTTATGATTGCGTTGGATTGTACAAAGAAAAATGATGATAATGTTTCAACATGTTCATGCTCCTAAAATTGATAATTCTTAAGTTATTTAGGATTTTCTGATTTTATGTCGTATGTAGCGTCAAATTCATTAAATCTGTTTCATATCAACTATGACCTTGGTCATAGAAGATAAATTATTTCAATAACTCACTAGTGACACACCTTTTTGTTCAATTCATTCATCATTGTTGTTATGGAACAGATTTTATGAATTTGACGCAATGTACGACATGGAATCAGAAAATACTAAATAACTCAAGAAATATTAATTTTAGAAGTATCAACATGATAGAACATTATCATCATCTTTCTTCGCAGAATCCAACGCAATCATAAAAAATAGGGTTCTAATTTGTAAAACGAAAGTTATGGGCCAATCTTGATCCCAATTTTTGACCGAACATTTAGAACACCCTGTGACGAGTTTTTCAAAATTCTAAATATGTAGAATATTTCCATTGTCTTCGACTACAAAAACGTGAAAACGGTTTGTGGTCAAGATATCTAGATTAGAAATAGCAAACATTATACCGAATACTCTTATCTACCTTTTTTTGTTCAGTTTTTTTTTATATTTCGGAAAGTATTTTGACGAATGCAACGATTTCAGTACGGATGTATTCAAGTGTATATCATTAGTGGAATAATTCATCTTCTATGACCCAGGTCATAGTTGAAATGAAACAGATTAAATGAATTTGATGCTACGTACCACATAAATTCAGAAAATCATAAATAACTCAAGAATTATCAATTTTAGGAGCATTAACATGTTAGAACACTGTCATCATTTTTCTTCATACAATCCAACGCAATCATAAAAAAATAGGGTTCTAATTTGAAAAACGAAAGTTATGGGCCAATCTTGATCCCAATTTTTGACCCAACATTTGGAACACCCTGTGATGAGTTTTTCAAAATTTTAAAAATGTACAATATTTCCACAGTCTTTGACTTCAAAAATGTGAAAACGGTTTGTGCTTAAGATATGTAGATTAGGAATAACAAACATAATACCGAATACCCTTTTCTCTCTTTTTCTTCAGATTTTTCTCGATATTTTTTAAAGTATTTCGATGAATGCAACGATTCGAGTACGAATGTATTCAGAATTGCATACTCTATCAAATTCAAAAAGAAAAAAACAGAAAAATAAAATTTTGAAAATTTTTTTTTCGCTCCCTGTATAACTGAAAGTGGTCAGGCTCCAAGAATATTCTAGCTCGGTAGATTATGTGAAACAATATCATAATCCCAATTTCCAGATTTCAAATAAGTCTAGTTCTCCAGAAACGCCTAATAGGCCGTCGAACTTGGTACACCCTGTATATTTTTTAGTTTCTCCATATTTCTGGAAATCTGGCTGGTACAAGTTGACACAATTATGGCACAAACATATAAAACAATATAATATAAGGATGAATAATGAGGGATCGGTAAAATACATGGAAAATATTCAATGGACATAACCCTCTGAAACGAAAATGAACCGTAGACAGCTGTTTCGGGCTTTCGGCCCTCATCAGTATGGTGAAAAGTTGAAAATTGAAATCGCATAACGGAGTCAACACAAGGGAGCCAGCCGCACATTTGCGATTTCGGTTGAAAGACCCTGCATTCCAGGGCAACATCCAACGTCACGTGACGTTGAAATTGAGGAAGGTTATGTTATTTTCATATATATATATATATATTCTTATGAAAAAGAGAGCTAAAATAATACATTAAATGTTGAAACAAAAAGTACCTAAGCTGAGGTAAAAAAGAACGGGGTATCATAACATTCTTTGTATGATACTATAGAATCCTACGATACTATCAACACTAGTATCATACGATACTATAGAGCCAGGGGAAAAAAACCTCAGCCGAAAAAACCTGCCTCCCCGTAAACAAAATAACATAAAATATCAGGAAAATCTTGAAAGACATCAGTGTGATCATCTTCATGATATCCGTCGATGGTCTCGGATACACAGATTCTTCCCAAAACGACTCGTAATTCTTAATCTGAAATGAAAAAAGACAAAAGCAGAAAAGAAACCGATTATTCAGAATAAATCGAAGGCATTTTGGAAATGCATTTGCTACTTTAAAAAACATCAGCATTGAGATTTCTTGGCCAAATAATGTTCGGAGATTTATGAATATTTATGACAGAAATGTCACAAAATTTGAAAGAAATGAAAAAAAGAACTCCATCAATTTCCCCTTTCCGAATCTGTTGAAAGTTACGTAACTGATAATTTTTCAACATAACAAGCTAAACTTGTAAAAAATCAATTAATACATAACCTTTCAACTGTCCTCCTGCACGACGATTCTGTTGCCGTGTGGGTTTCTTGCAGAAGAATCTCTTTGATACCATGTTCATCAGCTAATTTGGAGATGTAATCACACTTGTCTTTCGAAATTCCTTCGATATTCAAATTCAAAATCCACAAATTGTTGCTCTCTGGTCGTGAGGGTTTTTTCAAACCAGATACGACCTTCCAGGTGATGATTTTTCGGCACTTCAGATGTTTGAAGACCGCTACGGGACCCCAATGAAAGGCAATCATCTCCCATTGATAAACCAAACATGTTATAACACAAGAAAACAGAATATTTTTCAGGAACAAAAACTAAGACATATTACGAGAATTGTCATGCCTTGTGGTTATAACGTTCAGGTTCAAATTTAAAATATACACCTAGAAATTTGGGGGAAAAGTCCAATCCCAAACTGAATATCACGAAAAAAATGGAATTGATGATTGTGACTGACGAAAGGGCAAAAAGGGAGCATTG
This sequence comes from Hippodamia convergens, assembly GCA_038502775.1. Lineage (NCBI taxonomy): Eukaryota > Metazoa > Arthropoda > Insecta > Coleoptera > Coccinellidae > Hippodamia > Hippodamia convergens. The sequence continues at coordinate 88,177,273 of CM076607.1, read as the reverse complement.
CCTTAGATTAACATCATAAGATTTAGAAATCGAAATGGAAAAAGAATTGAATAAACATAATCTTTGAATAAGCATTTATTTTCACCAATTACATCAGCTTAATTAAGCAAAATGACCTGTTATGATTAAATTTCTAACATGTTTCCCATTAACTGCATTAGCAGAAATTTGTTAATTATCACATAATTCCTTTTCAAAATTATTGATAGGAAACATGTCATTGATATCAATTGCAACACTGCAGTTGCAACCACAATGAGCCGTATGATGTCTAATTGTAGTCTCATTCCAAATTTCGAAATTGGAAATCTATATACGTTTCAAAACTCCGTATTCTCATTCCACAATGGTTGCATTCACCGAACGAAGATTTTGCCACCGCTCCGCTACCGCTACCTAGCATAAATTGAAAGCGCTCCCAAAATGCCCGCGTTCATTCATGTCATGGATCTTCTTCATTTGATGAATCTCGTCTAGTTGTCCCAAACTTTTACATTTTCATTATTCAAATATTGTACTATGTTCTTGTGCTCGCCGCATTATCTCTTGTTGTGAAAGTTGATTTCGCAATAAAACACAACAGAAATAACATGTAACTAACCTCAAATGAGTTGACAGTTTGGACGCGAGAGGTTAGGAATTTATTCAAATATTCAGGGCAAAGATTATAGAGTATAAAGATGGGAAACGAAGCGACTACAGTGATGTGAGAGACATCTGTAGTTTCAAAAGTAAACGGGTTATGGTTAAAATATTTAATAAGGGTCCATTTGGCAAGATTATTAGAGATTACTAGTAGGCTGTTGTCAATTTTTGAAAAAATACTTGAATATTTTTGCTGAATGACGATTGTATTTTCTCGTATACGCGTACTTTCCACTGAAATAACTCGAAATCTACAAGAGTAGCACCTAGCTCATTCTATAATCTTTGCTTGTGTGTTTGTCTGTTATAAATATTGTGTCAAACACTGGCCGAAGTTTAAAATACATGGTGATTTATTGCAGAAATAATAGAAAGAATAATCTTGAATATGCATTCTTTTCATTACCAAAGAGAATGGAAATGTAAGTTTTGAAACTCGTATCATGTAACTGTCCTGTTCATTGCTTTTTATGTTCAGTGCTGTCGAATGGATAGAGTTTTCGGGGCAAAAATATAGTATTCTGGATAACGTAGGTATAAAGAATTCTTGCTGGGCTGACTTACAGGTCTTGTTGTACACCTCTGATATTTTTCTTTCATTGTTGTGCATATATTCTGTAATTAATATACAGTGGACTCTCGTTAAGTCGAACTCCTAGGGACCAAAAGAAGTGTTCGACTTATCTATTGTTCGGCTCACCAAACATTCGAGTTATTGAAGTGAGACTTTACTTCATTGAGAGAAAAACTCAGGTAAACACGAAATCATCATCAATTAGAAACGAGCGTCTGAGTGAGCACTGGAAACATGTCCTTAGAGGTCGAAAAATCGTATGATATTCATCACGTGTGGTGGATTTGTTTGCGAACCGAATCTTCTTCGGTCTCATTCATTAGATCGAAAAGTTCCACTCATAGAGGCAATGGTGGTCAGAAGAACGACGTATAGGTTCTCTAGACGAATCTTCTAGCAGTTCGACCATGGGCGCCCGCAGAGGGGGGCCAGGGGGGCCGTGGCCCCCCCTGAGATTGTGATTCCCTTCTTGTTTTTGAGCAAAACCTATTACTGATTTCGCCTGCGCCTCATCAAATCGTCATTTAGCCCCCCCTGAGAAAAAATTCTGCGGTCGCCCATGAGTTCGACTCATCTACTAGACCCTCTAGACCTAGATTCATTGAGGTGAAAATACACTGGGTAAGATATGTATGTATCGGGTCTTTCGAGAGTTCACTGTATGAATAAGTTCTTGAAATTGTTATAATAATTCTCTAACATGTGAACAAATTTTTGAAATATTCTCAATTTCATAATTATTGTATTGTAGTCGATTTTACACAATCATTTGTTAGGCCCCTGTTTAAATTTTCATTTCTTGAATGAAGAAGCGCATCGATCCGAAAAGTCGACAAAATTAACATATGGACGAGATCGCCGCACACATTTTCCTGTTTCGTATAATATTCATTCTTCGAGTGACTCGCTAGAAAGAAAGATATATATATTGGCTTGAATTCACGTATGTATTTGAAAATTAGAATCGATTTATTCGAATTGGTGAAATACAAAGCTCAATCGTGAAAATCTTGCTTAGAAGATTTTTTAATCGCAATTGTGCCGATTTAATATAGATTTCTTTGAGACTCGAGGTAAGAAACAAATCTCGAAATACACATGGTGTGCGACGCTCTCGGCGGTGTTAATTGTGATAACTTTTGTATTTAGGTTGCTTCGCCCGGGAGGATCCTTCCAGAGGTTCATATCAAAATTGATTTAAGAACAACCCCAGATATTTGAGACTTGGAACCGATTAGTCTAGGAATGGTGGTATTCCGCCATTTTTGGACCGGAGCCATTATTGGCGTACCTTTTTTGTGTTCATCATCAACCGACACTCACATTCGGAATAACTCCATATGGTAGATTACTGATGTCAAATAGAAATATAATTGTATTTGGTGAGAATAAACTGCACTGTATTGTTTATTATTGTATCCATTATTACCTTCAGTGAATCAGCAATCGAAAAAGATATCGCAACAGAGCCTCCTAAACAAATTTAAACTTGAGAACGTAACACATTTCAAATCAAATAAAAATATAAAGAATCCAGAAGCGTATTTCATTCGATTCAAAATAATGTGTAGATGGAAAATATCATCCTGATCAAAAAGCGGAGCCCTGCTTTCGTTTTGTCGATCAGGATTATTCTTTGAAAGCTCGACAAAAATACTCAATTCAAGTATAATTCGAATTTCGCGCCTATTAAAATAGTTTTCTGTAGTGAATAATTTTCAGCGCCATCTAAGTGTCGAAAGTAAAAAACTAGCCAAAAATCGTAGTCGGATTTTAGTACCACAGATGTAAGGGCGTTTCCTATCTTTCTAACTCTATAATCTCTGATTCAGGGCTAAAGGATACTTTAGCTGCTAAAGTCCCGAGATTGGGCCTTTAAATATAAAGGGGCTTTACGAACCTGAAATGTGTTATGAAACCGAAATGTTGAACTTAAAGGAGCTTTAAAATTAAAGGGACTTCAAAATTGATTATGAAACTTCCTTTAGCCACATAATTGGAAGCCCGTCCTGCGGAACGGTCGGGAACAATTTTTCGAGTACGGCCCTGTCGCTTTCCGGCCTCCCCCGAACTCCGTACCGACCGTGCCAATCGACCGCGGTAGTCAGTTTCATAACAGTCACCGTTCCGAGATATTTCCGAGCTCGGCCATCTTTGCGATACGTCCTCACGCGCTCCGACCGTGGTAACAAAGCAACGCAGCACGGAATCCGGAATGTTTCCCGTCGTAGACAAGCCGATAGACGACGTGCAGCTCATACAGTGCGTTAAAGACAGGCCGGAACTGTACGATTCGACGCACGTGAAGTACATGGACATCAATCACAAGAACGCACTGTGGAATGAGATCGGGGACGAGCTGCAGGTGGACAGTAAGTACACGTTATTATTTATTTTTTTTTTGAGATACAGGTTGTTTCCTAACTGGTGGTTTGATTCTTTTCGTTTTCATAAATTTTTTTTCATCTTTTTAGCCTTGTTTCTTTACCGATATGGTCGGTTATAAAATTTTTATATTTATTTATTCCTATGAATTGGAGAGCTAAAATAATACAATAAATGTTGAAATAAAAAGTACCTAAGCTGGGGTAAAAAAAAGAACGGGGTACCATAACATTCTTCGTATGATACTATAGTAATATACGATGCTATCATCACTAGTATCATACGATACTATAGAGCCAGGGGAAAAAACCTCAGCCGAAAAAACCTGTCTCCCCGTTAAAAAAATAAAATAAAATTGTTGTATCTGAATATTTTATATTGAAGGACATCACGATTATCGGAACGGCTCTTCGGAGGAAGGACTCCAAACACAAACTCTTACCTGAAAATAAGAAGAGACAGAACAGCAAGAGAATACGATTTATACTTCATCAAATTGATCTAAAATTTTCAACCCATTGCAAAAATGAATTTGATACATTGTGTATGGCTCTAATGCCATCTTCTTCTTCTTTCTTAAATGGGGTCTCCAGTCATTTTCTTAAAAATTCTCTCCAGCGTTTCGGCGGTCTTCCTGGTGTTCTCTTTCCCATTGGTTTGTTGTGTTTTGCAACTTTCACCAGTCTACTATCTGGCATTCTCTCTATGTGTTTATTCCAGTATCTTCTTCTCTGCCTCACAAACTTTCCCACGCCCTGTATCTTGCTTTGTTCTCTGAGTTCTTCGTTTCTCACTCTATCCAGTAAGGTTTTTCCATGTGTCCATCTCATTATCTTCATTTCCACTGTTCCCATCATTTGAGTTGTTTTTGTGGTGTCAGGTCTTGTCTCGGCTGCATAAGTTATGATGGGTCGGATTGCCATCTTGTATATTCTTACTTTGCTGTCTGTATTGAGGTATTTGTTGTGCCATAGTGTTTCATGCAGACAGCCCGATATTCTGGATACTTTCAATGATTGCTCTCTCACTTCACGTTTTAGATCTCCGTCATAAGTAAAGTCTGAGCCCAAGTAGGAATATTCTTTTCTCTATTTCAGTATCGTAATGAGTTCATTACAGTCCTAAAAGTAGTGCTGTAATGAAACTCATTACAGCATTGTTTTCAGTTATATTTTTCGTTTTTTGGTTGTCAGTACTGACCTCCGATCGAAACAAGTTTCGAATCAAATCAATTCAAATTCCGTAATCTGTCAAATTTCGTAAGTCACATCAACTGCCAAGATACAATATGAAAGTACCAATCTGAATTTTCATTTTAATTTCTAGAGTATTTCACAAAAATTGACTGAAATAGAGAAAATGGCGTCTAATACTCGTTGCAGAAGGCAATTGGAATAGGAGCTCATTCTGCAACTTGTTTTAGAATATACTATTATTTGTTTCTCATTTGTAAACGTCAGTTTTCAAAAACACAATATTAATCAAGAAAACTTATTTTATCAAGTCACTAACTTGTAAAACTGACAGTTAACTTGCAAAATTTTTACAAGTTAGTAGTATTATTTACATTAGAAAATTTTGTTTCATCGTCATATATGTTGAAGATCATGGTACAATTGTTATTTCCAGTAACACAGATTTTTGATGATGAAAGAGTTGATACTGATGATGATGAACCATCTGTTGACTCAGAAACTGCTGAACTCGAGGACTGCAGAACATTTGTACTCTCCTTACTATCGCATAATTTGCTAGACATTTCGATTTTTTTGTTGACCGAATCATCGACATAACTCATCGCAATTTCGGTGCTCTTCCACCCTCCTGCACGCTTTAGTGCTAAAATATCTCCACCCGAATCCGCAACCATAGTGGCTCCAGTTATGCGAAAGGAGTGGCCAGTGTATAATTCTGGGTCTTTTAAACCTAAATATTTCGCTATTTGCTTTGGGACACCACCAATAGTGTGCATTAAGGGAAATGCACTTTCCATGTCGGTATGTCAAAAAAAATATTCGGCTTTCTGTTCCAGGAGGCCGAAGATTTACATATTTTCTGTATAACATGCAGGGCTTGAAGCTGCAGCCATCATCGGTTATGGTGAATCTTCTTGTTGTTAAATTTTTTGTTTGCCGCAATGTCACAATAACGTATTTTTCCATATCTTCTACATCATTCATGTTTAAGGAGAGAATTTCGTCACATCGACAACATCCAAAAATCCCAAATATTGTTACAATTTTCGCCAGCAACCACTGGTCATCAGGAGCATGTAAAAGAAATTGTTCAGCCTCTTCTTTACTCAATACCTTTGCCTTTTTTGGCGTATGACGCTCATTTTTTCGTTTCAGAAACGCTATTACCTTTTGAAATCTGCAAAAGACAACTAAACGTCATATTTTTCAATAAATTTTTTAAGGAAAACAAACCTGCGAACAGGGACATTTTCTTTCATTTCCACGACCATTTTGCCCATGAAGTATTAGGGCTGAATCTAGCTGATAGTTGATTCAAGTAGACCAACAAAACATCATTTACCCCAATCACACTATTTTCATTTTGCCACTTTTTGAAGTCGTCGTATTCTCGCTCGTACCTTGAAGCTGATTTTGCAGGTAATAAACTTGATGCTACACTGCTGACTGCCTCAATAATTTCTTTTGGTACATTCATTTTTGCTTTCGCCGAAACAAATGTAAAGAAAAATAAACAGACATGTTCATGGCAACGCTTCCATAGCTTACGACATTTGCGACGAATTATTGAGATTTTTTTGGAATTTATCTGACATTTTTACAAATGAGAAACAAATAAAATATAAAACAATACACGCAAGATAACGGGTTTTACTGGCTCAAGGAGGTAACTGACGTGCAGCAGGCGAGTCAGTTATATCTTCCATTCGCCAGTAAAAACCCTCTTACCTTGCTAGTAATGTTATATACTATTTTGTGATACAGGTTGTTTCCTAACTGGTTGTTTGATTCTTTTCGTTTTCATGGAAAATTTTATATCTTTTTACGGTCGTTTTCAATATCCGATCAATATCCGACCGTTTCGATGGATACATCGAAACGGTCGGTAGATAGATAGTTGATAGTTTAAAAGGGGTTACAGTCCACTGCGACCTTATGGTCTATTGTGCCCCCTGACAAAGCTTTAAAGCTCGCCTTCCAGTCCCAGAGATCTTATTAAATCCAACATCTCGGAAGGCTTCAGTGAGGCTAATTCCTCACTCCTACAGGTCTCTTCACCAAAGCATTGTTTCCTTTGGCTTACAATGCTAAAGCATTCTGTGACTAGGTGAATAGGAGTTTCTTCCTCCTCCCCACAGAATCCACACTCGTCAGTGTCCGATACGCCCATTCTCAGCAAGTGCTTTCTGCAATGCCCTGTAAGAAAGCCAGTGAGGAGGTGTAGTTGGTTCTTACTGAGATCCAAATATTTTTTGGATCTTGCAGTTCCAAAGTTCCGAAGGATTTTTTTGGAGTGATCCAACCCTGGGAGATTCTGCCAGAGTGTTTCTCTTTCAGTTTTCTCCTTCTACAGAAACTCTTTCTTATAAGTACATTTTCCTATACCACAGAAAGGTTCTGGGCCAGTGAACGGTTTCCGAGCACACTCTCTGGCAAGTCTGTTGGCCTCTTCGTTACCTGTGATTCCCGAATGACCAGGAACCCAGATCAAAGAGACCTTCTTTTTCTTCCCTACCTCATTGAGTTTGATCCGGCAATCCCATGTCGACTTTGAGTCGATGACATAGGAGTTCAGTGCTTTAATAGCAGCCTGAGTATCTGAGTGAATAGCTATGTCGCAATTCTGATAGTTTCTCTCTAGATTAAAGTCTAGATATCTTTCGATTGCTGTGCACTCACACAGGAGCCTAACGATAGTGCACACTTGGCTTTGGCCCCGTGAACCCCAGCGCCAGCTCCCGTGTTGGTTTTAGAACCATCTGTATACCATTTAACAGTATTTTATTTGAAATTTTGGTCATTGTATTCCCGCTCCCATTCCTCTTTTTTGCATAGCATCGTACTGAAGTTTTTCTCAGTACCTACTTTCTTGACCATTACATCTCTAGGAAGGTTCGCAGATGAGATGTAGTTACTCAAAGAGCTCCAGACTCTCTGACACTTAATTCTCTCATTACCAGCGCCTTCTCTAGATATTCTGAGGATGGCCTCATAGGCCATCCTGTCAATCACCAGATAGATAGATACTGAGCATTGAAACATTTCGTTAATATCATGCGCACTAGCTATCTATCAACCATTTCGGTGGATAGATCGGATATTGAAAACGGCCGTTAAGGTACGCATTTTAAGAATCCGTTTGCTTCCGTATATAAAACGGATCCGTTCATGTAAATAATGATTTGATCAATGTGCATTGTAAAAAAACGGATCTGAAATGAAATCGGTACCGTTCGATTCACCACCCGATTTTAATCAACGTGTTCATTAAATTCCGTTTGTTTACAATGCACATTGATTCAATTATAGGCTTTCATTATTTAACTGAACGGATCCGTTTTATATATGGAAGCAAACGGATTCTTAAAATGCGTACCTTTAGCCTTGTTTCTTTACCGATATGGTCGGTTATGAAATAGTAGTCAGATAATGGGGAAAATTAACTAACCTGACATGAACTGCCCCACATGAGTTAAATTGCAAGAAATATAGTTTAAATGAGATTGAATCGAAAATTCTCACTCGTGAACAAGTTGAAAAGTTTATAAAGGGGGCACCAGATGAGAAATACTTGATGGTTAAGGTTGCAACTATTTTCGGATTATTTGGAGCCTGTCGGCGTGAAGAATTGTATAATTTATCAGTGGAAGACATCGAAATAACAAATAAATCATATACAACTTCCAAATACAAAAACGAAAGTCAGTCGTTCTTTCAGTATTATTGGGAAGTATGTGGACTATTTTCATAAGTACTTTGCACCGCGCCCCCTTCCTGAAATACATGAATAATAAATGCACTGCCAATCCAGTTGGTATTAATAAATTTGGGAAAATTCCATCTATTGTTGCCGAATTCTTCAAACTATCAGAACCAAAGCAATGTAAGGACACTGTTTTGGAAGATCCTCCGCTTCATTGCTAGCAGAATCAGGAGCAAATATTATGGATATAAAAAAACATGGTGGATGGAAGTCTACGACGGTAGCCGAGGGATATGTTGATCATTCCATTGCACATAGAAATGTCATTGCTGAAAAAATTCTCCCATCCTCATCAGATTTTAGATCATCAGCATCCAATATTGTACTTCCGGTTTCTACAAGTACTGATAGTGCTGAGGATTCTAATAATGTGTTGCGAAGCTCCCTAACGTCACAGGGCGTTAATGTTAGTAATTGTTCTAGTTTTACGATTAATATTAATGTTCATAAGTAGTGATTGTTAATTATTGATAATAAAAATTTGCAATTGCTGAATTTTTCTCATCTGATTTCATCATAAGAAAATGGAGCGCTAAAAATATTTTTAACACGCTTCCACGTAAACAGTCAATTTTAACATTGTTTGCTGGCATTAAAAGTGTCAATTTCAATGGCAGTTGTACAAAACACTTTTTTCCTAAAGTTTGAAGGTATAACCTGAATCTACAAAGTTTAATTTCCCCAGTTAGGAAACAATTTGTATCTCTGGAAATCCAATATGTCCCTAAAACTGAGAATTAACCTAAAAATACATTAATTCTAGGTGCAATCTGCAAGTCCAGATGGAGCAACATACGCGACAACTATAGAAAGTCCCTGAGGAAGTACATAACGAAGAGAAACAAAGGCGCGAAAATAATAAAGCATTACAAGTACGCCGTTTGTCTCCAGTTCCTGAAAAAATTCTTCGACGATGTCGACATAGAAGACAGCATTGGAGAAGGGCAAGATCTGTCCGGCATAGAAATCGTCAAGCAAGAAGAAGACAGTTACATCCAGTTAGACACTCGGGAAACTTTTTCCGACGATGATTCCCAGTGCCAGTCGCCGATTTACGCAGCGTCGAAAAGGGTTAAAGTGGATTTGGACACGGTGGAACAAACTTCTTCTTACTCCTCGCCCCGACACTACGGTGGACAAAAGTTAGACGTCAGTGAAACGAGAAATTCTCTGGTTTCGCCTCATTTGGTGGACGCTTTCTTGATAGGTTATTGCTCGCCTACTTTGAAGACGCTGTCTCCCATCGACTGGCACCATGCGCAGTCGGAAATTTTCGCGGTAGTTCAAAAGTACCGTCTGAAATCGATGATGGAGGAGGGGAACGAACAACCGTCCTCAAATTGATGCTAGTTTCCTTTTGAGGTTATAGAGTAAGATCCCAGGGCCTCCAGACGTTACTTATTTTTGAAGTAACGAATTTTACAGTATAGACAGTCTTATATGTGTTTAATAGTGTGTGCATACTCGATAGCTTGGCTAGGCGGCCCGTTCACAGGTAGCAGGTAGAGAAGATAGAAAAAACATACCGAACTTTTCTTGAATTCGAAGAACTGATTTTTATATATGTCGCGCAGAATATTATGAAAAAGAAATATTTCATATTGCCAAACCGTATCTGTGGGCCGTAATTCCTCCCAGACGCTTTAAATTTCAATAAAAAAAATCACAGTTAGAAACATTGTAGCGAAATGGCAAAATTCAGCACTTTTGTTGAATTTGAAGCACTGATTTTTATATATGTCACGCAGAATATTATAAAAAATAAATATTCCATATTGCCAGACTGTTTCCGTGGGCCGTAATTCCTCCCAGACGCTTTAAATTTCATTTAAAAAAATGAACTGTTCTTACATTCGTAGTCTTCAATTTTGAATTGGGGGATTATTTTAATACCTTTTGTGGAAAGCCAGACCAATCCCAAGGGCCAAATATTTTGCCAGACACAATCAGAATTTTTATTAGGTCCCTCTAAACTATTAATTTTTTTTGCTTATAAAGTGTATGGGAGGAATTACGGCCCACAAGGCAGGTTCTACAACTTGAGGAAATTTGAACAGATAGTTACGAAACCTCTATCGATAAAATTATTGTAAAACGTCAGGTACGAGTTAAACATCGAGTGAAGCTGACAATGAAGATTAAGATTAAGATACAAATGAAAAAGATTATATTTTTTTATTTCTGTTATAACTATAATAATAAATTATCATTTTCATAATTCGATGTTGAAAACATACACTTTGTAGGCAAAAAAATTGATAGTTTCTAGGGACCTAATAAAATTTTGATTGTGTCTGGCAGAATGTTTGGCCCTTGGGATTGGTCTGGCTTTCCAAAAACGGTATTAAAATAATCCCTCAAGGATTATATTCAAAATTGATGACTTCGAATGTAAGAAAAGTTCCTTTTTTTCAATGAAATTTAGAGCGTCTGGGAGGAATTACGGCTTACGGAAACGGTCTGGCAATATGAAATATTTATTTTTTATAATATTTTGCGTGACATATATAAAAATCGGTGCTACGAATTCAACAAAAGTGCTGAATCTGGCCATTTCACAACAATGTTTCTAACTGTGATTTTTTTTATTGAAATTTAAAGCGTCTGGGAGGAATTACGGCCCACGGAAACGGTCTGGCAATATGAAATATTTATTTTTTATAATATTCTGCTTGACATATATAAAAATCAGTTCTTCGAATTTAAGAAAAGTTCGTTATGTTTTTGTCTATCTTTTCTACCTGCTACATATAAACTATCTATACTGTGAAATTCGTTAATTCAGAAATAAGTAACGTCTGGGGGCCCTGGGATCTTAGACTACTATTATGAAGATTTGTTCGTGCTACAAATGGAGAATCGCTTGGGAACGTCAAATGATAAACTGGGCAACTATCAAAGCTAGTTCTTTTTCCTGGTTACTGGCTGCAACCATAACTGTTGATTTTGACAAATTGGATGACGATCCATGTCAGAGGTGAACCATAAGTTAAAAGTTTGTTTTTTTCAAATCTTCACTTAAATATACACAACCTTTACAATGTTCTTATAGATTGTACATATATTAGAATATAGATTGTTAATAAATAAACATTCATCAGATGCTGTAGTATATTCATTTTTTAAAGAAGATTAATGCCCACTTGCATCCTTATCTAAGGCGCCCTTAAATTTTGAGTCATGCTTTTCCCCGCCTTAACGGATCAGATCTTGCATCGCATATCTAATAAAAGCGACTTTGTTAAGCACGCGCTAAGCAATGCCAAATCTGGCAACACTGTATAAATCAGTGAATTTGTTTGTTTTGACATAGAAATGCGACATGACCATATGGTTTTGTGTCGGCACTGAGCACAGCGGAGTAAGAAAAACACGCGAATCTATAGACGAACAAGATAATTTGTCTATGCATTTTCGTTTTCAGTATTCTGATTCACAGAACGACATATACTTTGGGCCGTTGACGAACTGGCACAGTACGACCAATTTATTTTTATTTGAAGCAAATGATTTGATTTGATTTCAACAATTCTTTATTCGTAACTTGAATGACATAATTCTGCACCTGTGGAATATCATCGAAGTTATATTTTTCATATTCACAAGAGTAAATAGCACCTGCATAATTAATAATTACATGGGTACAATCAATTGCTCCAATAACACGAGGAAATCCAGCAATTTGGTAAAATTGGGTTAGGGTGGAACGTAATTCGGCTTCTGTTTGAGGCATTTTTTTTTAATACTGAAACTCGAACAACTATTCTTGATACTGTAGATTCGTGGATTCTCATCAAATCGGCTGCAGCCAATAATCGTCCTGCTGATGCGTAGAGTCGGAGGCAGGTAAGGAGTTGACTCATCGGTGATACACTTTGCTTCCTACAATCATCAAGGCTTAAACTCCCTCCTTTGAGGTTTGACATCATCATACATAAGATATAATAAGATATGTACTTACATATCATTTGGCAATTCTGAATCATCCTAAATAAACCTCATCAGTTGTAGGGTAGTTTTTTTGGTCAAACGAAATCGCCGAAAAAATGCGAATTCGTCCATATCATGGTAGCGATCGGCCCTATTAAATTCTAGACTTCTAGGTAAGCCATAGTCAATGATATCTGATATGTCGAAATCATCCTCATATAGATCATCAATTTCATTTAGTAAAAATCTATCCATAATAATTATTAAATTCACGCAATCAAAAACAACACGTCAAAACTAAAGTTCGTTTTTGACGTTTGAATATTTGAGACAGGCTAAAGTCTTGTTTAAGCCTTGAATATTCCCGGCTCAAAATAGTCATAACTTATGTGGCACTTGAACTGCCGTGCAAGAGAATCGGCGTCTCAAACCTAACTTAAAATTTGAGTTGGACGTAAGTCAGACATATATTTGACGGTGTAGGTGGGCATAAGAGAGACAAATCAAAAAGGAAAATGCGTCCATTATTATATTCTAATTCTCCCCATCGAGGAAAAACCTGTAGATTTTTTCTGAAAATCTCACCAGCACAATTGCTGCACAAAAATATGAAACAACTAGCTGGCCCGCGCAACTTCGTCTGCCCAAATCGGCTATTAAAATTATTGTTATTATCATTAGTCCAATGTTATTTTCAAACACGAAAAATTTTGAAGAAGCCTAGATCCTGATTGCCACACAGCCTACCAGATCCAATTGTATTCCCCTAACTTTTCGTATACCTATATCCATACGTCCTATAGAGCAAAACACAACTCTATGCGACACCGCCGGCGTTAGCTGGAACTAAGCCCGAAACGAGTATCGTTTTGACAGTTAATACGTGAAAGCTGGGTTTATTTGTTTATTTTTACGTTTTTATTGCGATAAAAAGATATGCCTAAGGAAAAAACCGTGAAAAACCCTAATTGTTGTGTTTATGGATGTAATTCTAAAAAATCTAGGAATCCTGGAGCCCATTTTCGTGGTGAAAATCAAAATGTTTACTTTACCAATAAACTAGAAATCGTAGAGGAAATTAATAGACGTAAATCCTGGGAGCATGTTTTGATAATGGAAAAACCTGTATCTAAACATATTAGAGTATGCAGTATGCTTACAGCATTTCCGACCAGAAGATTGTGAAATGAAAACAAGCAAGAGTGGAAACTGATGTCAATTGAAAACAATGCTTCATATGTTTTGAATTATTTCAGAAACTCTCACTATGAAAACATTTCTGTTACTGGAGAAGAAAGCTGTATCTTCACTAAAACTACCAAAAAAGCTGTTCAAGTCAAGTCATTTTAAATTTTTGTTCATATCGTTTTTGTACAATAATTTTCATTCTTACCAAAATGAATTACTTTGAGTCTACTTGATATTTTTGAATATATAGAAGTTTCAACAATTCAAGAAGCCTAGTTGAAAGTGCTGAATTCAATCCATATGATAATGTGCAATAAAACTAGGGATCTTGTGAGTTTAAGTGATTCTCTCGATGGTTGCAAAATTGAACTTATGTTCAGCAGTGATCAAATCTACATGTGGAATTTCAATTAAATTCCGAGAATTGGCTATTTTAAACAATATGTCATACATATATGTATCAATTTAATATTAATATTAAAAATAGCTTGATAATATTGACATTCATTTAGCAACGGAAAAGGTGCAATCAATCGATAGATGAGTTGAATTATTTTATTTTATTATAACTGCAGCCTAAGACACAAGTGAGATGCAATAAATGAATAATACATTAAAATCTAGCGTAATGAATTCTTCAACATGATAAATCGAGGATCACGTCATGTTCTGCATACATACGGTTCTCTGAAGAATGTCCATTTTTATTCAAAATTTATCACCCATTTTCTATTCATAGATTTTTTCCCTTCCTAAAAAAAAAAAAATTAGTAGCTTCTATTAAATGAATATATTGTTCATGCTGGTGTTCATTTACATTACAATTTTACCTTCACAATCAGTAGAATTGTCAAAATATTTTGTAGTACGTACAACCTTGTAGAGTAGCAGGGCTAAAATATGCTTGCAAATTCCAGACAATCTTGCTTAGTATCTGTATATAATCTTGTCAACCTTCACACCATCATTTTTATAAGACATCATTTCCTCAATATGATGGGGTTGTCCTTGTAGAATTCCAATGTTTTGAAATAATTTTTTCCCACATAGAATCAAATGATTGCATTGCAACACTTGCTCACCCTCTACCCAGCATCTGTGAGCATGGAAATATTGGAAAATTTCCTATAATTAGAGGAACCTTTGGTAAACATCTTGCCAGATGAACTGAAAAGCATTCAAAATTGAATAGTAATCACCTCAATATTTTACATAAAATATAACAAAAAGCACAATATTACCTATACTTGCACTTACAATATAATCCACAGGATCCAAAATCAAGGAAACAACTTCGATTATTGATAGCCAATAAACGTTTAAACTAAAAAATCCCATAAATACCAATAGAAATCTAATGTAAACACGAAACAATACTCGTTTCGGTAAACAGCTGATCGGCGAATGCAGCGACACCATCGGTAATTATTTTGTCCAATACCTAAATAACTGAAATTATGTTCCCATAATCAAATAATCAGTCAACCCCATCAATGCATGGGCCCTCCCGTGACGCGGTTTCTTATGTCAGGTCTTCTTGTTCTCGGCATCGCAAATTGAAATTAACCAAGTTGACAAAAAAGTTCTCGCACACTTTGAGGTGAATTGTATCTATCACAAAAGATCAACTGCAAAAAAAAAGACGTAACTTGAAATGAAGCCAAAAAATGAGTTGAGGAAGAATTATTACAATAGAGAAAGTTGCTGGCAATCTTATTCTTATACCCTCAGGTTCATAACTAGATTTTTGAAAGCCTCTATTCGTAATTCAAATGGTCAAAACTGGGAGTTTTTCAATTCAAAACTATGATTTTGGCAGGTTTTTCTCGTTTTGCTCGGAACGGCTCATACATAAAATGTCTGGTTTTGCATTTAGACGCTTCAAATGTCACTTTCACAAATGATCACCGAAGCCGATATTGACATAGATAACCGAATTTTTCTCCATGACTGCGATGAAACATATAGAGTAATTCACGAAGACCGCTCATGTTGACACTTTTGGATTCACGGAAAAAAAAATTTGCTGAATTGTACTGCTTTGTGCCGTTGCGTTAATTTTTTTTCTTGAGTCGTCTTGGTTCTCGAGATATTTCAAAAACCTAGAAAATGGGCCAGCCCAGCTGACTTTTCGAAATATTGGATTTCAAAAAGCGAAAAAAAATTGTTGTTCGAAGATTTCCGAAAGTCTTGTCTGCCTACTTTTCCTAAAAATCGAAATTGAAAAAATATCCCAGCACTTTCGTTTTTTCTTCCGCAAATGAATGGAAAGATTTGTGCTGTCTTCTTCAGATTTTCTGGCAGATTACGAAAAGAAAGAAAATGCCAGACACCACTTTCCTTTTTTTTCCGACCAAAATTCTTTCGTATGAGAGTGCCGCAATTGTGCCAACTTGCGCTGATAGGATTTTAAGAATAATTCAACAGGTTTTCCCTCATATTTAGAAAATAAGAAAAATCTGTAGATTGTAGGAAAATCAGCAACCTGGTTACAGTGTTAGTGAAGTTGGCCTACCACTTCTAGTTTTTTGAGAAAAGTTTTATCGTGCTAAGCTTGTGCTGCTTTGTGCCGTTCAATTTTTTTTTCCATGTGGTTCCTAAGATATTTAACAAAATGTGTTGAAAGAACACGTGCATTGTACAACGCTTTCGTGAAATATCTTGAGAACCGTTTAATTAAAGAAAAATTTCAACGGCATAAAACAGCACAAGCCTATAGCACAATTTAGCACATCAAAATTTTCCAGAAGGATTGAACCAACGTGTTGATTTGTTACATCCATGTTTCTGATTCAGGAACTTTTTACAGGAATGTGGACAAATAAGCAGTTCTTCTGGAATGAAAAATATTTTTCATTCCAAAACCTGCTCAAGGAATAAATACAGTGGAACTTCCCTATAACGAATACGCTAAATCCGCAAAAAAATTTCGTTATACAGAAATTCCGTTATGCAGAAATTTTTTTTTATTGTGTCAAGTGTCAAAAAAAGCAACGTTCACTTGCATTTTTTTTTATTTGAATACATCATTATACATAATTACCTCAAACACTTCCTTCCAGACATTTTCGCACTACTTTTTTCATTTACGATCAGAGCAAAACTGAAAACTGAACAATCTGTATAGCCTCCTGTTTCAGAAGGAACTCTCCGTCCGCCGTAATGGTTTAGTTTATGATCGGGATTCATTACCTACGTCCGACAGAATTACGGAAAAAAAACCATCCCTAAGTATACGCTGGGAAAAACCTTCTTACCAATCCGCATTTAGAAAGTGATTTTCTTGGAATAATTCGTTATAGAGAGAATTCACTTCGTTTTAGAGGGTCTTTTTAACAGGGTATTTGGATTCAAGGTGCAATGACAGATACGAAATTCGTTGTACAGAGAAATTCGTTGTAGAGACGTTCGCTGTAGAGAAGTTCCACTGTAATTACAATTTGACTATTGAAGAAAATAATTTACATCACACTGTAATTAACTATGTGTTCTCCAAGTAACATAAATCTAAATTTATAAAACAACGAGCCTTGATAAAGGTGAAAGTAGTCTCCGAAACGTCGGCGAAATTGTTAATTAAAATTTAGAGAAAAAGAACTGCTTATTTGTCCACATTCCTGTAAAAAGTTCCTGGATTGAACCAACTTCACATACATTGTTGCTAGGTATGCTGATTTTCCTACAATTTTCTGATTTTTCTTATTTGCTCCATATGAAGAATAACCTGTTGATTTTTTCTGAAAATCTGATCGGCACAATTGCGGCAGAACCATATAAAACAATTTCGGTCGAAAGAAAGAAAGTGTTGGGGTATCTCTTTTCTAATTTCTTTATTTTTAAATGAATTAGCGAGATATTCCCGAAAATTACAACGGCATAACTTTGCCTACGAGTAGCAAATTTTTTTTAATATATTTCCTTTGGAAAAAAGTGCTGGTCTGACTTTTCCTATTTTCGTTATTTTCCGGGAAATCGGAAGAAATTTCAGTCCACCCCCTGTATCAATGGAATTTGTTATTAATGAAGGAGGAGAATTGGTTTGGTATGTATTCTAGAAGCTAGAAAATTAAGAATTCTCAATGCAAAATCTATGAGTTATCGACATTGGAAAAGAGCTAACGGATTGGCATCAGCTTAACGGATGGATTATTCACCCCCAGTTCCAGGAACATCCAATATAATTTAATGGTTCATCAAAATTTTAATCTTACATTAAACGGTACACATGGAATTTTCTGTTCAATATAGGATTTGAATTTTTATGAGCCTTGAAGTATAATGCACGTTCCTGGAACTGAATATGGAATTATTTAATTAGCCTAAAGAGACATGAATTGGATATATTTTTATCTCATTTTTTCGAATACAACTTCGAATTATCGAATGCAAATGTACTTTCGAGCTAAAATTTATTCTTGCTCTTCATTTTAATTCTTTTTAAAATGATTTTGCAGCGCAATTATTTCATCATTAAGTAAATTAAGTTAATCTATTCTTAAGTACCCAATCAAGAATTCTCAGAATTCAAACTAATTTCATGACAATTGAGCGTTAAATACAACCAGTCGAGATCATCGTGAGGCAATTCGTAATGATAAAGAGATGAACCTAATCCAACTTTTTATCAGCTCACGTGAACCTTTTTGAGGGGTGTTTCTCACACTCAAATCTTTGTGACTTATTTCTAAATTGTCACATTTTTATAAACCTGGTTCACCTGATAATACTTCATTCTCTCAACAAATATTTCATCTTGAGTACATGAATGTGGAGAGCTCATGTATACGAGATAATAGTTATTTATTTAACGATAAGGACAAAGATAAATTATTATTAAAGTGCGAATGTTTGAGATTGAACAACGGTTTAATATGACTTGAGATCTTTAATGATAAAGCATTCAACGAGTCTCGCAATAAAATGATGATGAAACTGAGACTGACTCAATGTATTTATATATTCATATCTTCCCCACTTTAACCGCTCATGGGAAAAAAAGTGACAGCTGGCCTGCCAGCATAGATTACATAGAGACGGACCTCTTTGAATGAAGATAAGGATTGAGCAGGTGTCCTTACTCAATTCTTTCTGAATATGAGTTGTCGGTGTTGGATTTAGAATAGTGAAGAGAATTATTAGAACCAATCAAATTAAGAAGGTATTAAAAAATTTATATATCTTTCGATTGAGAGCTCAAATAACACACTACATTCTTTTCTTTTTTTTTAACGTCATTCATTCAAAATTGGACGTAGACCCCTTTCTTTGATTTCCGGTTAGGTATCTCTATTTTGTTCTTCCCTTATCTAGTGAAGCTACTGTAAAAGCAATGGAGCGAACGATGCTGGGTATATCCCTACGAGATAAAAAAAGAAATGATTGGATAAGAGTGAAAACAAAAGTAAAGCATATGAAGACAAAGTTAAAATTGGAGATTGCAGGCCATGTAGCAAGGTGTGAAGATGGTAGATAAAATGCAAAAATTATAAAATGGGCACCATATTTGGGTAAACGAAATCGGGGAAGACCGCAAACAAGGTGGTATGATGACCAACCCTGAAGTTTATAAATGGGACAACTATTGATAAGATGTTCTATTGTTTCCTCAACTTCATCACACTCACATCTAAGGCTCTCAACCGAATTCCATTTGAAAAGCATGCAGTCACAACGTCTATGATCTGTACTTATACGATTCAGAACAGCCCATATTCTTCTGGAACTCTGTTGGATAAATCAATAATTTTTTTTTTACTGATTGCATGCATTCTTTTCATATTGCCAAATTTCCTTGTCAATTTTATTTATATTGATTGTAAAATTTGACCAAAATATTTTACGCGATTTCAATCTGGGAATACTATTATCTGGAATATAGGAGAGTGTGGGAAATGAATTTGGAAAGGAATTAAATTTGCTCCAGAAATTTCAAGTTGTTGTCTCTCTGAGAATATGGGGAGGTACAACATTTGAGAGCACTGATAACCAAGGAGTAAGTGAAGATCTGATAGTACCAGTGATAATCCTCATACATATTTATATTCAGTACAGCATCAATTTTTTTTTACATTAACACTGTTCAACCAAAAAGGCAACAATATTCAGCAGCAGAAAAAAACAAGGCTATAGCGCTGTCGTACGAAGTATTGTTGCATCAGTTCAAATGAAATTGAAATGTATAAATTGTTTGTTTTTGTTTTATTTTGTTTTATTGAAAACAAAGTTGTGTAGAAAACATTCTATTTTATGTTTGATAATAAATGAAATAAATAAATAAAGTCAGCGCCCCATGAAGTACCAGCTGAATATTGTTTCGAGTCTTAAAGTTCAAACGCAGATCATCTAAATGATCGTTGATGGAATCAAGAGATATCCGGGGATTGAAATTATGCTTTAAAGAAGAGAAACCGTCAAGTATCACTCAATTTTCTATATCATTGCTTTAGTGAAAATATGAAACCCGGTTTTATTATCATTTGGGCATAAACGCCACTTGAAAAAATAATTTTTCAGGATTTCTAAGTCTAATAATATTAATAATGATATATACTTCATTCATTCACAATATTTACAAATATGTAAATGAATGAATTTTTCGGAAGAAGTAGTTAGAATATTACACAAATATAAATTAAAAAGAAGAGGTGCTTGAACTGATCCTTGTAGAAGTCCACTTTTCAAAGTTTGAAAATTATTACTATTCTTTGTTTGTGGATACAAAAACACGAAACCTTTTATCTGATGGTATATCTAAACATGGAGCGAAAAGAACCGCATTACCAAGAATTTTTCGATTAACTCTTTGGGGTTTCAGCGATGTATGAACGAGTGATACTCCCTCATAAATTTGACAGATAATGAATAAATCTGTGACAGGACTCCCAACATGTAATCAATCAAAGATTATAGAGTTAGAAATATAGGAAACGCCCTTATATCTGTGGTACTAAAATCCGAGTACGATTTTTGGCTAGTTTATTACTTTTGACACCTAGAGGGCGCTGAAAACATTATTCAGTTCAGAAAACTATTCTAATAGGCGCGAAATTAGAATTATACTTCTCATAAATTTCCATTAAATTGAGTATTCTTTGTCGAGCTTTTAAAGAAACATCCTGATCGACTAAACAAAAGCAGGCTCCGCTTTTTGATCAGAATGATATTTTCCATCTACACATTGTTTTGAATCAAATGAAATACGCTTCTGGATTCTTTATATTTTTATTTGAAATGATTGTGTAAAATCAACTACAATACAATAATTATGAAATTGAGAACATTTCAAAAATTTAAATAGTTTAAGGCTTTCACGATAAAATGGACCCGATTGATACATATCTTACCCAGTGTATTTTCACCTCAATGAGTCTAGAGAGTCTAGTAGATGAGTCGAACTGCTGGAAGGATCGTCAAGAGAACCTCCACCTCTATAAGGCGTTCTTCTGACCACCATTGCCTCTATGAGTGGAACTTTTTGATCTAATGAATGAGACCTAAGAAGATTCGGTTCGCGAACAAATCACCACACGTGATGAATATCATACGATTTTTCGACCTCTAGGGACATGTTTCCAGTGCTCAGACGCTCGCATCTCATTGATGATGATTTCGTGTTTACCTGAGTTTTTCTCTCAATGAAGTGAAGTCTCACTTGAATAACTCGAATGTTTGGTGAGCCGAACAATAGATAAGTCGAACACTTCTTTTGGTCCCTAGGAGTATATTAATTACAGAATGTTTGAATAACAATAAAAGAAGAATATCAGAGGCGTACAACAAGACAATAGGTCAGCCCAGCAAGAGTTCTTCATGCGTTATCCAGAATAATATATTTTTGCCCGGAAAACTCTATCCATTAGAAAGCACTGGAAATAAAAAGCAATGATCAAGACAGTTATATGATACGAGTTTCAAAACTTACATTTCTATTCTCTTTGGAAATGAAAAGAATGCACATTCAAGATTATTCTTTCTATTATTTCTGCAATTAATCACCATGCATTTTAACTGTCGGCCAGTATTGAACACAAAATTTATAACAGAAAAACACACAAACAAAGATTATAGAATGACCTAGGTGCTACTCTTGTAGATTTCGAGTTATTTCAGTGGAAAATACGCATATACGAGAAAATACAATCGTCATTCAGCAAAAATTATTTATTCAAGTATTTCTTTCAAAATTGACAACAGCCTCCTAATAATCTCCATATAATCTTTGCCAAATGGACTCTAATTAAATATTTTAACCATGACCTGTTTACTTTTGAAACTACAGATGTCACTCACATCATTGTATTCGCTTCATTTCCCATCTTTATACTCTATAATCTTTGTAGTCAATGAATATAACCATGAAAACTGAAATTGAAATATTCGAGCACGATTTCGTTCAACAAGATGTGGCAGAATGAACGGATTTGACATAGAATTAGAGACAGCGGATTTGGTATGCGCTGTACAGGGTGGGCATATTTCGATGTTTTAGCACTACAACTTTTGAACGAGAGGAGATGGACAAAATCTGATACCCCATTCTCGATCTCTTTTTCGGAGAAACAACCAAGAGTAGTATTCATTTTTGGCTACCTTCCTTTGTTTTCGAGTTATAAGCGAAAATTGGAAAACTGGTGATATCGGAAAAAATTTATATCTCCGCTAGTACTGATGATAGAGCTCTGAAATTAAAACATTATACAGGCACTTTTTCACGAAGAATTCAGTGGCATGCTCTTTTTTCGTAGCATTTTTAATTACGAAGCTATGACCCAAAGTTATGTTTTTTTGAATAGGAACACTTTATTTCTGTGCAATTTCCTGAAAGCTTAATTTTTTCTGATTTCAAAAATATATAACATAGTATGGTTCGTATCAATAAATCAATGTGAGTATAGGAATTGGTCGAGAACCTATATTCATCTGAGTCTAAATACTTTCTATGGTTTCAATTGTCGATGAGCACAGAAAAATTTAGTATCGTATAATTACCACAATTTCTTTTTAGTTGTCTTTTCATTTCTATGCTCTTGTTATAGGAAGCTCCATTTTTCTGTGCTCATCTACAGTTGAAACCATAGAAAGTATTGAGACTGACATGAAAATAGGTTTTTGACCAATTTCTATACTCATATTGATACAAACCTTACGATGTTATATATTTTTGAAATCAGAAAAAATTAAGCTTTCAGGAAATGGCACCAAAATATATTGTTTCCATTTGAAAAAGCATAACTTTGGGTCATAGCTTCGTAATCAAAAATAGTGCAAAAAAGACGAGTATGCCACTGGATTCTAAGTAAAAAAGTGCCTGTAGAATGTTTTAATTTCAGAGCTCTGTCATCAGTATTAGCGGAGATATAAATTTTTTCCGATATCGCCACTTTTCCTATTTTCGCTTATAACTCGAAAACAAAAGAAGGTAGCCAAAAATGAATACAACTCTTGTTAGTTTCTCCGAAAAAAAGATCGAGAATGGGGTATCAGATTTTGTCTATCTCCTCTGGTTCAGAAGTTGTAGTGCTAAAACATCGAAATATGCCCACCCTGTACAGGCTTATGCTTTCATTCATTATCGATACATCTTGAAATCTTTAGTTTTCCTGCCGCAATCTGTATCAAAAATCCACCAGAAAAGACTCTCCATCTAGGAATCTCAATACTTCAGAAGCAGTTTCTCCGTGAACTACCAAGCTACGAAATTCCCAGTTTTTCCCGACAAAAACCATCCTCCGTAATCGCAAGCGAAAAACATTCTCCTTCTTGGTCCACGCGATCAACTTTGACTCCATCGGACACGAGAAACATCGTCCAACTTTATCGAATCTTGCGTGTCAAGTGCACCTCACACAGCGTTCTCAATAAGTATAAGGGACGTCAGGAGGACAGAGAATGAGAGAACCAAGCGCCAAGCTCTACCCGCAAGACGGTCTCCTCCAATTCTCTCCCTCCCAAGATTCCATTTAGGAAACGAGCCAGCTTGGTGGGACTAACGAATGCTCTGTCCCTTTCACCCCCTCAGTCCCCTTTGGGCCGGGGTTTAATTCCGTTGCGAAGTGGAAGTTATAAGGGCTACGGCTCAAAGCGTCAGTAGACAAGGATAGACGGTGGGAGAAAAGTTTTTCTACCCGCTGGGGAAAGTTTTTTGTGTTGGAAGGTTTGAAAGTTTTATTGGGAAGGGATGTATAACTTTTGGGTTTGTTCATACCTAGGAGCATTATGTCCCTGTCGGACACTTTTGAAAATATGAATACTTTCAAAACGATATTAGTGAGTTGTGTTTACCGTTTCATCACAGTATAGAAACCACTAGCACTATGAAGTTGCTAGAATATGCATTCAGGTTAACGGCAATTTGAAATATTCGAAGTGTCAATTTCGCAAACTGCTTCATTCCAAAGATTATGGAGATGAAATAAGATTTGATATAAGAATATAACTTTATAATTTTTGCTTCATTTTTTTTCATACACTTCTCTAATGATTTTTAGATGGGAAGACTTGTGTCGAAGTTACTTTTTTTAACACTGATATTTTAAATTCATATACCAATGGCATTATATTCATTATAATTTCGTCACAAACAAGTAATAATGTAAATATCATCATAATATAATCCAGGAAATTACCTATAGCACATTTAAAAAAAAAAACAGAATTCTTTTCTCATGAACGTTCATATTTGATAACAATCATAACTAAAAACGAGAAATAACATTCTACAGAAACTTGCTGGTACGTCATGGGGTGCTGACCCGACTACACTTCGCACAGCAGCCCTTGCCCTGGTTTTTTCCACCGCTGAATATTGTTGCCCTGTTTGGCTCAATAATGTTCATGTTCAGAAAATCGACGCACAGCTCAATTTATCAATGAGAATAATTACTGGAACCATCCGATCTACACCTATCCAATGGCTACCAGTGCTATCGAATATAGTTCCTCCCCATATTCGAAGACAGTCTGCAACTTGGAATTCTTGGAATAAATTCAATTCATTTCCGGATTCTTTTCCGATACTTTCCTACGTTCCAGAAAATAGAATTCCAAGACTGAAATCTCGTAAACCTATTTGGTCGAATAACTTTCTGAATTCGAACTTCAGCTACAACGAAATCTGGAAATCCGAATGGGATGTATGTTCTTTATCTAATAAAGATCTAATATCTGATCCACCGAATAAAGTTCCTGGTTTTAACCTTCCCAGGAGAATATGGTCCCTTCTTAATCGAATAAGAACAGGTCATGGTCGTACCAACAGCATGCTTTTCAAGTGGAATTCGGTTGATAGTCCTAATTGTGAATGTGGTGAATCAGAGGAAACAGTTGAACACCTAATTAATAATTGTTCGATTTATAAATTCCAAGATGGCATTAGAGCCATACACAATATATCAAACTCATTTTTGCAATGGGTTGAAAATTTCAGATCAATTTGATGAAGTATAAATTGAATTCTCTTGCTGTTCTGGCTTTTTTTATTTTCAGGTTGGAGTTTGTGTTTGGAAATCCTTCCTCCGAAGAGCCGTCCCGCTGATCGTGATGTTCTTCTATATAGAATATTCAGATACAACAATTTTATTTTATTTTTTTAACGGGGAGACAGGTTTTTTCGGCTGAGGTTTTTTCCCCTGGCTATATAGTATCGTATGATACTGGTGATGAAAGTATCGTATGATACTATAGTATCATACGAAGAATGTTGTGGTACCCCGTTCCTTTTTTTACCTCAACTTAGGTTCTTTTTGTTTCAACATTTATTGTATTATTTTAGCTCTCTTATTCAAAAGAATATATATATATATATATATATATATATATATATATATATCATAACTAATTGTTGGATAAATGTTTTACATGATAATATTCATTCTACGGCAACTGAAAATTGCTATTTTCGTACTAATAATAATTATAATAAGAGTTTATTTAGAACAATAATCTACAATCAATAATTTACAATTCTTAGTTAAATGTAAAAAATACAAAAAAATTTCATGTAAACCTAGTTTAAAAAAAACAATCAGAATATTCAACATGTTGCAGCAAAATAAACAAAAGGCACATAATTCAACCATTCGAACAATTTCAAGAATCTTATACAATGAGCAGAACAACATAAGAATTATGAAAAGAGTCTATTGATGTCATCAGTCTTAAATTATCCCATGAAAAGGAAATTCCTTGTGTATGGGAATAATAACGAAGAAAAAAACCAACAGACGTGCAGATTAACGCAATAAAAACAAAAATTATTGAAGGCAACAACAGACATTCTTTTTCTTTTTTCCTTTCAATAAATTCTTTCTCTTATTCCTTCAGAAATCCCAGTTCTATATTATGAAATTGAAAAAAAAAACAAAAAGTTTATAGTTAGTGTGATCGTCCCAGTGTTCAACGAGAAAATTCAACTACGTAATGCAATGAATTCGTCGTTTGAGTCATTTGCCCTTGTTCAAATGAATTTGAGGTTATACTCACTGAGGTATGCGCGAGTCCGAAATGGTTTAAAGAAATCCACGGAGTGCACTTACTGGTTGGTTTCTATACTGTGGTTTCATGTTATATGAATATTCTAACCCACAATGAAACTGTAACTCTTAGAAGGAGCTGTTTAAATTTTTTTGGTAAAACATAGGTAGTTGAGCAAGGAGTAAATGATTAAAATTTGTAGAAAGAAATCATGAAGGTTTTTTCTGTAATAGTATATTCGAAGACAAGTTGCAGAATGAGCTCCTATTACAACAAGACTGAGAAATTCGAAAACGAGCGACGAAGGAGCGAGTTTTCGAAAGCATGAGTGTTGGAATTGCCTTCTGCAACGAGTATTAGACGATATTTTCTCTATTGCAGTGAAATACTCTCGAAATTCAAATAAGAATGTAGATTTTACATCCTAGTGACTTTTGTGTTGTATATTAGCAGTTGGTGTAACTAACGAAATTTGACAGATTACGGAATTTGAATTGATTCGATTTGAAAATTGATAGGATCCGACGTCAGTACTGACAACCACAAAACGAAAAATATAACTGAAAACAATACTGTAATGAGTTTCATTACACCACTACTTTTAGTACCTAACCTAACCTAACCTAACCGTAAGAACAGAAATCCAACTAGTGTTTAATATCTTCTGATTCAGAGAGATAAAATAATACAATACATATTGAAACAAAAAGGTACCTAGCTGAGGTTGATGCAACGTGTAACACGGGAAAACCATACAGGTCTGCAGTATGATTAAATGAGGAAAGGGAAAAAACCTCAGCTGAAAAAAATCCTTACCTCGCCCGTGAAAAAAAATTTACTTAAAATATTCAATACCTATCAGGGAAATCTTGAAAGACATCAGTGTGATCTAAGAGGACATCTTCATGTTATCCGTCTATGGACTCAGACAGGGATGTTGCGGATATTCGCATCCGCATCCGCAAATGCGGAGCTTCCGCATAGATTCTACTTCCGCATCCGAATCCGCAAAAACCAATGCGGATTTTCATGCGGATGCGGATGTAATATAATTTGTGAGTTGCGCAGTGTCGCCATCTCAGGGCCAACAAAATATGTTAGTGTTGCGTTTAGAAATTGCTAAAAATATACTTTTTTTCAATTTTGAAAGTGTCAGAAAGATGCTAGTTTTTCACTGTTACTTCTTTCTGTAGCTATTTCTAAAACCGAAACATCTGCATCCAAGAGGGTGGAATTTGCGTCTCACCCCTCTCTTTTCGAAACATTTTCCAAATACATATTTTATTATACCATCTGTTTTTTTTTTCCGGTAAGTCCGAAATTCCAATCCGTCTCCTTTCTAACCACCGCCTGTGGTCCCAGTCCCAAGATTTCCTATCGCCCGTGATATTGAAATGTTATATTTTTACGATACTCGTTGTTTCAGAAGAAGCATTTGAAATTTTGAAGGAAAGTTCAGGGACCAAGTCTTTGAACATGAATTATGATTCGCGAATCGGGGAAAACATTTTTATCTGAATTGCGTATGTTTTGTAGAAAAAGAAAATTCTTTGTCTTTACGAAGGCACATCGAGAACATTTTTGAAACATAGATGAATTCAAAATAGTAATCATCGAAATGAATACCATTTTCAATTCCCAGGCTCAGAGATCTTTTATCATCAGGCTTCACAGTCACAAAAAGAATTGGGCGTTTCCATCACTTTGAGAAACTAGCAAGCGGGCCCTGAATAGAGCCACTGCTAAAATCTCATTCAGTGAAAGAGGAAGTACAGATTTCTTTTTTTGCATTTGATTGGAGATGTGAAACTTCATTTTGACGCAATTGGATGTCACCACCTTAGTACTTTGTAATATTTTACTCATTACTTCACAACCAATTGCTATAAATTCTGAAGTTTTTTATGAAGATTTTGTCCTGAGATGTGCGGGATACTGATGAGGCCCAACAAGGCCGAAACCGGTATATCTCTCATCTCAGTGAAAATGGTATTCATTTCGATGATTACTATTTTGAATTCATCTATGTTTCAAAAATGCGTATGTTTTGATTGCTGCGGTTTTTTTTTATTTGGCCGAATATTATCTACTGCCTAATAAATTCATAGATATTCCCAAGAAAAAGAGCCAGATGTTCGTCCCGTTCAGTGAGAATTGTCCACGTTTGTTTATCTAAACAACCCGGGTTGTTGCAAGCTCATAAAACGTTTATAGGGGCTATAAAATTCGCCTAGCTTGACGATTTTTGGGGATCTGTTGATGATAAAGATTAAAAAAATTTCATTTTCACTTTCGGAATATGGCATATTGGAAAACGTGGGAGTTGCGTTAAGAAAAAAATGGGCGTGTGCTCTTGGCACGAGAATTTGACCAATGGGAACGAAGAAATTGGTGAAAAAGTTCCGAAGCGTTTGTTGTAGTGCAATACCTACTAATTTATTCTAAATGAACCAAAACGTGTTTTTTGGCCTTGTGGATTACTTGTCGAATAGTAAATTTTTGTGAGATTTAGAATAATATTGTGACTACTGTGATACAGTTGATCATGGTGAGGAGTGTACGTGTACTCGAATTATTGTTTATTGGGAAATATTAAGATAAATGACATTATATTTCACCGGTAGTATGTTTCATTGTTTACGATATTATCACCGATAGCACGAAGATTTTTGTCCACTCCACCAGGCAGTGTTCCTAGCGAAAAATTATTCAGTAGCGCGGGTTTAATTTACGAACCTCTGCGTAACCGCCTTGAAGCAGAAAAGGCGGCAAAATTCCTTTTTTAAAGTGTAATGCTCCAATTTTCAACTTCTCTTACTAATATGAAAATAAGTAAGTGAAGTTAAAAAACATGTAGGTAAATACTTACACTTGATATACTTTATACTAATTCACTTCAATAATCATTTACTGCTTTATCGTTGTTTTAATTCTTTACTCATATACTATTTTTATATAAGATCTTAAACATCCGCATCCGCGGATGTGAGTTTTCGAAAATCCGCATCCGCATCCGCGGATGTGAAAAAATCAGCATCCGCAACATCCCTGGACTCAGATAAACAGATTCTTCACGAAATGACTCGCAATTCTTAATCTGAAATGAAAAAAAGACAAAAGCAGAAAAGAAGCCAATTATTCAGAATAAATTAAATTATTTTGAAATTAACTACCCATTTCAGAAATGCATTTGTTACTTTAGGTATAGCCTTGAAACCATCTCGAAATTTATAAATGGGACAACTATTTAAAATATTTTCTATAGTCTCCTTATTTTCCCCACACTCACAACTAGGGCTCTCAACCGAATTCCATCGGAAGAGCATGCTGTTGCATCGTCCATGGCCTGTTCTTATACGATTTAGAACAGACTATATTATCCTGGGAAGGTCAAAACCAGGAACTCTGATTGAAGGATCAGTAATAAGATCTTTTTTGAAAAAATTGCATATATTCCATTCAGATTGCCAAATTTCTTTG
Organism: Hippodamia convergens; assembly: GCA_038502775.1. Taxonomy (NCBI): domain Eukaryota; kingdom Metazoa; phylum Arthropoda; class Insecta; order Coleoptera; family Coccinellidae; genus Hippodamia; species Hippodamia convergens. Next base: position 88,147,641 of record CM076607.1, on the reverse strand, counting down.
TCGCTTCTATTCATATAAATCAGAAAATTTGACCAAAAAGGTCTACGCGACTTCAATCTGGGGACCTTATTATCTGGAATATGGGAAATGAATTTGGAAAAGAATTAAATTTGTTCCAAAAATTCAAAGCTGTTGTCTCTCTGCGAATATGGAGAGGGACAATATTTCAGAGGATTGGTAACCAAGGAATAGGTGTAGATTTGATAGTACCAGTAATAATCCTCATAGAAAAATTTAGTTGGGCATCAATTTTTTTTACATGAACACTGTTCAACCAAACAAGGCAACAATATTCAGCATCAGAAAAAACCAGAGCTAGCGCTGCCGTACGAAGAATTGTTGCATCAGCGCCCCATGAGGAACCAGCTAGTTTCTGAAGAATATTGTTTCGAGTTTTAAGCTTCAAACGCAGGTCATCTAAATGGGCGTTGAAATTTAGAGAGGAATCAAGTTTGATTCCCAGGTATCTAGGATTGAAATTATGTTTCAAGGTAGAAGAACCGAAAGTGACACTCAGTTTTCTATATTTCTGATGATTTTTCGAATGAAAACACGAAACCTCGGTTTTATTTTCATTCGGGCACAAACGCCATTACTGTAATAAGATGTTGTCAAGCCTGGTTTGAAAAAGCCCAAAATCAAAGAAGAGTTTGCACAAATGACGTCCAAGATCGATTTAAGACTTATGGCCATTAAAGATCGATTTGCGATAACTCGATCATTGGCTAATGAGTTGTTAAGAGAACAAAGCCATCTTGTAACTGTTTGAAGCGTTCACAGCCTTTTGAGGTCTTTTGGACTGCAGCATCATCAATCCCATCTTGTGTTACCTCTAACGGTTGAGCATCGCCGGCAACGATTACTGTGGTGCAGAGAACGACAACATTGAAGGAATGGCATCGGGTCGTCTTTTCTGATGAATCTCGATTCTCTTTTGGTGCACTTGATGGCCGAAGAAGGGTCAGACGAAATCGGGGTGAAAGACGTGAACTTCTTTTTGATGTTGAGCGTCACGAACACCAGACAGTAGGCGTTATGGCATGAGGTGTATTGCACGTGCAATAACATCAGTTTCAGTCTTTATTCGAAGTATCATGACAGCGCTGGGTTACCTTCAAGAAATAATGGAGCCATATATTCTCCCTTACCTCAACCGGCTCGAGAATCCAATATTTCAACAGAATAATGCTCGGCCCCATGTTGCCAGAGTTAGTTTAAACGCGCTACGCCCCGTACCCTCTCCCAAACTCAAATCCTGGATGCGCCAGTGATTGACGGCCTCCTTGGGACATTCATGAATGAATGAAGAAGGGTAGAGAACAAAAGATTATTGGGATCTCAGTTCCTGGAAGGCTAAATGAGCCACAAAGAGCAAAAATACCCGAGTTCAAATAACGTGGCAAGGTTAACAACTAAATGAAATAAGTGTAGACAAAAAATTCCAATGAATTCAACAGCACCTCTTGAATGAAGGAAAGGAGTTCAAAAACTTTGAAAATTGAAAAAAAGTTCAAAAAGCTTTCTATTCCTCATAATAATATTATCTTTCTATTTAGGAAAGTTCGGAGGGGGGTAGCCCCACCTTACCCCTGAGTATGGGCACCTATCGTTGGGAGAGATTAAAACATTACATTGTCATTTTGCACAGTGAATCTATAGGACTTTCTGATACTATAGTCTCAATTACAGCTCTGTCTTTTGTCAATTCAGATTTCACTGATTATATCTGTAATATATCTGTCATTTGTACTATATTACGAGTTGTTTATGAGAATTATTTCAACCATGGGTTGAATCTCAATTGATTCTGTTCATCGACAGTCAGTACAACCGTTCTTTCATAATATACCAAGAGTTGAAAATCAAGAAAAAGAAAATTCTTTGCCTTTACGTAGGCCACATCGAGAACATTTTTGAAACGGGCCCTGAATAGAGCCACTGCTAAAATCTCATTCAGTGAAAGAGGAAGTACAGATTTCTTTTTTTTTGCATTTGATTGGAGATGTGAAACTTCATTTTGACGCAATTGGATGTCACCATCTTAGTACCTTGTAATATTTTACTCATTACTTCACAACCAATTGCTTCAAATTTCGAAGTTTTTTATGAAGATTTTGTCCTGAGATGTGCGGGATACTGATGAGGCCCAACAAGGCCGAAACCGGTATATCTCTCATCTCAGTGACAAAATCTAATATCATTTCTCCAACCTCATGATAAAAGATCTCTGAGCCTGGGAATTGAAAATGGTATTCATTTCGATGATTACTATTTTGAATTCATCTATGTTTCAAAAAGTTGAAAATCAACCTCAGCATGCCAGTTTTGGCATACAGAAGCCGGTCTTCAAACTGAGCTTGAATTCCAATCTTGGGTCGATCGGACATTTCACATTTAACTGATTCCAATTTCTGTCATTTGTATTGTATTCCGAGTTGTTCTGAGTATTATTTCAACTGTGGGTTGAATCCCAATTGGCTGTTCATCGATAGTCAATTCAACCGTTCTTTTATAATGTACTTGTCTACCAAGAGTTGAAAATCAACCTCAGCTCGATGGTTTTGGCATACAAAAGCTGGTCTTCAAACTGAGCTTGAATTCCAATCTTGGGTCGATCGGACATTTCACATTTAACTGATTCACAATTTCTGTCATTTGTATTGTATTCCGAGTTGTTCTGAGAATTATTTCAACCGTGGGTTGAATCTCAATTGGATGTTCATTGATAGTCAATTCAACCGTTCTTTTATAATGTACTTGTCTACCAAGAGTTGAAAATAAACCTCAGATCGATAGTTTTGGCATACAGAAGCCGGTCTTCAAACTGAGCTTGAATTCCAATCTTCGGTCGATCGATCATTTCACATTTCACTGATTCACAATTTCTGTCACTTGTATTGTATCCCGAGTTGTTCTGAGAATTATTTCAACCGTGGGTTCAATCTCAATTGGCCGTTCATCGACAGTCAGTTCAACCGTTCTTTCATAATATACGTGTCTACCAAGAGTTGAAATTCAACCTCAGCTTGCCAGTTTTGGCATACAAAAACCGGTCTTCAAGCTGAGCTTGAATTTCAATCTTCGGCCGACATGTTCATCCCTAATCAATATTAGCAACTTTCTCTATAGTTCAAACCATTCTCTTTAGTTTAAACAACAATTGATTTTGGGGCGGTGCAAAATAGCCTTTAGTCATCCCAAACACAAATTCACTTTCCTTTGGGGTTCTATTGAGGGTACAAACATCTTAAGGGGTCGTAAATAAAAATCAGGTAGTCCCGTTCAGTACACTGGGTGTGTCGGTTGTTTGGTTAAACTTTTCGACTAGAGGATTTCAAGTTTTGGCGCACAAAACAGCTTTATTTATGTTGAAATTCTACACCGAACGTCTCTTCGAAAAATTCATCTTTTAATTCATACTGTCGTAGTGTTTCAAGTGAAGTGTTATTTGTGTTATTGTGTATAAGTTTTTGTTTTTTGAATATATTATTTAATTCTGCAGCCATGGCGAAGAAACGTCCTCCATCAAAGCTGCACAAAAAAACCCGAAGATCAAGATTAATGAAAAATTTGCTGAAGGCAAAGTAAGTGTATTTTATTTAAATAAATTTATGAAATCAAATTTTAGTATATCTCACTGTATAACAGCTTTATGAAGAGTAAGAACTTATTCGGATTATCAGGGGTAGCAAAAATATCACATTGTGCAGGGTCTGCATAATTTGTGATAATTTTGAACTATGAGAGATATAGGAAAATGAATGACACATTCTGAATATCTTTTTTCAAAAAACTCATAATGACAATTGCGTTCCTTTATTTTTGTTCGTTTTCAAAATTTAACAGTTTCTGTTCAATTTGAAATAGGTAGTGTCCCATTTGAATAGGGCTTTCGACTGTCGTGGAATGAATTCACATCAAAATGAATTTGACCCTTATCTGCGGCATATATTCCTGATGAAAAATGCTCTTTACAGCAAAATTTTTAACGGATATTTCGAGAGATATGACAAATTGCAGAAATACGAATTCATCTACGCGTTCTTATGTGCCTCTAGTTCGAGACGTTATGAAAGATAAGAAGAGGGGCACGATCATTTCTGACAACAATCGTTCGGACTTTAAACACATGTATTCTTCTTTTTTTTTCCTTCTGGCTTCATTATAAAAAACATTGTTGATAGGATCTTAATGCAGGAGAAAATCTATAACATTTGACGTAAGGATGGTCGACAGGTCTATATGCTCTCCGACAATTAGAACCTTGATTTCTCCATTACATAGCTATACTGCTGACTCTACAATTGAAAGATCAGCATCCTTACTAGTCTTCGTTATAGTGAACTTTCTTCAATTAAAATCATGTTTTTGCGTTCTAATAGGTGTACAAGGTGGGCAAAATTGGTGATACCTGAAATACAACTTCTAAACCGTGAGAGATAGAGAAAAATTAATGATACGTTACGGTGGTCTCCTTTTGCTGAGTTATAGGCCAAAATTTAAATTTGGGCGATTTCAACTTTGGCCATTATCTCCGTTTCTGTTTGTGCTACGATGTTGAAATGAAATCATTATACAGGCACTTTTTTCATAGCGATGCAGTAGCGTACTTTGTTTTTCCCCAAGAGGTTTACTTGCTGAGCTATAACATTAAGTTGTGTTTTTTCTTATGGAAGCAATAGTTTGAAATGACTTAGAAAATATCGGCATTTTTTCCCGTTTCAGAAACATATCATACATCGTGTTCAGATTCATTCAGATATCATAAAAAATATAGTTCGTATTTGAAATTTGAATTATTGAGTATTAAGTCGGCTGAATATCTGTTTGATATCTGTTCAGAACAACTGTCAATTATTAGAATTCGAAGTCATTATTGCCGGCAATGTGGAAATGTTCCAAAACTATGAGAAATATGATATGTTAAAATGTTTCATTTTAGCGGCAATAATGACTTCGAATTGACAGTTGTTCTGAACAGAGATCAAACCACGAAAAATTGAATCAAGTATTCAATCAAAAAATAATGATGACACCATGCGTAGAGACATATTATTCTGTGATTCAGCCTCCTTAATACTCAATAATTCAAATTTCACACTTTATGATGCAGACAGAAATCGACTAAATCGGCTGGAGCAAAATTGTACACCTAATATTTTCAATAAGACTAGTCTAGAGAACTTTCAAAGCTAAAAAAAATATTAATTCATCGTTGAATACCTACAGATAATATGGGAATGGCGAATGACTTTTTCTTTCCTTCGAACCTAGTAAGAAAAAATGTCCGAATTCGAATATTGACTATGGCAGAACCACTTATACTATTCGAATATATATTCTTATGAATTGGAGAGCTAAAATAATACAATAAGTGTTGAAACAAAAAGTACCTAAGCTGAGGTAAAAAAAAAACGGTGTACCATAACATTCTTCGTATGATACTATAGAATCATACGATACTATCATCACTAGTATCATACGATGCTATAGAGTCAGGGGAAAAAAACCTCAGCCGAAAACACCAGTCTCCCCGTAAAAAAATAGAACAAAAATGTTGTATCTGAATATTTTATATTGAAGGACATCACGATTATCGGAACGGCTCGTCGGAAGAAGGATTTCTAAACGCAAACTCCAACCTGAAAATAAAAAAAGACACAACAGCAAGAGAATGCAATTTATACTTCATCAAATTGATCTAAAATTTTCAACCCATTGCAAAAATGAATTTGATACATTGTGTATGGCTCTAATGCCATCTTGAAATTTATAAATCGAACAATTATTAATTAGGTGTTCAACTGTTTCCTCTGATTCACCACATTCAAAATTAGGACTGTCAACTGAATTCCACTTGAAGAGCATGCTATTGGTACGATCTTATTCGATTGAGAAGGGACCATATTCTCCTGGGAAGGTTAAAACCAGGAACTTTATTCGATGGATCAGATATTAGATCTTTATTAGATAAAGAACATGCATCCCATTCGGGTTTCCAGATTTCCTTGTTGCTGAAGTTCGAATTCAGAAATTTATTCGACCAAATAGGTTTACGGGATTTCATTGTTGGAATTCTATTTTCTGGAACGTAGAAAAGTATCGGAAAAGAATCCGGAAATAAATTGAATTTATTCCAATTTGAATGAATTCGATGTCATTCGAAAGCCTATTCTCTCTTCTACAAAAAAATTCAGATCAAATTCTTCTTCAGTGCACTCTTCTGGGTGAAAATTGGAAAAAAAAAACGAAAAAATCAGAGATTTCCATCATTGTTTGAAGTAATTTCCACAGCTTGTTAGATATTTTTAGTAAGTACAGCTCTTTTAACGACTAACTTGCCTGGACTATAAATAGAATTTGAAACGAATTGAAAGGTTCTGAGAATAAAGCAAGCCCCCTTTCAAAGCAGCATGCAATTTTCTTCAAGGCATGTTATTTATATAACATAATATTGTAGAAGAAGTAAGCGGACTCAACGTAGAAGTAACCACTTCTACACTGTTCACCGATTACGTTTTCTGATATCACGTCAATGAACTTTGAATCCACTCACTTATTGCTATGTATAATAATATGGTAATGGATGAAGGAGTTAGTAGACAATTTATTCCCACATATAACGATATACAGCATTTTCGAGTGAATTTCATTGTTCATTCTGTAGACTGCTGTATAATGAATTGATTAAAATTCAATGTGAATTGAATTTGAAATATATTACAACCTTTTCCATTTGTAATAATATATCAAACTGGCATTCATTTCGTGATTTAAAATGTATTCTTATCTAGATTAATCTCAGGGTTCCTCAGGGCTCCAATTTTGACCCTCCAATTTTTCTTTTATACATACATCAACAAAATTCGAAAAGCATTCAGACGTTGAAAATTTCTATATACTTTTCTTAATTACTTGAATTGCTGTGTACTTCAGGAAGAAAATGCATTGAATTCTGTGAATTCATCAGCAGCTGTATATGGCAGCTTCTGTTTCTAATGAACCAACAAATTCAACTTCACTGCAAATTAGAATTTCAATAGCAATGTGAATTATGCTTGTAATAGTTACAAATAAATAGAATACTTCTTTAAATATGAACTTGAGTTATAATCCATTACTCACTAGTGAGTTGTTATGGATTATGGTGTGTTATTTGATAGTTTACTTGTCTAAAATGACATTAATTATAACAGTCATTACTGTCATGTATATTTTAAAAACAAGTTGCAGAATGGGCTCCTATTCCAACACGAATGAGAAATTTGAAAACAAGCGACGAATGAGCGAGTTTACGAAAGCATCAGTCATGGAATTACCTTCTGCGATGAGTATTAGAAGATATTTTCTCTATTCCAGTCAAGTTTTGTGAATTACTGTCGAAATTTATGTAGTTATAACAATCCAAAAATCAAAATATTGTCACGATTGTACGAAGTTGAATGAAAACTAGTAATTTTCTGACGAAGTAATCTGATTTAGACTTCGAAACGTTACGCTTTAGAGTTCAAAGTGTTTTCTTTTTGTTCATTGTTAGGCAACAATTTCTTCTCGTAAGGTTTTGGCCCCTGACAAATTAGTGCTCAAATTTTTACACAGGGGCCTTTCTTATATTATTCAAAAAGTTTTTCTAATTGTTTCTTGTTTTAAAGACTGGGAGAGAAAACCGATATTAAGTTTTCAGGAAAATTTTAGATTTAAGTTTGGAAATGATTTTCAATAAAGTGAAATGGATTTGCCGTTTGATTAAATAAATGAATAAATTCAATGAAAAATTCAGATTATACATCCTAGTGACTTTTGTATTTTATCTTGGCAGTTGGTGTGACTGTAGAGGAATTTGAATTGACGTGTGTTGAAAACTGAATGGATCGGAACAGTGTTGACAACCACAAAACAAAAAATATGACTGAAAACGATGCTGTTATGAGTTCATTACAGCACTGGTTTTAGTATTATCCTTACAATACCTATTGAAATAGTTACTATATTAGAAACTAGCTAAAGTCCGCGGCTCCGCTCGCGTAATATTTCGATTTAAAACCCCACATTCATAACCTCGTGTCTAAGGGGAGACAGGCACATGACTACGTGAGAAAGCGATCTCGAGTAGATTCAATAATTTCTTGCTCATATTCGCATTCGTTCAACCTGCGCTAACTTTCAAAGTATCCATTAAAAAACTATACTGAAAAAGCAATTTTTCATCAGGAATAAATGCCGCAGATAACAATCACATTCATTTTTATATGAATTCATTTCATGCCAGTCGGGAGCCTTCTTCAAATTGAGCAATATTTTGAATTGAACTGAAAATGTTGAAAATTGTTATCGTGGGTTGTCCTCAGCAGTTAGACATATGCCGTCTCGGACTTTTTTAAAGAGCTTTTTGAGCACTACAAAATAGTCTGTGAGATGTTTCACTATCTCTTATAGTTTACCCAGCGTCGACCGTAAATGCCTGATAAAACCGGGTTAATCACCGACTTTTCTATGAAAACTCGATATTTTTTCTTATTTCTTCGTCATATAGGAATGAACCCTACATGAAAACATCCCAGAATAAATTCTCTACATTATAGTGAAAGTTTAATCAAAATTGGTCATCTGATTCCATAGAGGACAATTAACAAACACACAGACATTCACTAATAATAATTTTAGTATAGATAGATATATTATTATGTATTCCATTTTTATCAGAGTGAAAGGAATTAAGGAAATCGATATTAAGTGAACTATTCGACGTTTTCAGTGAACACGAAAAATGAAGGAAAATAGCTCGGAAAATAGTAATCATCAAAAGTAATACTGTCTTCCATATTATAGGTCCACAGATACATCAGCATGGGGGCTGGAGATATTAAATCATATTTTGTCACTGAGAGAAGGGATAGACCGGTTTAGTCCTTATTTGGCTTCATCAGTATCCCAAATCTCTCAGTAACGAAATCTTCATCTATGTTTCTTAAATGCTCTCGATAAGGCCATCCTTCTTCTTCTTAAAACAGAAAATTATGTCAATGCCTTCGATAACTGATGTCATTGTTAAAATAGCAGACTAATTTGAACTTAAGCGAGGAAGTCGTAAACGAAGTATAGTAAGTATTCAATTCGCATATAGGTAATAGCAATCATTATATTCTCGTTGAATAAAACCTTCCTATAATAACTGAAATAAATATCTTAAAATACTGATCCCCTGTACTTTCCTTGTAAATAACTTAGATAAGGAAATCCTCGAATCAGTTTATCTAAATCAAAGATTATAGAGTTAGAAAGATAGGAAACGCCCTTATATCTGTGGTACTAAAATCCGACTACGATTTTTGTCTAGTTTCTTACTTTTGACACCTAGAGGGCACTGAAAACATTATTCAGTACAGAAAACTATTTTAATAGGCGCGAAATTCGAATTATACTTCTCATAAATTTCCATTAAATTGAGTCTTCTTTGTCGAGCTTTCAAAGAAACATCCTGATCGACAAATCAAAAGCAGGGCTCCGCTTTTTGATCAGGATGATATTTTCCATCTACATGAAATACGCTTCTGGTTTCTTTATATTTTTATTTGAAATGATTGTGCAAAATCAACTTCAATACAATAATTACGAAATTGAGAACATTTCAAATTTGTTCACATATTAGATAATTATTATAACAATTTCAAGAACTTATTCATACAGTAAACTCTCGTATTTTCACCTCAATGAGTCTAGAGGGTCTAGTAGATGAATCGAACTGCTGGGAGGGTCGTCAAGAGAACCTCCACTTCTATGAGTCGTTCTTCTGACCACCAATGCCTCTATGAGTGGAACTTTTTGATCTAATGAATGAGACCGAAGAAGATTCGGTTCGCAAACAAATCACCACACGTGATGAATATCATACGATTTTTCGACCTCTAAGGATATGTTTCCAGTGCTCAGACGCTCGTTTCTCATTGATGATGATTTCGTGTTTACCAGAGTTTTTCTCTCATTGGAGTGAAGTCTCACTTGAATAACTCGAATGTTTGGTGAGCCGAAAAAGAGATAAGTCTAACAGTTCTCTTGGTCCCTAGGAGTTCGACTTAACGAGAGTCCACTGTATATTAATTACAGAATGTTTGAACAACAATAAAAGAAAAATATCAGAGGTTCACAACAAAACCTGTAGGTCAGCCGAGAAAGAGTTCTTTATGCGTTATCCAGAACAATATATTTTTGCCCTGAAAACTTTATCCATTTAACAGCACTAAAGATAAAAAGCAATGAACAAGACAATTACATGATACGAGTTTCAAAACTTACGTTTCCATTTTCTTTGGTAATGAAAATAATGCACATTCAAGATTATTCTTTCTATCATTTCTGCAATTAATCACCATGCAATTTGAATGTCGGCCAGTTTTTGACACAAAATTTATAACAGAAAAACAAACAAACAAAGATTATAGAATGAGCTAGGTGCTAGTCTTGTAGATTTCGAGTTATTTCAGTGGAAAATACGCGTATACGAGAAAATACAATCGACATTCAGCAAAAATATCTATTCAAGTATTTCTATCAAGTATTTCCCATCTTTATACTCTATAATCTTTGATATAAATTGTTCATCACAATATATCGCTCATTTAATACCCAAAAATGTGTTGATATTGACATGAGCTTGAACCACCCATTTCCGTTGTTCAGTGTAGAATGTGTCAAATTTCTAAGGTTAGCCCCTTTTATAAAAATAAAAGGACTATAACAGAGATGAAATATGACGACTATAATATATATATATATATATAACCTATTTTATAGGTCTCCTGTTAATTGTCCAAATAACAGTGTCCAGAACTGATATTTCGTACTAGGACTCATGATAACAATCTTTCGTACTGTAAAACCTCCAAGAAATTATAAAACAGTTAGCCGATAATTAACTTCCGGTGAAAGTAGACTATATACCTATAAAAATAAACCAACAGTGCAATCAGTTAAGAAATGCATTAAATTCTTGACTCATAATCTATTTTAAATTCCTAACTCAATAAAAGCAGTAATGACTGGCATCATTTAGAAACGACGCGTCAGCCTCATGCTGAGTCATTATAGCCCGTATTATTCATTCTGGAAACTCGAAACGAGTATAATACAACATATAAATAAGGCGGAGTTATTATCATCACAAATTGTAAGCATACAACATAGATAACCGTATGCGATAAACCTATACCATAAAAACGTTAATCAGCATTATCATTTCAAAACCTGAAACGGCGATAAAGAACATAAATCAACTCCCCTCCCGCCCCTCCGCGAACTAAGTCCCAGTACTATTTGCTGTTGCCAGGCAACGCCATACAGTTTCACATCCGCATAGTCCGTTATGTGAATTTACATCGTCGAGGACACAAAGGAAGTTTCACTGAGTTTCATGCCATCCCCACTTTTCGTGGTTCCAGATGGTTCCAGTTTGGTTCGCTTGCGCTAGATGTGCCCCCTCCACAAAACGACCATAGCACAGCGTATTTTCGTCCTCCTCGCGCCTCCTTTCCCCGCGCGAGCCCCTGCTACGTGCCCCAGCCTTCGGAGTTCAGTCGCGTAGTCGAGCTCTGAATTCTATGCCGTTCCGATTGTGCACAGAAAGATATCACAGATATCCACGATTCAAGAAAGAATAATCTGGACTTTTCTGACTATTTTTTACCGTTGCGTTGGTTCAATCAGTGTTGCACGTGCCATCTATGAATTTTGTTTGACAGTTGTCACAGAACTTCAGTTCGTCCGTTAATTTATTAGGCACCGAACTCTCCAGCGCTTAGTTTAAATTGCTAGCCATGCTTGTGAGTATACACTGGTTAAATGTAAATAGATTATAAGAGTTATAACTTGCGCATTGGGTTGAATATGGCTGTTGTGCTCGAGTTCTCTCCGATCTCCGACCTATTCAAGCCGTTGTCCAATTAGAGAATGCAGAATGACTCCGTGCTATTGTTTCTTGGAAAGAATGATATTTCGTAGATTGAATGTGTGGCAATTTTGACATGTTTGTGATGAGTTGACTTTGGATTTAAGTTACGTTTTCTTCAGTAGCTGATATTCTGATTTCGTTTTAGGATGAAAATGAAAAATGTGTCTGAAGCAGAGACATTGAGGGAAGTCAAGGGTGAGTTGACATTTGTTTTCATACTTCGAGGTTAATTTGCCGGCTTAACTTTTAAACATCTCTTATTTACTTAGATCGATGAACGTCAAATATTATGTGGTTCCATATTAATCGCATGCGTTAGTGATGACGTTTTGTAGTATGTTATAGATAGTGTAGCCACTAATATTTTCTGTAGTGTTTTTATTTGTTGATTTTTTTATCAGCATCTGTCCTCCAAGCTTGAAGTTTTTGTTAGATAGATAAGATTGTTAATTTATTTACAATATATGTGAACATCCTCCAATATTGTTTTATTTTGAATACAATTTATACGATTCTTCCTTGAATGCACCGGTTTTAAACTTTGATGCATTCTCAACATTCAATAAAGGTTTATCCGAAACAAACAAAAATACAATTTCATCCTGATAACTTCACAAGAATATAATAATTTCTTATGAGAAAATCTATAGATTGCTTTGTTTAATAAAATCTGAATTTTTTTCAAGAATTTAGTTATTTTTATGATTTTTAAACAACGATCCATTTTTAAATTCTTACAGGGTGGGGAATTTTCAATTCTTTTCTTTAATGTCTTTTGAATACCAACTTGTCCAAGACCGGTTTTCTTCATTATTCTACAGGGGTACCTGAATATACCATTCATACTTTAAGAAGAGTAATATTTTCGACATTTGTTATTTGTTGAATTCCGCTGAAAGATAATATATTGAAACCGATGCGATTTTTTTCAAATGATTAAATAATAGAATGACTCAGGATTAAGATTTCTGAAAAAAAAACAGTGGTGCACAATTTTTTTTTTTTAATTGAACTAGGTATTTTATAGCACGAACATGATATCAATAATCGCTTCAAATATTTACTATTAAAGTTGAAACAAGTCATAAAAATTTCCTGGATTTATTGGAAAAAATAGTGAATTCTTATATATTTTGAAGGCCGGTCTCAGCTCATATTCATACAGGGCGAACAGTTTCCTGTAAATTAGCTTTGAATTCTGAAGGAATGCTAAATTTTGAGACAAAGTTTCTGAGATAGCTTTAGGAAAAAGATTCTTATCGAATGATAAATTAATCCTCTTAAACATTCTACCACGCTGTAGAATTACTTCTGCAAGTGGATGGCATTTGAAAGGAATGGGTCCTTTTAAATGGGTTTCAAGATAAATACCTCCTTCAGTGATGGAACCAGTGGCGGGGTGACAAATTTTCTGAATGAAGAATTTCATTTTATCGTGCGATAAAATTTGACAGTTAGAATTTAAAGTCATTAAAAGGCAATTGAGGTATCACTAAGAGTCCTTTTACAACCGTAATTTTCCAGTTGTTGAAAAGATTAGAGTGATGCTTGTTTCTTACAGCTTCAAGAGTATACTTTCATTTATTTATTCTAATGAATTGGAGAGCTAAACTAATACAATAAATGTAGTATCATACGATAATATCGTCACTAGTATCATACGATACTATAGAGCCAGGGGAAAAAACCTCAGCCGAAAAAACCTGTCTCCCCGTAAAAAAATAAAATAAAATTGTTGTATCTGAATATTTTATATTGAAGGACATCACGATTATCGGAACGGCTCTTCGGAGGAAGGATTTCCAAACACAAACTCCAACCTGAAAATAAAAAAAGACAGTACAGCAAGAGAATGCAATTTATACTTCATCAAATTGATCTAAAATTTTCAACCCATTGCAAAAATTGTGTATGGCTCTAATGCCATTCTGAAATTTATAAATTATTAATTAGGTGTTCAACTGTTTCCTCTGATTCACCACATTCACAATTAGGACTGCCAACTGAATTCCACTTGAAAAGCATGCTATTGGTACGACCATGACCTGTTCTTATTCGATTAAGAAGGGACCATATTCTCCTGGAAAGGTTAAAACCAGGAACTTTATTCGATGGATCAGATATTAAATCTTTATTAGATGAACATGCATCCCATTCGGATTTCCAGATTTCCTTGTAGCTGAATCTCGAATTCAGAAAGTTATTCGACCTAATAGGTTTACGGGATTTCAGTCTTGGAATTCTAATTTCTGGAACGTAGGAAAGTATCGGAAAAGAATCCGGAAATAAATTGAATTTATTCCAAGAATTCCAAGTTGCAGACTGTCTTCGAATATGGGGAGGAACTATATTTGATAGCACTGGTAGCCATTGGATGGGTAGCTTTACAGGAATTTTCCTTTAGGAACTCCCCTCAAGAAAATTAACTGCTAAGGATGTTCTGACAGTCATCAAACAAATATATACATTCCCCCCGCCACTGGAAAGGTATATCTCAAGACTACCTGCAAAATCATTCCTGACAATTTGGAAATGAACTGTAGCTTTTATACAGGGTCTCCCACGAGTAGATGTCAGTAACTAAATCTTTTAAACGATTCAGAACAGAAATAAATTACAAAATATATTTTTTCTTCGAAATCTGAAGATTTCGATGATGTCGCACTTTTGATAGTTTTTTTTTTGCCCAAGGACAACAATTCCTTCCAGTATTTGAGGCCCAGAATATACCTGAATGAATTACCCTCTTCAAAACCAGTCAGGTAGTTTTTCGAAAACTTCTTAGAATGAAGAATTTGATAGTTAGAATTTGAAGTCATTAAAAAGCAATTAAGATATCACTATTAGTCCTTTTACAATAGTATTTTCCAGTTAATTGAAAAGATTAGAGTGATGCTTGTTTCTTACAGTTTCATGAGTATCCTTATAGTATGGGATGGTGATTTCACCAAAATTATTTTTCTTGGCAGAAAGGAATGTGTTCTTGAAATCTACCTGGTATTCTCTTGAAACCGGTTTAGTATGTTTCTGGGACTGTCCTTAATGCATAACCCCATTTGGGACGAAGTAACCCATTAGAACTATCGTTTTTTACGATCAAAAGAAAATTTACGATAGGGGTAAAAAAGTTATCTTCTTCCCATACTATCGCATGTAATATTATTTGGTTTTATTTCATTATTGTGAAACTAGTTTTGTTGAAATAAGTCTTTGAATATGAGAAATGTTCTCTGGTGTATGGACACCCATAATTAATGCTGATTATCAATAGAGCTTAAAATTGGCATAAATATCGTCTAATAGTCCTTAAAATAAACCTTTGTAATTCGTAACTATCCAGTTTCATAGGGTTGGCTATAAGGATGTTTCATTGCTTAAATTTGTGCTTCGTAATATTGCTGACAAGAATATTCTGCGTACAAATTGAAATTTTATAAAGAAAACTGAGTTTCACAAACTGAGTGCTTCTATAAACTCTACAACGAATCACTAAAGATGCGAATATCGAAAATTGAGATTGTATTATCCTCATGGAGAATTCTTTTTGCCACGAAGGCCATTATCCAGACATTATGGAGCTTCAGAGCTTCGCTCAGCCATTAAATTGGTTTATGGGGTTCATTTGTGGAGCAGCTTTCTAATGGGAAAGGAGACTGCTCCAGATTATGAAACTGTTTTCAGTTTTTCATCAGGGCTGCAAAGGTTACATCGAATCAGAAAAAACTACCGAGCAAAAATATGTCAACAAATATAAGATAACTCTTTTAATGTTCAGGAGTAAATATCACATTCAGTAATCGAATATATAAAATATTAACATTCAGAGAAGGTGAATAAAATCACAAAAATAACTCTGATCGAAATGATCATTCCTTTGCCATGAGAAAGGGGCTTTTGACAACGACACAGACAAGATAAAAAACGCTAGCACACATTGATTTTTAAGATCAACCCTTACTACCCCAACCCCTATATTTCGAATAGGGAAGATAGGGTGAGTGATAACATTCTTTGAAATGCCTTTCTATCTTTAGTTGAGCTCAGAATTTTTTTCATTTGATCCATTCGTTTTTGAAATAATCCAACTTAAATATAGAACAAAACCATTTGAATTAATCGAATGTTTACTCGTAAAATTTTCTTCCCTCATTGTTGATGGAAGAATCTTACAATATTTCGACATCTGGCGTATGATAGTTATGTAGTATCATCAAAACTACAGAATCAACAAGTGAACATTCGAATGATTCACTCAGCATGTTCAACAGAATATAATTTGAATATCTCGAAAACGATTTTATCAAATGGAAAAACCTTTCTTTCCCATACAAAATTTAGGGGTTGAAGTTGTAACACTAAGGGTTGAAGTTGGATACAAAATTGAAGTGTCCTATCAAATTTTTTGAAATAATTTCATCACGCACTTATCTCGTCTGTTTGTTTTCAAAAGCTCACCCTGTATAAATGCGGGGTTATTCAAAACTTGAAGCCTGTCATTGGTGTGGAGTACACAGGCTGATATTCTTGATAAAACGTTAAAAACATTCTTTGCTCCATTCCCTAGTTATTGGACTGCGTGTCATGAATGTTCAACTTTAATAAAAATTCAAAAATAATAAAAGCAAATGTTCAAAAATAACTCCATTAGCATCGATACAAGCTTGGCCACGCAGGTGTTGTTTCAAATGTCCCCATACGAAATAATCCAAACGATTCAAGACAGGTGAGCTCGCAGGCCATTGCATCTGACCACGCCGACCAATCCATCTCTTATTCAAAGTTTCAATGAATTTGTGCACAAATATTGTTCTGTCACCAGGTTAGAGTCAACTCACTCATTATTTTCTAGATTAAATAGAAACTACTTTCAAGACAAAATGAAAAAAAAATGAAATATTTAAACCCACAAACAAAAGTCAAGGAAACCGGTTTTTTTTCAGTTATCACCTTATCTCTTATCTCTCTAGACAATCATCTTCACAAAGTATTGTACGATAGACGAATATCAATAATTATAGCTGCTTTTTCTTAGCTTAGATGGTTTTCATTTGGTGTGTGTTAAGTCCTAATTTTTTGGAATTTTTGTCAAGTTTCCCGAAAAATCGAAATTGAGATAGAGAAAGATAGCCAAGCACTTTCGTTTTTTATTCGCACAAAGGGACGGAAATTTTTATGCAACATTCCTAATGTCATGTGATGTAAATATTTTTCACGAAAATTCTTCAGACTTTCTGGCAAATTGCGAAAATGAAAAACGTCAGCCCAGTACTTTTTTTTTCCGACGAAAATTGTTTTAGATTATTATTCTATTTCAGTATCGTAATGAGTTCATTACAGTACTGAAAGAAGTGCTGTAATGAGTTTCATTACAGCATTATTTTCAGTTATATTTTTCGTTTTGCGGTTGTCAGTACTGACCCAGAATCCTCTCAATTTTCAAATCAAAGTAATTCAAATTCCGTAATCTGTCAAATTTCGCAAGTCACACCAACTGCCAAGGTACAATACAAAAGTCACTGATCTGAATTTTTATTTGAATTTCGAGAGTATTTTACAAAACTTGACTGAAATAGAGAAATAATCGTTCAATACTCATTGCAGAAGGCAATTCCAACACTCATGCATTCGTGTAGGAGATCATTCTGCAATTTGTTTTAGAATATACTATTACCTGAATTGTGCCAACATGCTGGTCAGATTATCATAAAAAATAAATAATTTTTTCCTCAAAGGGAGAAAATAAGAAAAATCAGTAGATTATAGGAAAATCAGCATACCTGGCAACAGTTTGTGTGAGGTTGGCCCAGCACTTCTGGATTTTCGAGAAAAATTTTATTGTGATAGATTTGTGCGTTTTCGTGTTTTTCATTTATTATATAGGTTTCTTAAATATTTAATAAAATATGTTGTACGAAGCATATTCAAAATATCTTCAGAACCGCATGGAATAATAGAAAAATTTCAACCTAGCACAATTCATAACAAAATTTCTGGGACAACTTCACACACACAATGTTGCCAGGTATCCTGATTTTCATACAATATACTGATTTCACTCATTTTCCCCATATAAAGGAAACCAGTTGATTTTTCTGAAGATCTGACCGGCACAAGTTCGCACAATCATATAAAACAATTTTCGTCGAAAAAAAGTGCTGAGTTTATAGTTTTTCATTTTCGTTATTTGCTAAAAAAGAATGTTTGTGCAAATATTTACAGCACAAAACAGCACCAATTTTTCCATTCGTTTGTGAAAAGAAAAATCGAAAGTTTTTTTGGGAAACTATACCTTTTCAACTTCAAATTGGGATTAAACAAATTCAAAATGAGAATAAGCAACTTCACAATGGTAAACACAATCGAATTCGGAATAACCACATTCAAAATGGGACTGAACAATTTCAAAATGCTTATCGCAATCAAATTGAAATCAAACACATTCCTATCGTCACTATACAATTCCACATTGAAAAAGGTCGTTCTCTGTTTTATTTCAAATTTCATGAGAATTGTTCTGAAGTAACTGGTAATCGAAATGAGGAAAACATTTATTTAACAATGCAGAGGTGAACATACATTTATGAACGATTTCGTTATGAATATATATATATTTTCTTATGAATTGGAGAGCTAAAATAATACAATAAATGTTGAAACAAAAAGTACCTAAGCTGAGGTACCATAACATTCTTCGTATGATACTATAGTATCATACGATACTATAGAGCCAGGGGAAAAAAACCTCAGCCGAAAAAAACCTGTCTCCCCGTAAAAAAAATTAAATAAAATTGTTGTATCTGAATAGTTTATATTGAAGGAGATCACGATTATCGGAACGGCTCTTCGGAGGAAGGATTTCCAAACACAAACTCCAGCCTGAAAATAAAAAAAAGACAGAACAGCAAGAGAATGGAATTTATACTTCATCAAATTGATCTAAAATTTTCAACCCATTGCAAAAATGAATTTGATACATTGTGTATGGCTCTAATGCCATCTTGAAATTTATAAATCGAACAATTATTAATTAGGTGTTCAACTGTTTCCTCTGATTCACCACATTCACAATTAGGACTGTCAACTGAATTCCACTTGAAAAGCATGCTATTGGTACGACCATGACCTGTTCTTATTCGATTGGGAGGGGACCATATTCTCCTGGGAAGATTAAAACCAGGAGCTTTATTCGATGGATCAGATATAATATCTTTATTATACAAAGAACATGCACCCCATTCGGATTCCCAGATTTCCTTGTAACTGAAGTTCGAATTCTGAAAGTTATTCGACTAAATAGGTTTACGGGATTTCAGTCTTGGAATTCTATTTTCTGGAACGAAAGAAAGTATCGGAAAAGAATCTGGAAATAAATTGAATTTATACCAAGAATTCCAAGTTGCAGCCTGCCTTCGAATATGGGGAGGAACTATATTTGATAGCACTGGTAGCCATTGGATAGGTGTAGATCGGATGGTTCCAGTAATTGTTCTCATTGATAAATTGAGCTGTGCGTCGATTTTCTGAACATGAACACTATTGAGCCAAATAGGGCAACAATATTCAGCGGTGGAAAAAACCAGGGCAAGGGTAGAATGATCAGAACTACAGAATGGAAAGAGTGAACATTTGATCGATTAACTCAGAATGATTTTATCAAATGGAAAAACCTGTCTTTCCCATTAAAATTTAGAGGTTTGTAGTTGTAACACTAAGGGTTGAAGTTGAATACAAAATTGATGTGTCTATCAAATTTTATGAAATAATTTCATCACGCCACTTATCTCGTCTGTTTTCGAAAGCTCACCCTGTATAAATACAGGGTCATTCAAAACTTGAAGCCTGTCATTGGTGATGAGTACACAGGCTAATATTCTTCATAAAACGTAAAACAATTTTTGCTTCGTTCCCTAGTTATTGGACTGCATGCCATGAATATTCAAACTCAATAAAAATCCAAAAATAATAGAAGCAAATGTTCAAAAATAACCCCATTAGCATCGATACAGGCTTGGCAACGCAGTTGTTGTTTCAAATGTCCCCATACAAAATAATCTAAAGGATTCAAGTCAGGTGAACTCGCAGGCCATTGCATCTGACCACGCCGACCAATCCATCTCTTATTCGAAGTTTCAATAAATTTGTGCAAAAATATTGTTCTGTCACCAGGTTAGAGTCAACTCACTCATTATTTTCTATATTAAATAGGAACTATGTAAATAAAATTAAAAAATAATGAAACATTTAAACCCACAAAATTCAAAGAAATCGTTTTTTTTCCAGTTTCAGTTTTCTCTCTTTAACCTCATCTCTCTAGGCTAGGCAATAATCTTCAAGTATTGTACGATTGACTAATATCAATAATTATAGCTGCTTTTTCTTAGCTTAAATAGATGGTTTTTATTGGTTGTGTGTGGAGTTGGCCAAGCGAAAAAATGTGCCAGCTCAGCACTTTTCAAAAAATTTTATTCCAATGACTGAATGAAATTGGGCTACACATGTACCGAGTTCTAATTTTTCCGAATTTTTGTCAAGCCCAGAACTTTTTTTTCGACGAAAATTATTTTCTCTATTTCAGTATGGTAATGGGTTCATTACAGTACTAAAAGTAGTGCTGTAATGAAACTCATTACAGCATTGTTTCCAGTTATATTTTTTGCTTTGTGGTTGTCAGTACTGACCTCGGATCCTCTCAATTTTCAAATCAAATCAATTAAAATTCCGTAATCTGTCAAATTTCACAGCAACTGCCAAGATGCAATACAAAAGTCACTAATCTGAATTTTAATTTGATTTTCGAGAGTATTTCACGAAACCTGACTGAAATAGAGAAAATATCGTCTAATACTCGTTGCAGAGGGCAGTTCCAACACTCATGCTTTCGAAAACGAGCGACGAAGGGGCGAGTTTTCGAATTATGTTGGAATAGGAGCTCATTCTGCAACTTGTTTTAGAATATAGTATTACCTCAATTGTGCCAACTTATACTGGTCATATTATTTTAAAATATAAATAGTTCTTTCTTCAAATGGAGAAAACAACAAAAATCAGTAGATTGTAGGAAAATAAGCATACCTGGCAACAGTGTGTGTGAGGTTGGCCCCAGCATTTCTGGATTTTCGAGAAAATTTTTGTTATGAATTGTGCTAGGTTGAATTTTTTTTATTATTCCATAGGGTTCCCAAAATATTCTACAAATTTTGTTCAACATATTTTATGAAATATCTGGAGAAGCCCATGTAATAAATGAAAAATTCCAAAGGCTTAAATCTAGCACAATTAAGTACAACAAAAATTTTCTAGATATATGAAAAATCAGTAGATTCTATGAAAATCAGCATACCTGGCAACAGTGTGTGTGAGGTTGGCAGAGGACTTCTGGATTTTTAAGAAAATTTTCGTAATGAATTGTGCTAGGTTGAATTTTTTCTATTATTCCTTAAGGTTCTCAAGATATTTTACATAATGTGTTGAACGAGTACATGCTTTGTACACCATATTTCATAAAATATCTGGAGAAACCTATGTAATAAATGATAAATTTCAAAGGCACAAATCTAGCACAATTCAGCAAAATAAAAATTTTCTAGAAATGAGAAAAATCAGTAGATTGTAGGAAAATCAGAATACCTGGCAACAGTGTGTGTGAGGTTGGTCCAGCACTTCTGGATTTTCGAGAAAATTTTTGTCATGAATTGTGCTAGGTTGAATTGTTTCTATTATTCCCTACGGTTCTCAAGATATTTTACATAATGTGTTGAACGAGTACATGCTTTGTACACCATATTTCATAAAATATCTGGAGAAACCTATGTAATAAATGATAAATTTCAAAGGCACAAATCTAGCACAATTCAGCAAAACAAAAATTTTCTAGAAATGAGAAAAATCAGTAGATTGTAGGAAAATCAGAATACTTGGCAACAGTGTGTGTGAGGTTGGCCCAGCACTTCTGGATTTTCGAGAAAAGTTTTGTTTTGCTGAACTGTGCTAGATAGGTGCTTTTTTGTGCCTTTTTCATTTATTATATAGGTTTCTCCAGATATTTAATGAAATTTCGTAAAATATCTTGAGAACCGTATAGAGTAATAGAAAAATTTGAACCTATCACAATTCATAACAAAAATTTCTGGGACAACTTCATACACACTGTTGCCAGGTATCCTGATTTTCATACAATCTACTAATTTTTCTCATTTTCTCCATATGGGGGAAAACCAGTTGATTTTTCCGAATTTCTGACCGGCACAAGTTGGAACAATCATATAAAACAATTTTCGTCGAAAAAAATGCTGAGTTTATATTTTTTCATTTTCGTAATTTGCTAAAAATCCGAAGAATGTTTGTGCAAATAATTCCAGCACAAGACACCACCAAAAAAAAAACGAAAATGCTCGGTTATTTTTTTTATTGGGAAACTATACCTTTTCAACTTCAAATTGAGACTATCAAATTGTGATTAAACAAATTAAAAATGAGAATAAGCAACTTCACAATGGTAAACACAATCTAATTAGCAATAAACACATTCAAATGGGACTAAACAATTTCAAAATGCTTGTCACAATCAAATTAAAATTAAACACATTCCTATCGTCATCATACAATTCCACGTTGAAAAAGATCGTTCATATTCAGTGAGAATTGTTCTGAAATGAGGAAAAAATTTATTTAACAATGCAGAGGTGTACATACATTTATGAACGATTTCGTTGATAATGTGAGAATCAATACTCTGCATTCTTATGAATTTTCCTCAAGATTTTCTCCCCCAGTCTCTGCACCAAAAATCAATCAGAAAACATACATAATAGAAGAAAGACTACTGTGTAAAACTTGTGCATAAATTGGCCAAAGGCCAAATCCATTCAAAAACTTGTTGCCTTACAATGGAAAAAGAAATAACACTTCGAATTTTCAAAGATTGTAGCAAATTTCATGCATGAAAGTCTTCAGAATCGTGAAAATTTTTTGATATATCAAAAAAAAAAAAAGAAATGTCTCCCAATATGAGATTGGAATGTGTTTATTCCCAATTTGATTGTGTTTACTATTTTGAAGTTGTTTATTCTCATTTTGAAATTGTTTAATCCCAATTTGAATGAGAAATTCGAACGTCAATACTCAGTACATGCGTAACACAATTTTTTTCAGTTATTGGAATCAAATTTTTCGAAAAGTGCTGGGCCAGGCATTTTTTTCGGTTTTCGAAATATCTCAGGAACCACTTGAAATTAAGAAAAGTATATAATTGCACGATCAAAACTTTTCTCTATTTCAGTATCGTAATGAGTTCATTACAATACAAAAAGTAGTGCTGTAATGAAACTCATTACAGCATTGTTTTCAGTTATATTTTTCGTTTTGTAGTTGTCAGTACTGACCTCCGATCGAATCAAATCAATTCAAATTCCGTAATCTGTCAAATTTCGTAAGTCACACCAACTGCCAAGATGAAATATAAAAGTCACTAACTTGAATTTCGAGAGTATTTCACAAAACTTCACTGAAATAGAGAAAATATCGTCTAATACTCGTTGCAGAAGGCAATTCCAACACTCATGCTATCGAATGTGTAATTCAGAAATTGTCAAGTGTATTTCAAGATAGTCTTTTCAATTTCAGAAAGCGTCAATTGAATTTCAGCAAACATCAAATGTATTTCGAATAACTCAATTGAATTTCTGAAGTACAATTGACAAATCTGAATAACACTTGATGTTTTCTGAAATACAATTGACTAATCTGACATACAAGTGATGTTTTCTGAATGTCAATTGACGATTTCTGAATTACAATAGGAAATATAGTTCATCTGATCGAAAAGCGGTGTTAATGTTCTTATTCATATAGAATTATCCTGAGTTGCAGCAACGCCAATTAAAATCTGAGGATCCTTTAATAAAAGTTTAATGCTCCTTTGGAATATCCGATTTGATGAAGGTTTCAAATTGTAATGGACCATCGAATTTTAATAGACCTCGCTGCAACTCAGGGTTAATCACAGAAATTATTCCTGACAAGATACGATCCCTTTTGCAGAAGAGGCGCCCTCTAGTGACGACGAATCGCTCGAGCCACTGAGATGCTGGGACTGCAACGTGAACTTCACCACTAAGCTCTACCTCTACAAGCACCTCTTCCATCACATCAAGCAGCCGACGGTCAAGCTCTCCAAAGTCACCCTCCCACCCCTGAAAATCACCCTGAAGAACACCAGCGGGAACAGCTTCGAGATAGTTCAGTCTCCCACCTCTGGGAGGAGTTCTGACACGGAGGGGGACAAGCTGGAGGGAGAGGAGGGGGGAAAGGTGGAGCAGAGAGAGGTATTGTGACAGGTTTTGGAGTGCCGCTCCCCCTCGTTTATTTTGGACGGTTGCATTTTTAATGATGAAGTACCTTTCACACTTGTCACTTGTCATACTATTGATCGCAGTGTATTATGACGTCACCTGTCAAAGCCTACGTTACGTTTTATCGTTTTCACCGGCCAAATTTGTGTAACCGTACAAAGCAAACATTATAGAGTTAGAAAGATAGGAAACGCCCTTACAATTTTGGTACTAGAATCCGACTAAGATTTTTGGCTAGTTTCTTACTTTTGAAACCTAGATCGCGCATAAAACATAATTTGGTACAGAAAACTATTTTAATAGGCGTGAAATTCGAATTATACTTCTCATAAATTTCCATTAAATTGAGTATTCTTTGTCGAGCTTTTGAAGAAACATGATCGACAAAACAAAAGCAGGGCTCCGCTTTTTGATCAGGATGATATTCTCCATCTACACATTATTTTGATCCAAATGAAATACGCTTCTGGATTCTTTATATTTTTATTTGAAATGATTGTGTAAAATCAACTACAATACAATAATTATGAAATTGAGAACATTTAAAAAATTTGTTCACATATTAGAGAATCGTTATAACAATTTCAAGAACTTATTCATACAGTGAACTCTCGATAATTCGAACATCGATAAGTCGGACAGTTGTTCTGGACCCGATTCATGCATATCTTACCCAGTTGTTCTGTTCTCATTTTGTATATATGTATATATGTTTATTCCCCCTTAAATTTAATACCTTAATTATCACGATGCAATTGTCATGCTTGGATGGTGGTCTCGATATTGAGCTTTGTTTCAACTTTGTCTTGCTGTCATGCGCTAGAAGTCGATATGGCTTACTGAGGCCAGTTAAAAAGAAAAAGGAAGAAGACAAGGGCCACCCCCCTTCCACACTAAGGGCGGATCACAGAGACTCTCTCTAGCACTTCAACAACGAGAGCAGTCCTCTGACCACCAGTATCAATATACCATCCAGCAGAGTCAGTTCCTATAATACACAGTACCACGATTTTGCCACGTTGTCCTACCGGTAATGGTAAGTCTATATCATACTTATAGTGTTTGTCAGCGTATACTAAGTCTTGTGATTCCTGGTACAAACTGTTTCGATTGTGAATTTCATTGAATACCATCACGAACTAGCGAATCCGATGATTTTACACTCTTTCCTTTAATAGCAATTAAACCATGGTCCTTCGAGCCGGATTCTGCTAGGAAGTTTTACTTTGTTATTCATATCTTTCTATTCAAATTGAGATATTTTGTCTGGGAATACCAATTCTGAAGTAACAGTGTTGAAATATTTGCTTTGTGTAGTCTTCTATTTAGGTATTTCAGTTGTATCGTGATATATCTCTCTTTCTCTTTTTTCATATAACTGACTCTAATTATTGCTCATAATATATATATATATATATATACATATCAGAACGACTCAATTCTCTAAAGGATATCTTACATCGATTTAAGTACCCCTCTCACCGATCTGCTCCATTCTGCGTGCTTATCACCTTGGAGCAACTTCGCGCGCTCGGGAATTTCCAGTATTTCTCTTCTGAAATTCCATCCATTGAGCCGATTTAAGTTTATGATCATATAGTGGTGTGTACCGCTCGAAAGACTTTACTTTAGTTTTTATTTTCTCCTTTTTTTTTTCCATTAGTTCTTTCAATTTATTTAATAGGCACCTTCAATATGCCTCTCACAATGGAAGAAAAAATCGCTCGCGCTGATGCCCTTAGAGAAATAACTATAAACCAATTAGTGCTGATCGAAACATGCGCGATAAATGCCCAACGGG
This sequence comes from Hippodamia convergens, assembly GCA_038502775.1. Lineage (NCBI taxonomy): Eukaryota > Metazoa > Arthropoda > Insecta > Coleoptera > Coccinellidae > Hippodamia > Hippodamia convergens. The sequence goes on along the minus strand of CM076607.1, from coordinate 88,121,546 downwards.
AAGAAAATAATATTACCAAATTCGCGATGGCTTTCAAGGGCCTTAAGAAGTTGCAAAAGGACTTTGAAAAACATCATTTGTCAATTGTGGTCGCTTTAGCCGGGGATTCCGAGAAATTAAATGCTCAGTCCGAAATCATGAACGATTTCTGTGCTAGATGTCTGGAACTAGAAACAATTCATCATACACTCATAGCTGAAAAGCAGATAGATCAACGTTCCAGAATTAACACAACCACGTTTCAAAATACAACATTCAGTAATACAAACGATTGTATCCGCTTACCGCGTATTGAACTGCAAGAATTTTCGGGCAACATCCAGGAATTTCCGTCTTTTATTGAACTCTTCGACACCCTGGTACATAACAACGGTAAACTTTCAGACATCGAAAAATTTACCTACCTGATTTCGAAAGTACGTGGTCCTCCTCATGCTTTAATTAGAAATTTACCAATTGTGTCGGCAAACTATTCCATCGCGTACAATTCTTTAAAAGATAGGTACGACAATAAAAGGCTCAGAGCGGTAAATTCCTGGAAGGAATTAGAAGGCTGTCCCAAGATGCAAAGGGGCGATTGTAAATCTTTGCGCCATTTATTGGATACCTTCTCGGAAAATTTAGAAGTTCTAAGAACTATGCGGTACGATGTTGACGGTTGGTGTTTCATTTTGTCAAATATGCTGCTGGATCGTTTGGACCCGAATACAAGGCTAGAGTTTGAGAAAAATCATGCGTCGAACGAAATGCCGAAATATACGGAAGTAAGAGATTTCATTTCAACCCAGTGCAAAGCATTAGAAACATTTTCATTATGCACAAGGTCTTCTAGCGAAACAAATAGAACCCAAAGGGATGCACCTAGAACAACCCAACGCAACACATTGCTCGCGAAAACAAAACGCGTCGTAGATAAATCTCCCAAAGTCACCCGATGCAATTTTTGCGAAGGTGAACATCTCATACAAAATTGTTCGGATTTTTTGAATAAAAATGCATCAGAACGTTTCCAAGTTACAAAACAGAAAAAATTATGTGTAAATTGTTTATCCGATAAACATAGTACCCTCAACTGCGTTTCTAAATACCGCTGTAGACAATGCAAAAGGACGCATCACACGTTATTGCATTTCACGGAGAATTCAGAACCGTCAGAAAATGATACTCCACAAGTTAATACAAATCCAACGGTTGCTATGTTTACGAAAGGTGAACACGAGGTACTGTTGTCTACAGCTCTAGTGGGCGTTCGCGATGCTTTCGGCAATATTCAAACCGCGAGAGCTGTTTTAGATTCAGGTTCGCAATCATGTTTTGTAACAAAAGGGTTTGCTAATAAATTAGGCCTCAAGAAAATTAATATAGCTGCGACTCTTCACGGCCTCGACAGAATGCATATGCCGGCTAAATCGGGTATACATTGCGTGATCTCCGGCGAAGATTCCGCAGAATTTCAAGCAGATTTCATAATCCTAGAACAGATTTGTGACCCATTGCCTATCACCGGATTCGATCTAAACAAAATTCCATATGTGCGTAACTTAAAATTAGCTGATCCGAACTTCAACAAGAGCGATAAAGTGGACATGCTTTTAGGCGCCGAAATATATCCTCTCATCCTTAGAGAGGGAAAAATCGTGCTAAATGAAAATTCGCCGGTTTGTATACATACTGCATTCGGTTGGGTCGTTATGGGAAAACTCTCCTCTCTTCAAAAAGTTCAATACAACGCGCCACGTCCGATTAAGACCTTTTTCGCGAAATATACAACGAATGATCAACTGAACGATACACTACGACTATTTTGGAAAACCGAAGAAGTTCCAGATGTGAGTGTAAAAAATCCTGAGGACGAATTTTGTGAGAGTCATTTCATTCGAAACATTAAACACGACGAACGTATCGGTTTTACGGTCTCTCTACCTTTTAAAATAAACGCTCCCGATTTCGGAGATACACGTTCTCTAGCAATGCGGCGATATTTGTCATTAGAAAGACGATTAATGCAAAATCCACAGAGTCGGATTGCCTATACAGATGTAATCAACGAATATCTGAGTAAGGGTCATATGACGAGGGTGGAACCTCCCGCACTTGCTGAACTGAACGGTTTTTTCTATATACCGCATCATGCCGTCCTAAAGACCGATTCCACATCGACACCGCTTAGGGTAGTCATGGACGCGAGCAGTCACTCTCCTGACAGGGTTTCGCTCAATCAGACGCTGTACAGCGGTCCTAAATTACAACGCGATCTAGTTGAAATTCTAATAAACTTTAGACTCCATAAACATGTAATGCTCACGGATATCAAACAAATGTTCAGAATGATACAAGTAGATCCCAATCAAAGAAAATATCAACGGATTCTGTGGCGTCCCAATTCAGATGGGCCGATCGTGGATTACCAATTGAACGTCCTCGTCTTTGGCATTACGTCATCCCCGTTTCTAGCTATCCAGACGCTTTTGTATCTTGCCGATAAATATCGTGATTTTCCGTTAGCATCACAAATTTTACGAACGCAAACATTCGTTGATGATATCACTTTCGGTAGCGATGATCTTGATTCGATTAAAGGCATGCGTGATCAACTTGTCGAACTACTAAGTAAAGGTAAATTCGAACTCAGAAAGTGGGCATCCAATACAGAATCACTTTTGGAAGGATTGCCTAAAGAAAATGTACAGAATATTGACTTTTCTTTCGATTCCGAAAACAATGCTTCCTTGAAAATTCTAGGTTTGAAGTGGTCGCCAGTTAAAGATAATTTTTTCTTCACATTCAAATATCTCGAATCTAACTGTACTAAAAGAACAATGCTCTCGGAATTGGCGCGCACCTTCGATCCGTTGGGAATCTTGACGCCCATCACCTTTTTCACTAAAGTACTGATTCAACGGTTGTGGACCTTAGGTTTGGGCTGGGATGAAATACCGCCGAAAGATGTTGTTGATAAGTGGTTACATTTTAAGAGAGATCTCACAGTGCTTTCTTCTTTCGCGCTGCCACGGCATTTCGATCTTCGTAATATGGATTCATGTCATCTTATTGGATTCTGTGATGCTTCAGTCGAGGGAACATGTGCGGTCACGTATTTAAGAATCAAATACAAAGATTCGGTGGTGAAATGTCATTTCTTGTTCGCGAAATCGAAAGTCGCCCCATTACAATCGGTTTCTTTACCCAGACTGGAATTGGAGGCTGCAGTTCTTCTATCAAAATTGATTAGATATGTAGAAAAGGTACTCATAGACAAGATATGTTTAACAGACATTCACGCCTTCAGCGACAGTTCCGTGGCTCTTTCCTGGATTAAAAACTCACCACATTTATGGAAAACATATGTCGCGAATAGAGTAGCTTTTATTCAAGAAAGAGTACCGCCTAACAAATGGCATCATGTATCCTCCAGAGAAAACGCAGCGGATTGCGGTTCCAGAGGCATTTTTCCTTCTGAATTGCTGTCACACTCTTTATGGTGGACTGGACCTCGGTTCCTTTTAGAAGAACCAACATCCTGGGTCAAGAAAGTTCCTGAGCACGATCCAGATACGATTGAAACTGAGCGACGAAAAATAACGTTAAACGTGCAAGTGTCACAACCGAATATTTTGGATACGTTTCTTGACAAATATTCAACCCTAAATAAAATTAAACGTGTTCTTGCTTACATTATCCGTTTCAAGAATAGATGCATGAAACGCCAACGTGTCATCCGTGAATCGGTCGACTGCCTCACAGAGGAGGAGTTGCACAGCGCCCTTCTTTTGATCATAAGGCACGAGCAACAGAAGTATTTCGGTGATGAAATATTATGTTTAAAAAATAACGAGAGATTACCTAAATCGTTAAGAGTTTTGAACCCCTTTATGGAGAACGACGTATTGAGGGTAGGTGGTAGACTACGTAACGCGGATATGTTGTACAACGAAAAGTTCCCGATACTTATACCAAGAAAGTCAGTCTTGGCCACGTTACTCATCACCGAAATACATGTTAAGAATATGCATGCTGGAATCGAAACGACACTATCCTTACTAAAGAGAAATTATTGGATACTCGGGGCCAAAGGATTAACCAGACGAATCGTTAATAAGTGCATTCCGTGTTGGAAAATCCATCCCACAAATTTTCTCCCGTCAATGGGCAATCTTCCAGATTTTCGGGTAAAACAAGCACGACCCTTCGTTAACACTGGAGTCGACTTAGCCGGTCCTTTCACAATCAAAATGGGTAAAATTCGGACCAACAAGACATTTAAAGCGTGGATATGTTTATTTGTATGTTGCGCAACAAAAGCGATTTATATAGAATTAATATCCGAACTCTCTTCAGAGGCTTTTCTTGCGGGTTTCAGACGGTTCATTGGTAGGCGCGGACTTTGTAAAAATGTCTATTCGGATAACGAGCCACCCCTAGAATGGACCTTAGGAAGGATCAGCCAGTTGAATTACGGCACAGATGGTATCGCACGGGTTGCTTCAGTCACCACTATGAAAGGGGTAATACGTAGACCATTGGTCAAACTTTGCCCCCTGCCCACGAATTGAGCGATTGAAGAATATCTTCCTTTCTTCAAGGGGGGGAGGATGTTCTGTTCTCATTTTGTATATATGTATATATGTTTATTCCCCCTTAAATTTAATACCTTAATTATCACGATGCAATTGTCATGCTTGGATGGTGGTCTCGATATTGAGCTTTGTTTCAACTTTGTCTTGCTGTCATGCGCTAGAAGTCGATATGGCTTACTGAGGCCAGTTAAAAAGAAAAAGGAAGAAGACAAGGGCCACCCCCCTTCCACACTAAGGGCGGATCACAGAGACTCTCTCTAGCACTTCAACAACGAGAGCAGTCCTCTGACCACCAGTATCAATATACCATCCAGCAGAGTCAGTTCCTATAATACACAGTACCACGATTTTGCCACGTTGTCCTACCGGTAATGGTAAGTCTATATCATACTTATAGTGTTTGTCAGCGTATACTAAGTCTTGTGATTCCTGGTACAAACTGTTTCGATTGTGAATTTCATTGAATACCATCACGAACTAGCGAATCCGATGATTTTACACTCTTTCCTTTAATAGCAATTAAACCACCAGTATATTTCCACCTCAATGAGTCTAGAAGGTCTAGTAGATAAATCGAACTGCTGGAAGGGTCGTCAAGAGAACCTTCACTTCTATAAATCGTTCTTCTGACCACCATTGTCTCTATGAGTGGAACTTTTTGATCTGATGAATGAGACCGATGAAGATTCAGTTCGCAAACAAATCACCACACGTGATGAATATCATACGATTTTTCGACCTCTGAGGACATGTTTCCAGTACTCAGACGCTCGTTTCTCATCTTTGAGTTTTTCTCTCAATGAAGTGAAGTCTCACTTGAATAACTCGAATGTTTGGTGAGCCGAACAATAGATGAGTCGAACAGTTCTTTTGGTCCCTAGGAGTTCGACTTAACGGGAGTCCACTGTATATTAATTACAAAATGTTTGAACAACAATAAAAAAAAAATATCAGAGGTGTACAACAAGATCTGTAGATCAGCCCAGCACAAGTTCTTTATGCGTTATCCAGAACAATATATTTTTGCCCCGAAACCTCTATCTATTTGACAGCACTGAAAATAAAAAGCAATGAACAAGACAGTTACATGATACGAGTTTCAAAACTTACATTTCCCTTCTCTCTGGTAATGAAAAGAAAGCACATTCAAGATTATTCTTTCTATTATTTCTGCAATTAATCACCATGCATTTTGAATGTCGGCCAGTTTTTTACACAAAATTCATAACAGAAAAACACACAAACAAAGATTATAGAGTGAGTTAGGTGCTACTTTTGTGTATTTCGAGTTATTTGAGTTATTTCAGTGGAATATACGCGAGAAAATACAATCATCATTCACAAAAATATTTATTCAAGTATTTCTTTCAAAATTGACAACAACCTTCTAATAATCTCTATATAATCTTTGCCAAATGGACCCTAATTAAATATTTTAACCATAATCCGTTTACTTTTGGAACTACAGATGTCGCTGACATCACTGTAGTCGCTTCGTCTCCCATCTTTATACTTTGGTACAAAGTATACGAAGATGGGACTTTTGACTAGCATTAAGTGCGACATGAAAAAGAATGTGTTGAAAGTTGAAATATGCATCATTCAAAAATTACAAATATGCACTATACAGGGTGATTCACGAGGATCGTTCGTTAGAATATTTCACGGAACGTTATTCCAGTGATATCTTTGATCTCCATCTTCAATAGGTCCCTTGTAGAATTCGAGGTTTTGAAGTTGAATCTTATCATGTTATGATAATTTGTATTTTGGCTTTTTTTCCTCTTTAAGTTTAATGATCTTGCGGATAAAAATATCTTGAACAATATCAACCAAAAGGTTGATATTGTTCAAGACTTTCAATTATTGTTACACCCTCAGTCTTTGAGGAAAAAAAAATACAGAAATCATGAAAAGAAAAATAATGGGTGCTCGTAAAAAGAAAATATAGTTTTTAGATTTTCGTCGTGATTGACTTTGATATCGAAATAGAAACACTCTGTATATGTTCAATTGAATTTTTAATTGATGGAGGATAAGCAATGGTATGTCTTCTGATAGAAGCTAGAAAATTGAGAATTTTCATGCAAGAATTTACGGAATGCAGTTCTATTTAAGGAAATTTCCATATTTCATACGAGTTCGTTGAAAATATACTGCTCCACAAGACTTAATGATATCGTATTCAATCGTTTTGAAAAGTATATAATCTTCGAGAAAATCGCTGTGAAATCATTTCTCTTTTTCAGTATCGTAATGAGTTCATTACAGTACTAAAAGTAGTGCTGTAATGAAACTCATTTTATGATTGTCAGTACTGACCTCCGATCGAATCAAGTTTCGAATCAAATCAATTCAAATTCCGTGATCTGTCAAATTTCGTATGTCACACCAACTGCCAAGATACAAAACAAAAGTCACTAATCTGAATTTTCATTTGAATTTCGAGAGGTTTTCACAAAAATTAACTGAAATAGAGAAAATACGGTCTAATACTCGTTGCAGAAGGCAATTCCAACACTCATGCTATCGAAAACTCGCTCCTTCGTCGCTCGTTTTCGAATTTCGCATTCGTGTTGGAATAGGAGCTCATTCTGCAACTTGTTTTAGAATATACTATAAATAAATTGCAAATTTTTATTGTCTCAGTTTTCTATCTATCCTAGAGAGGGGGGTCGCCTTTTTTTCGAAACACTTCATTTTTCCATTCGTTCTTTTGCTCAAAATCTCCCCTTTTCTCCCTTAGATCACCAAAGTGGCAGAAGAAGGAGACGCCTCCGCCACTGTTCCGAGCGAGGGCGGCGTAGGCGCCCTGTCTCCCACCATCGGCCCCCAACTGGACGCGTCGGACGCCGGACTCGACGACTTCGACGCCGCCACCCTAGAGGACATAAACGGCATCATCGAGAGCGAGACGGGCGGCAGCGGCGCTGAGCAAGAACCGGGGGATGGTAGCAGCTGCGGGGAGGAGGAAAACATGGTCTCGGGCCCGATAATCACGGAGGTCACGGATGACGCCGAAGCTGCTGGTAAGATTTGAGCAAAGATTATTTATTTATTTATTCAATGAACGGTACAACACCTTTACAAAAAATTTTAATATACATACTAAAAACCTTGAAATTATCAATTAGTTTTAGAAATCATAACATTGTACAGAAAAAAAGAACAATTCTAGATCACAAAGTAATCAGACGCCTCAGATCTCCTCCCAATCCCGAAACCGAGCGATGAAATATGTCGACACCCAAGGAATCCACGACATTGGTGTTCCGCTCCGCATCATTCTCGAAACCGGGGAATGAAAACAGTAAAGTCCAATTTCTGCGAGTTACCGTGTTATAAGTCCGGTTATACTTTTGGTAATAGTGCGGTTACCCCCACTCATCCTCACTGTCAATTTCTTAACACGGTTATACATCCTCGCTAAAACATACTTGGTTACTGGGGAATCATATGTTTTAGCTAGGATGTACTTATTTGAATATGCATATTTCCAGAAATGTTAATGAGTTTCCTGTATTATTATATTCAAAAATAATAATCTGAAAACAGAATTAGCTCTAGACATTAAGCGTAAAGATAGGTCAAAAATGAAGCAAGAACAAATTTGGAAAGAGAGGATGTGAAATCAAATACTAACAATATTTTGCATAATTATAGGTTTTCTTTCACATCTTGCTGAGCTGGTGTTAGAAATGAATCAAATGAATAAATCAAGAAACTTCATAGGTATAGGCACGCTTCAATCTACAAGATGCAAAATAAAGCAATTTTCGTATTTGGCGCGAATGCGCTTATAACCGCTACCAGTTACCCTGCTTCGGAACAAGAGGGATTTTTCCTCGAGCTTACCACACCAAACCAAAGCATACCATAGTTAACTACTCGAATTTCTTCGCGGCGTAGTTAGAACCATGACGTCACAGTTAACTACGCCAGTAAACCAATAGATCAATCTGGTTTGTTGTGTAGTTACTTGAAAACGGAGAGAGAGGGACTGACACTTTCCTTTGCACTCATCCGCCATAACTTATCACACAGGGCACAAAGATAACCATGACGTCATGAAGTTAACTAACTACACTGATGTAGTTAGCTCGAGGAAAAATCCCTAATAGCTTTATTCGGGTTACAATTTTCAGAACAGTCCTAGGATCGTTCCAAAACTGCGCCGAACAGATGCGCACTCGTTTCGATACCTAGCACCGTTCTAGGACTGGTTCCAGTTTTGAAAAACCCGAATGCATCAAACGATTCAAGTATGAAAAAGAGAAAATGAGAGCATTTCAGTTTTCTACACGAGAAATATATCTAGTCAACGATATCTTCATTGAAGATAATCGATGGCATCAAGATTCCGGCCAACAACCATCATGTAAAGCCCTAAAAAACATTCACCCAGAACCCAGAATAATCCTAAAACAGTACCTGCCCAAGAGCGGGGACAGCTTTCGGACTGTTCTCGGACTATACGAGGATAATTCGTAAAAACCCGAACGCAAAACAAGTCAGTTCTGAAACAGTCCCCAAAAAAACCGAACGCTAACTGTCGCGATGAAATTTACTGCGCAAACTCCTGACAGTCCTAGAACAGTAATTGTGTGAACCCGAATAAAGCCACTAGAAGGAGCTTTGTAAACGAACAGAATCGTCTGGTTTGCGCACAATGAAGCTCTTATTGGTCAAACGGTCATAACAACGCTCCCTCCAACCGCCCTAAGAGACTGCCAGGATCGTACTCGGAACTAGTGATGGGAAATAACGTTATTTCTCAATAACAGTTATCAACTGTTATGGTTATTTTCAAATAACAGTTGTTGATAACAGTTGAATACGTTATTTGGTTAAACCGATATATGAATAACAGTCCGCATTGTTATATCAAAAACAGGTGACGGTCGAATTAAATTGTTATTTATTTACGGAGTCGACGAATGTCGAACTGGATGGATTAAATGAATAACAGAGTTCACAGGGTTTGCAACTTTGAATAAGTTCAAGGATTTTCTACATTTTTTCATTGGGAAAATTTTAGAATTGAGGGAATAATATCACTTCTGCTTGAGGGTATATTCTTGGCTCTGAGGAAGCTCATTGTTAGCAATGAGATAATCTTTCATATGTTAAATAACATTGAAACAAACTTTTTAGCTTTAAGTGTTCCTTGAGAATACAAAGTTAGTATATTAACATGAATGGTTGGATTTTAATTGAACTAATAGGCTCAATCACTGACAGTACAGTGCTTATTCATTTATTTTAAAGATACTTAGCTTTTCTCCTCCATTATAATAATAAAACAACTTTTTCATATAATGATCCAAATGAAGAGCCACATTTCATATAGAAATCGGCCATATTATTATTATTATCATGAACAGGGGTCGTTGTGGCTTCGTTCAGCCTTCCGGGAGAAATCGGCCATAAAGAACTCCTATCCTAAACTCTGTTTTTTTGTAATTACAATTAGACCTCAATTATTACAGAACTATCAATGAATACCGATATCCTTCATCCATGTTGAAATAGAAAACTATCAATAATTATTGTAAATTTTCCTTGTATTCTTCCACCATGCTCGGAACCAAGATGCTATAACAACACAGATAAGATCATTCGACGAACGAGTTTTGAACCTTTTCGCGCCTTACGTCACGATGAGATGCCGCAACACGAGGCCTTAAATCATATTCTCTGATGCGATTTCTTATTGTCTGAGTGCTAATTTGCACCCCATGAGTTTGCTCAAGCTGATTTTGAAGGAGGCGAGCGGTTTCAAACCGTTGTCTCAACGAAGAAACTCTCAAGGAACGTTCTTGAATGGCAGTTGTTACCCGTGGTCTACCCTGTCCTGGTCTTCGGACATTCTTACCTGTCTCCCTGCTGCAACATTCTGGACAAACTTGTATGGGAAACTCCAAACCTTTCTGCAATTCTTGTGTATATCCACCCTTCTTCTCGCAAAACTACCGCTTGGGCACATTCCTCTTGGGTCAAATTGCGTGTTTCGCGTTGCATAGCGATCAAGTGTAGAAAATCAAACGAAAGAAAAACTATTGATCACTAGAATTGATCGAGAACAACTGATTTTAGAATGGAGCCAATACATTCAAAATCTGATAATATCATATTTTTTTATTCCTGCTGGGAAAAAACATCTGTATTGAAGAAAAACGTTGAAAGTGGATAACATATGCATGCATAATTCTGATAAAAATAATTATCATTGAGAACATCTTCAGTTGTAGAATAAATTTGAGATTTCCATAATGTGTGTTAATTTTTTCGCGCAGTGTACTTCTCGCAACAATCAAAGGAACAGAAAAATTTTCCAAATTTTTTGATGTTTTTCCACAGGCTGTTTCTCAGTGAAAAATCGTCGTATGAGAAATAGAAAAATCAACTTTTGAAACTTGAAGACTCTAGTTTCTGAATTTATTGGTTAACAATTTTAAAGAATACCGGCAGCCATGCAATCCTCGGATAAAGCACGAAGAAATTTTTGTTTTAATTTTTCAAATTTTTATTTTTGCTCTACGCGCATGGAAATTTTTTTTTTAGCTAGACCGATACAAAGCCCGCATAGCCTGTTTATTCAGGTCTAATTTGTTTTTCACCACCCTCGGAAATGACCATTTGTCTTCGAGATATCCCATTTTGAATGCAAAAGGACCCTTTTTCACTCAACTTCCGATATCTCCGGAACTACTGGAGGCCTAGCAAACCGAGAGACGGAGACATAATTAAATATAGTTTCTTATTTCCGGTGAAAAAGAGCTTCAGAAAATTTTAATCGTTTTCAGATATTCTCGTAAAAAAAAGTTATGGCACATTTTCGAAATCGATAATATATCGAAATTTAAAAAAAAATGAAGATATCGTGAAACGGTTTTCACTAATTGAACGAAAATCGAGCCCAGGATACCTTTCGAAGTTTTTACCTATCTAGTCCACAAGTACCTAAAACAGTCTAACCCTGAGCTGCAGGAACGTCCATTAAATTTAATGCTGCCTCAATTCTCCATCTAACGCAGTATCCATGGCTACCGCCTATGGATATTCCGTTTAAGGGAGAATTAAGGCAGCATTAAATTTTAATGGACGTTGCTGCAACTCAGTGAAAATCAAGCAATTTGGGAAACCTTGTACAGTAATACAAAACGCCTCTAAAATAAATTCAAACTCTGACCGGAATCATCTGTTCCTTCAGGTCCAAAGAGGAAAGGAACCAGTCCTTGAAAAAGGAAACAATTTCTCCATTCGAACAGAACAAATACCGTTGGAATATATAGTAGCCAATGTTGAGGCAGCAATTCGATTGTTACTTGAGGCTAAGGCTGAGAAAGTGATGAGTGATGCATCGAGAATCATCAGAAGAGCTAAACCACCAAAATTTCAGGGAATTCCAAGCCATAAAGAATCCAAATGAGGACTCATTCATTGTGTCCGACGCACCAACATAAAACTTAGCCAAAGTTTTAACGACTATGTTGAGACTTATGGGAAATACGGAAACTTTCGTCAAGGACTTCTCATTTTGTATAGAAAAGCTGCAGAACATCCAGTTGGGACCCAACTACCGACTCATAAGTTTTGATGTTGTGTCCCAGTTCGCATTAGTTCCTATCAGGGAATCGCTTAAGTACGTGTCGCAGATATTCCCAAAGCACAGCTCTTTGAACTTTGCTTAACATCCAGCTATTTTCGGAGGAAAAGCGAGTTTTATGAGCAAATAGAAGGTGTCGCCTTCATGCAGAAATTCGAACAAAATGCTATCGAAACGACATCGAAAAACCATCCACATGGCTGTGAGTATCATCCACATGATACTTTTGTCGTTTTGAGTCACGGAGATGAAGATTTTGAGGCTTTCCTATCCCATCTTAACAATAGGCACCCAAATATTCAATCCACTATGCAAATTGAAAAAGATTGTGCTCTACCCTTTCTACACCATTTCCAATTGTAATTCCGAAAATGTCAATTGACATTCAGAAAACATCACTTGTATTTCAGATTAGTCAGCTGTATTTCAGATTAATCTTTTGAATTTCAAAATATGTCATATGAAATTCAGATGAGTCAATTGAATTTGAGAAAACATCAAATGTACTTCAGAATAGTCATTTGAATTTCCGAAATAATCAATTGTAATTCAGATAACGCACTCAATTGAATTTGAGATATGCTCAATTATGTTTCAGAAATGGCAATTTGAAATTCATTTCATACGCACATTGATACCTGATTGCATTTCAGAAAATATCAATTGTGGGTGATTCAAAAATAAAACAATGATAATAAATGAACTTTAATTTTCACGTGAAACATTTAATCTTTTACACAAAACTGAAAAAATTTGAAGCCATGCAGGTATGTCTGCCATCGCAATTACATCTTAGCTGGGTCAATAATATTTTCCAGGTATGTTAGTCTTTTTTCACTAACCCCCGGTGGAATACTGATTGGAATTCTGAGGTTTGTTTTTACGTAAGTTCTTATTTTCGACCATAAAATTTCAATAGGATTGAGCATGGGAGAATAAGGGATCATCCGCAGCAATACTGCTACTGTTTGGGTTATTACGGTCTCCAATCTCGAATGGCATGCAGTATTATCACAGACGATCACTCAATTTGATATCTGGTTCCTCATATCTTGCCTCTGTTGCAACAAACCCTCAACCCATTCATTTGCTGAAAGCGCTGTGAATGAATTTCGCAGTCTCTCCATGGCTAATACACCAGCTGCAGACACTGTTGTCAATTGCATCTCCAATTAAATATGTACTCAATTTGACTAATTTTAATTAGGTATTATGTGCTTCCTGAAGCTACGGTGTTAGGTGAGGAATCGATTGAGAAGGTTCATCATATTTTTACTAAAATCCAGTGTTGAAGAGAAGAAAGAATCAAGATATTTCACCAGATTATATTGGTTTTATTCATACATGCAAATATACCATAACCATTATGAAAATGAGAAATACATGACTCAAAATCCGACTTCAATTCAAATAATATTCGAACTTTCTGAATTAAAAATTAAGATTTCTCAAATACAATTGACTAATCTGAATTTCATATGACATATTCTGAAATTCAATTGATTAATCTGAAATTGAAGTGGCCAATCTGAAATACAATTGACGGTTTCTGATTTACATTTAGAAATGGTGTATAAAGCCTAATGGAAAATGGACACATGGTTTATGAAAAACCAACCCACACCGACAGATATCTACACAATAATTGTTCGATTTATAAATTTCAAGATCGCATTAGAGCCATACACAATGTATCAAATTCATTTTTGCAATGGGTTGAAAATTTCAGATCAATTTGATGAAGTATAAATTGCATTCTCTACCTATCCAATGGCTACCAGTGCTATCAAATATAGTTCCTCCCCATATTCGAAGACAGTCTGCAACTTTGACTGCTTGGAATAAATTCAATTTATTTCCGGATTCTTTTCCGATACTTTCCTACGTTCCAGAAAATAGAATTCCAAGACTGAAATCCCGTAAACCTATTTGGTCGAATAACTTTCTGAATTCAACTTCGAATGGGATGCATGTGTTTCATCTAATAAAGATCTAATATCTGATCCATCGAATAAAGTTCCTGGTTTTAATCTTCCCAGGAGAATATGGTCCCTTCTTAATCGAATAAGAACAGGTCATGGTCGTACCAACAGCATGCTTTTCAAGTGGAATTCAGTTGACAGTCCTAATTGTGAAAGTGGTGAATCGGAGGAAACAGTTGAACACCTAATTAATAATTATTCGATTTATAAATTTCAAGATGGCATTAGAGCCATACACAATGTATCAAATTCATTTTTGCAATGGGTTGAAAATTTTAGATCAATTTGATGAAGTATAAATTGCATTCTCTTGCTGTTCTGTCTTTTTTTATTTTCAGGTTGGAGTTTCTGTTTGGAAATCCTTTATCCGAAGAGCCGTTCCGATAATCGTGATGTCCTTCAATATAAAATATTCAGATATACCAATTTTATTTTATTTTTTTTACGGGGAGACAGGTTTTTTCGGCTGAGGTTTTTTTCTCCTGGCTCTATAGTATCGTACGATGATAGTGATGATAGTATCGTATGATACTATAGTATCATACGAAGAATGTTATGGTACCCCGTTTTTTTTTACCTCAGCTTAGGTACTTTTTGTTCCAACATTTATTGTATTATGTTCTACAATTAACGATTTTTCACGTAATGAGATAAGTTAATATAGATTATAACTTATTACTGGTTTTCTTCCGATTTGAAGGTTAGAAAATGAATGTCAAAAAAGTCGATTCTCTTGTCATGCACATCGAAGCCTGTCAAATTTATAATCCTATATTGGGCGCCAACATGTTCTATACACCTATTATCATCTATGATATGAACCCTTTCCATGATTGTATCGTAAAATTTTGTATTTTTTTTTCAGACAAAACTTCCCTGAATAAAAACAATTATGAAACAATCCCAGGAGCTGAGCCCACCCCACCACCAGATCCTTCGCCTGATTCCTATCCGAAAATAAGAATAAAAACAACAGGACTTCTGAAGGATCCGGTAGAATCAACATGTACCATTACTGAAATAACAGATGACAACCCCAATGGAAACCCACTCCAAGGTTGGTACAATCATTTCCATTCATTAAATATATCATTAACTAACAACTCAAAATAATTGGGAAAAAGTCAGTGTATGTCATAGACTTTGTCTATGGTTTATGTTGAATTCATAGACTATTAATATTTATGTATTATTAGTAGTCTGTGGTTGAATTAATAGGAGTCGATGAATTAATTTTATAGTTTAATTTTTGAGTTTCTAAGTAATTCTAGAATGATCTTCGCTATATCAGGAGAGGAGCTGAAAATGACATCAAAAAAATTAATTGGGCGATGAAATGAAAAATTTTCCAAGTTGGAATAGAATTGTGAACAATTTTCCGCATTATGTCTCAAATCACCAAGTTCACCGCAAGTACATTTATCATCATCTTTGATTTTTATTATATATAAATGTTGTGGAGATTGCACATGTCCCGATCGTAGTCTGATCACTGTTGTTAAGGTTTTTATTGATAAATTAGTTTCAATTAGTTAAATTCTTTTATTTCTTTGTCATATTTACGTATATTTTCCCCTTATTATTTCCCATTTTACAGAGATCATAGAATGCGAAGCCCACTTTTGACAATTTCGTCAATAGTTTCTTCAATTAATTACCTGAAGAAATTCGACAAAAGAGAAAAACACTCACCTTTTAGGTTATGTTTGGATTTCATTTTGAAATTTTTTCATATCACCGAGAACTTCATAGAGATTTCAGCCTTTCGTTGCTATTTTCGGAATTAATCCATATTTTTGTCAGAATAGGTGATTGTTCGTTGTTTGAGACAGTAAAATATTCGATAATCATGAAGGAAAAAACGTCCACACATCTAATATTTTCCAAGAATAATACAACAACATCTAGCGATCAAATTCAGAATCATTTCTTGTGTATTAGCCTTGGTTATTAATTTCTACATAGTTACTAGTTATTCAATGAAAAGTAGTTGGGGGAGTTGGCTGCTAGAGGGCGTTTATGTCAACTCCACTATCATTATATTTATCGTGATACAATCTCATATTCGTCTACACCAATCTACAACATTTGTCTCATTGGATTTTGAAGAGACGCAATAGACGCATTCCGAGTCCGAGTTCAATACGAATGAATTTAATAAAGGAGCATATCAAACTAAAGCGCCCTCTATCATCTAACTCCCCAACTAGTGTCCATTGAATAACTACAGTTATCATTGTTTATACTGTTTCAAACAGTAATGACATTCGAAATTTGAAAGGTACACGATTCTATGATACGAATAAAATAAACCGTTTATTGCAAGAGGATATTTATGAGAAATTTAATTACTCATCAAAAACTGGAATTTAATCTGTCACTGAAATATTAAATTACTCATAGAAACATTCAACTTGTCACTCAGTGAATGAATTCACAATCGACAACATTATATTATTTAAGATGATGAAAATTTTCGAGTTGCATGCATTATTATCCAAAACAAAAATCTCCAAAGTTAAGTATTTTTCACCTGTTCTTATAGTGCTCAAATTGCATTGTTTACATTCGATCATTGAATTATTTTGGACCAAGACGTATTATTTTTTGCAGATTCTTCAAATGGAGGACATTTATGGTCCACACCTTCCCTGGAAGACCCTTTGAAATTACCAGATTCTGACGATAATATCCTTTCCCTTTTTAACAATAATGACAGAGCTAAAGACTATGGATTCACTACCAGTGACAGCGAATATATTTCGCTCGATCGGTTGGATAATAGAAATAACAGTGGAGCCTTGGTGAGTTCACAATGATTGTTGATTAATATGAAATATTCATCGGGTACTTCTTGCAGCAATTATACAACCCTCCGACTTCTGGTAGTCAGAACCCCTTGGATTCCTTGACTGGATTGCCTATGCAAGCGTTAGCTCAGCAGGTCTCACGTTTACAACCCTCTGGAAATGGCATGCACCAGCAGAATGTTTTGATTAATATCCAGCAGTTTCCGCAAGCACCTCCTCAAGCCCCCTATCAGCCCCCTCCAATGTACCATCATTCCGGGCAACCGATGTATGGGCAGCCCTATCAGTACCAGTAAGTAAAATGGACTTTTTTTAAAACTCTGTAATTTATTTTTAACATTTTATGTTATGGTGAAAAATATAATAAATAGAAATACAAGGTGTTTCAAAAAAATGTGACCCCCTCTCTGGGATAGACAGAAAACTGGATAATAATAGGGGTTTTTTCAGTAAAAAATTTTCGTAACGCCATCCGTATTCAAGATACAGTGCGTTGAAAAAGAAAAAAATTTATACATTTTGTACAATTTTGCCGAAACTACTGGCTGCATTGTAATGAAGTTTCATACGAATATGTTTTGGAAGCTGATACATCTAATGAATGTGTTTTGATGTCTGACTCTCATAGAGGGCGCTAGTTACACGGTTCGTACCAAGTTGTTTTGTACAGAACTTTTTTGATATTAGATTTATTGAGCTAAATTTTGAGCAATATTAAACATCATTCAATTTAACACCAATTTCATTTTGGATAAAGGGGTTGTTTTCACCCCTTAAAAATAATAAGCATAAATCGGCATAGGGTAGGAGTAGGAGACAAGTATAGATTATATCCAAACTTTTATCAAAATCGAAGCATCTTGATAGAATTCAGAGGCAATGCCTAATTTTCGCCCTCATTGACCGGACTAATTGTACAGGACAATTTTATGTCCACTTTCAAAGTATTATACCATAATAGAATATTATAATATTAAAGTTGCTTTTATATTTATCGATTGAATCAGTACGAAATCTGCCGGGTCAGCTAGTCAATAAATAAAGTGAAAATAAGTGTTTGCAGTTGCAAGATCAGTGTGTATCGGATTTGTTATTGACTTTGAGTATTCATATTTGCAAGAATTATCAACTGGAAGGTTTTTCATTTTAATATTTATTAAAATTTCATTTGGAAGTCTGCGATTCGAGTACTATGCCTCGTACTTGTGCATTGCTCGGTAGCAAAAGCAACTATAAATCTACTAATGAGAAGAGAAGGTGTCGGTATTATGATTTCCGAAAGATTCCGCGGGGAGAAGAAAATGACTTAACCGAATTCATAGAGAAAATAGTTTTAAAATGAACGAAGACAATGTAGTTTGTATAAAACATTTTGTAGATTCCCATATTTTGAAAAATAACCTATATCCAACCGCCTAAGGTTCAGTTATATATACCGCGAATAATTCCAAAATTAACTGATGATGTATTTCTTTCAATTTTCCCAAATCATACGAGTTATATGACGTCTTCAATTACACCAAAAAGAACTGATCCTAAGCAACGGAGACAAAAATTAGTTGTCAATTATGACAATTTTCACACCGATTGGGACAAACATGAGTCGATTTCGAATGGCTGTTTTGGTTGGTTAACGGTTGACCGCTCGGTTCATAAATGACAACGTCAAACGAACCGCGCTTTCGAATACGGTTCAAATTTCGGCGAAACAGCTGATTCGAGACGTCACCAATATGTCATTCGAATGCGGTTGGTCCAAAACTGACGGACCAATCTATGAACCAACCAAGAACCAAAGTCAATCGAAATCGCCTTTTATCTGATCGATTCATTTTCAGACTTTTGTTGTCATTTCAAAGCCAACGCAATCTCCCACTTCAACGTTAAAGAAAATGACTGTTCAATTCTACAATATAACGTTTATGAAATGTTCATAAGACATATTTCCAGCATACCTTGAGATATTTATCACGACAAATGTTCACTATGTCAGCAGCCTTCTGAAATTCTCTTGAGCAAATTTTCCCAAATTTTGAGTAATATCTTCCTTTATAATTATTCTATAATGGTTAGTGAATCCCAAGAACTTCTTTCAGACAGGAAATTACCAACTTTTAGCGGTTAGTTATCAGAATTATTTTCATTTATTCAGAGTTTATTTTTAGTTTTATATAATCTTTTTTACAATCAAATTCAGAGTTTTTATTCATTCAGAGCTTATTCTTGTAGAATTTATGTTTTATACGATTTATTTTAAGTTCAAAGATGAGCAGTAGAATGTAATCATTTTCGATAGCGAAATAATACTTTTTTCCTCTTTGACTGGACTAATTTTATGTCCACTTTCAAGGTATTATACCATAATAGTTTATCATAATATTCAAGTTGCTTTTTTATTTATCGATTGAGGTAGTACGAAGTCTGTCAGGTCAGCTAGTAGCTTCATAAAAATGTGTCCAATCCATCATATTAGTTTAATAGTGTTTGGAAAATTGTTGGACTTCTTTTGCCCGATGCCCCCTTAATTTAACCCCCTTATTCTGCATTTTACAGACCTCCGAACCCGATGTACTACCCCCCAGGACCGACCTATCCACCCCCGCCTCAACACATGCAGCAGCCCCCCCAGCTACCCCAGTTAACTTCGATGGGACAGCACATGAATCAGTCCCAGATGAACCCGCAGAATCAGATGGGGCAACCGCCCATGAGTCAGGCGCAGGGCATGCCCCCCTCGTCGCAGGGGGTGTCCCAAAACCAGGTGTCGATAGCACAACAGCAGGGGCAGTACAGGCAGACCATACCGAGGGTGCAGGGCCCGAGGCAACCGATGCCCGGGCAGAGGATGCCCATGGCCCCCAGGCAGCCGATGAATCAAAGGGCCCCCATGGCGAATAGACAGGTAAATTTGTTTGGTCTAATTCGCTGAATTTTCATTTCATGGGATGTTTCCATAAATGTCTTTTAGTGATTTTTGCATTGAAATATGTTGGTTGGCGGGACTGCTCTTTTATCATAAATTGACAGATAATGAATAAATCTTTGACAGATTCCAACGTATATAATGAATATAACAATGAAAACCGTATGAAACTGAGATTTTTTTGGCAAGATTTATGGCGGTATTCTGCTTTCATCTGTAAGCAAATCTGTAACTTTTCATGAGATTACAGGAAAATTACGATTCTCGACGCTTTCTATGAATCTGTAGCTTACAGGAAACATATCGAAAGGTATATTGTGAGGTTATGTTGAATGGTTTGTTTTTGTCACAGAATATAAAATACTCTTCTGTTTCTAACTACTTTTGTGTTTCATTTTTGAATTTCGGTTGTAAATTTCTCTTTCTTGCTGAAACAGACACAAATTAACCATAAATATATTCAATAATCAATACTTACGGTCCAATTTTACAGACAAATAAATTCTACTCTATGTTCTTATTACGAAGTAGTTCAAAATTGACACTTCTAATACGACATTTACAGAAAAACTTCCAGAATTTTATCATTTACAAATGCCACATAGATACAGATCAATCATACGCTACAGATTTGTAGCTTACAGAGAAAAAGCAGAATACCGCCATTAGTTATAAAAGATGTGGCAGAATGAACAGATCTATCACAGAATCAGAGAATATTTATTTATGATCCAAGTGCAGAAGGCATTGATGTTCTTACACGAGTTCAAAATTCCAAAACGAGCCACATAAGTCGATTTCGAATGGCTGTTTTGGTTGGTTAACGGTTGACCGCTCGGTTCACAAATGACAACGTCAAACGTACCGCGCTTTCGAATACGGTTCAAATTTCGGCGAAACAGCTGATTCGAGACGTCACCAATTTGTCATTCGAATGCGGTTGGTCCAAAACTGACGGACCATTCTATGAACCAACCAAGAACCAACGTCAATCGAAATCGCCTGAAGTGATTTTTCAAACCAGGTTCGGCCAACCATGCGATGGTTTTTCGCAACTTCACATTTTCTAAGATCGCTACAGATCATAAATGATAAAAAATTAATCATTTCTAATATGGAAATCCATAAAATTGTAATTTCAACAAGCCAATCTCCGCCTGTTGCATGAAATTATCCAAACGAAATGACAGTAGAGTTAGGTTAGGTTAAGGAAATAACAACTATCATCTGTATACTTACGTAAGATTTCTGTTTGAGTGACAGTCGTGCGACTGTCAATATTTATGATATCAAATTTTCCTCCTCAAATTCACCACAGGGTGTTTAGAAATAAAGGGTATAAAACAAGGTTTTGTTTCACCCAGTATAACGGATGAACTACAGGTATTTTCGCAAAGTAAATTTCAGGTTAATATAACAAGACCCAATAATCTCAACAAAATCGGAGAACCACGAAAAAAGATGTCCGGAATTTATTGACGGGGAGTGTAGTTCTAAAGTAGCTATTATCATTTGTAACGATTTACTCTCACTCTCGCTATATGTGAAACTGTTGTGCAGCTCCAGCCCATCATCTCCCACTAAGTTTAGGAACACAACTTTTTTCTTCGGTTCATCTGAACTTGCCAATCCTGGGGCTTCTGGAAAAACTTTGAATTATTGTTCAAATCTTTTCCAGTTTTCCGCTATATTGCCGTCTAGTGACAGCGGTTTTGGTGATCTGAAGAATGAGTTCATACTTATTACTTCTTTCTTCTTGTCTTACAAGCAGACTATTCTTTATTTTCATACACACCCCACACCTGACACCATGTATGATCCAGGGGTACTCTAATAAGAAACAACTGGATTTGATAGTTGATAGTTAATAGTTTAAAAGGGGTTACAGTCCACTACGACCTGATGGTCTATTGTGCCCCCTGACAAAGCTTTACAGCTCGCCTTCCAGTCCTAGATATCTTATGAAATCCAATATCCCGGAAGGCTTCAGTGAGGCTAATTCCTCACTCCTACAGGTCTCTTGACCAAAGCATTGTTTCCTTTGGCTTACAATGCCAAAGCATTCTGTGACTAGGTGAATAGGAGTTTCTTCCTCCTCCCCACAGAATCTACACTCGTCAGTGTCCGATACGCCCATTCTCACCAAGTGCTTTCTGAGGCGACAATGCCCTGTAAGAAAGCCAGTGAGGAGGTGTAGTTGGTTCTTACTGAGATCCAAATATCTTTTGGATCTTGCAGTTTCAAAATTCCGAAGGAACTTTTTGGAGTGATTCAACCCTAGGAGATTCTGCCACAGTGTTTCTCTTTCAGTTATCTCCTTCTCCAGAAACTCTTTTTTATAGGTACATTCTCCTATACCACAGAAAGGTTCTGGGCCAGTGAGTGGTTTCCGAACACCCTCTCTGGCAAGTTTATTGGCCTCTTCGTTACCTGTGATTCCCGAATGACCAGGAACCCAGATTAAAGAGACCTTATTTTTCTTGCCTACCTCATTGAGATTTCTCCGGCATTCCCATGTTGACTTTGAGTCGATGACATAGGAATTCAGTGCTTTAATAGCAGCTTGACTATCTGAGTGAATAGCTATGTCGCAATTCTGATAGTTTTTCTCTAGAAATTAATCTAGCAGCTTGATATCTAGAGAGAAACTATCAGAATTGCGACATAGCTATTCACTCAGATAGTCAAGCTGAGTGAATAGCTATTCGTTCACTCATTGAGATAGTCAGAACTTTGTCAACCTCTATTATTGTATAATGCAGGGGTACTTTAATAAGAAACAACTGGATTTACTATAGTTACATATATTTATCAAGCACTATTACACACAAGCGTGGCTTAACCAGCGGCCATTGTATTAACTTGTCTTGTCGAACATAAATTAACATCTGTCACAATTATGTCCTATAATAGCTACTTTAGAACTACTTACATTAGACATTAGAACTATTAACATATAATACAACACGGCCTACTAAATCTTACAGGCCGGAAGGTTAGACGTTGCCGTTGTTACCAGCAACGTGTATACGGTTTTCTTGTGCAAATCGCACACGATATAATTTCGAATTTATTTCAATTCACAATTAAATGAAGAACTATAGGGGGGAAACAGCATTTCGTTTATCTGCGGATAATTATAACTTGTTTATACCTGATTTGTACAAAGCCGATTGGCGTAAATAAATTAAATTAAATTAAATAATTTCTTAATATTTTATCGCAAATAATCCAGAACTCACCACGAGGAGGTAGCTGTTACGTATTGAGTTCCACAAGATTACAATCAGAATGAAAATTATTGGAAAATAAGTTGAAAATTGCCTTGTATTTGAAATGACAACAAAAGTCGGAAAATCGATCTGATCTTGTTTGTCCAAATCGGTGTAAACATTATCATAATGGACAACTAATTTTTGTCTCCGCTCCTCAGGATCAGTTCTTCTCGGAGTAACTGAAGACGTCATGTAACTCTGTTGATTTGGAAAAATTGAAGGAAATGCATCATTAGTTAATTTAGCAATTTCAAGGGGTATAATAATAACTGAACCTTCGGCGGTTGGATAAGAGTTATTTCTCAAAATATGGGAATCATACAAACTACATTGTCATCGTTGACTTTAAAACTACTTTCTCTATGAATTGCGTTAAGCCATTTTCTTCTCCTCGCGGGATCTTTCGGAAATCTAAATACCAACACTTTCTGATTAGTAGATTTATATAGTTGCTTTTGCAACCGGGCATGAGGCATAGTACTCAAATCGAAGATTTCCAAATGAAATTTTAATGATAATCCTTCCAGATATGAACACTAAAAGTCGAAACATTCAACCACAAACCCGATACATACTGTTCTTGCAACTGCAACACTTATTTTCACTTTATTTATTGATTGCAAAACCGATCAAACGAACACGAAAAAAACACAAACCTTTCTACACGTTTCCCGGTCGAATTTCTGATGCGAACTATCACATGTTACGCTTCAAAACAGAACTGCAAGTGCAAAGTCGTAACACTCTGAGCCTAGTACAACCCCATGTGCGGGTTCCGGCAACGTCGCATTTTAAAGCAACATTCTGGCCTGTTAAATATCGTAGGCCGCGAATACAATTATCTCGATCTTTTCGAAACAATCTCTGAAATCCTGAATTTTCAGCGTGCTCCCATGACCAGGCCGCGAGGTGGCGCTATGACGCAGATGCGAGGCGTAAGACCGAGGTTACCCAACGGACCCACGAACACGCAATTCAGGAACGCAGCCCCGATCAAGAGGTCTCCGGAGCCGATCAAGCAAGAACAGAACATCCAGGCGAAAAAGAAGCGTTTCGATATCCTGACTCCGGACAAAGATGACGAGGACTGTCAGGTGATTTGCATGCAACCGAAGAACACGGATGGCTTGCCGCAGATTGAGAGCGTTCAGGTGAGAGTACGTTCCAATATGATTTTTCTAGTTTTCGATGCAACATAAAGCAGGAAAAAAAAATTTTTTATTGAGAATTTTTCGAGTTCTATTAAAATGTTCTATACTTGTTGGATAATACGCTGCATGGTTCTAATAGTCCTTGAGTATAACTATAATAAGACCGTTTTTGACATTCGGCTACAGAAGAAAAATAACTTATTCAGCTACATGTTTGGCAACAATGTCGTATACTAAACACAAATGTCAGTAGCTTCACCATTTAAAATGTGGCCTATACTATACTTATGCACGGCCTACTAAATCTAACAGGCCGGATGGTTAGACGTTGCCGTTGTTACCAGCAGAGTGTCTAGTGGCACGCGTAGATTTAGAAAGTATACGGTTTTCTTGTGCAATTCGCACAGTTTTCGATATAATTTCGAATTGATTTCAATTCACAATTAAATGAAGAACTGTAGGGAGGAAAACAAAACAGCATTTCGTTTATCTGCGGATAATTTCTTAATATTTTATCGCAAATAATCCAGAACTCATCACTAGGAGGTATTTGTTGTATCGAGTTCCACAAGATTACAAACAGAATGAAAATTATTTTACTTTCTGAAGCGAATAAAGTAGTTGAATGAACATCAAAAGAGGAAAAAAAAGACACAAATATACCTGTCACCTAATAACCACTTGAAATTAATAGAAATGGGTAAGTTTACTTCGTCTCTAAATACGACTTCGATTCTCAAATTACTCAAGATCTTAAACCCCGATGATATTTGCGGAAATGCCACCCCAAAATTCATATTGTAGAACTGAACAAAGTCATTTTCTTTAACGTTGGAAAAGAAGTTGAAAATTGCCTTGTCTTTGAAATGACAACAAAAGTCGGAAAATCGATCTGATCTTGTTTGTCTAAATCGGTATAAACATTGTCATAATGGACAACTAATTTTTGTCTCCGTTCCTCAGGATCAGTTCTTTTTGGAGTAACTGAAGACGCCATGTAACTCAGTCGATTTCGGAAAATTGAAGGAAATGCATCATCAGTTAATTTAGAAATTTTTCGGGGTATATTAATAACTGAACCTTCGGCGGTTGGATAAGAGTTATTTCTCAAAATATGGGAATCTACAAAATGTTTCATACAAACTACACTGTCATCGTTGACTTTAAAACTACTCTCTCTATGAATTGCGTTGAGCCTTTTTCTCCTCCTCGCGGGATCTTTCAGAAATCTAAATACCAAAACTTTCTGATTAGTAGATTTATATAGTTACTTTTGCAACCGGGCACGAGGCATAGTACTCAAATCGTAGATTTCCAAATGAAATTTTAATAAATATTAAAATGAGTAACCTTCCTCCCGATACACACTGTTCTTGCAACTGCAACACTTATTTTCACTTTATTTATTGATCGAAAAACTGATCACACGAACACGAAAAAAACACAAACCTTTTTACACGTTTCCCGGTCGAATTTCTGATGCGAACTATCACATGTTACGCATGCAAACAGAACTGCAAGTGTAAAGTCGTAACACTCTGAGCTTGGTACAACCCCATGTAGGGGTTCCAGCAACGTCGCATTCTAAAGCAACATTCTGGCCTGTTAAATATCGTAGGCCGCGCTTGAGTATAACTATGATGAGACCGTTTTTGACACTCGGCTACAAAAGAAAAATAACTTTTTCAGCTATATGTTAGGCAACAATGTCGTATACTAAACACAAATGTCAGTAGATTTACCATTTTAAATATGGCCTATACGCCTATACCTATGCGTTCTTATCATGGTTGCAAAGAATTTCGATCATATACGTTTGAACTCCTATACCGCTAGCTTTGGCCTGTTTACCTGCTTTCATCTGAAGCAGCGATCACGTGGTACACATGGTTGAAGCGATTCACTGCGCATGCGTGAAAACTTAACCTCGACTAATTTCAAATATTTATATTCACAACTCGATTATATTCGATTATATAATAAATCGATGGCCTAGAATGAAATCCACGTATCTTAAAAAATAGACTAATGCCCACTTGCACCGTCGAATATAACTCTGACTTACGTCCAACTTAGATTTAAAGTTAGTTTTGAGAGGACATTTATTGGCTGTAGCTGATTTTATGAAAATCCGCGAATCTACAGTATCAAGAATAGTTCGTTGTTCGAGTTTCAGTATTCATGAAAATGCCTCAGACAGAAGCAGTATTACGTTCCACCCAAACCCAATTTTGCCAAATTGCTGGATTTCCTCGTGTTATTGGAGCAATTGATTGTACCCATGTAAGAATTAATTCCGCATGTACTATTTACTCTTGTGAATGTGAAAACAACTACTTCGATGATATTACACAGGTGGAGAATTATGTCATTCAAGTTACAAATAAAGAATTGTTGAAATCATATCAAATCATTTGCTTCAAATAAAGAAAAAATAGGTTGTACTGTGCCTTTTCTGTGAATCAGAGTACTGAAAAGGAAAATAAATAGACAAAATATCTTGTTTATCTATGAATTCGTGTATTCTTCTCACTTCGCTGTGCTTAGTGCCGACACGAAACCATATGGTCAAATCGCATTTCTATGTCAAAACAAACAAATTCACTGATTTATTCAGTGTTGCCAGATTTGGCATTTTTATTAGATATGCGGTGCAAGATCTGGTCCAATAAGGAGGGGAAAAGCCTGACTCAAAATTTAAGGGCGCCTTAGATCATTCTATCTTAACCAGAAAACGGTGCAAGTGGGCATCTTTTAACTTCATTGGAGAAAGATGCTCGTAATTTTCTAACATTTGATGAGATTATGCATACAGTAGAACCTCAATTATCCGAGTGCTATTGTAGACCAAGCCCACCTTGGATAATCAAAAACTCGGAAATAAAATGTCCTCAACTGAATTCCCCTATCTTCTTTTATTTTCGAGTTATAGGCCAAAATTAAAATTTGGGCGATTTTAACTTTGGCAATTATCTCCGTTTCTGTTTGTTGAAATGAAAACAGACACTCTTTTAATAGCAATCCAGGGGGGTACTACGTTTTTTCCCAATAGGGTTCCTTACTGAGCTATAACATAAAGTTGTGTTTTTTCTCATGGAAACAATAGTTTGAAATGGCATAGAAAGAATCGCCATTTTTTTCCCCTTTCAGATATATATCATACATCATACATCTTCCTCTGATTCCTTCAGATATCATGAAAAATATAGTTTGTATGTGAAATTTGAATTATTTAGTATAACGTAGGCTGAATCACAAAATGATATGTCTCCAGGCATGGTGTCATTATTATTTTGTCATTGAATACTTGATTCAATTCTCCATGGTTTGATCTCTGTTCAGAACAACTGTTAATTATTAGAATTGGAAGTCATTATTGCTGGCAATATGGAAATGTTCGAAAACTACGAGAAATATGATATGTTAAATGTTTTATTTCAGCGGCAATAATGACTTCGAATTGACAGTTGTTCTGAACAGAGATCAATCCACCGAGAGTTGAATCAAGTCTTCAATCGCAAAATAATAATGACACCATGCGTAGAGACATATTATTCTGTGATTCAGCCTACTTAATACTCAATAATTCAAATTTCACATACAAACTATATTTTTCATGATATCTGAATGAATCTGAGGGCGATGTATGATATATTTCTGAAACGGGAAAAAATGGCCATTCTTTCTAAGACACGAAGCGGGAGCGATGGGCCAATCAGCATCGCGCACGTAGACGCGCCACTTTTTCCCGCCACAAACCGGCGCGCAGATGACGTCAGAAATTCAGCGTTCGAGGTACAACCTTAGACCGAGAATCCTCTGAAGATGCCTACCGAAGTTGTAGGCGAAACGTTAGGTGAAATTATTCCTAATGGACCACGGCCAATAAGCCCGGAAGACTCTTTTCATACCAGTATATCCGGTCGTGAAAGCCTTAAACTATTCTTTCTAAGACATTTCAAACTATTGTTTTCATAAGAAAAAACACAACTTGATGTTATAGCTCAGCAAGGAACCTCTTGGGAAAAAACAAAGTACGCTACTGGATTGCTATGAAAGAGGGTCTGTATAATAAAGTTTTCATTTCAACATCCTAGCACAAACAGGAACGGAGATAATGGCCATAGTTGAAATTGCTCAAATTTCAATTTTTGCCTATAACTCGAAAACAAATGAAGATAGAGGAATGCAGTTGATGGCATAATCAGTTTCTTTAAAATAGACCACCGTAACGTGTCATTCATTTTCCTCTATCTCTCACTGTTAAAAAGTTGTAGTTCAAGTATCACCAATTTTGCCCACCCTGTACATTGCACAATCCTTTGACGATTTTCTTGGGTGTGTTTTTTTGTAATTGTTGTAACTGAAATATGACAAATATGTGATACATTCATTAGACAAAAACTCGAAATGTACAGAATCGTGGAAATCTGAAAGAATATGAATGAAATTATCAAACGTAACCTCACTTTTCCTGTATTCGTCGAATTTTGCGCATGCGCATATTGTTGAATCGACCATGGGTCATGGCAACTACATTGCTTCAAGTTTACATTCACGTTAGCAGTATAGATTTCAATCTACACGGCCTCCAATATTCAATTCGATTTATTTCTTGCAGGGAGCTACGTCAGAATCTGCCGAAAGCAGCATCATGCATCTGTCCGACTCGATAACGTTGTCCGTGAGGAATCCACCGCCGAAACCAGCTAGTCCTAAGAAATCTGACGCGAAAGCAGTCGCCAACATTCTGGCGACTCGGGGCATAACAGTTACGCCAACTGCTAAACCTAAAGAGAAGAACGATAGTCCCTCCAAATCTCCCTCCCCTCTCAATTTGAACGGAGCTGTTAGCATCATCCCGTCTGCGAAGCAACAGGCCAAGAAGGTAAGAAGAAAACTAACATTATAAAAATAAATTAGTTCAACGTTTTATTTGGATTTTCGTTCCAAAAATTATTCAATATATTGCTGGTTTTTTTTTGGGTAAGGGAACGTAGGAGGATTAAGAAACCACTTTATGTGAAGGCCAACGTTTCGCAAATTTATTTTTGCATCATCAGGGCTCTAGAAAAAACATAATATGTCAGAAGATGAAAAAGGTTCCCTTACCCAAAAAAAAAACAGCAATATATTGGATTATAAAAATAATAATAGGGGCTGTTTGCACCAAACTCCTTTAGTGCTAAGCTTCCCTTAAAATAAACCCTTAAATTCAATAACATTATACCAGTTGTTTAAGAGACATTTTGGTGGCTAAAACTAACCTTAAATTCAAGTGCTCCTCTAATTACCACATAAATATTTGAGGGCGGGATTCTAACCTAAAATAATTTGTCAAACTCATGAACTGACTGCAGAACATTTCTTGTTTTCTATTAAATTCGTCTAATAATGAATAATTTTGATTATGGATTTATTACAATTGAAAACAGACTCGTTACATGACGACTTGGTAGTAGTTGAAATTGTGGAACTAGGATTTCCTAGGCGAATAGATGAAAGACATTCATATTTCAATGAATTAAGTGAGCTGCCTTTTTTCCAAAGGTTCAGTTTGAAAAAACATACTGTCTTGCATTTATTGGCATAAATAGGAAACCGACTAGAATATTCTTTGTCCTTAGAGATTCCTTCAATGAATAATAAATTATCTCAGGGTAGAGAGAGTTTTTTAAACCAGGTTCATATATAGGGTTATTCACGAATATGGCTCTATAGAATATTTTTAGGAAAAACACAAGATTCAGGATTGAAATTCTAAAGGTGAGCTTCAAGTAAGAAACGACTTCTCGTATATTTTTTGAAGGTTCTAGGACTTCCGGTTTTTCCGGAAGTGACAACAACTTTCGTTTTTCAAATGATGAGACCCATTTTTTATTGCATAAATAGATTCTCCATTGAATTCTGAGTCTTTTTGATTCCAAAAGTTTTAATTTTCCCGAGAAAATTCTCTTCAAATGAGGAAATACGAAAAAAAATCTCAAAATTGAACTCTGTTGAAATACAGACAACTTCGAGGTTTTTTCATTAAAAATTCTCATATTTGAGAATCTCCAAGAAGAAAGGCTGATGCTTTTTTTCCGATAGCATGATTTTCAAAATATGATACAGGTCACAAATTCTTTGTCAAAGTTAGAAGTGACGAAACATCAAAATATGGTTTTTTTCAAATTGGAACCCCATTTTTTCGAGGCATTTTCGAATTCTTTGTCAAAAAATAATAGCATACGTCCGAGACTTTTATCCCAAAATGAATATTTTTCGATATATTCAGGAAAAACTATTTCGTCTTCAATTTTCAATCCCATTCCGAATGTGTTTTTTTACTGGAAAATAATTAGCGGTCAAGTGAAATTTTTGGAAATCTCTGTTATCGAGAAAATATTTTCTATAGTTCAGACGAGTTAAGTTCTTGAATTATCATCTGTAATGCGAGAGCAACAATTGGTTTAAAGTTCTCGATGTGAATATTGGTAAAGTCAACGTAAAAAATTCTCAGGAATGCAGAAAAAAATAATTTGTAATAATTTTCAATGCTTGTGAAAGAATAATTAACAGAACATGTAATATTTTCATTACTGAATACTCAAATTTCCCTATCATGACGAAAAAGAAATTCTCCAGAATTAAGAATTTGCGGAAATTATCCTAAGCTTAAAAAAATAAAGAAAAACTGAACTATAAGAAAATATTTTCTCGATAACAGAGATTTCCAAAAATTTCACTTGTCCGCTAATTATTTTCCAGTAAAAAAACACATTTGGAATGAGATTTAAAATTGAAGACAAAATCGTTTATCCTGAATATCTCGAAAAATATTCATTTTGGGATAAAAGTCTTGGACGTATGCTCCTATTAATTTTTCTTCGAAAATGCTTCGAAAAAATGGGGTTCCAATTTGAAAAAAACCATTTTTTGATGTTTCGTCACTTCTAACTTTGACAAAGAATTTGTGACGTCCTGTATCATATTTCTGAAAATCATGCTAGCGGAAAAGAAGAATCACCCTTTCTTTATGAGAATGAGAATTTTTAATGAAAAAACCTCGAAGTTGTCTGTATTTCAACAGAGTTCAATTTTGAGATTTTTTCGATTTCCTCATTAAAAAAGAATTTTCTCGGGAAAATTCAAACTTCTGGAATCAAAAAGACTCAGAATTCAATGGAGAATCTATTTATGCAATAAAAAATGGGTCTTCCCATTTGAAAAATTTAATGTCACCTTCAAAAAATATGCGAGAAGTCGTCTTCTTACTTGAAGCAAACCTTTAGAATTTCAATCATGAATCTTGTGACTTTCCCTCCCCCTGTATAAACAAAAAAAAAATTGGAATTTCAACAATCCTATCTAACGTTGACTGATCCATGAAATCTTCAAAACGAAAATAAAGTTATGTTAAGGAAATGACAACTGTCATCTGTAGCCAGCCAACCAATGAAATGGCTTTATTGCATTAGGGTGAAGTTTCCCAACATGAAAAACTGAAATATCACTAGATAGATATATTTAGGATCCCTTAATTCAGATTCTTTTGAGTGCAACTGTCAATAATCGACTATTAACTTCAAGGGACGCTTAGTTAAGCAATCATTTTAAGGGAAATTGGTGCAAATGGGCTTCAATCAATATCTTTATTAGAACTTTTCTTAACGTTCAAGTCTAAATAATTTTCTATTTTCTTTCAGTCCCAAGACTCTCCACTTACAACGGTAGATTTAACCGATGACACCCCACAGTCCGGACCAAAATCTCCAGCGACTCAAAAAGGTAGTTCAAACTTCGGGCTACCCTACCGTTGCCATCTGTGTCCTGCTCAGTACCCCAACGCATTGGGTCTGACGAAACACAAACAGAACTACCACAAAACTTCTGCGGGCAGCATAGACATGGGAATACCTTTGATCAACCTGAAACAACCTGGCGTACTTCAAAAACTAGGCCAGCTGGGTATCCATAACTTTATTCCTTTACCCACACCCCAGCAAGATGGGACTTTTGCCATCCCGATCATAAATTCCAGGAGTCCGGGCAACGTTCAAGCGATGGGTGCTACGAACATGCTCGTATTGGGGCCAGTTAAGGCGATTCCGAGACCTGGGGCTCCCAACGCAGCGGGCAATCCTCAAAAACCTCCATCGCTGCAACAGAAGTGAATTTAGGGGATAAAGTGAAGAAAACTCGAAAACAAATGTATATATTGAAAATAATACGTGTTCCTTATATAAATAAGATATTAGAAGTGAATTTAAATTTTATTATAGTTGTTTTTGAGGAATCGAAAGGCTCAACTTCGATCCTTCCTTTATTTCCTCCGTTTTGTTTAATCAATATCGAGAAAGAATAAAATTAGTAAATTTTGAATGAAGTTGAGCCAGTTGTTCCTTGAAAATCTCGTTGTGTTCTATGAATACTTGTATATAATTATTTGATTCATTTTTTATGAATTTTTCTCAGAATTGAAGCATTTATTTGACATCAGATTAATCAAAATGCCCCAGAGATTCTATCTTCGAAATGGGATTTTATTTTTGTTACAGGATGAACATTTTTATTTTGTTTTGAATAGACTGATATGTTTCTTATAATTGATGTGCAATCGTTGTATATAGTTAACTCATATTTTTGTACAAAGGTACAATTTTTGTGATAATTTAATAAATGAACAGATATTTTTAAAAAGATTTTATTTGCGTTCCAGCCCTTTCTATCGTCAAAAAACTTCTTTTGAAGGTTAATTCTTGTCCAATTAAGGTTTTTATCAAGCAGGCTATTTTGGATGCGCTGCACTAACACGAATTTCCTCTTCGAGCGAAATTTAATGAGCCATTAAAATTTTAATCCTCCATTAAACAAGGTATCCATAGACTATGGGTGACGCACATATTAGTGTTCTGTGGGTGACATCCCTAACAAGCCTCTGTGGTTGGTTGTTCCCCACATAAATTGAAATTTTAACCAATCGTGGACAAGAATTCAGTTATGTCCCGATAAAGGATACAGGGTTATTCACAAATATGGTTCTATAGAATATTTTTAGGAAAGACAAGATTCAGGATTGAAATTCTAAAGGTGAGCTTCAAGTAAGAAGAAGACTTCTCGTATATTTTTTTAAGGTTCTAGGACTTTCGGTTTTCCCAGTGAACATGAGGAAATACGAAAAAAAAATCTCAAAATTGAACTCTGTTGAAATACAGATAACTTCGAGGTTTTTTCATTAAAAATTTTCATTTTTGAGAATCTCCGAGAAGAAAGGCTGATGCTTTTTTTCCGATAGCGTGTGATTTACAGAATATGATACAGGAGGTCACAAATTCTTTGTCAAAGTTAGAAATGACGAAACATCAAAAAATCGTTATTTTCAAATTGGAACCCCATTTTTTCGAAATCTTCGTAAAAAAATAATAGGAGCATACGTCCAAGACTTGTATCCCAAAATGAATATTTCTCGGGACATTCAGGAAAAACGATTTTGTCTTCAATTTTCAACCTCATGTAGAATTGTAGAAATTCCAATTTTTTTGGTTTATACAGGGTTATTCACGAATATGGATCTTTAGAATATTTTTAGGAAAGACACAAGATTCAAGATTGAAATTCTGAAGGCGAGCTTCAAGTAAGAAGACGACTTCTCGTATATTTTTTGAAGGTTCTAGGACTTCCGGTTTTTCCGGAAGTGACATCAACTTTCGTTTTTCAAATGGGAAGACCCATTTTTTATTGCATAAATAGATTCTCCATTGAATTCCGAGTCTTTTTGATTCCAAAAGTTTGAATTTTCCCGAGAAAATTCTCTTTAAATTGAACTCTGTTGAAACACAGACAACTTAGAGGTTTTTTTCATTGAAAATTTTCATTTTTGAGAATATCCGAGAAGAAAGACTGATGCGTGATTTTCAGAATATGATACAGGAGGTCACAAATTCTGTGTCAAAGTTAGAAGTGACGTAACATCAAAAAATCGTTTTTTTTCAAATTGGAACCCCATTTTTTCGAAGCATTTTCGAAATCTTCGTCAAAAAATAATAGGAGCACACGTCCAAGAGTTTTATCCCAAAATGAATGTTTTTCGAGATATATAGGAAAAACGATTTTTCTTCATTTTTCAATCTCATTCCGAATGTGTTTTTCTACTGGAAAATATTTAGCGGTGAAGTAGTGAAATTTTTGGAAATCTCTGTCATCAAGAAAATATTTTCTATAGTTTCGAAAATGCTTCGAAAAAATGGGGTTCCAATTTGAAAAAAAAGATTTTTTGATGTTTCGTTACTTTCAACTTTGATAAAGAATTTGTGACCTCCTGTATCATATTTTGAAAATCACGCTATCGGAAAAGAAGCATCGCAGCCTTTCTTCTCGGAGATTCTCAAAAATGAGAATTTTTAATGAAAAAACCTTGAAGTTCTCTGTATTTCAACAGAGTTCAATTTTGAGATTTTTTTTTCGTATTTCCTCATTTGAAGAGAATTTTCTCGGGAAAATTAAAACTTTTGGAATCAAAAAGACTCAGAATTCAATGGAGAATCTATTTATGCAATTAAAAATTGGTCTTCTCATTTGAAAAACGAAAGTTGATGTCACTTCCTTCTTACTTGAAGCTCACCTTTAGAATTTCAATCCTGAATCTTATGTCTTTCCTAAAAATATTCTGTAGAGCCATATTTGTGAATAACCCTGTATAAATTAATGGGTATTTAATGGGTAATTAAAATATGTGGAATATCCTACTAAAAATTGTGGAATCAAAGTCTTGTTTATGAAAACAGGATATTTGTGTATTGAGTATATTCACCCAGATTTTGTCTTTTTGAACTGAGCATGCTTTCTCCTTTTATGTGAGGACAAGAAAAATATTTTTTATAATATGAATTCCCTGCCATATCCGATCACAGGTTATGAAAAAATTGAAATGCAGTCTTTTGCTCAAGTATTATTATTTACATAATAATGTTTCAAATAAATAAAAAATCATAATATATTATCATAATACTTGGTCTATGTAAATTCAGCACCTGTCATAGAAAATCACCTGCTCTTGTTCCATGGTTTCCGTTGACAGTTGCAAAGTGCAAACACTCCGCCTCCCAAGTGACACGCAATCAGCTGTTCAAAAATTGGGAATGGTTCCTCGCGAAGTGTTACGTTCGATTTTCGATGCGAAAACCAATTGAACATTTGCAAGTTGTAGGCGGAAAATGTTCCATGGATCTCGCGAAAATGGGGATCATAAAAGGTTGTGATGTGGATGTGCATTAATAAATTCCTCTTGTAAGTGACGATTTCATGAAGTTCCTGTTTGATCGTTTGCATTGTTTTTGTTTTGATTGGTTTAATCGCTTGTGTTGAGTTGAGGATGCAGATAATTTATGGATATAGAGAGAGAACGATCTCGTGTACAGTTAGGATTCGAACGAATTGAATTCCCTCTATAATTTCGGAAATAATAATTGTGTAAGGATCATGATAGGTTTAGTGACCTCAGGGTTTTTTTTATTTGTTTTCGAAATTGAAATGTTTATCGAATGTGACAAACCACATAACCGTACGTAGAGGAAACACTGACTTAAGTATTAAATAATTTTTAATATTGAAGTTCACAATTTTCTTAAAAGGTAAGAAGAGATAACATGACCTAGAGTTATCCAATCATCCATAATATAAAACAATTTGTTGTTATTTGATGCATGTAAGGTCGAATTGAATCCATTAATTTTTTTATGTAAATCAGCAAGGATAAAGCTATCATGTGGATGTTTTTTTATGATTTTCTTCATTAAGATGAAATCAAACTAAAACTA
This sequence comes from Hippodamia convergens, assembly GCA_038502775.1. Taxonomy (NCBI): domain Eukaryota; kingdom Metazoa; phylum Arthropoda; class Insecta; order Coleoptera; family Coccinellidae; genus Hippodamia; species Hippodamia convergens. Next base: position 88,085,421 of record CM076607.1, on the reverse strand, counting down.
ATTCGTGTAGATATAGTGAACAACGTAAGTTATCAGCACAATTATCTTGAACCAAGAAACAAACATCATTACCCATTGTGCAAATTTTGAAGAGATATTTCTCTAATTTCCAGATCACCAAGCTGATACAATACAATGAATTACTAATCTTAAGACACTGCCTAATTTGGGACACTATGGCTACCATAATGTATCCTACGCTCACGAAGTCTCAAAGCATGAGGAGTAAGAGGAAGTCTGCCGTTGAACTCTTGGCAGAAAGTAAACCTTTTTATGTCAAGTCTGAAATTGTCAGGGACACAACTCAGGCAATACCATCGAGACCTGTTCCGAATGTAGCTCCTGCTTATGCTACGTACACAAGAAGTAAATCCGTTAATGTTGCTGGTGGGCCCCCTCAGGTGTTCTATAAACCTATAAATTTCTCTCAATGTAAGTAGATATTTTTATTAATTGTGATTCGTAATTCGAATTGTTCCAAGTTGGAAACATATATTATAAAAATGACTGTAGCTATCCCTCTGGAATCTTCGAGTTTTATCATTTCTGTGTGCTTGAATATTTTATTCCTTCTTTTCCAAATTATAAGGTAATAAGCTTACAAATGTCCAGAATATACCCATTAAAATTCATATTATTTTTTCTGCATGAAAATCACAATTATTTTAGTTTATATTGAAATGACCTCGAAAAGAGCAAACCAATAGTCAGATAATTATTAACAATTGGTGTATGACATATTCCGAAGCAATATCATGTATTATGATATAGTTGTATCCGGAATGAGTCATGATTGATAACTTTGCTCTGTGCTTTGGTGTTACAATTATCTTCAAGGTTAACGTTTGAAGAATGAAATTTGTTTCGATGTGTAAATTCTAAAATAGGCGAAATCAATAACTAAACAGAAGTCTGCATAGCAAAACTAGTATAGTGTACATTATCTCAGCTATTATTGAAGATAGAGACATGAGGTTTTCGCGACCCTATGTCACTTTTTTGTAAATGTTTTAAAGCCATAAACAGAAATATTCCAACTACTTTTGTTTCTGAAATACAGGGCGAAAACGAAAATGTGCACTTTTTGGAGATGTTATTATTTCTCGGGCCCTGTATGAGATAGAGAAAAAATGAAAACTGCTTTTAATAGATTATTTCACGTAGAAGTCAGTGGCGTATTAAAAAAAAAATTTGCAGAGTACTGTTTCAGAGATTGAGCACAAACTTGAAATTTTTCAGATAGAACATCCTGTATATTTTAATTTCTGCAATTATTTTTCTGAATACATTGATGTATCACAACCTAACCTGTGATGAATTTCAGCGTCAGAAATCAGTAGAATCCATATTATGTTTGTTTTTCAATAGTGGGCCATGAATTCTATCACACATTAAGTTAATTATCACTTTTTTGAAAGGCCATTTGACTTAAACCTATTCATTTTATTATATTCAATCATAAACTCAAAATATCACTCTTCAACATGAACTTGAAAATGTTGAGAATGAAACAAATTTTGATAATTATATTTAAATTTTTGATGCATCTTCAACTTTTATGCATTTGTGGAAGAATTCATATCTTACTATTGAAAAAAAAAACAAACATAAATACACTGCGCAAAAAAATTAACGCACATTCTGAAAATCTCAATTTTAAAGAAAGTTAACTCTACATTGACTGTATAACTTATTTTTTATGTTCTCTCGGGAAGGTTTTGAACGAAACAAGACACATTAAATGGAAGAAAAATTCAGGATTTCACCGAATCTCATGTGAAGGAAGAGAAATTAACAATTTTCAAAATACTGAAATGCTGATAAGTGATTTAATACTTGGTATTTCCACCCCTTGCGTTAATTACAGTTCGGCAACGACGGTTCATACTCAAAATGAGTGATCTTAAAATGTTCTGATCTAATCTTTCCCAGATTTCTCCGAGTTGGATTCCTAAGTTATTAAGAGTAGCTGGATGATTTTCTGAACTTCTCAGCCTTCTATTGAGCTTGTCCCAAACCTGCTGAATCGGATTGAGATCTGGACTTCTTGCTGGCCATTCCATTTGAGAGACTTCAACCTCTTCAAGGTACTCCTGAACGATGCGCGCACGATGGGGTCTGGCATTATCATCCATAAAAATGAAATTTTCACCAATGTATGGGGCAAATGGCACTACATGCTCTTCAAGAATGTTCCTTATATACTTATCAGTATTCATAGCTCCATTATCAACGACCACTAGGTCTGTGCGAGCAGTCAAAGATATTCCACCCCATACCATAATCGATCCTCCCCCGAAACCAGTAGTATTCAGGAAATTGCTCTGAGCATATCTTTCATGTGGACGTCTGTATACAAGGGAACGTCGATCACAATGGTAGAGGCAGAATCTAGACTCATCTGTGAAGAGAACTCTTGCCTCTTGCCGCGACACGAGCCCTTAAATCATATTCTCTGAGGCGATTTCTTATTGTCTGAGTGCTAATTTGCACCCCATGAGTTTGCTCAAGCTGATTTTGAAGGAGGCGAGCGGTTGCAAACCATTGTCTCAACGAAGAAACTCTCAAGTAACGTTCTTGAATGGCAGTTGTTACCCGTGGTCTACCCTGTCCTGGTCTTCGGACATTCATACCTGTCTCCCTGAATCGCTGCAACATTCTGGACACACTTGTATGGGAAACTCCAAACCTTTCTGCAATTCTTGTGTATGTCCACCCTTCTTCTCGCAAAACTACCTCTTGGGCACATTCCTCTTGGGTCAAATTGCGTGTTTCGTGTTGCATAGCGATCGAGTGTAGAAAATCAAACGAAAGAAACTATTGATCACTAGAATTGACCGAGAACAACTGATTTTAGAATGGAGCCAATACATTCAAAATCTGATGATATCATCTTTTTTTTTGTCCTGCTGGGAAAAAACATCTGTATTGAAGAAAAACGTTGAAAGTTGATAACATATGCATGCATAATTCTGATAAAAATAATTATCATTGAGAACACCTTCAGTTGTAGAATAAATTTGAGATTGCCATAATGTGCGTTAATTTTTTTGCGCAGTGTATTTTAAAACAAGTTGTAGAATGGGCTCCTATTCCAAAACGTATGAGTGTTCGAATTTCCTTCTGCAACGAGTATTAGACGATATTTTCTCTATTTCAGTCAAGTTTTGTGAAATACTGTCAAAATTCAATGAAAATTTCAGATTATACATCCTAGTGACTTTTTCATTGTATCTTAGCAGTTGGTGTGACTTTTACGAAAATTGACAGATTACAGAATTTGAATTGACGTTTGTTGAACATTGATAGGATCGAAAGTCAGTGTTTACAACCACAAAACGAAAAATATAACTGAATACAATGCTGTAATGACTTTTATATAGCAATAGTTGCTTGACAAAGTTGCCAGTGCGTGTAATTAATTCATTACAATTCTGAATCAGAGAATCTAGGCTATATTAATATATTTTCTGCGATGGAGTAGAGAGTTTTAGACGTTTCAGTCTCTCCAGTACTTTCCACAGTTTTTTTCAAATTTAGAAAATATTAATGAATTTTAGCACAATACCGTTCAATTTAGGGGTGAATTTTTCGATTCGTCTCATAGAAGTTATTTCATTAAATTAAAATTAGGTAGGTACTTCATTTCCAATCAAGCAGTTTCAGGTCATAGATTAACTCAAAAGGTTTTGAATTAAACAAACCATTACGTAAATATGAAGCAATATCGTCGAGAGTCATATATCTCATCGATTAATTACCGAATTCATAAACCGTGTTATGATATTCAGTTCGTGTCAGCAATAAATCCGTGAAAAGTGTACGTTGCCTCAATTTCGACGAATAACTTAACGGTCTAGAGATTTCTGACATAAATATACGTATGACTCTTCATAGAAATGATTCATTAAATTGAATAACGAAAGTGTGGATTCAGATTACCGTGAAGCGCATTCGGATGAAAGGAATATCCGATTGATGAAATATTTTTAAAACTGGAGCAGCGCTATTAAAGAGGGATTCCTCGTAGAAAGTGTTGATTTGATGGTTCAACATAGTTCATCTCACATTTCGTTTTTCTCATATGAGAAAATTAATTGGGACTGTCTTTCCTTTCAATCCATCGAATCGAGAAATACATTCCACATTTTTTCAACATACAAGAAGGAATGCTCGTTAGGTTCAGAGAATTTACTAGAAACACGGAGTCCATTACTCTATGTCTATGTATTTGACACCAAGATCACAAGTTTTTGACTGTTTTGCTAGACAAGCTGGTTTGCGTATATTCATTATACAGGTTATTCTCGAGTATGGCTCTATGAAATATTTTTAGGAAAGACAAGATTCAGGATTGAAATTCTAAAGGTGAGCTTCAAGTAAGAAGACGACTTCTCGTATATTTTTTGAAGGTTCTAGGACTTCCGGTTTTTCCGGAAGTGACATCAACTTTCGTTTTTCAAATGGGAAGACCCATTTTTTATTGCATAAATAGATTCTCCATTGAATTCTGTTTCTCCGAGAAGAAAGGCTGATGCTTCTTTTCCGATAGCGTGATTTTCAGAATATGATACAGGAGGTCACAAATTCTTTGACGAAACATCAAAAAATCGTTTTTTTCAAATTGGAACCCCATTAAATGATAGGAGCATACGTCCATGAATATTTTTCGAGATATTCAGGAAGAACGATTTTGTCTTCAATTTTCGATCTCATTCCGAATGTGTTTTTTTACTGGAAAATAATTAGCGGTCGAGTGATATTTTCGGAAGTCTCTGTTATCGAGAAAATATTTTCTTATAGTTCAGACGAGTTCAGTTTTTCTTTATTTCTTAAAGCCTAGGATAATTTCCGCTTATTCTTAATTTTGGATAATTTCTTTTTTGTCATGGCAGGGAAATTTGAATTTTCAGTAATGAAATTGTTACATGTTCTGTTAATTATTCTTTCAAAAGCATTAAAAATCTTTACAAATCACTTTTTTCTGAATTCCTGAGAATTTTTTACGTTGACTTCACTAATACTCACATTGAGAACTTTAAACCAATTGTTGCTCTCGCATTACAGATGATAATTCAAGAACTTAACTCGTCTGAACTATAGAAAATATTTTCTCGATAACAGAGATTTCCAAAAATTTCACTTGACCGCTAATTATTTTCCAGTAAAAAAAACACATTCGGAATGAGATTGAAAATTGAAGACAAAATCGTTTTTCCTGAATATCTCGAAAAATTTTCATTTTGGAATAAAAGTCTTGGACGTATGCTCCTATTATTTTTTGACGAAGATTTCGAAAAAATGGGGTTCCAATTTGAAAAAAAAACGATTTTTTGATGTTTCGTCACTTCTAACTTTGACAAAGAATTCGTGACCTCCTGTATCATATTCTGAAAATCACGGAAAAGAAGCATCAGCCTTTCTTCTCGGAGATTCTCAAAAATGAGAATTTTTAATGAAAAAACCTCGAAGTTGTCTGTATCTCAACAGAGTTCAATTTTGAGATTATTTTTCGTATTTCCTATTCGGGGTGAATAACCCCGAATATATAGTACCTATTATTCAAACTTATGTAAATTTGCTTTAATTCAAGCAATACTCGTGAATTTCTACCAGTTTCTTGTATGTGCTTTCATTCAGGGGATGTTGCCGATGTCGACTCCTGGTGTTTCAGATTATTTTTGAAGGATTTGGTATTAATCTCCTTAATTAATTCCAATCAACCAATTATTTGTGGTTCTGGCCTTGTTTGAGTAATACTTATATCATAAATTTACCCTATCGATTTGATTCTTGTCAAAGTTGACATTTAAACATTCAATTTCAAAGTGTGTTGGTAATAATTTGCACATATTCACATTTTTCCTTATCGGTCTGATATTCTTTCACATTATCTTCGAGTGTGGGAGTTTGATATCACTTTTTGGAAAAACATTGCAACTTCGGAATCGTTAATAATAATATTCTGAATTTGTCACTATCAGAGACTCTGCTCACTTTTTTGTCTGAGTAAATATCCTAGTGAATACAACTCTATGATTGCAGGATAAATGAAATGCCTTCTTTTCTTCTAAGTGTTTTTTCTAAAATATTATTTTGTAAAAACCTTGTCTGAACTATAACGAACACATAATAGTATATTCTAAAACAAGTTGCAGAATGAGCTTCTATTCTAACACGAATGCGAAGTTCGCAAACGAGCGACGAAGGAGCGAGTTTTCGATAGCATGAGTGTTGGAATTGCCTTCTGCAACGAGTATTAGACGATATTTTCTCTATTTCAGTCAAGTTTTGTGAAATACTCTCGAAATTCAAATAAAAGTTCAGGTTAGTGACTTTCATATTTCATCTTGGCAGTTGGTATGACTTAAGAAATTTGACAGATTACGGAATTTGAATTGATTTGATTCGGAACTTGATTCGATCGGAGGTCAGTACTGACAACCACAAAACGAAAAATATAACTGAAAACAATGCTGTAATGAGTTTCATTACAGCACTACTTTCAGTACTGTAATGAACTCGTTACGATACTGAAATAGAGAAAAAAATATAATCCAATTTGGTGCAGTAGTTTGGACGTGATGCCGCGGAGAACGTAGTTGATAGTTTAAAACGGAGTTACAGTCCACTGCGACCTTATGGTCTATTGTGCTCCCTGACAAAGCTTTACAGCTTGCCTTCCAGTCCCAGAGATCTTATGAAATCCAATATCTCGGAAGGCTTCAGTGAGGCTAATTTCTCACTCCTACAGGTCTCTTGACCAAAGCATTGTTCCCTTTTGCTTACAATGCCAAAACATTCTGTGACTAGGTGAATAGGAGTTTCTTCCTCCTCCCCACAGAATCTACACTCGTCAGTGTCCGATACGCCCATTCTCAGCAAGTGCTTTCTGAGGCGACAATGCCCTGTAAGAAAGCCAGTGAGAAGGTGTAGTTGGTTCTTACTGAGATCCAAATATCTTTTGGATCTTGCAGTTTCAAAATTCCGAAGGAACTTTTTGGAGTGATCCAACCCTGGGAGATTCTGCCAGAGTGTTTCTCTTTCAGTTTTCTTCTTCTCCAGAAACTCTTTCTTATAGGTATATTTTCCTATACCACAGAAAGGTTCTGGGCCAGTGAGTGGTTTCCGAGCACCCTCTCTGGCAAGTTTGTTGACCTCTTCGTTACCTGTGATTCCCGAATGACCAGGAACCCAGATCAAAGAGACCTTATTTTTCTTGCCTACCTCATTGAGTTTGATCCGGCATTCCCATGTCGACTTTGAAACGATGACATAGGAGTTCAGTGCTTTAATAGCAGCTTGACTATCTGAGTGAATAGCTATGTCGAAATTCTGATAGTTTCTCTCTAGATTAAAGTCTAGACATCTTTCGATTGCTAATATTTCTGCTTGCAGAACACTCACACAGGAACCTAACGATAGTGCACACTTGGCTTTGGCCCCGTGAACCCCAGCGCCAGCTCCCGTGTTGGTTTTAGAACCATCTGTATACCATTTAACAGTATTTTCTTTGAAATTTTGATCGGTGTATTCCCGCTCCCATTCCTATTTTTTGCATAGCATCGTACTGAAGTTTTTCTCAGTACTTACTTTCTTGACCATTACATCATTAGGAAGGTTCGCAGATGAGATGTAGTTACTCAAAGAGCACCAGACTCTCTGACACCTAATTCTCTCATTACCTGCGCCTTCTCTAGATATTCTGAGGATGGCTTCATGGGCCATCCTGTCAATCACCAGATGTAGGGGTGTGAGATCTGTTATGGTCTCAAGTGCTCTGGTTGGCGTAGAACGTTAACCATAGATCGTCTTTTACTTATAAAATTTGCATAAACCTGTAATATTTCTTGGGAGAAAAAGGTTGCTCTTAAAGTTATCTATTCAGACTTTGTTCTAACTTCTTACTGAACTGTATTAATTCCAGATATGGCTGTTTCTCCATCAAGGTCTTTGCCGCCAATATCTCACAGGCGCTCGGTCAACGCCGGTACAAGCGACATGCTCCAGAATAAGCTGAGACAGCTGCTGGTTTGTGATAGTGCAGAGGAGTTGAGTGTGGAGCACATAGCACCGTTAAGTCCGCCGGCCGAATACGCTCAAAGATGCCACAAGAGCCTGCCAGATCTGCACTACAGGACAGAGCTGCAGGGCTCTAACAAGAGCAGCAACAAGAGCTTGTCGAACAGGGACAGCGGGGGCTCTAGTGGACATTACACGCAGAGGAGCGAGCCGGCACCACAGCTCAGACAGGTGAGCGATGACTTTCTCTGTCAGTTAGTATTGGATAAAATAATTACCGATGGTGGAGCTGCATTCGCCGATCAGCTGTTTACCGAAACGAGTATTGTTTCGTGTTTACATTAGATTTCTATTTGTTTTTATGGGATTTTTTAGTTTAAACGTTTATTGGCTATCAATAATCGAAGTTGTTTAATTAATTGTGGATCCTGTGGATTATATTGTAAGTGCAAGTATAGGTAATATTGTGCTTTTTGTTATATTTTATGTAAAATATTGAGGTGAGCACTATTCAATTTTGAATGCTTTTCAGATAATCTGGCAAGATGTTTACCAAAGGTTCCTCTAATTATAGGAAATTTTCCAATATTTTCATGCTCACAGATGCTGTGTAGAGGGTGAGCCAGTGTTGCAATGCAATCATTTGATTCTATGTGGGAAAAAATTATTTCAAAACATTGGAATTCTACAAGGACAATCCCATCATATTGAGGAAATGATGTCTTATAAAAATGATGGTGTGAAGGTTGACAAGATTATATGCAGATACCAAGCAAGATTTTCTGGAATTTGCAAGCATATTTTAGCCCTACTACTCTACAAGGTTGTATGTACTACAAAATATTTTGACAATTCTACTGATTGTGAAGGTAAAATTCATTGTTTAGTTTTGTCTCTGCTGTTTTTCTTTTTGTGTTCCATAACAATGAAATGTACAAAACAGAAAACATAAGGATTATCCATATTCGATGAAAACTAGGGGAAGGATGAAATTAGTTTGAGACCTAACAGAACATGAAAACATGCATGATTGTAATGTAATTGAACATCAGCATGAACAATATATTCATTTAATAGAAGCTACTAATTTTTTTTCTGTTTAGGAAGGGAAAAAATCTATGAAAAGAAAATTCAACTTATCTATCGATTGATTGCACCTTATCCGTTGCTAAATGAATGTCATTACTATCAAGCTATTTTTAATATTAATATTAAATTGATACATATATGTATAATATATTGTTTAAAATTGCCAATTCTCGGAATTTATTTGAAATTCCACATGTAGATTTGATCACTGCTGAACATAAGTTCAATTTTGCAACCATCGAGAGAATCACTTAAACTCACAAGGTCCCTAGTTTTATTGCACATTATCATATGGATTGCATTCAGCACTTTCAACTAGGCTCCTTGAATTGTTCAAACTTCCATATATTCAAAAATATCAAGTAGACTCAAAGTAATTTAATTCGATAAGAATGAAAATTATTGTACAAGAACGATCTGAACAAAAATTGTCGATACAGGTTTTTCCATTATCAAAACATGCTCCCAGGATTTAAGTCTATTAATTTCCTCTACGATTTCTAGTTTATTGGTAAAGTAAACATTTTGATTTTCACCACGAAAATGGGCTCCAGGATTCCTAGATTTTTTAGAATTACATCCATAAACACAACAATTAGTGTTTTTCACGGTTTTTTCCTTAGGCATATCTTTTTATCGCAATAAAAACGTAAAAATAAACAAATAAAAAAAATGAATAAGGAAAAAACCGTTAAAAACACTAATTGTTGTGTTTACGGATGTAATTCTAAAAAATGTAGGAATCCTGCAGCCCATTTTCATTATTTTCGTGGTAAAAATCAGAATGTTTACGTAACCAACAAACTAGAAATCATAGAGGAAATTAATAGACGTAAATCCTGGGAGCATGTTTTGATAATGTAAAATCCTGTATCTAAACATATTAGAGTATGCTCACACCATTTCCGACCAGAAGATTATAGAATGAAAACAGGCAAGAGTGGAAACTGATGTCAATTGAAAACAATTCTTCATATGTTTTGAATTATTTCAGAAACATGAAAATATTCCTGCTACGGGGGAAGAAAGCTGTACCTTGATAAAACCTACCAAAAAAAGCAGTTCCAGTCGAGACATTTTTAACTTTTTGTTCAGATCGTTCTTGTACAATAATTTTCATTCTTATCGAAATAAATTACTTTGAGTCTACTTTATATTTTTTAATATAAAGAAGTCTCAACAATTCAAGGAGCCTAGTTGAAAGTGCTGAATGCAAGCCATATGATAATGTGCAATAAAACTAGGGACCTTGCGAGTTTAAGTGATTCTTTCGATTGTTGCAATGATCAAATCTACATGTGGAATTTCAAATAAATTCCGAGAATTGGCAATTTTAAACAATGTATTATACATATATGTATCAATTTAATATTAATATCAAAAATAGCTTGATAGTATTGATGTTCATTTAGCAACGGAAAAGGTGCAATCAATCGATAGATAAGTTGAATAATTTTATTTTATTATAACTGCAGCCTAAGACACAAGTGAGATGCAATAAAAGAATAATGCATTAAAATCTAGAGTAATCTAGAGTAAACATAATCGATGATCACGTCATCTTCTGCATACATACAGTTCTCTGAAGAATGTCCATTTTTATTCGAAATTTATCACCCATTTTGTTTTCATAGATTTTTTCCCTTCCTAAACAAAAAAAAAATTAGTAGCTTCTATTAAATGAATATATTGTTCATGCTGATGTTCAATTACATTACAATCATGCATGTTTTCATATTCTGTTAGGTCACAAACTAATTTCAACCTTCTCTTAGTTTTCATCAAATATGGATAATCCTTATGTTTTCTGTTTTGTACATTTCATTGTTATGGAAAATAAAAAGATAAACAGCAGAGACAAAACTAAACGATCAATTTTATCTTCACAATCAGTAGAATTGTCAAGATATTTTGTAGTAAGTACAACCTTGTATAGTAGAGTAGGGCTAAAATATGCTTACAAATTCCAGACAATCTTGCTTGGTATTGTACATAATCTTGTCAACCTTCACACCATCATTTTTATAAGACATCATTTCCTCAAATAGGGTTGTCCTTGTATAATTCCAATGTTTTGAAATAATTTTTTTTCCCACATAGAATCAAATGATTGCATTACAACACTTTCTCACCATCTACACAGCATCTATGAGCATGTAAATATTGGAAAATTTCCTATAATTTGAGCAACCTTTGGTGAACATTTTGCCAGATGATCTGAAAAGCATTCAAAATTGAATAGTGCTCAATATTTTACATAAAATATAACAAAAAGCACAATATTACCTATACTTACACATACAATATAACCCACAGGATCCACAATTCAGGAAACAACTTCGATTTTTGATAGTCAATAAACGTTAAAACTAGAAAATCCCATAGATCCCAAATAGAAAGCTAATGTAAACACGAAACAATCCTCGTTTCGGTAAACAGCTGATCGGCGAATGCAGGGCCACCATTGGTAATTATTTTATTTGTTTCTCATTTGTAAACGTCAGTTTTCAAAAACACAATATTAATCAAGAAAGTTTATTTTATCAAGTCACTAACTTGTAAAACTGACAGTTAACTTGCAAAATTTATTAATTATTTACATTAGAAAATTTTGTTTTATCGTCATATATGTTGAAAATCATGGTACAATTGTCATTTCCAGTAACACAGATTTTTTATGATGAAAGAGTTGATACTGATGATACCATCTGTTGACTCAGAAACTGCTGAACTCGAGGAATGCAGAACATTTGTACTCTCCTTACTACCAAATAATTTGCTAGACATTTCAATTTTTTTGTTGACCGAATCATCGACATAACTCATCGCAATTTCGGTGCTCTTCCACCCTCCTGCACGCTCTAGTGCTACAATATCCCCACCCGAATCCGCAACCATAGTGGCTCCAGTTCTGCGAAAAGAGTGGCCGGTGTATAACTCTGAGACTTTTAAACCTAAATATTTCGCTATTTGCGGGACATCACCAATAGTGTGCTGGCCAGCATTAAGTGAAATGCACTTTCCATTTCGGTATGTCAAAAAAAATCTTAGGCTTTCTGTTCCAGGAGGCCGAAGATTTACATATTTTCTGTATAACATGCAGGGCTTGAAGCTGCAGCCATCATCGGTTATGGTGAATCTTCTTGTTGTTAAATTTTTTGTTTGCCGCAATGTCACAATAACGTATTTTTCCATATCTTCTACATCATTCATGTTTAAGGAGAGAATTTCGTCACATCGACAACATCCAAAAATCCCAAATATTGTTACAATTTTCGCCAGCAACCACTGGTCATCAGGAGCATGTAAAAGAAATTGTTAAGCTTCTTCTTTACTTAATACCTTGGCCTTTTTTGGGGTATAACGCTCATTTTTTCGTTTCAGAAACGCTATTACCTTTTGAAATCTGCAAATGCCAACTAAACGTCATATTTTTCAATAAATTTTTTAAGGAAAACAAACCTGCGAACAGGGGCATTTTCTTTCATTTCCAAGCAGCTTTTCAGCATAGACCATTTTGCCCATAAAATATTAGGGCTGAATCTAGCTGATAGTTGATTCAAATAGACCAACAAAACATCTTCAGTTACCCCAATCACACTACTTTTGTATTGCCACTTTTTGAAGTCGTCGTATTCTCGCTCGTACCTTGAAGCTGATTTTGTAGGTAATAAACTTGATGCTACACTGCTGGCTGCCTCAATAATTTCTTTTGGTACATTCATTTTCGCTTTCGCCAAAACAAATGTAAAGAAAAATAAAGAGACATGTTCATGGCAACGCTTCCATAGCTTACGACATTTGCGACAAATTATTGAGATTTTTTTGGAATTTATCTAACCTTTTTACAAATGAGAAACAAATAAAATATAAAACAATACACGCAAGGAACGGGTTTTACTGGCTCAAGGAGGTAACTGACTCGCCTGCGGCTCGTCAGTTATATCCTCCATTCGCCAGTAAAAACCCTCTTACCTTGGTAGTAATGTTATATACTATTGTCCAATATTTTGGAGGAGAAATAAATACTCGCATGACATTTGTTTGGAAGGTCTTATTTTGGCCTGACCTCGATATAATCGTTTTAGGAATCTCGTAGAGACTCAGGATCCAGTACGCAACACAGCGGTGGCAGTTCCTACTATTGCTGCCAGGAGCCCGAGTGCAGAAATCGACAGCAGCAGGTCTATCCACCACCGCCAGTTTTCAAACGCCAAAAATGCCTCCGTTACAAGAGGGACAGGCCTATACTTCGTTCAAAATCGGATATTAGCGACAGGTATGTCATTCATGACGTTTCTTCACCATTATTACCTCGATCTTAAGGGTGGTTTATGACTTTTCATGACAGTGGGATAATAAAAAAAGTTATATATATACAGGGTGTCCCACGGGGAGTGCCCAATAGAAGTTTATGGAGAAATAATAATTCGAAAATTTCCAAATTTTGTGTGAAGATATAAGCCAAGAAGACCTTCATTTATGATATATTTTTGAATATCAATGACTTCCGCTTTCACCGGAAGTGGTATCAATTTTATAATTTCAAATGGAACACCCTGTATATTATGATAGATCTTCGAATGCCACATTAATTATTATTAATATTATTATTATTAAGATATTCAACATAACTCTGTAGAGAAAATAACGTTTTGATATACTGGGAAGTAAAATGAGAGTGTCAAAGTTGAAATTCAAAAAAAGCCAAAAACTCAATTTTTTCAAATGGAAACCATATTTTTTTCACTCACATATCAATTTGTGAGGTGAAAATAGGTAGAGTTCATTCAGTGTTCCCTATATATAAAATGTACCATTTTCGAGATATTCAGGAAAAACTGTTAGAGTGTCAAAGTTTGAATTCCAAAAAAGGCAGAAATTCGATTTTTCCAAATGGAAACCGTATCATTTTCACTCCCATTTCAATTTGTGAGAAAGAAATAAGTAGAGTCTTTTAAGGGTTCCCTATATCTAAAATGAGCCATTTTCGTGATATTCAGAAATAACTGTTACCAACGAGCATATTATAATATGTGAGGTATCAATTATGATCTATGTTCAATCTTTCATAAGAATCTGTATGACTTTATTTAAAAAATACGGTTTCCATTTGAAAAAATCGAGTTTTTGGCTTTTTTTGAATTCCAACTTTGAGGGTCGGTTTCACAAAACTTTGTTTGTACCGTTAAATTAATTGGAGCCACCACCATTCGTTGAAATTTCAAAACGAGTGATTCGATTGGTCCGAATTTACGTAAGGTTTTTTAATCGCACAATTAAAGTTTTGTGAAACCGACCCTGACACTCTCATTTTACCTCGCAGTATATCAAAACGTTATTTTCTCTACAGAGTGACGTCGAATATCTTTTCGGTAACCCATTTCAAAAAACAGATCTGAGATTGTGCGTTGTGCTTTCATTGAATTTTCAGTGTTCCACAAGCCTCAATTTGTATTTTTTTTCACAAAACAGTGAATAACTCGAAAACGGCTTTAGATGACTATAGGGAATGATACATAAAATGAATGTGGCATTCGAAGGTCTATCCAAAATTCTCATAATATACAGGGTGTTTCATTTGAAATAAGAAAGTTGATACCATTTCCGGTAAAAGCGGAAGTCATTGATATCTGAAAATATATATCATAAATGAAGGTCTACTTGGCTTTTATATCCACACAAAATTTGAAATAGATTGAATAATTATTTCCCCATAAACTTCTAATGGGCACTCCCGTAGGACACCCTGTATATATATACAGGGTTATTCACGAATATGGCTCTATAGAATATTTTTAGGAAAGACACAAGATTCAGGATTGAAATTCTAAAGCTGAGCTTCAAGTAAGAAGACAACTTCTCGTATATTTTTTCAAGGTTCTAGGACATTAACTTTCGTTTTTCAAATGGGAAGACCCATTTTTTATTGCATAAATAGATTCTCCATTGAATTCCGAGTCTTTTTGATTCCAAAAGTTTGAATTTTCCCGAGAAAATTCTCTTTAAATGAGGAAATACGAAAAAAAAATCTCAAAATTGAACTCTGTTGAAATACAGACAACTACGAGGTATTTTCATTAAAAATTCTCATTTTTGAGAATCTCCAAGCAGAAAGGCTGACGCTTCTTTTACGATAGCGTGATTTTCAGAATATGATACAGGAGGTCACAAATTCTTTGTCAAAGTTAGAAGTAACGAAACATCAAAAAATCGTTTTTTTTCAAATTGGAACCCCAATTTTTCGAAGCATTTTCGAAATCTTCTTCAAAAAATAAAAGGAGCATACGGCTAAGACTTTTATCTCAAAATGAATATTTTTCGAGATATTCAGGAAAAACTATTTTGTCTTCAATATTCAATCTCATTCCGAATGTGTTTTTTTACTGGAAAATAATTAGCGGTCAAGTGAAATTTTTGGAAATCTCTGCTATCGAGAAAATATTTTCTTATTGTTCGGACTAGTTCATAATTATCATTGAGAACACCTTCAGTTGTAGAATAAATTTGATATTTCCATAATGTGCGTTAATTTTTTTGCGCAGTGTATGTTTCTAGCGACTAAAAGTTGGGAACAAATTATTGTAGGTTAGGAACACGCCCTTGAGTGGTCATTACAGGGACACTTAAATTTAAGGTTAGCTTCAGCCATTTAAATGACACTTAAGGCTGGTGCAACGTAATTTGAATTGAGGGACCCTTTTACAGATACTGGAGACCTCCGGAGCCCCCTACGAGCCACTTGGAGCAGTTCTTCGAGCATCTAGGGCTCACCAGCGACTCGTACGAAGAAATGCTGAGCGACAGCAGGTCTTCGGACAGTCCTGTCTTCTTCTCTGACATTTCGTCTGTCGACTCGAGCAGGCCTATCGACAACGTGGATTACTGTCCGGCAGCCTTCAGACCTAGTGAGCCCCCTTCGATAGTTGAACGTAACGCGAGAATAATCAAATGGCTGTGCAACTGTCGGAAGTTGCAATCAACGTGAGGAGGGGAGTGAGTAGTTTTAGGACAAGGGGTGGGATTGTTTGGCAGATGGTTGGTAATTCTGATATTTTGAGTTGAAGATAGAATTGTATTTATTTTATCGATTATTTCATGAACAAATGGGAATCAAGCATTTACCACCGAAAGATTCGATGATCCTACCTTCTAAGTGGTTGTTTCTTCTTTTTCTTCTCAGTAATGATGAGGTTAGGTTAGGTTAGATCAAGCGCCACCTTCACAGTGATATTTGAAATAAACTAACAATTTTTATTTGAAATTTTTTTCTAGTACATAGTTTTTGAGATAATTTACTATCTCCAGTTACAGTGAACAACTATGAGTTAAAGTTGGGTTAGTTTCTAAACGTCTAAAACTGTCATTCTTTATTCAGAAATATTTTTACTGTTTATTCTTAGTCAATGTACACTGTGTCCCATTTTGGTTGAGACTGCGCTATATCTCAGCTATTATTAAAGATAGAATCATGGGGTTTTTGCGACCCTGTGTCACTTTTTTGTGAAACTTTTAAATCCACATTCAGAAATATTCGAACTACTTTTGTTTCTGAAATACAGTGCGAAAACGAAAATGTGCACTTTTACAAGATGTTATTATTTCTCAGGCCCTGTATGAGATAGAGAAAAAATGGAAACTGCTTCTATTAGATTATTTCACGTAGAAGTCAGTGGCGTAGTTAAAATTTTTTTCAGAGATTGAGCACAAACTTGGAATTTTTCAGTATATTTTAACGTCAAATTTCTGCAATTATTTTTCTGAATACATTGATGTATCACAACCTAACCTCTGATGAGTAGTAGTCAATGAATTCCTTCACATATTAATTTGATTATGTGACTTAAACCTATTCATTTTATTATATTCAATCATAAACTCAAAATATCACTTTTCAACATGAACTTGAAAATGTTGAGAATGGAACAAATTTTAATATTAATATTGAAATTTTTGATGCATCTTCAACTTTTATGCATTTGTGGAAGAATTCATGTCTTACTATTGAAAAAAACAAATATAAATATGGATTTTTCTGATTTTTGAAATTCATTAAAAGTCAGGTTGTGATACATCAATGTATTCAGAAAAATAATTGCAGAAATTTGACATTGAAATATTCAGGGTGTTCTATCTGAAAATTCCAAGTGTGTGCTCAATCTCTGAAACAGTGCTCTGAAAAAATTTTTTTACTACGCCACTGACTTCTACGTGAAATAATCTATTAAGAGCAGTTTTCATTTTTTCTCTATCTCCTACAGGGCTCGAAAAATAATAACATCTCCAAAAATTGCACATTTTCGTTTTTACCCTGTATTTCAGAAAAAAAGTAGTTCGAATATTTCAGTTCATGGATTTGAAAGTTTTACAAAAAAGTGACACAAGGTCGCGAAAACCGCATGTCTCTATCTTCGATAATAGCTGAGATACAGTGCAGTCTCACCCAATTTGGGATACAGTGTACAGAGTGATCATATTTCGATGATTAAGTATACTCCTTTCACTTTTATAAAATCACCTAGGAGGTCATGTTATCGTTTTCAAGAGTTGGTGCACCTGATGTAAAGTCAGTGTGCACACAGAAAATATCGTAAATGACAAAATGACGTTGCCAGTTTGTTTCTTTGTTTACATATTGTTCGAAATCGAAAAATTGCAAATAACTAGAAAAGGAATCCTTTCTATCAATTCATGGAAACGTTAATTATTTTCGTCCATCACATCTTTTCGAATTCATTCATTTTCCGAATAAATTCACATTCTGAGAAATACGTAATTGCTAAGAATGTAGAAAGGGCAACATAGTGTTGACTTGGAAATATTTTGACAAGCGTCATAACCTCCATTTTTGTTGGATACAGAGTGGAATGTGTCAAATTTTCAAGGCCAGAGGTGTGATTTTATATTTGTGAATAGAGTATACAACATTAACTAAATTAAAAGAGATGGAAAAAAGAGATCTACATGTAATGTTCTCTTTTTTCACGAAACATAAATTGCAATTCATCTTTCTCGAAAAGAGAGAACATGACATGTAGATTACTTCTTTCTATCCTTTTTAATTTATGAGATGTAGTACTAAATCATCGAAATCTGACCACCCTGTACAAGATCATCATTTCTAATGTTACTGTCTTATTTTTATCGAATGCTCTTGCTGGTAAATGTTTGAGATGCAACAAAATAAAGATCAATATTGCAAAAACAATTGTTTGGTATTTACGAGGATATGTTGAAACAAATGGAATTTAAAAAAAATGGTTATCTGTCAATCAATCCTTTACTTGTTAATCTAAGATCGCGTCTCAATTAGTATGTTCAAAGTTTCAAAGGGAGTTGTTTTACAATATTTTTCAAATATTGCCGATATAATTTTTACCTTGCCAATACGCATTGAGTGAAGCTTTCATGTACCCGTAATATTTTTCGGTTACTCCATACTAAGTGAAGTAAACCTTGAGTTGGACAATGTGTTTATTTCGATTCGGGGTTTGTTATTTCAAGAAATATTCCTCTTCCCTATTCATTATAAATAAGTGAAACGTGCCCTCAACAAGCAACGAAATGTTGGGATATAGGAGTCTCAACGATCTTTTTTTGCGTAACTATCGCAAATTGTCAGAATGGTTTTGTTATAATGATTTGTGAATTAATTTTTTATTAGTTCATCGATAGATTGTCTGGGATAATTCATAACCTTGCTCTCTATAATTATTCGAACCGCTCAATCTACAGAATTCTCGATTAAAACTCTCAATATAATGGCCCTGTACTTCGTCAATTTTAACTTTATTTCATTGACGTTTTTTCACCTTAAAATATTAATTCAGTCAGTAACAAATGAAATTTCATTATTTTACATTGGAATAAAACATGTCAGTAACAATATGGGTAAGCAAAGTAAGTATTCAACTTTATGTTTTTCTACTCTCTTTCTATTCTTGACACTCCAAATAAAATTTGTAAAATTGTTTCAATGCTTTTCTCTATTTCAGTATCGTAATGAGTTCATTACAGTACTAAAAGCAGTGCTGGAATGAACTCATTACAGCATTGTTTTCAGTTATATTTTTCATTTTGTGATTGTCAACACTGACTTCCGATCCTATCAATGTTCAACAAACGTCAATTCAAATTCTGTAATCTGTCAATTTTCGTAAAAGTCACACCAACTGCTAAGATACAATGAAAAAGTCACTAGGATGTATAATCTGAATTTTTCATTCAATTTCGACAGTATTTCACAAAACTTGACTGAAATAGAGAAAACATCATCTAATTCTCGTTGCAGAAAGCAATTTGAACACTCATGCGTTCGAAAACTCGCTCGTTTTCGAATTTCGCATTCTACAACTTGTTTTAGACTATTCTATGTAGACTAGCATGCATTGAAATTTGGTAATCTATTCTGTTCCTCTGACACTGATTTGGTACTCAATCAGAACTGGAGAAGGCATGAATAAAAGGCAAGAGAAAAAGAAACATAGATTTAAATACTTGATTACTATCGAGAAAAACATCTACTATGCTATTTCTTGAAGTTTTCATGATCCAAATGATTTCTTCTCAATATTTACGTGAAATTCTGTTCTTCGTTTCGTAATTTTTTTTCTCTCAGGGCATATATTAATTGCAAATCCCTGCAGACTGATTCATTTGATATTATGGTTATAATTTTTCACACCGAAAGATTTCCTTCGAATTTCTTTTTCAAAGTATTATTTTGAGAGACTGAAACCTTTCATATCCTTCATTATATGGTGTCATCAGATCAAGTCATATTGAAATTGCAATTAGATATTATGTAACAAGTAATATCAGACTTCATCTTACAATGAAAAATAACTGTTAGAATATGTGTGGTGTAATATTGTTGACTATCAAAATATTCCGATTCATGGTAAATTTTTATGAGGTGTTAAAATGTATGTTTAAATCCTTTATTAATTATTTACTTGTGAAATCCAGAACATTAAGAGTATTAATTTAAAAAATAGAGGAGTTGTTGAGAAATTTTTATATTTATCTGTTGTTTGAATTGTGTATTATTAATCCATTGGGTTCGTTTCAAATATATCAATCACATTTATTTATATCATTATCATTGACAAATTTATCAATTCTGTTAACGTAACTCAAACTTCCTGATTATTAAGAAGTGTGTATTCAACACAAATTATGAGCTTTTCTTGAATTTTTGGAATCGTTAAGTTTTATTGATGATTCTTCTTTGAGAAATTGTTGTTCGCCTTTTTTTGATATGTATGTATGACTTGTATACTGTTTTAAAAAGTGATTATATTGATGTGTGAAGAGTTCTTAGCGACCGTAATATTGGACTGCTGTTAGTTATGATGCCATGCGTCAATTCTGTCTAGTCTGTACTTAAATTATCATTGTTTCTATCTAGTGTAGCTGAAAATGTTTAATTCTCGGAAATATACATTATATTGCATTTTCGAAAGTGTTTTATTCTTGAACTCATTGAATAGGAGTTCAATTGACCTGGTTTGATTGGTTTTTTTCTGTGTCACAACATAATATTCTGAAAGTCATTCCCAAATAAAAAATTGTGAAAAAGGAAAACATCAGATATCAAAGATTCACCATAGAAATTGAAAAAATATGGTGCTCTACCCTTTCTAGTTACTTATACCCTTAGTACATGGCGCATGGTTGCCAGTCTTGGACAGGACCCGAATCAAGTCGATACGGAGTGGCAACGATGGGCCAATCAACATCGAACACGTCAACACACTCCTTTCTCTCTCCATCAGCGGAGCTACAAATGACGGCTCAGGGTTTAACCCTGCATCAGAGCGGTCAGTTACAATCTTAGACCAAGAGTCCTCTGAAGATGCCTATCGCAAATGTATTTTTTCTCTCATACCGACAAACACCAAAGTTTGTTTACAAAACGCAGCGCCATCAACAAATTCGCGCATACCATAGACGTGAATACTCATGAATTACAAGGGTTAAGTCAAAATGTCTATGGTTTTATTCTATGGGATATTCCTGTCAAAACAGAACTTAACCTTCAAATTCACATCAAAAGCAAAAATATTGCTCAGTGGTGAGGTGATAGCGAACCCTTTGAATTTTTAAACATGGATGTTGAAGTACTTGAATATAGAAAGATAATCCACAGATGAATACTTCGAATGTCTGAATAACCAAGTCCATGTTATCTTGGAAAACGGTAGTGAAAAGAATCTTCAGTTTTTGTTTACATTTGCTGTAACAAAATAACCTTGTGTTTATATTCTCTGTTTATTCAAATAATGAGATAAATGTACTTGAGTAAACAACATCTTTAAATCGAATATCAGAAATAATTCAAGTGCTGGGAATAGAGCAAAGATGTACATTCATTTTGAAAAAACTGAAGGGACATAATGTAATATGACAGAAAGATTATTGGATTGTGGGTGTATTTTTCCACTTCTACCATGCTTTTACACGCCTTCTCCAGATGATGCAATGGGGAAGGAAAGGAGTGATGAAATAGATAGGCAACTTGGCAAAGAACGAAAAGAATTCCAAAAGGCTCACCGGCTTCTATTGTTAGGAGCCGGTGAGTCTGGAAAGTCAACAATAATCAAGCAGATGTACTTAATACACGTCAAAAACTTTTCTGAAAAAATGAGAATCGAGAAAAGAGCCGATATAAGAGGAAATTTAGTAGACGCAATTGTTGTGAGTAAACTAAATATTCTTTCAAATATAAATTTCAAACAGTATGGCTTTTTCCCTCCAGTAATCATTGATTTATATATTTTCAGAGTATTCTTGAAGCTATGCCCAAGTTGAATCCCCCAGTTGAAATCGAAAACCCAGATAATTTGGAAAAAGCTAAATCGATTTTATCGCAATCCTATCAGACTGAAAAACTGCCAGAAGAATTTTATAATTTCTGCTCTGCTTTGTGGAAAGATAAGGGAGTGCAGGTATTTTCTTCAAATCAAACTAATATTGTTTGGTAATAATATAAACAATGAAAATCTAAATTTTCTTCAATTTTTTTTAAAATAGCAATCTCCTGAGATATGTCATTATGAATTATGTATTTCTGTTAAGTCTTATTTTTAATTTTTCAGGCTGCTTTTGAGAGAAGTAATGAGTTCCAGTTAATAGATAGTGCACAATATTTCATTGAGAGACTTGATGAGATTCGAAAAGAAAACTACGTACCTACAGAACAAGACATTTTGAGGTGTCGAGTACTTACAAGAGAAATTTATGAACTCGTGTTTCAAGTTAATAATGTTAAATTCAGGTAGGAGCTCTTTGTTAAATGATTTGTATTTTTCTTTCAAGTGAAAAATTTTCACTGTGAAAAATCTCACCAATTTGTTTTTATTTCTAGTTTTTTTATTTTTTTTTAGAATGATTGATGTGGGAGGTCAGAGGGAAGAACGCTGCAAATGGTTCCTTTGCTTCAATGACGTTACTGCAATAATTTTCGTGACAGACTGTAGCTCATATGACATGGTTTTGCGGGAAGATGCAACCAAAAATAGACTAATTGAAAGTTTAGACCTGTTCAAAGTGGTGTGGAACAATCGATGGTTAAAAACAATTTCTGTTATTTTGTTCTTGAACAAACAAGATATATTCAGCAGAAAAATTCTTTCAGGTAGTTTTTGAAGTTCAAAAGTAATTTGAATACAATAAATTGTCTTTTTGTATTTAGGTAGAAGAAAACTACAGGATTATTTTCCTGAATATGAGAAATTCAAGACACCAGAAGATGCTAAGCATGAATTGACTGAATCTCCCCAAGTGACAAGGGCAAAATATTATATCAAAAATGAGTTTGAGGTAAAGTATTCATCAATATCTAGCTGGAAAATTAATCAAACTTTGAGACTCTTGCTTTCATCAAAAAACGCTTTTTCTAATGCATGTTTACAGTTTTATTACAAAAATAATTTATTAATCAAAAAATTAATATTTCCTCACTCCAAATACAGTACCTGAAACTGTTAACAGTCCTAAAACGTCAAAAATAAATAAATAAGAAAAACAAACAAATTATGTAAAATGAATGAATAAAAGAACAATATCTTAGTGCTCTTCTCTCATCAAATTTTTGCAGATAGGCTTGTAAGTTATAGCACATAGTTTTATTATTTCATATATAGATTTTAGCAATCAAATACTACTCGGACGTACTGACATGAAGCTGCAATAAAATCGCATGTTTTCTTTTTATGCCTGCTAATTTATAATATTACTCTTGCCCATTTCATGTAGACATTTTGCACTTATATGGACGCTGCGGTTTAGAAATACCCGTTGATCAGTGATCGAAAACTCATTTTGAAATTATTATTTTTTACAGAAAATTTGTAAAGATACTAATCATGCCGACCATCGACTCTACCCTCATTTCACATGTGCTGTGGACACTGAAAACATTAAAAGAGTATTTGACGATTGCAGGGACAGTATTCAGTGGAAATATTTGAAAGAATTTGATCTGCTTTAGTTTTATAACCTTAAAAAAATTCCACCAACTGAAAAGTGTATTTCCAGTCAATACTTTCAAATTTAGGAAATATCGAATGCAAATGAAAGTACCTATGTGTTTTCTATACAATTGAAGTTACCATATTTTAATATATTCCAAAGTATATGTATAACCAGAGATTATTATCTATATAGGAAAAAATGAGCTTAATAAGAAAGAAAATGATTTTTGCTAGAGTAAAAAATAAACTTTTATAGGACACTCATTCAGTCTTCTATTGTCTTTAACTGATTTGTTTGTCCATATTTCAACTTGATAGCTATCCTTCTGAAGAACGAATAACTCCAGAAGATTAAAAGACATGATTGAATTTCCCATATAAAAATTCTAAAGTTGAAAAGTATTATTTTAGCCTCAGTATTATTTTGATGTATTTATTTAACCCTGAATATATATTTCTATACAAATAGTATATAATGATGTTGATAAAGATTTTTGTTTGTTCTTGATGTGTTTAAAAATGGTCAATTCTTGATCTAAGCTGTGCCTCTTTAAATAAGTCTTGTGAGCGTGTTTTGATGGCAATCAATGTGCTTAGCAATTGATAGTTTATCTAAATAATAATTTACAATTTACTTGATAATATCGAAGTTCAAATATACAAAAGTTCACATACAAGTCTGAAGATTTGTAGATGTAGTGATTCTAGATTTTTTTTCCTACCAAAAAAAAATTGTAAGAAATTTTCAATTATAATCACAGCATAAGCAATTTGGAGAAATGAAAAAAATTCAGAAGGAAAATTCTGTATGAGCTTTAAGTAGTTTCACAAAATATGAATTTTGGATTACAAAAATATTCCATGTTACTGAGACATAGAAATTTTATATTGATAAAATTGTACGACATTATAAAATAAACTTTGATTCAGAATAGTTTGAATACTCATTTTGTAAAAACACATTATTTGAAGAATACTGCATACAGGAATGTGGTGAGTAGATGGGGGAAAAAACTTGATTTTTTTTAAGGCAATGTACCTTAGATTTGTTTTAATATTGCATTCTAAACAACATATTATTACTAGGTGAGCAAGTTTCGAATTGAAAGACAAAAATAATTCAAACAAAATATTTATTAACAAGTAGTCTTGTACTTTTTTCAACAAATTAAACAATATAAACAGAGTTGCACAATTGTACTTATAAACTAATATTAACAGATATTTACAAGAGAAACGAAACATGTTGTACCTGCAACAGCATTACAATATTTTATGAAACTTAACCTGAAACTAAACTCGTAAGATACCTAAATGTAGGTCAAATAATAATTACAGAATGGCAATCTTAATTAAGATCAATAACTTCAAATTCCCGTTATAACCAATTCGATTATGGCTCAATGTGAGGACTGGTTACAAAATTACAAAAAAAAATCATTAAAGACTCGATAAAATAAACTTAAATTCTCTTCCAAACGAATCATCTTATACTTATAAGCTGTAATATATATTTACAAATTGAAAATCATCGAACTCTTCCTTTATATTAAAATATTACATGGCACTAATTCGATTTCACTAGGAATCCCATTACGATCATTGAAATTTTGTAATCAGCCTAAATGATAAACTCTAATGAGAAAAGATACCAATTAACCAAAACAAATTCTAACCAATTTTATATATATCACATAAAATGTTTGACACATAAGAATAAGGGTCCATTCAATAAGAATAGTTTAAAAAGTGTTTGCGTAGTCAAGCAACTTTAAAATAATTATTATAAAATGTAAAGATTTTATCTATATCATTTCAGTCTTGCGAAATTCATCTAAAAAATAATTCAAATTACTCATTTTCTACTACCACAGGTGATTTTACTAAATTTTTTAGTTTGGCTGGGTCGTTCATGAAGACTTTCTTCGCTAAAGTCTGGAAAGAAAAATTAATTTAATACATTTAAATAGCAGATAAATGCTGTTATAAAGACACATTTCGTCGGTCTAAGTCGTAAACCTGCCAAATCCATTCTGAAACAATGGACTTAGCAGGTTAACGAATTAGGTCGACGATATAGTAAAAATGACATTTATCTTAGTGTCAGTCCAGTTCCATAATCTTACTTTGCGTGAGAAGTCTCCTTCACTAATGAAAAGTGGTCCATATCACAAGTTTGTTCCTCTCATCGTAAAGTCAAGATAGTGACCCCTTCTTGCGAAAAACCAGCGCATACTCTCTGACAACGAACCTTAACCTCGTTTTGTTGTGTCAATACTGGCAATTTCCGATATTAGTACAGGATTTGCATCTTTCGTGTTTAGTGGTTGTTTCAGAAGAACCATGATGATTAGGCTCTATAGAATATTTTTAGAAAAGACACAAGATTCAGGATTGATATTCTAAAAGTGAGCTTCAAGTAAGAAGACGACTTCTCGTATATTTTTGAAGGTTCTAGGACTTCCGGTGTTTCCGGAAGTGACTTCAACTTTCGTTTTTCAAATGGGAATACATTTTTTTTTTGCATAAATAGATTCTCCATTGAATTCTGAGTCTTTTTGATTCCAAAAGTTTGAATTTTCCCGAGAAAATTCTCTTTGAATGAGGAAATACGAAAAAAAACCTCTCAAAATTGAACTATGTTGAAATACAGACAACTTCATGGTTTTTTCATTAAAAATTCTCATTTTTGAGAATCTCCGAGAAGAAAGGCTGATTGATGCTTCTTTTCCGATAGCGTGATTTTCAGGACAATTTTCAGACAAATTCTCTGTCAAAGTTAGAAGTGACGAAACGTCAAAATAATCGTTTTTTCGAAGCATTTTCGAAATCTTCGTAAAAAAATAATAGGACCATACGTCCAAGACTTTTATCCCAAAATGAGTATTTTTCGAGATATTCAGGAAAAACGATTTTGTCTTCAATTTTCAATCTCATTCCGAATATTTTTTTTTACTGGAAAATAATTGGCGGTCAAGTGAAATTTTTGAAAATCTCTGTTATCGAGAAAATATTTTCTATAGTTTAGACGAGTTCTTGAATTATCATCTGTTATGCGCGAGCAACAATTGATTTAAAGTTCTCAATGGGAGTATTAGTGAAGTCAACGTAAAAAATTCACAGGAATGCAAAAAAAAATAATTTGTAATAATTTTTAATGCTTTTGAAAGAATAATTAACAGAACATGTAACAATTTCATTACTGAAAATTTTAATTTCCCTAATATGACAAAAAAGAAATTCTCCAGAAATAAGAATTTGCGGAAATTATCCTAAGCTTCAAAAAATAAAGAAAAACTGAACTCGTCTGAACTATGAGAAAATATTTTCTCGATAACAGAGAATTCCAAAAATTTCACTTGACCGTTAATTATTTTCCAGTAAAAAAATATACGAGAAGTAGTCTTCTTACTTGAAGCTCACTTTTAGATTTTCAATCCTGAATCTTGTGTCTTTCCTAAAAATATTCGTGAATAACCCTGTATAAATGAAGGTCAGATTACATTTATGGAACTAGAGCCACTTTCAAGCTTTATTTGAAGACAGTTTCTTGGAAAAACTTTCTGGAAAGGCTTTTCGCATGGATTATGGAACTGACTTTAAAGCTTAATTCGAGGTTATTCTTCATTAGGTTGTCTTTGCCCCAGGTAATGTAAATTTCAGTTCAGAAAAACCTTTGCAAAAAAAAATAAAATAACCCCAAAGAATACGATCACTCCAATGACAACCACAAGGAAAGGACAGTTTTATGAAATAATTGCTTATTGTCTTAAAATTTTTCTGTGCATTTGTTTTTTTTGTACTCACCCTCAGGCTATCTAGACATTGGTCCCCATCTGCCGTGTTTATTTCTGTAAGTAAGCTATTCGATCGTTCTAGCTCGGCATACAGACCAAACGGTATCTTAGCTAAACATTCAAGCTTCATGATGTGCATTTTGGACCGGAGGTGTTTAGCCAGATGTCCATGTATTCGGAAAGCAATATTACAGTCTGTACACTTGAATGGGCGAGGTTCAGATGATGATTGGGCGGGTGAAGATGATAACTAAAAAAAAACATTTTCGTCACTCCGATCAAAAACGAAACATTGCGGTGGAATGAAAATTTTGATTGTTCTAACCTTATTGTGATGACTAGCACTTCTTTCATGTTTTTGAAGGTGACCTTTCGTCCGGAAACTAACAGAACATGGTTCGCACCTAAAGGGCCTTTCTAGGTAGTGAACGTTCATGTGCAATCTGAAAAAAAATCACAAAATAAATATTTTGATATTTTGGTTGAAACGCAAAGTGAAGGAAAATATTTTCATCTAGTGATATTTCTTTTTTTCATGTTGTGAAACTTCATCCTAATTCAATAAAGCCATTTCATTGGCTGGCCGGCTACAGATGATAGTTGTCAATTCTTTAACCTAAGTTACTGTCATTTAACGATTTCATGCATGAGTCAACGTTAGATTGGCTTGTTGAAATTCCAATTTTTTCGGTTTATATAAAAATGGGAGATGATTTCCCTTCATTACTGATCTGTAGCGATTTCCCAACATTTGAAGTTGCGATAAATCATAGCTTGGTTTTCCGAACCTAGTTTGAAAAAAACTCTCTACCCAGTGAAAATTTATTATTTATTGAAGGAATCTCTAAGGACAAAGGATATTCTAGTCGGTTTTTTATTAATGACAATAACTGCAAGACAGTCTGTTTTTTTAAACGGAACCTTTGGAAAAAGTCAGCTCACTTAATTCATTGAAATATGAATATCTTTCATATATTCGCCTAGGAAATCCTAGTTTCACAAATCAACTACTTCAAAGTGGTCATGTAACGCGTCTGTTTCCAATTGTAATGAATCTATCATCAAAATTATTATTAGACGAAGTTAATAGAAAACAACAAAATGTCAGTTTATTAGTTTGACAAACTATTTTAGGTTAGAATCCCGCCCTCAAATATTTAAGTGGTCATTACAGGAGCACTTAAATTTAAGGTAAGTTTCAGCCATCAAAATGTGACTCAAACAGCTGGTGCAACGTAATTTAAGTTGAGGGTTCATTTTAAGGGAAACTTAACACTTAGTGAGTTTGGTGCAAACTGACCTTAGAATGAGCCTTTTGTACAAGTATTAAAGTTATTTTCACTGAATTTTCATTGAAATTAATGAAATATTTCCATAAATATCGTTTAGTGATTTTTGCATCGAAAAATATTGATTGGCAGAACTGGTTTCAGTGTCAAAAATTTGAAAGAGAATAAATAAATCCGAGGCAGGAGGCCAACATGTCATCAATAAATGTTACTATGAAAACAGAGCTAGAATGAACGTTATTTTTCATTATACCCTATTTTTTCTGCAGGATAAGAAAGCATTTTGATATTGTAGAACAATAATTATTGAAAATACAGACATCTACAATCATAATGCAATCGTTACTCTGGGTTTGTAAAACAAATAAACAATAATTAATTCATCTCAGCTGTAGACAAGATATATATCTCAGCGCTCCGTAAAACTTCTCACAGGAAAGGGTTAATTGGTGGTTGGCAGAACTGTTTCGTGTATAATGAATTTGACAGATAATAAATAAATCCGTGACAGGATGCCGACATGAAATGATTGAATATAACCATGAAAAGAGAGATATTCTTGCAGAATTAGAGAAGAAAATATCTGGTGCTTGAGGTAACACTGTTGCTTGGTTTATGATGATTAAAGAACAATCTTTTCTTGAAAATTAAAATTCTATCGTGTCTTCTAGTTATTATACAAGGAAATGAATCATCTTTATACAGTTTTATTCACGAATATAGCTCTAAAGAATATTTTTAGGAAAAACATAAGATTCAGAATTGAAATTCTGAAGGTGAGCTTCAAGTAAGAAGATGACTTCTCGTATATTTTTTGGAGGACTTCCGGTTTATTCGGAAGTGACTTCAACTTTCGTTTTTCAAATGGAAAGACCAATTTTTTATTGCATAAATAGATTCTCCATTGAATTCTGAGTATTTTTGATTCAAAAAGTTTGAATTTTCCCGAGAAAATTCTCTTCAAATGTGGAAATACGAAAAAAAATCTCAAAATTGAACTCTGTTGAAATACAGACAACTTCGACGTTTTTTCATTATAAATTCTCATTTTTGAGAATCTCCGAGAAAAAAGGCTGATGCTTCTTTTCTGATAGCGTGATTTTCAGAATATGATACAGGAGGTCACAAATTCTTTGTCAAAGTTAGAAGTGACGAAACATCAAAAAATCGTTTTTTTTTTTCAAATTTGAACCCCATTTTTTCGAAGCATTTTCGAAATCTTTGTCAAAAAATAATAGGAGCATACGTCCAAGACTTTTAACCCAAAAATAATTTTCGAGATATTCAGAAAAAACGAATTTGTCTTCAATTTTCAATCTCATTCCAAATGTGTTTTTTTACCGGAAAATAATTAGCGGTCAAGTGAAATTTTTGGAAATCTCTGTTATCGAAAAAATATTTTCTATAGTTCAGACGAGTTCAGTTTTTCTTTATTCTTTAAAGCTTAGGATAATATCAGCAAATTCTTAATTCTGGAGAATTTCTTTTTTGTCATATTAGGGAAATTAAAATTTTCAGTAATGAAATTGTTACATGATCTGTTAATTATTCTTTCAAAAGCATTAAAAATTATTAAAAATTAATTTTTTCTGCATTCCTGAGAATTTTTTACGTTGACTTCACTAATACTCACATTGAGAACTTTAAATCAATTGTTCCAATTTGAAAAAAATGATTTTTTGATGTTTCGTCACTTATAACTTTGACAAAGAATTTGTGACCTCCTGTATCATATTCTGAAAATCATGCTATCAGAAAAGAAGCATCAGCCTTTCTTCTTGGAGATTCCCAAAAATGAGAATTTTTAATGAAAAAACTTCGAAGTTGTCTGTATTTCAACAGAGTTCAATTTTGAGATTTTTTTTCGAATTCCTCATTTAAAGAGAATTTTCTCAGGAAAATTCAAACTTTTGGAACCAAAAAGACTCAGAATTCAATGGAGAATCTTTTTATGCAATAAAAAATGGGTCTTCCCATTTGAAAAACGAAAGTTGATGTCACTTGAGTCCTAGAACCTTCAAAAAATATATTCATTTTGGGATAAAAGTCTTGGACTTACGCTCTTATTATTTTTTGACGAAGATTTTGAAAATGCTTCGAAAAAATGGGATTCCAATTTGAAAAAAAAAACGAATTTTTGATTTTTCGTCACTTCTAACTTTGACAAAGAATCTTCAAAAAATATACGAGAAGTCGTCTTCTTACTTGAAGCTCACCTTTAGAATTTCAATCCTGAATCTTGTGTCTTTCCTAAAAATATTCTATAGAGCCACATTCGTGAATAACCCTGTATAGTCTCTTCAGTAATAAACAGAAGCATGAATCATTAAACACAAATATTTCATGGGGAATCTTACCGAAGTTGTGACGGTTTGCTGAAACTCTTCGAACATATAGTACAACTCTTGCTCCCTTCCGGCTTAACAATCAAATCGTTCACCTCCTTACCGATCGGTTGAAACATCTCATTCTCCCCAACCGGGAACTCATTCTTAGTCGCCAACTTCAAATACTCCGAAGCCACACTCTTGGCCATCGCGTTCTTCTCCAGCTTAACCTGCTTCGTAGCTATATCGGCCAGAGTTTCCATCGCACTGTTATCGAACTCTCCGAACAGTTTCGGAGAATCCGGTTTGGAGACAACAATCGCTTGTTGATCGACAACGTAATTAGAGTTACCACCAATTCCGTTAGAGTCCTCATGAGGCACACCCACGTTTTTTAAAATGAGGACGTTCCCATTGACTTTCGGATACTGCGCGGGGTATTCAACATTCTTGTAGTCTTCAGGTAATTTGGAGCTCTCTTTGGGGGACAAATCTTGCGGGAGTTGTCCGTGAACGTTGTTTTTGTGATAACCATATTCGTAGTTTTGATAAATGTCCCCTTCGATGGTTACTTTTGGTTTGTTAGTGGAATCGGTGGGTTTCTGGGCCGTATTCAAGGATAAATCCATCACTTCGTCCATTTTCTGGACTTTCGGGCAAAACTCTGTATCGTCAGACAATTTTTTCTTCCTCGATTCTTTGTAGGACCCATTGAAAACTATATTGTCGTTAATTTTAATTGACGGTGATGGCATTTCGGAATTGTGCCTCAAATTTTGGGTGACTATAACGCTTCTTTCGTTACTACTTAACCTTTCTTTCGGAAAGGAGTGCTCGATTTCTTTCGGGACCTCCTTCAGTGTCTCCTTTTCATTGGAGGCGTACCTTTGAATCACGTGGAACTGTGTAATACACTTAGGTTCCGAATTTTCCGGGGATTTAACCTCGTAACGACTCGAATTGTCCGTGTTCTCCGAACTCACACTCATGGGTTCATCCAAGGCCACCTCCGACATAACGTAGGGATAAGTCAACGGTCTATTTTCGCTGGATTTTCCCAAAACCATGGCGACCGAATTAACTTTTCTCTCCTCATTCACCTCCATGCTGATGTCTTTGATGTTCAACTTGAGAACGGTGGGTTGTTCCAGACACTTATTTTTGGCATAGTTGGTTTTGGAGACGAAAGCTATTTCTTCGGTGTTCATTATCCTGTTGCCGATGTCCATTTTGATCTGATGGGGGGATTGTTCGGCCAGGGCCCCTGAGGTCGAGATTGGGGAGTAGGAGTTTGTCGAGATGTTGTGCGTGGATTTTTGAGACAAGGAAAGCAATCCGTAGGCGGCTTCGTGCTCTTGATTCCTCGTTGACTCATCTGGAAAGACAAAAGAGCTTTTTTAGGAAATATGCATATGATGTAAGCTAAAATTTGAAGAAAGAAGCACAAAATATACTAACTAACACAGACAGTAAAGAGATAAGCAAGGAGTAAATGATGAGCTTTGTATTTTTTCGCTGTGTGCATGTGATTGGTTTTTTGATCAATAAATAAAGTAAATACACTGCACAAAAAAAATTAACGCACAAAATCTCAATTTTAATGAAAGTTAACTCTACATTGACTTTATAACTTATTTTTTATGATCTCTCGGGAAGGTTTTGAACGAAACAAGACACATTAAATGGAAGAAAAATTCTGGATTTCACCGAATCTTATGTGAAAGAAGAGAAATGAACAATTTTCAAAATACTGAAATGCTGATAAGTGATTCAATACTTGGTAGTTTCACCCCTTGCGTTAATTACAGCTCGGCAACGACGGTTCATACTCAAAATGAGTGATCTTAAAATGTTCTGATCTAATCCTTCCCAGATTTCTCCGAGTTGGATTCCTAAGTCATTAAGAGTAGCTGAATGATTTTCTGAACTTCTCAGCCTTCTATTGAGGTTGTCCCAAACCTGCTCAATCGGATTGAGATCTGGACTTCTTGCTGGCCATTCCATTCGAGAGACTTCAACCTCTTCAAGGTACTCCTGAACGATGTGCGCAGGATGGGGTCTGGCATTATCGTCCATAAAAATGAAATTTTCACCAATATATGCGGCAAATGGCACTACATGCTCTTCAAGAATGTTCCTTATATTCTTATCAGCATTCATAGCTCCATTATCAACGACCACTAGGTCTGTGCGAGCAGTCAAAGATATTCCACCCCATACCATAATCGATCCTCCCCCAAAACCAGTAGTATTCAGGAAATTGCACTGAGCATATCTTTCATGTGGACGTCTCTATACAAGGGAACGTCGATCACAATGGTAGAAGCAAAATCTAGACTCACCTGTGAAGAGAACTTTCCCAATCGGCCTCTTCCCAATGGATATGCTCTCTCGCAAAATCCAAACGCGCCCTTCAATGGGCTGGGGTAAGAGCTGGGCCTCTTGCCTCGACACGAGGCCTTAAATCATATTCTCTGAGGCGATTTCTTATTGTCCGAGTGCTAATTTGCAACCCATGAGTTTGCTCAAGTTGATTTTGAAGGAGGCGAGCGGTTGCAAACCGTTGTCTCAACGAAGAAACTCGCAAGTAAAGTTCTTGAATGGCAGTTGTTACCCGTGGTCTACCCTGTCCTGGTGTTCGGACATTCATACCTGTCTCCCAGAATCGCTGCAACATTCTGGACACACTTGTATGGGAAACTCCAAACCTTTCGGCAATTCTTGTGTATGTCCACCCTTCTTCTCGCAAAACTACCGCTTGGGCACATTCCTCTTGGGTCAAATTGCGTGTTTCGCGTTGCATAGCGATCGAGTGTAAAAAATCAAACGAAAGAAAAACTATTGATCACTAGAATTGATAGAGAACAACTGATTTGAGAATGGAGCCAATACATTCAAAATCTGATAATATCATCTTTTTTAATTCCTGCTGGGAAAAAACATCTGTATTGAAGAAAAAAGTTGAAAGTGGATAACATATGCATGCATAATTCTGATAAAAATAATTATCATTGAGAACACCTTCAGTTGTAGAATAAATTTGAGATTTCCATAATGTGCGTTAATTTTTTTGCGCACTGTATTTGACGCAACAGAAACTTTTTTTCGAATTGTCAACTTCTTGGTATTCGTTAAAATGCTTACCACTACTATCCATTCCACTGTCTTCAGTTTCAGACTCCGAGCTGGGTGTTCCACTTTGCTGCGTGTTAGAATTAGATCCTACACTGGTGGTTGAATTCTTGGTATGCGCTTTACTTTTCATGTGTTTCGTCAGGTTACCCTTAGTTTTGAAGCTGTGAATTCATATTGAATAATTAGACTTTTTCCATTCGATAACAATTTCTTGCAACCGTTTAGCTTATTTGAAAATTTGGGAGAAATTGAACCAGTTG
The DNA here is from genome assembly GCA_038502775.1 of Hippodamia convergens. Classification (NCBI taxonomy): domain Eukaryota; kingdom Metazoa; phylum Arthropoda; class Insecta; order Coleoptera; family Coccinellidae; genus Hippodamia; species Hippodamia convergens. The sequence continues at coordinate 88,051,025 of CM076607.1, read as the reverse complement.
AAGGTAAATCTCACTCAAACTTTGTTGCATCATGTTCTGAATTAGATAATCTCGAGGTTGAAATTACTCACCTGAAATTGCAGTGACTGCAGGTGTAAGGTCGATCGTTGGAATGTGTACGAATATGTTTCTTCAACATTGAGGGCTTTTTGCATCTTATTCCACATTGTTCGCAAACATATCTGCCTCGACCTACCACAAAAAGATAAATTTGTGAACCAATGGAAGATTATTTCTGCATAAAATGTGAAGCGATAGTCTGGAATGAATTAACAATTTTTAAACCAATAATTCTTAATAAAATTTTGATCTCCCCATTTTTAGAATATTTTAATAATAATTTCGAACGTCAACCCTATATAGGGTGATTCACGAACACTGTTCCATAGAATATTTCAAAGAAAGAATCAAGAGAAACACTTGAAATTATATAGTTTCTAGAAATGATACCAACTTTCGTTTTTTAAATGTAATACCAAGTTTTTTCTTTGATAGTCAAATTACCTAGCACTGCTGGATCTTAGAGAAAATTTTTGTTGTACTGAATTGTGCTAGGTTTGTGTTTGCTTTGTGCCTTTGGAATTTTTCCTTTATTACATACGATTCTCCAGATATTTTACAAAAGGTATTGAACTAACACAAGTTTCGGACAACATATTTTATGAAATACCTGGAAAAGCCTATGTAATAAATGAAAAATTCCAAAGGCAAAAATCTAGCGCAATTAAGGACAACAAAAATTTTCTAGATATATAAAAATCAGTAGATTGTAGGAAAATCAGCATACCTGGCAACAGTGTGTGTGAGGTTGACCCAGCACTTCTGGATTTTCGAGAAAATTTTCGTTATGAATTGTGCTAGGTTGAATTTTTTCTAATTCCATAGGGTTCTCAAGATATTCTACAAAATTTGTTGAACGAACACATGCTTCGTTCAACATATTTCATGAAATATCTGGAGAAGCCTATGTAATAAATGATAAATTCCAAAGGCATAAATCTAACACCATTCAACAAAACAAAAATTTTCTAGAAATGAGAAAAATCAGTAGATTTTAGGAAAATCAGCATAACTGGCAACAGTGTGTGTGAGTGAGCTTGGCGAAAGAAAAGAACACAACGTTAATTTTGCTACAATCGATTTATTTTTCTTATTTTTTCCATATGAGGAAAAAACCTGTTGACTTTTTCTGAAAATTTGACCACCAAAATTGCTGCACAATCATATAAAATAATAAAGAAAACTACTAGGCTGCCTTTTTTTTCATTTTCGTAATTTACTAGAAAATCTGGAGAATTTTCGCGGAAATATTTAAGACGCAAGACAGCACAAATTATTCCATTCATTTGTGAGAAAGAAACCTTTTCGAATATCATTAAAAATTCACACAATTCAATCCATGTACTAATGAAAATAAATATTCTTCACAAAATTTTGGTAGTCCCCCCAAAAATTTGTATAGGTAACCTAAAAGAAAGAGACTAAAATTGAAAACTCTGGACTTGATTTAACTTGCAGTGAACATTTTTTTAGGCAAACTCTTTTTATGAAAAAAAATTACGATATATGGCAAGAATTTGTACCATCTACATGACAGTATTACGGTATAAGCAAATAATTTTACCTCTTCCCCTTATGTACGTATAATCGTCATTGCACTCATAGCCACCTGTGATGGGACTGGTTTTGTGTGTTTCATCCTTATCTTTAATAGTTTCCGGTAGGGTAAACTGAAAAAAGAAAATCAGGTTTTTCCCATCTCGAAAACAACATTTTTTAATTCTAAAATTAAAACTTTTCCCAAGTTCAGATTTCATTGAACACATTAATGAAATCTAATGACCTCTGACATTTTTGAGATAAGTTCCATCATGACCTTAACTGGTTATCTAACCAAATCTTGTTATCCAATTATGCAATGCCATGCAATTCATAACATACTACTTATATATGACAAAAAACCAATGTGAAACAGAATGAGAAACATAATGGTAAAAATAACCAATTAAACGGTATTTATACGCATAGTAATTTAATTACGTTTCGAGTAATTATTGATATTATGGAATCACCAGAGAGTTATCGAAATGCAAATAGAGGCTTGACTTATACAAAATTTCCCTTATTGTGACCATATTTTAAGCCATATTTGAATAAAAGATTCCCTATTTTGACAGTTCTCTCAATCGTCTGTGTTTAACAACTATCAAAATGAGGAGAAGTCATGTTGAAAAGAAATAAATCGTTTCTATAGCTCAATTATCCAACCAATGTTAAGGGATCTTTAATTGCAGGATAGTAATACAGTTAGGTCTGTATTTGAGTTTCGATAACTCTCTACCAAATGAGAAAGTTGAACTGAATGAAAAATTATGTCTTCGCCAACCTTGTAACTTGAGTGTGCCACCAAATCCGAACTCTTTGGTCTGGCCACAGAATATCTAGACGATCTCTGCCTGGAGTCGTAACCGGCAGCATAGAACTTCTCGGTCTTCGTATCTTGTTGCCTCCACTCCGAATACATGCTGAGTTTCTTGAAATGCGGAACGTACGAAGGTTGAGTTTTGTTCAAGGTACAATAAACTGGTCTAGTCGTCGATTTCAACCCCAGGTAACTGAAGTAGTTTCCGTTGAGATACTGCTGCACATACTTCTTGGCCACCCTAGGGGTATCAGGAGATATAAGGATTTGATTCAGCAACGTCGGTGTGAGTCCATGGTGTTGTTTCATCGATGCGGAGGTGGGCTTCAAGGCCAAACTGTTAGGACGAGCAAATTTTTTGGATTCCGAAGTCACCTTCATCTCGCTTAACTTAATAACCGGTGATCTCATCTCGGTGGATTCAAGGTTTTTCGTAGGGGAATCTGTCTTAATTTCTAATTTCTCGAATACTGGAGGTTTAACCAGCTTCGATACAGATGGCGAAGACATTCTTTTATTCTCCTCGGTGTTAGAAAATTCCACTTCCGTCACCCTTGGTAAGTTCGGTGACATTTTGACAGGTGTCACAGATAAACTTCTGGTGTACACAGATTCTACAGGAGACTCTGCAATGACAGGTCCAGGCATCCCAGGCACATACCTAACAACTTTCCCGTTCACCACAATATTCATGGGGTTGTACATATTACTTGGTTGAGATTCTATTTCGTGAGCGGGAAACTGAAATTTTTTATGTATCAATTTCGAGCTTTCCGGAGTAGACGTTTTATCCAGGTAGTTGTTGCGAGTATGCGGGATGGGACTCTCCATATCTACCTCTATTTTTAACGGGTGCGGATTATCTGGTGTTGGATACGTAAACTTATTGGGAACAGGTAATCCCGGAATCATAAGATTCGGTTGTTTTAAATTAGGGGTCAACAGTTTCACAGCATTCTGGCTGAAATCGAGTATATTGGTGTACTTCATATACGAAGGACTAGGAGTGTTAACTTCTTCGCTCGAAAATGTTATAACTAAATCTGGCGGTTTCTTTCTCTCGTTCAAACTGTTAAACCCACCTCTTCTCTTATCTCCATCGACACCTGGTGAATCATCGTACATTCTTATAACGTTCCCTGTCTGGTTCAAGGAGTCCCCATCGAAATTACCCTTGTTAGTCAAAACGGTCCCTCCGGAATGCAAACTACTCTTAATCACTCTATTCTCGCTCATCTTTCCTCCGTAATTCATGAAATTGTTGCTGGGTTCAAACCCATCGTTGTTATTCTCGATCTGAAAACGTTTGTTATCACCCATGTTCTCAGATATTTTCACTTCACCCCCAAACATCTTAACCGGTGCTTTCTTCTCTGTGTTGTTTTGAAGGGACGAAGGTGCTAGTAGGTATTTCGACGTAATCATTTCTTTAGCTTTCGGATACATCGAGATGTTTGGTAGACCATCGTCGAAGGAGAAAGATTTAGTTTTATCGCTTTCAACCAATCTTGTCTTCCCTAAAAATGGTCCTGGGGATTTTAGTGGAAACACCGCTTGCATCTGAGGCATACTGTCAAATGCATTCTTGTTCTGAGTTAAAATCGAGGCAACGTTCACCGAACTACTTCTAGCATACTTCGCCCCTGGTGCGACAAATCCCTTACAATTCCTAAGTTTGTGCAGTTCCAACTCAGTCACAGTTTGGAAGATCATTTTGCAATGGGGGCATTGCATATCGGAAGCTAAATTCTTCAGCAATATCTCCTTGATCAAACTCTTGGACTCGACAGCTTCGCTCATGCATCTTTTCCTAACCTTGTTTGTTAAATTCAAGGGTTCATCAGCAACTTTCAACCCTTCGTTATCTCTAGGCAAGGCTCTTTGGGGAACCTGTGCGTACTCACTGTTGTATTCGTCTTGCTTCCTCTTCAGCAGATATGCTTCGTTGGAGTTCGCTTTCGAATTGTTCCTGGTAATAAGTTCGTTGATATGATGGGATAAGATATCGGATTCACTGTGGTCCACTTGTTTGTTCTCATCTTCTATGTTTTCTTTAGATATTTGTTGGTAGAATGATTTTGAGGTTGTGTGGAATCTCGGTTTGTACAACTTAGTTTTGTAGTCAACCGGACGATCAGTTGTTTCATTATTCTGCGGTTGTTCACAACTTGGATTGGCCTCGAAGGCATTGGAGTCTTGCTCTTCAGAAATCACCTCACCTCGAGCTTTACTACCCAATACTCTGTTTGCATGAGTTCGGGATCTACAATGTTTATACAAATTCGATCTTGTCTTGAAACTAAAACCGCAACTCACACAGGGGTATGGCCTTTCGTTTGTGTGCGCACGGATGTGTTTCTGAAGAACACTGGGCTTCGAGCAAGCCAAATTGCAATAGTTACATACATACTTCCCACCAGAGCTCTTGTCCGGTTGGGGAGGCACCTCTTCGGACCTTTTGTCAGTTTCATGATTATTTTGTTCCCTTTCAGGTGATACATTGTCATCAGACTTCACGTAGTTGTACTTATACAAGTTAGTATCTAAAATGGAAGACTTTTGTCCATGGGAGTTACTAACAACATCAGAACAGCTAAACTTTGTATCAAAATTAACTTCATACCTGTGAATATTTGAAACGTACGATATGTTATGAGATTGTAAAGTGACTACAGGACTCTCTAATGATATGGAAGACTTGTTAACGTTCAAACTGTCATTTACTTGGTTCGAACAGTCATATTTACTAGTCGACTGGTGAACGTTGACGTTTGAAACGTCATTACTGACGTTTGGAACGTCATTTCTGACGTTCGAACTATCGTTTACTACATTTGTACTTGTATTTGGCACTGTATGGGTATTGTCGGTCCGACAAAAGGGTTGTTTCACTTGATGACTGTTATCCAAGGGTAGCGTTTTTTTCTCTTGGTTCTGATCCGTTTGTTTAGGCCCACTTTTGATCTCATTTCTGTTGCGGGGTTCGTAGCTCAATTGTTTCTTGAATTTTTTGTGCAAGTAACTATCAACGGTGCTTTCCATCGCTGAATATAACCTGCAACAAAAAGTCTAATCAGTTTCATGGAAACAATAATATTATCTGGAATAATAATGATAGCAGTTCTTTCTTGAACAAGTCAAAGGGCCATCGACTTGGGGGTATCGAATGAATGCAGTTGAATTTCGATTTGTTTTCTGTTTAAACTTCCTAAACAAAAATTTCATGAATAATATTTATGGTAGTGATAACTTCGCTCAACAAAAAACGTAAAATAACAAACTTTGGTTCAGATGCATTTATGATTAGCGGTTGAAATGATCGGAAATATACAACGATTGTACTACCTCATGTTTTGATCTCGGAATGTTCACAAATACACCGATAAGATGTAGTTGAGATGATCTTTGCTCGGTACAATCGTGTCACAAGCAAAACTCATCGACTGTATGAAATAGTCTGTTTCGTATCTATTCAATAACTACGGAATCATCATGATTATCTATCGAAGAGAAGTCGAGAACCCCCTAAATGACTCATGTCTATATGTGTTGAGTTACAAGGAACCATCGGGAACGATAACAGACGAAAACATACAACATGCATACGTTGATACAGTTCGTACATCAAACAGATAAACGCGGCCTTGGTTGTAGAAAAAAACGGTATCACTTCGTCTTTTCAGGAAATCCAACACAGATCCTCCATCTCATTGTTTTTTTTATCGGTCGGAGAATGGGGATATCGTGAATCATTTGAACACCCAAAGGGGTCCCCATAAACTTATGGTCCCGATTGATAGCTCGAATGAACAGAATGAGTAAACAACTGGCTATTTTTTAAATGTATTGCTCCACAAGAGTTAGGGATATCGTATTCAATCCTTTTAAAAAGTAGGTAATCTTCGAGAAAATCGCTGTAAAATCATTTGAAACTCAATAACAACTTGAATCGATCCAATAAAAATCAGTATGAGACATTTCGTCAATCTGGTCACCTTTTTTCTGAAGTTTGGTTCTTTGCATATGCTTCATGAATGTTTTTATTTTGAAATGGAGTCAGTTTATCAACGGCTTCGATTTGAAACGAGTTTTCTAAAAATGCCAAGACGTAAATTGACAAACGCTGAGGCTAATAGGGCTATCGGAATGCTACAGGGTGGCCTAACTCAGGTTGTTGTGGCGGAAAGGCTCAAAGTCAGCCAAAGAGTGATATCTCGACTTTGGAATAGGTTCAGGGAGACAGGTTCCGTGTTGGAAAGACCAAGGCTTGGTGGGCGACGAAAAACAACACCTGCTCAGGATCGTTTCATCACCGTTTCGGCGAGAAGAAAGCCTACATCTACGTGTAGAATGCAACGGAATACATGCAGATGGGGTCCAAGTTTCCATCGAAACCATCAGACGACGTTCGAGAGAGATGAATCTAGGTTCTAGACGTCCATTAAGAGGATTTCCATTAACACGTGACCATAAGCGTCCATGACTGGAATGGAAAAGGCAACATATCGATTGGAACCATCAATGGCGTAGTGTCCTTTTCACTTATGAATCCAGATATGGACGATTTTCAGATTCTCGAAGAATAAGGGTATGGACAATCCCACGCATACCTCGTAATCGTCGCTATGTTCAAGAAGTCCATCCATTCCGAGGGGATAGTGTTATGGTATGGGCCGGGATATGTTTCAACGGGCGCACAGATCTACACATTTGTCCTGGGAATATGACCGCCTTACACTATAAGGAGCATGTCATTGACAATGTTTTGCCAAATTTTTACGCTGCTATTGGTGAAACTTTTCAATTTCTATACGATAACGCTAGACCGCACCGTGCATCCATAGTTGAGAATGCGCGCGAGGAGCTTGGTATTTCACATCTACCAATACCTCCGCACTCACCAGATTTGAATTGCATAGAACATGCATGGAATATGCTCCAAAGAAGATTAGATAATCATCAACCTACCCCAGAATCCTTAAATGATCTGAGAGAGCTTCTGCCCCGTTTATGGAACCAAATTCCTCAAGAAATGTTCAACAACCTGGTGTGTAATATGCAAAGGCGATGTCAAGCTGTTATTGATGCCCGTGGAGGGCATACATTGTATTGATAGTCTTGAAATGCTTGAATTCTCTGGCAATAAAATTTCGTTATTTACTCGATTTTTCTCAACCACCCTGTATACGCTGCAGACCTAGAGGCTAAAATTAATTTTATTTCCTGCAACTTGAAATCATATTCATGAATTTTCATCACAAAATCTCATTTAAACTATATTTTTTTGCAATTCAAGTCAATATGCCTAACTCATGTGGAGCAGTTTATTAATCTCATTTCCAGACATTTGATAGTTTATTTCTTGAGACTTTTGACGATTCGTGTATGTGTTTTTCTCTCAGTATACACTCCAATCTTGAGCAGTGTAAAATCGAAGAGCGAAACCGTTCTACCTGTCGCAATTGCTAAAATTAGAATCCGTCTAACGGTCTGAAGAACGCATCGCAAATAACAAATCCCTTTAATTCATTATTCAGTCAATAATCTCTGTTGATACTGCTGATGAATACCAACATATTCGATCTTCTTACACGCTGCAATATCAGAGGAACGATTGGATAGAGGGAATAACTCAGGTAGATATCTCCTGGCTTTCATTTCCGCGAATGCTTATCTTATTGATTTGGTTTTTCATTTCCACGTGGTTACTTCCTGTGCCTGTTGACGCGAAACCTTGCGATAATTTTTTACCGGTAAATATGCCCGATTTCCTCCATATGAGAGATATGCCCATGAATATGTAATATTCGATGTGGAATTGCCAGAAAGCGAGATTTTTTCGTGGAATTCGACAGTGAGGTATATACAGGTGGTCCTATAGTTATTCGCCATTTTTTGACAATCATGAAAACTTGAGCTATTAGGTTTACTTCAAACTGAAAAAAAAAATCGTACAATGCATCGTCAAAATTCAAGCAGTGAATGATTCATTCAAAATAAATATTATGAAGTTGTCAAAACTACACTGCGCAAAAAAATTAACGCACATTCTGAAGATCTCAATTTTAATGAAAGTTAACTCTACATTGACTTTATAACTTATTTTTTATGTTCTCTCGGGAACGTTTTGAACGAAACAAGACACATTAAATGGAAGAAAAGTTCAGGATTTCACCGAATCTTTTGTGAAAGAAGAGAAATGAACAATTTTCAAAATACTGAAATGCTGATAAGTGATTTAATACTTGGTATTTCCACCCCTTGCGTTAATTACAGCTCGGCAACGACGGTTCATACTCAAAATGAGTGATCTTAAAATGTTTTGATCTAATCCTTCTCATATTTCTCCGAGTTGGATTCCTAAGTCATTAAGAGTAGCTGGATGATTTTCTGAACTTCTCAGCCTTCTATTGAGGTTGTCCCAAACCTGTTCAATCGGATTGAGATCTGGACTTCTTGCTGGCTATTCCATTCGAGAGACTTCAACCTTTTCAAGGTACTCCTGAACGATGCGCGCACGATGGGGTCTGGCATTATCCTCCATAAAAACGAAATTTTCACCAATGTATGGGGCAAATGGCACTACATGCTCTTCAAGAATGTTCCTTATATACTTATCAGCATTCATAGCTCCATTATCAACGACCACTAGGTCTGTGCGAGCAGTCAAAGATATTCCACCCCATACCATAATCGATCCTCCCCCGAAACCAGTAGTATTCAGGAAATTGTCTGTATACAAGGGAACGTCGATCACAATGGTAGCGGCAGAATCTAGACTCTTCTGTGAAGAGAACTCTTTCCCAATCGGCCTCTTCCCAATGGATATGCTCTCTCGCAAAATCCAAACGTGCCCTTCGATGGGCTGGGGTAAAAGCTGGGCCTCTTGCCGCGACACGAGGCCTCAAATCATATTCTCTGAGGCGAATTCTTATTGTCTGAGTGCTAATTTGCACCCCATGAGTTTGCCCAAGCAGATTTTGAAGGAGGCGAGCGGTTGCAAACCGTTGTCTCTACGAAGAAACTCTCAAGTAACGTTCTTGAACGGCAGCTGTTACCCGTGGTCTACCCTGTCCTGGTCTTCGGTCATTCATACCTGTCTCCCTGAATCGCTGCAACATTCTGGACACACTTGTATGGGAAACTCCAAACATTTCTGCAATTCTTGTGTATGTCCACCCTTCTCGCAAAACTACCGCTTGGGCACATTCCTCTTGGGTTAAATTGCGTGTTTCGCGTTGCATAGCGATCGAGTGTAGAAAATCAAACGAAAGAAAAACAATTGATCACTAGAATTGATCGAGAACAACTGATTTCAGAATGGAGCCAATACATTCAAAATCTGATAATATCATCTTTTTTTATTCCTGCTGGGAAAAACATCTGTATTGAAGAAAAACATTGAAAGTGGATAACATATGCATGCATAATTCTGATAAAAATAATTTTCATTGAGAAACACCTTCAGTTGTAGAATAAATTTGAGATTTCCATAATGTGCGTTATTTTTTTTGCGCAGTGTATTTCCTTATCCAATTTGGTACGGCATGTATTCGGCAAAAAATTGCATCCACCTCTGATCGGTCCTTTCTTAACGCAACATCCAGCACTACAGGTGACTGGACTAGAATTTCTCTATCCCATAAATTGCTAGGAATGACGAAACCGGTAGGTTGATATTAAAAACGTAAACTAGTTGTGAACGTTCTTACGGGGACCTTGAGGATAACCGGTCATTTCCTAGCTGGCTTTATGATCGGGCATTAATTGACTTCAAAACAATATGGATTCGCGACCAAAGGCGTGCCCCTTGCACAAGCGGAAAAACACAGGGTCTCTCACAAAATGAAAAAAAAAATTGGTATTTAAATACCCCCTATTTAAAGACATTTCGGATTCATCAAATCAAACAACAATCGCCAGAATAGTCTCTCATGATGACAGAAGTACTAAAAGTGCAAAGCCGAATTAAAACAACAAATAAAATGAAATCATATTGAACATAAACATGAACATATACGCGAAAACGTTTGTTCATGGTGTTGAAAATTAAAAAAACAAAGTTTGTGGGGTAAGGTGTGATATTAGGAAGCTAATTGTATACCTCAAAATAAGTAAAAAAAAATTCATATACAGGTGTCCCATAATTAAATCGACAAAGTTCTAGTGGATGTTCTTAGACATTATTTGAGACACTTCCGACGAAAATTATATATATATTACCATATGATTTTGGGTCGAAAGCTTCTCGAATAATGTCTAGAACATCCACTAGAAGTTTGTCGGTCTAATTATGGGACACCCTGTATATATGGGTTCACAAATCAGCCGTTTTGGAGATAAAAGCAATTTTTTTCTTTTTTCATAAGACTATCTTCTGTAAGACTCTGAAGTCAAAAATAAATCAAAGATCATCTGTAATTTATCATATTTGGTTGCGCTAGTAGTTAATATTTTATAAAACCCGGTATAAAAGGAATGAGATACTTGAAATAAATGTCTAGTTCATAAAGTAATTGAAAAAAAAAAGAATAAACCGAACCGATAAAACACTGATACGAGGTTTATTTGATGATCATTTCTGAGCAGCGATTTCATAGATCGATTTCACTTACTACGTAATTATATAGCCAGGAGCTGGAGAAAATTCCTTTTTGAAGTGGAATCTGATAATGCGCTGATTGAATGTTATATTGCAAATGTCAATTTTTATAACCTCAAATTTTATCGAATCAAAAATAATTTGTTAAATTCTATAAAAATATATTATGCGTCTTTATATTCGTGCTATAATGTGTAGATTCTGTACATCAGATACACGTAAGCAAACAATATAAAGGTTCCGTATAGATTTTATGTTTTGACAAAATTTGTATTTATTCAACCTGTCATATAATATGTCGAATAAATTGTCCTCGCTATGATGAAATTCATATCAAAATTGGAAATCTGGTTCCAGAATCCTGAATCCAGGAACGGGCCGAAGGGGGGGAGGATGTTCCCCCCCCCCCCAATGTTGAACGAAGTTGGCAAATTTTCAAAGCGGTCGGAAGATTTTCAAAGGAGTTGGAAAAATTTCAAAGCGGTTGGAAAAATTTAAAAGTAGTTGGAAAAAATTCCTAAGCAGTTGGGAAAAGTTCAAAGCAGTTGATAAAATTTCAAAGCAAATGAAATTCCGAGAGAGTTATGAAATCGGCTTCCATCTGTTGTGGTGAATAGTGATAGTGTCAACTCCTTTAAGAACAATATAGACCGATTGTCATTGCCACTTTGTATTTTATGAGATATGTCGCACTGTATGTATCCTTATTTCTATTTTTTGAGCCCTATAGATTTTGTTCTTGGCTCTTGATCTCAATAAATAATAATAATAATAATAATAATAATAAATACGAAGGAATCTAAATTTGAAAAAACAAGTTTGCAATTAGTACTTGACATTATATGTATCGCGGGCATTAAATGATATTTAACCCAAAATTTTCACCATCAAGTGTTTGAAGAAGTGCGGCTTCAAGAAGTAGGTACCAAATTGTAAATTTTTCAGTAACGTCGCATGGACTGTGTCATAAAAAAACCATCATAAATTTAAGCTGTTACTATCAGATAAGCAGAATCATTATTAGGTACGCTTTCCGTACATTGAGTTATGTGGTGCCTTATAAAAAATTACAAAACAAAATTTATGAACAGAAAATGCAGGAAGGACAACAAGTATGAAAGAAAATGATGTGCGATGACCACAGAATATCGGAAGACAATTTGTTTTATTTTTTTTTTTTTTAACAATAAAAACTAGAATTTGCTGCGAAACACAAATCCACCACAACAAAAATCATTTAAAACACTAAATAAATCGAAACACTAATTGCAATGAATGCTGCAGAGTTCGAAATCGCCAACTCAAATTTGAAAATTATGTTCAAAATTGTTTCTTCAATATGACTGATTTGGGGCAAAACCGTTACTCTAATAAATTGGGAATCTTTTTTTATCTTTATTTATGACACACACTTTAACACACATTTTCTGATTTATTCCTTAGTTATGTTGCTTTTCTTTATTTCATGGAATCTGTAAGGAAAAGTCATGCTAAGTTTTCATCAAACGAAATATATTTTCTGAAAATTTTGTTCCTATTATTCTGTGAAATGGAGTGTTAGGAAGGAGCAGTTTCTATATTATGAATCTCATCAAAGTGGTAAGTAATTAACGTTGATTTTTCATCTTCCCAACATTCAATCATGTATATTTCGTTATTTTATGTAATCTGCTTTTTTTGTGAAAAATATCTTGTCTTATGATGCTTGAAAATTTGGGATACACCAAAGAAGGATACTGAACGTAATTAAAGAATGAAACAAAAAGTGTGTCTAAAAGTTTCAAATATACTTCAAGGTACTCCTCACAAAAAAAAGAAACGATTCCATGAAATGAAAAACTCACATTATTGAATACTGGGTAATTGGAAAATCAACGTAATTTCTCATGACTTTGATTTCGAATATTTACTCTTTTCACAGAATAAAAAGAATAGATTTTTCAGAAAAAATATTTTCTCTGATGAAAATGACCCTGGCTTCGCTCCCAGATTCCATGAAATAAAGAAAAGCTACAAAACTGAATAAACAAACAAATGGGGTTTCTCGAAATTTCAAGCAACATCAAGATAATCTTCATGAAAAAAAAACAGACTCCACAAAATCTACTTAATTGAATGTTCGGTAGATGGAAAAAAAGTTAATTACTCCTCACTCTGTTGAAATTCATCATATTGAATTTTTTTTACCGAAACAAATATTATACTATAATATCGATGGATTTCCTCCCCCAAAAATTTGGCTTCGACCGGTCCCTGCCTGAATCCAACATTTATATTATTTTTCATACATTTTTCTTCGACTATCTGTATAAACCATTCATTCGATGTTTTTCATTTTTGTTATCAGCATATTATTGTTCATTGTGATTAATTGAAAGCTTCAACTCAATGACAGTTTTTATACAGAAAAAACATACCCCTCGTGTACAAGCAACGATACGCCACTGCACGCAAAAATCGGATAGTGGCGCCCACTGTATCTGACTCGAAACGCGAGTTTTCGATCGAATGGAAGATTCCTAACCAGTATTTATTAAAAGGGGAATACCTCGATGAGCTCACCATTACAATAATCTCTATTCTGGGAATTCACCATGATTAACACAAGATATTAAATTTGTAAGGATTATCCATTTCCCACAATATGTGTGAACGCGAAATGGTTAGTTGCTCTTCACGTTCGAGCGAACACGATTAATTATCAATTTGGTAAACAAACAACGACGGTATACAGAGTGTCCCATGAAAAACAAGTCCAAGTTGATAATAATATAGGCCCAATGGTATAACTCCTATGAAAAAATTCAATTATTGAGTTGATGGATTTTGCTATCATGGAGATAGTAGTATGAGCTGATAAGAACTTAAAAGTAATATTTAAAATATACTAACTGACAAAGAAACTGCAATACCCAGAAGAAGCTGTTGGAATTTTAATGTTTTCGGTAAAACAAAGATAGTATAGCCAGAAGAAAATGATTAAAATTTGGAGAAATTCATTTAATCCAATTGGTTAAAATGCGTTTGTTCATCGCGGTTATGACAACACCGCCTCTCGTAGACCAATAATTCGACCTCGTGCTCTAAGGCATTTTAACAACAACTAAACATCGACTTTGGATCTGCTCGAACAGCTGTTTGTTGTAACATTTAAAAAATTTGCAAAAAACGACTACAATATTTAAGTAACAAAAAAAGTTTACATGGGAAAACCTTCACGATTTTTTCTAAAGATTTACTCATTTACTCCTTGTTGTACCATCTATATTTTACAAAAAGAAATTTAAAATATAATCAGCTTCTTCTGGGAGTTGCAGTTTCCTTATCAGTTAGTAAATTAAATTAAAACATTTTTTTTTGGATATCTATTGAAATATTGCCTGGGAGGTCTTTGCATTTTCCTTAAAACTTAATTTGGGGTTTCTCTCTATTCAAATGAATATAAAAACAAACTTCTGGATATTATTAATGATACCGAGAAATATACCAAAATTAATGAAGATCCAACTGCTATAACAGAAAATAAAGTTAAGAAAATCATATCGAAATATTCCCAAAATATCACATATAAGAAAAAGAAAATTCTTTGCCTTTACGAAGGCACATCGATAAAAGAACTCTGAGCCTGGGAATTGAAAATGGTATTCATTTCGATGATTACTATTTTGAATTCATCTATGTTTCAAAAATATCACATATACTCAGAAAAAATTTATTACACCATCTTATAGCAAACCTCCACATTTATATGGATTACCGAAAATTCATGAACCTCTCATTCCATTAAGACCAATTGGATCTCCTTTTCAAAATTTGGCAATATTTCTGTTACAATTTTTGAAACCACTAACCGTAAAATCAGACAGTTTTTTGAAGAACACCCAACACTTTTTTGAAAAATTGAGAAATTCCAATCTGAATTCGACTGATATTCTAGTGAGTTTCGATGTAGTAAATCTTTTTCCTAATGTTCCGGTCGATAAAACACTTGAAATAGTAAAAACAAAATTAATGGATGGATAACACTTTTCATTAAAATTCGAAATTAACTATAGATAATATAATAGAAATTTGTCTGAATTCGACATATTTTCAATTAGATGATGATTTTTATAAACAAAAATTTGGTATGGGTTCTCCTTTCTCACCCATCATAAGCAACATTTTCTTGAAGAAAACCATATTGAAAAATATTCACTGTTTCGATGAGAAAATTTCCAAATCATTTTGAAACAAGTGTGTTCAGGAAAAAGACACACACAAATCGATATATAAATTCTAATCATCAAATGAGTGTTAAAAAAGGTATTATAAGAACACTTTATGATAGAGCGCAATTAATTTCATAGACAACTGAAATACGGAATGACGAAATTAATTTCATTAAACATATTCTTGAGGATAATCAATATCCAACTAACTTCATAGAAAAAACTCTTTCAAATTTCGAGAGAACAATTTTGCGTCAAAACGATAATAACAATCAAGAATCAACAACAAACCGTCAAGAATAACCAATTTTAATAAATTTGATTCCTTATGTTCATGGACTTTCAGAAAATATGAAAAGAATTGGTTCTAAATTCAACATAAGAACTGTTTTCAAAACAAAAAATGATTAACGATCTTTATTAACAAAAACTAAACCTTTGAATGAGAACCTAAAGTCAAGAAATTGTATTTACAATATTCCCTGTATTTGTGGAAAATCTTATACAGGAGAAACATCAAGACCATTAGAAATCAGAAAACGTGAACATAAGAATAATATAAATAATAGATGGTAGATCGCAGATAGCATATCATATATGTTCCCATACCGGCAATCACATGATGGATTGGAATGGCACAAAAATTCTAATGACGGAACCTGATGGTTATAAAAGCTTGTATTTTGTTGGATGAGGCTAATTGTTCAGTAGGAATAGATCGAATTTGGATGGATTTATTGAAAAAAGAACTAAAATAACGAAATCACCATCAAGTAATGAATATTAATTTATGTTCATCATATATTAACAAATGTCAATCAAAAAATCAAAATATTGTCACGATTCTACAAAGTTGAATGAAATCTAGTATTTGTCTGACGAAGGAGTCTGATTTATAGACTCCGAAACGTTACGCTTAAGAGTTCGAAGTGATCTCTTTTTGTTCATTGTTAGGCAACAATTTTTTCTTGTGAAGTTTTGGCCCCTGACAAATTATTGCTACAAATTTTTAAGTAGTGCCCTTTCTTATATTATTCAAAAAATTTTTCTAATTGTTTCTTGTTTCAGAGACTGGGAGAGAAAACCCAAATTAAGTTTTCAGGAAAACATTTTTTTTGAAACATAGATGAATTCAGAATAGTAATCATCGAAATGAATACCATTTTCAATTCCCAGGCTCAGAGATCTTTTATCATGAGGTTGGAGAAATGATATCAGATTTTGTCACTGAGATGAGAGATATACCGGTTTCGGCCTTGTTTGGCCTCATCAGTTTCACATACATCTCAGGGACAAAATCTTCATAAAAAACTTCGATATTTGAAGCAATTAGTTGTGAAGTACTGAGTTTCACATCTCCAATCAAATGATAAAAAGAAATCTGTACTTCATCTTTCACTGAATGAGATTTTAGCAGTGGCTCTATTTAGGGCCCGCTTGCTAGTTTCTCAAAGTGATGGAAACAGCCCAATTATTTTTGCGACTGTGAAGCCAAGTAATGATAAAAGATCTCTGAGCCTGGGTATTGAAAATGGTATTCATTTCGATGATTACTATTTTGAATTCATCTATGTTTCAAAAATGTTCTCGGGGTGGCCTCCGTAAAGGCAAAGAATTTTTCTTTTTGTCAAAACATTTTTTTACTCAGTTTTAATGGGATCTAACTTGGAGTGAATAGGGTGTTGAACAAAAAGACCCCTTTGATTATTGCTGAATAATCACTCATTGAAATCTTTCCCATCAATTCAGAAACACCCTCTATATCGGTACGATCGATTGTTCCTCTTTTATAACAGCTTCTTCAACATTATTCCTATGTCGGGTTGCTGTAACGTTATTTTTCCAATAAATCTGGCGCCTATTCCTACTGGTTCTCGTCGCGATACCCTTCCTATAAATCACGGCCGCCCAGGACATCAAAAGCTGCCGTTCCGAGGCTTCAAACGTCGTTTGACATTTCCGCAAGGTCCCGATCTGGTTATCCGCGGCAAAAATTCGCGATTTGAATGAACGGATCTAAAAATACGGCGTTCCAGTCCGGGACAGAACGCGAGCGTCCAATTTCGGACGTTTCTCGGTAAAACGCTGTTTGTACATTCGATTTCTGGAAACCAGTTCGGTCGAAATTGTTTGTTCGGCAACCTTGTCTGACTCACACCTGTCGGACCTTGGCTTTTCGAGGAACGCTTTCTTCCGATTCCGCTGATTCGCTGTGCGTTCTCGGAAAGCGGACTGTCGGTTCGTGAAAGATGTACAGGGTGCGCCACATAGAACATGTTAATTCAGAGTCTTATTACTGTAACAGATAAAAAAAGGATTTCTGGGTCTTGGGAACGTACACAACCTTAACGGATGTTTTTCGAAATATTGCTTCAACCTAAAATAAAATACACTACTGGAAAAAATTGAGGGATGAAGAAAATATCAAAATTTTTTGGGCTTTTTTCAACAGGCCGCAACTTCGAAAGAAATGGGGCAAGAAATAACAATGAAGGAAATTGTAGCTCCGCGTTTCTTGCTTTTGGAATAGAACTTTTAAATTTTATAGCTTCGATAGTTTTCGAGAAATATTTTCAAAATTTTTCAAGTTTCAGTTTTTGGTCCACGTGGAATGATTTTTTTTCGCTCAAAATACTTCGTTCATTAAGCTTCAATTTCCTTCTCTATAGATCTTGATACGTCCATTTATCAAGAAGATGGCTGTCAAATGAAAAATAATCCTTTTGTCTTCAGTGATTGATATCTCAGCAACTAATAATCACACAGAAAGTTGAAGGTGGTTTTCGAGAACCTGAATGAATTCCCTTCACGGCTTATTATTGCTTTTTCACACAAAAATAGTTATTAATGATATGATTGTTAAAAGTGTCGTTTTATTTTGTGAGTGAAAAAGTTTGTGAAATGAGAGGAGCGAACAACATAAAATCACTTTTAAAACAAATACCATACGATGTTTTTTTGTACAACTGCCCTATTTTGATAATGAAATGGGCGAATTTGCGATGACAATAAACTTCAAAATGTATTTTAATATTCAAAAGGTTGTTGTGAATGGGAAACGTTGCCAACGTTATGATTACTAACAAATGAGAAAAAACGCTATCGTTTGAATTTCGTTCCTGTCCAATTTTCGTCTTGAGTTTAATGTGTTTGTCGAGAGTCCTATTATTAATAAAAGTGACGATTTGGTTGTTCTTTTGGATATTGAAGAGTCTGCAAGAAGAACAAATCTGAAACTCCCACTTAAAAAATCTGTTCAGCAGTACGATATTGCATATAACAATTTCCTGGCCTGGTGTAAATTGAAGAATGTAGAAGGAAATTTCAGTGAAACTGTTTTCCTGGCATACTTAAAAGAAAAATAAAAAATATAGAGTTCATCAACTTTGTGGAGCAAATTTTCAATGATAAAGTCAAGCGCCCTTGTTGAAAATGGTGTGGATGTAAGTAAATATTTTGAGGTAATAGCATATTTAAAACGGAAAAGTGAAGGATATCGTCCCAAAAAATCGAAAATTCTCACTCGTGAACGAGTTGAAAAGTTTTTAAAGGAGGCACCAGATGAGAAATACTTGATGGTTAAGGTTGTAACTATTTTCGGATTATTTGGAGCCTGTCGGCTTGAAGAATTGTGTAATTTATCAGTGGAAGACATCGAAATAACAAGTGAATCATTGGTTATACAACTTCCAAATACAAAAACGAAAGTCAGTCGTTATTTCAGTATTATTGGGAAGTATGTAGACTATTTCCATAAGTACTTTACACTGCGCCCTTCTGTCATCAAACATCGTCGTTTTTTCTTGAAATACATGAATAATAAATGCACTGTCAATCTAGTTGTTATCAATACATTTGGGAAAATTCCATCTATTGTTGCCGAATTCCTCAAACTGCCAGAACCAAAGCAATATACAGGACACTGTTTTCGAAGATCCTCCGCTTCATTGCTAGCAGAATCAGGAGCAAATATTACAGATATAAAAAAACATGGTGGATGGAAGTCTACGACGGTAGCCGAGGGCTATGTTGTTCATTCCATTGCCTATAGAAATGTCATTGCTGAAAAAATTCTCCCAACCTCAACAGATTTTGGATCATCATCATCCAATATTGTACTTCCGGTTTCTACAAGTACTGATGGTGCTGAGGATTCTAATAATGTGTTGCGAAGCTCCCTAACATCACAGTGCATTAATGTTAGTAATTGTTCTAGTTTTACGATTAATATTAATGTTCATAAGTAGTGATTGTTAAATATTGATGATAAAAATTTGCAATTGCTGAATTTTCCTCATCTGATTTCATCATAAGAAAATGGAGTGCTAAAAAAATTTTTAACACGCTTCCACGTGAACAATCAATTTTAACATTGTTTTCTGTCATTTAAAGTATCACTTATAATGGCAGTTGATTATTTCTGTTGATTCTCTTCTTGGGATATCCTAACATTTATTTTTAGCCTTGCAACTTCGTCCTGTTTATATCATTGTTGATGTTTTCCCTGTAATTGATTCGTTGTGTGGGAAATAAATTATTCATTTCTTCCTAGAAAGAGTGCCATTCCACTGAACTCCTCTAGCGCCAAGTAGCTGTTATTTTTTATACGATGGAGCTAGCTATTACGCTGAAAACTTGATCTAACGCAATATCGATCGCTATGCGTTATTCCGTAATAGTTTACATAAACGAAGGATCTTTTAAACCTAAGCCAAGTTCCAATAAGTTATGTTCAATGATTATCTGTAATTAGAAATAGAATTCGTTCAATAATTCATACAGGAACTTGTAATAATCGCTACACCTACATAGAGTCTACTTTCTCGTTGCACTATAAAGGTCGCTCACTGCCTACTCTAAGTTAATATACAGGTTGCCTTTCGGAGAATGCCGGCAAGATATCTACAGAGGTCGCTTTTGAAAACGAAAGTTTTGAGCGGTGAATATTGAATGTTTTGTTTCCATGAGAGAAAATACAACTTTATGTTATAGGTTATAGCTCAGCAAAAAAACCTCTTGGGAAAAAACGTGGTACGCTACTGAATTGCCCTGAAAAAAGTGTCTGTATAATGTTTTCATTTCAACTTCCTAGCACAAACAGAAACGGAGGTAATGACGAAAGTTGAAATCGCCCAAATTTCAATTTTGGTCTATAACTCGAAAACAAAAGAAGATAGAGGAATGAAGTTGATGGCATTGTCAGTTTCTCTAAAAATTGCCGCCTCTATCTCTCACGGTTAAAAGTTGTTCAAGTATCACCAATTTTTCCCACCCTGTATAACAAATCTATGGGCGTTCCATTTAAAATAGTAACTTGTCACCACACCACACCGATTGAAATTATCTTGATCAGATTGAATTTAAAAAAAAAGATGAAGAAAAAACAACTTTTTGTACAACTGCCATTAAAAGTGACACTTTTAATGACAGCAAACAATGTTAAAATTGATTGTTTACGTGGAAGCGTGTTAAAAATATTTTTAGCACTCAGATGAGAAGAATTCGGCAATTGCAAATTTCTATTATCAATATTAAACAATCATTACTTATGAACATTAATATTAATCGTAAAACTAGAACAATTACTAACATTAATGCCCTGTGACGTTAGGGAGCTTCGCAACACATTATTAGAATCCTCAGCACCATCAGTACTTGTAGAAACTGGAAGTACAATATTGGAAGATGATCCAAAATGTGTTGAGGTTGGGAGAATTTTTTCAGTAATGACATTTCTATATGCAATGGAATGATCAACATAGCCCTCGGCTACCGTCGTAGACTTCCATCCACCATGTTTTTTTATATCCGTAATATTTGCTCCTGATTCTGCTAGCAATGAAGCGGAGGATTTTCGAAAACAGTGGCCTGTATATTGCTTTGGTTCTGGCAGTTTCAGGAATTCGGCAACAATAGATGGAATTTTCCCAAATGTATTAATACCAACTGGATTGGCAGTGCATTTTTTATTATTCATGTATTTCAGGAAAAAACGACGATGTTTGATGACAGAAGGGCGCAGTGTAAAGTACTTATGAAAATAGTCTACATACTTCCCAATAATACTGAAAGAACGACTGACTTTCGTTTTTGTATTTGGAAGTTGTATAACCAATGATTTATTTGTTATTTCGATGTCTTCCAATGATGAATTACACAATTCTTCACTCCGACAGTCTTCAAATAATCCGAAAATAGTTGCAACCTTAACCATCAAGTATTTCTCATCTGATGCCTCCTTTAAAAACTTTTCAACTTGTTGACGAGTGAGAATTTTCAATTTTTTGGGACAATATCCTTCACTTTTAAAATATTTACTAACATCCACACCATTTTTAACAAGGGCGCTTAACTTTATCATTGAAAATTTGCTCCACAAAGTTGATAAACTCCATATTTCTGATTTTTCTTCTAAGTATGCCAGGAAAGTTTTCTTCTACATTTTTCACTAGGCCAGGAAATTGTTATAGGCAATATCTTACTGTTGAACAGATTTTTTAGGTAGGAGTTCCAGATTTGCTCTTCTTGCAGACTCTTCAATATCCAGAGGAACAACCAAATCGTCACTTTTATTAATAATTGGACTCTCGACAAACATATTAAGCAGTTGAAAACCCAAGACGAAAATTGGACAGGAACGAAATTCAAATGACAGCGTCTAATCTCATTTGTTATTAATCATAACGTTGGCAACGTTTGCCATTCCCAACAACCTTTTGATTATTTGAATATTAAAATGCATTTTGAAGTTTATTGTCATTGCAAATTCGCCCATTTCATTATCAGAATAGGGCAGTTGTACAAAAAACATTGTATGGTATTTGTGTTAAAAGTGATTTTATTTTGTTCGTCAAATTGTTCAATTCACTCCGCTCATTTTACAAACTTTTTCACTCACAAAATAAAACGTCACTTTTAACACTCATATCATGAATAACTATAGTCCGTTTCAAAATGATTGGCATCTCGGGACGGCTGTGGAATCTCGAAAATATGTTGGTAATATCCCATCAGTAACTTTTGAGTTCTAGGATTTAGGTTGGTGTTGATTGAAAACACTAAGTTTTGACATTTCAGATTTTGAACTAACCTCCTGAATATATTTCGAATTTATTTCTGTATGCTCATGTTCTTAATTAAATCGACAAATTAGTTTTGGATTTGAACATTTACCAAGTATTACCGAATTGAAAATGGCTGGAATTCATCAAGATACCTCTCGCCTCGCCTAACTACAAGGGAACGTGAAGTAGTTTATCGTCGGTACTGCGAGTTTTTCAACATTTCAGCAGGTATTTCTGACAGTATTAATCGCGTTTTGCTAGTTATTAAGGTAACAATCATTTACTTTTTCGAGGTGTTTTCTGATAAATAAATGAGTCTCAAAATTTTAGTTTTCACCTAGACCAGTCAGATGAATTAAGGAGAAAAAAGAAGGCAAGACAAGTCATAACAGTCAGAGTGTGCAGTTGATGGAAATCTATTCCACATGATTATACCTCCAAGGAGACATTATACGACGTTATTTCTTCTAAAATCAACAACAATGAATAAATTAGTTTGTACATCTTTTTTGAACTGCCTGAAAAGTAACTGGATTTTAATCAAAATCAACATTTGGTATATTATTTACTGAATCATGAAATGGACAGTATATATTAATAAATACAAATAATAAGTGATCTATTTTATAGCATTTCACACTTCAAATGATTCACGATTTGTCAACAACTTGGCCATGAAATTGTAGTCAGGTCAGCTTTATACTTTTTGTTCCACAATACTCAGAAAAAAACAGGGCGAGAACTTGGCTGAATTTTTGATAGTCATCAAGAATGCAAATATTGCTGAAGGGTCTTCATAGAGAACGAACTTTTAGTTATCTTTGATGAAGTCTTAATTATTTAATGAATGATACTCCTACATTGGAGTTCCTCGAAATAGTGCAAGATTTCATGTTCAAGCATTTTACGCTATTTGTATTATCAATCCTGAAACAATGATGAAAATAATATAATTTCACAAAAACTTCTTCAAATTCATTTGCCTTGAAAAATATATTCAATCATTTTATAGGTTATATTGATATATTTCAATCTATGATGAACACAGAAATTTTTAGTAACTAGAAATAAAGCCCCGGCTGGAATTCCATGACTTGCTCTGATGACAATCATTTTGAAACAGACTATATTTTATTCGAATAAAGTCTGTATGTGCTTCAGTTTTCCTTTTATGGAAATATGATTTCTCAAGCGGTCCAGCAGACATTGGGACTCTGTGCGCTCAAAATTCCATCCCAACTTATTTATAAATCGGCGTGAGCCGAAATTCCTGGTAAATGGTAGCAGATGGAAGCGCCTGCTCTTCTCGGAAAGACCGCGTTGCGTTGGCCGGAGCTGAATCGTACCTGATCGTGTTTCTTCTCGGAAATCCACGACTGATCTCAGTATTCCCCAACCTTTCGAGAAGCGACAGATGATGCATTGTGTTGTTTTCGAACGTTCGCTAACCGCAACGATCAATTTTTTCGCACTTGACTCCTCGCGATTCGGCTTCTGTTTTGGTTTGTTAATCGCGAGGTAGAAGCTTTCGGATATTCAGAAATAGGGGAACCCCGTTTGTTCGAAGTGCAAGAAATGAATGAAAAATAAAAATTTTTACAAAAAAAAAACAGAAAATTTCAAATCGAATTAGTATACTCTAAAACGTGTGAAAATAATTGCCTTTTTACCATGCAAAGAGGTAGATATGTAGATTAGTGCACTCACAATTATTGCCAGAAAATCTGAAGAATTTTAGTGAAAATATTTAAAACACAAGGCAGCACAAATGTAGCACAAATTTGGGAAGAAAAATTCTTTTCAATTCCGATTTTTCGAGAAATTGGAGTGATTTCCGGAAGAATTCGAATGGCACAACTGAGTATTGCAGGATTTTTTGAAACATTCGAATTCCATTTTTCGTAAATTGCTTCCTGGAACATTTTTTCTGTTTTTGAAATATCTCAAGAACAGCATGGAATTGACAAAAAAATTCAACGCAACAGAAAATTTTCGAAAATCCAGAAGTGCTGGGCCAACAAACAATCGGGAAAAAGACATATATTTTTTATAATATGTAATTAAGTACATAATATTAGATTGCATTCGAATTAGGTCGAAATGTACACTACAGAAATTTCGGAAGGTGAAAATATATACAGGGTTATTAACGATTATGGCTCTATAGAACATTTTTAGGAAAGACACAAGATTCAGGATTGAAATTCTTAAGGTATATTTTTTTAATTTTCTAGCACTTCCGGTTTTTCAGGAAGTGACATCAACTTTCGTTTTTCAAATGGGAAGACCCATTTTTTATTGCATGAATAGATTCTCCATTGAATCCTGAGTCTTTTTGATTCGAAAAAGTTGAATTTTCCCGAGAAAATTCTCTTTAAATGAGGATATACGAAAAAAATATCTCTGTTGAAATACAGACAACTTCGAGGTTTTTTCATTTAAAATTCTCATTTTTGAGAATCTCCGAGAAGAAAGGCTGATGCTTCTTTTTCGATAGCGTGATTTTCAGAATATGATACAGAAGGTCACAAATTCTTTGTCAAAGTTAAAAGTGACGAAAACTCAAAAAATCGTTTTTTCAAATTGGAACCTCATTTTTTCGAAGCATTTTCGAAATCTTCGTCAAAAAATAATAGGAGCATACGTCTAAGACTTTTATCCCAAAATAAATATTTTTCGAGATATTCAAGAAAAACGATTTTGTCTTCAATTTTCAATCTCATTCTGAATGTATTTTTTTACTGGAAAATAATTAGCGGTCAAGTGAAATTTTCGGAAATCTCTATTACCGAGAAAATATTTTCTTATAGTTCAGACGAGTTCAGTTCTTGAATTATCATCTGTAATGCGAAAGCAACAATTTCTTTAAAGTTCTCAGTGTGAGTATTAGTGAAGTCAACGTAAAAAATGTAACAATTTTATTACTGAAAATTTATATTTCCCTACCATGACGAAAAAGAAATTCTCCAGAATTAAGAATTTTCGGAAATTATCCTAAGCTTTAAAAAATAAAGAAAAACTGAACTTGTCTGAACTATAAGAAAATATTTTCTCGATAACAGAGATTTCCAAAAATTTCTGTCGACCGCTAATTATTTTCCAGTAAAAAAATACATTCGGAATGAGATTGAAAATTGAAGACAAAATCGTTTTCCCTGAATATTTCGAAAAATATTCATTTTGGGATGAAAGTCTTGGACGTATACTATTATTTTTTGACAAATATTTCGAAAATGCTTCGAAAATATGGGGTTCCATTTTGAAAAAAAACGATTTTTTTGATGTTATTCTGAAAATCACGCTATCGGAAAAGAAGCATCGGCCTTCTTTCTCGGAGATTCTCAAAAATGGGAATTTTTTTTGATGAAAAAACTTCGAAGTTCTCTGTATTTCAACAGAGTTCAATTTTAAGATTTTTTTTCGTATTTCCTCATTTAAAGAGAATTTTCTCGGGAAAATTCAAACTTTTGGAATCAGAAAGACTCAGAATTCAATGGATAATCTATTCATACAATAAAAAATGGGTCTTCCCATTTGAAAAACGAAAATTGATGTCACTTTCAGAAAAACCGGAAGTCCTAGAACCTTAAAAAAATATACGAGAAGTCGTCTTCTTACTTGAAGCTCACCTTCAGAATTTCAATCCTGAATCTTGTGTCTTTCCTTAAAATATTCTGTAGAGCCCTATTCGTGAATAACCCTGTATAATCTGTTCCCATTTTACCTTTCGGCGTTTGGGAAGGTGAAAATAGGAAACCATAATACGAATTATCATGGAATCGTGATATAATGAAAGAAATTAATGATGGTGTGTTTGCGAGTACATCAGAAACGACCGAAATCACGTGATACCTTACGTGATGAATTAATTTTCCTGTTTTGACCGTGACCATGAAGGCACAGTTGACCCTTAACCGATTTGAAATTGAAATTTTATACGGTCGTAAATCAATTTCGCCTAGCAGAAAATGTACCTCCTTCGTGTTGTCATCAAAACATAAATTCAATTTTCTCCTAAACACTC
Organism: Hippodamia convergens; assembly: GCA_038502775.1. Lineage (NCBI taxonomy): Eukaryota > Metazoa > Arthropoda > Insecta > Coleoptera > Coccinellidae > Hippodamia > Hippodamia convergens. Next base: position 88,024,702 of record CM076607.1, on the reverse strand, counting down.
GCCCTTCTCGAAATATTTCAAGTATTCTGCTATTATTCGAATAACAGTTACTGATACAGGGTGTCAGACTCGATTGTCGATCTAACAAAGACCGAGACAAAATAGGCCCAATCTTGGGACCAATTCATACAAAAGCAAATGAAGGTTTTTCAGGTAGGTGTCCGTGTTCCAAATCATGCCTCAGAAGTGCCCTAGGCGGGAGTGTACGCGTATTATTTGGCAACGCTGTAAAGGGCTGAATATTCTAACGTTGACAGGACTTTATATTTACTCTTGTCTAATTTGTGTTCAAACACAGTGAATATTTCCACGGCTTCCGAAATTTCAATAAAACCAGAAATATTCAATACTTCCACTTCCCAAGCCATTCACTGACAACAACAGAGAAAAATACTTCATATATTATGTGCAATAAACTGTTCAATACTTTGCCACGTACATATCAGATTATCGAAGACTTTAAACATTTCAGAAAAGAAATTTTCCATTACCTGGTCAGAATAGAGCCATATGATGTGCGGGAATTTCTTGAGTACAAATACGATCGTTCTGTTAACTAATGTATGTGTATTATCATTTCCATGAAGCTTGACATGTTCTCCATTCAAATTGTATTTTGATAATGAGAATAAAACTTATTATTATTATTATTACTATTATCGTGCTGAAATGTGAATTCGCGTAAATAAACTGCTCCACAAGAGTTAGGGATATCGTAATGAATAGTTTTGAAAAGTATGTAATCCTCGAGAAAATCGCTGTAAAAACATTTAGTACTCAATAACAACTTGAATCGATCCAATAAAAATCAGTATGAGACATTCCGTCAATCTGGACGCCTTGGTTCTTCGCATATGCTTCATGAATGTTTTTATTTTGAAATGGAGTCAGTTTATCAACGGCTTCGATTTGAAACGAGTTTTCTAAAAATGCCAAGACGTAAATTAACAAACGCTGAGGCAAATACGGCTATCGGAATACTACAGGGTGAGCTAACTAAGGTTGTTGTAGCGGAAAGGCTCCAAGTCAGCCAAAGTGTTATATCTCGACTTTGGAATAGGTTCAGGGAGACAGGTTACATGTTGGAAAGACCAAGGCTTGGTGGGCGACGAAAAATAACACCTGCTCAGGATCGTTTCATACCGTTTCGGCGAGAAGAAAGCCTACATCTACATGTAGAATGCTACGGAATACTCTTCAAAATGCAGATGGGGTCCAAGTTTCCATCGAAACCATCAGACGACGTTTGAGGGAGGTCAATCTAGGTTCTAGACGTCCATTAAGAGGAGTTTCATTAACACATGACCATAAGCGTCAAAGACTGGAATGGGCAAGACAACAAATCGATTGGAACGATCAATGGCGTAGTGTCCTTTTCACTGATGAATCCAGATATGGACGATTTTCAGATTCTCGAAGAATAAGGGTATGGATAATCCCACTCATACCCCGTAATCGTCGCTATGTCCAAGAAGTCCATCCATTCCGAGGGGGTAGTGTCATGGTATGGGCCGGGATATGTTTCAACAGGCGCACAGATCTACATATTTGTCCTGGGAATATGACCGCCTTACACTATAAGGAGCATGTCATTGACAATGTTTTGCCAAATTTTCAAGCTGCTATTGGTGAAACTTTTCAATTTCTAGACGATAACGCTAGACCGCACCGTGCAGCCATAGTTGAGAATGCGCGCGAGGAGCTTCCTATATTCCCATTTAGCAAAACCTCCGCACTCACCAGATTTGAATTACATAGAACATGCATGGGATATGCTCCAAAGAAGATTAGATATTCATCAACCTACTCCAGAATCCTTAAATGATCTGAGAGAGCTTCTGCCTCGTTTATGGAACCAAATTCCTCAAAAAATGTTCAACAACCTCGTGTGTATGCAAAGAAGATGTCAAGCTGATATTGATGCCCGTGGAGGCCATACATTGTATTGATAGTCTTAAAATGCTTGAATTCTCTGGCAATAAAATTTCGTTATTTTACATCTGTTTCGGCTTTACTATCAAGTACAACAATGGTTTGGTTGAATCCTGAAGAGTGTTAATTGATGTTAAAGACATTGTATCTCAATCGAAAACAACATCCAAATTTCCTGCGTCTGATTGTCTTCCAAAGATGATATTTTGTGGTAACTGCCATGGATGATCCTCCCTGAATGGCGAACCAATCGAAGATTCCCCAGAAAAAAAATTATGACGAATGCAGAAAGCCAAAATTCTGAAATTGACTTGACTACACGGATGTTATTGAAGAATGTATACATGCATTCGTAGAAGGAGAAGAAGATGAAAACAAAGGATAAGAAAATTAACAATTTTACAACATTTCAACGAAAATAGAGAGGTCGTGGAATAGGCCCATTGGAGATACAACTTCGAAAAAAAATGCGCCAAGAACTCAACCACATAGGAGGTGTGGAATAGAGAACCTCAATTATCCAAAATATCACATACGTTCAAATTGAACGCAAGATTGTGAGGAAACGATTGGTTATACCAAAAAATGATCCTCTACACTTTTTTAGGAAATTTTATTAGCTTCCTTTTCACCCTGAAGTATTTTTGTTGTAAGTTTGATAGGGACCGAGACAAGCTGCTTCACATGAGTGAGGGATATTGACTTAAATTGATAAAATATATAGTTTAAATGAGATGTGATGAAAATTCATATTAATACGATGTCAAGTTGCAGGAAATAAAATTAATTTTGGCCTGTAGGTCTACAGCGTATACAGGGTGGTTAAGAAAAATCGAGTAAAATAACGAAATTTTATTCATAGAGAATTCAAGCATTTTAAGACTATCAATACAATGTATGGCCTCCACGGGCATCAATAACAGCTTGACATCTTCTTTGCATACTACACACATGAACATTTCTTGAGGAATTTGGTTCCATAAACGGGGCAGAGCTCTTTCAGGTCATTTAAGGATTCTGGGGTAGGTTGATGATTATCTAATCTTCTTTGAAGCATATCTCATGCATGTTCTATGTAATTCAAATCTGGTGAGTGCGGAGGTATTTGTAAATGTGGAATATACCAAGCTCCTCGCGCTCATTCTCAACTATGGCTGCACGGTGCGGTCTAGCGTTATCGTCTAGAAATTGAAAAGTTTCACCAATAGCAACGTGAAAATTTGGCAAAACATTGTCAATGACATGCTCCCTATAGTGTAAGGCGGCCATATTCCCAGGACAAATGTGTAGGTCTGTGCGCCCGTTGAAACATATCCCGGCCCATACCATAACACTACCCCCTCTGAATGGATGGACTTCTTGGACATAGCGACGATTACGGGGTATGCGTGGGATTGTCCATACCCTTATTCTTCGATTATCTGAAAATCGTCCATATCTGGATTCATTAGTGAATAGGACACTACGCCATTGGTCGTTCCAATTGATATGTTGCCTTTCCCATTCCAGTCTTTGACGTGTCAATGTAACTCCTCTTAATGGACATCTAGAACCTAGATTCACCTCTCTCAAACGTCGTCTGATGGTTTCTCTGGATACGGCTTGTGCCCTCTCCATCAGTAAATTGCAATTGTAACAATGTTTTTGAAACATAGATGAATTCAAAATAGTAATCATCGAAATGAATACCATTTTCAATTCCCAGGCTCAGAGATCTTTTATCATGAGGTTGGAGAAATGATATTAGATTTTGTCACTGAGATGAGAGATATACCGGTTTCGGCCTTGTTGGGCCTCATCAGTATCCCGCACATCTCAGGACAAAATCTTCATAAAAAACTTCAGAATTTATAGCAATTGGTTGTGAAGTAATGAGTAAAATATTACAAAGTACTAAGGTGGTGACATCCAATTGCGTCAAAATGAAGTTTCACATCTCCAATCAAATGCAAAAAAAGAAATCTGTACTTCCTCTTTCACTGAATGAGATTTTAGCAGTGGCTCTATTCAGGGCCCGCTTGCTAGTTTCTCAGAGTGATGGAAACGCCCAATTCTTTTTGTGACTGTGAAGCCTGATGTTTTTAAGAAAAAGGTATTCATTTCGATGATTACTATTTTGAATTCATCTATGTTTCAAAAATGTTCTCGATGTGCCTTCGTAAAGGCAAAGAATTTTCTTTTTCTTGTAACAATGTTATTGTACACTTTCAATTTTTAAGACATTTCGATTTAACCTGGAGTTTGATCCAATGTCTTCATATCTCTGACGTACCCCAGATTTTACTGGGACGAAGTTCGCGATCTGAAAGCATTATTAGCAAAATTCCAAACCCACACGCCAATAAGCGTTGGGTCATTCATATCTTGACGTATCCGTGTGGCGTATGCAGTTGACCGCTAATGACCAATAAAATTCGCTGCATGAATGAGATTAACATTGACGCTGATCTCATGCTGCTGACTAGGAGGTTCCACGTGTCATTATCTTTTCTGCTTGTTCATTTTTCGCTACTGAGCGGATTCAGAAGGATTTATCGCCAATTTGGAAATGAATGATTTTTTTTTTAATTTGGTTCTACTGGCTCAATTATACGAACAATACAGGGTTATTCAAGAATATGGCGCTATGGAATGTTTTTAGGAAAGACACAAGATTCAGGATTGAAATTCTAAAGATGAGCTTCGAGTGAGAAGACGACTTCTCGTATATTTTTAGAAAGTTCTAGGACTTCCGGTTTTTCCGGAAGTGACATCAACTTTCGTTTTTCAAATGAGAAGACCTATTTTTTTTTTTGCATAAATAGATTCTCCATTGAATTCTGAGTCTTTTCGATTCCTAAAGTTTGAATTTCCCCGAGATAATTCTCTTTAAATGAGGAAATACCAAAAAAAAATCTCAAAATTAAACTCTGTTGAAATGCAGACAACTTCGAGGTTTTTTCATTAAAAATTCTCATTTTTGAGAATCTCCGAGAAGAAAGGCTGATGCTTCTTTTCCGATAGCGTGATTTTCAGAATACAATACAGGAAATCACAAATTTTTTGTCAAAGTTAGAATTGACGAAACTTCAAAAAATTGTTTTTTTCAAATTGGAACCCCATTTTTTTGAAATCTTCGTCAAAAAATAATAGGAGCATCCGACCTCCAAGACTTTTCTCCCAAAATGAATATTTTTCGAGATATTCAGGAAATTTGTCTTCAATTTTCAATCACATTACGAATGTGTTTTTTCACAGAAAAATAATTAGCGGTCAAGTGAAATTTTTTGAAATCTCTGTTATCGAGAAAAAAATATTTTCTTATAGTTCAGACGAGTTCAGTTTTTCTTTATTTTTTAAAGCTTAGGATAATTTCCGCAAGTTCTTGATTCTAGAGAATTTCTTTTTTGTCATGGTAGGGAAATTTGAATTTTCAGTAATGAAATTGTTACATGTTCTGTTAATTATTCTTTCAAACGCATTTAAAATTATTACAAATTATTTTTTTCTGCATTCCCGAGAATTTTTCACGTTGACCTCACATTGAGAACTTTAAACCAATTGTTGCTCTCGCATTACAGATGATAATTCAAGAACTTAACTTGTCTGAACTATAGAAAATATTTTCTCGATGATTTTCAAAAATTTCACTTGACCGCTAATTATTTTCCAATAAAAAAACACATTCGGAATGAGATTGATAATTGAAGACAAAATCGTTTTTCCTGAATATCGAAATATATTCATTTTGGAATAAAAGTCTTGGACGTATGCTCCTATTATTTTTTGAGGAAGATTTCGAAAATGCTTCGGAAAAATGGGGTTCTAATTTGAAAAAACGATTTTTGATGTTTCTTCACTTCTAACTTTGACAAAGAATTTGTGACCTCCTGTATCATATTCTAAAAATCACGCTATCGGAAAAGAAGCATCAGCCTTTCTTCTCGGAGATTCTCAAAAATGAGAATTTTTAATGAAAAAACCTCGAAGTTGTCTGCATTTCAACAGAGTTTAATTTTGAGATTTTTTTTTGGTATTTCCTCATTTAAAGAGAATTTTCTCGGAAAAGTTCAAACTTTTGGAATCAAAAAGACTCAGAATTCAATGGAAAATCTATTTATGCTATAGAAGATGGGTCTTCCCATTTAAAAAATGAAAGTTGATGTCACTTGAGTCCTAGAACCTTCAAAAAATATACGAGAAGTCGTCTTACTTGAAGCTCACCTTTAGAATTTCAATCCTGAATCTTGTGTCTTTCCTGAAAATATTCTGTAGAGCCATATTCGTGAATAGTCCTGTATAACCAGTTTTTTTTTACAATAAAACCTCGAGTTTCGGGAAAAAACAGCGGAAGCAAAGTTATACATATATTATTATTTGATATTTCATTATTAAAAAAAAAAATTGAGGTGATTGGAGGGTGTCATCATTCCTCAGAAATCGAGAAGGTGAAAGTACGTCTTTAAAAGCCAGTGACATCACTCTCTCGTAGACTAATAGCAACATTCTTAATACTCGCTCAATGCCATCTGAAATTGTCAGGTCAATAAGCATAAATGTAGCGATTAGCGATCTCGACATTACATAAGATGCGCATCCTAAACGTTTTTATTTACACGAAAATTCTTTTGCGCTCTTGGTTTCAAATCCTATCAGAGCTTTGAATCTCGATTAATCCAAGAGGTTCAACTTTCGCGTCGTGGAACCATAATCTTGAGGGACATCTTTCAAATCTAATGGAATACTACACTTACTAATTCTTCATCATTTTCACGTGGAATTTCAGATGGTTCTCTTTAAAAAAAGTAGGTTGTACTTCAGTGTCTTTAGAACTCATAATTATGATATTTTTCTCAAATTATGACACTCTAAACTAAATTATTCCACTAGTGGCTCAATAAGTCTCGATTTCATTTCAGATAATTTCCACGAAATATGTCAGACTGCGAATTTGAATCCACACTGCGGCAACTTGATGGAGAACAAGTATTCTCTTTCTTTTTATCAGGGGTAGGATCTTTTAACAATTTCAGAAGATGATCTGGCTTGTGCTATTATTAGATGAAGTTAATAGAAAACAACAAATGTTCTGCAGTCAGTTTATGAGTTTAACAAATCATTTTAAAATAGAATCCCGCCCCCAAATATACTGCTCCACAAGAGTTAGGGATATCGTATTCAATCGTTTTGAAAAGTGTTTGATCTAACAACTTGAATCGATCGAATGTAAATCAGTATGGGATGGGACATTTCGTCAATTTGGTCGCCCTTTTTCTGAAGTTTGGTTCTTTGCAAATGCTTCATGAATGTTTTTATTTTGAAATGGAGTCAGTTCATCAACGGCTTCGATTTGAAACGAGTTTTCTAAAAATGCCAAGACGTAAATCAACAAACGCTGAGGCTAATAGGGCTATCGGAATGCTACAGCGTGGCCTAACTCAGGTTGTTGTAGCGGAAAGGCTCCAAGTCAGCCAAAGTGTGATACCTCGACTTCGGAATAGGTTCAGGGAGGCAGGTTCCGTGTTGAAAAGACCGAGGCTTGGTGGGCGACCAAAAACAACACCCGCTCAGGATCGTTTCATCACCGTTTCGGCGAGAAGAAAGCCTACATCTACGTGTAGAATGCAACGGAATACTCTTCAAAATGCAGATGGGGTCCAAGTTTCCATCGAAGCCATCAGACGACGTTCGAAAGAGGTGAATCTAGGTTCTAGAAGTCCATTAAGAGAAGTTCCATTAACACATGACCATAGGCGTCAAAGACTGGAATGGACAAGGCAACATATCAATTGGAACGATCAATGGCGTAGTGTCCTTTTTCACTGATGAACCCAGATATGGATGATTTTCAGATTCTCGAATAATAAGGGTATGGACAATTCCACGCATATCCCGTAATCGTCGCTATGTCCAAGAAGTCCATTCATTCCGAGGGGGTAGTGTTATGGTATGGGGCGGGATACGTTTCAACGGGCGCACAGATCTACACATTTGTCCTGGAAATATGACCGCCTTACACTATAGGAAGCATGTCATTGACAATGTTTTGCCCAATTTTCACGCTGCTATTGGTGAACCTTTTCAATTTCTAGACGATAGCGCTAGACCGCACCGTGCATCCATAGTTGAGAATGGGCGCGAGGAGCTTGGTATTCCACATTTACCAATACCTCCGCAGTCACAGATTTGAATTGCATAGAACATGCAAGCTACAAAGAAGATTAAATAATCATCAACCTACCCCAGAATCCTTAAATGATCTGAGAGAGCTTCTGCCCCGTTTATGGAACCAAATTCCTCAAGAAATGTTCAACAAACTCGTGTGTAGTATGCAAAGAAGATGTCAAGCTGTTATTGATGCCCGTGGAGGCCATACATTGTATTGATCGAGGTATTGATAGTCTTAAAATGCTTGAATTCTCTGGGAATAAAATTTTGTGATTTTATTCGATTTTTCTTAACCACCCTGTATACGCTGCAGACCTACAGACTGAAATTTTATTTCCTGCAACTTGAAGTTCATTCAAGTGGTCTTTACAGCAGCACTTAAATTTGAGGTTAGTTTCAGGCATTAAAGTGTCTCTTCAACAGCTGGTATAACTGGTAATTTAAGTTGAGGGTTCATTTTGAGGAAAGCTTGAGACCTCGTTTAAGACTAAGTGAGTTTGGTCCTTTTAGAACTGCCAACAAGACCTTCAATAACTGGCACCCTATTCAAAAGTTGCGCACTACTTTACAATGTAGAATCGACATACCAAGTATTGTAAAAACTAGATGCACAAATTTTCATGTGGTATTTCATGGGTTGGCCTACAAAAGAATTATTAATTGAGCTTTTGAAAAGTAATACCTGTTGGGCTTTAGGAATTTTTTTACTATTATTAGAAGGGTATTTTCATTTTACGCTCATCGACCTGTGTAATTTTCAAAAATTCCATTCCCAGATAACAAAGTCGTCGTCAGATCATTCAGATAACTTAAATTACACTAGGTACAGTTTGGTTCATGATAGCGTTCGTATCAAATACTTTTTCAACTGTGGTGCTCCAAAGTAACATCTTTTTCATTGGCATTTTTCCTGGAAAATCGCCGTATTATCTCATATCGACAAGCGATGAGATTGAAATTGATAGAAAGAATTACTATCATCTGAACACGATTTCGATAAGTGATGACTAACCGATATCCCATAATCGATAGTGAATTGTCAGGCTTCCAGGTAAAGTTAATTGAGAGAATTGACGATACTGGCATCACATGATTCAAAAAGGTTTTTCTCTAAATCTGTGACAATCCGAAATTTCAGGATCAGATAGTACTCGATCAGAGCTTCAAAATGAGGTATCGCAAGTCCTCTCATCCCTATTTGAAATCTAGGGGGTTGCAGTTACTGGGATGCAAAGAGAAATTTCATTTTAAATAAGTAAAATCGAGTTGTTGAGTTTTCTTTGGCCACACTGTATAATTCCCAATAGACCACGGACAGTAAGCCTGAGAGACTCACTTATGCCCACTTGCACCGTCAAATATAAGTCTGACTTACGTCCAACTTAGATTTGAAGTTAGGTTTGAGACGTCGTTTCTCTTGCACCGCAGTTTAAGTGCCTCATAAGTTATGACTATTTTAAGCCGCGAATATTCATGGCTTAAGCAAGACTTTAGCCTGTCTCAAATATTCATAACGTCAAAAACGAACTTCAGTTTTGACGTGTTGTTTTTGATTGCGTGAATTTAATGATTATTATGGATAGAACTTTATTGAATGAAATTGATGATCTATATGAGGATGATTTCGACATATTAGATCTCATTGATTATGGCTTTCCTAGAAATCTAGAATTTAATAGGGCCGATCACTACCATGATATGGACGAATTCACATTTTTTCGGCGATTTCGGTAGACAAAAAAAACTACTCTGCAACTGCTGAGATTAATCGAGGATAATTCAGAATTGCCAAGTGATATGTAAGTACATATCTTACTATATCTTATGTATGATGATGTCAAACCTCAAAGAAGGGAGTTTAAGCCTTGATGATTGTAGGAATCAGAGTGTATCACCGATGAGTCTTTACGTGCCTGCGATTCTACGCATCAGCAGGACATTAATTTATTGGCTGTACCCGATTTGATGAAAATCCACGAATCTACAGTATCAAGAATAGTTGTTCGAGTTTCAGTATTCATAAAAGTGCCTCAGACAGAAGCAGAATTACGTTCCACACAAACCCCATTTTACCAAATTGCTGGATTTTCTCGTGTTATTGGAGCTATTGATTGTACCTATGTAGTTATTAATTCTGCAGGTACTATTTACTCTTGTGAATGTGAAAAGTATTACTTCGATGATATTCCACAGGTGGAGAATTCTGTCATTCAAGTTACAAATGAAGAATTGTTGAAATAAAATCAAATCATTTGCTTCAAATAAAAAAAAAGGGTGTAGTGTGCTTGGTCGTCAGCGGCCCAAAGTGTATGTCTTTCTGTGAATCAGAATACTGAAAAAGAAAATGCATAGACAAATTATCTTGTTTGTCTATGAATTCGGGTGTTCTTCTTACTTCGCTGTGCTTAGTGTCGACACGAAACAATATGGTCATATCGCATTTCTATGTCAAAACAAACAAATTCACTGATTTATACAGTGTTACCAGATTTGCCATTGCTTATAGAGTGCTTAACAAAGTCGTTTCTATTAGATATGCGGTGCAAGATCTGATCCGTTAAGGCGGGGAAAAGCCTGACTCAAAATTTAAGAGCGCCTTATATAAATCTGTCTAAACCAGAAAACGGTGCAAGTGGTTGCTTTTCTCCCTTATGAGAAAAGAATAGCTTCAAGACCCATTTGCACCAATTTCTCTTGAAATCATTCCTTAACTAAGCGTCCATAAAGTTAATGGTCGCTCAAATTTATTGACAGTTGCACGACTGTCACTCAACTGACAGTGAGGGACCCTTTAATATTTCTATCTAGTGATATTTCAGTTTTTCATGTTGCGAAACTTCACCCTAGCTCAATAAAGCCTTTTCATTGGTTGGCCGGCTACTGTTGATACATGTCATTTCCTTAACCTAACTTTACTCTCATTTTGAAGATTTCAGGCATCAGTCAATATTAGATTGGCTTGTTGAAATTCCAATATTCTTGGTTTATATATGGGAGATGATTTACCCTCATTAATGATCTGTAGCGATATACGAACATCTGAGGTCGCTAAAAATCATCGCTTGGTTGACCGAACCTGGTTTAAAAAAACTCTCTACTCAGAGAAAATTGATTTTTCATTTGGGGAATCTCTAAAAATAAAGGATATTGTAGTCAGTTTTCTATTTATGCCAATAAATGCAAGAAAGTCTGTTTTTTCAAACGGGACTTTTGGAAAAAAGACAGCTCATCCAATTCATTTAAATATGAATGCCTTTCATTTATTCTCCTAGGAAATTCTAGTTTCACACTTTCAACTATTTCCAAGTAGTCATGTAATGCGTCTGTTTCCAATTGTGATGAATCCATCATCAAAATTATTATAAACCGAAGTTAATAGAAGACAATGAATGTTCTGCAGACAGTTGAGTTTAACAAATTACATATTTTAGGTTAGAATCCCGTCCTAAAATATTTAAGTGGTCTTTAAGGGAGCACTTAAATTTGAGGTTAGTTTCAGCTTTTAAAATGCCTCTTTATCTTCATCAGCTGGTGCAACGAAATTTAAGTTGAGGTTCATTGTAAGGGAAGCTTAACACCAAGTGAGTTTGGTGCAAACAGCCCTCAATCTCTCCAAAACATCCTTTTAGAACAGTGGAGTCAAAAAGACCTTCAATAACTGGCACCCTATTCAAAAGTTGCGCACTACTTTACAACGTAAAATCGACAAACCAAGTATTGTCAACAGTGGCTGCACAAATTTTCATCTGATACATCATCGGTTGGCCTACAAAAGAATGATTAATAGAGAGGTTCATCGTGGTTTATTCGGACATAATCGTTTTCCGAGATATTACGCAAGCAAGTGTTATTCATACAAGCTTTCAACTCTGTTTATTTATCAATTATTGCCTTCTGGGTATTTCGCGGTAGGATTTCATTTTGATTACAACAAGGATTCCCAGGAAAGTCTGGAAACCTTGAAAATTTGTTCCGCAGATATTAATCCGACGGTTTACTCGATTATTTTGCTAGACGTTGGAACGAAAGGGTGTTCGTTGTTGGCAAACCCAATTTTCAGAGTGAATCTGAGTTTTACGATTGTTCACTCACAATCGGTACTTAATCCACGGATTTATAAACTTCAGAACAGTCTGGAACAGCATCATTACAAACTTCATACTCACATTCCTGGCTAGCAAATGTCACTTTCACGGCTAGCAAATGTCACTTTACCAGCTAGCAAGTGTATCATTTCTATCATGCCTCCTCAGTTTAAAAGTAGGATTACGTTTGGTAAAAGTGTCATCACTTGACCATAGAGACAGTGGAAATACACTGCGCAAAAAAATTAACGCACATTCTGAAAATCTCAATTTTAATGAAAGTTAACTCTACATTGACTTCATAACTTATTTTTTATGTTCTCTCGGGAAGGTTCGAACGAAACAAGACACATTAAATAGAAGAAAAATTCGGGATTTCACCGGATCTTATGTGGAAGAAGAGAAATGAACAATTTTCAAAATACTGAAATGCTGATAAGTGATTTAATACTTGGTATTTCCACCCCTTGCGTTAATTACAGCTCGGCAACGACGGTTCATACTCAAAATGGGTGATCATAAAATGTTCTGATCTAATCCTTCCCAGATTTCTCCGAGTTGAATTCATTAAGACTAGCTGGATGATTCTCTGAACTTCTCAGCCTTCTATTGAGGTTGTCCCAAACCTGCTCAATCGGATTGAGATCTGGACTTCTTGCTGGCCATTCCATTCAAGAAACTTCAACCTCTTCAAGGTACTCCTGAACGATGCGCGCACGATGGGGTCTGGCATTATCGTCCATAAAAATGAAATTTTCACCAATGTATGGGGCAAATGGCACTACATACTCTTCAAGAATGTTCCTTATATACTAATCAGCATTCATAGCTCCATTATCAACGACCACTAGGTCTGTGCGAGCAGTCAAAGATATTCCACCCCATACCATAATCGATCCTCCCCCGAGCATATCTTTCATGTGGACGTCTTATACAAGAGAACGTCGATCACAATGGTAGAGGCAGAATCTAGACTCATCTGTGAAGAGAACTCTTTCCCAATCGGCCTCTTCCCAATGGATATGCTCTCTCGCAAAATCCAAACGCGCCCTTCGATGGGCTGGGGTAAGAGCTGGGCCTCTTGCCGTGACACGAGGCCTCAAATCATATTCTCTGAGGCAATTTCTTATTGTCTGAGTGCTAATTTGCAACCCATGAGTTTGCTCAAGCTGATTTTGAAGGAGGCGAGCGGTTGCAAACCGTTGTCTCAACGAAGAAACTCTCAAGTAACGTTCTTGAATGGCAGTTGTTACCCGTGGTGTACCCTGTCCTGGTCTTCGGACATTCATACCTGTCTCCCTGAATCGCTGCAACATTCTGGACACACTTGTATGGGAAACTCCAAACCTTTCTGCAATTCTTGTGTATGTCCACACTTCTTCTCGCAAAACTACCGCTTGGGCACATTCCTCTTGGGTCAAATTGCGTGTTTCGCGTTGCATAGCGATCGAGTGTAGAAAATCAAACGAAAGAAAAACTATTGATCACTAGAATTGATCGAGAACAACTGATTTTAGAATGGAGCCATCATCTGGATCAAAATCTGATAATATCATCTTTTTTTATTCCTGCTGGGAAAAAACATCTGTATTGAGGAAAAACCGAGGGAAAAACGTTGAAAGTGGATAACATATGTATGCATAATTCTGATAAAAATAATTATCATTGAGAACACCTTCAGTTGTAGAATAAATTTGGGATTTCCATAATGTGCGTTAATTTTTTTGCGCAGTGTATTTCGACTTGAGTTGAAAGCTGAGTAGGTAGGTGTTAATTTCATATTTGTAAAAAACTGAAGAGGTTCCTAAAGTGTTTGATATTGAAACTATTCATCATACGTTGAATTAACTATGTGTCATAATGAAGTAATTAAATGAATAAGAAGAGCCAGGAAGGACCATTGAGTTGGTTATTATAAGATTGATCATTCGGGAATCGCATCCGATCTTGATTTGCATGTTGCATTCCTGGATGTTGATACTACGTACATTCAGATACTTCAGTCAGTGTCATATAATTCTGTGATTCTTGATGACATCTGTCAATTTGACATTGTTGACAACGAATGACATCTGTCATTTCGACTTTCGGTATGAACCTGGCTATGGATTTTTATCTATAACGCCGTCGTAGATTTTGAGGAATCCGGTGAACGCTGAGACTGTTTCGAGATCGACGTTTTTAAAAATAGCCCCGTTCGGAATGCAAGTGTGGGGATTCCCTGTTGTCAGACGAAGATGATCGATTTCGCGGGCTCTTGAGCACTTTAAATCTATAAATAACGAGGCGAACTCGGTCGCCCCTGCAATTCGTCAGAACGAAATTAATGACGGATTGATTAATTGCGTCGTTGTGCGTTCAATTGCAGCCTCAATTTTTGTCTAAAAATAGACGGGGGAAGCGCCATAAGTCTTCGAGCAAAAAGATAGAGATTTTTCCACTATTATTTTCCCATTGGCGGCAATACAACTACAATTACCATTTCGTAGAGAATCAACAAGCAAATACACTTATGCACCGACCATAATCAGTTTTCATAACTGTAACATAACTTGTAAAATATGCTCTTGATGATAATGTTTAGAGTATAAGAATAATATATATCAGCACCCCAGAGGTAAGATGTGTTACGTCACAGATTCAAAATTAGTATTAAGAGAGATTTTTCGGTTCCAGCAATTTTTGAAAGAATGTTTACTGCCCTTATTTGGTGATTTGATAAACCTAGGTAGTTAAAACTGTGTTCCACTAGCTATAATTTACTAAGGTGAATCCAATATTGTAGATAACGCGTGTCTGAAAAAATTTGACTTAACACACTTTACCTCTGAGGTGCTGAAATACTGCTCCACAAGAGTTAGGGATATCGTATTTAATCGTTTTGAAAAGTATATAATCTTTGAGAAAATCGCTGTAAAATCATTTTAAACTCAATAACAACTTGAATCGATCCAATCAAAATCAGTATGAGACATTTCGTCAACCTGATCGCCTTTTTTCTGAAGTTTGGTTATTTGCATATGCTTCATGAATGTTCTTATTTTGAAATGGACGTAAATTAACAAACGCAGAGGCTAATAGGGCTATCAGAATGCTACAGGGTGGCCTAACTCAGGTTGTTGTAGCGGAAAGGCTCCAAGTCAGCCAAAGTGTGATATCTCGACTTTGGAATAGGTTCAGGGAGACAGGTTCGGTGTTGGAAAGACCAAGGCTTGGTGGGCGACGAAAAACAGCACCTGCTCGGGATCGTTTCATCACCGTTTAGGCGAGAAGAAAGCCTACATCTACGTGTAGAATGCTACGGAATACTCTTCAAAATGCAGATGGGGTTCAAGTATCCATCGAAACATTCAGAAGACGTTTGAGAGTGGTGAATCTGGGTTCTAGATGTCCATTAAGAGGAGTTCCATTAACACGTGACCATAAGCGTCAAAGACTGGAATGGGCAAGACAACATATCAATTGCAAAGATCAATGGCGTAGTGTCCTTTTCACTGATGAATCCAGATATGGACTTTTTTCAGATTCTCGAAGAATAAGGGTATGGACAATCCCACGCATACCCCGTAATCGTCGCTATGTCCAAGAAGTCCATCCATTCCGAGGGGGTAGTGTTAGGGTATGGGCCGGGATATGTTTCAACAGGCGCACAGATCTACACATTTGTCCTGGGAATATGACCGCCTTACACTATAGGGAGCATGTCATTGACAATGTTTTGCCAAATTTTCACGTTGCTATTGGTGAAACTTTTCAATTTCTAGACGATAAAGCTAGTTATTGATGTCCGTGGAGGCCATACATTGTATTGATAGACTTAAAATGCTTGAATTCTGTCGGAATGAAATTTCGTTATTTCACTCGATTTTTCTTAACCACCCTGTATACGCCACAGACATACAGGCTGAAATTAATTTTATTTCCTGCAACTTGAAATCATATTAATATGAATTTTCATCACAAAATCTCATTGAGACTGTATTTTTTTGCAATTTAAGTCAATATCCCTAAATAATGTGGAGCAGTTTCATTGACGACTGATCTCTTGTACTTTTCATGCAAATAACAAGGAATCCCTGCTTTTCATATAAACGTTTATTATGTTCATCCATCACATCTTTTCGAATTCATTCATTTTCGGAAGAAAATTCTCATTATGAGAAATACGCAATTGCTTCATTTAGAACGTAACGTTGATTTGAAACTCAGAAATGTTTTGACATGAGTCATAACCTCCCATTTTTGTTCGATAAAAGATGGAATGTGTCAAAATTCCAAGACCAATCAAGTGATTTTTTCATAAGCGAATAGAGTATTTTTCAGAATTTGAATTCACTTCGGAAAATGCATGAATTCTAAAAGATGTTAAGCGAAATCTTCATGGTTATTTTTAATCATTTATGGTGGCCTCCTGTCACGGATTTATTCATTATCTGTCAAATTTATGATACACAAAACAGTTCTGCCAAACAACATTTTTCAATGCAAAAATTACTAAGGGATATTCATAGAAATATTCCATTCATTTCAATGAAATTTCAGTGGATTCTAACACCTTTTTGAATTATAAATTAGCATCTTCAGAGAAGATTTTCTTAAAATAACAGATTTCTGGATAAAATTATTCTTTTGTTGATATTGAACAACAATCGAGACAACAATCAAGTAAATTTTTTCAGTTTCCTAAATTTCAACATTCCAGACGAGTTCTTCTAAGATCTCACCGATCTCAACTTAATCCTCGACTTAACCACAATCTTGCTCAGGGATTCTTTCTCAGAAAGGTACCTTTATATTCTTAGTAGAGACAGGTGAATATCTCACCATGGAGAAGGAATGATTAGTTAGTTTGGAAGTTGAATACCGTTTACTTATCTACCCAAAATCATTTTCGAAGTATGAATGTTATTACTGTCTGTATTATTCATTTTAAATTTAACATTTCAGGAATATTCGGAGTAGGTCCCTCCACCAACAAAACTTATGGCTGCTCCTCTGCTAGAACACTAAAAATTTTTGCGTTCAAAAAGATCGCAAACAACTCACTCCAGTGATTCCAATATTGTTCTTTTTTTCTACAAGGTTGGTAATGACTGAATCACCACAACATTCAGAGATGCTTAAAGTTATTCAACACTAATTTCTGAATAATGTTGCAAAACAAGATGTACAAATTAGAGGTGATGAAAGATAACAATTAATATCGCACCGCAGTAAATAAAGTACCTACGTTTATTGCATATTAATAGGGAAACTCTATACTTAACGCACGACGTTCATGCGAAATACCAACCTTAACAATACCCAATATTTACTTATGAATAATGCTAACAAAACACGTCAATCGCAGTCTGCCTTACTCATTTATTTACGGAACGATTTTAGAAGATTTCGCAGTGAAAAAGCGATACCTTCACCTGCCAATTTCTCGAGAAGAATGCAAGTCGATTTAAAATTAAACCCGCGACCCCCGAATGTAAATAGTAATGATTAAACGTCGATCCCACGCGAATTTTCGGGTGTATTCTCAAAATCGCGGTATTTTAAGAACAGCTCGTGTCAAAACACGAAAAATAACGTTTGGCATATGAACCATCGAAAAATTCAACGTCGTAACGCCAGTTTCGATGGCAGGCAGCAAGATCGAAACGAATATAGTGGAATCCGTACGCAGAGACGTGGGTTGCGGGGCGAGGGGCCAGCAAGATTCATCAGAGACGTATGACGCCAGTGTCATAGTCTGAGCGGCGCCGCTAGATATTTGGTGCGAAAAAAACGTCAACACGTACCCAGATAACCAATGAGATCCCCGTGAATCGTAAACAATTCAAACATATTCCGAATATGATTATGAAAAAACGAATATCTACTCACTGGATCAAGTAGGAAGTTACTCCCACACAAAATCACACCTTTCGCATGTTTAATATCCATCCAAAGGGTACACCATTACAAGCACATGTCAGAATATCGTAAAAAAGTCCTTATGCACCTCTGACGAGTCCGAGAACCCACCAAACCTCCCTGAATCGCGACTTTACGTTGGCACTCGTGTTTCGATTGATGTTTTGGTCGCTCACAATGAAGGTATACTAAACTGTTTCACTTATCTATATGGTTTTCTACAAAGTTTGAGATAAATCCGAAAGATACTGCGTGTAAATTACACACTAAAATGATATGGTTGCTCGCACGGCGCCATGTTTACTTGTTTCGGAGCTCCATCTCTGTCTAGTAAACATTAGTGACAAAGAACATCACGGAGTCCTGTGTTCACCGCTGCCGGAGTCTCCGTCTCTGTCTGACGCGGGTGATCCCCATAGCGGCGTCCCCCTCTCCTGTCCAGCTATTTGTATTCAGTTCCATTACTGGGGAACTTTCAAACCTGTTCGCGTTCCGTCTCTCTCTTCGGTTGGATTCACCTTAAAGGTCGCCACCCACTAGAGATGCGCGACAAGTGTCGAACAGGCCTTTTGTAGCGAGAAAATTGATCTGGAAATGTATTGATTTTAATTGATTCCATATGTTTGTTGATGTGATTGGCGTAAGGAAGAATGCGTAGTTGTCTACATTGATAACTGCGAGAGGAATTCTTGCAATGTGATGTTACTGTGTCGATGCGCCAAACGCTATGAAAATATGTACAGGGTGGGCAAAATTGGTGATGCTTGAACTATAACTTTTTTACTGTGAGAGATAGAGGAAAATGAATGACACATTACGGTCATCTTTTTTAGATAAATTGATAATGCCATCAACTGCATTCCTCTATCTTCTTTTGTTTTCGAGTTATAGACCAAAATTGAAATTTGGGTGATTTCAACTTTGGCCATTATCTCCGTTTTTGTATGTGCTAGGATGTTGAAATGAAAACATTATACAGGCACTTTTTTCATAGCAATCCAGTAACGCACTTTGTTTTTTCTCAAGAGGTTTCCTTGCTGAGCTATAACATAAAGTTGTGTTTTTCTTATGGAAACAATAGTTTGAAATGACTTAGAAAGAATCGCCATTTTTTCCCGTTTCAGAAATATATCATATATCGACCTCAGATTCATTCAGATTTAATGAAAAATTTAATTTGTATTTGAAATTTGAATTAATGAGTATTAAGTAGGCTGAGCCACAAAATAATATGTCTCTACGCATGGTGTCATTATTTTGCGATTGAATATTGATTCAATTCTCCGTGGTTTGATCTCTGTTCAGAACAACTGTCAATTATTAGAATTCGAAGTCATTTTTGCCGGCAATATGGAAATGTTCAAAAACTACGAGATATATGATAGGTTGAAATGTTTTATGCCAGCGGAAATAATGACTTCGAATTGGCAGTTATTCTGAACAGAGATCAAATCACGTAGATTTGAATCAAGTATTCAATCGCAAAATAATAATGACACCATGCGTAGAGACATATTATTCTGTGACTCAGCCTACTTAATACTCAATTATTCAAATTTCTCATACAAACTATGTTTTTCATGATATCTGAGGGTGATGTTTAATCGAGTGTTTAATGTATGATATATTTCTGAAACGAAAAAAAAATGGCGATTCTTTCTTAGCCATTTCAAGCTATTGTTTCCATAAGAAACAAACACAACTTTAAGTTATAGCTCAGCAAGGGAACCTCTTGGGATGAACAAAGTACGCTACTGGATTGCTATGAAGAAAGTGCCTGTATAATGTTTTCATTTCAACATCGTAGCACAAACAGTAACGGAGATAATGACCAAAGTTGAAATCGCTCAAATTTCAATTTTGGCCTATAACTCGAAAACAAAAGAAGATAGAGGAATGCAGTTGATGGCATTATCAATTTCTCTAAAAAAAAAACACCGTAACGTGTCATTCATTTTCCTCTATCTCTCACGGTAAAAAAGTTGTAGTTCAAGTATCACCAATTTTGTCCACCCTGTACATCTACGGAGTGTTAAGATCGAGGAGTGTCAAGTATACTACTCTACAAAAAATTCGTTTTCGAATTTCGCATTCGTGTTAGAATAGGAACCCATTCTCTGCAACTTGTTTTAAATATACTATTATTCCTCATGAGAATGAGAAAAGATGAAGGTTTATGTCAGTTGACAGAAAATTAGAATCGAGAAGAAATTTTGGGCTTCTTGATATATTTTTAAAACTATTCAGCACAGAATTGAACACTCAATGCTACGAAAAATGAATCTCAGAAAAGCTTATTGTCGATTTTGAGTTATGAACCAATTGCCATTTTTAACTCGCTGCTTTCAAATAGTACTAAAAAACACGTGTGGCACTCGGGGACTGCCGCGGTAAAGCTATTGCATAGCATCTATTCAAAAATAAGAAGATAATACTGTTGATTTAAAATATATTTTTTTTATCTTACAATACATGTTGGTTATTCAGGAATGTTTATCATTGAAACTATAGGTTTATGGTAAATTGAAACTATAGGTTTATGGTAACTGAAATGAGAAGCATAAGTTTGAGTCTTAATGTCTTCTAAATATCTGGAAAATACCGCGTTAATAGTGGTCCCATATTTTTTGTGGATTCTTGTGGATCATTATTCATTTTTAAATTCAATTTTTCCGGAAGAAAAGTAGTCAACCGCTCTGATTTTTCATCAGCGAAGTTAATGTTGAAATCGCCAGCCAGGATAAGTGGAAATTTATTACCATTTGTACCATGTATTTTCGACCCTTCTTCAGTGAACTCCAGTAAAGTGCGATGAATAAAATGCTCTTCATCGTCCAATTTTGGATTCGGAGAAATGTAAATTGCTACCATGACTATGTGTAGGCCATTTCTAAGTTTGCATAAGCATGCACAAATATCTCCAACAAATGAGCGTCTAACATTAACATCGCTAACGTCTTCAATATTTATTTCAATATTCGGAGTCATAATATTAGTAACATTATTACTATTTTGGTAAATAGCTACCCCACTTTTTGGAACAGTATCTCGTTTGAATTGAACAATACAATTGAAATTAGGTATTTCAATTGGATTATCACGCGTCATGCATGTTTCGGTAAGAAGGAATACATTGGTTTGTCTCGTAACTGAATCTCGTAAATCGTATTTGTGACTATGTAGACTTTGGCAATTGAAAGTCATTATTGAAATGCCATTTCTATTACTAATGAAATCTAAGACACTTTGAGCTATCATCTGAACACTATTTGAAGACAGTCTTTTGAATTCTTGCAACAAAGATGCAGTCGATGCAGCTTGACTTCGATTATGATAAAACTTAAATGCAGAATTATCATTTTTTTGTCGTAATATACAATTTTTCAATATTAGTCACTCGAGAGAGTGCAACATAGACGAGTTCCTGAGAATGTGATTTACTATCCTCATATACTATTTCGTCGAAAGTTCCACCTTGCGACTTATGTATAGTTAGATGAAGAGCTGAAGTTAATGGAAAATGTTTGCGTTTGGCTATACATTTTCTATCCGATGTTAATGAAATATTTGCCGTTCGTAATTCAATGGGAACAGCGAGACATCCGACTCCATTTTGCACTGCTAGAGTGGCTGCACGCATCCGTCTAGTCGCAAGTACCCAAACACCGTGCCGAAGTCTACCGAACTGAACCGACGATACACGGCTGTGTTAGGTTTTTTCGTTACGGAAAATTCTGTCGCCGCGCTCAAAGCCTGAAATAAAAGCTATGCAAAAGCTTAAAAATTATTGTTGCATTCCACAGGCGCTGAAACCAAGGGACATTTCAAACAATGGACTCAAACCAGTTCACCCTCAACCAAAAAGGTTAAAATCACTACTTAAGAAAAAAATCATGGCATCAGTGTTTGGGGATCAGAAAGGTATCATATTGATTGAATGTTTACCTCACTGAGAGGCCAGCAATGCAGCAACCCTAAAAAAATTGGGGAGAATTATCCAAATTGAAAGAAGGGGTCTGTTAACAAGCGGAGTCTGCCTGCTGCACGACAACACCAGACCCTACACAACCAATGTCACAACGTAATTGTTGCACTCATTTTTTATATATATATATATATATATATATATATATATTCTTTTGAATAAGAGAGCTAAAATAATACAATAAATGTTGAAACAAAAAGAACCTAAGCTGAGGTAAAAAAAGGAATGGGGTACCACAACATTCTTCGTATGATACTATAGTATCATACAATACTTTCATCACCAGTATCATACGATACTATAGAGCCAGGGGAAAAAACCTCAGCCGAAAAAACCTGTCTCCCCGTTAAAAAAATAAAATAAAATTGTTGTATCTGAATATTCTATATAGAAGGACATCACGATCAGCAGAACGGCTCTTCGGAGGAAGGATTTCCAAACACAAACTCCAACCTGAAAATAAAAAAAGCCAGAACAGCAAGAGAATTCAATTTATACTTCATCAAATTGATCTGAAATTTTCAACCCATTGCAAAAATGAGTTTGATATATTGTGTATGGCTCTAATGCCATCTTGGAATTTATAAATCGAACAATTATTAATTAGGTGTTCAACTGTTTCCTCTGATTCACCACATTCACAATTAGGACTATCAACCGAATTCCACTTGAAAAGCATGCTGTTGGTACGACCATGACCTGTTCTTATTCGATTAAGAAGGGACCATATTCTCCTGGGAAGGTTAAAACCAGGAACTTTATTCGATGGATCAGATATTAGATCTTTATTAGATAAAGAACATACATCCCATTCGGATTTCCAGATTTCGTTGTAGCTGAAGTTCGAATTCAGAAAGTTATTCGACCAAATAGGTTTACGAGATTTCAGTCTTGGAATTCTATTTTCTGGAACGTAGGAAAGTATCGGAAAAGAATCCGGAAATGAATTGAATTTATTCCAAGAATTCCAAGTTGCAGACTGTCTTTATGAATTATTTCGAAGCCTACACAGGGTATCCACAATGTCTCTGTTTCTGGTATTTCTAGACGAGATAGGTGAAAACGTTGAAAGGAATCTTGGACTCGATTCTCATGAAAACGCCTTGTGTGAAAACCTGCTTAAGCTCGCACACCACGACAAGGTGTTGATCCTCTGGACACAACTTTCTGGACACGCCTAAAACTAGGTTTCAATAATCGAATGAGCACCGATTTCTTCGATCGTTCAAGTGCGCTAGTGCGAGGACACCTTAGAGGCTCATTGTTGCGTCAACCTTTCTCTTTCTAAATATCTCACTCTCCTTTTGCGCCAAACATTCGATAAAAGTACAAAGTCTATTTAAATAATCATGAGAACCTAAATCGGATATTGTACGTTAGGAGCAATTCCAGCCAATCGCGATCGAACATCGAACATTTCACCGTCCCGTCAAGTCCGAGTCGCAAAAAGGTCGGTACATAGAGCGGACGGGTCAGTTTGGGCAGAATTAGCCAGAATTGGCGTTGGATTCGGAACATTATCTGTTATATCACGTTCTAAATATAGCGGGCTGTGAAATCATCCGAATTCTGTGGTGCGAGGTTGTGATTGTCATCGCGCGTAGGTAGGCACGTCGGGTTGACTATTCGCCCCGGGCAGAGGCAGCTGTATCTGTTTCCCAGAATGAATTTACTGGAATCGCTCTCCTTTCTCTGTTTAGCATGGCGGAATTTCCTACAATTGCACTTCTTTGTCTACGCGCTACGTCGACCCGTGGAATCTCCTATGCCCCGTCTCTGTCGGGGACCGTCCTTGTTTATGTAACAGGTTTTATGGCTCCGTCTCGCTCTGTAGGAATCTCCCCCGCGTCCTTGTTTAGAGACTGTGCGGCGTTGCCGCGTCGTCGGAATTCGCGGATAACGTTATGCTTGTGTATTAGCGGAATACTGCTTTATGTCAGCGATTTCGCGATTTGATTTTATTGGTAGCAATCAAATTACATCACTGGAAATTGTTGGAATCTCTGGGAGTTGGTGGTGATGTCATATCGGCGAAAGAGAACGGAATCATTCCGATTATTCGATTGTAGAAATGCGAAAAAGATATTGCTAACTTTTCCGCATCATAGAAAATAGTTCTTATGATGCACATTCAATAACCTACATATATATGAGGGAAAATCAGCTTACTTTTCTCTCAGAGTTCTAGATAATATTTTTTTTGTACAACTGCATTAAAAGTGACACTTTTAATGACAGCAAACAATGTTAAAATTGATTGTTTACGTGGAAGAGTAATGTTAGAAATATTTTTAACATTAGTGTTGAGAATATTTTTAGCACTCCATTTTCTTATGATGAAATCAGATGAGACAAATTCAGCAATTGCAAATTTTTATTATCAATATTTAACAATCATGACTTATGAACATTAATATTAATCGTAAAACTAGAACAATTACTAACATTAATGTCCTGTGACGTTACTGAGCTTCGCAACACATTATTAGAATCCTCAGCACCATCAGTACTTGTAGAAACCGGAAGTACAATATTGGATGATGATGATCCAAAATCTGTTGAGGTTGGGATATACATTGGAATGATCAACATAGCCCTCGGCTACCGTCGTAGACTTCCATCCACCATGTTTTTTTATATCCTTAATATTTGCTCCTGATGATTCTGCTAGCAATGAAGCGGAGGATCTTCGAAAACAGCGTCCTTTATATTGCTTTGGTTCTGGCAGAGTGAGGAATTCGGCAACAATAGATGGAATGTTCCCAAATGTATTAATACCAACTGGATTGGCAGTGCATTTATTATTCATGTATTTCAGGAAAAAACGACGATGTTTGATGACAGAAGGGCGCAGTGTAAAGTACTTATGAAAATAGTCTACATACTTCCCAATAATACTGAAAGAACGACTGACTTTCGTTTTTGTATTTGGAAGTTGTATAACCAATGATTCATTTGTTATTTCGATGTCTTCCACTGATAAGTTA
This sequence comes from Hippodamia convergens, assembly GCA_038502775.1. NCBI lineage: Eukaryota > Metazoa > Arthropoda > Insecta > Coleoptera > Coccinellidae > Hippodamia > Hippodamia convergens. The sequence goes on along the minus strand of CM076607.1, from coordinate 87,999,662 downwards.
CACAATTATTTACTCCGACAGGCTCCAAATGATCCGAAAATAGTTGCAACCTTAACCATCAAGTATTTCTCATCTGGTGCCTCCTTTATAAACTTTTCAACTTGTTCACGAGTGAGAATTTTCGATTTCTTGGGACGATATCCTCCACTTTTCCTTTTTAAATATGCTATTAAATTAAAATATTTACTAACATCCACATAATTTTTAACAAGGGCGCTTGACTTTATATCATTGAAAATTTGCTCCACAAAGTTGATGAACTCCATATTTTTTATTTTTCTTCTAAGAATGCAAGGAAAACAGTTGCACTGAGATTCCCTTCTACATTTTTCAATTTACACCAGGCCAGGAAATTGTTATATGTAATATCGTAATGCTGAACAGATTTTTCAGGTAGGAGTTCCAGTTTGCTCTCCTTGCAGACTCTTCAATATCCAGAGGAACAATCAAATCGTCACTTTTATTAATAATTGGATTCTCGACAAACATATTAAGCAGTTAAAAACACAAGACGAAAATTGGACAGGAACGAAATTCAAATGACAGCGTCTTTTCTCATTTGTTATTAATCTTGACGTTGGCAACGTTTGCCATTCACAACAACCTTTTGTTTGTTTGAATATTAAAATGCATTTTCAAGTTTATTGTCATTGCAAATTCGCCCATTTCATTATCGAAATAGGGCAGTTGTACATTGTATGGTATTTGTGTTAAAAGTGAGTTTATTTTGTTCCTGAAATTGTTCAATTCGCTCCGCTAATTTCACAAACTTTTTCAGTCACAAAATAAAACGTCATTTTTAACACTTATATTATAATAGTTATTCATGATATGAGTGTTAAAAGTGACGTTTTATTTTGTGAGTGAAAAAGTTTGTGAAATGAGCGGAGCGAATTGAACAATTTCACGAACAAAATAAAATCACTTTTAACACAAATACCATACAATGTTTTTTGTACAACTGTCCTATTTTGTTAATGAAATGGGCGAATTTGCAATGACAATAAACTTCAAAATGCATTTTAATATTCAAATAATCAAAAGGTTGTTGGGAATGGCAAACGTTGCCAACGTTATGATTACTAACAAATGAGAAAAGACGCTGTCATTTGAATTTCGTTCCTGTCCAATTTTCGTCTTGTGTGTATTATTAATAAAAGTGACGATTTGGTTGTTCCTCTGGATATTGTAGAGTCTGCAAGAAGAGCAAATCTGGAACTCCTACCTAAAAAATCTGTTCAGCAGTACGATATTGCATATAACAATTTCCTGGCTTGGTGTAAATTGAAAAATATAGAAAGGAACTTCAGTGAAACTGTTTTCCTGGCATACTTAGAAGAAAAATCAAAAATATGGAGTTCATCAACTTTGTGGAGCAAATTTACAATGATAAAGTCAAGCGCCCTTATTAAAAATGGTGTGGATATATATTTTAAGTAATAGCATATTTAAAACGGAAAAGTGAAGGATATCGTCCCAAAAAATTAAAAATTCTCACTCGTGAACGAGTTGAAAAGTTTATAAAGGAGGCACCAGATGAGAAATACTTGATGGTTAAGGTTGCAACTATTTTCGGATTATTTGGAGTAATTTAATTGATTAATTGTGTACTAACGAATGAGAAAAGACGCTATCATTTGAATTTCGTTCCTGTCCAATTTTCGTCTTGTGTTTTTAACTGCTTAATATGTTTGTCGAATAAATTTAATATCGAAAAAGTTATGTTCAAAAGAACTTGGTACAAACCGTGTAACTAGCGCCCTCTATGAGAGTCAGACATCAAAACACTTTCATTAGATGTAAGATGTATTGGCTTCCAAAACATATTCGTATAAAATTTCGTTGCAATGTTGCCGGTAGTTTCGTAATAAATGTGTAAATTTTTTTCTTTTTCAACGCCCTGTATCTTGAATGCTGATGGCGTTACGAAAATTTTTTTACTGAACAAACCTCTATTATTTTTCAGTTTTCTTCCTATCCCAGAGAGGGGGTCACCTTTTTTTGAAACAGCCGTGACAAAGTTTCAATCGATTTTGCCTAGCCGCGAACGTGAGCATTGACCATTTGAGGCGTTTCTCTCGAAATTTTCTGTTCTGATGTTCGATATCGAGTAGAAAATGATCAATCAACCGAAACGGTCGCGATGAACTTCTTGAAAACCGCAAGAAACGAAATCACGAAAGGTATACGTTGTCTCAACGAGATTTTCGCATCTTGCTTGACGAGCTGCTAGGCAGCTCGCCTTAACAAAAAACTGTTTGCAGCCAGCAACTTACCGAGGAAATAGCCCGTTCATTCATTCGGTTCTGGAGAAGGCGACGTTGCGAGATTGGCGTCGTTTCAGGGAGATCGGGAAATTTCGCGAAATTGCTGTTCGATTACCACCAACGCTGCGTGGTTAAATATTTCCATTTTCCATCATACTTTCTGTTAGGATGAAGAATAGTTATTTATGGTATCAGTGTTAAAAGTGAAGTTTTATTTTGTGGGTGAAAAAGTTTGTGAAATGAGCGGAGCGAATTGAACAATTTCAAGAACAAAATAAAATCACTTTTAACACAAATACCATACAATGTTTTTTGTACAACTATTTTTATAATGAAATGGGCGAATTTGCAATGACAATAAACTTAAAAATGCATTTTAATATTCAAATAATCAAAAGGTTGTTGTGAATGGCAAACGTTGCCAACGTTATGATTACTAACTATTGAATTTCGTTCCTGTCCAATTTTCGTCTTGGGTTTTTAACTGTTTGATATGTTTGTCGAGAGTCCGATTATTAATAAAAGTGACGATTTGGTTGTTCCTCTGGATATTGAAGAGTCTGCGAGAAGAGTAAATCTGGAACTCCTACCTAAAAAATCTGTCCAGCAGTACGATATTATATATAACAACTTCCTGGCCTGGTGTAAATTGAAAATGTAGAAGGGAACTTCAGTGAAACTGTTTTCCTGGCATACTTAGAAGAAAAATCAAAAATATGGAGTTTATCAACTTTTTGGAGCAAATTTTCAATGATAAAATCAAAGCGCCCTTGTTAAAAATGATGTGGATGTTAGTGAATATTTTAAGGTAATAGCATATTTAAAACGAAAAAGTGAAGGATATCGTCCCAAGAAATCGAAAATTCTCACTCGTGAACAAGTTGAAAAGTTTATAAAGGAGGCACCAGATGAGAAATACTTGATGGTTAAGGTTGCAACTATTTTCGGAATATTTGGTGCCTGTCGGCGTGAAGAATTGTGTAATTTATCAGTGGAAGACATCGAAATAACAAATAAATCATTGGTTATACAACTTATAAATACAAAAACGAAAGTCAGTCGTTCTTTCAGTATTATTGAGAAGTATGTAGACTATTTTCAAAAATACTTTGCACTGTGCCCTCCTGTCATCAAACATCGTCGTTTTTTCCTGAAATTCATGAATAATAAATGCACTGCCAATCCAGTTGGTATTAATACATTTGGAAAAATTCCATCTATTGTTGCCGAATTCCTCAAACTTCCAGAACCAAAGCAATATACAGGACACTGTTTTCGAAGATCCTCCGCTTCATTGCTAGCAGAATCAGGAGCAAATACGGATATAAAAAAACATGGTGGATGGAAGTCTACGACGGTAGCCGAGGGGTATGTTGATCATTCCATTACATATAAAAATGTCATGGCTGAAAAAATTCTCCGAACCTCAACAGATTTTGGATCATCATCATCCAATATTGTACTTCCGGTTTCTACAAGTACTGATGGTGCTGAGGATTCTAATAATGTGTTGCGAAGCTCCCTAACGTCACAGGGCATTAATGTTAGTAATTGTTCTAGTTTTACGATTAATATTAATGTTCATAAGTAATGATTGTTAAATATTGATAATAAAAATTCGCAATTGCTGAATTTTTCTCATCATAAGAAAATGGAGTGCTAAAAATATTTTTAACATTAATGTTAAAAATATTTTCAACACGCTTCCACGTAAACAATCAATTTTAACATTGTTTGCTGTCATTGAAAGTGTCACTTCTAATGGAAGTTGTACAAAAAACTTTTTTCTGTATGATTCATCGAATTTTTAATGAACGAAGGTATGTGTTCTGATAGAAGCTAGAAAGTTCAAAGAATAATTTACAAGTTATCAACATTGGAACGGAGCCCTATTTGAAAAAATTTCAAAGGTTTTTTCATATTTCAGAGAATATGCGAGTGACACATCAAAATATTGTAGAATCCAATGGGTAATCTGAATATCAATGAAAACATTGTGTATCACATTCAAAAAACGAAAGTTACTATCATTTGCCGTGATACCGTTAGTCGAACGAATCTGAAATTTTGTCCAAGAATTCACCTCTTCTAACAAAGCTTAAATTATCAAATTTGAATTATTTATCTTTGAAATATTCCGAAGAACTTCTTCAAGGTATTGTAACTAGGGCTCGGAATTTTGGGGATGAAGTTATTCGAATATTCGTTTAGCCTCTTATTCGAATATTCGAATAAATTCAAATAAATTCGAATAGTCGAATAAATCAGACTATTCGAATGAATGCGACTATTCAAATATGGCTGAATGAATATGAATATTAAATTCATTATAGATAATTAGCTGTTTTTAAGAAAAGAAATAAAACGATAAACAAAAAAATTCTTCGCCTTTACGGAGGCCACACCGAAAACATTTTTGAAACATAGATGAATTCAAAATAGTAATCATCGAAATGAATACCATTTTCAATTCCTAGGCTCAGAGATCTTTTATCCTATGGTTGGAGAAATGATATTAGACAACTAGCTGTGATTTTAAGGCGATAAAATATGAGAAATTGATACATGCCTGCTTGTCTGTCGACACGATACCAGATATTTAGAAATCACTTATTTTCTGAATTTTAATATGAAATGAAATATGATAACTATAAGAAATGAAAGACTCATTTCTGTATCGAAATAAATGACTATTGAAAAGTTCGTCTTATGAATCGAGTAAGTTGAATTTTTAACGAACTCAAATAGAGTCCGTAAATAAAAAAAAAATTGTTGAATCAATAAAAAAAATGTCTTCAATGAGAAAGTAGGAATTAGATATAATCCAAACAATAAGTATAAAATCTTAAAGAAAATATTTCTTATAATTTATACAATTACAGATTAGAGCTGAGGAAACAAAGTTTCTTGACATTTTCATATTTCAGACAAGAACGTTTGGAATTTACAATGTTACCCGCTTTAGAAAATGACCTTTCCGATGGAACAGATGTAGCCGGTATACACAGATAACGTTTCAAGAATTTTATTAAATTCGGATATTTGTTTGCGTTATTTTTCCACCACTGCAGAGGACACATATTTTTGGAAATAACACTTTCCGAAATGTATAAGTCAATTTCATTCAATGTTGTCGTCAATTCATTGGGAAATAATATGTCCATTGCAGACTTTTTAGCATTGTTTTGATCAGTTTCTACTGTATCGAATGATTCCATTTGATTCTCAAAATATTTTTTGTTCTAATTGAAGAACCAATGAATCTTTCTTTATTTTTGAATCGTGGGTCTAAAAATGTGACCATATCGAATACATTCAAATTGAGAGCACCTCCTATAGAATCACAAAAAAATTCTTTGAATCTACACTCAAATTCTTTTCGTAAATTGAATTTAATATTCTTCAAGAAGGCAGTTTCCTCATGACTTGCTGTTTTGATGAAGTTTTCCATCAGGGATTTGGCAATAGGTATTACCATTGAAATGGTGGTTTGGGATTCCGATGAAAATAAATTTGTTACAATTTCAAATGGTTCCAAAATGGTTATGATGTTTTCAATGATGGTCCACTCCTCTTCATTTATCATAAGTTGAGCAGCCTGCGTTTTGGATGTGGTCGTTCTATCAGATAACACTCCAATTATGGCTTCACGTTGCTCTAAAAGTCTTTTTAACATATAATATGTTGAGTTCCAGCGTGTCCTAACTGACTGAATCAGTTTGTGATTTTCTAAACCCAATTGATTCTGTTTATTCACTAAAGCTCCTGTTGCTTTATTTGAATGTTTGAAATGAGCAACTAAGCTGCTACATTTAATTATGATTGGCTTTATTGAATTTTCATCCAATATTTCATTGAGCACTAACTGTAGTGAATGAGCAAAGCAACAAATAGAATGGGACAGTAAATCTCTAGTGGCTAAGACGATATTCGAAGCATTATCGTGGACAATTAAGACGCATTGATTTGTAATTCCCCATTCATCCATTATATCCATCAATTTATTTTTCAAATTTAGAGCTGTGTGTCTTTCTTCCATACTCTCTGTTGTGATGTTACGTGTCATGTGTTGCCAAGATTCGTTTATATAATGACATGTCACAGTTATATATGTTTCATTTGTCCTGGAGCTCCAATTATCAGTAGTTAGGGCCAAATATTCTACATCTTTTAACTCTTTCATAAGCTTTTGTTTTTCCATTTCAAACAAGGCATCAATGCGCAGCTTTATCGTCTTTGTTGTAGGAATTTTATATATTGTAGCAATATAAGACAATAAACTCTTGAATCCTTCATTCTCCACAAATGAAATAAGTAAAGTATCAATGCAGATCATTTTTGTGATTAACTGAGTGATAATCTCTTCCTTTTCTTTCGTAACTTTTACGGTGGAAAAAATATCATTAATTTTAGATTGCGTTTTTTCGACATGACTTGTAGATGCTGAGGAAGTAGAGGGCTGGTTTGAATATGATATATCGGATTCAGATGATTCCATTTCGCGTTCTGTCCCATCCATTCTGAAAAGATAACAAGAGATCATCGGAAGCACATTATATTCTGATACGCAGGACGGGCAGTTTTAATTTTTATCTTATGAATGAATGTAATCTTAATCATATTATATACTTTACTGACTTGATTGAAAAATATTCTCGAAGAGAACCTTAACAACATATATTGCTTCCCTATTCGTTCGAAACTTAAAATATGTAAGAGAGTTATCGCTAAGAAAAAAATAATGTCTATATTGTTTCCAATTATAGGTTTGGAATACCGCGTCTTTTTAAATCTTGAACTGATTATTCTCAATTTTTAATTTGGTAAAAATCAAGATACCAAAATAATTTTGTACTTTGAAAATCGAATGTTCATGAATATTTTCAGTCAATTGATCACAATAACAAGAGGGAATAATTTTCAACAACTCACCTGTTCACAATTGAATGATGTTTGTTTCTTAAATGCGTCCATAAATTATTTGTAGTACTATGGACACCTACATTGTAACTACAAAATTTACACTGAACTCGATTTTCTTTTTTGATAAAATACAGCCAAATTTTGCTACGCGATGCCATCATTGAAAAAAATTATTGAATTATACTTCACCAACTAGCGTGTGACTCGAACGAGTTATCAATTCTAAATAGTGGGTATTGGTACCAATTTTTTGTGCCTCCTTCTGAATCTCTTCGTACCCACATCTGGTAAATTTTTCCAATTGTTCGCATTTCTACTTTCTATTCTATTCGAAGATTGCTGAGCCTTTTAACTAATAGCAACCATCACAGCTGGGAGCATCCCTTTCTTTTAGCCTGTTTGCTCCACATGTGTTACACAGTTGCATAGTCTAACACGAGCTGCAGATTGAAATAATACGAATATTCGAATGATTCCAATAATAAGAATATTCAAGAAATCTTACTATTCGAATAGTACTTCGAATATTCGAATGGTACATCGAATATTCGAATAATTCGAATATTCGAATTTATTCGTCGAGGATGAATTCGAATTGCGCCTCAGCCCCTTTATCTTACAGAAAAGATCCCGAGCCTTTGAAACCCTTTTCGTAACATCCAGAACATTGGCGTACGGGATTTAAAAGGGCCGCTTGGTGGGGATGAATCAATCAGTATCCGAACAGGATCGCGTACAGAATTATCGAAGTGAATGGTGGTGAAAATAAATAAGTAATTTTCTGAATAAATTAAGAGTAGACTGAATACATAAATTATTGTAATATTTGTGGAATTAACACAGTGACAATTTGGTTATCCTGAAAACGTTGCAGTACCTGTTTTAAAGGCTATTACCTTGCAGTACTCCACCTACGAACTAGGTATTACACATTAGAATAAATCCAAGAAAAATATACAGGCTGTCTCATAATTAGAACGACAAACTTTTAGTGGATGTTCTAGACATTATTTCAGACGCTTTCGACCAAAATCATATAGTACAACAATGCTTCGTTAAGGTGCTAGGGCCCTCTGAAGATGACTTCCACGCAATACTTTTTGACACATATCTCCAAAGCGGCGTCACCTAAAGTGTTAAAATTTCACACATTGGCTACTATCAAGAATGCGCATCGAATGGTTCAAGTGAATTTTTTTTATCTCAATCATAAGCGTATCAATATGGGGGCGAGGAGTATTTTTAGTGACAACTTTTTTACCTTTCATTATTTTACGAGTTTTACATTTATAAATTTTGATATTTTTCCTTGAAAAAAGGTGCTCTTGTTTGACATCAATGTTCGTTATGTGAAGAATCATAAAGAAGTGAGTGAAATATCAATTTATTGGACTTGATTTCAATAATTTTATGAGAGCTTTGCCTCATCGAACTAATACGAAATCATTTAATTCCCTTGAAGTTCATTTTTTAAAGAGCTACTGAGAGTTCTTTGTACTTAACTAAATGATAAAGAAAGAAAATTTCAAATCCATTTTTCTTAAAACCGGTGCAAGTAGGCGATGTCAAACAAGAGCACCTTTTTTCAAGAAAAAATATCAAAGTTTATGAATCTGAGGTAAAACTTGTAGAATAATGAATGGTAAAAAAGTTGTCACTAAAAATACCCCCAGAATGATACGCTTTTGAATGAGATGAAAAAAATTCACTAGAACCATTCGATGCGTATTATTCATAGTAGCCAATATGAGAAATTTCAACACTTTAGGTGACGCCACTTTGGAGATATGTGACTCTAGCACTTTAACGAAGCATTTTTGTATTATAAGATTTTCGTCGAAAATGTCTCAGATAATATCTAGAACATCCACTAGAAGTTTGTCCGTCTAATTATGGGACACCCTGTATATTTTTCTTGGATTTATTCTAATGTGTTATACCTATAGTTCGTATGTGGAGTACTGCAAGGTAATAGCCTTTAAAACAGGTACTGCAACGTTTTCAGGATAACTAAATTGTCAGTGTTAATTCTACAAATATCACAATAATTTATGTATTTAGTCTACTCTTAATTTATTTAGAAAATTACTTATTTATTTTCACCACCATTCACTTCGATCATTCTGTACGCGATCCTGTAGGATACTGATTGATTCATCCCTGCTAAGCGGCCTTTTTAAATCCCGTACGCTGATCTTCTGGAAATAAGGAGAAGGGTTTCAAAGGCTTGGGATCTTTTCTGTAAGATACATGGGCGAAGGCTCAGATATCAGGGGATTCAGACGTTACAATACGTTGAAGAAGTTCTTTGGAATATTTCAAAGAAATAATTCAAATTATTATTAGAGTTGAGAGTAGGTTTCCCCTGTTTTCTGCCTTATACACTGTGCAAAAAATTAACGCACATTCTGAAAATCTCAATTTTAATGAAAGTTAACTCTACATTGAATTTATAACCTATATTTAAGTTCTCTCGGGAAGGTTTTGAACGAAACAAGACACATTAAATGGAAGAAAAATTCAGGATTTCACCGAATCTTATGTGAAAGAAGAGAAATGAACAATTTTCAAAATACTGAAATGCTGATAAGTGATTTAATACTTGGTATTTCCACCCCTTGCGTTAATTACAGCTCGGTAACGACGGTTCAAACTCAAAATGAGTGATCTTGAAATGTTGTGATCTAATCCTTCCAAGATTTCTCCTAGTTGGATTCCTAAGTCATTAAGAGTAGCTGGGTGATTTTCTGAACTTCTCAGCCTTCTATTGAGGTTGTCCCAAACCTGCTCAATCGGATTGAGATCTGGACTTCTTGCTAGCCATTCCATTCGAGAGACTTCAACCTCTTCAAGGTACTCCCAAACGATGCTCGTACGATGGGGTCTGGCATTATCGTCCATAAAAATGAAATTTTCACCAATGTATGGGGCAAATGGCACTACATGCTCTTCAAGAATGTTCCTTTTATACTTATCAGCATTCATAGCTCCATTATCAACGACCACTAGGTCTGTGCGAGCAGTCAAAGATATTCCACCCCATACCATAATCGATCATCCCCCGAAACCAGTGGTATTCAGGAAATTGCACTGAGCATATCTTTCATGTGGACGTCTGTATACAAGGGAACGTCGATGGTAGAGGCAGAATCTAGACTCATCTGTGAAGAGAACCCTTTCCCAATCGGCCTCTTCCCAATGGAAATGCTCTCTAGCAAAATCCAAACGCGCCCTTCGATGGGCTGGGGTAAGAGCTGGGAATCTTGGCGCGACACGAGGCCTTAAATCATATTCTCTGAGGCGATTTCTTATTGTCTGAGTGCTAATTTGCACCCCATGAGTTTGCTCAAGCTGATTTTGAAGGAGGCGAGCGGTTGCAAACCGTTGTCTCAACGAAGAAACTCTCAAGTAACGTTCTGGAATGGCAGTTGTTACCCGTTGACTACCCTGTCCTGGTCTCCGGACATTCATACCTGTCTCCCTGAATCGCTGCAACATTCCTGGGCACACTTGTATGGAAAACTCCAAATCTTTCTGCAATTCTTGTGTATGTCCACCCTTCTTCTCGCAAAACTACCGCTTGGGCACATTCCTCTTGGGTCAAATTGCGTGTTTCGCGTTACATAGCGATCGAGTGTAGAAAATCAAATGAAAGAAAAACTATTGATCACTAGAATTGATCGAGAACAACTGATTTTAGAATGGAGCCAATACATTCAAAATCTGATAATATCATCTTTTTTATTCCTGCTGGGAAAAAACATCTGTATTGAAGAAAAACGTTGAAAGTGTATAACATATGCATGCATAATTCTGATAAAAATAATTATCATTGAGAACACCTTCAGTTGTAGAATAAATTTGAGATTTTTATAATGTGCGTTAATTTTTTTGCGCAGTGTAATTCAAATAATTATTAGAGTTGACAGTAGGTTTCCGTGTTTTCTGCCTTATATTTTCTCGATGGACAGTGTCGGGCTGAATGAAACACCACAGTAAAACATTAAAGAATATATTCAACATATAAATGTACATATATTGCATCAGTTCAAACAATTGAAGCAAATCAGTTAACCAATAAACGAACCTCAGTAATCCGTAAACATCTCGTAAAATTCCATATTTCCTCCGTTTCAACAGAACAACCGATTATTATGCGAATGCAAAGAGATCCTCGTATTTTTAGATACTAAAAAACAGTTTTTTATTCATACAAATAAATTTTTAACATTTTCAGTTAATATCGTTAGTCGTTTCTGAATTCAAGCAGCGGAGGTATTTCCTCCGCTTCTGTTGCAGTCTCTGTAGGCGCCAGAACTTCTGGTGTCTGGTTTTCTTTTTGAGCTTTCGAACTGGACGGCTTCGAAGTTACAGTGCCGGCGGTGATTTCCTCTTGGGAAGGGCATTCTAGATGGACGCAGTGGAAGACCTGAAAAAAAATCTAGATTGAAAATTCCTAATGAGGAATGTTCACAGGTATGCAGAATCGATTGAATATTTGTCACACAGTCTAACCATGGCCTTCTAAATCCCCTGGCCCGGCGCCTCAAGCGACAACGCCGCAAAAGACGAAGTTCAGGAGGTATACTGCTTACATGAGAGATACGATGATCAAACGTATTATTTCATTTCCTGATTTTTTTTTCCGAAAAATTTCTGAAAAAAACGTGAAAGAATGCCCTACTCAGTCAATAAATTGAATATAAATGAAAAACAAAATTGAAATTAAAGCGAATTGATTGATGTTTCATTCAATTTATTGTCCAGCAAGAACCACGGGGAGGTGTAGGGCCATCTCTCACCATGTCTCTCAAATGAAATTCTCTATTAACATAACAAAAAAAATTTAATTCTCAAATAATAACGTAACCTATAATACTCTCAAATGATCAATAATAATTTCCAGTTGCCTGAGTTGGTCGAAATTTTCATTATTCTTTTCTTATGTGAAAAAATGCTTCTAGTCAAGAAATCTCTGAAAAAATCTGATGCATTTTTATAACGAGAAAGCAAATTAGTAACTTGATACCATCTGCTGAGAATGAAATCAGAAGGAATTATCCATTTCAGGTCATTAGCGTTATCGCATTGTTTAATTTCCCATCCAGATAAATAGGTATATCAATTTTAGCTGAAGAATTTTCAAATTTGTCTTTGTAATCATTTGTTAAATCGGAACTTCAAAAAGCTTCTGCTTCATTAGTATTCCTAGTAAAAATTACTTCCCTCCTACACTGAGGATCGGTCCTTTTTGATTGGTTTCATAAGGTATGAGGATAAATTTGGAAAATTTTTTGTTGGGATAGCGCCTTCTTTCAATTTTGGAAATCTCAAATAAAGCAATTTAATGGTTCCATCTGCTTGCAAATGTTTATCAAGCTTAATTATATCGTCGAAATCAAAATGTTTCTCGAAAATGAAAGTATTATTCGTTGAAATGAAATTTCGCGGTTTGGCACTCATCCATCATCCACAAAAGCTTACGTTATTCATCTTTAGGAAAAACAAAACAACTAAAATATCTTTCATTTTGGTAGACGGATAATTAGTTCTACACGATGAAATACATTTCATTTTGACCATTTTTCAAAGCAGATGACCTCAAGTCAAAGTTGAATTTATAGGTTAGATATTACATAGAATTATTCTGTTATTCCAAGGAAAATTCACTAACTTTAATATCACAAACACTTTTACTGTACACGGCACTCGAACAATCGCAAAGAGTGACTAAAATTCATTTTTTTTTCACATAGATGACCAGAATAAACACTAAACTAAGCGGAGGCTACAAAACCGCTGGACTTATTTACCACTAAAGACTGACGTTTCTTTGCATCGAGTGTCGAGTAAGTCGAGTGGCTATTCCTCAGTGCAGCGTTGCCGCTCTTAGCAATGCCCGGGCCAGGGGATTTAGAAGGCCGTGGTCTAACCTATGGATATGAGATTTCCAAATATTCCACTTGACCGCTAATTATTTTCCAGTAAAATAACACATTCGGAATGAGATTGAAAATTGAAGACAAAATCGTTTTTCTCGAAAAATATTCATTTTGGGCTAAAAGTTTTGGACGTATGCTCCTATTATTTTTTGACGAAGATTTCGAAAATGCTTCGAAAAATGGGGTTCCAATTTGAAAAAAACGATTTTTTGATGTTTCGTCACTTCTAACTTTGACAAAGAATTTCTGACCTTCTGTATCATATTCTGAAAATCACGCTATCGGAAAAGAAGCATCAGCCTTTCTTCTCGGAGATTCTCAAAAAGGAGAATTTTTAATGAAAAAACCTCGAAGTTGTCTGATTTTCAACAGAGTTCAATTTTGAGATTTCTTTTTTCGTATTTCCTCATTTAAAGAGAATTTTCCCAGGAAAATTCAAACTTGTGGAATCAAAAAAACTCGGGATTCAATGGAGAATCTATTTATGCAATAAAAAATGGGTCTTCCCATTTGAAAAACGAAAGTTGATGTCCCTTCCGGAAAAACCGGAAGTCCTAGAACCTTAAAAAAAAATTACGATAAGTCGTCTTCTTACTTGAAGCTCACTTTTAAAATTTCAATCCTGAATCTTATGTCTTTCCTAAAAATATTCTATAGAGCCATATTCGTGAATAACCCAGTAAAATATCACTAGAGATAAAATGTTGCCGGCAAAATTTCTCGGTTGTAATTTAAAAGTTTGTTGCTAGGTAATTTCACGAATGACATCTTGAAGGCTCATTTTCAGAATTTTACAATCTATGTTTGGACACGTTTCGTACTATTTGACACAAATAAGTGTTCAACATAGATTTACTAAACGTTTTTGTTTTCTTTCTGGTATTCCTTTTTGTTTTCATGTCTTGAGGCCGTTTGATTTCAATTCTCCGAGCGTAAGCGAGGTGCGACTATGGCATGTCGCAGATCGAAACGCCGCTCCGCTCAACAATTTGCAACAGCAGGATGCATTGCATACCTAGTCCTAGTATTTCCCTTCTCAGAATAATTTTTTGATTTTTCGTTAGTTTGTACATGAAAATCATCATCGTGTGTCAGTGTGATACTGTTGGTAGTAGAAGAATGATTACCTCGTTAGCGGTATTGTTGGTCCCGACGATTTTGATGAAGAGAACGGGCCTGGGCGGGAAGGTGATCACTTGCCAGGACTTGCAGTTCTCTCGTGTGTTGTCGACCAGAGTTTCCCAGCTCCACACGTCAACGGAGGTCTCAATGTAATAGCTGTAACTTCTGTCATCGCAGTCCCACAGCAACAGTCTGAGACTGGACACTATATACGGTTGTCCTGCAAAATAAATTTAGAATTGGTTCTGCCATCTTTCCTTTTGATTAATTTGGTTAATATTCTTTCGATAAAGAGCAATAATATAATTCAATACAAATCAAACAATCGAGAATGTGTTTCAGTGTAGCAGTCACATGATGAAAAAACTGCTGAATCCTCTTTTTCTATTTGAGATTTTAGTAGTGACTCTAGATCAGGGCTTCCATGCAAGTTTCACCGAGTGATGGAAACGCCCAATTAGTGTTGGGTAACTCTTGTAAAAGGCGGTTCATGTGTCCCGGACACGAGGCAGAAATGTAAGAACGACTCACTTTGAGAAACTGTATCACCTCATTAAGAATGTCCCACTAAGCGACTGCACATCAGTGGGGCGATCGAGGAGAGCCGAAAGATGCGATACCGAACCAGGTAGTCGGAGATCTCGACCATCTGGGCCAGAGCGGGAGCGCAATCCGAGCGATCTGATAATCAGATGTATTTTGTGGAACGCCCCAACTGAAGCAATAAAAATACAGTGACCTTATAGTTAATTGCTTTCATGTTGATAGAAGGTACTTCCATCCTTCCTTTTAACTAGGGTGTCTTGTCATAAATCACCGGATTTGTGGTTATTCCTCACAAAATTAGGGTTGTTTTTTCAGAGGTTGCTCCATTGACCGTTCTTACCGACCGAATATACAGGGAGTTTGTACTGCAATGAGCGCTTCAAGCTTCAATTCTAACGTCTAACGTAATGATGTTATCCCCCTTTTTATCGGTCCAGTTGCAAGCGACACAGTATGTAGTGGAACAAATTTTGTCTATGTAGACTGTCTATCGCGTCATGAACGCCTGTAATGCCTCGCCTCATTGAAAGTGGTACACTGTACCGCTTGAGTACAAAAGTGAGGCTCCTCTTACAAACTCAATTTTAAAACGTATAATACCCAACACTACGCCCAATTATCTTCGTCACTAGAATCTCAATGAGCAAAGAGGATGTAAGCAGTTTCTTAGCATGTGACTTAACGAGATGGAACTTCTCTTTTGACTCTACCAGATGTCGTCATTTGTCTTTAGTTACTCAAAAGGCTTAGGTTCGTTTGCACCAAACTCTCTTAGTGTTAAGTTTCCCTTAAAATGAACCCTCGACTTAAATAACGTTGCACTAGCTGTTTAAGTCACATTTTGATGGCTAAAATTAACCTTGAATTTAAGTGCTCCTGTAATGACCACTTAAATATTTGAGAGCGGGATTCTTACGTGAAATAATTTGTCAAACTCATAAACTGACAGTAGAACATTTGTTGTTTTCTATTAACTTCGTCTAATAATAATAATTTTGATGATGGATTCATTACATTTGGAAATGGTGTAGATAGAAATATTTAAGGGTCCCTCACTTGAAATTGAATGACAGTCGTACAACTGTCAATGACTGTTGCCTGTGTGTGCATCACGAGGGCCATGAGAACGTACGCAACCAGAGCACTTGAGATCATAACAGATCTCACACCCCTACATCTGGTGATTGACAGGATGGCCCATGAAGCCATCCTCAGAATATCTAGAGAAGGCGCAGGTAATGAGAGAATTAGGTGTCAGAGAGTCGGTGCTCTCTGAGTAACTACATCTCATCTGCGAACCTTCCTAGTGATGTAATGGTCACGAAAATAGGTACTGAGAAACACTTCAGTACGATGCTATGCAAAAAAGAGGGATGAGAGCGGGAATACACCGACCAAAATTTCAAAGAAAATACTGGTATACAGATGGTTCTAAAACCAACACGGGAGCTGGCGCTGGGGTTCACGGGACCAAAGCCAAGTGTGCACTATCGTTAGGCTCCTGTGTGAGTGTTCTGCAAGCAGAAATATTAGCAATCGAAAGATGTCTAGATATTAATCTAGAGAGAAACTATCAGAATTGCGTCATAGCTATTCACTCAGATAGTCAAGCTGCTATTAAAGCACTGCTGAGAATGGGTGTATCGGACACTGACGAGTGTAGATTCTGTGGGGAGAAGGAAGAAACTCCTATTCACCTAGTCACAGAAGGCTTTGGCATTTTAAGCCAAAGGAAACAATGCTTTGGTCAAGAGACCTGTAGGAGTGAAGGATTAGCCTCACTGAAGCCTTCCGAGATATTGGATTTCATAAGATCTCTGGGACTGGAAGACAAGCTGTAAAGCTTTGTCAGGGGGGCACAATAGACCATAAGGTCGCAGTGGACTGTAACCCCTTTTAAAATATCAACTAGTTGAGTAATCGCTTTAAGATAAATTGGTGCAAATGGCCCTTTATACCACTTGGTTCAAAAATAGAAGTTATTTATAAAGATATTGTCTCAGGGGGATCGACCAAGCAAGGCCGAAACCAGTCCATCTCTACTCCCAGTGGCGAAATCTAGTTTCATTACCCCAGTCCTCATCGAGTATCATTGTTTCGGACGTTATTGACTTACCCAATTGAACCAGAATGCAACCAGACCCCAACTGGTGGCAAGTGTATCCTGAATCCCAATCGTAGTGTTTAGTGTCGCCGTTCAAGAGGGTGTTCCGCGCACGGCTGAAAGTAGGCTGCGATAAAAAAAATCGGTAAACCACATGCACATAGAGCTCACCTCACCCCTTCGATAACAATGGCGCTTTTTTTCAACGTGGCAACGTTGTAGCTGGGACAGATGATGCCGTCGACCAATTTCGGGATCTCGGGCCTGTAGTAGGCCTCCAAGTTGACCAGATGGAATACCTTCATGGAAAAAACAACCTGTTTGAACGAACGAAGTGTCTTGTGGAAAAAAATTAAACAATACATATATAGTTACGTTATGGAATGCCTGAATGAATGAAGATATATATATATATATATATATATATATATATATATATATATAATGATTGTGAACCAAACGTTATTTTTTAAAAAAAGTATAAAAATAGAAACACATACATGCCAAAGTTATAAGGTTTCTCTAGCTAGGTAAATAAAATTAATATTGCAAGAACTCCACAAAGGTAGTGTGGGCTATGTCTCAACCTACATACTTAATGAATGATCCATTAATGCCCACTTGCATCGTCGAATATAAGTCTGACTTACGTCCAACTTAGATTTGAAGTTAGGTTTGAGACATCGTTTCTCTTGCATCGCAGTTTAAGTGCCTCAAGTTTTTACTATTTTGGGACGGAAATATTCATGGCTTAAGCAAGACTTTAGCCAAGTATTCATAACGTCAAAAACGAACTTCAGTATTGACGTTTGTTTTTGATTGCGTGAATTCATTAATTATTATGGATAGAACATTATCGAATGAAATTGATAATCTATATGAGGATGATTTCGACATATTAGATATCATTGATTATGGCTTTCCTAGAAGTCTAGAATTTAATAGTGCCGATCACTACCATGAATATGTAAGTACATATCTTATTATATCTTATGTATGATGATGTCAAACCTCAAAGAAGGGAGATTAAGCCTTGATGATTGTAGGAATCAGAGTGTATCACCGATGAGTCAATTCCTTACGTGCCTGCGATTCTACGCATCAGCAGGACATTTATTGGCTGTAGCCGATTTTATGAAAATCCACGAATATACAGTATCAAGAATAGTTGTTCGAGTTTCAGTATTAATAAAAATCCCTCAGACAGAAGCAGAATTACGTTCCACCCAAACCCAATTTTACCAAATTGCTGGATTTCCTCGTGTTATTGGAGCAATTGATTGTACCCATGTAATTATTAATTCTGCAGGTACTATTTACTCTTGTGAATGTGAAAAGTACTAGTTTGATGATATTCCACAGGTGGAGAATTATGGCATTCAAGTTACAAATAAAGAATTGTTGAAATAAAATCAAATCAAATCATTTGCTTCAAATAAAAAAAAATAAGTTGTACTGGGCCAGCGGCCCAAAGTATATATCGTTCTATGAATCAGAATACTGAAAAGGAAAATGCATTGACAACATATCTTGTTTGTCTATGAATTCGCGTGTTCTTCTTACTTCGCTGTGCGTAGTGCCGACACGAAACCATATGGTCATATCGCATTTCTATGTCAAAACAAACAAATTCACCAATTTATACAGTGTTGTCAGATTTGGCATTGCTTAGCGCGTGCTTAACAAAGTCGTTTCTATTAGATTATGCGGTGCAAGATCTGATCCGTTAAGGCGGGAAAAGCCTGACTCAAAATTCAAGGGCGCCTTAGATAAGTCTGTCTTAACCAGAAAACGGTGCAAGTAGGCATAAGTCATACATCTAAAATAGTCCTAATATTGAGAGTCTCATACTAATAAAACATGAATTTTTGATGTTTTCATCCGAACATTGAAAATGAATAAGACATGAAATCGACATGAAAAAAAAAACTTTACAACTTACTTTATTCACAGTGTTTTGTGTCCCAACAACCTTGATGAACTGAACTACTCGACTGTCAAAATATAAATTTTGCCAGGACCTGCACGAATATCTGCTATAGTCTATCACTCTGACCCAGTCTTTTTGTTCCATAGATACTTCAATATAGTATGAGTACGACCTGAAATCAATTGAAATAGGTACAGGGTGGGCAAAATTGGTGATACAATTTTTTATCCGAAAGATAAACTGTCTTTCTGTATCTTCTTTTATTTTCGAGTAATAGGCAAAAATTGATATAAATATTACCATGAAAACTGTGCTAGAATGAACGGTTTTGGCAGAATTGGAGAAAATTGTAGTTTACAAAGTTCTCACTGAGTACCTATACAGGGCGTTTCAAAAAAAGGGGTTTGTTCAGTAAACAATATTCGTAACGCCATCCGTATTCAAGATACAGGGCGTTGAAAAAGTATAAAATATACACATTTTTTACAAGTTTGCTGAAACTACTGGCAACATTGTAATGAAATTTTATACGAATATGTTTTGGAAGCTGATGCATCTAATGAATGTGTTTTGATGTCTGACTCTCTTAGAGGGCGCTAGTTACACGGTTCGTACCAGGTTGTTTTGAACATACCTTTTTTGATATTAAATTTATTAAGCTAGATTTTGAGCTATCTTCAACATCATTCAATTTTACACCAAAAAGGTACTTCTGATGAAACTCGATACTGTGCACCGTTTTCGGAATATTTTGATTTGAAAATTAAGAAGTAATAATCGATGCTGGTAAAGAGTAATGATGAATGTATTAATTGAGAAAATGGTTACTCAACCGATTACGACACCTTCTATCAATGTGGCGTGGAGTACCATCGTATTCAATAATTAATATTAATAATAACAATATTTTTTATCAATACTTTATACCTGCATCGGTTATTGCTTCATAATTTTCAAATCAAAATATTTCGAAAACGGTGCACAGTATCGAGTTTCATCAGAAGTACCTTTTTGGTGTAAAATTGAATGATGTTCAAGATCGCTCAAAATCTAGCTTAATATATCTAATATATCAAAAAAGGTATGTTCAAAACAACTTGGTACGAACCGTGTAACTAGGGCCCTCTAAGAGAGTCAGACATCAAAACACGTTCATTAGATGTATCATCTTCCAAAATATATTCGTATAAAATTTCATTACAATGTTGCCAGTTGTTCCGGCAAAATCGTAAAAAATGTGTAAATTTTTTTCATACTCAACGCCCTTTATCTTGAATACGGATGGCGTTACGAAAATTTTTTACTGAACAAACTCCTACTATTTTTCAGTTTTCTATCTATCCTAGAGATGAGGTCACCTTTTTTGAAACACCCTGTATAAATAAACCAACTATTCTTCATCGCAACTCACCTCAAGTCCCTGTCCCATAACAGCATTCTTATGTGATTGATTATGGATGGTGTTCCCAGTTTCACGATGATTCCCGAGTCGCCAGGGCCTACTATGGCGTGTCTAGTGTAACCTCTTTCCATGTCATAAGATGTGACGTCACCATCTAGTAAGTACTCTCTCAATTCACCTTCGATTACTTTGGAATCGGACCATTGACCGAGTACATTTTCGTTTATCACTGAATGTTCAATAAAAAAACATGAATTATAAAATTTAGCTCTGTTTCTTGTTTTATTTACGTATTTTAGCTACATTGATCTTGTACAGGGTATCCCAAATTACTCGATTTTGACTGTTTCAGGTATTTCTGGACTAGATAGGTAAAAACTTCGAAAGGTGTCCTGGGCTCGATTTTCGTGAAAACACCATTAGTGAAAACCGGTTCACGATATCTTCTTTTTTTTATTTTGATATACTATCGATTTCCAAAATGTGCCATAACTCTTTCATTTACGAAAATATCTGAAAACTTTCTAGAAGCGCTTTTTCACCGAAAATAAGAAACTATATTCAATTTTTTTTCTCGTGGAAAAAAACACTTTTTTATTTTGAATACGAAGGCATTTTTTTTCATCTTATATCATAAAAAAATTAAAGATAAAAAAAATTTAAAATAATGTCTTATTCCCAGTGAAAAAGTGCCTGTTAAAAGTTTTTTTTTCAGATATTTTCGAAAATGAAAAAGTTATGGCACATCTTTGAAATCGAAAAAATATCAAAATTTTGTTATATCTTCAAAACAAATGAAGATATTGTGAAACGGTTTTCACTACTGGTGTTTTCATGGAAATCGAGCCCAGGACTCCTTTCAACGTTTTTACCTATCTAGTCTAAAAGTACCAGAAACAGTCAAAATCAAGTAATTTGGGATACCCTGTACTAAAAATGTACCTTCTTCTTCCTTAACTGTTATTTGGGCAATGTTTTGCCTATTTAATAGCAAGAGATATACCTTTTTGAATAGCTGAAGAGACGTAGAAGTTTTTTAAATTATCCGCAGGATAAATTATATAATTTTATTCCAATAAAGCGCTTCAAAGTTGAAGACACTATTTTTCAATCATTTTCATTAATTGGTATGCCCTCTAACCAGATACATCAAAGAACGGACCCTAGTAATTCTAATTCGACAAAAATCGATGAAAAATCCGAAAAAATGAAGGATTTTGAAAAAATTTTCAAAGTTTAATATCTCCATAACGGCTAAGTTTCGAACACCATAAAACAGAATCAAATTCTTCAGAAATGACCTGAATAATAACGTCCTTCAATATATTCAGTTTCCTGTTTTGTGAGATTATGTTATTATTAGGAACCTATGTACATTTAGTAATTTCTAAAACTCAGTTATAAGTCAACTATAATAACAACATATTGTTGAATGATAGTTGTATTTTAATAAATAAATAAAATAAAATAAATAAATATCATCTTTTTCAGCTGCTCAGACAAAATTCTTATATCACAATTACCATTGATAACTAAATTATTATTTCAACTAATAATACTAAAGGCAGGTTTCACAAAACTTAAATTGCCTGATTAAAAATTGTCAAATTGATTGAAGCCACCGAGATCATTGAAATTTCAAATAAAGTGATACATAAGTTTTTTTGATTGCACGATCAAAGTTTTGTGAAACCCACCTTAAGTATACATAAATATTCAGACAAAACTATAAAATATCTCGTTTCGAAACACACACCGAGTAGTTAATTGCAAATAATCTGATTTCAAAAAGTTGCAAATGCTATTGGGGCTGACATCCAACTGAATCTTTTGGAAGAAGATTAATTCATCATTTCGTTCACAATAAATGCTTGCAATTTATTCTCCTGATAACCAGACAGACTAAAACTTCATCATGTATAATTCTTTTATTTTGATTTGAATGTCATAACCATACAAGATCAATATATTTTATAGAACCTATTTTTCTGGGGAATTGGGATGATTATTTTATTTGTGTTGCCTCTAAACCTATAAGGGTATATAAACGATTTTATTTTATTTGATCCAATTTGGCAAATTACTTAGGTTTTTGATATTTTGAAATGAAACCAAACCATTTTAAAATGTGCTATATTTCAAATATGAAATGCTCCTGTAAAGTGTTCAAAAAGGCCACTTCTTCCTGATTATCCCTGCCTGGCTCTGTTTCATTATCCGAGAATATGGCTATTCTATTCAAGCATGGCCACTCAGGTTCGGTTGGAGATACAGGTTCTTTTGCTAATTCGCGCTTTTGCACCGCGCACCATTGTCTAAAAGCTTTAGAAACAGTCTTTTAATTTCAACCTATCCTGATATAATGTTTTCACACACACACATGCTCAAATAATAGTAAAAGCCTTTTTTCAACTATTGTAAAATATCTAGAGGGCCATCAAAAAAATCTCATTGATAACTAATCTGTAATTTACCAAATATAAAATAAACTTCTAGTTGATCTTTTTCAAATGTGATAGACGTTTCGGGTTTCATTCAACAATTCGACGTGAAATCATAAATTTATATCATGTGTTTACGAGTCTTTACAGCTGAAAAAAATGATATTGGACATTGACCAGATTATTTACTTATTTACATATCCATATATGTATAGGTTCTCCAAAGCTGTTAGTTTGAAGCTATGTCACCCATAACGTTAAAGAAAAAATGTTTTTTTGAACAAAATGATGAACAACAAAACAATTCAAAATTCACTATAGTGAAACTAACCCGATCACAAGATATCACTTCGATTCTAAGTAAGTCATAAGGTTCAAATATACACAGGGTGTTTTTAAGACGATCATTACAATTTGAATGTAAGAAAGCTGCCTCCAAATATCTTTTATCGTTGTTAGTTTTATTAGGTGAAAAAAATTCTTCTAAACAATTGCTTCAATTTAGATTCAAGGCTAGGTAATATTATATTTATTCTAAAAATACTTTGATCAAGGATTATAGAGAAGGAAGGTTGTAAACCAATCAACTACTGTTATGTGAGCGCCATCTATACTCCTAGACTTCCACTAGAATATAGAAATATTGATGATCAGCATGACGTAATATATGACATTCCTAATTTCTGTTTATTCTGTCAAATTTTCATGAATTTTAGATGTCTTTCAGTATTAAATTTGTTGCGTTTTTTACGTTACCAATGAAAATGGAGATATATACTCCATGCACTTTTATAAAATCACATAGGAGGTCATGGTATTGTTTCCAGGAGTTGGTGCACCTGATGAAAAGGCAGTGCGCACACAGAAAATATCGTTAATGACACAATGATGTTGCCAGTTTGTTTCTTTGTTTACATATTGTTCGAAATCGAAATATTACAAATAACTAGAAAAGGAATCCTTTCTATCAATTCATATAAACGTTAATTATTTTCGACCATCACATCTTTTCCAATTCATTCATTTTCCGAATAAATTCACATTCTGAGAAATACGTAATTGCTAAGAATGTAGAAAGGGCAACATAGCATTGACTTGTAGCATAAAAATATTTCCACAAGCGTCATAACCTCCATTTTCGTTGGATACAGAGTGGAATGTGTGAAATTTCCAAGGCCAGAGGTGTGATTTTATATTTGTGAATGGAGAATAAGTATTGAAACTCTACTTGTGTAACTGTGTTATTCCAATTAGTCCTCCTTTCCAGATATCTTTTTGACTGAATCAAAATGAAAAACCACAGGTTCAGAAAGACTATCCTAATAATCAAAAGATGCAGAAATCGAATAATACAATCCACTCCCTTTGGTGCAAAGCTTATAGGAAGAAAGTGACCCATCGCTTCTGTAAAGGAGGGCCTCTTATATCCAGCAATCAAGAGATTGATTAATGGTTACAAATCTAAGGAGGCACATGCTTTTTTCTCCAATGAATTAAGGGCCAGCTATGTCAGAAACTGCTTTTGTTTTGTTGCATAGGACGTTCTTTCTGAGCTTGACAGGGTCAAAATTCAAGTCAATAGGTAGAAAATTTCAATAAGCATGATTTCAGCGCCATCTATAATTTCAGAGGTGCAACACAACACAATATCGTAATGGAGATATAGGGGCGTTTCCCATCTTCACACTCTATAATCTTTCGTTTAGATTTATAACAACATACAGAAATTCAGTGAAAATTTGGTTTCTTAGACAAGAACAGGTGCTCTATCGATCTAAAATATTTTCAGTGCTGCAGTGTTGCCAATTATGTCGAAAAGTAGTATCTACTTTGTTATTTCAAATGGCACATCTGTATATTATTGCATTTTTTTTATTCATCATAGTAACACAATTATTTTGGTATCACTTTCTCACACTTATCTTAAGCGGTTTGAGTAGTTGAATGATTTCCTCTTTTTTGTGCGAAACATAGCTTTGGTTAAACATCCGTAACTTCCATACTATAAATGCTAGGAAACTGAAATTTTGTATGCAGAATGCCGAGATCCTATGCATCATGCCCGTCTTACGAAATACGCTTCTCATTATACAGAGTCTTTCAAAAGTCGATGATTTTTCAAGACATAAAAAAAACGGTTGAAAGTGCATTTTTTAAAATGGAATGCCAAGTTTATTTTGAGAATTACTGAAAGAGAATTGAATTTCCTTTCAAATGATATGTCACATCCTATACCTAGATTGTAAGATTCTGCGTTGAACTGAAGTTTTATAGTTGCGAACCTCCTGAAACTGCTAACCAAAACTAGCTTGAAACGGTTCATACATACTAACTTCAGCGGATTGCTATGATTTGCTGATAATGATTATGAGCTAAACACTACCAAATAATAAATGAATTCTAAGAATGTTCATTCTTCGAACAATTTGGCGGTTCTAGCAAAAAAAATTTTTAATCTTTGATGCACGTACATCTCAAAACGTCTAAAGAGGTATTCATCGTAGATAGCAATGAAATACCATAACATGATGAAAATTGAAATGATGCAGATTTGACAATAATAAGTGAAATGGAAGGAAATACCTATTCAAATGAAATTTTGATGAATTTGTTCACTCACCATGGACAATGTGACTAAATAACAGCAAGAACATGCAGAAGGTTCAATAAAATGTTTCCCAATGATTGGATTCGCAAGTGCGCAACTATAAAATTTCAGTTCAACGCAGTATCTTACAATCTAGGTATAGGAATATGATCTTTCAGTTGAAAAGAAATTAATTTTCTTTCAGTAATTCTTAAAATATACAGGGCATCCTATTTGAAAAGAGCACTTTCAACCGTTTCTGTATGTCTCCATAAACCATCGAATTTTGAATGACCCTGTATGAAAAGAACCGTACTTCGTAACACCTGCATGATGCATAGAATCTTAGCAGTCTGCATACGAAATTTCAGCTTCCTAAGATTCATAGTATGGATGTTATGGATGTTTAACCAAAGCTATGTTTTGCACAAAAAAGAGGAAATCATTTAATTATTCAGAAACTGCTGAAGCTAAGTATGAGAAAGTGATACCAAAATAATCCTGTTACTACGATGAATAGAAAAGTGCAATAATATACAGGGTGTACCATTTGAAATAACAAAGTAGTTACTCCTTTTTGACATAAGCGGCAACACCGCAGCACTGAAAATATTTTAGATCGATAGAGCATCTGTTCTCATCTAAGAAACCAAATTTTCAATGAATTCCTGCTTTCCGTAAACGTCTGAAGTACCATTGACCTTGGATCACCCTGTATATTATGGCTACTGACAAACTAAGTGGCAAGGGTACAATTCCTTTACACCATATGTTCTTTGTGATCAAGAAAAATGTATATCCTTCCCATTGAAAATTGAAGCAAATGTTGCATAATTGGTTAGAAATAAAGAAAGCAGTGTGAAGAAAATTCCATGCGAGTAGGCTTACATAATTGTCCCCTGTAGGGCAGACTGCTCAACCTGACATTCGTCCTCTCTGCAATCGCATCCAACAAGGCATCAGGTTTAACTATGCTGGCAGGTCTAACGACAGACAACAGTTGTGTAACTGTCATCAAAGGTAATCGAACGCATTTGAGGACATTGTCGCCAATATCTTCATTAGCTTTGCTCCAGTTTAGAACCCCTTGAAATATCTCTACTTCAGGTGCGAAGAAAGAATCCCTCTTGAGTAAATCTATAAGGGAAGACTGAAAAGGATGAAATTACATATTTGGTTTAACTAGCAATTTTTTTCAAATTGAGTTTCAATGCAAACCTCTTTCTCAAAGTCGTGACGTTACAAGATGGCGACTGGATCAAAACAAACTTTTATTTACATCCATTCCTATGTAATTTGCCATAAGAGACGAGAGGCTCTCAGTAAAATTGAAATTTGATATTCTTATCGGTATATTTAAGTAACGAAATTGCGATATTTGGAATCGACAGAAGTTGTAGAATATAAATTTTTATTTATATAGAAGTATTTTTATTCGTGTAAAGGTAAGTTAACTTCCGTCTTCTCCTAGTTCTTATGATTTATTCCATGTGATGATTTTGATTTATAAGTTTTTTTCAAAAAAAAATAATGAAAAAGGTTAATCTTTTGTTTTTTGAGATCATCTGCAATAAATATTCCAGATAAAATTATTTTGAATATTCATTGCAGATGATGAATGTTACTTTATCGAAATCTAGACTCAGATATTAGTTGAATAATAGGTTTTTCATTTCAGAATTATGTCTGCGGTATTTCTATCAGATATTTTCGATAAAATTCAAGAAAATATCTAGGAAGGGCGAAAATACGGATCAAAGTGGCCACATAACTTCCTCAACCTACAATAGCTCTGAAATGTTTGAAAGGAAATGTATTTGGTTCAATGAAAAGCTAGAAGTATTAAGTTTAAGTAAGTTTAACCATGCTATGCTAGAAAAAAAATTTTCAAACATTACAAATTCGTTTCTTTCTAGCTGGAAAGATTCTAAGTTCTGGTTGTGAATGCCTTAGAGGACAACATCTCTGTCACCGCTGCTATGCTGAATTCATGGAAACAAAAATATGAGCAAAACTGATTCAATCCTACAGTGGAACAAGCCTTATACCTCTGCTGACAAATATTTGTTTACTTCCATCATATATGATTTTTGATAGCTCGTCTACGACCTTTTTACATATTTGTTCGAAACACATGGTCTATTGTTTGAATATCGTATTATATTGATTTTCTATTTATTGAAAATATATATTTTATCTTTCTCCTATAAGATCAAAACCACGATGGCCCTCTTTTTCTAATTCATCGAACATTTCAATTATTTGAAAAGTCACTCGACTTTCAGTCAATATACAACATAATATAGCATGTCCATTTATCACAAACAAAAACGTTGAATTTATTGCCAGACTTTTTATTTTATTGTATTAACCGTATAAATAAATTACAAATCATTATTTCCATTGTTTATTCAGTTTAACGTTAGATCAAATTGCTAAGCGATTTAGAGTGTTTAGCAGTAAGTACACCAGTGTACCTGAATATAACAAAATAGAAGGGTATCATTGTTTATATGTTTAATTGAAAAGGTGGTTTCCCAATATTTCAAATTTTTCTTCACTTCTTCATTTTCTTGTAAGGGAAAATAATTCTCAGCTGAACAAAAATGACTTCATTCTCCAGCATCAATTTCCAACAATCGAAAAAAGCAGTACTGAAATAGAAAAATCTCAATTTACTGATTCCAATTTCTTTTATTCTTAACAATACGTCTGAAAATAAATCTTTCGCTCATATTGCTCTCGAAAATGCTCGGTTTATTTTCACTTCTTACTTTCTATGAAGTAGCAACTCCGCAATTCATCTTTCTTTTTAGGTTTACGATCTGCTTTCCTAAAAAAAAGAATGATATATCAATAACTGATCTATACTGAAAATATATATAATTAATAATAGAGGATAAGAAATGGCCAGCAAGACAAGTAGTGAGAAATACATGTAATGTATTTAAATAATAATAATAATTAATTAAAAGTGAGAAATATTGCACTGGCTTACCTGTAAGCTTAATTTCATTCAGTGAAGATGTTTTTTCTTCAGGAAATCTATAAAAACCAAAACCATTTCTTGTAGTGTTGTGAGAACAATTCGCAGCAAAACAGTACATCATTTTTAACTCAACACAACACGGCTTTATAAATAGAAATCATGTGTTTTTTGACTTTCAACTATTGTACAACTCCTGTAGATTCCAAATATCGAAATTTCGTTCCTTAAATATACCCATAAAAATATTAAATTTCTATTTTACTGAGAGCCTCTTGTCTCTGATGGCGAATTACATAGGTATGGATGTAAACAAAGGTTTGTTTTGATCCAATCGCCCTCTTGTGACGTCACATTTTTAAGTCCATTCCGAAGAAAGAAAAATATCAGCAAACCGAGACAATTCCTACCTGTGAAAGTTGGAGGAAAGATTCATGCGCCAAAATTTTAGAAGCATGTCTGTCCATGAAGTTATGGCATACTTTTACAAGGTTGCCAAGTCCATAAACTTGCGCCGTGTCCAGGACAGCACAAACATTACGAAGAGAAAGGAGTTGCTGTAGCACATCGCAGATCGCCGACTCAAGTTCCACAAAACCGTACTGATTGGCTAAGCCAAGTGTGTCCAGAATTATCTCTTCCTTTAGTGTCATTAGGTACATGTGACCTTGGGGAAGAGAATGGTTTTATTCAATTTGATGAAACCCTTAGAGCGAAATAATGAAGAAATAAGTTTCTGAATATAGTATTCTCAAATCATAGAAAAGATTTTCAAAAGAAAGGTTAAAAAAAGTTGATCTCATTGAAGAAAAATAATTCAACACATTTTTTACGATTTTGTCGGAACTACTGGCAACATTGTAATGAAACTTTATACGAATATGTTTTGGAAGCTAATACATCCAATGAATTGGTTTTCATGTCTGACTCTCATAGAGGGCGCTAGTTACACGGTTCATAGCAAGTAGTATTGAACATAACACTTTTAATATTATATACACTGTGTCCCAAATTGGGTGAGACTGCACGGTATCTCAGCTATTATTGAAGATAGAGACATGCGGTTTTCGCGAACCTGTGTCACTTTTCGGTAAAACTTTCAAATCCACAAACTGAAATATCCGAACTACTTTTGTTTCTAAAATACAGGGTGAAAACGAAAATGTGCACTTTTTGGAGATGTTATTATTTCTCGAGCCCTGTATGAGATAGGGAAAAAATGAACACTGCTTCTAATAGATTATTTCACGTAGTTAGAATTTTTTTTCAGAGCATTGATTCAGAGATGGAGCACAAACTTAGAATTTTTCTGAATACATTGATGTATCACAACTTCACAACCTAACTTTTAATGAATTTCAAAAATCAGAAAAATTCAAAAATTCATATTTATGTTTGTTTTTTTTTTCAATAGTAAGACATGAATTCTTCTACAAATGCATTAAAGTTGAAGATGCATCAAAAATTTCAATATTAATATTAAAATTTGCTCCATTCTCAACAATTTCAAGTTCATGTTGAAGAGAGATATTTTGAGTTTATGATTGAATATAATAAAATGAATAGGTTCAAGTCACATGTCGTTTTAAAAAAGCAATAATTAAATTAATGTGTGAAAGAATTCATAGCCTACTATTGAAAAACAAAAATAATATGGATTCTACTGATTTTTGAAGCTGAAATTTATCAGAGGTTAGGTTTTGAAACATCAATGTATTCAGAAAAATAATTGCAGAAATTTGACGTTAAAATATACAGGGTGTTATATCTGAAAAATTCCAAGTTTGTACGCAATCTCTGAAACAGTTCTCAGAAAAAAAAATTTTAACTACCCCACTGACTTCTACGTGAAATAAACTATTAAAAGCAGTTTCCATTTTTTCTCTATCTCATGAAGGGCTCGAGAAATAATAACATCTCCAAAAGGTGCACATTTTAGTTTTCGCCCTGTATTTCATAAACAAAAGTAGTTGGAATATTTATGTCTGTGGATTCAACGATTTACAAAAAAGTGACACAAGGGTCGCGTAAAAACCGCATGTCTCTATCTTCAATAATAGCTGAG
This sequence comes from Hippodamia convergens, assembly GCA_038502775.1. Taxonomy (NCBI): domain Eukaryota; kingdom Metazoa; phylum Arthropoda; class Insecta; order Coleoptera; family Coccinellidae; genus Hippodamia; species Hippodamia convergens. The sequence goes on along the minus strand of CM076607.1, from coordinate 87,969,347 downwards.
ATAACGAGCAGTCTCACCCAATTTGGGACAGTGTAAATTCATTAAGCGAAATTTCGAGTGGACTAAAACATCATATAATTTCATACCAAAAAGGTACTCTTCATAAGTCTCGATACTGTGTACCCTTTTCAGAATATTTTGATTTGAAAATTATGTAGTTAAGTAATAACCAATGCTGGTAGAAAGTATCGATAAAGTTATTCGTAATTGGTTGACTAACCATTTTGCAAATTGATGGATCAGTCATGCGATTTTAATCCCTTAGATTACACAGTTTGGTTGTATCTCAAAGAAGAAACTTAGAATTTAGCTAAATAAATCTAATATTAAAAAAGTTATGATCAATACTACTTGGTACGAACCGTGTAACTAGCGCCCTCTATGAGAATCAGACATAAAAACAAAGTCATTGGATGCACCAGCCTTCAAAACATATTTGTATAAAATTTCATTACAATGTTGCCAGTAGTTCCGGAAAAAGCGTAAAAAATGTGTATAATTTTTTTTTCTTGAAAACAGAATTATTTCTCTCCTGGAGACGGGATCACCTTTTTTTGAAACACCTGTATAGCACAGGACCATAATGATTGAATGAAATTTTGATTTGAAGACAAAAAAATAATACATAAATATTTTAAAATCATATGAAAAATAAACCAATTTGAATTTTCATTGAAACTCGAACTATTATTACCTGTGTAGATATATTTCAGTAGAATTTTGAAGGCCTTCAGAGGAGCATCTGAGAGAACAATTTCCGACTGAAAAAATAGAGCCTTTAGAGAGTTCCATTACATTTAACTGAAAAAATAATACCTGGTTGGTTTCTTTCAATCCACCATAAAGTAAAGCTCTGAAATACTCACTTCTAGAGGCTAAAATGACCTGCGATTCAACAAAAACATGAAAGTACTTTAGTTTGTTAAATGCAATGGTCGTTATGCATACTATAAAATGTTATATGTATATTATTATCTGAACTATACAACCAACATTATGTTCTTGTTGACGAATTTATTTCCAAACACTATATCAATTAAATCATGGACCCTTAATGAGGAGAAAGAAGAGAGTTGATTTGAATCAAGATTCTAGAATGAGGTAAAAAAATTCCAGAAAAATTTACAATAACATTTAAATTATTCAAACATTTCGAAGGTTTACTCAAATACCCATTCTTCAAGACCCTTAATAGTATGCGCATTATTCTTTCATATAAAAAATAATTGTACTTTGTCCAAGTTCAATAGATAAGAGCAAAAACATCGAAATCCTCCAGTTATTTTTTGTGAGTTAAATATGGGGCTCTTTTGATTCTTCACAAAACTGTTTTGTTTTGGTTGTACGTCCTTTACATGCTGTTTCATATTTGCCTAATAGAGAGTGTAGATGTTAAATTTGAGTAAGATATGCTTACCTTATGGGCATGAAGCCTCTGTCCTTCTACTATCAGAATAACATCGGAATATTCATGACTCATGCAAAGTGCTGATAAGTTTTCTGATAACTGTGTTAAATGCTCAATATCGCCAAGGCGCGGATTCGGACTATCCGAATTTGGTAAGTATTTTTGGCTACTCATCTTTTCGTCCCAAAACAGAAAAGATTTCATAAAAAAAAGCCAGACTCCAAATTTTGCAAGAATTACTAAAACTTGAAAAAAAATCTATTTGAGAAAGCGTAATTACATCGACACTCATTCGAGCGTTGTACTTACAGTATTTACGGAGCTTTCAGTAGTCAAAATTAAATAAAATATTAAAAATTTAAAAAAACATAACTAATTCGAAATTTTTCCCATGTAAAATTTCTTCTGTTGAATCTCGTCAATTGATGCTTGATGCATATGATTTTGACATAAATGCCATTTTAACGTCAACGGAAGAAAACAATGCTGTTGACATTTATCACGTGACAACTTTCGATAAGGCGTTTTTCTTCAACTGTCGTTGGAAAGTATGAAAAGTCATAAAGAGAACAATGTGATATTTTATTTAGTTATAAGCGCAGATTACTTCTCATTATCCAGGCAAAATGTAACTTGTTTTTTGTCTAAAGCTTTGATACAAGCCTCACTAACTAAACACTGCAAATCAGCTTTCAATTTCGGTTTGATTGTTCCTGTGACGTCGTTTATGGCTTGCATTTGGATACCCAGATTAATCGCAAATATAATGTCGGGATGGTTCAAATCGTATTCTTTCATATGATCAGGCTTCCTCATATAGACTCCAAAGTCGGTATGGAGGATTTCCGTGTTCTTATGTTCCATCTGTGGTATAGGTTTTGTTGCTGTCATTATTGATAGAGAATGGGTTCTACTCACGCTGAATATCGGATCAACTTCTTCGTTCACTGTCAGGTCCCCACTGTATACTTCGTTATTACTTTGGGGTAGACTACTCGCCATTTTCACAAAGTTTTTGTGCAACTTTCCGATGATAAGTATAGGTATTTGTTTAATTCAGGATGTTCTCAATGCCTTCACCATAAGTTCCTCTGCCCATTTTTGCTTTTCCGTGAAAAAATATGAGAACGCGAGAGAGGTGTCATGAAACTGTCAAGAAATTTGAATTTGACATGCAAAAGTAGCTTTCTATTTTTTCAACTTTTCTCGTTAAACTCGGCGAATAGCGAAACACAGTCATTTTTGGATCCTTCGCTACAATTTTGGGTTTGAGTTCAAAATTAACGACGAAGTTCCGAATTTTTGAATGAAAAAGTTTCAGAATGCGCCTTCTGTACAATTTTCTCTAATTCACTCCTAAAGGGTCCTATATTCTAGCCATTGCAAACTGGCCGCTGTAGACCACGTTTGAAGAGTCCTTCAAGCGAGAAAATGACTTTATCGAAGTAGAGCAAAGACAGACCGATTTCGCTTGTATTGAAACTCTTCAGTGTTACTCAACCTGCTGCAACGATGAACACCACGACAGCAGTTATTGCCTTACAATCCAGAAATTTTGCTGGCAAAATTTCACCCTTAGTGGTATTACGTAAATTCCACTGGAAATAGACATTTTCCTCGAAATCTATGACTATAAATTTGAAGTATCAAGTAAATTCCCCTGAATTCAATGCTTTTCTGTAACTTTCTTGTCAAAATTCGAGTTTTTCATGACATATTCGAGAACCAAACGGAAAATCAATCAATAAGTCCAAAATTTTCCAAAATTTCAGTGCTGTTCAGTATAAATTGGACTGAATTCCCAGCTCATGGAAAAAATAAATTCATGGAAGAATAGCTAGGAAAAGTGACAACCTAAGATTTATATATTTTCTTCATTCGGTGAGTATTTTATGAGGTTAAACTGAACATTTCAAGATGAAAGTTGAATAATCAAACTATGAGGCGAATATTTTCAATCTTGGTACGTAGGTACATTCTCTAGAGAAGTCGCATTCTTCTTCTTTCACTCATCCTTTTTCAAAGTTGATGGCTCAAAAACTTTTACCTTCACTGAAAATCTCAATTTCAATGAACGTTAACTCTACATTGACTTATAACTTATTTTTTATGTTCTCTCGGGATGGTTTTGAACGAAACAAGACATATTAAATGAAAGAAAAATTCAGGATTTCACTGAATCTTATGTGAAAGAAGAGAAACGAACAATTTTCAAAATGCTGAAACACTGATAAGTGGATAGTTGGATTCCTAAGTCATTAAGAGTAGCTGGATGATTTTCTGAAGTTCTCAGCCTTCTATTGAGGTTGTCCCAAACCTGCTCAATCGGATTGAGATCTGGACTTCTTGCTGGCCATTCCATTCGACAGACTTCAACCTCTTCAAGGTACTCCTGAACGATGCGCGCACGATGGGGTCCTGGAATTATCGTCCATAAAAATGAAATTTTCACCAATGTATGGGGCAAATGGCACTACATGCTCTTCAAGAATGTTCCTTATATACTTATCAGCATTCATAGCTCCATTATCAACGACCACTAGGTCTGTGCGAGCAGTCAAAGATATTCCACCCCATACCATAATCGATCCTCCCCCGAAACCAGTAGTATTCAGGAAATTGCACTGAGCATATCTTTCATGTGGACGTCTGTATACAATGGAAGAGGCAGAATCTAGACTCATTTGTAAAGAGAACTCTTTCCCAATCGGCCTCTTCCCAATGGATATGCTCTCTCGCAAAATCCAAACGCGCCCTTCGATGGGCTGGGGTAAGAGCTGGGCCTCATATTCTCTGAGGCGATTTCTTATTGTCTGAGTGCTACTTTGTGGCCCATGAGTTTGCTCAAGCTGATTTTGAAGGAGGCGAGCGGTTGCCAACCGTTGTCTCAACGAAGAAACTCTCAAGTAACGTTCTTGAATGGCAGTTGTTACCCGTGGTCTACCCTGTCCTGGTCTTCGGACATTCATACCTGTCTCCCTGAATCGCTGCAACATTCTGGACACACTTGTATGGGAGACTCCAAACCTTTCTGCAATTCTTGTGTATGTCCACCCTTCTTCTCGCAAAACTACCGCTTGGACACATTCCTCTTGGGTCAAATTGCGTGTTTCGCGTTGCATAGCGATCGAGTGTAGAAAATCAAACGAAAGAAAAACTATTGATTACTAGAATTGATCGAGAACAACTGATTTTAGAATGGAGCCAATACATTCAAAATCTGATAATATCATTTTTTTTTATTCCTGCTGGGAAAAAACATCTGTATTGAAGAAAAACGTTGAAAGTGGATAACATATGCATGCATAATTCTGATAAAAGTAATTATCATTGAGTACACCTTCAGTTGTAGAATAAATTTGAGATTTCCATAGTGTGCGTTAATTTTTTCGCGCAGTGAATAAGGATTCAGCCATAACCAGTCCCTTCAAACTACAATCACATTAATTTCTGGATTGAAAATTGAGTTTATTCCAAGAATAAAAACATATTTAGATATCTTTACGATCTTATGAGCTATAAGATAATATACTTCAGAAAAAAAAAATTGTTTTCTTCAAGTATATTGCGATATGTTACAACGTACAACCGTTGATTGAAGTATTCTTCAAAAATACTTCAATACTTCAAATGGTGTTTCAAACATGATTTAAACGATACTTTGATCGCCACTAATATTTCCATAATTGTCGATCACGAATCGAACCACCTCATGAACCTTTCACCGATTTGAATTCCAGATAAGAAAAAGCGACCGACTAAAAATGGCTAAAGACGCGACAAAGATCAAAAAACCTTGTTTGATTACGTGCACGGGCAAGTGCAATCCGTTTCGAGTAGGCATGGAACCGAAACCCTGTTTGACCGGTGAACCGACATGGAAAAAACTCGTAGAATACTTCGATAAGAAGGGTAGCAAATTCCACATCAGGGATTTGTTCGAAAAAGACGCCTGCAGGTTCGGGAGATACAGGTAAGTGTGTTTTGTTTCCGAAAATTGAGATAACCTCAATTCGGATCTGGCTGTCAGGAGTCACCTTGGGATGACCTTCAAGGGGTTTTAAGGCGATTTTGCGTGTTTTTTGACGAAAAACTCGTAGGAATACGCGAAATTCTCAATAACTACTGAATATCAGTTTTGAAATAATATTAGTTGTTTTAATTGTTGAGAATTTCAGGAAAATTCCACAAAAAATCCCAAACAAATTCAAAGTTTTCATTCAAATTTTGAAGTCATTGAAGATAATTATCAAGCTTTTGTTTAAATATTTAAAGATCCTTGAGTTAATGTAAATAATGAAATATTGCCATTAAAATATCTTCAATTGTAGATACAAATCTACCCATACATCAAAATTCATTCATATTTTACATAGGTACCTAGCATATTTTAAATTTTTTAAATGCCAAGAAATTTTTTTTGGTTCTTATACTGAAATAACAAATATTATGAAAAGTGATATTGACAAAATATCTATTTGGTAACAGTATCATAAACTGACAATCAATTTTGATCAACTCATCTTTTCTCATGAATATTTCATAAAAGGTGAAAAAATTTCGAGTCATCCAGTTCAGTCTACAGACAAAAGCATGAATAATTATCACTTATCAAGGAAATTTTCAGGCTTAAGTATCGATGAAAGACGAACATTCGATGAACATATTGATATATCTGAATTGATTTTTACTCTGTTCAAAATCAAAAATTATATTGCAAATTTTTTAAATTATTTATTTCTCTTTGATTCATTCTAATCTGCATTACATATTTTCTATATGGGGTATTGCAAGTAGCTGCTTTTTAAATCCCTTGGCAGATGGAAATTAAAGCAATTAATTGTACAATTGAATTACCTCAAATCAACTTTAATTTATTTGAACTGAGTATTTCACCAGATCTGCTCTTTTTTGATTTATTCACTCAAAAAATGAAAGTTAAAACCTATGAATTTGATTAAGTAAAAACACCAGACAAACAATATTATCAGCTAATATTAAAACTTTCAGTTCAAATTTTGGGGATGAATATATATTCATTATAATGGCAAAGTAAATTCATTATCTGATTAATTGAAAAACCATTAGTAACATTCAAAAGTAAAACTTAAACATAAAACAAATGAAATCCATTTCAAGGTGGAATAGTTTTATTTTAGATATCTATTGAAATATTGTCTGGGAGGTCTCTGCATTTTCCTGAAAACTTAATTTGGGTTTTCTCTCCCAGTATCTGAAACAAGAAACAATTAGAAAATTTTTTTTAATAATATAAGAAAGGCCCCTGCATAAAACTTTGAGCACTAATTCGTCAGGGGTCAAAACTTTACAAGAAGAAATTGTTGCCTAACAATGAACAAAAAGAAAAAGAAAACACTTTGAAATCTTAAGCGTAACGTTTCGGAGTCTAAATCAGACTTCTTCGTCAGACAATAACTAATTTTCATTCAACAAATTTTTACGCAGGGGCCTTTCTTATATTATTAAAAAAAATTTTCTGATTGTTTCTTGTTTCAGAGACTGGGAGAGAAAACCCAAATTAAGTTTTCAGGAAAAAAGTTTTAATTTAGTTTTGAAATGATTGTTTTTTCCAATATGCTTAAAATTTAATTTACCTGGATTGCTAGTGATTAATAGTATATTCTAAAATAAGTTGGAGAATGAGCTCCTATTTCAACAGGAATGCGAAATTCGAAAACGAGCGACGAAGGAGCGAGTTTTTAAAAGCATGATTGTTGGAATTGCCTTCTGCAACGAGTATTCGACGACATTTTCTCTATTTCAGTCAAGTTTTGTGAAATACTCTCGAAATTCAAATGAAAATTCAGATTAGTGATTTTTGTATTGTATATTGGCAGTTGGTGTGCCTTACGAAATTTGACAGATAACAGAATTTGATTTGAAATTTGAGAGGATTCTAGGTCAATACTGACAACCAAAAAACGAAAAATATTACTAAAAACAATGCTGTAATTAATTCATTACAGCACTACTTTTAGTACTGTAATGAACTCATTACGATACTGAAATAGAGAAAATATCTTGTTCTCAATTTCAATCAGAATCTTTTGTTGATATTCATTGTTCACTCCTTGGCATGTTCATTAATGTAAGTTTATGATTATTTTCTGAGATAACGAAGTTGATTTATTGTCTGCTTATTAGAAAAATTACAATAACTGGAACAGAAAGAATAAAAATTTTCTAAATTGTTTTAAATCCATAAAATTCATTACTGATATGACTACTTCTCCTTTTATTATGGCTGGATCAAAACTGACTCTGCTCCGCCTAATTGAATACTTACTCATTATATATTTCGATATGATTTGAATAATTACACAAAAATTTTTTTTAGTTTGAAACTGACCACCCCAAAAGACGGAGACATCCTCCTCGATTACTCCAAGAACAGGATAGACGACGAAGGTCTGAAACTGTTCTTCCAGCTATGCAAAGACAGGAAACTGCCCGAAGCACGTCAGTGTGTCATGAAGGGGGCCAAGGTGAACTTCACGGAAGGCCGACAAGTGCTCCATTCCGCCTTGAGAAACAGGGACCCCGAAAACAACCCTATCATCGTTGAAGGCAAAGATATCATGCCTGACATCTACGAGGTGTTGAACCATATGAAGGAGTTTTCGGAGCAGGTTATCAGTGGAGATTGGAAAGGGTAATAATAATAATATAATATAATAAACACCTTTATTTCCAACAGAATGTTAAGCAGTACACTATGGAAAAAGTCACATCATGAACAGAAGAAAAAGAAAACACAAACATCCAGAAAAATATTGAACTTAATTTAAAAATTCAGAAAGGCTATAGTAAGATTTTTCTACCAAAAATTCCCTCAAACGTTTCCTGAAAATACAAACATTATCTGAAATCTTGATTTCACTGTTAAGTTTATTGAAAACTTTTATTCCCAAGGACTAGTTGTTCTTTTCGATAACACTGAATCTGCCTATTTGTTAAGAATCTTCTTTTTAGTTACTCTGGACAAGAAATCACAGACGTAGTCAATATCGGAATTGGAGGTTCCGATTTGGGGCCTCTCATGGTCACCGAAGCTCTGAAGCCTTACGCCACAAGATTAAAATGCCACTTTGTGTCCAACGTAGACGGTACACACATAGCAGAGGTTCTGAAGAAAGTGGAGCCTGAGACCACGCTGTTCATCATTGCATCGAAAACTTTCACCACTCTAGAAACCATCACAAACGCTAACTCTGCCAAGGATTGGTTCATGGAGAAAGCAGGAGACGTAAGTCCCTATCTTCTTGAGATATCGAATGTGGGTTCGAAATATTTCAAATGTTGCAGGAAAGTGCCATCGCCAAGAATTTTGTGGCTCTGAGTACGAATGCTGAGAAAGTTAAGGAATTTGGGATAGACGAGGCTAACATGTTTGGATTTTGGGACTGGGTGGGGGGCCGGTACTCACTCTGGTCGGCCATCGGATTGAGCATTTGCCTGGCGGTGGGTTTTAACAACTTCGAGAGGCTTCTCGATGGGGCCTACTTCATGGATCAGCATTTTATGACTGAACCCCTAGAGAAGAATGTGAGTATTTCCATTAAAGAATAGGTGCAAGAAATTTTAGGCTAATATTTTTGAAACAATGATATCGATAAACTAAGGATAATCTAAAGGGCTTAAAGCTGAAATCACTCTTATTGATCTATGAGATCAAATCACAATGAATGTCAAAATATGACTGTAAGGTCTATTAATTCTCTAAACAATTCTGAATTTGAAGTTGTCACTAATTCTGATCCAAACAGTGTTGTAACAGTGTGATGATTTCGAAGAAATAATCATGATTAGTGCTGACCTGATTAAGGAAATGGATAGACAATAGAGAGTTATCAAAACTCAAATACAGGCCTAACATTATTGAAGGATCCTGTAATGAAATATCTCTTCTTGTCAACTTCATTATGACATTTCCTTTATTTTGACAGTTGGAGAAGTTGTTTGACACAGAAGATTGGGAGAACTGTCAAAATAAGGGATCTTTTGTACTCTGTATCAAGTAATAATTTTGTTTTCTATTTGATACAATATATGACATATTTAAATCTAGTTGATATAATTCCAAGATAGAGTGTTAAGTTTGTTCATGAATTGAAAACGTTCGCTTCTGTTGAAACCATTGGCCAACATATTTGAGTGAATTTACATTACTTTATTCCAGATAACTTTAATACAAATATTAGGTATACAGTGTCATTGGCTAAAATTTTTGAAACATTTATATCTATAAAAAAAGTAAGATTTACTAAAGGGTTTAAAGCTGAAATCACTCTTCTTGATCTATGCGTGGGAAGCAATTTCAAATCACAATGAATGTCATAAGATGATATATGTCTGGAAGGTCCATTAAGTCTCTGAATAGAGAGTTATCGAAACCCAAATAGAGGCCTTACTTAAATAAAGTTTCCCTTATTTTGACATTATCTCGTGTGCATTTGCAAAAGATTTTAAAGTGACCTGTAATAAAACACAGGCCTCCTGTACTTAACTTAAATAAAGGAGAGCCATATTCAAATAACAGATTCCTTATTTTGACAGTTCTCGCAATCTTCTAGGTTAAACAGCTTCTTACAACTGTCAAAATAAAGGAAATGTCATACTAAAGTTGTCAAGATATAAATCGTTGCGATAGCTCAAATATCTGAGCTACGTTAAGGGATCTTTTATTGCAGGATCCTTTAATAAAGTGAGGCCTGTATTTGTGTTTCGATAACTCTCTATTGATTCTTAATTGGAATTTGTTCCTTATTTTGATCTAAACACTGTTGTAACAGTGAATGATTTTGAAGTAATAATCATGATCAGTGCTGACCTGAGTAAGGAAATGGACAGACAATAGAGAGTTATCCAAACTCAAATACAGGCCTAACTTTATTGAAGGATCCTGTGATGAAAGATCCCTTACCGTTGGTTGGATATTTGAGCTATCGCAATGATTTATATCTTGACAACTTTATTATGACATTTCCTTTATTTTGACAGTTGAGAGAAGTTGTTTAACACCAGAAATTTGTAGAACTGTCAAAATAAGGGATCTTCTGTGGGAGCAAATGAGTAAATGTCAAAATAAGGGAAACTTAAGCCTCTATTTGCGTTTCGATAACTCTGTATCAAGTAATAATTTATGTTTCTATTTGATACAATATATCAGGTACAAAAGGGTATGGTATCCAATGAATGAAAATGAAATTTGGATAAATTGAAATTGGTCAACACATTTAAATCTAGTTAATACAATTTTTTTTTGGCAGAAAATGCACTTCTAATTTATTTTATACTGATTATTGTTTCGAAGATATATTGGCAAGGGACTATTTCGATAGCAGACTTCATATCGCAGGAAGAAATGTTTTCATGTATTTCCTTCTACTATCTCAGTGCCCAATGAATTTCGTACCAATCTTCATTAAATTTTCCATTTCCATGCCATTTATTGGATTTTCCAATTTTTAGGCGCCTGTCATTCTAGCTTGTCTCGGGATCTGGTACTCCAACTTTTTCGGAGCTGAAACACATGCTTTGCTGCCATACGATCAATATCTTCACAGATTCGCCGCATACTTCCAACAAGGTGATATGGAGAGCAATGGAAAGCATATAACAAAGGCTGGAAATGCTGTAGGTATATTCTTACACTGCTTTTTTATGGAACGATCCATTATCTATATTGAAATATAAATCACTAGATTTGTGTAAAGTGTTTGATATACACTGCGCAAAAAAATTAACGCACATTCTGAAAATCTCAATTTTAATAAAAGTTAACTCTACATTGACTTTATAACTTATTTTTTCTGTTCTCTCGGGGATGTTTTGAACGAAACAAGACATATTAAATGGAAGAAAAATTCAGGATTTCACCAAATCTTATGTGAAAGAAGAGAAATGAACAATTTTCAAAATACGGAAATGCTGATAAGTGATTTAATACTTGGTATTTCCACCCCTTGCGTTAATTACAGCTCGGCAACGACGGTTCATACTCAAAATGAGTGATCTTAAAATGTTCTGATCTAATCCTTCGCAGATTTCTCCGAGTTGGATTCCTAAGTCATTGAGAGTAGCTGGATGATTATCTGAACTTCTCAGACTTCTACAGACATCACAAATCACACCTAACGGGAGAGCCATCTTACCATACATCCCCAAGGTCACAGATAGAATTGGAAAAATACTGAAAAGGCACAACATCGAGACCATTTATAAGCCGACACAAAAACTTGGGGAAATGATCAAAACAACCAAAGACAAAGTTGACCCACTTTCACAAGCTGGTATTTACAGAATACCTTGTGACTGCGGCAAAGTCTATATTGGCACAACAAAGCGAAGTATTAACACTAGAATTAAGGAACACGAACGATGCTGTCGACTGAATCAGACAGAAAAATCCGCACTAGCAGAACATGCGCTAATAGATGGACACAACATAGATTTCTCAAAAGCGGAGATTATTTCCAATGTTAGAAGTTACTATCCCAGGCTGAACATGGAAGCCATTGAAATTTATAAACACAAAAATAACATAAATAGAAAAGAGGAGACCCCTTTCTTGCATAGCGCCTGGTTACCGACCTTAGAAAAAAACAAAGATCAAGCCGACACGAAGCGGGAGCGATGGGCCAATCAGCATCGCGCACGTAGACGCGCCACTTTTTCCCGCCATAAACCGGCGCGCAGATGACGTTTCCGGTTCGAACGCGCCAGTGTCAGAAATTCAGCGTTCGAGGTACAACCTTAGACCGAGAATCCTCTGAAGATGCCTACCGAAGTTGTAGGCGAAACGTTAGGTGAAATTATTCCTAATAGACCACGGCCAATAAGCCCGGAAGACTCTTTTCATACCAGTATATCCGGTCGTGAAAGCCTTAAACTATTCAAAATAATTATCATTGAGAACACCTTCAGTTGTAGAATAAATTTGTGATTTCCATAATGTTGATTTTTTTGCGCAGTGTAATTCTTGAATTATTGTTTAAAACTGCCTTCTTAGTACTCAGAATATTTTATGTTTAATTTCAATTGTTAGAAACTTTTACTGACATTCATAATTACATTGCTTGAATCATCATTTTATGTTAGTTTGAAATGTATTTCTTTTATTAAGGTATTATTTAGAGTATTGCAACACTGTGCATCGTGAATCATAAAATATCATAAATCTATGCAGTTACTTCTTGTAGGTGAACTATCATACAGGTCCGATAGTTTGGGGTGAGCCAGGCACTAACGGCCAACATGCCTTCTACCAATTAATCCATCAAGGAACCCGTCTGGTCCCAGCCGATTTCATAATGCCTGTGAGGACCTTCAATCCTATAGGCAACCATCACACACTCCTTCTATCGAACTTCTTGGCCCAAACAGAGGCTCTAATGAAAGGTAAAACAGAAGAAGAGGCTAAGAAAGAACTGGAAGCAACCAAAATGAGACCAGACGAGTTGAGGAAATTGCTTCCTCACAAGACTTTCGAAGGTAACAGGCCTACCAACAGCATTCTCGTCAGGAAGTTCACCCCTTTCACCCTTGGTGCATTAATCGGTAAGTAATTTTACACTTTATCAAACGTTTTGTACAGGGTGGGCAAAATTGGTGATACTTGAACTACAACTTTTTAACCGTGAGAGATAGAGGAAAATGAATGACACGTTACGGTGTTCTTTATTAGAGAAACTGATAATGCCATCAACTGAATTCCTCTATCTTGTTTGTTTTTGAGATATAGGTCAAAATTGAAATTTGGGCGATTTCAACTTTGGCCATTATCTCCGTTTCTGTTTGTGCTAGGATGTTGAAATGAAAACATTATACTGGCACATATCTTATTTCTCGTGGTATTCGAACATTTCTATATTGCTGGCAATAATGACTTCGAATTCTAATAATTGACAGTTGTTCTGAACAGAGAATTGAATCAAGTATTCAATGGCAAAACAATAATGACACCATGCGTAGATACATTATTCTGTGATTCAGCCTACTCAAAAATTCAAATTTCAAATACAAACTATATTTTTCATGATATCTGGATGAATCTGAGGGCGATGTATGATGAATGATATATTTCTGAAACGGGAAAAAAATGGCGATTCTTTTTAAGCGAGTACGCTACTGGATTGCTACGAAAAAAGTGCCTCTATAATGTTTTCATTTCAACATCCTAGCACAAACAGAAACGGAGATAATGGCCAAAGTTGAAATCGCCCAAATTTCAATTTTGGCCCATATCTCTAAAACAAAAGAAGATAGAGGAATTCAGTTGAAGGCATTATCAGTTTCTCTTAAAAAGACCACCGTAAAGTGTCATTCATTTTCCTCTATCTCTCACGGTTAAAAAGTTGTAGTTCAGTTATCACCAATTTTGCTCACCCTGTACAATTGTTTGCTGGGGACCTTAACCCTATTTTCTTGACACTTTTTATTTCTTTTCTTGTTTTGAGCTTGAACTGTTTGGAAATGAAGATGATTGTTATCTTATATTATTGTTTTCTTTGATTTTTCGAATACAATTTTTTTTTCCAGCTATGTATGAGCACAAGATCTTCGTTCAGGGCATCATTTGGGACATCAATTCTTTCGACCAGTACGGTGTTGAGTTGGGCAAACAGCTTGCGAAGGTTATCGAGCCTGAACTGTCGAACGACGATGAAATCACCACCCACGATTCGTCCACCAATGGCTTGATCAGTTTCATCAAAGAAAACAGGCTCAAAGAAGGGGAAGTGGATGGTAATTGAGAAAGCCAATATTGATTATCTTCTTCCTCTTCCTCTTAAAATAGATGACAGTTCTTATTTACTGTATTAAGCTTTATTTCGAGCTCACTTTGTTTCTCGAATATTTTCTTAGGTTAGGTTGTAAACCGAGCAGTGATAAGGTTATGTTTCGATCCAACATTGTTTCACAGTGAAAAAGCTTCTATTTAAGATTTAAAAATAATTTTTGATTTGCTTGTTAGACAATCGCAAAGGATAAAAAATTTGAATGCAAATATATTTAATTCGCTTTATTATGACAGAGGAAGGAGGAGAGGAAGAAGGTGGGGAGACAGGAGGTGAAGGGGATGTGCCGGAAGAGGCACCTCCTGCAGAGGAGGTTCAAACTTAGTGAAAATTTGATGATATTTTGTATATTCCTTATGTTTTATGAAACTATAAAATTTTATAAAAATATATTTTACTGCCTCTAAACTTTTTTAATGTTTGATTCAAATAGAAACATAGTGGGTTATGATTCCTTTGGTATCTTATACAGGGTTATTAACGAATATGGCTCTATAGAATATTTTAAGGAAAAACACAAGATTCAGGATTGAAATTCTAAAGGTGAGCTTCAAGTAAGAAGACAACTTCTCGTATATTTTTTGAAGGTTATAGCAGACCCATTTTTTATTGCATAAATAGATTCTTCATTGAATTCCAAAAGTTTGAATTTTCCCGAGAAAATTCTCTTTGAATGAGGAAATACGAAAAAAAATCTCAAAATTGAACTCTCTTGAAATACAGACAACTTCGAGGTTTTTTCATTAAAAATTCTCATTTTTGAGAATATCCGAGAAGAAAGGCTGATGGTTCTTTTCCGATAGCATGATTTTCAGAATATGATAAAGGAGGTCACAAATTCTTTGTCAAAGTTAGAAGTGACGAAACATCAAAAAATCTTTTTTTTCAAAATGGAACCCCATTTCTTCGAAGCATTTTCGAAATCTCCGTAAAAAAAATAGCAGCATACGTCCAAGACTTTTATCCCAAAATGAATATTTTTCGAGATATTCAGGAAAAACAATTTTGTCTTCAATTTTCAATCTCATTCCGAATGTGTTTTTTTACTGGAAAATAATTAGCGGTCAAGTGGAATTTTTGGAAATCTCTGTTATCGGGAATATATTTTCTATAGTTCAGACGAGTTAGGTTCTTGAATTATCATCTGTAACGAGAGCAACAATTGCTTTAAAGTTCTCAATGTGAGTATTAGTGAAGTCAACGTAAAAAATTCTCAGGAGTGCAGAAAAAAATAATTTGTAATAATTTTTAATACTTTTGAAAGAATAATTAACAGAACATGTAACAATTTCATTACGGAAAATTTAAATTTTCCTACCATGACAAAAAAGAAATTCTCCAAAATTGAGATTTTGCGGAAATTATCCTAAGCTTTAAAAATAAACTGAACTCTCGTCTGAACTATAAGAAAATATTTTCTCGATAACAGAGATTTCCAAAAATTTCACTTGACCACTACTTATTTTCCAGTGAAAAAACACATTCGAAATGTGATTGAAAATTGAAGACAAAATCTTGAATATCTCGAAAAATATTCATTTTGGGATAAAAGTCTTGGACGCGTATGCTTCTATAATTTTTTGACGAAGATTTCGAAAATGCTTCGAAAAAATGGGGTTTCAGTTTGAAAAAAAAGATTTTCTGATGTTTGGTCACTTCTAACTTTGACAAAGAATTAGTGACCCCCTGTATCATATTCTGAAATTATTATTAGTAGTCTGTGGTTTTCTTGGAAACCGCTGGATAAAGGACTGAAAGTAGGAGTTTTATTCTTGTGATCAATAAATGGAGCATCAACAGAAAATATTTCCTGATTGCATAATCCGTTTTCCACATTTTGTGTGAATTGAACAAAGAAAAACGGAGTAGGTACTCTATATGAAAATAATAATAACAACTTCATAAACCAAAATAAAATTACAATTCCAATATCCCATACTATATCGAGCGAAATCCAGAGATCCACTTACACAAACTCTGCGCATTTACCTCCAATTTAATATTTAGATTCGCAATTTGACATTCACATAAAAGAAGCAACATGAAAAGTGAACCATAATAATTCTGAATGAATGATAACTGATAACAAGCAAACTGGAATGCAAAAGAAAGGGGCGATATTTTAGTTTATTGGACATGAATAGAAGGAAAACAACAAGAAAGGATCCCTGGAGAACTCTTGCTGTAAAATTAAAAACAGATCAAGGGTAGTATACTCATCGTTTGTGGTATACGAAATACCAGAAATTCAGCTTTCGAGGTACAATCTTAGACAAAGAATCCTCTGAAGATGCATACACCGCAGTTGTGAGCGAAACGTTAGGTGAAATTATTCCTATGGACCATGGCCAATAAGACCGGAACACTCTTTCAATATCGTGATGGTAGGTATATTTTATTTCACGGGCGAGAATAAAAAAAATCATTCACTGTGTGAATAAACAGCATGTTGCCATGGTTGGAATATGCTGGTTTTCAAATGTTAAAATGGGATAAAAATAATAGACTCCTTCCTATCAATGAACTCGTACTATTCGTACGCTGAGGGAGTTTTTCAGTTTCTGAGAGCAACCAAGCAGGGTTTTGAATGCATATGAAACATTTTCAAACTAAATATTGACTGATGAAGCTTGAAGAAGGCTAGCAATTCTCGAAATTAAATTGTGAAGAACTCGTCACCCACACGACTTATGACTATCAGTGGAAAAATTCAGTAACGATACAATATATCACACTATTAATTCATGAGAAAGTTTGTTTAAGGATTCGTTGATAATAATCGCGAGTCCATTCAATTTAAGAACCTACCAAGTTATCATCTGTTCTAATTTAACCTTGAGAATATTAACAATCGTATCGGATCCACTTTATTTTTGGCCCTGATGCCGAAAACTAGTAAAAAAGACACAGGATTTGGTTAGTTTTATCGAAATTGTCAGCTGCTTAATTAAAACGGTAAGTGAATATATTGCAATTCAGTTCTTGAATGTTATTTATTCGTGCTAATGAACCTGATAAAGTTTGATGCTTTTTCTGAATGTTTACGGAAATAGTATCATGTGGTTATGCGAATGACGATAATCTTGAATGTATTTTGTATTGCATATCGCTTGAAATCCAAGGGGAAAAATGTGCCTGAAGTGTAGCCAATGTTTTACCACAGCATTAACATAATTTTGCGATTTTGCTGGTACCGATACCTATATTTTGATCTAGGAATTGTCTCCCAGAAGTTAGAAAAGGGTATTTAAATGGGGAAAAACCTATAAAAATTGGTTTACCTCGTTTGGAGGCAACAATATTCGAAGCAACTACCAGTGTATCTACATTATGTTCAAATATGTCGATATTGTTGCTATGTTTCATTCTGAAATTGCACCTGATTTTTGACGTTGTTTCAGAATATGTCGTCCGATGATAAATTCCAGTTCGCCATAGATCGCGGTGGTACTTTTACCGACGTGTTTGCCAGATGTCCAGGTGGTCAATTGAAGGTGCTGAAGCTCCTGTCTGAAGACCCCCAAAATTACAACGATGCTCCCACTGAAGGCATCCGTAGGATCATCCAAGAGGTGAGGTGGACAATGTTTGGTTGAAATAATTCTTTTTTTGTCTGAACCTCTGTTCAGACAAAAAAAAAGACAGGGTCAGATGAGAGGCTCAGGCCCGTATTATTGTTGAAACTTTCTGATAGTTCTCTTGAATTTGAATAACTTCATCACTGATGGCATAACCAACAAGGTTTTTCCGAATATGCATTGTACAGGTTGCAAGACATTCCACTGACAATTATGCAGAAGATGAAAGGCTAACAAAATATTTGAAATGTAGGATTATTACCAGCTGACTGACAAGTTCGTCAAAACGATTCCACAGAATTATAATAGGTTTCCAATTTGTTGCCTGGGTCGTATTAATACCTTTCAACTTTTCACTATTTTTGTGTTTTTTGTTATTAAAGTTTATTGTGCCTCGATTTGACAGAACATCAGCACTACGAAAAACTTATATTCCATTTACTTTATGGCATTCGAACAAAAGATAAATATTACGTTATCATATATAATCATATAAATCTGGTCCGCAAAAAACTCAATGAAGTCTTCTTCTTGTATAGGTTGGAAGCAGCGATATGAAGAATTTATTTGTTCTGAAAAAATAAGCCTTGAGGGCTATGATAGGATATATATTAGGCTACAGAAACTGATGTGAAGGTGATTTTATAAACAATCCATGCTCACACTTCCGGAAATATATGTTTTGGAATGTTTAGTATTTGTGAGAAAACATCTTAAATGTGTTGATGATCTGTTGAATGAAAAAAACACAAGATGCAGTGTTACATATCACTGTCCGAGACATTCCTTGACATTAACTGAATTTAACACAAAATGAACTGCTCCACATGAGTTAGGGATATTCACTTAAATTGCAAAAAATTTAGTTTGAATGAGATTTTGTGATATTAATATGATTTCAAGTTGCAGGAAATAAAATTAATTTAAGCCTGTAGGTCTGCAGCGTATACAGGGTGGTTGAGAAAAATCGAGTAAAATAACGAAATTTTATTCCCAGAGAATTCAAGCATTTTAAGACTATCAAAACAATGTATGGCCTCCACGGGCATCAATAACAGCTACACACTAAAACACGAGGTTGTTGAACATTTCTTGAGGAATTTGGTTCCATAAACGGGGCAGAAGCTCTCTCAGATCATTTAAGAAATCTGGGGTAGGTTGTTGATTATCTAATTTTCTTTGGAGCATATCCCATGCATGTTCTATGCAATTCAAATCTGGGGAGTGCGGTAAATGTGGAATACCAAGCTCCTCACGCGCATTCTCAACTATGGCTGCACGTTGCGGTCTAGCGTTATCGTCTGGAAATTGAAAAGTTTCACCAATAGCAGCTTGAAAATTTGGCAAAACATTGTCAATGAAAAACTCCACATAGTGTAAGGCGGTCATATTCCCAGGACAAATGTGTAGATCTGTGCGCCCGTTGAAACATATCCCGGCCCATACTATAACACTACCCCCTCGGAATGGATGGACTTCTTGGACATAGCGACGATTACGGGGTAAGCGTGGGATTGTCCATACCCTTATTTTTTGAGAATCCCGAAATCGTTCATATCTGGATTCATCAGAAGTGAAAAGGACACTACGCCATTGATCGTTACAATTGATATGTTGCCTTGCCCATTCCAGTCTTTGACGTTTATGGTCACGTGTTAATGGAACTCCACTTAACCTAGATTCACCTCTCTCAAACGTCGTCTGATGGTTTCGATGGAAACTTGGACCCCATCTGCATTTTGAAGAGTATTCCGTAGCATTCTACACGTAGATGTAGGCTTTCTTCTCACCGAAACGATGATGAAACGATCCTGAGCAGGTGTTGTTTTTCGTCGCCCACCAAGCCTTGGTCTTTCCTATACGGAACCTGTCTCCCTGAACCTATTCCAAAGTCGAGATTCACATTTTGGCTGACTTGGAGCCTTTCCGCTACAACAACCTGAGTTAGGCCACCCTGTAGCTTTCCGATAGCCCTATTAGCCTCAGCGTTTGTTAATTTACGTCTTGAAATTTTCAGAAAACTAGTTTCAAATCGAAGCCTTTGATAAACTGACTCCATTTCAAAATAAGAACATTCATGAAGCATATGTAAAGAACCAAACTTCAGAAAAAAGGCGACCAGATTGACGAAATGTCTCATACTAATTTTCATTGGATCGATTCAAGTTGTTATTGAGTTTTAAATGATTTCACAGCGATTTTCTCGAAGAATACATTGTTTTCAAAACGATTGAATAAGATATCCCTAACTCTTATGGAGCAGTATAGTATTTTCCTACTAGGGAAGAAAACTAAATGGTCAGATCAGTTCAGTTTAATGCCTCAGGAAAGTTTCAGTCCAGAGTTCTAGAATCTCTCCTGTCATCCCTTTTTTATTGTATCAATTATAACCCTTGAACTAAATAACTCCAATATTCACGAGCCGCCCCTGCTTGAAACTAATATTTACCGAGTCATTCCAATCTATCATTCATATTGCGAAGTGCTCCTCTATACTTCCCATTAAATAAAAAATTTATAGTATATATCGGATATTTGATTATAAAAGTTCATTTGATGTTTTGGTTTAACAGAATTCGACCCTAGTTCAAACAAAATATACATTCCAATTTGCATTAATCCAACGGATTGGATTATGGAACCTACATACCTTCGATACGATATTAAAAATGCTATGTCAAAAATCCCATTCGATGCTTTTGGCTTGTTTTTCATCCCAGTTCAATGGTCACGAATTTTTATCATTTCGAGCATATTTCTGAGCCTCTGAACCAAGAACGGGAGAAAGTTTGTAGATCTTAAAATTCTCTACAGAAAACGTATCAACACTTTTTACCCACAATCTATGGATTTCTGATTTTTAGAACACTCAGGAAGCGCATCATTACAAACTTCATAATTTCTCGGATAGCAAACGTCACTTTCCTGGCTAGCAAGCTAAAAAAAGAACGGGCTATCATCACTAGTATCATACGATACTATAGAGCCAGGGGAAAAAAACCTCAGCCGAAAAAACCTGTCCCCCCGTAAAACAAAATAAAATAAAATTTTATATTGAAGGACATCACGATTATCATAACGGCTCTTTGCAGGAAGGATTTCCAATCACAAACTCCAATCTGAAAATAAAAAAAAGACAGAACAGCAAGAGAATGCAATTTATACTTCATCAAATTGATCTAAAATTTTCAACCCATTACAAAAATTAATTTGATACATTGTGTAAGGCTCTAATGCCATCTTGAAATTTATAAATCGAACAATTATTAATTAGGTGTTCAACAGTTTCTTCTGATTCACCACATTCACAATTAGGACTATCAACTGAATTCCACTTGAAAAGCATGCTATTGGTACGACCATGACCTGTTCTTATTCTATTAAGAAGGGACCGTATTCTCCTGGGAAGGTTAAAACCAGGAACTTTATTCGATGGATCAGATATTAGATCTTTATTAGATAAAGAACATGCATCCCATTCGGATTTACAGATTTCCTTGTTCGAATTCAGAAAGTTATTCGACCAAATAGGTTTACGGGATTTCAGTCTTGAAATTCTATTTCCTGGAACGTAGGAAAGTATCGGAAAAGAATCCGGAAATAAATTGAATTTATCCCAAGAATTCCAAGTTGCAAGCTGCCTTCGAATATGGGGAGGAACTATATTTGATAGCACTGGTAGCCATTGGGTAGGTGTAGATCGGATGGTTCCAGTAATTATTCTCATTGATAATTTGAGCTGTGCGTCGATTTTCTGAACATGAACACTATTGAGCCAAACATTGCAACAATATTCAGCGGTGGAAAAAACCAGGGCAAGGGCTGCTGTGCGAAGAGTAGTCGGGTCAGCACCCCATGACGTACCAGCAAGTTTCCAAATGTGCTTTGTAATTCAGAGAGGAATCTAATCGAACACCTAAGTATTTGGGAGTGAAATTATGTTTCAAAGGAAAGTTCCCGAAAAGGAAATTTAATTTTCTAAATTTTTGATGGTTATTCAAATGAAATAACGAAACCTCGGTTTTATTCGGATTTGGACACAAACGCCATTCGAAAAGATAATTTTTCAAAATATTCAGATCAGAAGTTAAATTTTCCTCAATACTTTGAAAATCAGAATGTCGGAAAGCTAGTGCCATATCGTCGGCTTAAATAAATTTTTCAGATGAAGTACAAGGAATATCACATAAATATGAATGTTCTTTTTTTATAGACCACTGGACAGAAGTTAGATCGTTCCCAACCAGTAGATAACAGTCGAATAGAATGGATAAGGATGGGAACCACAGTAGCTACCAACGCTCTTCTAGAAAGGAAAGGAGAAAAAATGGCCTTGGTTATAAACAAGGGTTTTCACGATCTACTCTTGATTGGGAATCAGGCAAGACCCAAAATTTTCGAGCTGGTGAGTTTAGAAGAAATCTCTTTCATCAATTTATCAATATGAGTGTTTTCAGGATCAAAGATTATAAAGTTAGAAAGATAGGAAACGTCCTTATATCTGTGGTACTAAAATCCGACTACGATTTTTTGGTAGCTTCTTACTTTTGACACCTAGAGGGCGCTGAAAACATTATTCAGTACAGAAAACTATTTTAATAGACGCGAAATTCGAATTGTACTTCCCATAAATTTCCATTAAATTGAGTATTTTTTGTCGAGAATTTAAAGAAACATCCTGATCAACAACACAAAAGCATGGTTATGCTTTTTGATCAGGATGATATTTTCCATCTACACATTGTTTTAAATCAAATGAAATATGTTTCTGGATTCTTTATATTTTTATTTGAAATGATTGTGTAAAATCAACTACAATACAATAATTATGAAATTGAGAACGTTTCAAAAATTTGTTCACATATAAGAGAAGTATTATTTCAATTTCAAGAACTTATTCATACAGTGAACTCTCGATAAATCGAACATCGATAAGTCGGACAGTTGTTTTGGACCCGATTCACACATATCTTGCCCAGTGCATATTCACCTCAATGAGTCTAAAGGATCTAGTAGATGAGTCGAACTGCTGGAAGGGTCGTTAAGAGAACCTCCACCTCTATAAGTTGTTCTTCTAACCACCATTGCCTCTATGAGTGGAACTTTTTGATCTAATGAATGAGACCGAAGAATATTCGGTTCGCAAACAAATCACCACACGTGATGAATATCATACGATTTTTCGATCTCTAAGGACATGTTTCCAGTGCTCAGATGCTCTTTTCTCATTGATGATGATTTCGTGTTCACCTGAGTTTTTTTCTCAATGAAGTAAAGTCTCACTTCAATAACTCGAATGTTTGGTGAGCCGAACAATAGATAAGTCGAACAGTTCTTTTGGTCCCTATGAGTTCGACTTAACGAGATTCTACTGTACATTAGAGAATGTTTGAACAACAATAAAAGAAAAATACCAGAGGTCTACAACAAGACCTGTAGGTCAGCCCAGTAAGAGTTCTTCATGCGTTATCCAGAACAATATATTTTTGCCCCGAAAACTCTGTCCATTTGACAGCACTGAAAATAAAAAGCAATGAACAAGACAGTTACATGATACGAGTTTCAAAACTTACATTTCCATTCTCTTTGGTAATGAAAAGAATGTACATTCAAGATTATTCTGTCTTTTATTTCTGCAATTAATCACCATGCATTTTAAATGTCGACCAGTTTTTAACACAAAATTTATAACAGAAAAACACAAGAACAAAGATTATAGAATGAGCTAGGTGTTACTCTTGTAGATATCGAGTTTTTTCAGTAGAAAACACGCGTATACGAGAAAATACAATCTTCATTCAGCAAAAATATTTATTCAAGTATTTCTTTCAAAATTGACAACAGCCTTCTCTATATAATCTGTGCCAAATGGACCCTAATTATATATTTTAACCATAACCCGTTTACTTTTGAAACTACAGATGTCGCCCACATCACTGTAGTCGCTTCGTTTCCCATTTTTATACTCTATAATCTTTGTTCAGGATATTATCCGTCCAGAGGTATTATATTCTCAAGTGGTGGAGATCGACTGCCGTGTTATACCAGCTCAAAACGGCGTCTGTGAGCTGAAAGACACCAGAGACTATCGAAAAATAACAGGAGCCACTGGTGAAGAGTTTTTCGTCGTCAAGGAGCTGGATAAAAAAGAGGTTTATCGCAGTCTGGAGCAACTGAAGAAATCTGGCATCGACAGCATATCTGTCTCTTTGGTCCACAGTTACACGGTGGCCGAGCAGGAGTTAGAAGTGGGGAAGATCGCCGAAGAACTAGGTTAGACTTCATGGGAGAATTTGAGGTTGTCGTAATTTTTAAAATTCGATTTTTCAGGATTCTCTCATATATCGTTGTCGCACAAGGTGATGCCAATGGTGAGGCTGGTTTCCAGAGGGTTCACTTCCTGCGCTGACGCTTATTTAACACCGCACGTGAAGAGATACGTTGACGGTTTTTGCAAGGGGTTCAAGAATAATCTTCAAGGTATGTCCTTAACAGTAGGTAATGAGAGAAGTATGTATAAGAGAGTGTTTTCCTTCCTGAATAACTCCATCTGATCTGCGAACCTTCCTAATGGCGTAATGATCAAGAAAGTGAGCACTGATAAAAACAGTAAAATGCTAAAATAATATAATACATATTGAAACAAAAAGGTACCTAGCTGTGGTTGGTGCAACACAGGACAACCATAAAGGTCTGCATTATGATTAAATACGGAAAGGGAAATCCTCAGCTGAAAAAAACTCTTACCTCGCCCGTGAAGAAAAAATATACTGAAAATATTAAATATCAGAGAAATCTTGAAAGACATCAGCATGATCTAAGAGATCATCTTCATGTTATCCGTCTATGGACTCAGATAAACAGATTATTCACAAAACGACTCGCAATTCTTAATCTGAAATGAAAAAAGACTAAAGCAGAAAAGGAACCAATTATTTAGAATAAATTAAGTTATTTTGAAATTAACGACCCATTTCAGAAATGCATTTGTTTCTTTATGTATAGCCTCGAAACCATCTTTAAATTTATAAATGGGACAACTATTTATAAGATGTTCTATAGTCTCCTCATTTTCCCCACACTCACAACTAGGGCTCTCACTCGAATTCCATCGGAATTTTTTTGTATCGAATCAAACAACGATGGTTCTGTAACAAATCGAGTTGAATATAACCCTGTAATCAGCAAGACTTGCCAGGTTGTATCAAGAATGTGTACTGGAAGAAAGTTTTTAATAAAAAACAAGGACAGCAACGTTTGTCCTGTCCGATTATTAAAAAAATTGATGTCAAAAAGGGGTCCAAATATTAAAACCAACAGATTATTCCTCAGACCAAATCGTCAATGGAAATCCGAAAATGATCACTGGTATGATAATATGCCCATTGGAAGAAATACGATTCAAAATTGGACAAGATCGTCTGCCGAAGCGATTGGCTTGAATACAAAGGAAAAAAAATTACTAATCATTCCAATAGATCGACCGCGGTAAGTCCATTGGCCAAAAGAGTTGTACAAGAATAACAACTTATAAAAATAACGGGTCACAACAATGCCAACGCAATAAAACCCTACTTGAATATTGACGAAGAACATCATAATCGAATTATTAACAGCATGCGTAGTGGATCTTCATTTAACTTTTCTAATTGTTCCTTTGCTAATTGCACCTTCCAATAAATGGTTTAAGCTCTCTATTCGAATAACCCTCGGACATTGTTCAAAATCGGGGTTGTTCTGATTTTGTTAAATTTCTGTGGAGGACTGTATCCAGATAATTTAGTTGGAGATGGTAGTGTAAAAACATTTATTGACATAATTCACAATCATGAAATGAATAAGTCACCCGCATGAAGTTAATACAGTAAAAATACAAATATTAAAGTCATCTATAAACTCAGAGTGAATTATTCAACTAAAAACAGAGGTAATCTAGAGATGTTCAAAATGATAGGTCAGATGGAGTCAGACTTAGACTTTGAGATAGTTCCATTAATTCAGAATTAAACTCAACGTTTACAGTGATGGAGCAATTGAAATTGATTGCTAGAGCCTCTTTATTCCATCAGAAAAACAGAAGGTTGAATAATGAATCATTAGAGTAGGCTGAGTTGTAATAAAAGTGAGATCAGGCCTTAGAGGAGATACGTGTATTGAAAACTTAGTAGTCTAAGTCTGTCTTTCATTGAGATTATTACAAATGTGAGAATATCATGATTGCGAAATCAATATTTATGATCTATAACGTTGGTCTGTAAAGAGAATGCTAATTAATCAATTGAGACGACATTTACAGTGACAAACTGCTTGTAGTAAGCAGGGTTAGTGTTCATCAGAAAAATAGAGGCTACAATAGACAATTATGAGGATTATAACATGAGTGTACTATGTATGAATTAATAACCACCAACCCGATGGTTCGACAAAGCAAAAGGCTTGAGATCTTACTTGCTAAGTGCTTCAGATGAATGAAATTCAGAATTTCTTATGTATAATGAGGAGATCATACCAGTTGAATGGTTTTATCAATATTTGAGGAGACCGCTCAAGGTGAAGCAGGGACTGAGACTGTCAATCAGGTTCAATGTTTGAGCTACTTGATCGTCCAAATACCTCAGAGAAGTTCACTTGGTTTTATTGAGAGAGAAGACTGATTCCATGATTCACCTTTGCGTTTGAGGATTTTCATTCATCTGAAACTCGAGGACAATAATTAGCAAGTGAATAGTTGCAAATGAGATGAATCGATTAAGATAATGGGATGCACATGAGAATATAATAAATCAGTATTTATTACCACAGAGAATGTTTATTCTTGGAGAAAATAATCATTTCCATGTGAGGAGTCTAGAGATATCTGAAAAATCTCTGAGAACTGCAAAAATATACCAAAATATATATCTTAGGGGAGTCAAATACATTAGTTTAATGTAAAAGAGATCTTATTAGAATAAAGTGAGAGAGGATTACCAATATTTTTATAGATTTTCATGATCTGAAACGTGGAGAAATTTTCAAACTTTATAAAAAGCAGAAAAATAACATGGAATATGCAACAATTAAGGATTCTGAGAATTCACTCACCTTTTTGAGGATTAGTTACTTCAAGAAATGAACGAGATGATCAGTTATTAAGCGAGGTGACTTTTTGAAAATTCTAATTTACAAGAGTAGCACAAGAGGAGGTCTTTTCTCAGGCAACGCTGGATACAAAAGAGAGAGATTAATTGATTCAATTAATGAGCATGAGTTAATCTGTCAGCAGGTTAGTGCATAGAGGCAAAGATTATAGAGTTAGAAAAATAGGAAACGCTCTTACATCTGTGGTACTAAAATCCGACTACGATTTTTGGCTAGTTTCTTACTTTTGACACCTAGATGGCGCTGAAAACATAATTCAGTACAGAAAACTATTTTAATAGGCGCAAAATTCGAATTATACTTTTCATAAATTTCCATTAAAATGGGTATTCTTTGTCGAGCTTTTGGAGAAACATCCGGATCGACAAAACAAAAGCAGAGCTCCATTTTTTGATCAGGATTATATTTTCCATCTACACATTGTTTTGAATCAAATGAAATATGTTTTGGATTCTTTATATATTTATTTGAAATGATTGTGTAAAATCAACTACAATACAATAATTATGAAATTGAGAACATTTCAAAAATTTGTTCACATATTAGAGAATTACTATAACAATTTCAAGAACTAATTCATACAGTGATCTCTCGATAAATCGAACATCGATAAATCAAACAGTTGTTCTGGACCCGATTCATACATATCCCAGTGTATTTTAATTTCAATGAGTCCAGAGGGTCTAGTAAATGAGTCGAACTGCTGGAAGGGTCGTCAAGAGAACCACCACCTCTATAAGTCGTTCTTCTGACCACCATTGCCTCTATGAGTGGAACTTCTTGATCTAATGAATGAGACCGAAAAAAATTCGGTTCGCAAACAAATTATCCAGAACAATATATTTTTGCCCCGAAACCTCTATCCACTTGACAACACTGAAAATAAAAAACAATGAACAAGACAGTTACATGATACGAGTTTCAAAACTTACATTTCCATTCTCTTTGTTAATGAAAAGAATGCACCTTCAAGATTATTCTTTCTATTATTTTTACAATTAATCACCATGCATTTCGAATGTCGGCCAGTTTCTAACACAAAACTTATAACAGAAAAACACACAAACCAAGATTATGAAGTGAGCTAGGTGCTACTCTTGTAGATTTCGAGTTATTTCAATGGAAAATACGCGAGAAAATACAATCATCATTCAGCAAAAATATTTATTCAAGTACATAGATAAATACTAATATAGATAGGAAAGTCCGTATAAATTTTGGAACCGTGTTTACAGTGACATCTATCGGCCTGGAAGGAAGTACAAATCGTTTCGGATATCATTAAATGGCCGAAAATTGGCATTCGATAGATTGAGATTGGTTGCGCAATAGATCTATTGGAAATCAATCCAGATTTATCAAATTTCCTGCGATTCATTGAGATTGGAAATTATTCGTACTTCTTTCCAGTCCGATAGATGTCGCTGTAAACACACTTTCATATTATGAGAGAGTTTTCGATATATGGAAAAGCAATAAACTCTCTGTTTCAACCATTTTTGGATTGCTTGAGAGTGTTTAGGTCGCACATCAGCATATCATATGGTAATGGAGTCTTGATCTTGTCCTTCAAATGTGCTTGGTTGGAAAAAAACAGATTTCTGTTATTTTTCTCTAGTGTCATCGATTGACTTTTGTCAAATACTGATACTAATTGTTTCCAGGTTAAAAGATGGCGCCGAAATACGGTTCCGGTCATTACTAGGCCAGTTTCCTATCTATATAAGTATATAGTATTAATCTATGTTCAAGTATTTCTTTCAAATTTGACAACAGCCTACTAATAATCTCTATTTAATCTATGCCAAATGGACCCTAATTAAATATTTTAACCATAACCCGATTACTTTTGAAAAACAGATGTCGCTGACATCACTGTAGTCGCTTCGTTTCCCATCTTTATACTCTATAATCCATGGAGGTAGAAGAAGGGGAGGTAGCATATCCTATGTTTCCCTTGCTATGAAAGTGTCACCAAAAATCCGCCATGTTGCGGAGCCAAATTTGTGGCGGGAATTTTGTATATTTCAATTTTTACAATTCGAAGTTTGTTCGATCCTCTTTTAATGACCAAAAGATGAATAAATAATGATCGAAACAAATCAAGGAGTCAAAATATCATGAACAATTGCTTTTAATGAATTGGTGAGTTTGTTCCTGTAACTAATTATACATCCTATTTTTTCAATTAAGGTACATACAAATTCAGATAATATGCAATGAAACAAATAGGTAAATTATCTCGTGTACCCCTATCAATTAAAGTTGTATGCAACAAAAATTAAACCATGTATTTACAAACGTCAAAAAATTCAGCTTTTCACCATTAATTTTCGAGTAAGATCAGCATATGCTGTACAAGAAACCATTTCTTATATGTTTTTTCACTACATACAACTGCCAAAACCAACGAACGAATAATAAATAAGGCCAAAATTGCAGAACCTACAGTTTAAAATACCTCGAAGTCGGCCATCTTGGTTTGCCAAATCCGGATTTGTTTTGGTGACACTTTTCAAACGTTATGCCTCCTCCACTTTCTTTACCTCCATGCTATAATCTTTGCATAGAGGTAGGTTAATTTGACGCGAGCAGTCAATCAGCCGACCATAGAGCTGTCGGAGTGGAGTTAGCGTGGCGCTGCGATCCAACCATAGGCGTAGCTGAGGATGAGGTCTGAGGGGTGCAATGCTCAATTTTCAACAATCTCGAATATGCGAATGAGGGAATCACTAATTTCTCCATTAATTACCAATCTCTTCCAGGAACCCGGGTCCTGTTCATGCAGAGCGACGGCGGTCTCACCTCCATGGACAATTTCAACGGGGCCAGGGCCGTCCTCTCCGGCCCCGCTGGAGGGGTGGTCGGCTACGCCAAGACGACGTGGCGGAGGGAAACCGACCTGCCCGTGATCGGTTTCGACATGGGCGGCACCTCCACCGACGTGTCCAGGTTCGCGGGCAGCTACGAGCACGTGTACGAGTCCACGACTGCTGGGGTGACGATCCAAGCGCCTCAGTTGGACGTCAACACCGTGGCAGCCGGCGGGGGTTCTATGCTCTTCTTTCGGTGAGTGGCTAGACGATCGATTCGACCATAGTTTCAACAATGGGCGCATTCACCGAACGTAACAGTTGTGCAACTGTTGCGGAATCATCCGGTAGCACACACGCTACAAACTCAACACGTTCTGGAGCAGTGGGCATTTTTGGGAGCTCTTTTAATTCATGCTAGGTAGCGCTAGCGAAATCTTCGTTCGGTGAATGCGCCCATAGAATATACACATTTTGAGGACCACGTGGGATGGAGTTTGGATGAGCGTTCGCTAGGTGTCGCTTTCAGTATAAACATGGTGTTTCACGAGTCATTGGCCATAACCTAATGCTGAATGCTGGACATCTAGGTCTTTCAGAAAAATTGGTTGTTTTCTATCCTAAGACCATTAATTTCGGAGATTAGGGGTGTTTCATGAACATTGGCCTGCATTTGCTATGGCTTTAACTCTGAAATACAACTTCCGATTTCGATAAAATTTCATGGGTTTGTTCACTTCAGGAAGCTCTTTCAAAGAGTTCATGAAATATCCTAGCTGACCCGACAGACTTCGTACTGCCTAAATCGATAAAATATTAAAAAAAGTTCCCTCTTTACCTCTTGAATAAAGAGTATTCTTTTGATGTATGAATAACAATGTTCATACTTATTTCAATGCAATTAAATTTTTTGTATATTTTGTACATTTCCTTCTCGAAAAAAAATAATGGTTAGAACAACTTTATTCATCTCTAAGGCGAAACAAAGTTCGCCGGGTCAGCTACCTTATCCAATTGCCAATTGCCACAATGAGGAATGTTCACAGGTATGCAAAATCGATCGAAACTTCGTTACAGTATAACCTATATGTATATGAAATCACTAGTTTTTGTTTCAGTCGAAAAGACCTAGTAGTTCGGATTTTACAACCCCGTGAATATTGAATTTCTCGCGGCGATGGACAGCCGCTATGTGACGTCATACTACATTCGCGCATCGCATTCCGTGAGTGGAAAGGCCCTTATATTGGACCCGGCTACGTACTGAACCTCACTAGTCGTTGTATGTAACGTGACGTCACACGGAACAATCGCCAGTCTCGGAAACTCATGTTTATAACTCGATATCTCGGGCGTTATTTGACATATTCAAATAATTTTTGGACACAATTTTTTCATTTTCTACGCAGAATAGGAATATGTAGAAATTGAAAAATGTGAACATTCCTCATTGGTCCCATCACCGGATCCCCTACGCTCTTTAGTTTCTGGGATAGGAAATGATTATGAACACTTCTTGGCCAACATAATACCATAATAGTTTATTATAATATTGAAGTTGCTTTTTTATTTATCGATTGAGGCAGAACGAAGTCTGCCAGGTCACAATACATGTATACACAATACTTCTGCAACAATCGACGAAATCTCAACAACTAGTTATCAGCATTTCAACGACTTATTAAACGAAATGAATAATAATTCATCTAGCTCACTTTCTTGGTTGTTTCTTTGCCTAAAATCAAATAATTCAGATTTTTATTTTTTTTGTATTTGTATTATTAAGTAGACATTTTAAATTTTAATAAAAGTACTCACCATTCAATGGATTTATCACCTCGATATTGAAGTAATATCCATCATCACCTCTCCAAAACATTAGCGGGTATTGTAGAGCATCGTATGAACGGTGTGTTTCATATTCGTTGAATTTCTCCAGTATTGCGACGCATAAGAACAATATCACGCGTTTCCAAGTTGTCACCTACAATCACAATTGCCACTTCGTCTACTGTAGGGGAGTTGAATTGGCGTCATGTGCTCCAACAGGTCGTTT
The DNA here is from genome assembly GCA_038502775.1 of Hippodamia convergens. Taxonomy (NCBI): domain Eukaryota; kingdom Metazoa; phylum Arthropoda; class Insecta; order Coleoptera; family Coccinellidae; genus Hippodamia; species Hippodamia convergens. Next base: position 87,937,530 of record CM076607.1, on the reverse strand, counting down.
ATCTGTTGTAATCACAACCTTGTGATCGTCACTTGGCATACGTTCCAAATCAGTTTTAAACAATCGAACCAATGCATATGATGTTCATGAAGTAGTTGCTGCAGATCTTGAAGAGTTTTCCTCTCACATCTGCATTAATTGATTGACGTTGATCAAGTTAATCATCCATATTGCCTATATGAACTTAATTTGGATGAATATATGATGTGCATCTTCAAGTGGTTGTAATGATCCAATTCGATGGTGAATCTGGCCTTGGATCTGAATAGCAGAAAGGGAAGACAAAATAAGTGATTTGAAATCATTAATGTTAATATTATATTCTTACCTTGAATGTTGGATTGAATCCACGTCTTTTAATTATATCTGCTCCAAATGAAGTCATTTCGAAATACCCATTGTATTTTTGTGTGTTCGATAGAAAATGTCAATGTCTTGATTCTTGATTCGGACGTTTAGGCAACTCAAAATACACATTGGCATCATGAATATAGATAACTATCTATATCTATTATTGCCATCTTGTAGCGATAATAATAATTATTAATAAAACATGGACACAGATGCGTTAATATTATTAGAAAATGGTAACTTAGCGACACCTATTGGCGTTATTCGCAAGAAGGAAAATTATTTCCTATCTTTTTTTTCCATTTCATCCAATTTTTCAGAGTTTGAATGTATTTTATGTTAACCCCGCCGTAGAAGAATCCAACAAAAAATCTTTCATAATAAACAGTTCATCCAATCTTGAGTTATGAATGGTGTAACCAACAAATGGCCGACTTAGTTTTATATATTAAGATTTCAGGGAAGTACTCAAATTATCTTGATTTCTCTTTCAAGACCCAAAATCTATATTTTTCACATTTCTCACAGAAATTTCGTTGTTGTCATGAGAAACTACATAAGTTATTCTAGAGAATTCAATTTTCACTTTGCATGGCACAATTGTCATAAGAGAATAGGAACCGGACGAATTAATGCTTAATGTGAGTTTTTCTAAAAGCGGTCCTGTTTTTATCCCTTTGGTGATAATATTTGTTGTCGTTTGCCGAGATTTGAACTATTTTGAATTTTGTTCGGGTTTTTTTCATTTTGAAACCTCAGTTTCCACTGCGTGTGCTTGAAAAAGTGATTAAAGCAAGCATTATCAAGCTGAGAATTTATTTGGAATTACTTTTTGAATTAATGTTCAAATGTAGTAAAACCTCTTTGAAAATGTAATACGTAAGTAAATTCCCTCCGGTACACAAAGAATTCTGACTTTTACTCCGCAAGAAATATGGCCTTATTCAATTTTTGATTTTTTGTGTTAATTGATTTCAAGAGAAGATGTTGTATGCTTCTCAAAATCGCTGTCAAACTCAGAGGTAGTCTAATTTTCATTCAAAATTAGAACTATGGCTCAGATTTACACCAATTGTGAATATTCGGATATGATATTTGTGTATGATATTAACAACGGCAACTCCAGAGCAGCAGTGCGAGAATATTGTCATAAATTTTCTTTATAAGGAAGAGCGTCTCCAATGTGAGCAATTACCTGTGACAACATGAAAAATTCACCCATGTTACCACACGTAATGAGCGTTCAGTAAATTATCGAGTTGAAAAAAAAGAAATTTTGGATACGCTAGCTCTAATCCAACAAGTACCAGAAGAATAAAAAACGCTCTGAACATCACCCATACTAAAGTCTTCTGAACCTTAAAACAAGAAAAATTAAATTCTCTTTATTATACCAAGATGTCCAAAAATTAGAACAAGGAGAAGTTGGGGTATTCAATAACAGAACTCGTCGTGTATGGCCTAAGAATAATCAACATTTGACATATTATGAAAATTCACAGATGGATAGGACATGGCAGACCTGTGGCATGACTACCAAGGTCTCGAAAGACTACTATTTAGTACTTATTTCTGTTGTGAAGCCAATACACTTACGGATTTCATTTTCCAAAAGGGTTTACTTCATTTATATCAAAATTCAATATGTAATTTCAAAAGATTTGAGAGCTTAATTTTGCATATTTTCGATCACTTTTTCACTGGGAACTGCGGTTTCAAAATGAAAAGGACTTGAACAGAATTCAGAATAATTCAAATTCTCGGCAAAAGAAAATAATATTATCACCGAAGGGATAAAAACGGGACCGCATTTCGAAAAACTTACATAAAGCATGAATTCGTCCGGTTCCTATTCTCTTGTGGCAAGTGTGCCATGGAAAGTGAAAATTCAATTCTTTAGAAATCTTATGTAGTTTCTCAAGACAATAACGAAATTTCTGTGAGGAATGTAAGAAATTTAGATTTTGGCGCTTAAGAGAAAAATCAAGATAATCTCAGTACCTCCCTGAAATTATGAATAATTCATGAACTGTTTGAAAGAACTTCCTGAAGTGAACAAACCCATGAAATTTGATCGAAATCGGACGTTGCATTCCAGAGTTATAGCTTTCGCAAATTTAGGCCAATGTTTATTAAACACTCCGTAACTAATGGTCTTAGGGTACAAAAAAAAAACAATTTTTCTGAAAGGACTAGATGTCCTGCATTCACCATAAGGCTATGGCCAACGACTCGTGAAACACCCTGTATAACTAGAAAGCTACTGCTGGCGCTGCTTCAGAGCGTCCTTGCTTCGAAGTGTTCTTCATCGAGATGGAGAATTATGTTGCACTGATGAATGATGACAACCCATAAACCGGTCTACACATGTTCTCTGCTCGATGACAGCACATTCTCACTGGTTTACTCTCAGTCTGGATCTCCTCCAGTCCACGGTCGCAGTTCGGAAATTAATTTTTCTGACTTGTAACAGTATCTATGTCATAGTTTGAACATTTTATTGTGGGCACGTGCGCATGTGGACGGCATATACTGCCCTCCGAAGATTATAGAGAAGAAAGATTGGTAACGAAGTGACTACTCGGTGTAATTAGTCCTTTGCGATAGATGGAAATTGCATTCTAGCTTCACTGGAATTTTGGAAAAAAAATAAAACCTGAATTTTTGTCACCACCTTTTAAGGGTGATATCTCTTCTATGAAAGCCTGAAGTAATGAAAGTACGTTTGTCTATAGATCAGGATTGTTCGTCGTCGGTCCAGACTCTGCAGGAGCCGATCCAGGACCAGCGTGTTACAAAAAAGGCGGCCCCTTGACTGTGACCGATGCGAATCTGGTGCTGGGACGGTTGCTACCCGAGTATTTCCCAAAAATTTTCGGGAAAAACGAAAACGAAGCCTTGGATAAGAAGGCATCGCTTGAGAAATTCACCGAACTCACCAGCCAGATCAACAGCTTCTTGTCCAAACAGGATGGTAACAATAAGGTAGGCCCAAAGTCAATCCTGGAATGATAAAATTGAGAGTATAACTACGTTCGTGCTAGTTTTTTTTCGAAAATTGAAGCGTCTGATAACTAGTTATTCAGGGATAGGATATATCCCATGAGAAGAAGGGAGAGGGAAGTTGAATTCAGATCGCATCAGTGAAAAATAAGAATTCTTGAAAAATAACCCGGCATTTTTCAAGCCGCACCTAAGTGAAATGAAATCGATTAGCACGCACAGCGACTGGCACCAGTAAGGCCAAGGAGATTATAGTATTGTAAAGGGATTAGAGGAGAAATAGTTGGAGAATGGTGGGAGAGAAGGAGAACTATCGCGCTTGGTTTAGTTCGTACATTTTTGTTCTACTCATTGATTTGCTACCTCCAGACAACTTTTGATGAATGTGTATATTCTTTTGATATGGCGCAATAAAATAATATAACACGATAAACATAATCGAGCATTGGTTTCAGATAGTGATAGCTGACACTTTGGACCATACGAATTACTAGTCATACTGCCCTACTAATCCTACTAATATTATAAATGCGAAAGTTTGTGAGAATGTAACATGTGCGGATGTTTGTTACTTACTCTCTACGTAAAAATTACCGATTAGAGTCAGATGAAACTTCACAGTAATATAGTTTATTCATCAGTATAACGAGTAGGCAACAATTCATGAAGATTAAGTGTAAATTGGCCATAATACAAAGACAAATCGGAAAAATTCCTGCTTTTTGAGAGCTATTTAGGCTTCGATTGAGGCGTACGTTGCCTACACTATTGTAGTTACATGAAGATAATGTACCGTGGGTTCATTTATCTCAAAAATGTCTGAATAAAAATCTTTTGTATGAAAGTTATCATATCCAAAAAAGTTAGCCATAGATACAATTGAATTGGATAAGTATATTCTAAAACAAGTTGCAAAATGTGCTCCTATTCCAACACGAAATCGAAATTCGAAAACGAGCGACGAAGGAGCCAGCATGAATGTTTGAATTGCTTTCTGCAATGAGTATTGGACGATATTTTCTCTATTTTAGTCAAGTTTTGTGAAGTACTTTCGAAATTCTAATAAAAATTCAGATTTGTGACTTTTGTATTGTATCTTGGCAGTTGCTGTGACTGACGAAATTTGACAGATTACGGAATTTGAATTGATATGAAATGAAATGAAAAGGTCAGTACTGACAACCTCAAAACGAAAAATGTAACTGAAAACAATGCTGCAATGAGTTCATTACAGCACTACTTTAAGTACTATACTGAAATAGAGAAAACCTATCTTATACATTGCAAATTTTATATTTGATGTATTTTTGCTGGATTTTTTGAAAAATTTTGTAACATCATAATGGTGTAATATTGTTTTTAATGGAAAATTGGCTCTGCCGTTGGTAGTAGATAAATAAATAATATTTACCAAATCTATCAAAATAAATACCTTTGTCGCTTTTAGTTTCAATATAGATGAACTTTGTCTTTAACACACATTAATTTGGACGCATAGTTTGAAAGTTGTCACAATATAAGTTTGATCTGAATTAAGAACAATTCAGTACCAATTCAACAGTCTGACGAAAACGGTTACGAAGAGGGGACATCGTTGACGATTGGGTTCTTTTTGCGTTTTATCTTATGGCCGATTTAGTTCTTGAAGATGAGTATCGATAAAGTGGCCGTAAATGTTATTTTTTTTAGTTTATTTGAAGCAGAAATACAGATTATTTTATTTGGATTTCGATCGAATAACAATTGATTTTTTCTGATCTTTGAAGGCATTAAAATCGATAGAAGAAGTCGCCATGGGTTTTGTGAGGGTTGCTAACGAAGCGATGTGCAGACCCATAAGGGCCCTGACCCAAGCCAAGGGATACGACACCGCCCGACATGCATTGGCGTGCTTCGGGGGGGCTGGAGGACAACACGCCTGCGCCATCGCTAGGAGCTTGGGAATGTCGACTGTTTTCATTAATAAATACGCAGGTGAGGATTATCTAATGATGAAAGTAGGCCACTAGCTCCAGCAGCAGTGAATTTTCAGATTTCTTGTTTGATTGTTTGATTTTGAGCTATTGCCTAGCTTTTATCTCAGGCTTTGAGCGCGGCGACCGAATGTAGAAAAAACCTAACACAGCCGTGTATCGTCGGTTCAGTTAGGCAGACTTTGGCACGGTGTTTGGGTGCTTGCGACAAGATGGATGCGTGCAGCCACTCTAGCAGTGCAAAATGGAGTCGACAATCTCGCTGTTCCCATTGAATTACGAACGGCAAATATTTCATTAACATCGGATAGAAAATGTATAGCAAAACGCAAAAATTTTCCATTAACTTCAGCTCTTGCTCTAACTATACATAAGTCGCAAGGTGGAACTTTTGACGAAATAGTATATGAGTGTAGTAAATCACCTTATCAGGAACTCGTCTATGTTGCACTCTCTCGGGTGACTGATATTGAAAAGTTGTATATTACGACAAAAAAGGATAACTCTGCATTTAAGTTTTATTATAATCGAAGGCAAGCTGCATCGACTGTATCTTTGTTGCAAGAATTCAAAAGACTGTCTTTAAAAAGTGTCGATAGCTCAAAGTGTCTTAGATTTCATTAGTAATAGAAATGGCATTTCAATAATGACTTTCAATTGCCAAAGTTTACATAGTCACAGATACAATTTACAAGATTCAGTTACGAGACAAACCAATGTGTTACCGAAACATGCATGACGCGTGATATCCGATTGAAATACCTAATTTCAATTGTATTGTTCAATTCAAACGAGATACAGTTCCAAAAGGTGGGATAGCTATTTACCAAAATAGTAATAATGTTACTAACATTATGACTCCGAATATTGAAATAAATATTGAAGACGTTAGCGATGTTAATGTTAGACGCTCATTTGTTGGAGATATTTGTGCATGCTTATGCCAAGTTAGAAATGGCCTACACATAGTCATGGTAGAAATTTACATTTCTCCGAATCCGAAATTGGACGAGGTAGAGCATTTTATTCATCGCACTTTACTGGAGTACACTGAGGAAGGGTCGAAAATACTTTGTACAAATGATAATAAATTTCTACTTATCTTGGCTGGCGATTTCAACATTAACTTCACTGATAAAAAATCAGAGCGGTTGACAACTTTTCTTTCGGAAAAATTGAATTTAAAAATGAATAATGATCCACAAGAATCCACAACAAAATATGGGACCACTATTGACTCGGTATTTTCCAGATATTTTGACATTAAGTCACAAACTTATGTTTCTTATTTCAGTTACCATAAACCTATAGTTTCAATGATAAACATTCCTGAATAACCTAAATGTATTGTAAGATAAATAAATATTTTAAATCAACAATATTATCTTCTTATTTTTGAATAGATGCTATACAATTGTTATATTTTTCGTTTTGTGGTTGTCAGTACTGACCTCTGATCCACTCAATTTTCGAATCAAATCAATTCAAAGTCCGTAATCTGTCAAATTTCGTTAGTGACACCAACTGCCAAGATACAATACAAAAGTCAATAATCTGAATTTTTATTTGAATTTCGAGAGTTTTCCACAAAACTTGACTGAAATAGAGAAAATATCGTCTAATACTCGTTGCAGAAGGCAATTCTAACACTCATGCTTTCGAATTTCGCATTCGTGTTGGAATAGGAGCACGTTCTGCAACTTGTTTTAGATTTTTAGAATATACTATATTATTATTATTATTAAATCGTAATGAGTTCATTACAGTACTGAAAGTAGTGCTGTGATGAAACTCATTACAGCATTGTTTTCAGTTATATTTTTCGTTTTGTGGTTGTCAGTACTGACCTCCGATCCTCTCAATTTTCAAATCAAATCGATTCAAATTCCGTAATCTTTCAAATTTCACACCAACTGCCAAGATACAATACAAAAGTCACTAGTCTGAATTTTTATGTGAATTTCGAGAGTATTTCACAAAAATTGACTGAAATAGAGAAAATACCGTCTAATACTCGTTGCAGAAGGCAATTCCAACACTCATGCTTTTGAAAACTAGCTCCTTCTTCGATCGTTTTTCAATTTCGCATTCGTGTTGAAATAGGAGCTCATTTTGCAACTGGTTTTAGAATATACTATTATATGATTACCAGTATTCAGAGCCTATTTTCTCTCCTCTGTCAGCTTGGGCTGCTTTATATTCCAAGGTGTTAAAGGTAGTTCTTCCCAATCTTCCATTGAATGCAATTTTACCATTTCCATTTCTTTTGTACTATACCTTGAAAAAATTTCGCATTCGTGTTGGAATAGGAGCTCATTCTGCAACTTGATTTAGAATATACTATTAATTCAGTTCCTGGTTGTACGTATAATTAATGCGCATTTCCCCCTCCCCCAGGTATCCTCTCCGCCTACGGCATGGCCCTGGCTGACGTCGTGCACGAGGCCCAGGAGCCCTGCGCCAAAGCCTTCGAGAGGAAGGAGTACCCCTACTTCGAGAAGCGTTTCGAGCACCTGAAACAGCAGGCGCGCAACAGGTTGATGGACCAGGGTTTCACCGAGGACATGATCTCGCTGGAGCCGTACCTGCACATGAGGTACGACGGCACGGACTGCGCCATCATGGTTGGCGGCGTGGAGACCACTTACGACGGTTTCCTCAAGTTGTTCCTGGACGGATACAAGGTCGAGTTCGGGTTTCTGATCGAGGGGAGGAGCATCATCGTAGACGACATCAGGATCAGAGGTGGGTTTGAGAATGTGAGGAGGGTTGGAAGAAGGATGAATAAAAAAAACCTTAAACGTAAAACTAGAAGCTTCGCTTTGTAATAATCAACACGAAGGACGAAGGACAGGACAGATTCACAAGTAATGAAAATAAAAACTAATGAATGTTTTTCGATAATATACTGCGCAAAAAATTTAACGCACATTATGGAAATCTCAAATTTATTCTACAACTGAAGGTGTTCTCAATGATAATTATTTTTATCAGAATTATGCATGCATATGTTATCCACTTTCAACGTTTTTCTTCAATACAGATATTATCAGATTTTGAATGTATTTGCTCCATTCTAAAATCAGTTGTTCTCGATCAATTCTAGTGATCAATAGTTTTTCTTTCTTTTGATTTTCTACACTCGATCGCTATGCAACGCGAAACACGCAATTTGACCCAAGAGGAATGTGCCCAAGCAGTAGTTTCGCAAGAAGAAGGGTGGACATACACAAGAATTGCACAAAGATTTGCAGTTTCCCATACAAGTGTGTCCAGAATGTTGCAGCGATTCAGGGAGACAGGTATAAATGTCCGAAGACCAGGATAGGGTAGACCACGGGTAACAACTGCCATTCAAGAACGTTACTTGAGAGTTTCTTCGTTGAGACAACGGTTTGCAACCGCTCGCCTCCTTCAAAATCAGCTTGAGCAAACTCATGGGGTGCAAATTAGCACTCAGACAATAAGAAATCGCCTCAGAGAATATGATTTAAGGCCTCGTGTCGCGGCAAGAGGCCCAGCTCTTACCCCAGCCCATCGAAGGGCGCGTTTGGATTTTGCGAGAGAGCATATCCATTGTGAAGAGGCCGATTGGGAAAGAGTTCTCTTCACAGATGAGTCTAGATTCTGCCTCTATGAAATGAAAATTTCATTTTTATGTACTATAATGCCAGACCCCATCGTGCGCGCATCGTTCAGGAGTACCTTGAAGAGGTTGAAGTCTCTCGAATGGAATGGCCAGCAAGAAGTCCAGATCTCAATCCGATTGAGCAGGTTTGAGACAACCTCAATAGAAGGGTGAGAAGTTCAGAAAATCATCCAGCTACTCTTAATGACTTAGGAATCCAACTCGGAGAAGTCTGGGAAGGATTAGATCAGAACATTTTAAGATCACTTATTTTGAGTATGAACCGTCGTTGCCGAGCTGTAATTAACGCAAGGGGTGGAAATACCGAGTATTAAATCACTTATCAGCATTTCAGTATTTTGAAATGTGTTCATTTCTCTTCTTTCACATAAGATTCGGTGAAATCCTGAATTTTTCTTCCATTTAGTGTGTCTTGTTTCGTTCAAAACCTTCCCGAGAGAACATAAAAAATAAGTTATAAAATCAATGTAGAGTTAACTTTCATTAAAATTGAGATTTTCAGTATGTGCGTTAATTTTTTTGCGCAGTGAGCTATGTATAATTTTCATTGGCTGCTGTTTAGTGTTTTCTCCGTCTTATCCAGATCTGTATTATAACAATCAAGTGATTCGTCTGAAGTTCTCAGTTGCTCGAGTCGGCGTCAGTTGCGCGGTCGGTATATTAAATTCGTTCCTGATGAATTTAGCTACGCCTTGTTGTTTTGGCGCGCTATCTCTTCTCGTTGGATGGACTATAGACTTGTCGTGAACGAGATATTCTTGATAATGGAATATTTGTTGGGTCATTATTTGGGCTATTTCTATTATCTATATTGTTGGTATTTACCGACGTTTCGGCAAGCATTCGCCTGCCGTCATCAGGGTGTTGTTGGTCCTTCGAAGGACCGGTCTTTGCCAAATTTATTCCGACTGGACTTGTGCGCTCCATACTATCTAATTGTGTTGTGGGAATTCGAACGCGAGCTGTCAGAGATGTAAACTCCGAAACTCAACCCACTCTGACTACCAGTCTACTGAAGAAGGAAATTCCCATTTAATTCGAGTTGTTTTGACACTTGGACATAAATATCATGAATGAATAATGACATTTATGTCCAAGTGTCAAAACAACTTGAATTAAATGAGAATTCCCTACGTTTGAATTCCCACAACACAATTAGATAGTATGGAGCGCACAAGTCCAGACGGAACAAGTTTGGCAAAGACCGGTCCTTCTCAGGACCAACAACACCCTGATAACGGCAGGCGAATGCTTGCAGAAACGTCGGTAAATACCAACAATATAGATAATGGAAATAGGTCCAAATAATGTCCCAACATATAGACTTGTCCCCAAGGAATTCAATTGTATCTAGAGCGATATTGTCAAAAATTTTTGCCCGAATTTTTTTCAAGGTGTCGGGAGAAGTTTCGTTCAAGAAGAAACACCCATCTCCAAAACCACCGGCCACCCTAAGGCGGAAAAATCGACCAAAGTCTTCTTCGAAACGAAATATCTGGAGACGCAGGTCTACCAGCTGAGAGATCTGCTCGCCGGAGATGAGATCAAAGGGCCCGCCATCATCATGGACCAGCTCAGCACCATCCTGGTCGAGCCGGACTGTACGGCCGTCATCACCGAGAGGGGAGACATCAAGGTCACCATCGGGGCTGGAGAATTGCAACACATCGGCACCGAGCTGGACTCGATACAGCTCAGCATCTTCAGTCATAGGTTCATGAGCATCGCTGAACAGATGGGAAGGTTAGTAACGAAAAACGAGTTTTATTTTTCCTGAGTACACTCAGAAGTAGCTGTTTGAGTTTTGAATTTTTTTTGGTAAAACATAGATATGGAAACATTTTAAGCTATTGCATAACTTTTATCTCAGGCTTTGAGCGCGGCGACCGAATGTAGAAATTCCGTAACGAAAAAACCTAACACAGCCGTGTATCGTCGGTTCAGTTCGGCAGACTACGGTGTTTGGGTGCTTGCGAATAGACGGATGCGTGCAGCCACTCTAGCAGTGCAAAATGAAGTCGGCAATCTCGGTGTTCCCATTGAATTACGAACGGCAAATATTTTATTAACATCGGATAGAAAATGTATAGCCAAACGCAAACATTTTCCATTAACTTCAGCTATTGCTGTAACTATACATAAGTCGCAAGGTGGAACTTTTGACGAAATAGTATATGAGTATAGTAAATCACATTCTCAGGAACTCGTCTATTTTGCACTCTCTCTGGTGACTAATATTGAAACATTGCATATTACGACAAAAAATGATAATTCTGCATTTAAGTTTTATCATAATCGAAGACAAGCTGCATCGACTGCGTCTTTTTTGCAAGAATTCAAAAGACTGTCTTTAAATAGTGTTCCGACGATAGCTCAAAGTGTCTTAGATTTCATTAGTAATAGAAATGACATCTTTCAATTGCTAAAGTTTACATAGTCAAAAATACGATTTACAAGATTCAGTTACGAGACAAACCAATGTGTTACTTCTTACCGAAACATGCATGACGCGTGATAATCCGATTGAAATACCTCATTTCAATTGTATTGTTCAATTCAAACGAGATACTGTTCCAAAAGGTGGGGTAGCTATTTACCAAAATAGTAATAATGTTACTAATATTATGACTCCGAATATTGAAATAAATATTGAAGACGTTAGCAACGTTAGACGCTCATTTGTTGGAGATATTTGTGCATGTTGAGATATTTGTGCGAACTTAGAAATACATAGTCATGGTCGCAATTTACATTTCTCCGAATCCAAAATTGGACGAGATAGAGCATTTTATTCATCGCACTTTACTGGAGTACACTGAAGAAGGGTCGAAAATACTTGGTACAAATGGTAATAAATTTCCACTTATCTTGGCTGGCGATTTCAACATTAACTTCGCTGATAAAAAATCAGAGCGGTTGACAACTTTTCTTTCGGAAAAATTGAATTTAAAAATGAATAATGATCCACAAGAATCCACAACAAAATATGGGAGCACTATTGACGCAGTATTTTCCAGATATTTAGATAGATAGATATTATTATTATGTCTCAAATTTATGTTTCTTATTTCAGTTACCATAAACCTATAGTTTCAATGATTAACATTCCTGAATAACCTACATGTATTGTAAGATGAATAATTGGACAATATTATCTTCCTATTTTTGAATAGATACTATGCAATAGCTTTACCGCGGCAGTCCTCGAGTGCCACACGTATATTTTTTTGTTACTTAAATATTGTAGTCATTTTCTGAAAATTTTTAAAATTTTATAACATACCAGCTTTTTTAGGAGATCCAAAGTTGATGTTACGTTGTTAAAATGCCTAGAGCGGAATTCATCGCTAGCTAAGTGAATTGAGATCGAATTATTGGTCTACGGGGGCATTTAGACATTCCGTACCCGTATTTGGCACCTTACGCAAATGGGCGCTATGCCATTGGTCAGACGAGCACGAATTAAGAAACCAATCGCATTTCTAGTGCAAAATGTAGGATACGTACAATAAGCGAGAGTTCAGCTTTATTTATCATTTTATTAAGCAATTACTCGTATCGGCTAATTGAAAGTGGAATATTTTGCAAATTGATGAATGAATTTCTACTGGTTACTTCATTCAGCCATCTCAAATTGTGAATTTTTAAGCCTAGTATGACGTTTTTCAGTAGATACAGTTGTCAGACAATTTTTTTCAGCTAACCTATACTATAATATGGGTTATTCATATTCTGCAGCATCGAAATGAAATATTTTTGAGATCGAAACATTGTACCAAGTTCTATAAAAGATCTATTTAATTTTGAAGCAATGGACTAAAAATTTCTACTTTCATGACTGAACTTCAGTCATTTCGTACGTTTTCTGAACGTGAAAATTCGATTAATTTACTTTCCAGAAAAGGTCAGGATACAAACTTGATTAGTTTGGTGAGTTGGGTTTCAGATCAGACTGAAAACATCTCTACCTAATCGAAAGATGAAATGAAAATGAGAATAATCAAACTATATAGTAATTTAATCAACTAGTTTATTAGAGTAGAGAGCCGAACGTGAAGGTATCAGCCTATCTTCAAAGGCATAAATGAAAGAAATTATTGTCTCCGTAATAGATAGACCACCGAAGTACTTTTTCATGATTTGAATTGTCTCTTTAACCGTAAACATTTTGATTTACGCGAATCTAATTCATTTTCAAACCGTCTAGCTATCACATCTGACGTTCGGATGCGACTAATGTGCATTGCAATTCGCGACAGCCGAGATCACTACCTCCTGCCGAGACTTGCCATTCCAACAGTCCAGTCCTTTATTTGTTATCGAATCGCAATGAGATTTCGATTCTTCCACTGTTCTACTCGACTCGAAGCTCATTCGAATTTAACATTCATATTCCTATGTTTCCATAAGGATTTTCTTTATCTGTATGTCAGTGTTTTATCAATTATTAGTCTATGGTTAGTTGCTTGGCAATTTCGCGAATGACATTTGTATCATTTGGGAAAAAATTGCAAGAGAGTTATCTCCTGGAAGCAACACAAGGTGCGTTTGGGTTGACGGTCAATATCAAAGACCATTTATCCTTATTATAAGTCTATGGTCAATATGCTTCGAGCTCGCTCCACGTCTATTTTTATGTGCTTTTCGAAACACGAAGCGTGCTCGGAGCATATTGACCATCAACTCAAACGCACCTAAACTTGAATTGTTTCTTCTCATTGCCCGGAACCACAAATTCACATTTTCCGACTCAACGTCAATTTCCTGAAAAACAATCAGTCACAGAAACATTTCAGTTCGGGCTGAACGGTTGCGTTCAGTTCTGCGGGCGCATAGACGCCAATTAGTCGATCCGCTCTTTCTATGTGTTCGACACATCACTCCGGGCATCGAAAACATGCCGCCGAGTTGTGGCATAGACACCGGAACCGTTTCGACTCTCTGTTCGTTCAGCTCCAGAGCAACCATCCTTTGTGACGCTGTTCTGAGCACCTGTCACTGACTGTTCTGGTTTTCAGCCGGGAAATTTATTCGGAACAGTATTCACTTATTCCCAATTAGCCGTTCTCTATTTCGCAGGTGTTGATAACGGTGGTTGTTTGTTGTCTGTGTGTGCGATCGGTCCAGAAAGGGATAAGAGAAGTTTCCGTCGATCGGTATCGACATGTTCAGTTCGAATGGACCGTTCATTACCCGATCGTTTTTCTATGAATCTGCCATTCTGATGAACCATCGAGAAACGGAGAAAGAATAGACTTTTGGAATGAAATGACGTTTCACCAATTTAAGAATATGAGGAGTGTCAAAGTTGTCCTTGATTGTCTTTAGGGATTTTTCCTCGAGCTTACCACACCAAACCAAAGCATACCATAGTTAACTACACGAATTTCTTCGCGGTGTAGTTAGAACCATGACGTCACAGTTAACTACGCCAGTAAACCAATAGATCAATCTGGTTTGTTGTGTAGTTACTTGAAAACGGAGAGAGAGGGACTGACACTTTCCTTTGCACTCATCCGCCATAACTTACCACACAGGGCACGAAGATAACCATGACGTCATGAAGTTGACTAACTGCACTGTTGTAGTTAGCTCGAGGAAAAATCCCTATAATGTGTAAATATACTGCTCCGCAAGAGAGTAGTATCAAATCGTTTTGAAAAGTATGTAATCTTCGAGAAAATCGCTGTAAAATCATTTAAAACTCAATAACAACTTGAATCGATCCAATAAAAATCAGTGTGCGACATTTCGTCAATCTGGTCGCTTTTTTTCTGAAGTTTGGTTCTTTGAATATGCTTCATGAATGTTGTTATTTCGAAATGGAGTCAATTTATCAACGGCTTCGATTTGAAACGAGTTTTCTGAAAATGCCAAGACGTAAATTAACAAACTCTGAGGCTAATAGGGCTATCGGAATGCTACAGGGTGGCCTAACTGAGGTTGTTGTAGCGGAAAGGCTCCAAGTTAGCCAAAGTGTGACTTTGGAATGAGGGAGATAGTACAGATAACGTCCACTAAAAATATGAATTTTTCCTTTAACAGATGATGAAAAAATGCTCTAAAATACCCGAATCCGAAGTATTTTCGGAGAATACGCAGTAGTTCTCGAAAAAATCAATATTGAAAATGCATCATTTCGTTGAGAAGAATTTGAAGTAGAACTGTCATAGTTGCACGTAAAATTCGTGGATTTTGTGAACATAGATTGTCCATAGACGTCACTGGTCTTGGCACAGACAAAGTCGCCATCCATTTCCGCATAATTAATTGCATAAAACATGCATGGGATTTGCTCCAATGATGATTAGATAATCATCAACCTACCCCAGAATCCTTAAATGATCTGAGAGAGCTTCTGCCCCGTTTATGGAACCAAATTCCTCAAGGAATGTTCAACAACCTCGTGTGTAGTCTGCAAAGAAGATGTCAAGCTGTTATTGATGCCCGTGGAGGCCATACATTGTATTGATAGTTTTAAAATGCTTGAATTCTCTTGGAATGAAATTTCGTTATTTTACTCGATTTTTCTTAACCACCCTGTATACGCTGCAGACCTACAGGCTAAAATTAATTTTATTTCCTGCAACTTGAAATCATATTAATACGAATTTTCATCATCATCTCATTTAAACTATATTTTTTTGCAATATCCCTAACTCATGAGGAGCAGTTTAGTTCAAGCCTTTCACTACCAGATATACTGACATTGATAGAGTCTTTCGGGTTTATTGGTCCATTAGGAATTATTTCACCTAACGTTTCGCCTTCATCTGCGGTTGGCATCTTCAGAGGATTCTTGGTCGGATATTGTACCTCCAACGCTAAATTTCTGACACTGATGCAGGATTCAATCCGGGGGTGTTATATATACCTCGTTTAATGGCGGGAGAAGTACGTTAGTTTAAGTGCCCGATGTTGATTGGCCCATCTCTCCCACTCTGTATCGGCTTAATTTTCATCTTGTTTAAGACCGGCAACCATGCGCTATGCACCAAGGTAGTTTCTTCTCCTCTGTTAATGTTGTCTTCCTGTTTATGAATCCCAATCGCTTACATGTTCATCCTAGGATAATAACTTTTGATATTAGAAATAACGTCTGCCTTTGAGAAAACTATATATGTGTCCATCTGTTAGAGCATGTAGTGTGAGTGCAGATTCTTCTGTCTGATTGAGTTGGCATCATCGTTCCTGCTCCTCAATTCTCGTATTGATCCTTCGTTTTGTTGTACCAATGTAGATTTTGCCGCAGTCGCAAGGAATCTTGTAAATACCGGCTTGTGAAAGTGGGTCGACATCGTCTTTGGTAGTTCTGACCATTTGACCAAGCTTTTTTGTGTGGACTTATAAACGGTCTCGATGTTGTGCCTCTTCACTATTCTACCAACTCTATCGGTGACCTTAGGGATATATGGTAAGATATCTCTTCCATTGGGGGTGAGTTGTGACGTGTTATCATCACGTGTGGAAAGTTTTGGTCTTATTGCCCTCTGAATTTCTTTGACATTATATCCGTTAGCGACGAATGCATGCATAGGCATAAATGCGAGCCGGAATTCTTGTGGTATAAACTAGAACATCATCAGAATACAGACTTCTTTCTATATTTCTATATTTTGTTACAGAATCCTACAGAGGACCTCGATCTCCACCAACATCAAGGAACGGCTGGACTTTTCCTGCGCACTATTCGGACCAGATGGAGGTTTGGTATCTAATGCGCCTCATATTCCGGTTCACTTGGGTTCCATGCAAGAGGCGGTCCAATACCAATTGTCCACCAGGAAGGAGTTCAAGGACAATGACGTCATTTTGACGAACCATCCAGCTGCCGGAGGGTCTCATCTCCCAGATTTCACTGTTATAACTCCGGTGTTCTACCAGTGAGTACTTCAGATTCGAGAAACCACGTTAACGAGAAAGATTCATGCTTTTTTGCCCTTTTTAAACGACTTGAAGAAAAGAGGTGGTTGTCAATATAGAATAAAGAATATAAAGGAAGGAGAATTTAGTCGATTTAGCAGAGAAATGGTTTGGATACAAATCGGTCATATCGAAGAACAAATTTTGATTCATTTGATCATAATTTTCAAATTTGAGTTGGTGATTTGGTAATTTTTTCAGAGATTATTGTAATTAGTGTTTAGAATTCATGATTTATTCAGTATTTTGAAAGATTTTTTTTGTGCTTCCAAAAACCATTCCGTTCTATGGTTATTAGTTCGTGCGTATGTTCTTTTAATATTTTTTATGTTTGTCATCTCAGATTTCAATGAAACATAGATGAATTCAAAATAGTAATAATCGAAATGAATACCATTTTCAATTCCTAGGCTCACAGATCTTATATTATGAGATAGGAGAAATGATATCAGATTTTTTGTTCACTGAGAGGAGAGATATACCGGTTTCAGCCTTATTTGGCATCATCAGTATACCGTACCACTCAGGGACAAAATCTTCATAAAAAACTTCCATATTTGAAGCAATTAGTTGTGAAGTACTGAGTAAAATATAACAAAGTGGTGACATCTAATAGCGTCAAAAGAGAAGTTCCACATCTCCAATCAAATGCTAAAAAGAACTGCGTAGAGGGTGGGCAAAGTTGGTGATACCTGAACTACAACTTTTTAACCGTGAGAGATAGAGGAAAATGAATGACACGTCACGGTGGTCTTTTTTAGAGAAACTGATAATGCCATCAACTGCATTCCTCTATCTTCTTTTGTTTGTTTTGTTAGCACAAACAGAAACGGTGATAATGACCAAAGTTGAAATCGCCCAAATTTCAATTTTGTCCTATAACTCGAAAACAAAATAAGATAAAGGAATGCAGTTGATGGCATTATCAGATTCTCTAAAAAAGACCACCGTAACGTGTCATTCATTTTCGTCTATCTCTCACGGTTAAAAAGTTGTAGTTCCGGTTTCACTAATTTTGCCCACCCTGTACATCCTCTTTCTTGAAATTTCAGCAGTGGTCCTGAATCAGGGCCCCCATGCAGGTTTCTCCGAGTCATGGAAACGCCCAATTCTTTCTGCGAATGTGAAGCCAAGTGTTTTTCAGAAAAAGAATAAATCGAAAAACAAATTTGTTTTCATTGTGCCGTTTGTAGGGGCAGCAAGAAGCCTGTGTTCTTCGTGGCATCCAGAGGACATCACGCAGATATAGGAGGCATCACTCCAGGGTCTATGCCTCCCCACTCAAAGACCTTGTCCGAGGAAGGAGCCGCGTTCAAATCGTTCTTACTGGTAGACGGCGGAGAATTTATGGAAACTGAACTCAAGCGGCAGTTGAATTTGGCTGGTGGGAGGAATATAGGTGAAAACATCTCCGATCTGAGAGCTCAAGTGGCTGCTAACCAAAAAGGTGAGAGAACAGAAACAACAAAACAACAAAAGGAAGCCAGGATCGCTTTCCTTTGAAGAATCCCACCATTTTCGAGTATCCCTTGAAATGACAATGAAAAATTAATGTCTACACCACAGGCTAGCTGAACACGAAATCTATGTTTTGAGATTTAGAGTGTCCCTTTCGAAAACATTTTTACTGTACTCAGGTGTCTTTGTGTAATGAGAAGTTTAGTGGTACAGAACTAATGCATACGTTAAGTTTTGGAGTTAAACTATCTCTACTAATCAGTAGAACAAACTTCCCGCGTAGCATCCAATCTGCAAACCACAAAGTGTCGAAGCACTTTCAAGTACTAGATCTTAGACAAGCCTAGAGGCGTTGTACTCTCGCAAATACCACCTTACGTTGGAGTCCAAAGTGCAATGCACAATCTCACTACAATTGCGTAAAGCGGAATATACACTGCGCAAAAAAATTAACACACATTCTGAAAATCTCAATTTCAATGAAAGCTTACTCTACATTGACTTTATAACTTATTTTTATATGTTCTCCCGGGAAGGTTTCGAACGAAACAAGACACATTAAATGGAAGATAAATTCAGGATTTCACCGAATCTTATGTGAAAGAAGAGAAATGAACAATTTTCAAAATACTGAAATGCTGATAAGTGATTTAATACTTGGTATTTCCACCCCTTGCGTTAATTACAGCTCGGCAACGACGGTTCATACTCAAAATGAGTGATCTTAAAATATTCTGATCTAATCCTTCCCAGATTTCTCCGAGTTGGATTCCTAAGTCATTAAGAGTAGCTGCATGATTTTCTGAACTTCTCAGCCTTCTATTGAGATTGTCCCAAACCTGCTCAAACGATGCGCGCACGATGGGGTCTGGCATTATCGTCCATAAAAATGAAATTTTCACCAATGTATGGGGCAATACTTATCAGCATTCATAGCTCCATTTTCAACGACCACTAGGTCTGTGCGAGCAGTCAAAGATGTTCCATCCCATACCATAATCGATCCTCCCCCGAAACCAGTAGTATTCGAGAAATTGCACTGAGCATATCTTTCATGTAGACGTCTGTATACAAGGGAACGTCGATCACAATGGTAGAGTCAGAATCTAGACTCATCTGTGAAGAGAACTTTTTCCCAATCGGCCTCTTCCCAATGGATATGCTCTCTCGCAAAATCCAAACGCGCCCTTCGATGGGCTGAGGTAAGAGCTGGGCCTCTTGCCGCGTTACGAGGCCTTAAATCATATTCTCTGAAGCGATTTCTTATTGCCCGAGTGCTAATTTGCACCTCATGAGTTTGCTCTAGCTGATTTTGAAGGAGGTGAGCGGTTGCAAACCGTTGTCTCAACGAAGAAACTCTCAAGTAACGTTCTTGAATGGCAGTTGTTACCCGTGGTCTACCCTGTCCTCGTCTTCGGACATTCATACCTGTCTCCCTGAATCGCTGCAATATTCTGGACACACTTGTATGGGAAACTCCAAACCTTTCTGCAATTCTTGTGTATGTCCACCCTTCTTCTCGCAAAACTACCGCCTGGGCACATTCCTCTCAGGTCGAATTGCGTGTTTCGCGTTGCATAGCGATCGAGTGTAGAAAATCAAACGAAAGAAAAACTATTGATCACTAGAATTGATCGAGAACAACTGATTTTAGAATGGAGCCAATACATTCAAAATATGATAATATCATCTTTTTTTAGTCCTGCTGGGAAAAAACGTCTGTATTGAAGAAAAACGTTGAAAGTGGATAACATATGCATGCATAATTCTGATAAAAATAATTATCATTGAGAACACCTTCAGTTGTAGAATGAATTTGAGATTTCTATAATGTGCGTTAACTTTTTTGCACAGTGTATATTTATTTAATTTTTGTATTTTCCTCATTTGTTGTTTTTTTTCAAATTTTTTGTTAAGCTGTGCTTTAATAGCTTCCATATCTCCATAACGGTTAGGTTTCGGACACCATATTACAGAATCAGAAATGACCTGAACAATAATGTTCAATATTCAGTACGACTTCCTTTTTAACCCTTTCTCCTAAAATTTGTCTTGTTTGGAGCTCTATAACTTAGCTTCTAATTGAAGGTATCTTGCTGGTGAACGAACTCATCGACCAATACGGCCTCGAGGTGGTCCAGGCCTACATGGACCATATCCAGAGCAACGCGGAGCTGGCCGTGAGATCTATGCTGAGACAAGTGGCCGACGACGCTCTGCAACGTACCGGACGCACCGTTTTGACGGCCGAAGAACGGATGGACGACGGAAGCCCGATCAGGCTGACTGTTAGCCTGGACGCGAAAGAAGGAACTGCCGTCTGCGATTTCACGTGAGTTTTTGGACTATTGCATAGGCGTGAGTCCTGAGAAAAGGCTAATTGGTCTATAATAATAATAATAATCCTCTTTATTTTCAATTATTTGAGATACATAGGAATATATCACAATATAAATGAAAATATTGTCACACAAAAAATTGACTCTATACTATAATCTCCCATATTGTAGGGCTCATTATTCAACAAGTATTTAAATAATTTCTTTTTGAATGTCCTATAATTGGTTTCCCCTTGGATATCCATTGGAAGAGTGTTGAAAATTTTTAAACAACGATACTGCATTTGCTTCTGGCATGTTGACAAGGTACATTTGGGTAGATTGTACGATAAAGTTCGTGTTTCATATCGTAGCTTAAAATTTTCATAATCTTGAAACATATGTCTATTCTTGTGTAAAAATAGAACACATTCCTGAAATTACAGTCCATAGATTGTTAGGATTCCTTTCTGCTTGAAGAAACCACGGCAGGATTCATTATACCGTGATTTGCAGAGTATTCTCAATGCCTTCTTTTGAAGCACAAATAGGGAAGAAATATTTCCCGACCCATAAAATGTAATACCAAATCTCAATTTTGATTCAATAGTTGCATGATATACTGTTTTGATTATTTTTTCATCAATATATTTGGATAGATGTGGAGATTCCACTTTAATTCTTGATCAATATGGAGACCAAGGAATTTGGTTGATTCTGATATACAAAAAGTTGTACCTTGTAATATAATATTTTCTGGTGATATTATATTATATTATAGTATGTTGGATGAAACAATACTATATTGGTTTTTCCTTTATTTTCAACGAAATTATTCTGGCCAAACCATGACTCAGCATACTGTAGAACCTCCTCAGCTAAAAGTTTCAATCCTGGCCACAAGTTTTCAACAATTAATAGGTTGGTATCATCTGCATAATTTACTTTGCTCACATGGCTTCCCCAATCATCATTTCCATGAAAATCATTAATGTAAATAATGAAAAATATAGGTCCTGCTATACTTCCCTGTGGTATTTCCAACTGCTGCTCCAATAATTCTGATCTTTTTATCTCATCACTCATGTTCATCTCAACCATTTGTTTTCTTTACTGAAATATGACTTAACGTATTCCAATGCTGGCCCTCTTATTCCGTAATTTTCTTCAGCAGGATCTCAACACTGACACAGTCATATGCTTTGGTCAAGTCCAAAAACAAACCCAATGCCAAACTTTTTTGTTCGAAAGCTTCTGTGATTTTTAGTAGAAACTGGAATATAGCCGACTGTACCAATTTCCCCTCCAAATAACCGTGTTGACTGTTGGAAAATAGTTTATTTCTTACTAAATGTGTCATGATTTGGTTGCAGTATGCCAATTCAAAAATCTTAGAGAAAGACGGGAAAATACTGAGGGGCCTATAATTGTGATAGTAATTTCTTTTACCCTTTTTTATATATGGGTTTTATAAGCAACCTTCAAAATCTCTGGCAATATCCCGTATTTCAAGGAGTTATTGACTATAAATGTTAATGGTTCTCCCATCTCATGTTTAATTTTCTTAATTATATTGTTAGATATTCCATCAATTCTTCTGGTTTGTTTGTTCTTAAGCGAATCTATTATACAAAGAATTTGTTTTATTGTCATTGAGTGTATCAGTATTGATTCTTTCAGGTTGAATTCTGGTACAGTTCCAGATTTTTTCTCTGGATCACAGTTTTTTGTCATTAAACTTGGTGCTACATTTATGAAGAAGGTGTTCATTTCATCAGCAATCTGTTTGGAATATTCTATTGAAGGATAGCTAAACTTTTTTTCTCCACTCTTAAGGGCATTAACGATTGACCATACAGTTTTGTTTTTATTATCTGAATTTACAATTTTTTTCTCAAAATCTTTAGATTTATTTTCCTTCAGTAGGTAGTCATTTGTTTTTTAACTTCCTTATAGTTTTCTTTGAAACAATCATATTTAGATTTGAGTTGTTTCTTCATATCATTATTCACTTTATTTCTTCTAGATTCGAGTGGTATTTTGGTAATTGGGCAAGCTATGTCTAGGTTATTTAAAATCATCTGTTGGAATAAATTAAATTATTCATTAACTTTCTCAGGTGGTATATTATATATTTCCAGCCAGTCTTGGTTTTTTGAAGATGTTCTTAAATTTTCTATGTTTTTCTCTGAAAAAACCCTATTAAGTACAAATTTTGACTGTACTTTCATGACTTTGAGAGAGATAAGTTGAGCTGTGTGATCTGATATATGTGTTTCTCTATTTCAGTATCGTAATGAGTTCATTACAGTACTAAAAGTAGTGCTGTAATGAAACTCATTACAGCATTGTTTTCAGTTATATTTTTCGTTTTTTGGTTGTCAGTACTGACCTATGATCGAAACAAGTTTCGAATCAAATCAATTCAAATTCCGTTATCTGTCAAATTTCGTAAGTCACACCAACTGCCAAGATGAAATATAAAAGTCACTAACCTGAATTTTTATTTAAATTTCGAGAGTATTTCACAAAACTTGACTGAAATAGAGAAAATATCGTCTAATACTCGTTGCAGAAGGCAATTCCAACACTCATGCTATCGAAAACTCGCTCCTTCGTCGCTCGTTTTCGAACTTCGCATTCGTGTTGGAATAGGAGCTCATTCTGCAACTTGTTTTAGAATATACTATTGTAGTACTTCCACAGAATAATCTTGATTTACATTTGTGTATATACCATAGCTTCCTTGATGCTGACTACAGGGACTTCTGGTAGCTCGTGATGATTAATTTTTTTTAACCAGTATAGCTACTTCTCCTCTTCGTCATTCTCTTCTGTCTCTACGGTTAGTTTCGTAGTTTCTCATTTAGAATACCTTTGTTGGCTTCAAGTGAGTTTCACTTAACAGCATCACATCGATTTTGTAGTTTTCAAGAAATATTGTGAGTTATTCTTTTATGCTCATTTGCGTTCCGAAATCAATATTGAGGTATTTTGCTTGCTCTTCAATGAAAGAAATCTTTTGTTTTGTCGTTGCATTAGTAGCACAAAATTTGAGTGTCTTTCTTTCAAGGATTGTTTGTTGGTTTTGTTGATCTTCTCTTGGGTGCGATTTTCTCCATTTACTTTATTTACAGCCGTTACTTTTTCCTCAGCAGATTCCTTCTCTTTTTTAATTTCTGCTTTCCTTCTCTCTTCGGCTCTCTTGAGCTTAGCACTTCCTTTGGGGATTGGTGCTTCCCTCAAGATTTTAGGTAGTTTCATTCCATTTTCTGGATTATTGGGGTTCTTCCTGATCCTTATACACGTGGAGAGGTGGCCTCCACCACAGTTGGCACTTTTGGAGCCGTCGTTACTGGTTTTTTGCATTCAGCCGTCATATGCTCCCCGCCACATTTCATTCATTTAAATGATGCTTTACAAATGTCCGAACATCGGTGGAATTTGATGCCATCATATTTTAATTTTAGGCTTTCAACAACTACTGAGATTCCACAAACTGAATTACGGTTTTTGAATATTCCTTCATATTGCTTGTCAATTTTTACAAGAAATACTTTTATTCCTTTTATCCTGGTGAGTTTGGGTATAGGATATAGGATCCTTTTTAGACCCCTTTGCATCAACATTCCTTAAATATTTAAGTGACGTTTCTATCCTTAAATCTAATCTCAAATTTAAGGATGGGATTATAACCTAAAACAGTTTGTCAAAGTGACTGAACATTTGTTGTTTTCTATGAAATTATAGCGAAAAATTTGAAAAATCAACAAGCATGAAATCGTCAAAAAGACAGTAAAGTTAGGTTAAGGAAATGACAACTATCATCTGTAGCCTACCAGCCAATGAAATGCCTTTATTGAACAACATGAAAAACTGAAATATCACTAAGGGTCCCTTACGTCAGAATTCTGTTCGAGTGACATTCGTGCAACTGTCAATCAATTTAAGGGATCTTTAACTTTAAGGAATGTTGGTGCAAACGGATCTAAGAAAAAGAATAAACGGGAAACCATAAAATTCTTTGTCTTTACGGAGGCAACACCGAAAACCTTTTTGAAACATAGATGAATTCAAAATAGTAATCATCGAAATGAATACCATATTCAATTCGCAGTCTCAGAGATCTTTTATCGTGAGGTTGGAGAAATGATTTAAGATTTTGTCACTGAGATGAGAGATATACCGGTTTCAGCCTTATTTGGCATCATCAGTATCCCATACACCTCAGGGACAAAATCTTCATGAAAACTTCCATATTTGAAGCAATTAGGTGTGATGTACTGGATAGAAATTACAAAGCAGTGACATCCAATTGCGTCAAAATGAAGTTCCACATCTCCAATCATATGCTAAAAAAACTCTGAAGATTTTGTCCCTGAGGTGTATGGGATACTGATGATGCCAAATAACGCTGAAACCAGTATATCTCTCATCTCAGTGACAAAATCTAATATCATTTTTACAACCTCATGATAAAAGACCTCTGAGCCTGGAAATTTAAAATGGTATTCGTTTCGATGATTACTATTTTGAATTCATCTATGTTTCAAAAATAGGATATCCTTGTTTCAGAGAATCAGCTTTAATCTTCTCTTCAGTTAATTCGTTTATAATTCAACGAATTAACACACAGTTTTTTTCGCTTTTCAATTCAATTCTAGAGGTCTTTTTGGAGGTCTTTTTAGGTTTTTTGTTAGTGATTGTCGTTACCTTTGTTTGAATAGCAGGAGGAATTTGGGTATTTGGGCTCAAGCAGGAGGACCAGCAGATTTAACTACCTCATAGGTTTTCCTTTTCTCTGGCGGCCAAAGATATAACTTCAGGAATTCAGTAAATTACGCAGGAAATTTTTTCAACTTTCAATTAGAATCTCGTCCGGAGAATTCTCTGGGATGTCGGCTATTTCAGAGGGAGGCGGAACACCCCTCGAAAAAATTTCAATATTCATAAACACGTAACAGCGCGGAGGGTTGATTAATCTCTCAGGGTGATTAACAATAGGCACGCCCTCTTTCCTTGTTGCCCTTCGAAGTAACGGACTGCACCTATTTGGGTCATGAGAGGACAGAGCCGGAAAAATAATGACAACCGATGAACTGCCCTTCATTCGGGAGCTGAGTTATTGGATAAGTGGGGGAATTTTCAGAAATTCAGCCAAAATTACTTTTCGCAAAAATTACATTAGAAATGGAAGCAGATTGTCATAAACATCCCTATATGATCTTTGTCCTTTTTGTATAAAAAGTGATTTTCATACGGGGTTGTCGAGATGTTAAGGGGTTTTACGATGAGAGCGGCTTCACGTCAACCTAACAACAAAATTCGGCTCTCTCCAGCTCGGAGAGAGGGTGGGTAAGGTCTTCTGTAGAAAGAATAGGACTTAGTGTTATTTTTCTCGTAGAGAGTCCTCAGTTTCTAGAGATAATTGAAACCAGTGAAGAAACTCACATAGAAATCTATTTCCCGGAAACCAACAAAAACAAAAAGATAATAAAATACCTAATTAATCCATACGTCTGTACCTCAGACTGTCTAACACAATTTCATACAAAACAAAACAAAATTGAAGTTCAGCTTTCACTCGGTTACTTACTTACCCAAAATCAAAATCAACATAATAATAAGAAAATAAGATTTGAGGTGAGAGATGCCAAGACTTTTGGATTCAAACTATCCTCATCAATTAAAATTGAAAAGATCTGACCTTTTGATTTCCCTCGTAGAAATATAATCTAAGTTCTCTGAAATAACCACTCCCGAAACGCTTCACTCCCGTTTCGCAACAACTACCGTAATTTCCGATCGCGCTTCCTGACTCGAAAATCCTAACTGAATAACACGAAAAATTCCCCTTTTCCAAAAACCTACTACTTCAGTTTTTCACTTATCGAAACTACCTAATATTTCGTCAACTACGAAAATAAAACTTTACCCTTTTTCCCTCAACGGACTTTAACGTTACCCGTTTCGCTTCTCGAAACTACCTAATATTTCCCAATTACCAAAATTAGGACTTTACCGTTTCACGACGGACTTCAACCGTCACCCGAGTTATCTGAGGATGTCTTTTCCCGCCCGGGATCCCCAGATACACTCCGATCTTCTTCCGAGCAACCTGGAGAAGATCACGAAACCGTCGTCCCCAGGTTTACTGAATGCTCCCTTGAGAAACCAATTTGCTTTTCACCTCTGGTGGGTGGTCTTCAACCTTAACTTTTTGGATAGTACCAATCAGGTTTGTTGAAGTCAAACATTTTTTCTCCTTCTCCAAATTAGGCGTGCCCGACTATTGACCAAATACTCAATTTTGCATTTCAGCAAAGATTTTCCATCTTACGACTTTTCTGCGGAGATCCCAAAGTGAAGCCCTGTCCGTTGGATTATTTATAATAACCGATAAAAAGGTTTGGAGAATATCCTGTTTCAAATTATCCGAAAGGAAATTATTCGTTTATCTCCAGACGTCTAAGTCATTGAGTATCGGATATCAGTTCTCTGATAATCCCGTTCGCAACATTGTATTTACGTTCATTTTCAATTAAGTGAATTGAAAACTCATGTCTCATGGTTTTCGGGGCTGATTTCCAAATTGTCACACTGACAATAAATACCTATTGAATGACGAATTTGATAAGGAACTTGCTGGCAATATATAATTTTCTAGAGATATAATAGATGATTGTCTGTTCAACGTCCCTCAATTTTTTCTAGGGGAACTGGATTTGAAGTATGGGGTAACTGCAATGCACCGAAGGCTATAACATTGTCAGCTCTGATCTACTGTCTCCGATGTATGGTAAACCACGACGTTCCTCTGAATCAAGTAAGTAAGGAGAGAATTGTTAGATATTTTCTATATTACAAAACGTGTATTTTTGACCGATCACCATCACAACGGATGAATTTTAGTGGAAACTTTTTTCCTCCTGGTTATCCCAACAGCTAATATAGTAAAAAAATACAAATATCAAAATCATCCATAGACTCAGAGTGACATTATACAACTAAAAACAGAGGTAATCTAGAGAAGTTCGAAAGAGCGGTCATATGAAGTCATACTTAGACGTCGAGACAGTTCAACTAATTCAATATGAAGCACAACGTTTACAGTGACAGAGCAATCAATGAAGTTGATTGCAAGACCCTCTTTATACCATCAGAAAAACAGAAGGTTTGAATAATGAATTTTTACAAGCGTTGAAACCTGAATTGTTTAAGTCTGTTCATCATTGAGATTAAAACAATAAATATAAGTAGAGAATAATATAGCAATTCAATATCTATAACGTTGGTTTATAAGAGAGTGCGAAATTTATCTATCGATACAACATTTACAGAGACAAACTGCTTCAATGAAGCAGTATCAGTAAGTTCAGCCAAAAAATAGAGGACAGAATTGATAAGTTATGAGAAATACAAAAAGAGAGTACTATGAGTGAATAAAACTACTGATCCTTTGGTTTTGAGAAGAGTAGAAGGCTAGAGATCTTACTTGTAAGTTGAAACAGATGAATCAACTTGAGAATTTAGGTTTATAATGAGGAGATCATACCAATTGATTGGTTTCATTAATAGTAGGGGAGACCGTCCAGGGTGAAACACGGAAGAGAGGCTCGCAACCAGGCTTCATGTATAGTACGCTTGACCGTTGAACTACACTGCGCAAAAAAATTAACGCACATTCTGAAAATCTCAATTTTAATGAAAGTTAATTCTACATTGACTTTATAACTTATTTTTTATGTTCTCTCGGGAAGGTTTTGAACGAAACAAGACACATTAAATGGAAGAAAAATTCAGGATTTCACCGAATCTTATGTGTTGCGTTAATTACTTAACTTAAAATGTTCTGATCTAATCCTTCCCAGATTTCTCCGAGTTGGATTCCTAAGTCATTAAGAGTAGCTGGATCTCGACCTGGATGATTTTATTTGAGGTTGTTCCAAACCTGCTCAATTGAATTGAGATCTGGACTTCTTGCTGGCCATTCCATTCGAGAGACTTCAACCTCTTCAAAGTACTCCTGAACGATGCGCGCACGATGGGGTTATCGTCCATAAAAATGAAATTTTCACCAATGTATGGGGCAAATGGCACTACATGCTCTTCAATAATGTTCCTTATATACTTATCAGCATTTATAGCTCCATTATCAACGACCACTAGGTCTGTGCGAGCAGTCAGAGATATTCCACCCCATACCATAATCGATCCTCCCCTAAACCAGTAGTATTCAGGAAATTGCACTCAGCATATCTTTCATGTGGACGTCTGTATACAAGGGAACGTCGATTACAATGGTAGAGGCAGAATCTAGACTCATCAGTGAAGAGTACTCTTTCCCAATCGGCCTCTTCCCAATGGATATGCTCTCTCGCAAAATCCAAACGCGCCCTTCGATGGGCTGGGGTAAGAGCTGGGCCTCTTGCCGCGACACGAGGCCTTAAATCATATTCTCTGAGGCGATTTCTTATTATCTGAGTGCTAATTTGCACCCCATGAGTTTGCTCAAGCTGATTTTGAAGGAGGCGAGCGGTTGCAAACCGTTGTCTCAACGAAGAAACTCTCAAGGAACGTTCTTGAATGGCAGTTGTTACCCGTGGTCTACCCTGTCCTGGTATTCGGACATTCATAGCTGTCTCCCTGAATCGCTGCAACATTCTGGACACACTTGTATGGGACACTCTAATCCTTTCTGCAATTCTTGTGTATGTCCACCCTTCTTCTCGCAAAACTACCGCTTGGGCACATTCCTCTTGGTTCAAATTGCGTGTTTCGCATTGCATAGCGATCGAGTGTAGAAAATCAAACGAAAGAAAAACTATTGATCACTAGAATTGATCGAGAACAACTGATTTTAGAATGGAGCCAATACATTCATTATCTGATAATATCATCTTTTTTTATTACTGCTGGGAAAAAACATCTGTATTGAAGAAAAACGTTGAAAGTGGATAACATATGCATGCATAATTCTGATAAGAATAATTATCAATATCACCTTCAGTTGTAGAATAAATTTGAGATTTCCATAATGTGCGTTAATTTTTTTGCGCAGTGTATTTCAGAAAAGTTCACAGCGTTTTTTGCAGGGGGAAGACTAAGATTCACCCTGGAGGTTTGAGAATTCATTCATCTTAAACTCGAGAACAGTATTTACCAAGAGTTATGACAGGTTAACTTTTGAGAAATGAAATGAACTGATTAAAATTACAAGATTAACATGAGATTATAATAAATTAGTATTCATTACTAAAGAGAAAGCATGAAAATGTTCATTCTTGATGTTTTTAGGCATCATTTCCATATGGGAAATGTGAGATATCTGACATATTCCCAGAGTTAGGTTAATTTTGACGTATTCAGTCAGCTGAGTTCCGGAGGCCTCAGAGATGGATTTGAAATTGAACTAGCCCTGATCGTAGATCGAATGGTTTTTTGACAATCTAGTTTTTATTTATTCATATGATAATTTCAATACCAATTGCAAGCTTAGATGTTTTCTATATTTTTTGAACCGAATTTTATAAAATTATCCCCAGTCCAAGGGAGTCTGAGGCCTGGTTTTACAATCGAAGGTTAACTCTTGGTTAAGGAAATTTTGTAGTTTAGGCGTTTTACAATCCCACGAAATGTGGTTAACTAGCAGTTAACTTAACCTACACCGAAAGTGTGGGTGAACCTGAAGTTAATTCAAGAACCATAGAATCATGCATATGTATATAACCTAAAATGTTTATCTGATTCGAAAATTATTGTTTTGAAACAATTGATTTCTCACTAGAGGTTTGTTAATATGGATTCGATTTCAACGCTTTTAGCAGTGGTGGAGAGGAATGTCGTAGATCTGAAGTGATGCGTCTTAGATCAAATTTTTTTCGAAATTAAGGACGGTTATGTTTTTTTTTTAAGATTCATATTATCGAGAAGCTGCGTTTTATATTCAGCGTATGCTGAATATTCTAAACCAAATAGAACATTGGATAGCTCGTCCAACCCGATGGTTATTAAAATGCCAGGTTTCCGAGGTGCATAGGTGCTATTCACTGCACACATAAAAATTCAATTGCCAGGTGATCAAGCCGAACTATTCAGGAACCATCAACAGTTGTTTTCCTTGAATGTGCAAACTGTAGCTGATTCATCTCTGAAAATTACAAACATTGATGCAAAATGGCCAGGTTCAGCACATGATATTTTTCAGAATTCTATGCTGTGCGGATCATTTGAAAGAACGGATTTTCCTCACAGTGTTTTAGCAGGAGATAGTGGCTTTGAAATTGAGCCTTATATAATCACACCTTCAGCTAATATAAGAAAACCTTCTGAAGTCTCATTCAACAAATCACACATTTGTTCAAGAAATCTCGTTGAGAGGAAGAGTGTGCAGAAACGTCGCTTTCTAGCCCTTGTCATGGGAATGCATGTAAAATTAGATACAGCTTAGGCTTCTTCATAATACAGCATATTGCAGAATTCACTAGTAATATTAATCTTTTAGAATTTCCTGATATAAGCCATAATGCAAGTACCTCTACTCCAGATAACTCAATACATTAACATGTATTTTAATAGATTGTAAATTAGAGAAATAATTGATCTTATGCATATATGTACAATAAACAAACTGAGGAAATATATATTTGAATAAAATATGAAAATTAATTATATTAAACTTGTACATTTCAATCATTGATTTTAAAATTTCAATATTCCTTTGACGTCTTATAAATTCGTTAATGCGTCCGACCTACTATTTAGATCAAAAGAAGCATTATTTTCTACCAACTTAAGAAAATTTAAACAGAATCCATAGTTAAGAAACCTCAATCGGTAAAATTATTATAAAACGCCAGGTACGAGTTAACCATCGAGTGTCGGTAACCTAACCATAAAGGTTAACCTTCGAGTGTAAAGCTTTGAGAGGGACGCTTCAGCTCGTTGTTCAATGGGAATATGACATTATCCGCAATGTCAAGAGAGTATTTGTAGAATTTCATTTCATGTCAGTTAACCAAAGTCCTTTTGCTTGATGAAACAAAACAGTACGCTTAAAATAATCGAGAAGTTCCCTTTGTTGCCATACGTCCTGCCGCTGAACGAGACCGAACAATCCAAGCTTTCGTAGGGCAATGAGAGCGATATAATTTTGCTCCAGATAGAAATGTAACTTCATAATTGCCGCTTTCACTCGACAGACTTCTCGAAGTCAAACTGCCGAATGAGTAGCCTCTGAAGCCGTAAAGTTGAAACAATAGTTGCCCCCCCAGAGAGGATCTAAAGCTTCGTATGCACTTTAGCATTCGCCTTGCGTGCATGTGCGAGAAGCTGAAGTTGAAGCTTCT
Source organism: Hippodamia convergens (assembly GCA_038502775.1). Classification (NCBI taxonomy): domain Eukaryota; kingdom Metazoa; phylum Arthropoda; class Insecta; order Coleoptera; family Coccinellidae; genus Hippodamia; species Hippodamia convergens. The sequence goes on along the minus strand of CM076607.1, from coordinate 87,905,507 downwards.
GCGTGCAAAGGGACGATTTCAATAACTTCGCGTAATTTTGACTTATCAACATGATGAACCAGACAGTACTGAACTCACTCAAATATACTGCTTCACAAGAGTTACTGATATCGTAGTCAATCGTTCGAAGTATGTAATCTTCGAGAAAATCGCTGTGAAATCATTTCAAACTCAATAACAACTTGAATCGATCCAATAAAAATCAGTATGAGACATTTCGTCAATCTGGTCGCCTTTTTTCTGAACTTAGTTCTTTGCATATGCTTCATGAATGTTCTTATTCTGCAATGGAGTCAGTTTATCAACGGCTTCGATTTGAAACGAGTTTTCTGAAAATGCCAAGACGTAAATTAACAATTGCTGAGGCTAATAGGGCTATCGGAATGCTACAGGGTGGCCTAACTCAGGTTGTGGTAGCGGAAAGGCTCCAAGTCAGCCGAAGTGTGGTATCTTGACTTTGGAATAGGTTCAGGGAGACAGGTTCCGTGTTGGAAAGACCAAGGCTTGATGGGCGACGAAAAAAAAACACCTGCTCAGGATCGTTTCATCACCGTTTCGGCGAGAAGAAAGCCTACATCTACGGAATACTCTTTAAAATACAGATGGGGTCCAAGTTTCCACCGAAACCATCAGACGACGTTTGGGAGAGGTGAATCTTGGTTATTTGAACTCTGGAGTATATCATCATACATATTTTTGAAATCGCCTGGGAAAGTTTATTGAAAAATATCATAGCACACTATAGTTTCCATTTCAATTTGCTCTAAAATTTGAAGCGGCACTGATATTTCAATAGCACCGGTCAAAAACACTGAAAAAACGGCGCTAAGAAGAATTATATGACACTAACTGAAGAATCAGAATGTATGTAGTATCAACTTATCCAGGAATGCAATATGCAAATCAAGATCGGATAAGATTCCCGAATGATCAATCTTATAATAACCAACTCAATGGTCCTTCCTGGCTCTTCTGATTCATTTAATTACTTCATTATGACACAAAGTTAATTCAACGTATGATGAATAGTTTCGATATCCAACACTTTAGGAACCTCTTCAGTTTTGTACAAATATGAAATTAACACCTACTCAGCTTTCAACTCAAATCGAAGTACACTGCGCACATTCTGGAAATCTCAAATTTATTCTACAACTGAAGGTGTTCTCAATGATAATTATTTTTATCAGATTTATGCATGCATATGTTATCCACTTTCAACGTTTTACTTCAATGTTTTTTCCCAGCAGGAATAAAAAAAGATGATATCAGATTTTGAATGTATTGGCTCCATTCTGAAATCAGTTGTTCTCGATCAATTCCAGTGATCAATGGTTTTTCTTTCGTTCGATTTTCTACACTCGATCGCTATGCAATGCGAAACACGCAATTTGACCCAAGAGGAATGTGCCCAAGCGGTAGTTTTGCGAGAAGAAGGGTGGATGGATATACACAAGAATTGCAGAAAGATTTGGAGTTTCCCATACAAGTTTGCCCAGAATGTTGCAGCGATTCAGGGAGACAGGTATGAATGTCCGAAGACCAGGACAGGGTAGACCACGGGTAACAACTGCCATTCAAGAACGTTCCTTGAGAGTTTCTTCGTTGAGACAACGGTTTGCAACTGCTCGCCTCCTTCAAAATCAGCTTGAGCAAACTCATGGGGTGCAAATTAGCACTCAGACAATAAGAAATCGCCTCAGAGAATATGATTTAAGGCCTCGTGTCGCAGCAAGAGGCCCAGCTCTTACCCCAGCCCATCGAAGGGCGCGTTTGGATTTTGCTCGATAGCATATCCATTGGGAAGAGGCCGATTGGGAAAGAGTTCTCTTCACAGATGAGTCTAGATTCTGCCTCTACCATTGTGATCGACGTTCCCTTGTATACAAACATCCACATGAAAGATATGCTCAGTGCAATTTCCTGAATATTACTGGTTTCGGGGGAGGATCGATTATGGTATGGGGTGGAATATCTTTGACTGCTCGCACACACCTAGTAGTCGTTGATAATGGAGCTATGAATGCTGATAAGTATATAAGGAACATTCTTGGAGAGCATGTAGTGCCATTTGCCCCATACATTGGTGAAAATCTAATTTTTAAGGACGATAATGCCAGACCCCATCGTGCGCTCATCGTTCAGGAGTACCTTGAAGAGGTTGAAGTCTCTCGAATGGAATGGCCAGCAAGAAGTCTAGATCTCAATCCGATTGAGGAGGTTTGAGACAACCTCAATAGAAGGCTGAGAAGTTCAGAAAATCATCCAGCTACTCTTAATGACTTAGGAATCCAACTCGTAGAAATCTGGGAAGGATTAGATCAGAACATTTTAAGATCACTCATTTTGAGTATGAACCGTCATTGCCAAGCTGTAATTAACGCACTTATCAGCATTTCAGTATTTTGAAAATTGTTCATTTCTCTTCTTTCACATAAGATTCGGTGAAATCCTGAATTTTTCTCCCATTTAATGTGTCTTGTTTCGTTCAAAACCTTCCCGAGAGAACATAAAAAAATAAGTTATAAAGTCAATGTAGAGTTAATTTTCATTAAAATTGAGAGTCACCTTTAGCACGGAAACTAGACTATGTAGATACATGCGGTATTCAGCAATTCATGATTCTCGAAAAAAGAGAACAAAACATGTATATTACTTTTTTTTCCATCTTTTTTAATTTAGGAGAAGTAGTACTAAATCATCGACATATGTCCACATTGCAATAATTGCGATTAAAGTCTTCAGGTACCCTCCGGGTTTATCGTACAGTAAATCCGCCCGACTCGTCCCAAAACCATGGGCACCTTTAACTTCACAATTCCGACGGAATTAACCAATCTGCATCGTCCCAAACGTTTTAATCGTTCCCGTTGTGTGTCTGGATGATCGTATGCACCCGGGAAATTGCGCCAAACTTTTAGCAGGAATCCGGGTGACAGAATCCGGAACAATTCGTTTTCCGGTTCAAACCGATACGGACGAACTTTTTCCGGGCCCGAAAGTACGTGAACAGCGGGCTTTCCAGATTGTTCGCAACTACACGATGCCCATTGATCGGCCTGCCGGGAAGGGGGGAGGGAAAACGGGTTAAATCGCCGAAGGGGCGAGTATAATGAAAACATTGCAGATAGAGGGAGTGCGTCCGTGAAAATGACGGATTTCGAAATCGGATCCGGCGCATCGGATAGGTCACTAAATGTATTTATGGAAAATGGATTGTTTATTCTCTATCGTATTTTCGTGAAAATTTACCGAAAAAAATGGAAAAAACACATTGCTGAGTGATAAACTGCTCCACATGAGTTGGGGATATTGACTTGATATGCAAAAAAATATTGTTCGAATGAGATTTTGTGATGAAAATTCATATTAATATGATTTCAAGTTGTAGGAAATAAAATTAATTTTAGCCTGTAGGTCTGCAGCAAGTACATTTTAAGACTATCAATACAATGTATGCTTCCACGGAGATCAATAACAGCTTGTCATCTTCTTTGCATACTACACACGACGTTATTGAACATTTCTTGAGGAATTTAGTTCCATAAACGGGGCAGAAGCTCTCTCAGATCATTTAAGGATTCTGTGGTAGGTTTATGATTATCTAATCTTCTTTGAAGCATATTCCACGCATGTTTCATGCAATTCAAATCTGGTGAGTGCGGAGGTATTGGTAAACGTGGAATACCAAGCTCCTCGCGCGCATTCTCAACTATGGCTTCACGGTGCGGTCTAGCGTTATCGTCTAGAAAAGTTTCACCAATAGCAGCGTGAAAATTTGGCAAAACATTGTCAATGTCATGCTCCCTATAGTGTAAGGCGGTCATATTCCCAGTAGGCCAAGCAAATTAGCTTGAAAAAATGGTGTGCCTGGAAATAATTGGGCCTTTTGGGCCTCTAATAAGAGTAGTTTAAGGTTTCCCCCAATTTCTCAGTATGTCGTGACGTTGAAAAACCTCGGAATTTCCGGACTATTTTAGGTTTTCTCGAATAGCGCCTAAACTGAACACATAATCAAAAACATTATAATATTCAAAAGTGTTAAGTATTAAATTCTGCTTCTAGAAAGTATTACGACATTATATTTTAAACAAGTAGTTTTGAAGAAATCATACGTCCAAATATGGAAATTTTCACACTTTCCCAAAAATCACATTTTTTTACCTTAAAACGTAAAATACTTATGAAACTAGGAACTTCAGAACGAAATGTCATAGAATAAGAGTTGTAGACCATCATATTTTGATAAAACGTAACCTCATTCCTCCAAACCACAATGTTAAATCGCGAAATAGCTCATCCTGCTGAGGATGCTGATGATTTCATACTAGCTATGCTATTAAATTTGCTCAGCAGTCTCATGTGTGTGGATATTGTTGGGGATGACATTGAGCTTCTTATAATTCTGATTGTTCTAGCCTCTATGTGTACCAACTATGTTTTACTAGAGCCTGACAAGGCAAGCAAGACGATGTTGTATTTTCTCCCTTGCACAACAAGTTTTGATCTGACATTGAGAGAGTCTTCCGGGCTTAGTCAGTATATCCGGTCGTGAAAGCCTGAAAGTAAGTTTTGATCTGTTTCGAAAAACAACATATTATTCCCTCATGCTTTTGAAGGCTGCGACACTTCGTCATCTCTTTCGTTAAAGGAAAAATGAAATTCCCAAAGACGTCTGAATTCAAAACAAACCTGCTGAAAGCAGCAGAATTGTTTAGAAAATCTAATGCTTCTATCGATAAGGTCGACAAGGCAGGAAAGAAATGCATGGCAGCCCTATATAAAAATTATTTCAAGCAATTAAATGTATTGTGGTACGAGATGTTTGAAAATTTGTTAACCAAAACCTCATTTATTGTCGGTTTCACAAAACTTTGTTTGTACCGCGATTCGTTGAAATTTCAAAACGAGTGATTCGATTGGTTCGAATTCACGTAAGGTTTTTTAATCGCACAATTAAAGTTTCGTGAAACCGACCCTTAATCTTGCCCCTATGCCTCCAACTGAAGCAGCACCTCGACAACACTCGCTAAGGACGTATGTAATATATAATATATTGTTCTTAGCAAAGAGTTGTATTGTTAGTTATTAGTTTATGAGCCCCACATTTGTTATTATAATTCAGGAGTTTCAGTTGTCCTTCACCAAGACACTTGAAACATGAGGGAGAAATATGTTGGTTTTCGAAACAGAGTATAACTTGTAGTGCAAGGGCCTGCTTGCCTTTGCCAGGCTTTAGTAAAAAAATGTTTGTGCACATGGGGGTTGGAGCAGTCAAAATTACAAGAAGGTCAGTGTACTCCTCAACAATAACCACACACCCCCATGGGACTGCTGAGTAACTTCAACAGCACTAGCTACGATTAAATGACCAGCATCCTCAATAGGATGATCTACTGCTCGATTTTACATTGTGGATGGGGGGAGGGGCGGTTACGAATTTATCACAATATGATGATCTACAACTCTCATACAAATACAGTTAGTTCTAACGCTCGTAGTTCCAAAGATATTATATGTTTCATAATGAAAAAATGTGTTTTTTCGAAAAGTGTAAAAATTTGCCATATTTCGATGTATGTATAAAACTACTTAGTCCTAATATAGTAGTACTTTTCAGAAGTAGAATTTAATGTGGAACACTTTTAAATACAACAATGTTTTTGATTAAGTGCTTACTGTAGGACCTATTCGAGAAAAACCTAAAATAGTCCGAAAATTTCGAGGTTTTTCGAACGTTATGACAAACACCCCACTGGGAAACTAGGGCAAAACTCAAACTACTCTTATTAGAGGCCTAAAAAATTGATTTGAACAGTTTCCAGAACTCCATCAATTATTTCCAGGCAAAAGTCTAATTTGCTTGGTCTACAGGACAAATGTGTAGACCTGTGCGCCCGCTGAAACATATCCCGGCCTATACCATAACACTACCCCGTCGGAATGGATGGACTTCTTGGATATAGCGACGATTACGGGGTATTCGTGGGATTGTCGATACCCTTATTCTTCGAGAATCTGAAAATCGTACATATCTGGATTCATCATTGAAAAGGACATTACGCCATTGATCGTTCCAATTGATATGATGCCATTCCAGTCTTTGACGCTTATGGTCAAGTGTTAATAGAACTCCTCTTAATGGACGTCTAGAACCTAGATTCACCTCTCTCGAACGTCGTCTGATAGTTTCGATGAACACTTGGACCACATCTGCAATTTGAAGAGTGTTCCGTAGCATTCTACACGTAGATGTAGGCTTTCTTCTCGCCGAACCGGTGATGAAACGATCCTGAGCAGGTGTTGTTTTTCCAACCTATTCTTCGACCTATTCCAAAAGTCGAGAGACTTTGGCTGACTTGGAGCCTTTCCGCTACAAAAACCTGAGTTAGGCCACCCTGTAGCATTCCGATAGCCCTATTAGCCTCAGCGTTTGTTAATCGCGTCTTGTCATTTTCAGAAAACTCGTTTCAAATCGAAGCTGTTGATAAACTGACTCCATTTCAAGATAAGAACATTCATGAAGCATATGCAAAGAATCAAACTGCAGAAAAAAGGCGACCAGATTGACGAAATGTCTCATACTGATTTCTATTGGATCGATTCAAGTTGTTATTGAGTTTAAAATGAATTTACAACTATTTTCTCGAAGATTATATACTTTTCAAAAAGATTGAATACGATATCCCTAAGTCTTGTGGAGCAGTATACATATATGGACCGTACTATCGATTCAAATGCAGATTTTATGCATTTTGTTTGATTATATCACACCCTCGCTACAAAAGTGACACAACTCAAAATTTACTTTTTTCGGTTTATGCTATGAATTAGATCAGAAAACAAGCCTAGATTAAATCATTGAAAATTTTTACCCACATCAGTGGGTCCTCCATATATCATATAGATACCTACATATCAAAATTGGTGTCTATTTCATGTTTCCAATAAATTAGAAAATATTTAGCATTTGAATATTCTCGACTTTTGATTTTGAGTTGTGTCACTTTTGTAGCGATGGTGCGATATGTACAGGGTGATTCACTTATCTTGGTAACCCCAATTTACTCGAAAACGTCCGAACATTTTTTCATTCTGTGACTGGCGTTTTGAACAAGTCATTGTCGACTTGAGATGTGCATAAAAATCTGCTGAATAAATAAAGACGCCAGGCGTCGAGGCGCTATCAAAAATTTTTTCTCCAGGGACATACCTTTTTTATCATGTCATTCGAAAGATAATTTCATTCCGATTTTTTTTTCGAATACAATTTTTATCGATTTCTAACCGTTAGCGATCTGCAGCGTGTTTTATATTGATTCTATTCCATTTATTTTTTTTTGTATTGTGGTAGTATGCCCTTATTTAGAGACATAGATGTGATTTTGTGATTTGAATTCAAGATGGCTAGTTTTCAGGTCAATGTGCCCCTTCAAATAAGATGAAATATGTGGCTACAGCAAGATGGGGCTTCATGCCACCACGCTGCCATTCTCAAGAGATATTTAGATCAAGAATTCGGAAAAAAATGGATTGAAACCAATGGACCCATCAGATATCGCCAGACCTAACGCTCATGGATTACTTTCTGAGGGGTCCCTTTGAATATATGGTATACCAACTGATTCTAATAACTTGGACTATTTGAAAATTAAGATAAGAAACGCATGTGCCCAAGTGGACCCTTTTATTTTGACCAAAGTAATGAAATAATTTATGTATGGATCATAATGGCCGGTATATAGAACATATGATTCGAAATTTCTCGTTTGTTATTAAAAAAAAAAGTTTATTATTATAAGATGTAATATTTAATGAATAAAATAATAGAAAAATAGTTACAGAGCCTCCGTCATTTTACGGAACATAATCAAATTCAAGTCATCTAGCCATTATGATCCATACACAAGTTATATCATCTCAATATTTCATCATAAGTCACTTTGGACAAAATTTAAGGGTCCATTCATTTTCGAATTCTTAATCTCAATATCTCTTCACAATGGCAGCGTTGTGACATGGAGCCCCATCTTACTGTATCCACATATTTGATGTTATTTAAAGAAGCAGATTGTTTAGAAAATTTGCCTCCTTGAATTCAAGGCATAAAATCATATCTAGGTCTCCAAATCAAGGCATACTACCACAATACAGAAAAAAATAAATGGAATAGAATCAACATAAAACACGCTGCAGATCGCTGACGGTAAGAAATGGATAAAAATTGTATTCGAAAAAAAAAGTTCAAAATAGAATTATCTTTCGAATGACATGATAAAAAAGGTATGTCCCTGGAGAAAAATTTTTGATAGCGCCGCGACGCCTGGCATCTTTATTTATTCCGCAGATTTTTATGCGCATCTCAAGTCGACATTGACTTGTTCAAAACGCCTTTCACAGAATGAAAAAAGATTCGGGCGTTTTCGAGAAAATTGGGGTTACCAAGATAAATGAATCACCCTGTACTTGTTCCCATAGCTATTAGAACTTATAACTACCCTCGAAAGTTCCACATATGTCATCGCCGTTTTTTCATCCTTAAAAAATTGTTCTATCATGACGAGATTTCAAGCATTCTTAGTCCAAATTATCTACTTCCAAGCTTCCGAACTTTCTCGCTTAGAACCAATCCGACCAAAAAAACCGCGTACTTCGCAAAACGGCGCAACAATCGCGATATTCCGAACAGCCCGAACGGATCAATTAAAAAGTTCCATTGACGACCTCGCGCTTTCGATAGCGCCGCAATCCGGTGTTTCCGGTACGACGCCCGAGGCCGGACGCCGGATTTTTTGCCGGAAATGATGAATTGGGGGCGGGAACAGGTAGGGGAGCTTCCGACGCCACCGCTCGCCGATTTATCCGCTTCCGAAGTCGCGCGAAGGGTTGTTATGACGGAGGGACTTCGATTTGAGGCACCTGAAAATGAATATAAGAAGAATGTGGTCTGATGAGATTATTTTTATCGAAGAAGAGCGGTGATAAACCGGTTTCGTACTCGTTGAAACTCATCAGTGTCAAAAAACAGTGAATAACATGAAATAGGCTCTAGATGGATATAGGAAATATAAATCCTACTAATCCTACTAATATTATAAATGCGAAAGTTTATGAGAATGTGAAGATGTTTGTTACTCTTTCACGTGAGAACTACCGAACGGATTCGGATGAAGCTTCACATCAACATAGTTTATCTATCCGAATAACATAATTAATAAAAATTTTGTGGTATTTGAGCATTATACAATGAGAAAATATCAAGCGAGTCGAAAAAATACCTGCTTCTCAGAGCTATAAGGGAAATTCGTCAAAGTACATACGTCGCGTAGTCGCGAATCACCCATGTTATTCTTACGGTGATATGCAAAAATGACCCTTAGCCTCGATGGATTCAAGCAACTAGGTGAAACTGTGAAATATCGAAGTACGTCAACCAAGCAATACTATTATCAGCTGTTGTAGAACTGATTTGTACGAATAATATCTAATATCTTGCGTGACGTACCCCCGAAGAAACCGCGTCACGGGAGGGTCCATACGTTGAGAGAATTGACTGATTATTTGATTATAGGATTGTAGTTTCAGTGATTTAGGTATAGGTTAGACGTAAATAAACGAAAAGTTAGGGAAAAACAATTGGATCTAGATCTTCAAGTTTTTTCGTGTTTGAGGATGATATTGGAATAATAATTAATAATAATAACAATAATTTCAATAGCCGATTTGGGCAGACGAAGTTGTGCGGGCCAGCTAGTGATACATAAAATTAATGTGGCATCCTTAGATCAATCCGCAATAGTCATAATATACAGGTGTTCCATTAGAAATAGAAAGTTGAAACCATTTCCGGTGCAAGCGGAAGTAAATGATATTTGAAAATGTATCCCAAATGAAGATCTACTTGGCTTATACCTTCACACAAAATTAGAATTATTATTTTTCCAACAACTTCTGATAGGTTACTACCGGTATACATGGCGATCCACGGTCGATGGTACTTTAGACGTTTACGGAGAACGGAAAGCAAGAATTCATTGAAAATTTGGTTTCTTAGGGTCGGTTTCACAAAACTCCGATTGTAGCGTTAAATTAATTGGAGCCACCGCGATTCGTTGAAATTTCAAAAAGAGGGATTCGATTGGTTCGAATTGACGTAAGGTTTTTTAATCGCACAATTAAAGTTTTGTGAAACCTACCCATAGACTCTATCGATCTAAAATATTTTCAGTGCTGCGGGTTGCCGCTTATGTCAAAAAGTAGTAACTTCTTTGTTATTGCAAATGGTACAGCCTGTATATTATTGCATTTTTGTATTCATCATAGTTTAATGATTTCCTATTTTTGTGCAAAATATAGCTTCGGTTAAACATCAATAACTTCCAAACTATAAATGTAAGGAACTTGAAATTTCGTATGCAGATTGCCAATCGAATTCAAAATTCGATGTTTTTCGAGATATACAAAAAACGGTTGAAATGGAATGCCATGTATGTTTTGAGAAGTACTGAAAATAAATTGAATTTCCTTTCAAATGATATGTAATATCCGTACCTAGATTGTAAGATTCCGCGTTGAACTGAAATTCTATAGTTGCGCACGTTTTATTGTTTCGAACCTCCTGAAACTGCTTTCCAAAACAAGTTTAAAATGACCCGTTCACACATACAAACTAACTTAAAAACTACCAAATAATTAATGAATTGTAATATTGTTTATTCTTCGAACGGCGGTTCTAGCCAAAAAAATTTTCAGTCTCTGATGCACGTACATCTCAAAACGTCTAAACAGGCATTCATCGTAGATAGCAATGAAATACCATAACATGAAGAAAATTGACATCATACAGATTTGACCATTAGTTTGTTGATACTAATTAATACATTCGCTCTTTCTTCATAGTATAAGAAAAATAATAAATGAAATGGAAAGAAATACCTATTGAAATGAAATTTCGATGAATTTGTTCATTCACTATGGGCAATGTAACAAAATAACAGCAAGAACATGCTGAAAGTTTAATGAAATAATATATTTCCTGATTAACGGGTTCGCACTTGGGCAACTATAAAATTTCACTTCAACGCAGAATCTTACAATCTAAGTATAGAAATATGATATTTCATTTGAAAGGAAATTCAATTTCCCTTCAGAAATTCTTACAATATACAAGGCATCCCATTCGAAAAAGTGCACTTTCAACTGTTTTTGTATGTCTCTATGAACGATCGAATTTTGAAAGACCCTGTATTCATACAGATTCCTTAGATTTATAGTATGGGAGTTATGGCTGTTTAACCAAAGCCATATTTTTCACAAAAAAAGAGGAAATCATTTAATTACTCAGAAACCGCTGAAGGTAAGTTCATACTTACTGTCTCATGATAGTGATACCAAAATAATCGTGTTACTACGATGAAAAGAAAAATGCAATACTTTACAGGATGTGCCATTTGAAATAATAATGTAGTTACTACTTTTCGACATGAGCGGCAACACCGCAGCACTGAAATATTTTAAATCGATAGAAAATCTGTTTTTGTCTGAGAAAGCAAATTTTCAATGAATTCCTGCTGTCAGATCTCCGTAAACGTCTAACGTATCATCAACCGTGGATCACCCTGTATATCGTAGTGAAACATGATGAAAATAAGAAAGTGAAAAGTGTAGTAGAATTGCCCGTAGGCTGACAATTTTCATCAACAAAACATCACAGATACGATTAAACATAAAAAGAAAAAAAAATCAACATCAAAAGAAGAATAACGCAAAAAGACGCAAGAACTCAAGCAACTGACTACATTTTCATATCATGTATGTTTTTTCCAGGGATGTCTTAACCCCGTGAAAGTTATCATTCCAAATGGCTGCATTCTGAATCCCAGTGAGAATGCTGCAGTCGTTGGAGGAAACGTCTTGACTTCTCAGAGAGTCGTTGATGTTGTTCTGAAAGCATTCAGGTGAGCTAAGTATTTTTTTAGTAATAGATTATTGTTCTATCTTATGATAAATTGGCTAGTAAAAGTCTAAATCATGAAGTAACTGCAGGAGAACTTGACGCCATCCAAGAATGAGTAGCATGTAGACCGGTTTCTGACTTATTTTTCGTCATCAGTGTACTACTTAACCCAATCGAGGATGACGGCCAAGATGAAACTCAGAGCTTATATCCCATGCAGCAAGGAATACCTCAGTCGTGAAGCCAACATTTTGATATGTTTATTTATATCTGATAATGGTCCTTGACTAGACCGATGATAGCAAATTTTCTGTCCTGGTGACTTTCGCATACATGTGTATACTAGACAAGAGGTGGTGACTCTGTGAAGGTTGGGGGTAGGATTATTCTCAAAGGGAGATCAGATCCCTGTGGTTGCAACGGAATGTCGTATGAAGCTCAAAATCTGGAGGACATCATGCACTAGTTAATTCATTTGGGTTTATCATGACGTCATCGATCGGAACAGAATCGTTGACAGATTGTCAGATTAAACCATTAATGGCCTATGCAACGTTATGTATTAAACTCGATTAAGACTTAGATAACTAGATAACGGGATATTCGGATTTCTGGATATCGTATCAGGATGAGGCTCCCAGTAACTTTTTATTTCTAATATCTCTAATAATCTGGCATCATCGATTAAAGGTGCAGTACCATTAATTTAGAGATGTTAAAAAAATATATAATTTGTAGGTATCGGCTCGTTGCACGAAGAACGAGACTTTATGTGTTGGATATTTTCCCAGGTATTCTCTAGTAATTAAAATAAAACGGATCTGACTAATTTTCGATAATATAATAACAAAAAGAAAATAAGAACAATTCTACACGCGTATAACAATGAAGTTTCCTACACGTGTTGTGTTCCAAAATTTACTTTAAAACGAACTTATTTCATAAATTGCAAAAACTCACACACGATCTACTGTACAATTTTATTTTGGTTATAAGATCTATTTCAATTAACTGAACATAAAACAAACAGAAATCTTATTCTTGGGAGGATTCAGGACTCTAGACTGATTGAAGTTTGAATCTCAGAAGTACACATGCAAATCGGAAAAATCTGACCTTTTTACTCTGCCTTTTTCTAATACTGGTTTCCTTCACTAAATCCACAAAGCGATCCTTTCCTTTCGCCCAACTTAAACCGTTTTCTCGTACGCACTTCTTTCTCGGTTTCACGATATCCCGACGAATCCGTGACTTTAAAATACAAAATTCCACTTTAATTAACCCTTTTCACTACTATTCCCGGAATAGCTGAATACAAAACACGTCTTCGTTAAGACCTATTATTCTCAAGAAATCTACAGGTCGAAGAAACCTTTTCTGTTCTTTCTCCGAACACTACTGACTAATTTCGATCATTGTAATACCGAATATGAATTTTTCTCTCCACCTTTTGGGTGGTACCTTATTCAAAAATTGCCTCCTTCCAGGAAAAATCGTTGTTTTCACCCTCCTATTGACCAATTGCTACATCTATGGGCGTTTCCTACCTACAACACAAATATCTGCGTTTTTGTTATGTTTAATGTCACGAACTTATCTCGAACCTGAAAACTATCCATCAGTACCCTACTTGATTTTAACAATCCTGAATATCCCAAAAGTACTTGCACGTGTCTGACCTCTCGGCGCCGAACGTCCAATAACTAACTTTGTCAACGTGAGTGGTCTAATTTTCGCCCGTCGAAAACTTTCCTTAAATTTGCCACATACTGTATCCCAACATAGGGATTCTCACATTTCAGGCGCCTATTTGGCCGTTCGATGGCCATGCGTTTTTGTTCTTTGTTCTCAAGGAATGATCTAGAGAATTCAACGTTTGCCGATTATTTCAACCGATTTCTCGATATATTTACCCGTATTTATTACAGTTCTCCGCTCGACTCCAGTGTACAGAACATCCTGTATAAGTTGAAAGTGAAACTAAGATTTTTCCTATGAGTCGTCAGTTTTGCGATAGTCCCGTGAAAGGGTTTATAAGTTTTCGTGGAAACTTATTATTATTTCAATTTTTAAAAAGTGGGTTTTCCGATATTTATTTGGGAGGGAGCCTATAGCAAACGTAGTTTTGCATCATCAATTTGTTGTCTCCATTGTGGGACCTATATTGAAAGATTGTAGACGGTGCAATGACAGTTCTTCAAGTTTCTTATCTTCAAAATAGGTTTCTTCTTCAGATCTGGTGATCCTGATAATTATAATTTAATTTTTAAAATTGAAATTATTCAGGCACTCAGTGAATACTATTGATCCTTGACTCCAGCATTCCTGGAGTTGTGTAAATGCCATGTAGAAAATGTTTACCAGAAAAAAATTTCAAATTATGATTTTAGTGTAATTCCCTACTTTTTTTTTTTTGTGTATTTGTTTTTGTTTTTGTCCTATGATTGATAACCTAATAAAATATTTGTTTGAATTGAAACAATGTGGGTGTTGAGGATGAGGTTTTTTTCCTAAATGAAAAAAAAATTAATCTACTACGATAAAAACTTTTTTTTATGTTCGAACAGGGTGTGTGCTGCTTCCCAGGGGTGCATGAACAACATCACCTTCGGCTGCGAGAAATGGGGCTGTTATGAGACGGTCGCAGGAGGCAGTGGAGCGGTGAGTTGAAGCGATTGAATTCTTACCAAATTGACTGAATGATGTGATTGTTCTTCGAAGGAATAACGCGTTCTCTGAAAGGTCCCTTACGGTTTTTCGGAGTGGAATTATCGCATCTGTTCGAGATGGCGGCACTTGGTGAAAAATTGGCTGTGATTCTGTTTTATTAAAAAATTGAGGTTAAGGTATTTCTTTCCAATTTTTTTATGGTTTCGACATTTGGAAAATTTTATTTTCGTTATACACTATTCAGAAGACACTGACAAATTTGGAGAAAAAATCGTGGAGCCCTCACGGACTTTGGCGTAGCTTGGAATAGTATTCCTCAAGAAAAAATAGACCATCTTCATGCATCAATGCCAAGACGTGTTTGGAGTGTATAGATATGTATATATATTCTTTTGATTGAGAGAGCTAAAATAATACAATACATATTGAAACAAAAAAGTACCTAGCTGGGGTTCGTGCAACTCAGGAAAACCATACAGGTCTGTAGTATGATAAAATGAGGAAAGGGAAAAAACCCCCGAGAAAAAAAACCCTGATCTCACCCGTGTTAGAAAAAAATTTACTAAAAATATCATATCAGAGGATCTTGGAGGACATCTACGTGATCAGAAGAACATCTTCATGTAGTTGTGTGGGCAACAGTGAAAAACAGACTCCTCACTAATCTACCCGGAATTCTAGATCTGAAATGAAAAAAGACAAAAGCAGAAAAAACTAGTTATTTATAATCAATTAAATGGTATTTGAATTAACCACCCATTGCAGAAATTCTTTCTTCATAAATTAGTTATGACAGAAATGTCACAATGTTTGAAAGAAATGAAAAAACCCAATCAATTTCCCCTTTTTGAATTGCTAAACATAAGAAAACTTATAACACAACAAGCTGAACCGTAATTTGGACTAAGTGACAAATCAATGAGTACATAATTTTCAATTGTCCTCCTTCACGAAGAAGTTCCTCTGTTGCCATATGGGTTCCGTAGAAGATCTCAACACCATAACAAGTTCAGTGGCTAATTTCGGAACATAATCATTCTTGTCCTTCGAATTCCTCCAATATTCAAATTTAAATTCTCAGCCTTGCTCTCTGATCGTGAGGGTTCTTTCGAACCAGGTACGACCATCCAAGTGATGATTTTTCAGAACTTCAGATGTTTGAAGACCGCTACGGGACCCTAATGAAAGGAAATCATCTCTTATAGATAAACCAAACATCTTATAACACAAGAAAACAGAATATTTTTCAGGACCAAAAATTATATATAATTCTAGATAACCGCGTTAGACAAATCCATCATTAACAAATTTAATAAGAAAAATTGTGAACCCATCGTTTTTTCCCCCAAGTTATAATAATTTAAAACAGCCCGTCCTGGGTGTTGCAGTTTCTTTGTCAGTTAGTATACAGATCTGGAATAAACTCATGGAAACATAGGAATATCAATGTTAAATTCGAATGTCTAGTAGAACAGTGGAATAATCGGAACCTCATTGCGATTCGATAACGAGTAAGGGACTGGACTATTGGAATGGCAAATCTCGGCAGGAGTGGAGAGTCTCTGCTGGTGCCGCGAGTTGCAATTTGCAATCCACACATTAGTCGTTAGTCGCATCCGAACGAGAGATGGGATAGCTAGACTGTTTGAAAATAAATCAAAATGTTTACGTTAAAGAGAAAATTCAAATCATAAAATGGAATTTCGGTGGTCAATCTATTGCGGAGACAATAAATTCTTTTATTGTTGCCTTCGAAGATAGGCCGATACCTTCACGTTCGGCTATATACAAAATGATGGAAAAATTCGAGTAATGTGGGTGTTTACAAACATGCCGTCACTGCAGGATTGAAGACCATCAGTGAAAGTCGTTTTACGAATGAAGTTAATGTGTGTGCTGCTGTTGAAATCAGTGCACCTTGTTATAGCAGACAAATTGCTGAAAAAGTCGATTTGGGCGCTAGAACTGTTCGGAATATTTTGAAAAAAGATGATTACCGATGTCAAGAAATTTTTCCAGAAGACCATTTCAAAAGGATGGAATTTTCAAACAGTCTAGCTATCGCATTTCTCATTCGGATGCGACTAACGACTGATGTGTGGATAATAGGCGATTCAACTTCATCTCGAAACCACCTAGCGGCAAACATTTCAAACACTCGCTTAATGTCCGTAGGTTTGAGATTGTACTGATTTCACAGTGATTGTTCATGTATTTACTTTTTCTACAGTTGTTAGTGAGGGTTGAAAAGTTCAAAGCTAATTTTTACTCCCCGTTGATTTATTTGTGTTTGAAAATGAATAATATAAGGAACAATATGCCGAAAATCGGAGTTTATTGTTGTATTTATGGATGTAAACGTCAAGGACCATTTTAAATGCTGAAAAAAAATGCAGTTCCTACAAAAAAACTTCCTTAGGGATCTCATGAAACCACTACCATACAGAAAAGACCGATTATAATCATATATGAGCCTGCACAGCCAATTGAAATAATTTTTATTTGCTGTTCACGCCAAGTGAACGAAAAATAATTTCATAAAATTTCATTGTTTCCTTTCATAATTCTGAAAATCGAAAATAAATTATTTCGCCCGCTCGAATTCAAATTCGTGATATGTACCTGCTACCAGCTGTAGGTTTTCTTGAGTCGACGCATATTTCATTTTCATCAACACAATCAACACAATTTTATTCCTCCTTCGTTAGTAAGAGTTCTTCATGTTAACAAGGTTTTATTAGTATCTTCAGTTACTTGACAAAAGTTTTCATGAAATTTGATACACATATAAAAATCCCAATCACATGTTTCATATTTTGCATTATGACCATTACATCCCATATTGACACCAGCATTTCACGGGACCCAAGCCTTTATGATTGCTTCTCCTATAATGTTGAGTAAATGAAAACTATTTTCATAATTTATTTGTATCCATCTTCTAAGACACTCCTACTATTTGGAACAGCTTCCAAATATGTGTATTATTCACTTAAAGTAAGGAATACTCTATTTTCATATGAATCCATCATTCAAATTAAGAAAATATTAGGACAGTATCTCGCTCAAAGATATTCATAAACAAGAAAGGACTTTAACGGAATGCTTCAGCAAACTCAATGTTTACAGAGGGCGCAACCTACCGTTGAATCGCCTATTGTAAATTGCAACTCAAGGCACCAGCAGGGATCCCCAACTCCTGCCGAGATTTGCCAATCCAACAGTCCAGTCCCTTATTTGTTATCAAATCGCAATGATGTTTCGATTATTCCACTGTTCTCCTAGACTCGGAGCTCATTCGAATTCAACATAGATATCGCTATGTTTCCATGATTTTATTCCAGATCTGTAGATTTTTGAAAGTTCTCATAATAAAGGCATGTGAAGAGTATAGGAACAGAGTTTAGCATCTTCTCAAGTTGCTTAATACGAATGGAATATTTGAAGGAATTAATTTTTTTTTGAAAACTTCTAAGGTGACAATATGCCACTTCTTTTTTTCCACCTCCCAAGCGACACTTGCACCCCTCCGATTCCCGATATCGGCCTCAGGGGCGTTCGGGAGCGTATTAAATCTACCCCATAAAAAAGTGCCGGTCCTCGACAACTGTCGAACGTCGGAGAAATGGCGGCCGATAAGCGAGCGATTCTGGCGCCGAGATTATTTATAATGGCGCGAAAAACGCTATCGAACGTGGCGCGGCCTTATCGCGCCAGGTTATAATATATCAGGTTGTTTTCCGTTGACGGACGAGCTCCGAGATCGTGCGGGGAACCCCGGACGACATTTCATCGGGGAAATCTTGAAGGGGCATCGGGGGACGGATTTCAGGATCATCTGGTATACGGGGGTTTTGGTGGTCAGTATTTATTTATTTATTTATCGTTTGGCAAAGCAACAGCACTGAACAAGTATAAATGATAGTCACCATGAATATAAAACAAAGTATATCTAACATAAAAATAAAAAAATAAAGACACTTATAAGTAAAAAGGTAGGTAAAGATGTGATCAAAACATCAAATTGAAGCTCCACATCCAGAGAACGTAGCCAGTCCAGTGCAGAATGGGTCGCATCAATAATGTCTCTGAATGGTCCCAGGTACTTCCTTAAATGGCATTCCCGGACAATATGCTCTATAGTTTGTTGATCAGCTCCGCAGTCGCAGGCTGGAGATTGGCAAAGTCCCCACTTGAACATCATAGCATTACATTTTGCATGGCCTGTCCTAACTCTATTTAGTCTACTCCAGATGTTTCTCTTCAGATCAAATCCTGGTAGAGCAAGTGTGGGGTCAACTATGTCATGTTTGTTTATTGGTGCCATGTTCCACTTATGGCGCCAGTCTTGTTTGATCTGCGGGTGATGATCCACCTCAGCCCATAAGAGTTCCGGGATTTGAGGCGGTTTGGTGGAGGATTGTTTAAGGTCTCGTGATTCGGGAGGTCATGCGGTTGGTTTGGATGTTGAAGTTTAGCCCATGCCCTCGCAGTGGCCTCCTTTCGTCTTAGTTCTGGAGGAGCAATGTTAGTGATAGTATGTAGCCAGGGAATGGGTCTAGATTTCAGGGTACCCGTGACGATTCTCATGGTCAGTTAAAATGTGTGGAATAGTGTTGGGTAACTCTTGTAAGAGGCAGTTCATGTGTCCCGGACAAGACGCAGAAATGTAAGGGCGGCTCACTTTGAAAAACTGTATCACCTCATTTCGAATGACCCACTATGCGACTACGCATTGGTGAGGCGATCGAGGAGAACAGAAAGCCACGAGACTGATCCAGGTAGTCAGAGGTCTCGACTGAAGCCTTATCTGGGCCGAAGCGGGAGCGCAGTGTGTCTTGTCATAAATCACCGGATTTGTGGTTATTCCTCATAACAAAATTAGGGTTGTTTTTTTAGAGGTTGCTCCTTTGACTGCTCTTACCGACAGAATATACAATGAGCGCTTCAACTCTAACGTCTAACGACGTTATCCCCCTTTTGCATCGGTCCGATGCGAGCGACACAGTGACACAGTATGTAATAGAACAAATTTTGTCTCGACTGCCTATTGCGTCAAGAACGCCCGGGATGCCTCGCCTCATTGGAAGTGGTACACTGTACTGCTTAAGTACAAAAATATATATATATATATTTTTATGAAAAAGAGAGCTAAAATAATACAATGAATGTTGAAACAAAAAGTACCTAAGCTGAGGTAAAAAAAGAGCGGGGTATCATAACATTCTTTGTATGATACTATAGAATCATACGATACTATCAACACTAGTATCACACGATACTATACAGCCAGGGGAAAAAACTTCAGCTGAAAAAACCTGCCGCCCCGTAAACAAAATAACATAAAATATCAAATATCAAGAAAATCTTGAAAGACATCAGTGTGATCATCTTCATGTTATCCGTCGATGGGCTCGGATACACAGATTCTTCCCAAAACGACTCGTAATTCTTAATCTGAAATGAAAAAAGACAAAAGCAGAAAAGAAACCGATTATTCAGAATGAATCGAATGCATTTTGGAAATGCATTTGCTACTTTAAAAAAAACATCAACATTAAGATTTCTTGGCCAAATAATGTTCGGAGGTTTATAAATATTTATGACAGAAATGTCACAAAATTTGAAAGAAACGAGAAAAAAAAATCATCAATTTCCCCTTTCCGAATCTGTTGAAAGTTACGAAACTGATAATTTTTCAACATAACAGGCTAAACTTGTAAAAAGTCAATTAATACATAACCTTTCAACTGTCCTCTTTCACGAGGATTTTTTTCTGTTGCCGTGTGGGTTTCTTGCAGAAGAATCTCTTTGATACCATGTTCATCAGCTAATTTGGAGACGTAATCACACTTGTCTTTCGAAATTCCTTCGATATTCAAATTCAAAATCCACAAATTGTTGCTCTCTGGTCGTGAGGGTTTTTTTAAACCGGATACGACCTTCCAGGTGATGATTTTTCGGCACTTCAGATGTTTGAAGACCGCTACGGGACCCCAATGAAAGGCAATCATCTCCCATAGATAAACCAAATATGTTATAACACAATAAAACAGAATATTTTTCAGGATCGAAAAACTAAGACATATTACGAGAATTGTCATTCTGACAAGAAAAAATGAGGCTCCTCTTACAAACTCAATTTTAAAACGTGTACTACCCAACACTAGTGTGGAAGAAGAGGTAACATTACACTTTTTCGTGCGCGATACAGTCACTCGTGCTTTCGCAGTGTTAATGAACAGCCTATTTCAGCTACTGATGACGTCGCTGGAGCATTTGGTGGCGCGATAGCGCCAGTAAACAACTAAATGTACGCGCATAGGGTTATGAATATTTTCATTGGCTGCCGTTTAGTGCTTTCTCCGTCTTCTCCAGATCTGTATTACGACAATCAAGTGATTCATCTGGAATTCTCAGTTGCTTGCGACGGCATCGGTTGCGCAGTCGGTACATTAAATCCGCTCCTGATGACACTAAATTTAGTTTACTCAAATTTCAGATCACATCTGTGGTCTCAAGTTTGAAGAATTGTGGAGAGTCTGGGCCCGATTATATTTCTTCTAAGGTGCTCAAGTTTATATCTCCTCTTACTGCTGAGCATTTTTCTGATTAGATTAAGTTTGTAAAGGGGGTAGTATTGATAGATTTGAAAATTATCAGTAGTAATTTAACTAGTGCAATGAAAATTATCGATAATTTTTGGGAAAGATGCTCGAATGCAAGTTAAGTTAAAAATGAGCACGAGTGCGCAGAGCGCTCCAGTGCCTTTCAGTTTAACTTGCATGAGAGCAGATTTGTCATATGTTGGGGTTGGTTCAAAAATGTGAAAATTAGATGGATTCAGAATATTTGAAATATCCGGAAAATTAAGAAATTTGAAATTTATCAAAATTGAACAAAATTGATGAGCTAGTGGACTGTAGTTTGTAGAATTAAAATTAGGAAACAATGTCCCAACACAATACGAAGTGGATAAGTGAACAAGTCGAAAATAATAAATTCTTACCTTCTCCAGCAGAGGGTAGTTGTTGAGGATCTTGATGTATTGACCACCACAATGAACAGATTGATTGAGCTCAACAACCGAACACAGGGCAGGGCGTCTGATCCTGAAGCTGTCGTGCTGAGAAGAATTCTTCACTTATCCTTGTGACCGTTTGCTAGTCACGCCACTGATTCGAATACGCAGTGAAAATTCACAGTCTTTGAATTGTCGAAAGGTTGCACTAAATTGCAATTTGATGTTCTCGGATTGAGATCGCGAGATTGAAATAGGTATATGGAAACTTTGTGTTATGAATATAGAAACTTTGAATTAAATCAAATTATCGGAAACGAAATAAACTTGGTGAAAATGGTAGCAGATGCTTCGTGAGTCGAATTTTCTCTCTTACTGACGAAGAAGGAATAAAAATGTGTTGACAAAAATGAAATATGCGTCGACTCAAGAAAACCTACAGCTGGTAGCATATGGTACATATTACGAATTTGAATTCGAGCGGACGAATTAATTTATTTTCGATTTCAGAATTATGAAAGGAAACAATGAATTTTTATTAAATTTTACGAAATTATTTTTCGTTCACTTGGCGTGAACATCATACATTATCGATTCATTTTCATTGCAAGAGTTAAATTTTATAAGAAAATTTTATGAATCAATCCAATCGTATTGTCAAATTTTCTAAGTGCAATATCGCGATTTGGAAACGCTTTTGGATAAGAATATGGATGAACTTACGCCAACGAATACAAAAAAGTCAAAAACGTCAGTTTGAAGACAATTTCAAGAATTTTGTGCCAAAAAAATCACTCATTAGAACTAGGAACATCGGTGGAAAAAATTGCCTTCATTCCGAAGGACTGGGCAAGCAACATGCGCAAGAAGGATGGATCCCTTTATAAAGAATGTGGAACGTGACAGCAAAACTTGTTCAGGAAAAATTCAATAGACCATTTCAATAGACCCATTTAATGATGTGAGATTTAAATCTGTTAGGGCTGTACCAGATGCTGCGCTCAAAATGTTACAAATAAACCCGGAAAAGAGAAAAGAAAGCTCATCGCCTTTAATCGCCTTTTAGTTACGGTGTTTCTTACACCGAATTGAGATAGGCAAAATAATGATATATGGTTCAAGAACATCCCAGTTGGCAGAAACAAGATCGCAAAATGGACAAAGCTGTCTGTCCAAAAAGCAGGTCTCGATAGCGAAAAGTTCAAATTTACAAACCATTCTCTCCGAGCAACTGCCGTAAGCTACCTAGCCAAGGTTGGGGTAATCGAAAACCAGCTAACGAAAACGGGACATGGAAATGTCAGTTCAATAAAACCTTATTTACAACTCGATAAAGAGTTCCACGAGGAAATGATGAAGAAAAGGAGAAACAGTGAGAGCAACCAGTGCAGTGTTTCTTCATTTTCAACTTGCTTCAAGTAACGTTGTTTCTGACCAACAACAAACTTCGACTGGTTCAGTCATAAATTTTAATAATTGCATTATTAATTGCAAAAATTTCAATAACTAGAGGTACGTTCGTTTTGGACGCTCCGTTCACTCCTTTAACTCTTTTCGCGCCGTATGCGTTCGTGATTGGATTCTGGAGTAAAAAGTGCGTCGAACACTGCGTTCGTTTTTGATAGCGTGGGGTAAGTATAGAGTGAATGGAGCTCGGTCCTAAAGCCCCACCTCGTGAAGCCCGTGACCCGGGGTGAGCATGCGTATTGCGTATTAGACAATTTCAAAATAACAGCTGATCAGTTTGTTTATTTATTTTCAATTCGATTTCGTTTTGTTTTCTTTAATTGAAACTATATTCTTCTTTACTAATATTATGTCGACGTTAATAAACTTCTTTTTCTAGAGAAACTTTAGGGTTACCGGGCTAGGCTTGGATATCATTATCAATATAATGAATTTTTTTTATGAAAACTTCAAAAGTAGAAAGCGACATTCTAAAAAGTTGTTGAAACTGCCTATTAGGCATTCCTGGTACTACTTCTTCTGCAAAGTCGTAAATTTTTTAGCTAATTTCATTTTCTTCATCAGAAGTATCTTCAAAAAACAAATCTCGGCAAAAGTTTATTATTGGAACGACTTGGGAGAATGCAGTATATTTCTCTTGGAGTAAAAGAATGTATAGATAATTCTGAATATTTTTTGAAGACAGTAATCTCAGAAAACAAGAGTTCGATTGAAATCTAAAAATCAAAACATAAGATTAGAGGTTAGTTTCAAACGCTCTTCCAGCTCCGGAGCGTTCGACATCGGATAACCAAACACCGCAAGCTCTGAAGTCACGTGACTAAAACGCCGCTTTCACTCCACTCCAACTCCATAAGTACAAATCGAACGTAGCTTAGGTTTAAGAGTCACCATGTTACTTTAATAAAAAATAAACGTTCATAATTACGTCTGCATCTATTTTGAAGGAACTGATAATTTTGCATTAGTGCAAATTATCGATAATTTGTACTTTCGATTTCGCAGGCAGCAGTTTTATGGACACTTGTACCTCATCTTTGGCGAGATCTTTCCTTCATACTCTCTAGAAGTCATAGTCGGAAAAGAAATCACAAATAAATTCGAAAAGTGACCGATACATATGGGAAGCCCCCCTGCGCCCCCTATATGTATCCGCCACTGCTTTCCCCTGATCAATCACTCAATAATTCAATTTCGCCCTCGAATGAAGTAGGAATTAGGATCCCTTATCCAGGAATCCACCCTCTTGCGATCAGTCAACGTCGACTCTCTTGTTTTCTCTGATTTCCGCCTTTTTTTTAAGGGTCCTACATGGAACGGCTGCTCGGGAGTGCACACCCACATGACCAACACGAGGATCACGGACATCGAAGTCTTGGAGAAGCGGTATCCCGTCTTCGTCCGCAAGTTTACCCTGAGACCGGGCAGTGGCGGGCGCGGGAAGTTCAGTGGCGGCGACGGGGTGGTGAGAGAGATCTTATTCCGTTCCAAGATAATTCTTTCGGTGTTGACTGAGAGGAGGGTGTTGCAACCGTACGGGATGGAAGGTGAGTACAGGACAGTGGTGACGAAAGCTTACGATGAAAAGGGGCCTGAGACAATAGGATCTAACCGAAAACAATTCAGCAATTGCAAATTTTTATTATCAATATTCAACAAGCATTACTTATGAACATTAATATTAATCGTGAAACTAGAACAATTACTAACATTAATGCCCTGTGACGTTAAGGAGCTTCGCAACACATTTTTAGAATCCTCAGCACCATCAGTACTTGTAGAAACCGGAAGTACAATATTCGATGATGATGATCCAAAATCTGTTGAGGTTGGGCGAATTTTTTCAGAAAAGACATTTCTATATGCAATGGAATGATTAACATAGCCCTCGGCTACCGTCGTAAACTTCCATTTACCATGTTTTTTCATATCCGTAATATTTGCTCCTGATTCTGCTGGCAATGAAGCGAGGGATCTTCGAAAACAGTGTCCTGTATATTGCTTTGGTTCTGGCAGTTTGAGGAATTCGGCAACAATAGATGGAATTTTCCCAAATGTATTAATACCAACTGGATTGGCAGTGCATTCATTATTCATGTATTTCAGGAAAAAACGACGATGTTTGATGACAGAAGGGCGCAGTGCAAAGTACTTATGAAAATAGTCTACCTACTTCACAATATTACTGAAAGAACGACTGACTTTCGTTTTTGTATTTGGAAGTTGTATAACCAATGATTTATTTGTTATTTCGATGTCTTCCACTGATAAATTACACAGGCTTCAAGTAATCCGAAAATAGTTGCAACCTTAACCATCAAGTATTTCTCATCTGGTGCCTCCTTTATAAACTCTTCAACTTGTTCACGAGTGAGAATTTTCGATTTTTTGGGACGATATCCTTCACTTTTCCGTTTTAAATATGCTATCACCTTAAAATATTTACTAAGATCCACACCATTTTTAACAAGGGCACTTGACTTTATCATTGAAAATTTGTTCCACAAAGTTGATGAACTCCATATTTTTGATTTTTCTTCTTAGTATGCCAGGAAAACAATTTCACTGAAGTTCCCTTCTACATTTTTGAATTTACACCAGGCCAGGAGATTGCTATATGCAATATCGTACTGCTGAACAGATTTTTTAGGTACGAGTTCCAGATTTGCTCTTCTTGCAGACTCTTCAATATCCAGAGGAACAACCAAATCGTCACTTTTATTAATAATTGGACTCTCGACAAACATATTAAGCAGTTGAAAACCCAAGACGAAAATTGGTCAGGAACGAAATTGAAATGACAGCGTCTTTTCTCATTTGTTAGTAATCATAACGTTGGAAACGTTTACCATTCACAACAAACTTTTGATTATTTGAATATCAAAATGCATTTTGAAGTTTATTGTCATTGCAAATTCGCCCATTTCATTATCAAAATAGGACAGTTGAACAAAAAACATTGTATGGTATTTGTGTTAAAAGTGATTTTATTTTGTTCGTGAAATTGTTCAATTCGCTCCGCTCATTTCACAAACTTTTTCACTCACTAAATAAAACGTCACTTTCAACACTCATATAATAAATAACTATTTTCTCCTATTCTTGTACAGTTTTCCAGTTTTTTTTTTGCTTAAGAAACTCCCTTCACACGAACTTGTGAAAGAAAACGGTGAAAATTACAAAGAACTCGTTTTGAAGACAATGTGGAACACCGTTGGAAAAAAAGCAAGAAATGTTTTTTGTGAAGTGGAAGATAGTTTTTGACCCATTTGAAAATACTATCTTCAGTTCTAGTAAGGAAGCTCGTAATGCGAACGAAAGAATTTGCGGATATGGCCAAATAAAAGGTCTAAAATTGGATGAGTATTATGCAATGGTTTTGTTATGAGATAAAGACACTCCAGTAGGACTCCAGAAAATTTCACCATATCGGATAAAAACAGGTAGATTTTTAAAATAACTGATTTTCAAAAATCCTACTTATTTTTTTTCCTTATTACTGATATTGACATTATTGTAACTCAGATATGGAAAAATGTGATTTTATCCTGTATGATTTTTTTTAGGTTTTGAAATAACTAGTCCTTGCATTGCGCGTATTTTTAAGCCAATTAAATTGCATACAAATTATATTTCACAAGCTCTACTCTTAAGATCAATGGTTTTGACGCAATCGTGTGTAAACATTTTTCAACAACTTTCTTAGACTTGCAAACTTGTGTGTGCCGTATATAATTCTAACAAAATACTAAAAAATCAGAGGTACATCATGTTTTTTCAATTTATTGTTGATTTTGACTGGCCTAATATTCAGACGTCGCCATCCAAGAACGTTTCTATTATGCCTTCACCCTATATATGAAATTTTCTATACAGGCGGACATGTTTCCCCTGAAGGTTAAACTCGCTCTAGGCCCACTAGTAAACAGGAAGTTTAGTGGGAGTAGACGTTATAAAGAACTTCCTGAGAAAGGTTTCTCGCGATTTATTCTGCAAAATTTGATGTATGTCGGAGAGGTTGAAAGATTAAACTGTTATGCTGCCCGCTTCTCTTCGGGATATTTCATTTTTGATGGAGAGGCTACCCGAAAAAACGGAGAATGTTATATACGTGGTTTTCTTCACTCCCATTCCAGGAGAAAATCAGAATTTGAAATATTCATCAAATGTAATCCAGTTAGACGAGATTTTGTTATAATATGTTTCAGTATGTGGCCTACAGTATACAGATGTGGAAAATGAACTAGAAATCATAGGAGTTTCGAAGATTACCACGTTCTCAAACCTAACTTCAAATCTAAGTTGGACTTGAGAGAGACTTACATTTGATGTATTAGATGTGATGCCAATCATATACGATTTCGAAATGCCATTCGAAAGGGTCATTGGTGACCGTCTTAGTGCGATCAACTTTGTAAATCGTATAGACAAAAAGTCATCGATAGGGTACACTGATGGATCGAAAACAGAAAGGGGTACAGGGATTGGGGTATGTGGACCTAAATTAAGGATATCCAAGCCTCTTGGGAGTGAACCCTCTGTTTCACAGGCAGAGACACAAGCTGGCTATAGAGCAAAACATAACTCTATGCGACACCGCCGGCATTAGCTGGAACTTAAGCCCGAAACGAGTATCGTTTTGACAGTTATTACGTGAAAACTGGGTTTATTTGTTTATTTTTACGTTTTTATTGCGATAAAATAGATATGGCTTAGGAAAAAACCGTGAAAAACACTAATTGTTGTGTTTATGGATGTAATTCTAAAAAATCTAGGAATCCTGGAGCCCATTTTCGTGGTGAAAATCAAAATGTTTACTTTACCAATAAACTATAGAAATCGTAGAGGAAATTAATAGACGTAAACCCTGGGAGCATGTTTTGATAATGGAAAAACCTGTATCTAAACATATTAGAGTATGCTTACAGTATTTCCGACCAGAAGATTGTAGAATGAAAACAGGCAAGAGTGGAAACTGATGTCAATTGAAAACAATGCTTCATATGTTTTGAATTATTTCAGAAACTCTCACTTTAAAAACATTTCTGTTACTGGAGAAGAAAGCTGTACCTTCACTAAACCTACCAAAAAAACCAGTTCAAGTCAGGTCATTTTAAATTTTTGTTCAGATCGTTCTTGTACAATAATTTTTATTCTTATTGAAATAAATTACTTTGAGTCTACTTGATATTTTAGAAGTCTCAACAATTCAAGGAGCCTAGTTGAAAGTGCTGAATGCAATCCATATAAAAATGTGAAATAAAACTAGCGACCTTGTGAGTTTAAGTGATTCTCTCGATTGTTGCAAAATTGAACTTATGTTCAGCAGTGATCAAATCTACATGTGGAATTTCAAATAAATTACGAGAATTGGCAATTTTAAACAATATATTATACATATATGTATCAATTTAATATTAAAATTAAAAATAGCTTGATAGAAATGACGTTCATTTAGCAACGAAAAAGGTGCAATCAAACGATAGATAAGTTGAATAATTTTTGTTTTATTATAACTGCAGCCTAAGGCACAAGTGAGATGCAATAAATGAATAATACATTAAAATCTAGCGTAATAAATATTTCAATATGATCAATCGAGGATCACGTCATGTTCTGCATACATACAGTTCTCTGAAGAATGCCCATTTTTATTCAAAATTCATCACTCATTTTCTTTTCATAGATTTTTTCCCTTCCTAAATAGAAAAAAAATTAGTAGCTTCTATTAAATGAATGATGCTGATGTTTAATTACATTACACTCATACATGTTTTCATGTTCTGTTAGGTCTCAAACTAATTTCATCCTTCTCTTAGTTTTCATCGAATATGGATAATCCTGATGTTTTCTATTTTGTACATTTCATTGTTATGGAACACAAAAAGAAAAACAGCAGAGACAAAACTAAACAACGAATTTTACCTTCACAATCAGTAGAATTGTCAAAATATTTTGTAGTACTTACAACCTTGTAGAGTAGCAGGGCTAAAATATGCTTGCAAATTCCAGACAATCTTGCTTGGTATCTGTTTATAATTTTGTCAACCTTCACACCATCATTTTTATAAGACATCATTTCCTCAATATGATGGGGTTGTCCTTGTAGAATTCCAATGTTTTGAAATAATTTCTTCCCACATAGAATCGAATGATTGCATTGCAACACTTGCTCACCCTCTTCACAGCATCTGTAAGCATGTGAATATTGGAAAATTTCCTATAATTAGAGGAACCTTTGGTAAACATCTTGCCAGATGATCTGAAAAGTATTCAAAATTGAATAGTGGTCACCTCAATATTTCATATGAAATATAACAAAAAGCACAATATTACCTATACTTGCACTTACAATTTAATCCACAGGATCCACAATTAAGGAAACAACTTCAATTATTGATAGCCAATAAACGTTTAAACTAAAAAATCCCATAAATACAAAAAGAAATCTAATGTAAACACGAAACAATACTCGTTTCGGTAAACAGCTGATCGGCGAATGCAGCGACACCATCGGTAATTATTTTGTCCAATACCTGCGCTCAAGAGTGCCTTCAAAGGAATCTCAAAGGGGCGCATATATACCACCACGGACAGTAGAGCTACTCTGAGATCACTGGAATCATACAGCCAGGATTCTCGGCTGACATGGGAATGCCGTAATACCATAATGTAACTTGCCAGAGGCAATAAGGTGATTCTACTATGGATACCAGGACATTGTGGTATTGAAGGAAACGAAATAGCCGATAAACTTGCGAAGAAAGCATCAAGGCTGAAGCCTGTTGGACCTTAACCTTTCCGTGTGCCGGGAAAAGACCAATACAAGAAAGCGGTCCAACAATGGGAAGCGGTGAACAAAACAACGCTCTGGAGGAATACTCCTATACTTGCGCAAGCTATGAAATTTGTGGAATCTCGCCGACCTACACTAGGAAGCTCATAAAGCTGCCACGAGCTGAGCTTCGAGTAATGAAAGGACACTGCCGATACAAATATCTTTTGCATCAGCAGATGAAATTTACAGGCTATGTGGATCAAGGGAAGAAATGGCTGAACACATGGTATGCAAGTGTCCAAAGCTGGCGGAATTAAGAACCATTTACATGGGGAAGTCGGTTCTGGATCCACATGAAGTAACAGCTAAGGCCCTTAAGGATGTCGTTCGATTCATCTATGCCATTGAAGGCCTCCTTGGGATTCAAATGAACGAGTTGGGTAAAGAACAAAAGATCCTTGCGGTCGAAGTTCCCAGAAGGCTGAACGTAGTCACGACGACCCCTGTTCAGAACAATAATAATGAATTTGACGGTGCATAAATCAATTATTTTGATTCCAGACACAAAGGTTATCCTTGACCTCGACCATCCAATGTCGAAATAGAGACACAACAAGTTCTGCATCCCGAGAAAAACGTTTTTAATCCCCAGCTTCTGCTATCTTCCAAAGCAATCGACGGCACGATCCAACGTAGAAGCATCCTCGAAAACGAAAGTGATCGGAAAATACCGTCTCACCCAATAAACAAGCGATGTGATCGACCTCAACTTTATGTATATTACGCCTCGCTCGGCTAGACATACACCATTATCTCCCCCTTAGGGAATCGACCAATCCCTTATTTAATCCGCTTCGAATCATTCCAAAAGTCAAGGTTCCCGGTTTTTCTTGCAATCATCTCAATCGTGATCTATCCCGTCTTAAAGTCTGCGTCTCGCAAACACTTCTCACCCTTTCGTTCTTTAACAATCACAGTAGCGTAGATGGAGTTTTTTGACTTCCTAGTTTCAGTATCGTCTTGGGTTTTCAACTGCTTAATATGTTTGTCGAGAGTCTAATTATTAATGAAAGTGACGATTTGGTTGTTCCTCTGGATATTGAAGAGTCTGCAAGAAGAGCAAATCTGGAACTGGATATTGCATATATCAATTTCCTGGCCTGGTGTAAATTGAAACATGTAGAAGGGAACTTCAGTGAAACTCTTTTCCTGGCATACTTAGAAGAAAAATGAAAAATATGGAATTTTCATTGATAAAGTCAAGCGCCCTTGTTGAAAATGGCGTGGATGTTAGTAAATATTTTGAGATAATAGCATATTTAAAACGGAAAAGTGAAGGATATCGTCCCAAAAAATTGAAAATTCTCACTCGTGAACAAGTTGGAAAGTTTATAAAGGAGGCACCAGATGAGAAATACTTGATGGTTAAGGTTGCAACTATTTTCGGATTATTTGGAGCCTGTCGGCGTGAAGAATTGTGTAATTTATCAGTGGAAGACATCGAAATAACAAATTAATCATTGGTTATACAACTTTCAAATACAAAAACGAAAGTCAGTCGTTCTTTCAGAATTATTGGGAAGTATGTAGACTATTTTCATAAGTACTATGCACTGTGCCTTTCTGTCATCAAACATCGTCGATTTTTCCTGAAATATATGAATAATAACTGCACTGCCAATCCAGTTGGTATTAATACATTTCGGAAAATTCCATCTATTGTTGCCGAATTCCTCAAACTGCCAGATCCAAAGCAATAACAGGACACTGTTTTCGAAGATCCTCTGCTTTATTGCTAGCAGAATCAGGAGCAAATATTACGGGTATAAAAAAACATGGTGGAAGGAAGTCTACGACGGTAGCCGTGGGCTATGTTGATCATTCCATAGCATATAGAAATATCATTGCTGAAAATATTCTCCCAACCAACAGATTTTGGATCATCATCATCGAATATTGTACTTCCGGTTTCTACAAGTACTGATGGTGCTGAGGATTCTAATAATCTGTTGCGAAGCTCCCTAACGTCACAGGGCATTAATGTTAGTAATTGTTCTAGTTTTACGATTAATATTAATGTTCATAAGTAATGATTGTTACATATTGATAATAAAAATTTTCAATTGCTGAATTTTTCTCAACTGATCTCATCATAAGAAAATGGAGTGCTAAAAATATTTTCAACACTAATGTAAAAAATATTTTTAACACGCTCCCACGTAAACAATTAATTTTAACATTGTTTGCTGTCATTAAAAGTGTCACTTCTAATAATGGCAGTTGTACAAAAAATTATTTTCCACTCCACAAAATACATTTCTTGTACTTTTTTCACAACGGTGTTCATCATTGTCTTCAAAACGAGTTTTTTGTAATTTTCACCGTTTTCTTTCGTAAGCAGAAAAAAGAGCTGGAAATCTGCACAAGAAAAGGAAAAAATTATTTCTGCCATTCACACTATTCTAAACTGAAAAAATTCCAAGATCCTTTTACTCGGAGAGTATATTTTGACGATTTCCTTTTCTCTATTTCAGTATTGTAATGAGTTCATTACAGTACTAAAGGTAGTGCTGTAATGCAGCATTGTTTTTTTTATATTTTTTGTTCTGTGGTTGTCAGTACTGACCTCCGATCCTATCAATTTTCAAATCAATTTAACTCGAATTTCGTAGGTCACACCAACTGACAAGATACAATACAAAAGTCACTAGGACGTATTTTCATTTGAATTTCGAGAGTTTTTCACAAAAACTTGACTGAAACACAAAAAATATCGTCTAATACTCGTGGCAGAAGGCAATTCCAACACTCATGCTTTCGAAAACTCGCTCCTTCGTCGTTCATTGTCGAATTTTGCATTCGTATTAAAATAATGGCCCATTCTGCAACTTGTTTTAGAATAGTTATTTATGATACAAGTGCGGAAGGCATTGTTGTTCTTACACGAGTTCAAAATTCAAAAACGAACCACGAAGTGGCGAGTTTTGGAATGAACGAGTGTTAGAATGAGCCTTCAGTTCGAGTATCATACATTATTTTCTCTAATTCGATGAATTTTTATCGAAATTAATCGAATATTGCCGTAAATATCGTTTAGTTATTTTTGCATTGAAAAATATTGATTGGCAGAACTGTTTTCTATCTCATGAAATTTGACAGATGTGGAATAAATTTGTGACAGGAGGCCAACATGCCATGAATGAATATTATAGTACGAGAGCTAGTGAACCTTTTGAGTACCGGTTTGCCTGTAAGGCTAGAAATGTTTATAGCGATAGTTCCTAGCATGCTGAGGACGGAAATCATCGCCTGGCACCCCTCACCCCTGCACGTCATCAAGATCTATATCTTTGAAAGTGTTAAAAAAATTAAAAAAATAAACTTGTTCCTGTAAGCTTGAAACTTTCATACGATTTTGTTCGTTCATTGTGATGTTCAAAAAAAAATTGACAGGCGATTTCGACGAGCACAAGTACCTGCCAGGCGACTCGAAAAGGGTGTAAAATACGAACAAAAATGAACTTTTTTCTGTAAGGCTGAAATTTATATATGTGTTCGTCTGAGGGAATGAAAAAATAAGTTTTATTATTAATCTCCATCATCATCTGATATGTTATCATTAATTTTTCATCATATAGTACAGTCGTTTCAAGCGTAGTACACTGTGTCTTAAATTGGTTGATACTGCATTATATCTCAGCTATTTTTGAAAATCGAGTCATGCGGTTTTCGAAACCCTGTGTTACTTTTTTGTAAAACTTTTAAAACCACAAACAGAAATATTCCAACTTCTTTTGTTTCTGGAATGCAGTGCGAAAATGAAAATGTTCACTTTTTGAAGATGTTATTATTTCTTCAGAAAAACATGAGAAGATTTGACGTTAAAACATACGAGGTGTTCCATTTCAAATATTTCAAGTTTGAGCTATATCTTAAAAACATTTATTAGTTAAAAATTTTAAGCTACGCCACTGACTTCTACGTAAAAACATTATTATAAACAGTTTCATACTTTTTTTTTCTCATAATGGGCCTGAGAAAAAATAACATCTTCAAAAAGTGAACATTTTCATTTTCGCACTGTATTCCAGAAACAAAAGAAGATGGAATATTTCTGTTTGTGGATTTAAAAGTTTAACAAAAAAGTAACACAGGGTTTCGAAAACCGCATGACTCTATTTTCAATAATAGCTGAGATATAATGCAGTCTCAACCAATTTAAGACACAGTGTACTACGCTTGAAACGACTGTACTATATGATGAAAAATTAATGATAATATATCAGATGATGATGAAGATTAATAATAAAACTTATTTTTTCATTCCCTCAGACGAACATAAATTTCAGCCTTACATAAAAAAGTTCATTTTTGTTCGTATTTTACACCCTTTTCGAGTCGCCTGGCAGGTACTTGTGCTCGTCGAAATCGCCTGTCAATTTTTTTTTGAACTTCACGATGAACGAACAAAATCGTATGAAAGTTTCAAGCTTACAGGAACAAGTTTATTTTTTAAATTTTTTTAACACTTTCAAAGATATAGATCTTGATGACGTGAAGGGGTGAGGGGTGCCAGGCGATGATTTCCGTCCTCAGCATGCTAGGAACTATCGCTATAAACATTTCTAGCCTTACAGACAAACCGTTAGTCAAAAGGTTCACTAGCTCTTGGACTATTACTGAAAACAATGTAAGAATGAAATATTCAAACATTGTTTTGTTCTTCGAGATATGGCGGAATGAAAGGATTCGACACATAATTAGAGAAAATACTATTGCCATTCGAGTTTGAATTAATATTTATTAATTGATCAATTAATATTACAGCAAGAGAAAATAAAAATTGAAATCGAAACATGAATATAAAATAAATTATGAATGCATGTGTTAATGAGAAAAATGGAGAAAAAATTTCCTAAAATTAGGAAACCCCAAAATCTCACTGATCGTCCACCGAAAGACAAATTCGACTCGGTCTACCTTGGCCAACCTGCTGACCCCGATTGCTTTTTTTCAGGTGGAGAGCCAGGTGAACGGGGGACGAACCTCCTAATCAGGGCCGACGGCAGGATTATCAATTTGGGGCCTAAGACCTCGGTCAACGTGCAGCCAGGGGTGAGTTTAATTCCGACAACTCGACTATTCGTCTTGGGATTTATTCTCTGACGGATCCTCCGTCTCGGGATATAAACCGGATCAGAGTCGGATTGCCTCTGGAAGTGAATACGAATGACCACCGAGAAGAGCACCTACGATAAATAAGCCGAAATGACAGATGTCTGGGATTTTATCGGCCGAAATAAAAAAAAAGTTGAGATTTTAGACGTCTGGAAATTATACATATACGAAATTTTGAAGTTATCAATGTGCAGACGTAGACTGGGTGTTTCAAAAAGGGTGATCACTCATCTTCGACAGATAGAAAATTGAAAAATAATTGCGGTTTGTCCAGTAAAAAAAATTGTAACGCAATCCGCATTCAAGATACAGAGTGTTGAAGAAATAAGAATATACACATTTTTTACGATTCTGCCGGAACTGCTATCAACATTGTAATGAAACTTCATACGAATATGTTTTGAAAGCTGATGCAACCGATGAATTTGTTTTTATATCTGATTCTCATAGAGGGCGAGGTTTGTACCAAGTTTTATTGAACATCCTAACTTTCTTAATAGAAGAGTTACTTAGCTAAATTTCAAGTGAACTTAATAGTATATTAAGTATAGAGAACGGGAAGGGTATTTTACCGATCGAAGACAATTGTTTGGAGGAGTAGCGCAGCGACTACTCCAATTATTGTCTGAGATCGGTAGTCCTTAACGTTCCAGATACTTATAGCGTTTTTTGCACGATAGACACAATTTTTACTCAATGTATGGAATAATTATCTGACAAATTCATTCATTCGTTGCTTTATCAATGCTGTGTAGGAATATAATATAAGGCGTTGTCTTGGTGATGAAAACTTAGTAGATTGTCAAAGTGACAATAATCAATTGAATTTACTAGCGTTGAAAAATGAGCGATATAGAATCTTCGGAAGATAATGAAATTCAAACAGCCTGGGAAATCGGCTGTTCTGCAGTTATTCCTGAGAAATCTAAAATCCGCTACGAGAGTACATACAATACTTTCAAGGAATGGATTCAGACTAGAGGCAGCCAAATTGATGAAAAAGTGTTACTGGCCTATTTTGTTCGAAGAATAGGAAAACTGAGATCGCCTGGAAGTCTTTGGGTGGAATATTCAATGCTGAAGAGCACAATATTTTTGAACGACGGTATTGACATATCCAAGTTTGCAACGCTTAAAGCATTAATCAAAAGGAAATCTATTGGTTACAAACCCAAAAAATCTGCTGTTTTTACAAGAGTAGAAATGAATAAATTCTTAAAAAAAGCACCAGATGACATGTTTTCAATTATTAAGCTGTGCTTTTATTGATATAATAGTGCTTCATAAACTAATTATGTCTTTTCAAGTGGAAATGATATTAGATATATCAGGGGCGTGTAGAAGAGAAGAGTTGTACAACATGAGCGTCAGGGACATAGAAGATCGGGAATCATTTTAAATCGTGAAAATTCCCAACACAAAAACCAACATTCAGAGAACATTCACAGTCATCGATCGAGATAATGATATCAATTACCTAGAAATATATAGACAATATTTCTGTTCACAAAATGCGAAGGGCGAGCATTTATTTTTGAGATATTCAAACGGAAAATGCAGTAATCAAGTAATAGGCAAAGGGACAATTGGAAG
Organism: Hippodamia convergens; assembly: GCA_038502775.1. Lineage (NCBI taxonomy): Eukaryota > Metazoa > Arthropoda > Insecta > Coleoptera > Coccinellidae > Hippodamia > Hippodamia convergens. The sequence goes on along the minus strand of CM076607.1, from coordinate 87,868,844 downwards.
TTGGCCGTCAAAAATTGCAACCTTTTTGAAAGAAAATCCAAATGCCTATACTGGTTACTCTTTTAGACGCACTTCGGCCACATTTTTAGCTAATAATGGAATAGATGTATTAGGACTAAAACGACACGGTGGATGGCGGTCTTCGACTGTGGCTGAAAGTTACGTTGAGGATTCCCTGGAAAATAAACTAGACTCTCCTGAAAAAATTGTGCATACTACGGAACGTAGCGAGTTGCAACATGAAATGTTAAATTCAGCAGAGGTTTCTATGAATTCGGCTACTACTCAATCCAGTGGTATTTCCATCAGCATTTGTAAAAATTGTCCTTTCACTTTCAATATTGAATGAACTGAATTCAAATTGTTTGTGTTATCTCATTATTACAAAGAATATTCAGTCATTTTCACTTACCGTTCGCTGAACGGTAAGTGATTCACTTACCGTTCTATTCACCTTAGCAAACAGTGAATATGATCTGCCGATCTAGCAACAAACGCGGTATTTAACAAAATTCGTTCTATCGTGCAACAACATCATTTAATCTTGAACCAAGGACGTACTTACGGCGAAAGCAAAGTTGTATACCTAATATACTCTGCAGATACCACAGGCCAATACAACTCTATTTCAGAAGTTTATATGCACTACTGGTCCAAGAATATACAAGGTGGCCATTTGAAAACGAAACAGACGAGATTACAGACGAAATAAATTTTTTCGATAGAAATGCTCGAACAGGTCGATTTCTGTTTCGAGGGGGACAACTTAAGATGTAGGCTACGGACGCATAGCGCTTCAACCCTTGCTACTACAACTCTCACCCCCAATTTTTGAATAGGGAAGATGGGGTGAGTGATACCTCATTTGAAAGGTATTTTTATACTGATTTCAGCACAGTAATTGTTTTTTCATTTTATGCATTAGTTCTTGAAATATTCTTAACTAAGCATTTGAAAATGAAGTGGTGTTTTCATGGATTCTGTAGTGTTTTTTTGTGAAAAACCTTTCAAATGAGGTATCACTCACCCCATCTTCCCTATTCAAAAATTGGGGGTGAGGGTTGTAGTAGCAAGGGTTGAAGCGCTATGCGAGTTGTCCCCCTCGAAACAGAAATCGACCTGTCCGAGCATTTCTATCGAAAAAATTTATTTCGTCTGTAATCTCATCTGTTTCGTTTTCAAATGGCCACCCTGTATATTCTTTTAACGTTTGTTTTCCTTTTTGTTGATGAAGTATAATAAGTGATTTTTTCTTCACATGAATTGTTCAAACCAAAAAAAAATCACAAATCAGGCACAAAACAACTCCCCTGTGAGTTAGGTGCAATAAATCATTGTTGGTTTTTTTTTGTAACTATAAAAATGTTGAAATAGTTCAATAAATATTCTCTTCTATTCTAATAATATTCGCTGCTAGTTGACTTGTTTTCTCAAGGTAGTCGATGAACAAAATTCCGTGCAAAATACAGCGTCCTAACTTTGTCAGCTGCAGTCCACTGACTACTTTAGCTAACTGCAGATTTGTCTCCGAAACGAAGAGGTGGATCCATATTTCATCCATTCCCGCAGAAAAGAGGGAGAGCTTCTAGATTTTCAAAGCTGTGAAGACGACAGCGATAAAAACATCTTAAACATCAACAGCAGAAGACAATTCTTCCAGTTGAAATCCCAAAACCGCATCCAGATCCTGCGGATTAAAACCCCGCACAATCGCTTTCTCCCTTCTCCCGACTCGGGATGGATTCTGAAGTCACAGCCGAGGAAAATTCCTAGCCGAACAAGAATGGGGAAAAAGCTGGTTCCTTATTCGCAGCTTTTAAATCCGCATTATTCAAACTTTTGCCGCTGCAGCGGAGCGCGACGACATCCTCCTTAAGGCCCGAATGGAACGCAATCTTGTTGCGACGAGTTATGAAACATTCCGAGCGTGGGAGATCCCTGGCGCGGATTTAACGCAGATACTTCTCGACAATTAAACGTCGTAGCCGCGATATCGAAAATCCCCGGATGGAAATCCTCTCGATAAAGATTACCTGGGACGATAAGAGACCACGAGCGGAGACGTTCTGAGCGTTGCAGGATTTCTGAGAAGTGTTTGTGGTGGCTTTGTGATCTTTGCACTCCGAAACGCGAACATCTGTCAGATATCAGTAGGTTAGTTTAGTTTGAAAGGAGGTTACAGTGCACTGCGACCTTATGCGACCTCTGACAAAGCTGTTCTTACCACATCCTTGGCAGCTTGCCTTCCAGTTCCAGAGATCAGATGAAATCCAAAATATATCTGGGAAGGCTTCGGCTAGGCTAATTCCTCACTCCTACAAGTTCCTTTTTAATTATAGTATCTGATAAAGAAACTGCAACACTCAGAAGGAGTTTTTGTTACTTATATATTGTATATATAATTCGAAAGAGGTCGAATTATTGGTCTACGGGAGGCGGGGTTGTCATTTCGAAAAATGTCTAACCGTACGAACATAAATCCAACTACTGTTATGAGATGTTGTCGAACGTGTAGTCTAAGATCCCAGGGCCCCCAGACGTTACTTATTTTCGAAGTAACGAATTTCACAGTATAGATAGTCTTATATGTGTTTAATAGTGTGTGCATACTCGATAGCTTGCCTAGGCGGCCCGTTCACAGGTACCAGGTAGAAGAGGTAGACGAAAACATACCGATCATTCCTTAAATTCTAAGAACTGATTTTTATATATGTCACGCAGAATATTATGAAAAATAAATATTTCATATTGCCAGACCGTTTCCGTGGGCCATAATTCCTCCCAGACGGTTTAAATTTCAATAAAAAAATCACAGTTAGAAACATTGTTGCGAAATGGCCAGATTCAGCACTTTTTTTAAACTCGAAGCACTGATTTTTATATATGTCACGCAAAATATTATAAAAAATAAATATTTCATATTGCCGGACCGTTTCCGTGAGCCGTAAATCCTCCCAGACGCTCTAAATTTCATTGAAAAAAAAGAACTTTTCTTACATTCGAAGTCCTCAATTTTGAATAAAATCCTTGGGGGATTATTCTAATACCTTTTATGGAAAGCAAGACCAATCCCAAGGGCCAAACATTCTACCAGACATAATAAAAATTCTATTAGGTCCCTAGAAACTATTAATTCTTCTGCCTACAAAGTGTATGTTTTCAACATCAAATTATGGAAATGACAATTTATTATTGTAATTATGACAGAAATAAAAAATATAATCTTCTTCAATAGTATCTTAATATTATTAATAATATATCTTCATTGTCAGCTTCACTCGATGGTTAACTCGTACCTGGCGTTTTACAATAATTTTATTGATAGAGGTTTCGTAACTATGGGTTCTGTTCAAATTTCCTCAAGTTGGTAGAACCTGCCTTGTGGGCCTTAATTCCTCCCATACACTTTATAGGCAAAAAAATTTATAGTTTCTAGTGACCTAAAAAAAATTCTGATTGTGTCTGGCAAAATATTTGGCCCTTGGGATTGGTCTGGCTTTCCATAAAAGGTATTAATATAATCGCCCAAGGATATTATATTCAAAATTGAAGACTTCGAATGTAAGAAAAGTTCATTTTTTAAATGAAATTTAAAGCGTCTGTGACGAATTACGGCCCACGGAAACGGTCTGACAATATGAAGTATTTATTTTTCATAATATTCTGCGCGACATATATAAAAATCAGTTTTTCGAATTTGAGAAAAGTTCGGTATGTTTTTGTCTACCTTTTCTACCTGCTACCTGTGAACAGGTCGCCTAGCCAAGCTAGCGAGTATGCACACACTATTAAACACATATAAGACTGTCTATATTGTAAAATTCGTTACTTCAAAAATAAGTAACGTCTGGGGGCCCTGGGATCTTACTCTAGTGGTTTGATAATGCCCCAAATCGAAGAAGAGTAAGTACCGGACGTCGAAGTTGCACAAATGAAGTTCAAGATCGGCGTCTAAGACTTATCGCCATTAGAAACCTGAAAGGACATCATTAGTTTATAAAGCACTATTATATATCATCTGGTGCTTCTTTTAAGAATTTATTCATTTCTTCTCTTGCAAAAACAGCAGATTTTTTGGGTTTGTAACCAATAGATTTTCTTTTGAGCACTGCTATAAGCATTGCAAACTTGGATATGTCAATACCGTCGTTCAAAAATATTGTGCTCTTCAGCATTGAATATTCCGCCCAAAGACTTCCAGGCGATCTCAGATTTTCTATTCTTCGGACAAAATAGGCCAGTAACACTTTTTCATTGATTTGGCTGCCTTTTGTCTGAATCCATTCCTTGAAAGTATTGTATGTACTCTCGTGGCGGATTTTAGATTTCTCAGGAATAACTGAAGAACAGCCGATTTCCCAGGCTGTTTGAAATTCTTTATCTTCCGAAGATTCTATATCGCTCATTTTCCAACGCTAGTAGATTCAATTGATTATTGTCACTTTGACAATCTACAAAGTTTTCATCACCAAGACAACGCCTTATATTATATTCCTACACAGCATCAATAAAGCCACGAATAAATGAATTTGTCAGATAATTATTTTGTACAGGGTGATTCATTTATCTTGGTAACCCCAATTTTCTCGAAAACGCCCGAGTATTTTTTTCATTCTGTGAATGGCGTTTTGAACAAGTTAATGTCGACTTGAGATTTTTCTCCAGGGACATACCATTTTTATCATGTCATTCGAAAAATAATTTCATTTTGAACTTTTTTTTCGAATACAATTTTTGTCCATTTCTTACCGTCAGCTATCTGCAGCGTGTTTCATGTTGATTCTATTCCATTTATTTTTTTCTGTATTGTGGTAGTATGCTTTGATTTGGAGACATAGATATGATTTTATGCCTTGAATTCAAGGAGGCAAGTTTTCTAAACAATCTGCCTCTTTAAATAAGATCAAATATGTGGATACAGTAAGATGGGGCTCCATGTCACAACGCTGCCATTGTGAAGAGATATTGAGATTAAGAATTCGAGAATGAATGGACCCTTATATTTTGTCCAAAGTGACTTATGATGAAATAGGGAGATGATATAACTTGTGTATGGATCATAATGGCTAGATGACTTGAATTTGATTATGTTCCGTGAAATGACGGAGGCTCTGCGACTATTTATCTATTATTTTATTCATTAAATATTATATCTTATAATAATAAACATTTTTTTCAATAATAAACGAAAAATTTCGAATCATATATGTTCTATATACCGGCCATAATGATCCATACATAAGTTATTCCATTACTTTGGTCAAAATAAAAGGGTCCACTTGGGCACATGCGTTTCTTATCTTCATTTTCGAATAGTCCAAGTTATTAGAATCAGATGGTATACCATATATTCAAAGGGACCCCTCAGAAAGTAATCCATGAGCGTTAGGTCTGGCGATATCTGATGGGTCCATTGGTTTCAATCCATTTTTTTCCGAATTCTTGATCTAAATATCTCTTGAGAATGGCAGCGTGGTGGCATGAAGCCCCATCTTGCTGTAGCCACATATTTCATCTTATTTGAAGGAGCACATTGACCAGAAAACTAGCCTTCTTGAATTCAAATCACAAAATCACAACTATGTCTCTAAATAAAGGCATACTACCACAATACAGAAAAAAATAAATGGAATAGAATCAATATAAAACACGCTGCAGATCGCTAACGGTTAGAAATCGATAAAAATTGTATTCGAAAAAAAAATTCGGAATGAAATTATCTTTCGAATGACATGATAAAAAAGGTATGTCCCTGGAGAAAAAATTTTTGATAGCGCCTCGACGCCTGGCGTCTTTATTTATTCCGCAGATTTTTATGCGCATCTCAAGTCGACATTGACTTGTTCAAAACGCCATTCACAGAATGAAAAAATGTTCGGACGTTTTCGAGAAAATTGGGGTTACCAAGATAAGTGAATCACCCTGTACATTGAGTAAAACTTGTCTATCTTGCAAAAAACGCTATAAGTATCTCGAACGTTAAGGACTACCGATCTCAGACAATAATGGGAGTCGTCGCTGTGCTCCTCCTCCAAAACATTGTCTTCGATCGGTAAATTGCCCTAACCGTTCTCTGTACTTAATATACTATACTTTTGGTTGTTGAAAACTATCAGACGCATCCAGTTTGGTTGCTGGAAGAAACATCTATCATCGAATTCTTACTCTTTAGGAACGCGAATCCACTGCTGACCTCAGTAAAAAAAATCATTCATCAACATCCGTATTCTGGAGTTCGCCTCACTAGTTCTTATCACATCGCGGAGAACTACAGAAGGGGCATTCAGATGGACCCAATTCATCCGTGGCGGGCCTCTTCCTTTCGGCCCTTCGATATCGGATGTGCGTAAGACTAAGCCCTCTATCTTCGTTTCCTGTATCGGGAAACGTAAGACAAAAGTGCTAAATCCAGCACGCGTCCATTTTGCCCGTCCGGTCCAAGAAAACGTGCCGGGAAAGTGCACGAGGGTCACGCAACGAATAAAAAATAGAAATCCTCAAGACGATCTGGTGCCAGAGGCGGCACAATGGGTTGGGAATGAAGAGATGATGCCTCTCATTTTGGATTTTCATTTTTAATTCTTTCGTGAATCTATTTTACCAATTAAACTGATCAGCTCAGAGGTGATCAGTCCACCCAAAGAAAGATGCTTGTACTTCTACCATCTTAGAAGGAATGAACACATTTTCAACGTAACTGATGAAAGAAATATTTCATGAAATCTTTCTCAGATTTATAATATTCTTGACCTTATCAAAAGGTCGATTTGACTGTGAAAATTTCTGTTTAAAGCAATAGAGGATCCCACGTTGCTGAATTAGGATTTACTCGAGCTTTTAAATCATCAGTCTGCGTGATATACTTCATTTAATCAAGATTATACAGGGTGTTTCATTTGTAAATGAACATACGGTAACCTGAGCTAGAGATACCCTAGGCGAGTCTAAAACACCTATATATGATAGGTCTAATCAATTCCATAACCAAGATACAGGGTGGTTCAAGTATGCACCAAAAAATTCAATTGCTAATAACTTTTGAACCAACCGGTATCATAACCTTCCACAGATCGATCGATTAACATTTAAATTCCTGAAAAATCCCAGGTCCGTATTTGAAAAATATGGAACTTCTTCCAAACTGAGATTCAACAACCTGTATATTGTAATTTTTTCCCGCACGTGATATTTCCCAAAGAAAGCTTCAGGGAAAGATTCAATTGAATATTGGAATTCCACTAAATTCTTAGAAAAAGCGTACATTTTGATCAAAATGAATTTTTTTCGTCCTATTAATTGCACATTCGTATTTCATAATATTCTGAGGAATCATTTCAATGTATTTGAAAGAACATTATTGATTGAGAACAATTTATTTGAAGTCAACAACGATGAACACTCAACGTGATTTACAGAATTTTTTCGAAAGTTACACTGTTTTCCTCAATACAATACTTTTTTCATCATGCCTGGATTGTTACGTATTTTGTTACAGACGACTTCGATATTTGCTCACTTCTTCTTTCAGGTGAATATCCTAAATATTTCTAATAATTCCAAATGAAATGATCAACAGGATTGAAACCTGGTGATCTAGTGGACCAGGAATGCAGTCCACCTCTGCCTATCCAGAGATTTAGAAAGTAATGATCTGAAAATTATCTGAATATCACTCTGAAATGGGGTGGAGCTCCATCATACTGAAAATGCATTCCTGCAATGTGCGTACCTTCGAGTAATACAGGAAGATGATTTATAAGGAAATCTAAGTAAAGATCTCCTGTGAGCCGTCTTGGTAGGACGTGCAGTCTAATCAATCTATTTTTATAAACCCCCAACGTACGTTTCATGAAAATTTGTATTGGGATATCGTATGCCTGACCGCATGCAGATTCTCTTCAGCCCATTCATGCGAATTCCACATGTTGAAGATACCAGTTGTCAAAATTTATGTTGTAGAAATTGTCTTAGTCTACTCGAAACAACCCTTGTGGGATACAATACATTACAATTAAATTTCTCTCAATCAAACTTTTTTTTTATCTGACAGAATATTGAAAAATGCAAATATTTTATCAGTTCGAGATGAAATTTTTTCAATTTGATTGCAATGAACCAGTTTTTCACGGAATTATTGGAATTCCAATATCTAATTGGATCTTTCCCTGAAGGTTTCTTTGAGCAAAATCGGGACAGTAAAATTTATCAAACACCATCGAAAATTTTCTGCTCTTTCTAAATATTTCAATCAAATCCCAAAATTCCAATATACAGGGTATTGAATCTCAGTTTGGAAGAAGTCCCATATTTTACAAATACGAGCTGGAATTTTTTGATAATATTAATCAATCGACCTATGGCAGTTTATCAAACGTTCCAAGCATCAACTGAATATACCGGTTGGTTCAAAAGTTGAGAAATTTTCGGTGAATATACGGACCAGCCTGTATCTCGGTTACGAAATTGATTAGACCTATCATATATTGGTTTTTTGGACTCGCCTAGGGTAGCTCTATTTCAGGTTACCGTATGTTCATTTACCAATGAAACACCCTGTGTAGAAAGTACGAGATCATCGTATTTTGTTCGGTATTTTCGATTGTCCGGTTTACTCCGACGATATTCCAAAATTTGTATACTTTTTTTAATGTTTCTCATGTGAATTTAATTGTTTCTGCAAGGTAATTTGACAACAAAAAACACACGTCACACTGATGTAAATATTCATGAACTTCAATTCAGATAACTTAAGATGAGCCAAAACGTTTTGTTGTGTCGGCAAGTCAACAGAAACCGGGAGGGAAGAGGAATGCAAACGCGGGGCGGGTAATATAGGCATTATGCAGCTGCAAGCTCTGAACATTCTCGACGAATTTTTGTTACTCGAATAATTTTCTTCTGAATGAAACAATTTTTAGCCATGCAGAAAAATTTGTACAAAAATCTGCTATGCTCAATAAAAAAAAATTTTCGCCTGTGAAGTTAACATGAATAAATAGCAAAAAAATGCAATTTTGCCATTTTTTGGTTGATGGACTGTATCTTCGTCCATATTGGGGAGAAAGTTTAGGTTATAAGAAAATTTTACAGCCTGATGTTCCCCAAAGTCCTGCCTAAATCGGTGGATCGATCGGTTCAGGGGTTTTGTTGGACCGATTGATTGAAATCATGAAAAAATTTAGGAAACAAAATTTTTGTCCTCAAACTTGACCCAATCTTTCAAATCAATCAATAATTAATGATTTGTTCATTCTTTCTCAAATTGTTTTTTTTGAAGATAATTCATTGTAGAAAAAACAAAAAAAATTTCAAGAATTTCGGTAATTTGAAAAATGAGACCATTTCTGCTTCACTTTCGTTGAAGCTATGGACACATTCAAACCTTCATTTTCCTCAGACAAAAACTCATCGAATAAATTTAAAGTTGATAGCCTCAAGCTGCGCACGATACTCGTTGAGCGATATTTGGAGTTCCAGAATTTTTCCATTTTCTGCAGAGCCACAACGTATTAAACAACAGTTTTCCTGCAAATTTTTCGACTTATTCGGTAAGATTAGTTTAGGGAACGAAAACCTTGATCCCTTAATTTTTTCAAAATTTCAATCAATCGGTTGAAGAATACCCCTGAACCGATCGATCTACAGATTTGAAGTAAGTATATTAGGCTGTAAAATTTCCGTATAACCTAAGCTTTTTTCCCAATATTGACTAAGATACAGTCCATCAACCAAAAAATGGCAAAACGGCAATTTTTTGTTTTTTTTTCACATTAACGTTACAGGCGAAAAAATTTTTTCTTCAATTAACCATGACAGATTTCTGTAAGAAATTTTATGCAGAAAAAAACGCCTGTCAGCTCCCTAGGCGCTCAGTTGTTCGGGCAGTTGAGTGAAAAAGGATATTTTTGCATTCAAAATTAGATAATTCGGAGACAAATAGACTTATCCGAGGATGGTAAAAAGTAAATTAGAGCTGAATAAACAGGTTATGCAACCTTTATATCTGCCTAAGTCGAAAAAATTTTTCTATGAGCGTAGAACAAAAATAAAAATTTGAAAAATTTCGAAAATTTTTTCTTCTTGATTTACCGTAGATGGATACCAGTACTATGAAAAATTGTTATTGCTAACCAATAAATTGAGAAACTAGAGTCTTCAAGCTTCAAAAGTAAGTTTCTCTAATTCCCATGAGACCATTTTTCACTGAGATACAGCCTGTTAAAAATCACGAAACAATTTTGAAAAATTTTTCAGTTCCTTTTGTTGCGCGAAGTGTACACCTTTCAGCATGTAATTAACTTACCCTCCTCAATCTGAATGATCAATTACATTGACGGAGCAAGTGAGCATTAGGAGATCTATCATCCACTGTGTATTCTATTATTGTTTCTCCGCTCGCTGTGTTATTCTACATCCGAATTGTGCCATATCGGACGATAGAACCCAATTTTTTGTCACAAAATATTCTTTTCGCAGATCAACGATAATCGGACTACGCCACTGTCCGATACCCACGATCTGATCGTGCCGGATGGCGATATATCGCGCTCGGGATAGAAGCTTTCGTCGCACATTACAAACGGCGGGACATTTAAGGTCCTACAGGGATGAAAGGGTAAGCCACCACGACCGATATGTGTCGACCCTAGCGTGGAGACGTCCCTTCGTTACGTTCCTTTGTGGTCGTAGGGTTTATGTAGTGCCACGCCGATGATCCTGCCGATAAACCGGGGCGGCATTGTCAGATCGGCCGATTTGCATCTCGCGATTTAGATCGGCCCTTTTGAAGTCGCGTTTGCCATATATAAATAGTCCAGTGAAAAAGGTACAGGACGGAAAAGTTGCCCTTGAAAAGCTGGAAATCGAACTAAAACCTTCACTCTATGTCCTAATTCTCCACCAGCAGCAGAACTGTGCCAGAGCACTGTGCTTTGTGCTCGTGAAAGCACTCGAAGCCCTTTTGTGCTCCCGAGCACAGTGCTCATAACCCTTTTTAAAAGTAGTGCCAAAGTGCTTGATAATTGAAGCACTCCTGTGGATTACTAAGCACTAATCCCTTGTCTTATCTTGTCGTAACACGAATATATGCGATTGAGGCCGACGGCTTGAAACCTAGCATCTAGATTTGATATTCAGTCGAGTGATAAACATCTCACGTTCGTGTGTGACGTTAGTGCGTAGTTGCAAAGATCTAGTAAGTTTATAGAACGTGCTTTCGAGTTTTGTAAAGATCTGTCTTCAATTATCAATACAGGCTGGTTCACTATGAAGTCCCGTAATTGTAAATCTCATAAGTTTTGACATGAGAGTAATAGAATGGTCGAACCTTTTGCATGATATTCCTTTCATTCTCAAATCTTTTCTGAGATGAGAGTTGAGGCTCAGCTTTTGAGAAATTGACGAGAAAAGTAAATTTTTTTTTTCATATGTGAAAGAAAAGTTAACAACTAGATAACAATTTCTTCTTGAACAATTAGAATAAATAGTCCCAGATATTTTGATTGACATGATCGCTTCTGAGAACAGATAATCGACTTTGAAGTTCCCATCAACTTCACAAAAAAATCTTTTTTCTGAGGTTTTCACGTAAATGGGAGCTGTTGTTTCAGACTCCATACATTGTTTTGAACTGTCCCGTAAGCTGACCTTTTTATATTTATTTTACAATAATTTTTCCTTACTTACATGTTATCCAGTTGTCCATTTGAAGTCATCACCAAAGATTTCCAACCGTTCCAACCGATTTCAATCGTACTTTCGTCACTGTGAATTTTTCCATGTCTATGGAAAATTCAAAGTTGTTCGATCATCTCCTTTTGGGGGCAATAAAATTATGTATCTGAGACCAATTGTTAACTATTGTCTCCTCTAGAATCCGTGAAAATTGTTATATAGCTGTTCTTTGAACATATAGAAAGACCAATTTTTGTCGAAAATTTAGTTTTTGTTATGAATTTCTCGAAAAATGAAGCCCATCTCTCAAAACAATTTTGAGGATATATGGAATATCATGCGCACTCTAGGTCTCTCCTACTAAAAGATAAAAGCAACGGAAACACCCTATACATCCTTCCTGACCTGCCAATAATCTCACATATATCAGCTTAGCTAAATAGTTACAATTTTCATTCCGATTGAAATAACCGCACATACAATATTTCCTAGAAAAGTGTTCAGGGCGTAGTGCTCGAAATGTCCAATTACTTTCACAAAGTGCTTAGTAATCCGGAGCATTTTGTGGAAACCTATGCTTAGTGCTCGCGACTTGGGAGGCTTTTTTTTCCCAGTACTTAGTTGCAGAGATCTAATGAAATCCGATATCTGAGAAGGTTTGAGTTAGGCTAATTCCTCACTCCTATGAGTTCCTTGCCGAAGCCACTTTTTCCTTTTGCCTGCAATGTCAAATCATTCCTTGAGGTGTAGTTGATTCTTACTAAGATCCAGATACCGCTTGGATCTTGTAATTTCAAAATCCGAAAGATATTTTTTGAGTGATTCATCCCAGTGAATGACGATAACGGTGATTTCATGAAGAATGTTATGGTTATGATTAAATGGGAAATGAGGAATTTCAAGAGTTGCGCAAAATCGGTTGAAACTTTTCTACTGTTCAAAATCGTAGTTGATCAGATTTTGTAAGGTTGAATAATGAATCATCAGAGAAGGCTGAGTAATATGTAATAAAGGTGAGTTTAGGCCTTAGAGGAGATATATGCGTTAAAAGCTCAATCGTCCAAGTCTTTTCATCATTGAGATTAATATAATATGAGAAAATAATGATCAAACAATCAATATCTGTAACGTTTGTCTATGAGAGAATGCAAAATTAATCAACCGAAACGACATTTACAGTGACGAACTGCTTTTGAGGAGTAGGATTAGTGTTCATCAGAAATATAGAGGATACAATTGAAACATTATGAGGATTATAACATGAGTGTACTATGTATGAATTAAAACCACTAATCCTTAGGTTTTGAGGAAGCTGAAGGCTTGAGTTTTTACTTGCTAAGTGCTCAAGGTGAAGTATGGACTGAGGCTGTGAACCAGGTTCAATGTCTGAAATACTTGATCGTTGAACTATTTAAGAGAAGTTTGCTTGGTTTTATTGAGAGCTCCCCGAAATGAACGAGATGAACAATTATCAAGCGAGGTGACTTTTTGAAATTTTAATTACAAGATTAGCTCAAGAGGAGGTATATTCATAGACACAGCTGAATTATAAAAGAGAACGAATAATTAATTCAATTAATGAACATGAGTTAATCTGGCAGTTGATTCACAGAGATAGATCAATTTGACCTGAGCAGTCGATCAGCTGACCATAGAGATATACTTGGATTGAAGTAGTGGACCTGGCGATGAGACGTAACAAAAGACGTAGATGGGTATGGGATCAAAGGGGCGCATCGTTCAATTTTCAACAGTTATGAAGTCAAGCAAGATCCCTAGAATCCTCCAACTGATCAATAAACTTTACACACATCTGCTGATGAGCAAATGTTGGTAGCAAAAATTCATCTGTGGTACTCATTATTCTATTGTATCGATCAGAACTGAACAGACCTCTTATTGCATATTTCACAAAAATTCTAATTCTCTGGAATTCCCACGTGTGCAAATTTACAGTCGGAAGACTCGCCCAAGCCGCATCCAGCACCATTCATCAAGTTAGGTTTCCTCTGAACGTCTTCTGGATGCTGGATATGCGGTGCATTCTCGAGCGATAACAAGCCATCCATCGGGAGACATTCTAATGAAGGCCCGAAAACCGACGCAGATGGGGGGAAGACGTCTATATATACTCTATATGTTAAACTCGACATTGTGGAACAATTAAGTTCGTAGGTTTCAACTTCGGGATGTCTAGAAGGCCACGTTTGAAATTATAGAATTTCAATTGATCCCGTTTGGGTTGAGTTCATGTTAATTTTGTAAATTTGAGTGTGAAAATTTCCGCAATGTCTCCAAGATTCGAAAATAAGGGTTCAATATTCAGAGATGGATTAACCTTAAGGTAAAAAGGCTGCTTTCTGATTAATTTTTAAGCTTTGATCGTGGCGACAGAATGTAAACATTCCGTAACGAAAAAACCTAACACAGCCTTTATCGTCGATTCAGTTCGGCAAACTTCGGCACGGTGTTTGGGTGCTTGCGACTAGACGGATACGTGCAGCCACTCTAGCAGTGCAAAATGGAGTCGGCAATCTCGTTGTTCCCATTGAATTACGAACGGAAAATATTTCATTAACATCGGATAGAAAATGTATAGCCAAACGCAAACATTTTCCATTAACTATACATAAGTCGCAAGGTGGAACTTTTGACGAAATAGTATACGAGTATAGTAAATCACATTCTCAGGAACTCGTCTATGTTGCACTCTACCGGGTGACTGATATTGAAAAATTGTATATTACGAAAAAAAAATGATAATTCTGCATTTAAGTTTTATCATAATTGAAGGCAAGCTGCATCGACAGCATCTTTGATGCAAGAATTCCAAAGACTGTCTTTAAATAGTGTTCAGACGATAGCTCGAAATGTCTTATATTTCATTAGTAATAGAAATTGCATTTCAATTGCCAAAGATTACATAGTGACATAGTCATAAATACGATTTACAAGATTCAGTTACGAGACAAACCAATGTGTTACTTCTTACCGAAACATGCATGACGCGTGATAATCCGATTGAAATACCTAATTTCAGTTGTATTGTTCAATTCAAACGAGATACGCTCCAAAAGGAGGGGTAGCTATTTTCCAAATTAGTAATAATGTTACTAATATTATGACTCCGAATTTTGAAATAAATGTTGAAGACGTTAGCGATATTAATGCTAGACGCTCATTTGTTGGAGATAATTGTGCATGCTTATGCAAACTTCGAAATGGCCTACACATAGTCATGGTAGCAATTTACATTTCTCCGAATCCAAAATTGGTCGAGGTAGAGCATTTTATTCATCGCACTTTACTGGAGTACACTGAAGAAGGGTCGAAAATACTCGGTACAAATGGTAATAAATTTCCACTTATCTTGGCTGGCTATTTCAACATTAACTTCGCTGATAAAAAATCAGAGCGGTTGATAACTTTTCTTTCGGAAAAATTGAATTTAAAAATGAATAATGATCCACAAGAATCCACAACAAAACATGGGACCACTATTGACGCGGTATTTTCTAGATATTTAGAAGACATTATTAAGTCTCTAACTTATGTTTCTTATTTCAGTTACCATAAACATATAGTTTCAATGATAAACATTCCTGAATAACCTACATGTATTGTAAGACAAATAAATATTTTAAATCAACAATATTATCTTCTTTTTTTTTAATAGATGCTATGCAATAGCTTTACCGCGGCAGTTCTCGAGTGCCACACGTGCTCTTTTTGCTTACTTAAGTCTGTCGTCTAAAGATACTCATTCATTTTCATCCGATTCTTCTTATTTCCGAATTGTATTTCGAGTGCCTTATTACAAACAACCTGTATACACACAAATGAAGTCAATAGAAAACAACAAAGTTCTGCTGTCAGTTTATGAGTTTGACAAGTTATTCAGGGTTAGAATCCCGCAATCAGATATCCAAGGGATTATGACAGGAACACTTGAATTTGAAGTTTTAGCTATTTAAAGATGGTACAGGTGATAATTTGAGTTAACGTTTCATCTTAGGTTTGTACAGAGCAAACAAGCCTGATTAATTTTTTCATCCTGATACCCTTTTAAGCATTTATGCAGGGTGAGTCTTTGACTTGTACATTTATTTTAACCGTAGATTCCTGTGGCCAAAAAAAAACACTTTTTTCATCTTTCATTTTTTCCGATTCGTCTTCGTTGAAAAAATACAGGCTGTTGAAAATCCATGAAAAAATTCAATTTTCAGTTATATCGCAAACAATTCTTTCGAATGAAGTGATTTTCGGAATTAAGTTTTTCGTAAATGTGAATAATCTATCCGCAACACCAAATTCCACTAATATCCGCCAGTTTCTCAATTATGACCATAACATTCCATAAATTCACCAGAAATTCAAAGAGTCTAATTGTAAACAGTAAATTCAATGTGATGAGATGAATTTTCATTCATTTTGGAATATAAAAGTATTCTTGATATTTTCTTGTACAACCCGCTGTTTACGAATAATTCTATATTGAAAGAAAACATTTTTTTGAGAAATTCCATAAATTCTTCGATTTACATCCTCATTTATTCGAGCAAATTTACACACTTCTTTCTAATTCTTCAGGCAAGTTACATTTTTTTAAAGGAAATTGTTCGTTAGAAGCCCAAACTTCTCGCTTTCATTTAAAGCTAGAGTGAATGCTCCACCCAGAGACAATCATGTAGGTGTTTCTGGCACCACCATTCGAATCTTAACGTGCATTTGACATACGCGATCACAATTGGGCCACATTATTCACAAAACTGCTGTTAACAAGTTGTTCCATTGGTGAAAAAGCATTCTAGCATATCTACCATTTCCTGGTTAGAATACATTCTGCGGATTCACACTGATGAAGTCGAATAAACGAAATAACGTTTTAATTGAAAATCACGATACCATTAATTCCCAATTTGATTTGTTTGTTGATCACTCTATGCTCAACAATGATCAACATGAGAGAGTCGTGAAAAATCTGCTTTGTCAAAGTTAAAATTTTTTTCTTTTCATTAAATTATGAAATATATTAAACATAATGATGAGTATCTTCTGAAATTTAAGTCAAATTTCAGATAACAAATTATTCACAGCAGCGTTATAATTGAAAAAAACTATCAACACACAATGACATTTGACATTTGTGTTAAGTCTATGCACACACTACACTTTATAGTAGGTCTATTATCTATGGTTACGGAGTTCTAACAGGCAACGTTCAGCTTAGCGGCGAACGTTCAATTCAATGACATTTGTTTATGTTTGGAAATGAAAGGTTATGATTCTGTTGGAGAACCTCAAGAAATTTTATAAACAACGATAAAAAATGATTACATACTGAAGATGTAGGTGATAGCAAGCTGAATACTTCATTATCCATAATGAAAAAGAAATCAAGAGAAGAATATTCAAAATTTGCCGCTAACGAAATTCTGTATGAAGTATAAGTATTAATTGTAGGTACATTTTATAAATTCGGTAATTATTCAGGACTAACAAAATCGTACTTCATCTTTCGTCGAATAAGATTGAAAATGTAAGTTGACGCTTGTTTTTATTGTACAGTTGCTTATTATTTCCAAGTTTTGAATGGCAGGCATATATCTATGAGATCCAGGAGTGGCATGGCTCTTTATGAAAGTTCAAAATGGCTATATCTTTTTTTCTAGGCCGAATCTAAATAAATTTTAAGGGAAAAAAGTGTTTCTTTCGACCTCAGGAGTCTACGGTTGAAATATATGTACAAGTCAAAGAGTCACCCTGTATACATAAACTAGGTAAGAGCCACAAAAGTGTTTTCATTCTTGTTGTATTCACAGTTTTTTCGACTATGAGTAAAAAATAGAAATACTGACCCACCCGAAAAAGTAGAAGCTTTTTCCGCTTAACTTCGAATCAGCAAACCGCATTTCTTCCGTTCTTTCTTGTTTGTCGTGGTAAACACGTAAAAAAAAGGGTTGAGAGTGGGACGTCGGCAAGCAACCTCTGCTGCTTGAGGAAAAAGGGATCGGGATTCACCCCAATCCACTTTATCATGTTACAATTAAAAATTCTCATTAACCCCGTCGGTTTGATGTCATGTGTACTAATAATTTGGGCCGGCGAGCACGGTATCAGTTTGATTAGATTGGTCGGGCGTTGCGGCAGTGTTGTTTTTCTTGTGGGCCTCGTTAGGGCCCATCAGTATCGGCTGCTGGTGAAAGAATCAGAGCAGGATCGGACCATGCTTGTGTTCGCAAAATGACAATATGCGCCGAAAGGTTCCTTCAATATTCAAATCTAAATAATCTGGCTCGTTTTCAACTACTTTATTTCCAATTATATTTCTTATATTAGAAATATCGAAAATGTGTTGTCTAAAAAAACGCTGGACAAAATATTTTTGATTATTTTTTCGAAAATAGATTTTTCATGGAATTCTGCAACATCATGATAATAGAAATTTTATACTGAACTTAAAGTTTAACATGAAGAAAGTGCAGATAAAGGGTTGTCTAATGGTGGTAGTAGTCCATGGGTGGAGTTTTTTATTTAATGTATACAAAGAAAAAGTTTTCTCCACTTCAAAATTATTTAATCCTTTCCGATGATGTTAAAGAGACGAGCAATGCATTTCGGCAAGCTAACCTGCCATCATCAGGCATTAGAGAGTAAAATGTCAACAATGTTGAATAATTTTGAAGTGGAGAAGACTTTTTCTTTTTATACATTAAATAGGGTTGTCTATCAAACTGCTCTACATGAGTTACGGATATTGACTCAAATTGAAAAAATATAGTTTAAATGAGTTTTCGTGATGGGAATTCATATTAATATGATTTCAAGTTGCAGGAAATAAATTTAAATTCAGCCTGTAGGTCTGCAGACTATACACAGGGTGGTTAAGAAAAATCGAGTTGAATAACGAAATTTTATTCCCAGTGAATTCAAGCATTTTAAGACTATTAATACAATGTATGGCCTTCATCAAAAACAGCTTGACATCTTCTTTGCATACCACACACGGGGTTGTTGAACATTTCTTGAGGAATTTGGTTCCATAAACTCTCGATCATTTAAGGATTCTGGGGTAGGTTGATGGTTATCTAATCTTCTTTTGAGCATATGCCATGTATGTTCTCTGCATGAAATTGAAAAGTTTCACCAATAGCAGCGTGAAAATTTGGCAAAACATTGTCAAAGACATAGTGTAAGGCGGTCATATTCCCAGGAAAAATGTGAAGATCTATGCGCCCGTTGAAACATATCCCGGTCTATACCATAACTGTACCCCCTCGGAATGGATGGACTTCTTGGATATAGAGACGATTACTGGGTATGCGTGGGATTGTCCATACTCTTATTTTCCGAGAATCTGATTCGTCTATATCAGTATTCATCAGTTAAAAGGACACTACGCTATTGATCGTTCCAATTGATATGTTGCCTTGCCGATTCCAGTCTTTAACGCTTATGGTCGCGTGTTAATGGAACTCCTTTTAACGGACGTCTAGAACCTAGATTCACCTCTCTCAAACGTCATCTGATGGTTCCGATAGAAACTTGGACCATATATGCATTTTGAAGAGTATTTCGTAGCATTCTACATGTAGATGTAGGCTTCCTTCTCGCTGAAACGGTGATGAAACGATCCTGAGCAGGTGTTATTTTTCGTCGCCCACCAAGCCTTGGTCTTTAAAACTCGGAACCTGTCTCCCTGAACCTAATCCAAAGTCGAGATATCACACTTTGGCGTACTTGGAGCCTTTCCGCTACAACAACCTGAGTTAGGCCACCCTGTAGCATTCCGATAGGCCTATTAGCCTCAGCGTTTGTTAATTTACGTCTTGGCATTTTCAGAAAACTCGTTTCAAATCGAAGCCGTTGATAAACTGACTCCATTTCAAAATGAGAACATTCATGAAGCATTATATGCAGAGAACCAAACCTCAGAAAAGGGGCGACCAGATTGAAGAAATGTCTCTTACTGATTTTTATTTGATCGATTCAAGTTGTTATTGAGTTTGAAATGATTTTGAAGCGATTTTCCCGAAGATTACGTACTTTCAAAAAGATTGAATGCGATATCCCTAAATCTTGTAGAGCAGTACATTCAACTGATTGAACTACTAGTTACTTACAATTATGTGATAATAGAAAACATTTTATATCAGCATAAGCGCCGCTTTATAGTTTGATATAGGGTTGTCTGAAAAAAAATGGTCCTATTTGAGAATAAGTATACCATGTAATAAATAAAGGATCGAACATTGCATTCGTATCGAATGCTCGGTACGTAATCTATGGACAGAAGAGGTACCCCTACTGCCCTCCATATTGTAAACATTTATGCGTTGTTGGACAAATAATCATTCACATAACTACTAAATATCTCTGAAATAGGAAGGATACAAACCATATTCTCAAGATAAATTCCACATTGCCTCTTTCACTATTTTGGCTTTTGAAGAGAAATTTCGGGGTCAGATAGTAATCGGAAATTGACAGGTCCTGGCAATTTTGCTCATTTTTAAGTCGAGAATCGAGATGTTGGGTTTTCGTTGGACCACCCTGTATGAAGCGCTTCTCACTACCTTCATCAGGGATGGAAGTGGCTTAGGATATCTCTTCCCCGCCAATCCTTGGTCTAATTAAAACGCACCTTCAGTTAGATCTGGAACAATGGTCCTACTAATGCAAGTGCAGCTCGCTTCAGTCTGAGCATCGCTAAAAACTAGGTTAACGCTAAGTGAACCTGAGAATAGTAATTGATGGAACAATTGTCCGCCGAAGAACGTACATCGGGCAAAAATGCAAACGCAAATTAGAGCCAGAGAGTGGTTGTTTTCGGTGTTCGCGTTATTCATAGCAACTCAACCTTCAAAAATACAGAGATACAGTCTTACTATTATAGCATGTTCTATGATCGTATGATACGTTACAAAAAAGAATTGAGGTATCACCTCTGATAAATAATTTTCAATCCACATTGCTTAGCCATGACCATCGCCTGATTTGAACCCTCTAGATTATTTCGTGGGAGGACCTCTGAAAACGAAAGTTTATCAGGTTAAAGGTGGGAGTAGAGGTAGGGAGCATCTGATTGAAAGAATGTTCGAGGAATATCATTAGAAGGTCAATTTAATAAAAAAAACGTTCAAATTTGTTTTAATTCAGTGTTCGTTTTCGCTTATTTGAATTTTTTCATTCATGTGCGTATGATATTATTTTCTTAATAACATAATTTTATTCGTATAATGAGTGATTCAATATCAATTTTGAATTTGAAAAAATTTTTTCCAGGATTAGAAAGAGCTTTGCATGATTGGACGATACAGTCTAACAGTTCAGAATATTCTCGAAGCTTTCGAGAGAAATTTAGATATTGCTCTTTTTTTATTTTTTTTCTACGAAAACTGAAAATTGAAAACACCTGAGAAATGACACATGATGGTAAAATCTGGAGCAAGTAGTAAACGGAATATAAAGGGAGTTTTTCTACCTGCACACTTTATCTGAAACTATCACAATTTCCACTCAGTATTTTGAAAAGAGTTGGAACGGACTCAATAATATTGTACTATACTGAAAATTTCATGAATATTGAGTAAGCCATACAAAAGCTATTAATGAATGAAAAGTCGTTCGAATCACCCTGTATACTCCCAATTGAGCTCCTCAATTATGAATTAAACATTATTCCTAAACTGCCTTGACTAGTGTAAACTTCTCCCAGAATCCGACATTGTTCTCCAGAATCACTCTGTTCAATCTAGAAGTTGAAAAAAATAACGTATGAAAATTGTCATGTAAAACTTTTTTCTCTATTTGAGTATCGTAATGAGTTCATTGCAGTACTAAAAGAACTTTACTGAAATAGAGAAAATATCGTCTAATACTCGTTGCAGAAGGCAATTCCATAACACTCATTTCGCATTCGTGTTGGAATAGGAGCTCATTCTGCAACTTGTTTCAGAATATACTAATACAACATCCTGCAAAAGAATATGTATGAGTGTCCTTCAATATTGTTGCGGGAATATTGGCGCAACCAATTTGAAAAATTAAGTCAGTTGAACAAAATAAAATGGTTTATATTAGAACATCTTCGGGACTGAAAGTATTCCTGAGACTCTATTATAATATTAATATGGCATTGAATATTAGAGTATTGAAAAAATGAAGGACTTTCTAGCTTCTCACACCTCTACATCTAGTGAAAATTCCAAAAATAGTGATTCTATGAAAAATTTACAAGAACATTTTTATCCTTTCTAATTGTTGACAGAATGCTAGAAATATCTGGCAGATAGTAAGAGATGAAATTAATTCCTGGAAATGCAATAATATGTTTTCTATATCTATTTTCTGCTTAGTGTTGAAGACTAATGAAGTAACAAAACTCAAGCTATTTTCTATAAATATTCCGTGCGTTCTGTCGACAATTAGGAGCGACGAAAATGTTCTGGAGAAATTTTTCTACATTCAGTATACTTTTGGAAATAATCTCCATGAATTTCATGACTGATACTTCAACTAAAATAAGTCTCATTTTCTATCCACTATAAAATTTTAGGTTAATTTTACCCAGCCATTGAGTTGTTTCCATTATCGAGCAGATATATTAAACATTCAGACAAAGATTATAAAGATGGGAAACGAAGCGACTACGGTGATGTGAGCGACATCTGTAGTTTCAAAACTAAACAGGTTATGGTTAAAATATTTAATTAGGGTCAATTTGGCAAGATTATATAGAGATCATTAGTAGGCTGTTGTCAACTTTGAAAGAAAAACTTGAATAAATATTTTTGCTGAATGATTGTATTTTCTCGTATTCGCGTATTTTCCACTGAAATAACTCGAAATCTACAAGAGTAGCACCTAGCTCACTCTATAATCTTTGCTTGTGTGTTTCTCTGTTATAAATTTTGTGTTAAAAACTGGCCGACATTCAAAATGCATGGTGATTAATTGCAGAAATAATAGGAAGAATCATCCTGAATGTGCATTCTTTTCATTACCAAAGAGAATGGAAATGTAAGTTTTGAAACTCGTATCATGTAACTGTCTTGTTCATTGCTTTTTATTTTCACTGCTGTCAAATGGATAGAGAATTCGGGGCAGAAATATATTGTTCTGGATAACTTATAAAGAACTCTTGCTGGGCTGACATACAGGTCTTGTTATACACCTCTGATATTTTTTTTTATTGTTGTTCAAACATTCTGTAATTAATATACAGTGGACTCTCGTTAAGTCGAACTCCTAGGGACCAAAAGAATTGTTCGACTTATCTATTGTTCGGCTCACCAACATTCGAGTTATTGAAGTGAGACTTCACTTCATTGAGAGAAAAACTCAGGTAAACACGTAATCATCATCAATTAGAAACGAGCGTCTGAGCACTGGAAACATGTTCTTAGAAGTCGAAAAATCATATGTTTGCGAACCGAATCTTCTTCGGTCTCCTTCATTAGATCAAAAGTTCCACTCATAGAGGCAATGGTGGTTAGAAGAACGACTTATAGAGTTGGAGATTCTCTTGACGATCCTTCCATCAGTTCGACTCATCTACTAGACCCTCTAGACTCATTGAGGTGAAAATACACTGAGTAGGTAGATATGTAGGAATCGGATCCAGAACAACTGTTCGACTTATCGATTTTCGATTTATCGAGAGTTCACTCTTTGAATAAGTTCTTGAAATTGTTATAACAATTCTCTAATATTTGAACAAATTTTTGGAATTTTCTCAATTTCATAATTTTGTATTGTAGTTGATTTCACACAATCATTTCAAATGAAAATATAGAGAATCCAGAAGCGTATTTCATTTGATTCAACACAATGTGTAGATGGAAAATATCATCCTGATCAAAACGCGGAGCCCTTCTTTTGTTTTGTCCATCAGGATGTTTCTTTAAAAGCTCGACAAAGGATACTCAATTTAATGGAAATTCATGAGAAGTATTATAATTCGAATTTCGCGCCTATTGAAATAGTTTTCTATACTGAATAATGTTTTCAGCGCCATCTAGGTGTCAGAAGTAAGAAACTAGCCAAAAATCGTAGTCGGATTTTAGTACCACAGATATTAGGGCGTTTCCTATCTTTCCAACTCTATAATCTTTGCATTCAGATATTTCATATAGAATTCTCAAAATAACAGACAACAATGGTTAGTATCGACGTTGGCTTCGCTTCGTCCAACCCAGATAGGACAATATTAGCAAATGAAGACACCGAAGAGAAGGACAACCGATCATGTCCGATTACAACGACCCTTATTAAGCTATCAAGCGGCGCGCCGTACATTGTAATGGGCAAATATAGGGGGTCGCGACTGAATTTAAGCCCCTCTGTTGATAATCAATCACGCTAATGATCCGGAACATGCATCACAGACTTCACGGCTGGAAGGTGGATATGATGAATGTCGCAGGGATAGACCTGGATGCTGGATGCCGGATGCGAGAGGATTCGGCCTTGTCTGGAAGCCGAGAGCGACAGGATAAAAATCATCGGCGGAAATGCACCTTCGCAGGGAGATTTATGGGGTGAAAACGCGCTCGGAGGTGAATATTTATTCATTGTGTGTTGGATGCCTTGCATTCCGCGTGTTGAAGGCATATTTCAAAGGGAATGTCATATTTCTATCATGCGGAAGAGATCCTGAATTTTTGTAAATGAAATTTAACGATTTGAATTCTTGAAAACGTTTCAAGAAGAAACAAACTCTGATAATTTAAATTGTGGTTAAAATATTCAACAACATTTCTCGCAACAATTAGAAGAACAGGAAAAAATTCCAAATTTTTTAGTGTTTTTAAACAGGCTGTATCTCAGTGAAAAATGGTCGCATGAAAAATGGAAAAATCAACTTTTGAAGCTTGAAGACTCTAGTTTCTGAATTTATTGGTTAACAATCTTTCAGAGTACCGGCAGCCATGAAATACTCGGATAAAGATTTTTTTTGCTCTACACGCATAGAAAAACTTTTTTGAGCTGGACCGCTGTTTATTCAGGTCTAATTTGTTTTTTCACTACCCTCGGAAATGACCATTTGTTTTCGAGATATCAAATTTTGAATGCAAGAGGACCCTTTTTCACTCATCTGCTGATATCTCCGGAATTACTGGAGGCCTATCAAACCGACAGCCGGTTTCTTTTTCTGCAGAAGATTTCCTACAAAAATCGTACATATTTAATTAAGTAAATTTTTTTTTCACCTGTTACGGTAATGTGAAAATAGAGCAAGAAAATGTCATTTTGCCATTTGTTGGTTAACGGGCTGTATCTTCATCAATATTGGAGGGAAAGCTAAGGTTATAAGAAAATTTCACAGCCTAGTGTACCCCCTAAATCGGTATATCGATCGGTAAAGCGGTTTTCCTAGACCAATCGATTGAAATTTTGAAAGAATTAAGGGAAAAAAGTTTTTGTTCCTTAAACTTGAGCTAATCTTTTTGAAAATTATTAATTCTATTGTTTCAGATATTAGTTAATTTTTTTATTCCGAAAAAAAATTTGGAAAATTAGAATGAAGAACTATTTTCTCGTTTTCTGACGACTAAAATTTTATTGATTGGTTCACCGCCGGCATAAGCGTTACCCAACGAAGAGGTTGCACGTTCGGATTCACGCTTCTTTTGTGCTCAAGCACGTGTGTTCATGATTCTTCAGAAATAAGACCCTGCGTTTCGTCAGCTTCACAGTATTCGACGACTCAAAACTGATTGGTTAAAAAGTATGTTCATCAGTCTTGTGCGAGTAATTTTTAGAAGAAATGAAAGCCTGTGGTTCGTCTGCTTCACAGTATTTTATGAGAACGGAAAAATTCTATCGCTTTTTTTTGCAAAAAAAAATTTTCAAAAATTTCTAGAATTTGTAAAGGCTTCTTTCACGATTGAAAAGAAACAGTTAAATTTTGTTCTGAAAATATCGGAAAAAAAATTTTTCTCTCAGTGAGAATTTCTATTTTTTTCCCGATATTTTCAGAACATAATTCACCAGTTTTTTTTTTCATTTTTTCAATATCTCCAAAACATTCAAAATTGAGAAAAAGTGAAAAAAAATCAAAAGTTGATTCTTGAAAAGAAGAGGTCAACTATAAGGAACGAAAACCTTGTTTCCTTAATTTTTTCAGAATTTCAATCAAGCGGGTCCTGGAAAACCGCTAAATAGATCGATCTACCGATTTGTAAGGGTCTTTGGGGTACATTAGGCTGTGAAATATTTTTATAACCTCAGCTTTTTCCCCAATATTGACGAAGATACAGTCCTTTAACAAACAAATGGCAAAATGGCATTTTCTTGCCCTTTTTTCACATTATCGTTACAGGTGAAAATTTTTTTTTATCAGACTTGAAAGATTTTTGTGGGAAATTTTCTGCAGAAAAAGAAACCGGCTCTCGGTTTGCTAGGCCTCCAGCAGTTCCGAAGATATAGGCTGTTGAGTGAAAAAGGGTCCTTTTGCACACAAAATTGGATATCTCGAAAATAAAAAATCATTTCCGAATATATTGAAACACAAATTAGAGCTGAATAAACGAGCTATACGGCCTTTGCATCGGTCAAGCTCAATAAAATTCTCCATGCGCGTAGAGCAAAAAAAAATTTGAAAAATAAAAAAAAAATTTTCTTCGTGTTTTATCCGAGGATTGCATGGCTACCCGTACTCTGAAAATTGTTAACCAATAAATTCAGAAACTAGAGTCTTCAAACTTCAAAAACTGATTTTTCTACTTCTCATACGACAATTTTTCACTGAGATACAGCCTGTTGGAAAACACCAAAAATTTTGAAAATTTTTCTGTTCCTTTAACTGTTGCGAGAAGTATATAATAAACTAGTCCTATCTCATGCAAGCACAATAATACAGGGTGTACAAAAAGGATGTGGGGTATTTTTATATTTAACAAAAACAAAACAACAAATCAGAACAAAAGTTTGTCTCTATTAAAATTTAGACAAGGTTTTGGAAAATTGAGTGGCATTGATTATATTGTCCAAATGTTAACCCTCGCGCTACTGGCACTCTTCTTATCGAACACTAAAATTACTCATCAAACTGATACATATCGCGCAATTCTTCAGCATGTGATTTGAGATGTAAAACTTTCTTTTGACGCTATTGGATGTCACTACTTTGTACTTTCTACTCAGTAGGTCACAACTGATTGCTTCAAATATCGAAGTTTTTCATGAAGATTTTGTCCCTGAGTGGTATGTGATACTGATGATGCCAAATAAGGCTAAAACCGGTATATCTCTCAGCTCAGTGAGAAAATCTAATATCATTTCTTCAACCTCATGATGAAAGATCTGTAAGCCTGGGAATTGAAATTGGTATTCATTTCGATGATTTATATTTTGAATTCATCTATGTTTTGAATATGTTTTCGTTGTGGGCCTCCGTAAAGGCAAAGAATTTTTTATTATCCATTATAATATTTTGAGCATTGATCCTAATTTAGTTTAGAAGGAGATACATTCCACTGCCACCTTATGGTCTATTGTGCAACCTGATAAAGCTGTTCTCACCACACCCTCAAGCAGCTTTTATCCTAACAAAATGTTTTTTTTTCTATCGAATTTTCAGTAGATTAATTTGGTAGAGGTATAAATATTTTGTCGCTGGAGGCATTTTTGGCTCAATTATTGATGAAAAACTGATAATAGGCACCTTTAAATTAACCCCCACGCCTAAGATGTTTAGGTATGTTGTAAAGAACACTTTTCTATTTAACTGTGAAAACATTGGGCACATGTGCTACAAACTCAACACGTTCTAGAGGGGTCGCCATTTTTAGGAGCTCTTTAAATTAGATAGATAATCGTTTAAACTTTGAAGGAAACTAATTCGGTTTATGCTTGAGGATGAGAATAATTTTTTTTCTATGCGAATTAACAATAGATAGAAAATAAAAAGGGATTGACAGCGAACGTTCAACTCGTTCCCTACCGATACCGCTACCGATAAGTAGCAGTAGCGCTTTGCGTTTTGTCCTCTGAATGCGACCATTGTCTTTTACATGAATTGTTTACGGTACTTGGTATTTTTTTGGGTTCGTCGCCTGGATTTTTAAGCTATTGCATAGCTTTCATCACAGGCTTTGAGCGCGGCGACCGAATGCAGCGCAAAATGGAGTCGGCAATCTCGTTATTCTCATTGAATTAAAAACGGCAAATATTTCATCAACATCGGATAGAAAATGTATAGCCAAACGCAAACATTTCCCATTAACTTCAGCTCTTGCTGTAACTATATATAAGTCGCAAGGTGGAACTTTTGACGAAATCGTATATGAGTATAGTAAATCACATTCTCAGGAACTCGACTATGTTGCACTCTCTCTTGTGACTAATATTGAAAAATTGTATATTACGACAAAAAATGATAATTCTGCATTTAAGTTTCATCATAATCGAAGGCAAGCTGCATCGACTGCATCTTTGTTGCAAGAATTCAAAAGACTGTCTTTTAATAGTGTTCAGACGATAACTCAAAGTGTCTTAGATTTCGTATGTAATAGAAATGGTATTTCAATAATGACTTTCAATTGCCAAAGTTTACAAAGTCACAAATACCATTTACAAGATTCAGTCACGGAACAAACCAACTTACTTCTTACCGAAACATGCATGCACGTGATAATCCGATTGAAACACCTAATTTCGATTGTATTGTTCCATTCAATCGAGATACTGTTCCAAGAGGTTGGGGTACCTATTTACCAAATTAGTAATAACGTTACAAATAAATATTATGACTCCGAATAATGAAATAAATATTGAAGACGTTAGCGATGTTAATGTTAGACGCTCATTTGTTGGAGATATTTGTGCATGCTTATGCAAACTAAGAAATGGCCTAAACATAGTCATGGTAGCAATGTACTTTTCTCCGAATCCGAAATTGGACGAGGTAGAGCATTTTATTCATCGCACTTTACTGGAGTACACTGAAGACGGGTCGAAAATACTTGGTACAAATGGTAATAATTTTCCACTTATCTTGGCTGGCGATTTCAACATTAACTTCTCTGATAAAAAATCAGAGCGGTTGACAACTTTTCTTTCGGAAAAATTGAATTTAAAAATGAATAATGTTTCACAAGAATCCACAACAAAATATGGGACCACTATTGACGCGGTATTTTCCAGATATTTAGAAGACATTAAGTCTCAAACTTATGTTTCTTATTTCAGTTACCAAAAACCTATAGTTTCAATGATGAACATTCCAGAATAACCTACATGTATTGTTAGATAAATAAAAAAAAATATTTTGAATCAATGATATTATCTTCTCATTTTTGAATAGATGCTATGAAATATCTTTAAAGCGGCAGTCCTCGAAAGCCACACGTATTTTATTGTATCTTAAGAACCATCGATGAAAAGTCGATATTTCCGGGGTAGATTCCCCATTCTAAGTTTACTTTTCACTCAGCATTGTAGTGAGAGTTTTCTCGGTGCTATTCCCCTTCCTCATCTTGTCACAGGGAAGAGATGCTCACTCTCCCACATTCTCACCATGCGAGTTCGTTGATCAATTCGACAATCAGCAGCGCCATCTCTCGGACCACCGTTTTCGGTAATTGCTGCTGTCTACGACGCCTGATTGGAATCAGATTGGCCGGGCAAACGTCAGCATCGTACCCCGACATATTTCAGGCTGTCGCTTCGTATCCGATTTCACACTTTATCGGGTCCGCCTCTAAGGGGAATTTACTAGGAATTGACCGCGTACGCGGACGTATTAGGCGTTGCGACGGATTTGTCGCGACGCTCGTTTCGACGCTAGCGGATTAGGTCTGGTACGGGACGGAATTCGTATGCGTCTTTTGAATGAATGTCTACGTAAATGTATACAAGAGATTTCTGTAATTTTGTGTCGAAACCACATCTTGTGAAAAAAATCCCACCCAAAAATAGTTGTTCAAATCAATTTGAATCGATCCAATGAAAATTAGTATGAGACATCTCGTCAATCTGGTCGCTTCATGAATGTTCTTATTTTGAAATGGAGTGTATTTATCAACGGCTTCGATTTGAAACGAGTTTTCTGAAAATCCCAAGACGTAAATTGATAAACGCTGAGGCTAATAAGGCTATCGGATACTACAGAGTGGCTTAACTCAGGTTGTTGTGACGGAAAGGCTCCAAGTCAGCCAAAGGGTGATATCTCGACTATAGAATAGGCTCAGGATCGTTTCGGCGAGAAGAAAGCCTACATTTACGTGTAAAATGCCACGGAATACTCTTCAAAATGCAGATGGGGTCCAAGTTTCCATCGAAACCATTAGACGACGTTTGAGAGAGGTGAATTTAGGTTCTAGACGTCCATTAAGAGGAGTTCTTTCAACACGTGACCATAAGCGTCAAACACTGGAATGGGCAAGGCAACATATCAATTGGAACGATCAATGGCGTAGTGTACTTTTCACTGATGAATCCAGATATGGACGATCTTCAGATTCTCGAAAAATAAGGGTATGGAAAATCCCACGCCTACCACGAGATTGTCTTGGATGAATCTTAATCAAGCTCAATAAAGAGAAAAGTATTCTTTTCGTCGTTGATAGCATACTATGGAAATGATCTTCATTATGTGTTTTAAAAATAGAATGATTTCCTTGAATCAGATATATACATGGTCAGTGAATGAATTAATGTTTTCACAATTATATCACGAAATATACTGCTCCACAAGAGATAGGGATATCGTATTCAATCGTTTTGAAAAGTATGTAATCTTCGAGAAAATCGCTGTGAAATCATTTAAAACTTAATAACAACTTGAATCGATCCAATAAAAATCAGTATGAGACATTTCGTCAATCTGGTCGCCTTTTTCCTGGAGTTTAGTTCTTTGCATATGTTCACGAATGTTCTTATTTTGGAATGGAGTCAGTTTATCAACGGCTTCGATTCGAAACGAGTTTTCTGAAAATGCCAAGACGTAAATTAACAAACGCTGAGGCTAATAGGGCTATCGGAATGCTACAGGGTGGCCTAACTCAGGTTGTTGTAGCGGAACGGCTCCAAGCCTGCCAAAGTGTGATATCTCGACTTTGGAATAGGTTCAGGGAGACTGGCTCCGTGTTGGAAAAGACCAAGGCTTGGTGGACGACGAAAAAGAACACATGCTCAAGATCGTTTCATCACGGTTTCGGCGGGAAGGAAGCCATCATCTACGTGTAGAATGCTACGGAATACTCTTCAAAATGCAGATGGGGTTCAAGTTTCCATCGAAACCATCAGACGACGTTTGAGAGAAGTGATTCTAGGTTCTAGGCGTCCATTAAGAGGAGTTCCATTAACACGTGACCATAAGCGTCAAAGACTGGAATTGGCAAGGCAACATATCAATTGGAATGATCAATAGCGTAGTGTCCTTTTCATTGAGAATCCAGATTTGGACGATTTTCAGATTCTCGAAGAGTAAGGGTATGGACAATCCCACGCATACCCCGTAATCGTCGCTATGTCCAAGAAGTCTATCCGTTCCGAGGGCTTGTGTTATGGTATGGGCCCGAATATGTTTCAACGGGCGCACAGATCTACACATTTTTCCTAAGAATATGACCGCCTTACGCAATAGGGGACATGTCATCGACAATATTTTGCCAAATTTTCACACTGCTATTGGTGAAACTTTTCAATTTCTAGACGATGACGCTAGATCGCACCGCGCAGCCATAGTTGAGAATGCGCTCGAGGGGCTTGGTAATCCACATTTACCAATACCTCCGCACTCACCTGATTTGAATTGCATAGAACATGCATTGGATATGCTCCAAAGAAGATGAGATAATCATCAACCTACCCCAGAATCTTTAAATGATCTGAGAAAGCTTCTGCCCCATTTATGGAAACAAATTCCTCAAGAAATGATCAACAACGTCATGGGTAGTATGCAAAGATGATGTCAAGCTGTTATTGATACCCTTGGGGACCATTCATTGTATTGATAGTCTCGAAATGCTTGAATTATCTTGGAATAAAATTTCGTTATTCTACTCGATTTTTTTTAACCACCCAGTATACGCAGCAGACCTACAGGCTAAAATTAATTTTATTTCGTGCAACCTGAAATCATATTGAATATGAATTTTTATCACAAAATCTCATTTAAACTATATTTTTTTTTGCAATTTAGGTCAATATCTCCAAGTCATGTGGAGCAGTTTATTTTCATATTGACCAAACAATCGAATTTTTACTGAACTGACAAAATCTTCCACTACACCATTTCCAATTGTAATTCAGAAATCGTCAATTGACCTTCAGAAAACATCACTTGTATTTCAGATTAGTCAATTGTATTTCAGAAAACATAAAATGTTATTCAGATTTGTCAGTTGAAATTCTGAAAATATCAAATGATTTTCAATTCAGGGATCCGAAATACTTTTGATGTTTTCTGAAATTCAATTGTCAAATCTGACATTCAATTGGCACTTTCTGAAATTAAAGGGACTAATCTGAAATACACTTGACGTTATCTGAATTACACTTGGAAATGGTGTAGTGCGTACATTATCAGTCAAAAAAAGGAAAAAACCTACACTGAAATTTTTATTAAGTCTCTTGGTGATCGATTTCGGCTATGTTGCCATCATCAGGCCAGCTGATATACAATACAACAGATATAAGATAACATACAAAAATTGTACTCAAGCACCTGCTTTTAAAAAGAAGATACACATTTTCAAAGAAAGTGTTGAATTTTTTCAATTTTTATAACAATTTAAGACATAATACCTTATCGACTCGCAAACATACACAAACATCTGAAAATTAATAGCATGTATTTCCACCTCGCTTTCTCATCACTTCCACCATACGATGTGGCATACTTTCAATGCATTTCCGAATTGCTTCTGAGGGAATATTTTCCCGTTCTTCAAGAAGGGCTGTTCGTAAATTGGGCAAGGTGTTGGGCTGCCGATTTCGAACATGTCTACCTAGCATATCCCATACATGTTCAATTGGATTTGAATTCGGACTTCTGGCTGGCCACACGAATCGTTGAATATTCGCCTGTTCAAAGTATTCTGTTACAAACCGTGCAACGTGAGGCCTAGCATTGTTCTGCATTAACAGAAATTGTTGCTTCTCCCAGAAGCAATTCTGAAATGCATTGAAAGTATACCACGTCGTATGGAAGAAGTTATGAGAAAGCGAGGTGGAAATATAAGCTATTAATTTTCAGATGTTTGTTTATGTTTACTAGTCCATAAGGTATTGTAATATTTTAAATTGTTATAAGAATTGAAAAAATGCAACACTTTCTTTAGAAATGTGTATCTTTTTTTAAACAGATACTGACGTAAATCAAAGAACATTTTGTGAAGAAAGGGTCACACTTCGAATTAAAACTTAATGATATCAAATTTTCCTCCTCAAATTAACCAGAGGGTGTTCAGAAATGAAGGGTATAAAACAAGGTTTTTTTTCTGTCTGTATAACGGATAAACTACAGGTATTTTTTCAAAGTAAATTTCAGGTAAATATTACAAGACCCAATACTATACCTAGTGAAAATTTCAACAAAAACGGAGAACCACGAAAAAAGATACAAGTTGTTGAATTTGACATAAATTTTGCCTGTCCGGAATTTATTGATGTGGAGTATATTAGGTATTTTCAAAAGTTTCAAGATTCCGAAAATAAAAGCAAAATAACACAGGGAAAATCGAGAGGTAAAAAGAGCAGAAATCTAACCATAAAACAGCAAGGACGCTGAACTGTCATAATCGGCTAATAAAGTGAGAAACAGAAAGCAATAACATTAACATTATAAAAATTTCAGTTCTGATGTTAAGTTTTGAAAATGATGAAATTCCCAAATATTCGTATTATATAGAAATTCGGCTCTGACTGTAGTAGGAGCCTAAGCCTCCCCTGCGTTCTCTAACTTGTTCCTGACTTAATGTCACTTTTGTCTCCAATTAAACCAGCCACTGAATTTCCATGCTGAAAACTATGAAGTACTTAAGAACGGCATTTAAATTCTCATCGCGGGACATTTAAATCTCTCGTCGCCGACCCTGCGAAAAGAATGGCCGGTTGCGACTGCTGATAAACCGGAGAAAACTCGGCCATTTATCCCATCCCAAAAAACTGCGGAGCAAGAATACCCTTTTAATAATTTTCGCTCGGCATCCACGTCACGTGCGCCTTTATGGGGAATTTAATAAAAGTGGCGTAATGCCTCCGCCATCAGGGATTCAGCGCTAAACTAACTATTGTTGATCTTTAATGAATGTTAATACCTAACCAACAACGTGACATCATTTTTATTTCCAGGACATATTCCAGCTGCATACGCCGGGTGGTGGGGGATACGGCTCGACTGACAGCTCGGATACAGCAGAGGCTGTTCTCAGCAAGAACAGCAAGGGCCCTAGGGAGAATCTGGCTACGTTTGTGGAACGCGGCAGTTTGTACGATTACCGACAGTCGCAGGAGAGTGCTTGATTGAGGATTCGATATCGATGGAGAATTTGTAACGATTATATTAAAACATGTTTTAACTTTCATTACTTTGTTACAGATTGAAAAATTTGCATTTCAGATGATTTATTTACCTTTACTTGACTTCAGGGGTAGGTTGACTAACTATCAAAAAATCGTCTGACACAGTAGCCTTTAGACAACTACACCTTTTCGAATTATAATTCAGAAATTGTCAATTGACATTCAGAAATCATCACTTGTATTTCAGATTAGTCAACTCGCGGCCTACGATATTTAACAGGCCAGAATGTTGCTTTAAAATGCGACGTTGCCGGAACCCCCATATGGGATTGTACCAGGCTCAGAGTGTTTTGACTTTGCACTTGCAGTTCTGTTTTGAAGCGTAACACTTGATAGTTTGTGTTTTTTTCGTGTTCGTCTGATCGGTTTTTCAATCAATAAATGCAGTTGCAAGAACAGTGTGTATCGGGTTTGTGATTGAATTTTCGACTTTTAGTTTTCATATCTGGAAGGATTATCAACTGAAAGGTTTCTCATTTTAATATTTATTGAAATTTCATTTGGAAATCAAAGATTTGAGTACTATGCCTCGTGCCCGGTTGCAAAAGCAACTATATAAATCTACTAATTAGAAAGTTTTGGTATTTAGATTTCCGAAAGATCCGCGAGAGGTAGAAAATGGCTTAACGCAATTCATAGAGAAAGTAGTTTCAAAGTCAACGATGACAGTGTAGTTTGTATTTTGAGATAAAACTCTTATCCAACTGCCAAAGGTTCAGTTATTAATATACTCCGAAAAATTCCTAAATTAATTGATGATGCATTTCCTTCAATTTTTCCAAATCGACCGAGTTACATGGCGTCTTCAGTTACTCCCAAAAGAACTGATCCTGAGAAACGGAGACAAAAATTAGTTGCTCATTATGATAATGTTTACACAGATTTGGACAAACAAGATCAGATCGATTTTCCGACTTTTGTTGTCATTTCAAAGACAAGGCAATTTTAAAACTTTTTTTCCAACGTTAAAGAAAATGAATTTGTTCAGTTCTACAATATAAGTTTTGAGGGGGTATTTCCGAAAATATCATCGGGGTTTAAGATCTTGAATAATTTGAAAATCGAAGTCGTATTTAGAGACGAAGTAAACGTACCCATTTCTAATTTCAAGTGGTTATTAGGTGACAGGTATATTTGTTACATTTTTTCCTCTTCTGGTGTTCATTCACCTACTTTATTCGCTTCAGAAAATGAAATCATTTTCATTCTGATTGTAATCTTGTGGAACTCAATAAAACAGCTACCTCCTCGTGATGAGTTGCGAATTGCACAAGAAAATCGTATAATTTCTATGTCTACGCGTGCCACTAGACGTTGCTGGTAACAACGGCAACGTCTAACCTTCCGGCCTGTTAGATTTAGAGGTCGTGGTCAACTGTATTTCAGAAAGCATCAAATGTAATTGAGATTAGTCATTTGAATTTCAGAATATCTCATATGAAATTCAGATTAGTCAATTGAATTTCAGAAAACATCAAATGTAATTCAGATAACACACTCAATTGCATTTGAGATATGGTTGATTATATTTCAGAAATGGCAATTTGAAATTCATTTCATACGCACATTGATACCAGATTGCATTTCAGAAAAAATCAATTGTAGGTGATTCAGAAATAAAACAATGATAATAATAATAATAATTTATTGAGACATCGAAATAATACATGTCATGTCATTTAACAATCCATCAACCCCCACAATAATTAAAAGAAAAGAAAACAAAAATGAAAATACAGATCAAATCAAACCTTCTGAGTTCAAAAATTGTAATATTCCCCCAACATAGAACATCCTTTATGAGTCTGTCATATCTATTTTTCGGTAATAGTTTTATATCACATGGGAGTTTGTTTTAGAGTTTGACTCCCCAGTGATCAAAGAATTGCTGGGTTCGGGCCATCCGATGCTAAGGTACAACTAAGTTGTCTTTTTTTTATATTGTAATAATGTTGATCTTCTCCGCTAATTAGATATTCCTTGTTCCCATGTATATATTTCAAACACTTTTTGATGAAGATTGATGGAACTGGGAGTATTCTGTCCGGCTAAATATATTTCTGCAACTTTCTCGTGCACTAGACCTGTCAATGCTCTAACTGTTCTTTTTTGTAATATGAAAACACTCTTGGATGGCCCCGTTGTAATATTCCATATGATAGATGGCTGCGTACACAAGCATAATAAGCGGTCTTTGTTGTCATTCCCGATAGCCCGTTAGACTCTCCCAATGTCAGTATATCCGGTCGTGAAAGCCTGAAACTATTCATAAAAACAACATTTACAGAAAAAAAGAAACTCACTACCTTCTCCCGCGATTAACCGGGGTGTAGATAACATCTCCGATCGAACACGTAAATTGTAATCAGTGTCAGAAATTCAGCGTTCCAGGTACAATCTCAGACCAAGAATCCTCTGAAGATGCCTACCACAGATGTAGGTGAAACGTTAGGTGAAATAATTCCTAATGGACCACGGCCCATAAGCCTGAAAGATTCTCACAATGTCAGTTTTCTTTTTTCATTAATCATTTTCTAGCAATTCGATACAATAGTATATTCTAAAACAAGTTGCAGAATGAGCTCCTATTCCAACACGAATGCGAAAGAAAGAGTGTTGGAATTGCCTTCTGCAACGAATATTAGACGATATTTTCTCTATTTCAGTCAAGTTTTGTGAAATACTCTCGAAATTCAATGAAAAATTCAGATTAGTGACTTTTGTATTGTATCTTTGCAGTTCGGGTGAAATTTGACAGATTACGGAATTTCAATTGATTTGATCTGAAAATTGAGAGGATCGAAGGTCAGTACTGACAAACACAAAACGAAAAAAATATAACTGAAAACAATGCTGCAATGAATTTCATTACAGCACTACTTTTATTATTGTAATGAATTCATTACGATACTGAAATGGAAAAATATTATTATTCCATAGGTAGTTTCCAAAGTTAATACAAGCCCCAAAAAGGTATACATTTTTTTTGTCAGATCTCGATTGACGAAAAATTCACCGACTAAAAACCCCTTCAGTTAGATAATAGATACAAAGAGATCCGAAATTGATTAATCACACCTTTTAATTGATGCGGAATTAGATTCTCGAGCGGGGGAAATTTAATCAATTTAAAAGCGATTCAAATTATTCAATCATTCATTCCGCGCGAGCTTTCCCATTCCGAATATTTCGATCCTTCTTAGCCACTCAAGCAGCGTAGTGGAATTCCTTGCTTCAGCCCGTCCCTTTTCTCGTCGAAATCTTTGGGATCCTGGTATCTTAAAGCTGGTTTCCATTCTTTGACGGTCCTTTTGCGATGTCTACAAACTGAATCCGAGCGAGTGGAAGATCGTAGTTTTCATCATCCGATGAAATTGGAGGCTTTTCAACAAGTAGTGACTATTGCTTCCTCAATTTATCGTTCACAGCCTCCTGGAGTCCTTAATAGGTATAACAACAGAGCGCCAATTCAATGCTTAACGCAATTGAGCTATACAGGGTGAGTCTTGGACTTATGAAAGTAAACTGCTCCACATGTGTTAGGGAAATTGACTTGAACTGCAAAAAAATATAGTTTTAATTAAATTTTGTGATGAAATTTCATATTCCTGAAAACTTATGGTGGTATTCTGCTTTCATCTGTAAGCAAATCTGTAACTTTTCATAACTTTACAGGAAATTTGCGCCTCTGTACGCGTTCTATAAATCTGTAGCTTACAGAAATCTATAAATATTTACGAATACTCTGGAACCTATATTGTGAGGTTATGTTGAATGATTTGTTTGTGATTTTCAATTTCGCTCATCCCATCGGTTGTAAACTTCGGACTTTCGTACTTTCATCTTTTATTTCATTATGAATAACAATGATATGGCTTTGTTTGTTGGTTTATTACTGGAGGAAAATCAGAACAGGTAAGTACCATGATATACATAATCTGAAAATCATTTTTATTCATTCTAGGAATTTTATGATAATTCAAAGAAGAAGGTTGCGTGATCAAATGGATCCATTTGAAATGCCGGATGTCCAATTCATCAAAATGTTCAGATTGAACAAACAATGTTCAATAAATTTGATAAATGATCTACAGCAATTTTTACCAGGAAAAAATGCTAATGCTCTTCCATTGCCCAAAAAAGTGATATCCTCCTTCGTCATGTTATATTTTTGTATGAAATTGATTGATGGTTTATATATTTTAGGTGTTGATTACTCTTAACTTTTTGGCCACAGGTTCTTTTCAGAATTCTGTTGGCTCAAATACTTGGTTGTCAGCAAGTCAACCAGTAGTAAGTAGGGCAGTAAATGAAATCTGTGCAAAAATTACAGAATTTTTATTACCTACATGGGTTCAGTTTCCTACTTCTGATGAGTCAATTCGGCTTGTCAAACAGGGGTGAGAAAGCATTTTCACATTCTACAGTTATAACATTCACAAATCATTCATAAACTTGGAAGAATAACCCATTTATAATTTTGCATTTCTCTCTTGATAGATTCTTCATGAAGTATGGGTTAGGGGCTATTTTAGGAGCAATAGATGGAACACATGTGGAAATTATTGCACCTCCAGAAAATGATGTTGATCATCCACCTTTCGTTTACATCAACCGGAAAGGAAAACATTCCATCAATGTCATGCTGGTCATTTTTTTCAATATTTTTTTTTTGAGTCATGTAGTTGTTGTTATTATATATACTCATAACAGATTATTTAGATTTCAGATGCTGAATGCAGGATATTAGCTGTTAATGCCCGTTTTCCTGGTTCGGTACATGATGCAGCTGTTTGGCAAACCAGTACCATATGAAACCACTTGAGGCTTCAGTATGAGGCAGGTCGTACAAATATGCACCTAATCGGTTTGTACAAAAACATTATGTGAAGCAATATGAAGTAAAAGCAATTAATTCTTCTGAAGGCGATAGTGGCTACCCTCTGGAACCTTGGCTCTTCACTCCAATTACAAATCCGAGAAATGATGAGGAGCAAATATTTAATAATAAATTGAATTCTTTACGAAACACAATCGAAAGAACAAATGGAATTTTGAAAGGGAGATTCAGATGTTTATCGAGGTTAAGAACATTGATGTACCACCCGACTCGTGCTGCAAATATTATTTATTCGTGTTGTGTATTGCACAATATTGTCAAAGCAGCAAATGTGAATGACTTTGATATGGAAATGGGAGATGATGATGAGAATGATGGTATGCCTATTTAACTGAAGAATAAATATTTCAATATCCTTTGTTTCAGGCTTTGTTGGAGATGTTAGTTATGATGGAAACATACACCAGAGGGGGATTGAAGCCAGAAATTATTACATTAGAAATATGTGAAATAATAGTTCAACCTATTTTGAAATATAATTCAAATATCATTTGATTTCAATACTAATTTTATTTTATTTCAGAGAAAACCATAAGTGAATACAATTAACATAAAATCATACAGAAAAACTGAAATTCTTTTGGATATTATTGTACCTACAGTTAAAAATAAATAAATAAACACCTAATACTACTTTTTGAATTAATTTTTTATCACAAGAGAACAGAATGACTTAAAACTAAATGAATTTTTTTATATGTAATGAACATGAAAGCTAGTAGGTAATTGTTTGAATATATCATTCAATCCATTTTGAAATTGGGATGTAAAAACTTGAATTTTGCAATTTCGAATTCTAATTTTCTTTCTTCCAAACAACAATAATCATTCGTGAATGTCCTTATAACATTTAAGAGTTCTTTTTGATGTTTGTTGTTTTCTTCAGTGGTTTTCAGCAAGCTTTCCGCTAATGAAGTTAATGGTTTTTCCCTTTTTGTATATTTCACCCGGTTTCTAATTTTTTGTGTTCTCATCTTCTCTGATGTATTTACATTTTCGCCAACATTTTGGTTTAAATCGATCTCGATCAAAATCGGTCGATCTTCAGTACTATTTATTCCCTCGTACCTTGTGACGTCCGCGCCCTCTACCGTCACCCGACCCCAAACATCGAGAGCTCTTTCTTCCGTCGGCAATAGTTTTGCGTTTGTCATTGGGCCACCTCCAGTTTTCGAACGATGCGAATCAATTTTCCTCTTTTTTGCCTTTACGGCATACTTCCAATCAGCGAACCTCTGAATTCAAATAAAAATATATATATTCCCTGCACTTCATTTATGTGAACAATCACCTTTTTCCATTCCTCCGCATTTAAGATTGGCCCGTCTCCTACTGAATTCAGTTGGAGGGCCAACTGATCCCACTTATCTTGCAGATAAGTTGGGTCCAGGGTTGGATTAATCGTATTACTGCGAAGAACATGGTCATTTTCCATCGCTTCTAAATATATTTCCAGTTGTTCGCGACTAGTATTTTTGGTGCGTTTTCTTTTTCTATCGCACACATTATCAACACTGGAATTCAAAACTAGCAATAATAGGTTTTATATCATGATGAATCATTGCTTGTCTTACCATGCACTCGACATTTTTATTTCGTTCAAAACTAACACAAAATACTGATAATAATATATCCAACAATCAATATCAATGGCAATACGATCAAATATTCAAATATCATAGAGTAATTAGCAAATCCTTTCCGTGATCTGCTCTCGATTATAGATATTTTTTTCGATGACTAGTTCATAATTGACAACGACAGTTACAGGAAAATTCAGAATTGTATACTAATTATTTACAGATCTGTAAGTCGGCCAGATACAGATCAATCGTAACGCTACAGATCTGTAAGCTACAGAGAAAAAGCAGAATACCGCCATTAATTTGGGTTTTCTCTCCCAGTAACTGAAACAAGAAACAATTAGAATTTTTTTTAAATGATAGAAGAAACGCCCCTGAGTAAAAATTTGGGCACTATTTTGTCAGGGGCAAAAACTGCACAAGAAGAAATTGTTGCCTAACAATGAACGAAAAGAAAACACTTTGAACTCTGAAGCGTAAGGTTTCGGAGTCTAAATCAGACTCCTTCGTCAGACAATTTCTATTTTTCATACAGCTTCGTAGAATCGTGACAATATTTTGATTTTTTAATTGACATTTGTCAATATATGATGAACATAGATTAATATTGATTACTACACCTTTTCCAATTGTAATTCAGAAAACATAAAATGTAATTCAGAATAGCAAATTGAATTTCAGAAGATGGAAATTGTAATTCAGAATAGTAAATTGATATTCAGATATGATAATTTGAATTTCAGAATAGTGATATGTAATTCAGAAAGCGTGATTTGATTTTCAGAAAGGTGATATGTAATTCAGAAATTGTAATTTGAATTTCAGAAAATACAAATTGTAATTCAGAATTGGTGATTTGAAATTCGGAAATGGAACATTGTAATTCAGAAAAAGGAAATTGTAATTCAGAATTGCAAATAGGTCAATTTGGTTCTCTCGAAGGCTCTGCATATTTTTCGCATAAAAGATGTCTACATGGCAATAATTTAACTACTTTATTTCTACATCTGTCATTGATATTCTGCAAATAGCACAATTATCTTTTAATTCCATTTTTTATTTCTCGATAATAACTTGCATTAAACTATGTCATTAGGGCAAGTTCCATGTCACATTGTTATAGATCACTCGATACCGAGCTCGATACTATTCTGAATTACATATTACATTTTCTGAAATTCAATTGATAACTTCTGAATTACAATTTTCTTTTTCTGAAATTGAATTTGCCATTTCTGGATTTCAATTCACTATTCTGAATTACAACTTTGTTTTCCTGAATTCCAACTTCCTAATCTGAATTTCAATTTCGCTTTTCTGAAATTGAATTAACCATTCTGAAATTCAATTTCTGTTTTCTGAATTACATATTCCTATTCTGAAATACATGTTCCCTTCACTGAAATTCAACTTTGATTTTCTGAATTACAACTGTTAAAGGTGTAGATGTTGATATTGTTAATTTATTTCAAAATTCCCTGAAACCAGTTCTCTTTTCAATAAATCCATCCAAATTCGATCTATTCCTACTGAAAAATTGGCGAGATTATTAGCCTCATACAACAAAATACAAGCTGACACCTTGATTTTTCTTTTATAATTATCAGGTTCTGTCATTAGAATTTTTGTGCCATTCCAATCCA
Source organism: Hippodamia convergens (assembly GCA_038502775.1). Lineage (NCBI taxonomy): Eukaryota > Metazoa > Arthropoda > Insecta > Coleoptera > Coccinellidae > Hippodamia > Hippodamia convergens. Next base: position 87,826,509 of record CM076607.1, on the reverse strand, counting down.
TCATGTGATTGCCCGTATTGGAACACACATGATCTGCTATCTGCGATCTACCAATGTCTCTATCTTTATTTTACTCTTATGTTCACGTTTTCTAATTTCTAATGGTCTTGATGTTTGTCCTGTATAAGATTTTCCACAAATACAGGGAATATTGTAAATACAATTTCTTGATTTTTGGTTCTCATTCAAAGCTTTAGTTTTTGTCAATAAAGATCGTAAATCATTTTTTGTTTAGAAAACAGTTCTTATGTTGAGTTTAGAACTAATTCTTTTAATTTTTTCCGAAAGTCCATGAACATAAGGAATCGAATTTATAAAAATTGGTTGTTCTTGACGGTTTATTGTTGGTTCCTGATTGTTATTATTGTTTCGACGCAAAATTATTGTTCTCTCTAAATTTGAAATAGTTTTTTCTATGAAATTCGTTGGATATTGATTATCCTCAAGAATATCCTTGATGAAATTAATTTCGTCATTTCGTATTTCAGTTGTCGATGAAATTAATTGATATCTATCATGAAGTGTTTTTATAATACCTCTTCTAACACCTATTTGATGATTAGAATAAAAATTTAGATGTCGATTTGTGTGTATCTTTTTTCTGAACACACTTGTTTCAAAATGATTTGGAAATTTTCTTATCGAAACATCTAAGAAGGGAAGTACATTATTTTGTTCCAACTCCATTGTGAATTTTATTGTAGGTTTTTTATTATTGATATGATTGAGAAATTTTATCAATTCTTCTCTGCCATGTTGCCAAATTACAAAAATATCATCGACATAACGCCACCAAGTCTTTGGTTTCAGTGAATATTTTTCAATATGGTTTTCTTCAAAAAAATTCCATGAAAATGTTTTTTGTTTCAGAGACTGGGAGCGAAAATGCTAATTAAGTTTAAAGGAATATGCAAAGACCTCCCAGACAATATTTCAATAGATCTATGATATTCCATATTAACAAGTTGCAGGAAATATAATTAATTTCAGCCTGTACGTCTGCAGCGTATACAGACAGGGTGGTTAAGAAAAATCGAGTAAAATAAGGAAATTTTATTCCCAGAGAATTCAAGCATTTCAAGACTATCAATACAATGTATGATCTCCACGGGTATCAATAACAGCTTGACATCTTCTTCGCATACTACACACAAGGTTGTTGAATATTTCTGGAGAAATCTGGTTCCATAAACGGGGCAGAAGCTCTTTCAGATCATCTAATCTTCGTTGGAGCATATCCCATGCATGTTCTATGCATTTCAAATCTGGCGAATGTGGAGGTACTGGTGAATGTGGAATACCAAGCTCCTCGCGCTCATTCTCAACTACGGCTGCACGGTGCAGTCTAGCTTTATCGTCTAGAAATTGAAAAGATTAACCAATAGCAGCGTTAGAATTTGGCGAAACATTGTAAATAACATGTTCTCTATAGTGTAAGGCGGTCATATTTCCAGGACAAATGTGTAGATCTGTGCGCCCGTTGAAACATACCCCGGCACATACCATAACACTACCCCCTCGGAATTCTTAAGCATAGCGACGATTATGGGGTATGCGTGGAATTGTCCATACCATTATTCTTGGAGAATCTGAAAATCGTCCATATCTGGATTCATCAGTGAAAAGGACACTACGCCATTGATCGTTCCAATTGATATGTTGCCTTGCCTATTCCAGTCTTTGACGCTTATGGTCACGTATTAATGGAACTCCTCTTAATGGACATCTAGAACCTAGATTCAAACGTCGTCGGATGGTTTCAATGGAAAGTTGAACCCCATCTGCATTTTGAAGAGTATTTCGTAGCATTCTATACACGTAGATGTAGGCATTCTTCTCGCCGAAACGGTGATGAAACGATCCTGAACAGGTATTGTTTCTCGTCGCCCACCAAGCCTTGGTCTTTCTGACACGAAGACTGTCTCCCTGAACCTATTCCAAAGTTGAGATATCACACTTTGGCTGACTTGGAGCCTTCCCGCTACAACAACCTGAGTTAGGCCACCCTGTAGCATTCCGATATCCCTATTAGCCTCAGCGTTTGTTAATTTACGTTACAAATCGAAGCCGTTGATAAACTGACTTCAAAATTAGAACATTCGTAAAGCATATGCAAAGAAACAAACTTTAGAAAAAAGACGACCAGATTGACGAAATGTCTCATACTGTTTTTTATTGGATCGATTCAAGTTGTTATTGAGTTTTAAATGATTTTACATCGAAGATTACATACTTTTTAAAACGATTGATTACGATATCCCTAACTCTTGTGGAGGAGTATATTTCAACGAAATATTCGTTTTGTTTATTATTCTATCCCATTAGGCTCGAAAGATACAGGCTGTTGAAAATTCATAAACAGATACCTCTCTCGTTTTCGTTCAACAATAGGATATGATTCATGAATTTTCTATAGCAGCCGCTGGATATCTGAAGATGTGTAATCAACATCCTTTTCCGTACATCACGCTATCGTACTGGAATGCTCTTTTCATAGGGAATCACCTTCAAATTCATATCTGGCGGCGATTATTGAATCCGAAGCCTATAAATTGGCTTTTCCACATTCAGCCACCTCGGAAAGTGGTCCAGGATTGCGTGAAAATTCAATTTGTGACGTCGACAGCATATGGCGGGGACAGCAAAAGCGTGAACGTGACTCTGGATGTTCCAACTGAAAGCTTTCAAGACTTAATAGAGACCGATGCTCGTCATGTTGACCTTCTTGTGCAAGATGATATAACTGCTCATGAAAAGTTGAGGAAGTTCAGTTATTTTGTGACTGTTCCGAAATTTGCCGATTATTGTCCAACAAAATGTTCATTCATAAAGCATCAGTCGAAGACGAGAATGTTTGCAACTGCACGAATGCTTTTTTAAAAAAGTGCCATTAAAAGTGACACTTTTAATGACAGCAAACAATGTTAAAATTAATTGCCTACGTGGAAGCGTGTTAATAGTAATTATGTGCGAATAGAATACTATACTTTGTCCACGACTTCCTCGGTGAAATTCGAATTTATCTGCAATTTCAACAATGACAATAGTTATCAATAGCGTTGACACAATTTTGTGTGTTCACTGAAAATTCCAAGCTCACGATAAACGTCAAAATTTCACTTGACATCGATTATCATTGTAACCTAATAACAAAGAAAAATATTTCATGAATATAAATCAAACAACTTCTTCAATATAGCTAGTTTTTTACCTTCATTGCAAAATACTTTTCATCACATGCTTCAAAAATAATTTTTTTTATTTCTTGGCAAGAAAATACTCAAGCTTTTTTCGGCCGAAAGCCTTCTGATTTCCTTTTCAAGAGTGAACGCAGTTTTTTATAGTTTTCGATGCCTTCATTTATGTTGAGAGTAGTCTTCAGCATGGAATAATGTGACCACAATGTTCATGGCTTATAGTTAACTGTTAAAACTTACGTTAAAAGTCACGTATAGGCTCGCGCCTCTGTGAAATCTGTTTATACCTGAATTTTGAAAGAATAAACCATATTATTATTATTATTATTAATTTCGAGAAATATGCCAATAAAACTGCCTCAGAAAATGATTGGATTTTGTTCGCTGCTCTCCAGTCCATGAAGTTGTTGAACACTTTTAGGTAGATATATCTTGATTTTTCCGGCAAAAGGTTCAATGTTGTAATTTTTGCAACATCTCTTATTTCCGGTAGAGTACACAACATTTCTTCATTACTTTCGATTTCCATAATAAATTCAAGAATAATTACAATTTATGAGACGCAATTTTTTGAACACTGACGTTTCAAATATTTTTCAATCTGTCAAACTAAATCAAATTTGAAACCTCATAGAAAACACATCATCTGGATCTATTCGCTACTTCTCCGCATCGCCAGATCGGTGTGGGGGTAAAACTCTTCGCCTTCCACGCGGTGGTCCCAGGTTCGAATCCAGTGCGAGTTTGTTGGATGGATTAGTTTATATCAACTTTTTTCAAACCGTTTGATAATGACTTCGAACCTGTTGAATAATGACTCATTATTCAACACCTATTATACATGGGTTGTAAAATGACTATCATAATGTTTCTGAAAGCTCATTCGTAATGTACGGATTATAGGGTAGTCGTGGACAAAAATACTTTTAGCACTCCATTTTCTGATGATGAAATCAGATGGGAAAAATTCAGCAATTCCAAATTTTATTATCAATATTTAACAATCATAACTTATGAACATTAATATTAATCGTAAAACTAAAACAATTAGTAACATTAATGCCCTGTGACGTAAAGGAGCTTCGCAACACATTATTAGAATCCTCAGCACCATCAGTACTTGTAGAAACCGGAAGTACAATATTGGATGATGATGATCCAAAATCTGTTGAGGTTAGGAGAATTTTTTCAGCATTGACATTTCTAGATGCAATGGAATGATCAACATAGGCCTCGGCTACCGTCGTAGACTATGTTTTTTTATATCTGTAATATTTGCTCCTGATTCTGCTAGCAATGAAGCGGAGGATCTTCGAAAACAATGTCCTTTGGTTCTGGTAGTTTGAGGAATTCGGCAACAATAGATGGAATTTTCCCAAATGTATTAATACCAACTGGATTGGCATTTCATTTATTATTCGTGTATTTCAGGAAAAAATTACGATGTTTGATGACAGAAAGGCGCAGTGCAAAGTACTTATGAAAATAGTCTACATACTTCCCAATAATACTGAAAGAACGACTGACTTTCGTTTTTGTATTTGTATTGTTTTGTTATTTCGATGTCTTCAACTGATAAATTACATAATTCTTCACGCCGACAGACTCCAAATAATCCGAAAATAGTTGCAACCTTAACCATCAAGTATTTCTCATCTGGTGTCTCCTTTATGAACTTTTCAACTTGTACACGAGTGAGAATTTTCAATTTTTGAGACGATTTCCTTTACTTTTCTTTTTTAAATATCGTCGGCGACACCGCAAAACCAAGTAACTGCAAAAACTGAAATTTTCAGAAGGCACTAAAAACTTAATAGTTGTGGATTGATGAATTCGATATAATTATTCGTTATAATTATAAATCACTTGGATAATAATTATCCAAGTGATTGGATAATTATAACGTATTCAATCGAATTCATCAATCCACAACTATTAAATTTTTAGTGCCTCCTGAAAATTTCGGTTTTTGCAGTTACTTGGTTTTGCGGTGTCGCCGAGGATATGCTATTACCTTAAAATGGGAGCAGTACACTTAGCGTCCACTTACCATCGTTGGATTTTTTTGATATTTTACTGCTTCAGATTGATATTCATGTTGTCCTGAAGTCGTTATCACGTATATGGATACAAAATACTAAAGGGTAATATTATATTTTCGCCTTTCAAAATTGGTTATTATGACATACGATTCAACTGATTCGCCATTTTGGGAATCGTTTCCTTTATCCTCGCACCTTATTTCCGATCATGAATGTCATTCAACATATATTTGGCGGCAGATTTGAATTATTGTGGTGGTCAAAACATATTCAATATTTTACATAGAAATGGAACTATAGAACTCGTAACATTATTCATGAGTTTTTGATTTCTGAATATCGTGTGACTGAAAAATTATAATTTTTGTTTTAACTTCATCAAAATAAAAATTATTCATAATTAATGGATAATCGTTTATCATCGATAAACGTCAAGCTATTGACCTACTTTAAAACCTTAACTACTCTTTTGACTCGAAATCAAAACTACAACAGAACCTCAATTGATTATCCAGAAGCTGACCAACTATTGTTAACTGTGGTTATGGTTGTTGACTGATAAAAAAATAGGTTTTTTTTTAAATTTTATAGGCCCCGTCACCATTTTTAAAAATATTTTGCACAGTGAATATATGGGACTTCCTGATACTACTGTCTCAATTACAGCTCTAGGGAGACAATTTTCGGGAAAAAAATAAATGAAACTCATAATGGAGCAAATACTCCATTTACCTCGGATAGGGCTCTGATATAGTCTTATATAGTTTAGTTTTACAAGGTTAGGTTAGATCAGGTTCATTTTCCCTACCAAAAGTTGAAAAAAAAAATTGTGAAAATTAATTAATCAATTCATGAGCAGATTTTTTACACAGTCGCACAAAAAAAAGGTTCATTTTGCCCACCTCAAGATCACAAAAAAAAATTTTTAAAAATAGGACTGGGCAAGGTACTTTATAATTACCAAAAAATACCATATACCAAGGAGGTGCGGCCGCACTACCCTTAATCCGCGGTTGCTTGGATGTTCAAAAACTGTGCATGAGGGACATTTCAAATTGTTAGAAGTCAAGACAGGAATGAGAGGCTCTTCTCTTGAGATTCGATGAAGGCAATTCAATCAAATCGTCTATTTAATTTATTATTCATATTTTTTTATAACTGCTATGACAACCCATAAGAAATTTGAACATTATCGTCTACTCACACTACCAAAATTAATTTTGATATTAAAAATTTTAGTAAGTTTGAGGTTAATTATGCGGAAATGTTTGACGACTTTGTCTGTGCCAAAACCAGTGACGTCTATGGACAATCTATGTTCACAAAATCCACAAATTTTACGTGCAACCATGACAGTTCTACTTCAAATTCTTAACGAAATGATGCATTTTCAATATTGATTTTTTCGAGAACTACTGCGTATTCTCCGAAAATACTTCGGATTCGGGTATTTTAGAGCATTTTTTCATCATCCGTTAAAGGAAAAATTCATATTTTTAGTGGACGTTATCTGGACTATCCCCCTTAAAATATTTACTAATATCCACACCATTCTTAACAAGGGCGCTTGACTTTATAATTGAAAATTTGCTCCACAAATTTGATGAACTCCATATTTTTGATTTTTCTTCTAAGTATGCCAGGAAAACAGTTTCACTGAAGTTCCCTTCTACATTTTTCAATTTACACCAGGCCAGGAAATTGTTATATGCAATATCGTACTGCTGAACAGATTTTTCAGGTAGGAGTTCCAGATTTGCTTTTCTTGCAGACTCTTCAATATCCCGAGGAACAACCAAATCGTCACTTTTATTAATAATTGGACTCTCGACAAACTAATGAAGTAGTTAAAAACCCAAGACGAAAATTGGACAGAAACGAAATTCAAATGACAGCGTCTTTTCTCATTTGTGATCATAACGTTGGCAACGTTTGCCATTCACAACAACCTTTTGATTATTTGAATATTAAAATGCATTTTGAAGTTTATTGTCATTGCAAATTCGCCAATTTCATCATCAAAATACGTCAGTTGTACGAAAAACATTGTATGGTATTTGTGTTAAAAGTGATTATATTTTGTTCGTGAAATTGTTTAATTCGCTCGGCTCATTTCACAAACTTTTTCACTCGCAAAATAATACGTCACTTTTAAAAGTCATATCATAAATAACAATACTTTGCATTGTGTTTTGTCGACTTTTTTTACATTTTCACAGGAAAAATTAGACATTCGGATGGGATTTGACAAGACTATCCAACCAAAAACATTTTCATGTAAAATATTGCTAAGACGAGACCGTATTTCTAACATTGTCAAAAAGTTATCAGATCTCATGTAGAGCCAAGCTGCTAACTTTACACTCTTCATCTTCACAAGTTCTTATTTCACAAACTCTATTGCTTTGGTCGAAATAAGAGACTTGGCCGTTTCTCTTTCGCCACGTGAGCTTAAGGTGAAAAATTCATTAGCTGTTTATAACTTTTCTGTTATACAATAGTTCTTATAGTTACGAAACGGCCAAGTCACTTATTTTGACCAAGGCATAGAGTTTGTGAAATAAAGATTTGTGAAGATGAATTGTGTAGAGTGAGCAGCTTGGCTCTACATGAGATCTGATAACTTTTCGACAATGTTAGAAATACGGCCTCGTCTTGGCAATATTTTACATGAAAATGTTTTTGGTTGGACTTCAATTCTTTTTGTACGTTGCTTATTACAAAATCCTTTCATTTTGTTCATTTTTTCCCCAATGATAATTAAATAAATTATAATTATTGCGAGATCTATTTGGAGTCAAACTAATTCACAATTATTCATGTTCAAAATCAATAATGTACGAAGTATAGAAATATACCTTTACCTACCTAGGTTCAAGCTGCGATGGCGATGTATTTGAGAGCTGCCATCACAACCATTGTATAAAAAATCCTATCATTATACAATGATCACAACAGGAAATTGCACGATGTAAACTGTGGTTGAAGTTATAGGAAAATTGTATTTGGTGTAAATAAACATGAGACGTTTTACGAGCGTTTTTTGTCCCCTTATTCAGAATGTGGGGGTTATTTTCCCTTAGAATTCTTGAATATTTTTTTTAACATTTATAACAGGCAGACCTCCGCATATAACAATTTTCAGAACACTAGCATCAAAATTGGAGGAAGTCTCCTACAAACTTATACATCCCCTGGTTCTAAGGGTTGGGGGGTGAAAGTTTCAAGTTTGAGAGTTTTTCTATTGTTTGTGTACTGAAACTAGCTCACATACCAAATTTCATCTTGATAGGACGTCGGGAAGTACCCTAACAGTTCTCATGATCATCAGTGAGTGAGTGACGAAATCGAGGGTTTTTAGATATCTATGAAATCTGGAGTGTACGAGCTATGCACTTTAAACTTTGCACGTTTGATAAGTTCACTACTGGTATAATATCCTGAGAATTTTTTTTATCTACTATATTCCAAACTCAATTTATGAGGGTTCAAACATCCGACGAAACACTTCGAGAAAAGATTTAAAATTTTTTTCTAATTGTTGAGAGAGAAAACCCTTTCCCAGAATCAGAACTCCACTGATCAAGTCATTTATCTGCATCCTTTCCGTGAGGGCAAACTCCTGGAATTTTTCCAAGGCAGAAAGTTAACCTGATTTCCCGTTCCAAAGTTAAAAATCTCGTTTTTCAGACACAAATACCCCTTTAACCTTGAACCGAAGAGGTCAGCTCTCAAAAACACCCCATCATCGATCGCAATTCCTCCCTTGGCTCCATTTGAACTGTCCTTGTTCTAGCTTTCCAATCAAAATCCAATTTGGCTACGGGAAATTTGAATGTAGAGTAATGAAAAACTATATACATTGAATATTCGATTTCGACAAAATAATGGAATTCCATCAGATGATCAGGTTTTTCAGATCTGCAAACTAGAAAATGCAACTAACTGGATTATGGAACTGATTGGTAATACAACTCTTTTAATTTTTTCATCGAGTATTTTTTGACCTAGAATTGTTAGAAATGAATCGTGTAATTTTTCGATCTGTGAATAATTGTTATTTAATGAACAACAAATAAGCATAAGGTAACCATAAAACATTATAGAGAACATAATATACAGGGTGACACAGAATCATGGTACACCCCCAGAAACTCCCTTGTTTCTGAAGCTATATTTCTGAAATTTGGAACATTGAATATACTCACTATAGGGCACTTTTTGACATATCTAGAAAAAAAATCCAATTTCCGGTTTTTCCGGAAATGACATCAACTTTGGATTGAACCGAGAAGATACTTGAACTTGTCTAAACTCCATTATCGTGTTCGTATTGGTTATACATAAAAATAGTTGATATGGATGGATACCCCACCGATATTACTTTCGAATGACGTCAGAGTACCATTATGCTACCATTTGACAAAACGGAGTTTCGAGTGAAAAAAGGTTTTGGTTACTCTTTTGGCACGTATTTCGAACCACGATACTTTTTGAATCGAAATTACTATAGTGTAACATTATTTTGATTATTTGGAATAATTTTAGGGAGTTCAAGGCTCTCTAGATCGAAAAATAAAATGGGCGTTCTGACGAATGAAATATCAACTATGAGGTATCATTAGATTGAGAAAATTATAGAGATTTCAAAAATGTAATAATATACCAGGTGTCCCATTTGAAAATCGAAATTTGATGTGATTTCCGGAAAAACCAGTAGTTAGATTTTTTTCTGAATATGTCGAAAAGTGCCCTATAGTGAGTATATTCAATGTTCCAAATTTCAGAAATATAGCTACAGAAACAAGGGAGTTTCTGGGGGTGTACCATGAGTCTGTGTCACCCGGTATGTAATTTTGAGTCATAGTTTGTCCGAAAGAGATTTTCCATGATTATTTTTGTAAACTTGGCAACCTTCGAAAGTTGAGAGCTCAAAATCATTTCTCCAATTATTTTTCAAAATGAAAGTTTAACCTTGAGTTTACACTCACGAATAGAATTCGTTAAAAAAATCACAGCTGGCATCAAACTTTTGATTAATATTGAACATATAATTGATAACAACAAAAGCATGAAAAATAATGAGAAAATTTTATTTTTTTATATACAGGGTGATCCACGGTCGATGGAACGTTAAACGTTTACGGAGAACGGAAAGAAAAAATTCATTGAAAATGAATCTACAATATTTTCATTTCTGCGGTACTGCCGCTCATGTCAAAAAGCAGTAACTACTTTGTTATTTCAAATGGCACATCCTTATATTATTGCACTATTTTATTCATCGTAGTAACACGATTATTTTGGTATCACTTTCTCATACTTACCTTCAGCGGTTTCTGAGTAATTAAATGATTTCCTCTTTTTTGTGCAAAACATAGGTTTGGTTAAACATCCATAACCTCCATACTGTAAATGTAAGGAAGCTGAAATTTCGTATGCAGAATGCCAAGATCCTATACATTACACTCGTGTCACGAAATACGCTTCCCATCATACAGAGTCATTCAAAATTAGATTGATTTTCGGGGCATACAAAAACGGTTGAAAGTGCATTTTTTCAGAGATCTCTGAGCCTGGGAATTGAAAATGGTATTCATTCCGATGATTACTATTTTGAATTCATCTATGTTTCAAGAATGTTCTCGATGTGCCTTCGTAAAGGCAAAGAATTTTTTTTTTCTTAAATGCATTTTTTCAAATGGGATGCTTTTTATATTTCGAGAACTACTGGAGGAAAATTGAATTTTCTTTCAAATGAAATATCCTATTCTAGATTCTGTGTTGAACTGAAATTTCATTGTTGGGCACTGTTCTTCGGGAAAAATTTGATTGAACCTTCTGCATGTTCTTGTTGTTATTTGGCCACATTGCCCATGGTGAATGAACAAATTCATCAAGTTTTCATTTGAATAGGCATTTCTTTCCATTTCCCTTATTATTCTTCTTATACTATGAAGAATGAGCGAAAGTATTATTATCAACAAACTAAATTCTCGAATCTGCATAATGTCAATTTTCATCATGTTATGGTATTAATCAGAGATTAAAAATTATTTTGTATAGAACAGTTTGTTCGAAGAATGAACATTATTAGAATTAATTTATTATTTGGTAGTTTTCAGCTCATGAGCTGATGATCATCATCAGCAAATCATAGCAATCCGCTGAAGTTACTATAACCGATTTCAAGCGAATAACCAGTAATGACCGCGGTTATCTACGGTCCTGCCTGCGGTTATCTACGGTTATAGCCTTCAGGGATATTCCTTGTAAAATGATTATAACCTACAATGACCGAAGTCGCTTGAATGCAGTTGGTCCTAGTTGGTAATTACCAATGAGGACCAGGTTATTCGCTTGAAATCGGTTTATGTATGAACTGCTTATTTTAAGCTTGTTTTTGTTAGCACTTTCAAGGTTCGCAATAAAACGTGCGCAACTATAAAAATATTATGCTATACTATATTTACAACAAAGGTATAGGATGTGATATATCATTTGAAAGGAAATTCAATTCTCTTTCAGTAATTCTCAAAATATACATGGCATTCCATTTGAAAAAATGCACTTTCAACCGTGTTTGTATGTCTCGAAAAACCATATAATTTTGGTTATCGATTTTCTGGGAGGTCTTTGCATATTCCTGAAAACTTTATTTGGGTTTTCTCTCCCAGTATCTGAAACAAGAAACAATAAAAAAAAATTTTTAACAATAGAATAAAGGCCCCTGCGTAAAAGTTTGAGCACTTATTTGTCAGGGGCCAAAACTTAACAAAAAGAAATTGTTTGCCTAACAATGAACAAAAAAAAAAAACACTTTGAACTCTGAAGCGCAACGTTTCGGAGTCTAAATCAGACTTCTTCGTCAGACAATATCTATTTTTCATACAACTTCGCAGAATCGTGACAATATTTTGATTTTTTAATTGACATTTTCTTCTATTATTTAAAATTTTTTTTTCCTATTTGTTTCTTGGTTCAGAGACTGGGAGAGAAAACCCAAATAAAGTTTTCAGGAACATCTAATTTTGGCATTCTGCATACGAAATTTCAGCTCCCTAACATTTATCGTATGGAAGTTATGGATGTTCAACCAAAGCTATCTTTTGCACAAAAAAATAGGAAATCATTAAACTACTCAAAAACCGCTGAAGATAAATATGAGAAAGTGACACCAAAAATAATCGTGTTACTACGATTATTAGAAAATGGCAATAATATACAGGGTGTGCACTTTGAAATAACAAAGTAGTTACTTTTTGACCTACTCACTGAAAACATTTCAGATCGATAGAGCATATCTGTTCTTGTCTAAGAAACCAAATTTTCAAGAATTCATGTTTTCTGTTCTCCGTAAACGTCTTATGTACAATCGACCGTGGATCACCTTGTATATTCATTTCATTGGTCGAAAGGGATATACTTATGTAAAAAATTTCAAGTACTCATAAGAAGTTTCTAATGAAACCAATTTTTTATAGTCTATTAAGAATATCTCTTGTTATGAGGGAAACTTGAAAAAGTCGATGAAGTAGGATGGAAAATGAAATGATACAACAAAGTTAATAATATTTATTCCCAAAACACATTCTTCCATAAATCTCTCCAAACATCCGTCAATAAATAAGGTGAACAACAGATTAATAAACAAATTTCAATAGCAACTCAACTGATTGTCCTCTCAATTCAAACAATTCGATTTAACTATTATAAGTACAAAGGTTTTGATTCATTTCACATCCGGGACCGATTGTAAAATCAATCGACAGCGATTATTCTCCCTACGATATCACGTGATAATTTTACTGTTTTTTCGCGTAGTTGCGATCTATTTCGAGGCGATTTTCGGTAATAGAGGGGTCTGTGAGAATGTTGTGCCTTCTAGATTCAGATCAAGTTTGATACTCTGTGGTTGGCTGGGTCTGAATAGGACAGTACTTGAGTTTACACTTTATAAAACAGCTCACATTAATTTACGCTACGTGCCAGCCAATGAGATAGAAGAGAACTTCAATTTTTCGGCTCATATTCTCATTTAAATTGAAAGAAAACTCCTGATTTTGTTCCAACACTCCAATATGAATTTGTTCTCAGACAAAAATATCATGAATTAATTTAGTATTCAATAATTCTTGTAACAAGAGAATTTGTCTCTTTTGTCAACAGGAGAAAAACAACACAATTATAATGATTCTTTTCCTCATAGATTTTTCGGAGATGCCTATTCTTACTGATACACAACTGAATTCCTTTTTTTCAAAAATAATGAGAGATAATATTTTGCAAAAACTTAATTCACTCAAAATTGACAGGGTAGACCTGGTATATTTTTTTTGACGCTATTGGATGTCACTGCTTTGTAATTTCTACTCAGTACATCACTCCTAATTGCTTCCAATATCGAAGTTTCTTATGAAGATTTTGTCCCTGAGGTGTGTGGGATACTGATGATGCCAAATAACGCTGAAACCGGTATATCTCTCATTTCAGTGACAAAATCTGATATCATTTCTTCAACCTCATGATGAAAGATCTGTGAGCCTGGGAATTGAAAATGGTATGTTTTCATTTTGAATTCATCTATGTTTCAAAAATGTTTTCAGCGTGGCCGCCGTAAAGGCAAAGAATTTGTTTGTTTTCCGTTTTATTATTTTTCTTATAGACCTGGTATGTTTTTGGCAGGTAACGGCTGTGACAGTTGTCATATTAGCTAAGTTTGTGACAAAATTGAAGTTTTTATTTTTTCTCTTGAAACCATTTGCACCAATATCCCTAAGAATTATTACTTAGCTGAGCGTCTCTTAAAGTTAATGGTAGCTTGAATTCATTGACAGTTGCACGACTGTCATTCAACGGAATCTTAAGTGGGGGCTCTTAAATAATTCTTTCTAGTGATATTTCAGTTTTTCATGTTGTGAAACTTCCCCCTAGTTCAATAAAGCGATTCATTGGCTGGACGGCTAAAGCTGATAGTTGTCATTTCTTTAACCTAACTTTCTACATCTGGAGATTGACAGGATGGCCCATGAGGCCATCCTCAGAATATCTAGAGAAGGCGCAGCTAATGAGAGAATTAGGTGACAGAGGGTCTGGTACTCTCTGAGTAACTACATCTCATCTGCGAACTTTCCTAGTGATGTAATGGTCAAGAAAGAAAGTACTGAGGAAAACTTCAGTACGATGCTATGCAAAAAAGAAGGAATGGGAGCGGGAATACACCGACCAAAATTTCAAAGAAAATACTGTTAAATGGTATACAGATGGTTCTAAAACCAACACGGGAGCTGGCGCTGGGGTTCACGGGGCCAAAGCCAAGTGTGCACTATCGTTAGGCTCCTGTGTGAGTGTTCTTCAAGCAGAAATATTAGCAATCGAAAGATGTCTAGATATTAATCTTGAGAGAAACTATCAGAATTGCGACATAGCCATTCACTCAGATAGTCAAGCTGCTATTAAAGCACTGAACTCCCATGTCATCGACTCAAAGTCGAAATGGGAATGCCGGAGCAAACTCAATGAGGTAGGCAAGAAAAATAAGGTCTCTTTGATTTGGGTTCCTGGTCATTCGGGAATCACAGGTAACGAAGAGGCCAATGAACTTGCGACAAGGGTTCTCGGAAACCACTCACTGGCCCAGAATTTTTCTGTGGTATAGGAAAATGTACTTACAAGAAAGAGTTTCTGGAGAAGGGGAAAACTGAAAGAGAAACAATCTGGCAGAATCTCCCAGGGTTGGATCACTCCAAAAAGTTCCTTCGGAATTTTGAAACTGCACTATCCAAAAAATATTTGGATCTCAGTAAGAACCAACTACACCTCCTCACAGGCTTTCTTACAGGGCATTGCCGCCTCAGAAAGCACTTGCTGAGAATGCGCGTATCGGACACTGACGAGTGTAGATTCTGTGGGGAGGAGGAAGAAACTCCTATTCACCCAGTCACAGAATGCTTTGGCATTATTAGCCAAAGGAAAAAATGCTTTGGTTAAGAGACCTGTAGGAGTGAGGAATTAGCCTCACTGAAGCCTTCCGAGATATTGGATTTCGTAAGATCTCTGGGACTAGAAGGCGAGCTGTAAGGCTTTGTCAGGGGGCAAAATAGACCTTAAGGTTGCAGTGGACTGTAATCCATTTTAAACTATCAACTATCAACCCAACTTTACTGTCATGACAATTTCATGGATCAGTCAATGTTGTATTGGATTTTTGAATTTTAAATATTTTTGGAATATATATGGGAGATGATTTCCTTCCAATAATGATCTGTAGTGATCTTCGAACATCTGAAGTTGCGAAAAATCATCTCTTGGTTGGCCGAAACTATTTTGAGAAAACTCTCTACCCAGAGAAAATTTATTATTCATTGAAGGAATGCCGATAAATGCACGACAGTCTGTTTTTTTAAACGAAACCTTTGGAAAAAAGACAGCTCATACAATTCATTGAAATATGAACGTCTTTCATATATTCGCCTAGGAAAGCCTAGTTCCACAATTTTAACTACTCCCAAGTCGTCATGTAACGCGTCTGTTTCCAATTATGATGAATCCGTAACCAAAATCATTTATTATTAGACGAAGTTAATAGAAAACAACAAATGTTCTGCAGTCAGCTTATGAGTTTCACATATTATTTTAGGTTAGAATCCCGCCCTCAAATATTAAAGTGGCCATTACAGGAGCACCTAAATTGAAGTTTAGTTTTAGCCATCAAAATGCCACTTGAACAGCTGGTGCAACGTTTAAGGGCCAGTTTCATAATTTGTTTTAAAGTCCCTTTAATTTTAAAGCTCCTTTGTTCAATATTTCGGTTTCATAACACATTTTACTTTCTTAAAGCCACTTTATATTTAAAGGCCCAATTTCGGGACTTTAGCAGCTAAAGTATCCTTTAGCCCTGAATTGCTAACCTCTCGTGTTCAAACTGTCAACTCATTTGAGGTAAGTTATGTTGGGTTTTATTTTGAAATCAACTTTCACAAGTGGAATGAGAATACGAAAATGACAGTATGGAAACGTAGATTTCCAATTTCGAAATGAGACTACAATTAGACACCATACGGTTAACTGTGGTTGCAACTGCAGTGTTGCAATTGATATCAATGACATGTTTCCTATCAATCATTTTGAAAAGGAATTAGGTGATAATTGAAAAATGTCTGCAGATACAGTCAATGGGAAACATGTTGAAAATTCAATCATTTTGCTATATTAAGCTGATGTAATTGGTGAAAATAAATGCTTATTCAAAGATTATGTTTATTCAATTTTTTTTTCCTATTTCGATTTCTATTTAGAATGATGTTAATCTGAGGCAATGTTCCCTTTTGTCAGCCGCAATCATCAATTCCATTTTATTTTGTATTACTCAGATTGGGATTGGTCATTTCCCCCAAATTTCTAGGTGTATATTTTAAATTTGAACCTGAACGTTATATCCACAGGACATGAAAATAACATAACCTCCTTCAATTTTAAGATGGCTGTGGTTAAATACAACTGCAACTGTCTATTTTAGGTCAAATGAAACGATTTCAGTTATGCCAACATACAAAATTTCATCTAAAGTCCCCTTTACTTAAAGTCCCATTTAATTTCATTATGAAATTGGGTGGACTTTTAATATGAGCTTTAACTTAAGGTGCACTTTAGGGGTTTATTATGAAACTGGCCCTAAGTGAGTTTGGTGCAAACGGCCTTCAGTGTAATAGAGAGATTCGCGTCAGAATCAAGTTGACGTTCGGGAATCAACGAATTTTGTCGATTTCTCACGAAGAACGTGTTTGTGATTAGCAGGTTCGTAACGTAAATTAATGTACTCTCTATAAAACAACTGGTGACTCATCAGTAGGAAGAAATGGAGAGCATTATTATCGGAGAAATCACCTTTTCAAAACCCTGTGTACCTCAGAAAACTCGCAATTTCATCATAGCAAAGAGGGATGAGTCATCAGATTATTCAACAGTATGTGTTCCAATTAAATTGGACATAGGAATGACGTAGTTTTTCGCCCCAACCAAAAAGTGCGCCCCCAACCTGAATCTACCCTTCAGCACCGCCTCAGAAGCGCATGCTCTCAGCCCCCTCCCCGTCCCCGAACTGTCACGTGACCCGGGAAAATTCTTCGTCGTAGGTCTGCGTCTGAACGTGCCTTTCGGAGTCCGAGTCCACGAAGTCTCTGTGGTCCGGGCAGACGAATACTTCGGCTCTGTGGCGCCGCGGCAGCCTGCGCTTGTACGGCTCCCACTCGGCCTTCAACAAATGTCAGTGGGTGACGATGACGTCGGGCGCCGATTTCGTCGTCTGGACGCTGTACGGCCTCTTGGTCTTGTCCTCGTGTTTGTTGACGGCGTGCTGGCTCATCTCTATGGTCGCCTCCGCCTTGAACTTGTTGTTCTCCTTCTTGTAGCCGAAGGTGCTGAAGGGGGCGGGAGGGGAGTTGGTTCGCATCGAGTGGCTGGGGGTGCTGTTTCCTGAGCTGTAACCTGGAAAACGAAGGAAATAAATTAATATTGGGTGTTTTTTCGTCGTTTTTTGAAGAATATGTAACTATCGGTATTGAAAACGGAATTAAATTGTGGAAAAAGGACCATCCCGAGCAGGTCTCGAACCTGCGACCTTGGGATTAATAAATTTGATTCCTTATGCTCATGGACTTTCAGAAAAAATTGGTTCAAAATTCAACATAAGAACTGCTTTCAAAACAAAAAATTATTTACGATCTCTATTAACAATAACTAAATCTTCGAATGGGAACCAAAAATCAAGAAATTCTATTTACAATATTCCCTGTATTTGTGGAAAATCTTATACAGGAGAAACATCAAGACCATTAGAAATCAGAAAACGTGAACATAAGAATAACATAAAAATAGAGATATTGGTAGATCGTAGATAGCAGATCATGTGTGTTCCAATACCGGCAATCGCATGATGGATTGGAATGGAACAAAAATTCTAATGACGGAACCTGATGGTTATAAAAGAAAAATCAAAGAGTCAGCTTGTATTTTGTTGGATGTGGCTAATAATCTCGCCAATTGTTCAGTAGGAATAGATTGAATTTGGATGGATTTATTGAAGAAAGAACTGTTTTCAGGGAATTTTGAAATAAAATAACGATATCAACATCTGGTAATCAATCTTATTCTATGTTCATCATATATTGACAAATGTCAATCGAAAAATAAAAAAATTGGCACGATTCTACGAAGTCGAATGAAAACTAGTTATTGTCTGACGAAGGAGTCTGATTTAGACTCCGAAACGTTACGCTTAAGAGTTCAAAGTGTTTTCTTTTTGTTCATTGCTAGGCAACAATTTTTTCCCGTAGAGTTTTGGCCTCTGCTCAGATTTTTACGCAGGGGCCTTTATTATATTATTAAGAAATTTTTTCTAATCGTTTCTTGTTTCAGAGACTGGGAGAGAAAACCCAAATTAAGTTTTCAAGAAAATGCAGAAACCTCCCAGATAATATTTCAATAGATATTTGGGATTACCTGTCCGCAATGTTAACCAGTAAGCTACCAGGAAAATTTGTGCCGGAACGAAAATAAAACCGAGGTTTCATGTTTTCTTTGAATAATCATCAGAAATATAGAAAATTGAGTGTCACTTTCGGTTCTTCTTCCTAAGAACATAATTTCAATCCTAGGTACCTAGGAATCAAACTTGATTCCTCTCTAAATTTCAACATCCATTTAGATGATCTGCGTTTGAAGGTCAAAACTCCAAACCATAACCTTCAGAAATTAGCTGGTTCCTCATGGGGCGCTGATGCAACAATACTTCGTACGGCAGCGCTAGCTTTAGTTTTTTCTGCTGCTGAATATTGTTGCCATATTTGGTTGAACAGTGTTCATACAAAAATAAAATGATGCCCAACTACATTTCTCTATGGGGATTATTACAGGTATTATTAAATCTACACCTACTCCTTGGTTACCACTCCTCTCAAATATTGTCCCTCCCCATATTCGCAGAGAGACAACAACTTTGAATTTTTGGAACAAATTAAATTCCTTTTCAAATTAATTACCCATATTCATTACTCAGATTGAAGTAGCGTAAACCTTTTTACAATCTCTGACCAGAAATCTTAGATATAGGAGACACGTTAGGTGAAATAAGCCTGGAAGAATTTGTCAATGTCATTATATCCAGTCAAGAAAGCTTGACCTACACTGCGCAAAAAAATTAACGCACTTTCTGAAAATCTCAATTTAAATGAAAGTCAACTCTACATTGACTTCATAACTTATTTTTTATGTTCTCTCGGGAAGGTTTTGAACGAAACAAGACACATTAAATGGAAGAAAAATTCAGGATTTCAACGAATCTTATGTGAAAGAAGAGAAATGAGCAATATTCTAAATACTGAAATGCTGATTAGTGATTTAATACTTGGTATTTCCACCCCTTGCGTTAATTACAGCTCGACAACGACGGTTCATACTCAAAATGAGTGATCTTAAAATGTTCTGATCTAATTCTTCCCAGATTTCTGAGAGTTGGATTCCTAAGTCATTAAGAGTAGCTGGATGATTTTCTAAACTTCTCAGTCTTCTATTGAGGTTGTCCCAAACCTGCTCAATCGGATTGAGATCTGGACTTCTTGATGGCCATTCCATTCGAGAGACTTCAACCTCTTCAATGTACTCCTGAACGATGCGCGCACGATGGGGTCTGGCATAATCGTCCATAAAAATGAAATTTTCACCAATGAATGGGGCAAATGGCACTACATGCTCTTCAAGCATGGACACACTTGTATGGGTAACTCCAAACCTTTCTGCAATTCCTGTGTATGTCCACCCTTCTTCTCGCAAAACTACCGCTTGGGCACATTCCTCTTGGGTCAAATTGCGTGTTTCGCGTTGCGTAGCGATCGAGTGTAGAAAATCAAACGAAAGAAAAACTATTGATCACTAGAATTGATCGAGAACAACTGATTTTATAATAGTGCCAATACATTGAAAATCTGATAATATAATCTTTCTTTTATTCCTGCTGGGAAAAAACATGGGTATTGAAGAAAAACGTTGAAAGTGGATAACATATGCATGCATAATTCTGATAAAAATAATTGTCATTGAGAACACCTTCAGCTAAAGAATAAATTTGAGATTTCCATAAAGTGCATTGATTTTTTTGCGCAATGTATTTATTTTGTTATTTCACCCAAATATATTTTCTGACGCGTTTTATCCAAAAAATATTCCGAAATATATTTTGCAGATAATTTTAAATCCTTCTCTGTCTTGTTAGATATCCGAAAACAAATGCTTATAAATGGTAGAACATTGACCAAAGATCAGTCCAGGTAGATCTACACACTGAACTAATATTTGGTCAATGTTGATACATTTTTAATTTGAGGTGAAAGTAGTTAGAATACGTAAATGAAAAAAAAACCCTGATCCCCTCCCTGGGTACGGCATTGGGAACGAGTGATATATATCCATAAGTAATCCATAAGTTAATAAGTTTTATAACACTTGGTCCATTATCGCGGGATCATCATTTCCAAAATTTTCTCGAATATAATGAAAAAAATTTCGATATCTTGAATCAAATTTTTTTCAAAACTTCAAATGCCAACCTTCAAATCGGAATAACGAAACAGCACCGTCCCATTGTTCACGACTCGTCGAGTATTGGCTTATTCCGATCGAGTAACGCGAAACGAATTAATAAAGAACAAACTTGAGTGAAAGTGCCTCCTTGACTCGATGTTTCTTTGAAGTTCTCGTCAAGTATCAACTGATGAGAATTGTTTGACTCTCGTAATGAAAAACGTCTTAAGAACCTTCGTTCCCCTTTCGATCAGCCCCATTGTGCCTACAGAAACTTTTGTTCCATTCTAATTTACTGCCATTTCGGTTTTCATCTCAGAGAATGTTGTTACGAGAGCTGAGAAAAGTGACAAATTATGTTGTAGCTCGAAGGGGGGTTGAAGTTGATTTATTGTTAGTGTTCGCCGATAAAATGATTTTGGGATGTAGATTTTATTTTGACATAATATTGACATTTTCCAATTCCAAGATTGTTCAGGAATTGTTATTCATTATACAAGTGCAGAAGGCACTGACATTCCACGAGTCAAGAAAAATTTCTTGAACCAACTAGTAATGGTTTAATTTTTTTCCCAACACCATGAATATCAGAATGAAATCTATGAGAAACTGAGATAGATATTCCTCCTCTTTGCAGAATGAGCTCCCATTCCAACACCAATGTTCAAATTACCCCCTGCAACGAGTATTAGACGATATTTTCTCTATTTCAGTCAAATTTGGCGACTGCGTTGAAAATTGATAAGATCGGAAGTCAGTTTTGACAACCACAAAACGAAAAGTATAACTAAGAATAATGCTGTAATGAGTTCATTAAAGCATTGCTTTTAGTACTGTAATGAACTAATTACGAAACTGAAATAGAGAATAGTATTTTTTTGAAAAAGTTGCAGCATGGGATCCTATTCCAACACGAATGTTAAATTTTCCGAACGCATGAGTGAATTGCCTTCTGAAACGAGTATAAGACGATAATTTCCCTATTTCAGTCAAGTTCTGTGAAACACTGTCGAAATTCAATGAAAAAGTCACATCCTAGTGACTTTTGTATTCTATCTTGGATTACGAAATTTGATTTCTCTAATTATGTGTCAAATGAGAGTACTTCCGAGTCGGTCCTTCTTCGATCTGGGGTTCCGCAGGGGTCAATTTTGGGCCCACTCCTTTTTTTGATCTATACCGCTAATTTGCTTGACGTCTTGCAGTTTTGTCTTGCACAGGCTTATGCCGATGACAAGCAGCTAATTTATTCATTTGATATGTGTAACCTAGATGTGGCTTCCCAGCAGGTGAATTGTGACCTTGAAAGTGTTTGTAGTGTGGCTGCTTCACATAATTTGAAGTTGAATATAGGCAAATGCAAGTTTTTGATTTTTTTCCAATGATCGTCAGTATGGTATGGTGAAGAACAATCTGCAATTGTGCATTTACGGCCAGCCTCTCACATTGTGTGACACCGTGAAGAACCTTGGTATGACTTTTGATAGTGGGCTTGATTTTTCCAGTCATGTAGCCGGTATTTTGAAGACAGCATTCCACCGGCTGAGAGTTGTTTATGGGTGTCGTCGCTTTTTGACATTCAATGTGAGGAAATGTTTAGCTGAGTCCTTGATTATTTCTTTGTTTGATTATTGTGATATTGTTTATGGATCGTGCATCAACTCTTATGTGAGATACCGTATTCAGCTTGTTCAGAACTGGTGCTGCCGCTTCATTTTCGGGTTGAGGAAATATGATCACGTTTCTCAGAAGATTCGTGAGTTGGGTTGGTTGAGGATGGATGAAAGAAGGGCCCTACATTTTCGCTGTTTTCGTTTATAAACTGCTTAAGACCCAGTATTGTGTTGCTCTTCATGAGAGGCTCATTCCGAGGAGTTCGGTGCATTCAGTCAACATCAGACGCTCCTTTTCTTTCACGGTTCCTGTACATCGTACTGCTAAATTTCAGAGGTGTTTCTCTTACAATGCGGTAAAGTTTTTAAATAGTGTAGATAGTAGCGTTTTCAGCCTCAGCTATTCACAGTTCAGAAGTCAGATGGTTGTCTCTCTCACGAATAATTAATTACAGTATTTTTTGTTCCTCTTTATTGTTAGGTATCATGTAACTTATTTTTTTTTTGTGATATTTATCTCATTGTGTACTCATGTAAAGACAGCCAAACGGGGTTGAGTGTAAGAATAGTCTTATGACTAAACTACGCCTCGGCATGGTTAGTCTAACATCCCATTATGTCATGTAATTTTGTACATGTTGCATAAAATAAAGTCGATTTATTATTATTATTATAAATCCGTTCATTCCGCCACATCTCGTAGAACAAAACAATGGTAGAATATTTCATTCTAATTTCATTCTAACACTGCTTTCAGTCTAGAATTTAATAGGGCCGATCACTACCATGATATAGACGAATTCGCATTTTTTCGGCGATTTCGATTGACCAAAAAAACTACTCTGCAACTGCTGAGATTAATTGAGGATGATTCAGAATTGCCAAGTTATATGTAAGTACAGGGTGATTCACTTATCTTGAGAACCCCAATTTTCTCGAGAACGTCCGAATATTTTTTCATTCTGTGAATGGGGTTTTGAACAAGTCAATGTCGACTTGAGATGTGCATAAAAATCTGCGAAATAAATTAAGACGCCAGGCGTCGCGGCGCTATCAGAAATTTTTTCTCCGGGGACATACCTTTTTTATCTTGTCATTCGAAAGAATTTCATTCTGAACTTTTTTTTCGAATACAATTCTCATCCATTTCTAACCGTCAGCGATCTGCAGCATGTTTTATTTTAATTTTATTCCATTCATTTTTTCTGTATTCTGGTAGTATGCCTTTATTTGAAGACATAGATATGATTTTGTGCCTTGAAATCAAGAAGGCTAGTTTTCTTGTCAATGTGCCTCTTTAAATAAGATGAAATATGTGGCTACAGCAAGAAGGGGCTCCATGTCACAACGCTGCCATTGTGAAGAGATATTTAGATCAAGAATTCGAAAATAAATGGATAGGAACCAATGGACCCATCAGGTATCTCCAGACCTAAAGCTCATGGATTACTTTCTGAGAGTTACCCTCAAAAATATGGTATACCAAACTGATTCAAATAACTCGAACCATTTGAAAATAAAGATAAAAAACGAATGTGCCCAAGTAGACCCTCATATTCCGACCAAAGTAACTCATAATGAAATAGAGGAATGATATAACTTATGTTTGTATCATAATGGCCGTATATAGAACATATGATTCGAAATGTTTCGTAAGTGATTAAAACAATGTTTATTGTTATAAGATATAATATTTAATGAATATAATAAAAGAGAAATAGTTTGTTACAGAACCTCCTGCATTTTACGAAACGAAATCATATCTAGGTCATCTAGACTTTATGATCAATACATAAGTCATTTGCCTATATCATTATAAGTTACCTTGGTCAAAATATAAGGGTTCATTTATTTTAGAATTTTTTATCTGAATATCTCCTCAGAATGGCAGCATTATGACATGGATCCCCATCTTGCTGTATTCACATATTTAATCAAATTTGTTTAGAAAACTTGACTTCTTGAATTCAAGGCACAAAATCATATCTATGTCCCCGAATAAAGGCATAGGCAATACAGAAAAAAAATAAATGGAATAGAATTAACATAAAACAGGCTGCAGATCGCTGACGGTTAAAAATGAATGAAAATTGTATTCGAAGAAAAAGTTCAGAATAAAATTATCTTTCGAATGACATGACAAAAAAGGTATGTCCCTGAAGAAAAATTTTGGATAGTGCCGCGACGCCTGACGTCTTTATTTATTCCGCAGATTTTTATGCGCATCTCAAGTCGACATTGACTTGTTCAAAACTCCATTCACAGAATGAAAAAATATTCGGACGTTTTCGAGAAAATTGGGGTTACCAAGATAAGTGAATCACCCTGTACATATTTTATGTATGATTATGTCAAACCTCAAAGAAGGGAGTTTAAGCCTTGATGATTGTAGGAATCAGAGTGTATCACCGATTCAACTCCTTACGTGCCTGCGATTCTACGCACCAGCAGCACATTTATTGGCTGTAGCCGATTTTATGAAAATCCATGAATCTACAGTATCAAGAATAGTTGTTCGAGTTTCAGTATTCATAAAAATGCCTCCGATAGAAGCAGAATTACGTTCCACCCAAACCCAATTTCACTAAATTGCTGGAATTCCTCGTATTATTGGAGCAGTTGATTGTTCCCATGTGATTATTAATGCTGCAGGACTTCTTCTTCTTCTGAATAAGGAAAGTACTGCTTCGATGATATTCCACAGGTGGAGAATTATGTAATTCAATTTACAAATAAAGAAATATTGAAATCAAATCAAATCAGTTGCTTCAAATAAAAAAAATTGGTTGTACTGTGCCTGTTCGCCAGCGGCGCAAAGTATATGTCGTTCTGTGAATTAGAATACTGAAAAGAAAAATGCATAGACAAAATATTTTGTTTGTCTATGAATTCGCGTGTTCTTCTTACTTCGCTGTGCTTAGTGCCGACACGAAACCATATGGTCATATCGCATTTCTATGTCAAAACAAACAAATTCACTGAATTATACAGTGTTGCCAGATTTGGCATTGCTTAGCGCGTACTTAACACAGTCGTTTCTATTAGATATGCGGTGCAACATCTGATCTGTTAAGGCGGGGAAAAGCCTTGGATAAGTCTGTCTTAACCAGAAAACGGTGCAGGTGGGCATTAAACAATGATTATTCAAAACACTGTCATCTTCTGTCATGATGCAGTCGTTGTGCTATTTGTTTTCGATGGAAATAAACAACAATTCATCTCGGAAGTAAGTATCTTGCCGCACCGTAAAACTTCTGACGGTGAGGCTACAAGGAAAAACGGTCAATATCGATATTCTAAATCGACATGTTATGATAGGGTTTTCAGAATTGTATAATGAAAAGTGATTTCAAGCTGGTCATCATAGGGCCGATTTTTCAATCGAAGGTTAACCTTTATGGTTATGTTACCGACACTCGATGGTTAACTCGTACTTGGCGTTTTACAATAATTTTACCGATTGAGGTTTCGTAACTATGGGTTCTGTTTAAATTTTCTTAAGTTGGTGGAAAATAATGGTTCTATTGATCTAAATAGTAGGTCAGACGCATTAACGAATTTATAAGACTTCAAAGGAATATTAAAATTTTAAAATCAATGATTGGGATGTACAAGTTCAATATAATTAGTTTTTATATTTTATTCAAATAAATATTTCCTCAGTTTGTTTATTGAACATGTATACATAAGATCAATTATTTCCCAAATTTACAATCTATTAAAATACATGTTAATGGAGGTATCTGGAGTAGAGGAACTTGCGTTATGCCTTTGATCAGGAAATTTTAAAAGAATGATATAACTAGTTAATTCTACAATATGCTGTATTATGAAGAATGACTGTAGCCTGAGCTGTATCTAATTTTATATGCATTCCCATAACAAGGGCCAGAAAGCGACGTTTCTACACACTCTTTTTCTCAACGAGATTTCTTGTACAAATGTGTGATTTGTTGAATGAGACTTCAGAGTGTTTTCTTGTATAAGCTGAAGGTGTGATTATATAAGGCTCGATTTCATAGCCACTATCTCCTGCTGAAACACTGTGAGGAGAATCCCTTCTTTCAAATGATCCTTACAGCGTAGAATTCTGAAAAATATCATGTGGCCATTTTGCATCAATTTTTGTAATTTTCAGAGATGGATCAGCTACAGTTTGCACATTCAAGGAAAAAAACTGTTGATGGTTCCTGAATAGTTCGGCTTGATCACCTGGCAATTGAATTTTTATATATGCAGTCAATAGAACCTATGCACCTCGGAAACCTGGCATTTCAATTACCTTCTGGTTAGACGAGCTATCCAATGTTCTATTTAGTTTAGAATATTCAGCATTCGCTCAATAAATAATAATAAAACGCAGCTTTTCGATAATCTGAGACGCATCACTTCAGGTCTACGACATTCCTCTCCATCACTGCTAAAAGCGTTGAAATATAGTCCATATTAACAAATCTCTAGTGAGAAATCAATTTCTCCAAAACAATAATTTTCGAATCAGACAAACATTTTAGGTTATATACATAGACATGATTTCATGGTTCTTGAATTAACTTCAGGTTTACCCACGCTTTCATGTTGTTGGTTAAGTTAACTGATAGTTAACCACGTTTCGTGGTATAGTAAAACGCCTAATCTATAAAATTTCCTTAACCTAAAGTTAACCTACGATTGTAAAACCGGGCCATAATAATAATAAGAATAATAATAATAATAATAAGTTTATTACATCCTTTGAGACAAATCATACATTTATATAGGACAGGTCAAAATAAAAAAAAGAAAGAAATACAGAATAAAATCAACACAAATAGATATTCAAAGCCAAATGTAAGTAGAACTCAAATATTTTCAATAGTTTAAAAGATTACCAATCACAAAATCAATCGATGTTCCTAAATCAAATTAAGTTATAACTCAAAAATTTTCAATAATTCAAAAATTACCAATCTCAAAATCAAAAAATGTCCTTAATCAAATTAAGATATAACTTAAATATTCCTTTATATTTCAGAAATGACAATTACAAGATATGCAAAATCAAGTCAGTCTGGAAATCAAATATTCATTAACACTATAGTAACAGTTTTCTTCTTATAATAATTTTGTTATTTTCCTGAATTCATAATAATTTAACAATTTTAATCTATCTGGCAAGTGATTGTACAGTTTGATACCAGTAAACAGAGGAGAGTTCTGGAATTTGCTAGTTCTGTGCATAGGAATAGAAATGATTTCCCTACGTCTAGTATTATATTCATGGTATTGGGAGCACTTCATCAGACTATGCACGTTCTTTTTCATAAAAAGCAGTATGTTCAATATATAAATGCATGGAAAAGATAATATTTTAAATTTAATGAACACCGGCCTACAGGACTCCGGGGGGACAAACCAAACATCAACCGCACCAATCTTTTCTGAGCGACAAAAACATCACTAGCACCCGACGATCCTCTCCATAGAATGGTGTTATAATTCATATGAGTGAAAGCGAGAGAATAATATACACTCATCAATGATTCCACTGGAAGAACATCCTTGAGTCTTTTCAGAGCAAAAAATGCACTGCTCAATCGCTTGGAAACTGAGATGCAATGAGCTTGCCAGTTGAGCGTTTTGTCAATATGTAAGCCCAAAAATTTCACAATATTTGAAGACTTCAAATTGCCGTAGGGAAGGCACAAAGTGAGCTCATTTCCAGTGTTTCGGGTCTGAAAGTATATCAGATCAGTCTTATCAACATTTAATATAAGAGAGTTTCTGCAACACCAATCCGAGAAACAGCGAACGAGCATCTCACACCTCGCACGAAGTGCATCCAAGTTGGGAGCAGAAATAAGGAAAGATGTATCGTCCGCAAAGAGCACTATCTGTATATCCGTGAGATAGTTGTATTAACTGCTATGTACCCCGGCAAATCATTCACGAATAGTATGAACAGCAAGGGTCCCAACACAGATTCCTGAGGTACACCCATATCCATAGGATACCTACCGGAATCCTGCTGACCTATTCGGACGAACATTAATCGTCGCTCAAGGAAGCTCTGGATCCAGTTGAGAAAAAATCCCCTGAAGCCCAGGCTATATAGCTTATCCAATATGAAACTGAAACTCAGACAGTCAAAAGCGCGGGACTCATCGAAAAACATTCCCGCTACCGGAATGCCTTCATCCAAGCGGTCATAGACAAATCTGACAAATTGGCCCGCAGCAGTTCCCGTCGACCTCCCTGTTCTGAATCCATGCTGACAACTTGATATAACAGAGAACATATTAAGAAAATTCATCATCCTTTCAAAGACCAACCTCTCGGTTATCTTCGACAGTGAACTCAAGACAGATATTGGTCTATAATTGGATATGTCCTCTGTGGAATTCTTTTTGTGAACAGGGATAATCTTGGCAATTTTTAGGATTGATGGAAAATTTCCAGAAGAAACCGAATAATTCACCAGATGCGCAATATGTTCCGAAATATGTACAGCTACAACCTTAGGTAAGTAAGTTCCCTCTTACCTTGAGTGGTGAACAAACTCTCCCTCGTTTGACATGCGCTGTCGCACATCTCAGGCAGATTTTCCGCGTCCACCGTGTATATCCCCTGGCCGTTGGGATCGCCGTTCGGCGGACTGAGGCTGTGCTCGCTGTGCCTGATCAGGATGGGTAGCAGCTCCCCTCCGGGGACGTAGCAGGGGGTGGTCGCAGCCATGTCGAACCTGTCGATTGAGGGCGAACCGCTGCTGGAGCGGGGGCCTCGGCTGCCAGTCTTCGACATTTTCTCCATCTGCTCCTGTTTGTCCAACTCCAGCTGTTCTCGGCTCTGCCTTATGTACTCCTGCAAAATTTTACTCTGTCATCCTCAATATTCGAAAGTATTGGTTTTCTCTAAATAATTGTAGTATGCATGTGTCGATGAGTGATGCGAGATCAGAAAAAGAGGACTGGTCAGGGGAGATGATTCACTCTGTGATATATGTGGAATTAGAGTTTAGTGTTATTTGGGAATTCAGCCGAATGATTATAGTCTGTCTGTATTGGTGTATATTGGGTTAATAAAGTCTATGTGAAATAGTTTTGTTCTTTCATTTAGTGGAGTACCACAGTATACAATTGAAGTGGAAGAATGAGGTTATGTTACAAATATGAGTTTGTGAAAAAAATAGACTGTAAACATTGCAGTAAGGTTATCTGGCACTTTTCAATGGAAGCTAGTTTGATGATTCGATCTGATGAATTGCACGAATCGAATTATTTAACAAATTCCACTGAAAAATGCCAGTTAGGTAACCTTATTAGAATCTATTTTTCTCACACACTCATATTCGTAACATAACCCCTTCTTCCACTTGCCTCTTCAATTAATAATACATCCTATGGAGCAATAAATTATAGGCAGTTTTCATTTTTTTCTATCATCCACAGGGCCTGAGTAATAATAACATCTCAAAAAGTGAACATTTTCGTTTTCGCCTTGTATTTCACGAACAAACGTATACTCCCCGTCAATGAATTCCGGACAGGCAAAATTTTTGTCAAATTCAACACCTTTTACCTCTTTTCGTGGTTCTCCGATTTTGTTGAAATTTTCACCAGGTATAGTATTGGGTCTTGTTATATTAACCTGAAATTTACTTTGCAAAAATACCTGTAGTTTATCCGTTATACAGAGAAAAACAAAACCTTGTTTTATACCCTTCATTTCTAAACACCCTGTGGTGAATTTGAGGCGGAAAATTTGAAATCATTAAGTTTTAATTTGAAGTGTGACCCTTTCCTGATAAAACGTTTTTTGATTTACGTCAGTATCTGCTTTAAAAAAAAAGATACACTTTTTCAAAGAAAGTGTTGCATTTTTTCAATTTTTATAACAATTTAAAACATTAAAATACCTTATAGACTAGCAAACATACACAAACATCTCAAAATTAATAGCGTATATTTCCATCTCGCTTTCTCATCGCTTCTTCCTTACGACGTGGCATACTTTCAATGCATTTCCGAATTGCTTCTGGGGGAATATTTTCCCGTTCTTCAAGAATGGCTGTTCGTAAATTGGGTAAGGTGTTGGACTGCCGATTTCGAACATGTCTACCTAGCATATCCCATACATGTTCAATTGGATTTAAATCCGGACTTCTGGCTGGCCACACCAATCGTTGAATATTCGCCTCTTCTAAGTATTCTGCTACAACCCGTGCAACGTGAGGCCTAGCATTGTTCTGCATTAACAGGAATTGTTGGGGAAATATTCCCCCAGAAGCAATTCGTAAATGCATTGAAAGTATGCCACGTCGTATGGTGGACGTGATGAGAAAGCGAGGTGGAAATACGCGTTATAAATTTTCAGATGTTTGTTTATGATTACTAGTCGATAAGGTATTGTATGTTTTTAATTGTTATAAAAATTGAAAAAATGCAACACTTTCTTTGGAAATGTGTATCTTTTTTTTTAAGCAGATACTGACGTAAATTAAAAAACATTTTGTTGAGATGGGGTCAGACTTCAAATTAAAACTTAATGATATCAAATTTTCCGCCTCAAATTCACCACAGGGTGTTTAGAAATGGAGGGTATAAAACGAGGTTTTGTTTCTTTCTATATAACGGATAAACAACAGGTATTTTTGCAAAGTTAATTTCAGGTTGATACTTCAATTCCCAATACTCCACTGTCGAAAATTTCAACAAAATCGGAGAGCCACGAAAAAAGATACAGGGTGATAAATTTGACAAAAATTTTGCCTGTCCGGAATTTATTGACGGGGAGTGTAATTGAATCGGTGAGTGGAAAAAGAGTATAACTCCAAAATTGCCTGTTTTCAATTGAGGTATTCAAATCTACTTCTGAACGTAGCCCTTCCTGATGAGTTCAATAGGTAACAATTTAACTCACACACCGCATATGCATTTTTGATACTGCCTCTTATTGTATTGAGCGGAAGAACGATACAACTCCGAAAGTTATATCGTTCTTTCACTCAATATTATCAAAAAGTTTCTGTTCTTGCCACTGGAGTTCGACATGCACCAATGTGCATTTTAAACCTCAGTGATCATTATTATGAGGAAAGATATTAACATTATGGTTTAGAACGAGTGAACGAACCCCTCGAATTTACTTACCAAAAGATTATGCGAAGACATTATTTTTAGCAGTCGCCAACACATACCTTTTGGAGTATCAGTATTCAAATATACAGACGTAACAAATTTTAAAAACTGGTGACCTAAGTAAAAAACCTTCAGATCGACTGTTGGTAGAGATAATGAGACTTTTTCAATTTCAGCCTATGATCAGTTAATCTATGACAGTCAGACACACTTCAGCTAGTCGATTGATCGGAGGTATAGTTACAAATACTTTCAAGCTCTCAAGATCTCAAGATCCACTTTTCCAAATGAACCAGTCTTTAAAAACCAATAACAATTAATGCGAATACGGTAAAAGACATAAAAAGGTTCTGAAATGAATGGATGGGGAAATCTTGGAGTTCTACTACCATGTTACTTCTTGGTAGACTGGTAGACAAGCAATGAAGACCTACAGTAATGATGACTCCTGATACCAAAATATTATGCATTAATAGTGTGTTTAAATTCACCAATAAACGCATATCATCGAAAAAATTAATAGTTTCTACGTTTCACAAAAATTGAGTGGAAAAACCATGTAAGTCCAAGTTCTTTTTTCTTAAGAAAAAGAAAATTCTTTGCCTTTACGAAGGCACATCGAGAACATTTTTGAAACATAGATTGGATGTCACCACCTCAGTACTTTGTAATATTTTACTCATTACTTCACAACCAATTGCTATAAATTCTGAAGTTTTTTATGAAGATTTTGTCCTGAGCTGTGCGGGATACTGATGAGGCCCAACAAGGCCGAAACCGGTATATCTCTCATCTCAGTGACAAAATCTAATATAATTTCTCCAACCTCATGATAAAAGATCTCTGAGCCTGGGAATTGAAAATGGTATTCATTTCGATGATTACTATTTTGAATTCATCTATGTTTCAAAAATTCTTTTTTCTTGCTATGAAATTCTCACTATTCATTAATTGAAACTAGCATGACAAAATCTTTGAAGACGGTCCTTCCTTACAATTTGAGTGAGCAGTTGAGTTTCTTAATATCCAAATATTCACGCAAAACATATTTGTGAGTATTCCTCAAAACAAGTTTTTTGGAATTGTACTGTTTTTCCACTCATCGATTCAATTGTAGAATACAATTATTAATACATTCTATGGAGCAATAAATTATAGGCAGTTTTCATTTTTTTCTATCATCCCCAGGGCCTGAGTAATGATAACATTTCCAAAAGTGAACATTTTCGTTTCCGCCCTGTATTTCAGGAAAAAAGTAGTTGAAATATTTCTGTTTGTGGATAAGTTTTACAAAAAAGTGATATAGAGTCGGAAACTCCATGTCTCTATCTTTATTTGAAGCTGAACTGTATGTTCAGTCTCAATCAAAATGGGGCACAATTCGTACAAAGAATATTTCACATGGCACACGGCACATAAAGTAAACTGCTCCACATGAGTTAGGGATATTGACTTAAATTGCAGAAAAATATAGTTTTAGTGAGATTTTGTGATGGAAATTCATACTAATATGATTTCAAGTTGCAGGAAATAAAATTAATTTCAGCCTGTAGGTCTGCAGCTTATACAGGGTGGTAGAGAAAAATCGAGTAAAATAACGAAATTTTATTCCCAGAGAATTCAAGCATTTTGAGACTATCAATACAATGTACGGCATCCACGGGCATCAATAACAACTTGACATCTTCTTTGCATACTACACATGAGGTTGTTGAACTTTTCTTAAGGAATTTGGTTCCATAAACAGGACAGAAGCTCTCTCAGATCATTTAAGGATTCTGGGGTAGGTTGATGATTATCTCATCTTCTTTGGAGCATATCCCATGCATGTTCTTTGCAATTCAAATCTGGTGAGTGCGGAGGTATTGGTAAATATGGAGTACCAAGCTATTTGCGCGCATTCTCAACTATGACTGCAGGATGCGGTCTAGCGTTATCGTCTAGAAATTGAAAAGTTTCACCAATAGCAGCGTGAAAATTTGGCAAAACATTGTCAATGACATGCTCCCTATAGTGTAAGGCGGTAATATTCCCAGGACAAATGTGTAGATCTGTGCGCCCGTTGAAACATATCCCGGCCAATACCATAACTCTACCCCCTCGGAATGGATAAACTACTTGGATATAGAGACGATTAGGGGGTATGCGAGAGATTGTTGTACCCTTATTCTTCGAGAATCTGAAAATCGTCCATTTCTGGATCCATCAGTGAAAATGACACTACGCCATTGATCTTTTCAATTAATATGTTGTCTTGCCCATTCCAGTCTTTGACGAGAGATTCACCTCTCTCAAACGTCGTCTGATGGTTTCGATGGAAACTTGGACCCCAACTGCATTTTGAATATTATTCCGTATCATTGCTAAACGTAGATGTAGGCTTCCTTCTCGCCGAAACGGTGTTGAAACGATCCTGAGCAGGTGTTGTTTTTCGTCGCCCACCAAGCCTTGGTCTTTCCAACACGGAACCTGTCTCCCTGAACCTATTCCAAAGTCGAGATATCACACTTTGGCTGACTTGTAGCCTTTCTGCTACAACAACCTGAGTTAGGCCACCCTGTAGCATTCCGATAGCCCTATTAGCCTCAGCGTTTGTTAATTTACGTCTTGGCATTTTCAGAAAACTCGTTTCGAATCGAAGCCGTTGATAAACTGACTCCATTTCAAAATAAGAACATTCATGAAGCATATGCAAAGAACCAAGTTTCAGAAAAAAGGCGACCAGATTGACGAAATGTCTCATATTGATTTTTATTGTTTCGATTCAAGTTGTTATTCAGTTTTAAATGATTTTACAGCGATTTTCTCGAAGATTACATACTTTTCAAAACGATTGAATACGATATCCCTAACTCTTGTGGAGCAGTATATCTCGTGATATAATTGTGAAAACATTGTTTTATAAACCGACCATGTATATATCTGATTAGAGGAAATCATTCGATTCTAAAAAAACACATGATGAATATCATCTTTATTGTTTGCCTTCGGTTATCAACGACGAAAAGAATTCTTTCCTCTTTATTGAGCTTAATTAAGATTCATCCAAGACACTTTCGGTTGAATTGACGTTTTCAAACATTAATTCTGGAAATAACCCTTCACGAGAAAGTTCGCTTTGCAGCCACCCCTTCAGCAAAGTCCGCTTCATCGAAAGTTCCCTCTGGAAGAATTCCAACAGTGGTTGAGGTTGCTGTGTAGATGATCCATTATTAAGTTCTCAATTCATTAGAGCCCCGTATCAAATTGCAAAACTCGCTGATTATTTAATGTTTCAAAGGAGGAAGCTCGCTGCGTTACTGGAAAAACAAGTTCCGCCCTTAGGGCTCGAAGAGTCTGATTGGGTCATGAATTTGTATTACTTGAAAGAGAATAGACGATTTTCTCGGTTCATGAGGAAGGAGATTAGCCACTCATTCTCAAGAGATCTCCCTCATCTATGAACAAGAAATTAGGATCTTAACTATTCGTATAATAGGACTGCGACCTAACGGACCATATGGTATCTTCTGTTGCAAGAACGCATTTGTTTCGAAGAAAGCAAGCGACATTCTTGCTCTGCTCATTCTGATTTCTTGGGTTTTCAGTTTTAGTTTCCCCTTTATTTTATGTTACACTCACAGGTTCGAATGTTTAAGTTACGTTCCTTTTCAGAGGGGGACTACTACGAATTTCTTTCTTTTGCGGTTGTAGAAATTATTCGGGTTTAGTTTGCACTTTCTAAAGGTTTAAAAATGATCACCTCCAAAGTTAGAGCGTTTGAAAGCTGTTTTGACGAGTTTTTTACATTTCTCCGTCATGTGTTCTTCGCCACATTTCATTCATTTCAATGTAGCATGGCAATTTTTTTTGAATTCCCTAATAATTGGTGTCGATGACATTGTTTGATCGCGTTTCTCAGCCTCAGGCTTTCTATGTACACTGAGATTCCGCAGCAGAATTGTAAGTTGTTGAAAATTGCCTTAGACGTTCCATCAATTTCGACAAGTACTTCATGAAGGTTGAAAAATGATCACCTTTGCTTTGCTGGGGTTTTTTACATTCCTCCGTCATGTGTTCTTCGCCACCTTTCATGCATTTCAATGTAGCATGGCAGTTTTTCTCTGAATGCCCTAATAATTGGCATCGATGACATTATTTGATCGCGTTTCTCAGCCTCAGGCTTTCTATGTACACTGAGATTCCACAGCACACTTGTAAGTTGTTGAAAATTGCCTTAGACGTTTCGTCAATTTCGACAAGTACTTTATGAAGGTTTAAAAATGATCACCTCCATAGTTCCATCAATTAGAAGCTGCTTTGATTAGTTTTTTACATTCCTCCGTCATGTGTTCTTCGACACATTTGATGCTTTTCAATGTATCATGGCAATTTTTCTTTGAATACCCGAATAATTAGCATCAGTGGCATTGTTCGATGGCATTTCTCAGCCTCAGGCTTTCTATGTACACTGAGATTCCACAGCACACTTGTAAGTTGTTGAAAATTGCCTTAGACGTTTCGTCAATTTCGACAAGTACTTTATGAAGGTTTAAAAATGATCACCTCCATAGTTCCATCAATTGGAAGCTGATTTGATAGGTTTTTTACATTCATCCGTCATGTGTTCTCCGCCAAATTTCTGGCATTTAAATGTATCATGACAGTTTTTCTTTGAATGCCCGAAAAATTAGCATCAGTGGCATTATTTGATGGTTTTTCTCAACCTCAGGCTTTCTATGTACACTGAGATTCCTCAGCAGACTTGTAATTTGTTGAAAATTGCCTCATACATTTTGTCAATTTCGACAAGTACCTTATGAAGGTTGAAAAATGATCACCTCCATAGTTCCATGAATTGGAAGCTGCTTTGATGGGTTTTTTTACATTCCTCCGTCATGTGTTCTTCCTCACATTTCATACATTTTCTTTAAATGTTCGAATAATTGGAATCGATGGCATTGTTTGATCGCGTTTCTCAGCCTCAGGCTTTTCAGGTACACTGAGATTCCGCAGCAGACTTATAATTTGTTGAAAATTGACTCATACGTTTTGTCAATTTCGACAAGTACTTTATGAAGGTTGAAAAATGATCACCTCCTTCCATCAACTGGAAGCTGCTTTGATGGTTTTTTTGTAGCATGGCAGTTTTTTTTTTGAATATCCGAATAATTGGAATCGATGGCATTGTTTGATCGCATTTTTTAGCCTCAGGCTTTCTAGGTACACTGAGATTCTACAGCAGACTTTTAATTTGTTGTGATTTGCCTTATACGTATTTTCAATATAGTCAAGGTCTTCATGAAGGTTGAGGAATGATCACTTCCATAGTTACATCAATTGGAAGCTGTTTTGATGGGTTTTCAACATTCCTCCGTCATGTGTTCTTCGACACACACATTTCATGCATTTCAAGGTAGCATGGCAGTTTTTCTCTGAATGTCCGAATAATTGGCAACGATGGCATTGTTTGATCGCGTTTCTCAGCCTCAGGCTTTCCATGTACACTGAGATTCCGCAGCAGACTTGTAATTTGTTGAAAATTGCCTTATACGCCTTGTCAATTTCGACAAGGCTTTATGAAGGTTGAAAAATGATCACCTCCATAGTTCCATCAATTGGAAGCTGCTTTGATGGGTCTTTTACATTACTTCGTCATGTGTTCTTCGCCACATTTCATGCATTTCAAGGTAGCATGGCCGTTTTTCTTTGAATGTCCGAATAATTGGCATCGATGGCATTGTTTGAGCGCGTTTCTCAGCCTCAGGCTTTCTATGTTCACTGAGATTCCGCAGCAGACTTGTAATCTGTTGAAAATTGCCTTATACTTTTTGTCAATTTCGACAACTACTTTATGACGGTTGAAAAATGATCACCTTCATAGTTCCATCAATTGGAAGCTGATTTGATAGGTTTTTTACATTCATCCGTCATGTGTTCTCCGCCAAATTTCTGGCATTTAAATGTATCATGACAGTTTTTCTTTGAATGCCTGAAAAATTAGCATCAGTGGCATTATTTGATGGTTTTTCTCAACCTCAGGCTTTCTATGTACACTGAGATTCCGCAGCAGACATGTTATTTGGTGAAAATTGCCTTATACGTTTTGTCAATTTCGACAAGTACTTTATGAAGGTTGAAAAATGATCACCCCCATGGTTCCATCAATTGGAAGCTGCTTTGATGGGTTTTTTAAATTTCTCCGTCATTTGTTCTTCGCCATATTTCATGCATTTCAATGTAGCATGGTAGTTTTTCTTTGAATTTCCGAATAATTGGCATCGATGGCATCATTTGATCGCGTTTCTCAGCCTCAGGCCTTCTTTGTACACTGAGATTCCGCAGCAGACTTGTAATTTGTTGAAAATTGCTTTATACGCCTTGCCAATTTCGACAAGTACTTTAAGAAGGTTGAAAAATGATCACCTCCATAGTTCCATCAATTGGAAGCTGCTTTGATGGGTTTTTCACATTCCTCCGTAATGTATTCTTCGTCACATTTCATGCATTTCAATGTAGCATTGCCGTTTTTCTTTGAATGCCCGAATAATTAGCACCAGTGGCATTGTTTGATGGCGTTTCTCAACCTCAGGCTTTTTATGTATATTGAAATTCCGCAGCAGAATTGTAATTGGTTGAAAATTGCCTTATACGCTTTGTCAGTTTCGACAAGTACTTCATGAAGGTTGAAAAATGATCACCTTCATAGTTCCATCAATTGGAAGCTGTTTTGATGGGTTTTCCACATTCCTCCGTCATGTGTTCCTAGGCACATTTAATGCATTTCAATGTAACATGGAAGTTTTTCCTTGAATATCCGAATAATTGGCATCGATGGCATTGTTTGATCGCGTTTCTCAATCTCAGGCTTCCTACGTACACTGAGATTCCGCAGCAGACTTGTAATTTGTTGAAAATTGCCGTATACGTTTTGTCAATTTCGACAAGTACTTTATGAAGGTTGAAAAATGATCATCTCCATAGTTTCATCAATTGGAAGCTGCTTTGATGGGTTTTTTACATTCCTCCGTCATGTGTTCTTCGCCACCTTTCATGCACTTCATTGTAGCATGGCAGTTTTTCTTTGAATATCCGAATAATTGGCATCGATGACATTGTTTGATCGTGTTTCTCAGCCTCAGGCTTTCTATGTACACTGAGATCCCGCAGAAGACTTGTTATTTGTTAAAAATGGCCTGCTACATTTTGTCAATGTCGACAAGTACTTTATGAAGGTTGAAAAATGATCATCTTCATAGTTTCATCAATTGGGAGCTGCTTTGTTGGGTTTTCTACATTCCTCCGTCATGTGTTCTTCGCCACATTTCATGCATTTCGATGTAGCATGGCAGTTCTTCTCTGAATATCCGAATAATTGGCATCGATGGCATTGTTTGATCGCGTTTCTCAGCCTCAGGCATGTACATTGAGATTCCGTAGCAGACTCGTAATTTGTTGTAAATTGCCTCATACGTTTTGTCAATTTCAACAAGTACTTTATGAAGGTTGAAAAAGATCACCTCCATAGTTCCATCAATTGGAAGCTGCTTTGATGGATTTTTTTATATTCATCCATCATGTGTTCTTCGTCACATTTCAGGCATTTCAATGTAGCGTGGCAGTATGTTTTGAATGCCCGAATAATTAGGATCAGTGGCATTGTTTGATCGCATTTCCCATTCTCAGGCTTCCTATGTACACTGCGATTCCGGAGCTGACATGTAATTTGTTAAAAATTGCCTTATATGTTTTGTCAATTTCGATAAGTTCTTTATGAAGTTTGAAAAATTATCACCTCCATAGTTTCATCAAGTGGAAGCTGCTTTGATGGGTTTTTTTCATTCCTCCGTCATGTGTTCTTCGCCATCTTTCATGCATTCCAATGTGCCATGGCAGTTTTTCTTTGTATATCCGAATAATTGGCATCGATGACATTGTTTGATCGCGTTTTTCAGCCTCAGGCTTTTATGTACATTGAGATTCCGCAGCAGACTTGTAATTTGTTGAAAATTCCCTTAACTGTTTCGTCAATTTCGACAAGTACTTTATGAAGGATGAAAAATGATCACCTTCATAGTTCCATCAATAATTGGAAGCTGCTTTGATGGGTTTTTTACATTCATCCGTCATGTGTTCTTCGCCACATTTCTTGCATTTCAATGTAGCATGGCAGTTTTCATCTGAATGCCCGAATAATTAGCATTAGTGGCATTGTTTGATGGCGTTTTTCAACCTTAGGCTTTTTAGGTACATTGAGATTCCGCAGCAGAATTGTAATTGGTTGAAAATTGCCTTAAACGCCTTGCCAATTTCGACAAGTACTTTATGAAGTTTGAAAAATGATCACCTCCATAGTTCCATCAATTCAAAGCTGCTTTGATTGGTTTTTCACATTCCTTCGTCATATGTTCTTCGCCACATTTCTTGCAATTCAATGTAGCATGGCAGTTTTTCCTTGAAGTAATTGGCATCGGTAGCATTTTTCGATCTCAGGCTTCCTATGTACACTGAGATTCCGCAGCAGACTTTAATTTGTTGAAAATTGCCTCAAACGTTTGTCAATTTCGACAGTATTTTATGAAGGTTGAAAAATGATCATCTCCATAGTTCCATCAATTCGGAGCTGCTTTGATGGATTTTAACATTACTCCGTCATGTGTTCTTCGCCACATTTCATGCATTTCAGTGTAGCCTATCAGTTTTTCTTTGAATGTCCGAATAATTGGCATCGATGGCTTTGTAAGATCGCGTTTCTCAGTCTCAGGATTTCTATGTACACTGAGATTCCGCAGCAGACTTGTAATTTGTTGAAAATTGCCTTTCACGTTCTGTCAATTTCGACATGTACTTTATGAAGGTTGAAAAATGATCACCTCCATAGTTTCACCAATTGGAAGTTGCTTCGATGGGCTCTTAACATTGCTTCGTCATGTGTTCTTCGCCACATTTCATGCGTTTCAATGTAGCATGGCAGTTTTTCTTTGAAAGTCCGAATAATTGTCAACGATGGCATTGTTTGATCGCGCTTCTCAATCTCAGACTTCCTATGTACACTGAGATTCCGCAGCAAACTTGTGATTTGTTGAAAATTGCTTCATACGTTTTGTCAATTTCGACAAGTTTGAAAAATGATCATCTATATAGTTCCATCAATTGGAAGCTGCTTTGATGGGTTTTTTACATTCCTCCGTCATGTGTTCACCGTCAAATTTCATGCATTTCAATGTAGCATGGAAGTTTTTTTTTTAATATCCGAATAATTGGCATCGATGGCATTATTTGATCGCGTTTCTCAACCTCTGGCTTTTTATGTACACTGAGATTCCTCAGCAGACTTGTATTTGTTGAAAATTGCCTTATACGTTTTGTCAATTTCGACAAGTACTTCAAGAAGGTTGAAAAATGTTCACCTCCATAGTTCCATCAATTGGAAGCTGCTTTGATGGTTTTTTTACATTAATCCGTCATGTGTTCTTCGCCACATTTCATGCAATTCAATGTAGCATGGCAGTTTTTCTTTGAATGTCCGAGTAATTGGCATCGGTGGTATTGTTTGATCACGTTTCTCAACCTCAAGCTTTTTATGTACATTGAGATTCCGCAGCAGACTTGTCATTTGTTAAAAATTGCCTTTTACGCCATGTCAATTTTGGCAAGTACTTTATGAAAGTTGAAAAATGAACACCTCCATAGTTCCATCAATTGGAAGCTGCTCTGATGGGTTTTTTATATTCCTCGTCATGTGTTCTTCGCCACATTTCATGCATTTCAATGTAGCATGGTAGTTTTTCTTCGAATTTCCGAAAAATTGGCATCAATGGCATTGTTCGATCGCGTTTCTCAACTTCAGGCTTTTTATGTACATTGAGATTCCGCAGCAGAATTGTAATTTGTTGAAAAATGCCTTAACACCTTGCCAATTTCGACAAGTGCTTTATGAAGGTTGAAAAATGATCACCT
Source organism: Hippodamia convergens (assembly GCA_038502775.1). Classification (NCBI taxonomy): domain Eukaryota; kingdom Metazoa; phylum Arthropoda; class Insecta; order Coleoptera; family Coccinellidae; genus Hippodamia; species Hippodamia convergens. The sequence continues at coordinate 87,785,026 of CM076607.1, read as the reverse complement.
TCATAGTTCCATCAATCGGAAGCTGCTTTGATGGGTTTTTATATGCCTCCGTCAGGTGTTCTTCACAACATTTCATGCATTTCAATGTAGCATGGCAGTTCTTCTTTGAATGCCCGAAAAATCAGCATCAGTGGCATTGTTTGATAGCGTTTCTCAACCTCAGGCTTAGTATGTATATTGAAATTCCGCAGCAGAATTGTAATTGGTTGAAAATTGCCTTATACGCCTTGTCAATTTCGACAAGTACATTATGAAGGTTGAAAAATGATCACCTTCATAGGTCCATCAATTGGAAGCAGCTTTGATGGGTTTTTTATATTCATCCGTCATGTGTTCTTCGCCACATTTCAGGCATTTCAATGTAGCATGGCAGTTTTTTTTGAATTTTCGAATAATTGGCATCGATGGCATTGTTTGATCGCGTTTCTCAATCTCAGGCTTCCTATGTACACTGAGATTCCGCAGCAGACTTGTAATTTGTTGAAAATTGTCTCATACGTTTTGCCAATTTCGACAAAGTAGTTTATGAAGGTTGAAAAATGATCTCATCATTATTCCATCAATTGGAAGCTGCTTTGATGGGGTTTTTCAGTCCTCTGTCATGTGTTCTTCGCCACATTTCACTCATTTCAATGTAGCATGGCAGTTTTTCTTTGAATAATCAGCATCAGTGGCATTGTTGATAGCGTTTTCAAACCCAAGGCTTTTTATTACATTTAGATTCCGCAGCAGAATTGTAATTGGTTGAAAATTGTTTTATGAGTCTTTCAAATTTCGACAAGTACTTTATGAAGGTTGAAAAATGATCACCTCCATAGTTCCTTTAATTGATGGAGCATTTCAATGTAACATGGCAGTTTGTCATTGAATTTCCGAATAATTAGCATCGATGGCATTGTTTGATTTCGTTTCTCAACTTCAGGCATTCTATGTACACTGAGATTCCGCAGCAGACTTGTAATTTGTTAAAAATTGCCCTATACGCCTGGTCAATCTCGACAGGTATCAGGTGCTGATATCCTTTTTTTCCCTTGCGTTCTGATAATTTCTCAGATCAGGGTAACCTTAAGTCTACTTCAATTTCTTCCTCCGTTATTTCGGTTATTCCGCAGAGTACAACTTTTTGTTTTATCTAGCTGTCAATGAGTTCATAAGCGTGGAATTAAATATTTTCTTTTCTAAGACTTCTGTACAAAAGTCTTTTATAGTTTTCTGAAGCCGGTTCAAATTGGATTCCTCAGGTTTGACTTTTTTGCATTTGATATTAATCTGAGACTTTGTACGGTTCTTCTTGTGCCACTTGTTGCGGTCACTACTGATGAAATGGGCATTTTTTTGTTGTTTGTTTATTCGAAGTTGAGCCGGGATTTCCTGTAGATACCTTTCTTAAGTTGTCCTCCTGTATTTTCAATTCTGTTTGGATCGTGTCCATGTCTCAGGATCAACCGTTCCTCTATCACACCAATATTTGAAATAGTTTGATGTATCTATTATCTTACATTCCATAGGTTTTACACCCTGTTTTCTGAATTTTCCAGAGTTTTTGAGAGCCACTCCATTTGTTTCTCATTGATTCATTTTAACATATTTATTCAGGAAATTGAGAATTTTTAGAGATGCTACATCTCTGAGAAGGGTTAGTAACAGCTTCTCCGAATCAACAGAGAATCAGCAGAATTCATCTTGAAGTTAAGACAAGCGTCGAAAAAACTCTACGAATACCTTAACGTGTTCAATACTTTGTCAACCCCGTCATCAAGTAAAGCCAGCTTTTTCAACGACGGCCGAAAAGAGGGTTGATGAACGATCTTTCGGTTCAACAGTTGACGTGCCAACAGCCGTTAAAAACCCGCGTTTCAGCCAGAAAATTAAAATACCTCGTTCGCAGTAAACGTTCTCAAAGGGGAGGGGTTAACCGTGTGTTAACGTAACCGTCAGTCATAAATCACGCGATTGTCAACCGCCAGGACGAGAAGTTGAAAACAAAGCGAGTTTTAAATTTCGTCTCGCCAGCTCCCTTCGCTAATTTGAATTGATTGTGGGGGCGAGGCGTAGCTGTGTTTTGTGCGGGGCGATGAAAAATTTACTACACATCCTTTGCTTTGTCTCCGCTCAGACTCTTTTAACCGTGATTGATCGGGGTTCGCGTTCCGGGCTAAAGAATGATGTAAGGCTCCGGAATATTTGTTGCGACTTTGACGGATGACGGCAAGCTTATCGGGAAAAGACAGCTTTATGGACTTCCTTTGTACAACGATGAAGGATACATAAGCTCTTTCCAATGGAGGCCGTACAAAATCATAATTGGAAAAACACGTGTGGCACTCGATGACTACCGAGGTAAAGCTATTGCATAGCATCTATTAAAAAATAAGAAGATAATATTGTTGATTTAAAATATTTATTTATCTTACAATACATGTAGGTTATTCAGGAATGTTTATCATTGAAACTATAGGTTTATGGTAACTGGAATAAGAAACATAAGTTTGAGACTTAATGTCTTCTGAATATCTGGAAAATACCGCTTCAATAGTGGTCCCATATTTTGTTGTGGATTCTTCAATTTTTCCGAAAGAAAAGTTGTCAACCGCTCTGATTTTATATCAGCGAAGTCAATGTTGAAAACGCCAGCCAAGATAAGTGGAAATTTGTTACCATTTGTACTAAGTATTTTCAACCCTTCTTCAGTGTACTCCAGTGAAGTGCGATGAATAAAATGCTCTATCTCGTCCAATTTTGGATTCGGAGAAATGTAAATTGCTCCCATGACTATGTATAGGCCATGTCTAAGTTTGAATAAGCATGCACAAATATCTCCAACAAATGAGCGTCTAACATTAACATCGCTAACGTCTTCAATATTTATTTCAATATTCAGAGTCATTATATTAGTAACATTTTTACTATTTTGGTAAATAGCTGCCCCACTTTTTGGAACAGTATCTCGATTGAATTGAACAATACAATTGAAATTAGGTATTTAAATCCCATTATCACGTGTCACGCATGTTTCGGTGAGAAGTAACACATTGGTTTGTCTCGTAACTGAATCTTGTAAATCGTATTTGTGACTATAAAGACTTTGGCAATTGAAAGTCATCATTGAAATGCCATTTCGTTTACTAATGAAATCTAAGACACTTTGAGCTGTCGTCTGAACACGATTTAAAGACAATCTTTGAATTCTTGCAACAAAGATGCAGTCGATGCAGCTTGCCTTCGATTATGATAAAACTTAAAAGCAGAATTATCATTTTTTGTCGTAATATACAATTTTTCAATATTAATCACCCGAGAGAGTGTAACATAGACCACTTCCTGAGAATGTGATTCACTATACTTATATACTATTTCGTCAAAAGTCCCACTTTGCGACTTATGTATAGTTAGAGCAAGAGCTGAAGTTAATGGAAAATGTTTGCGTTTGGCTATACATTTTCTATCCGTTTTAATGAAATATTTGCTGTTCGTAATTCAATGGGAAGGCGGGATTGCCGACTCCATTTTGCACTGCTAGAGTGGCTGCACGCATCCAGTCGCAAGCACCCAAACACCGTGCCGAAGTCGGCCGAACTGAACCGACGATACACGGGTGTGTTAGGTTTTTTCGTTACGGAATTTCTACATTCGGTCGCCGCGCTCAAAGCCTGAGATAAAAGCTATGCAATAGCTTAAAAAAATATGAACGGAATGAAGCATAACTCAATGAATATGAAAATAAAATGATGAGAGTATTCATAATTGGTATCAAGAAACTGGGAAATCAAATTTCATAATGTAATAGTTGTTTTCTTGTTTACTTCAAAATCTTCTACTGTAGCTTATGAGCTACAAACATAGCTCACTATTCACTCACCTGTATCGTTCTATGGTCCCTCACTAATTTTCTGGCACAGTTGTAGATGAAGGTGAAGCACATTCCAGCAAGAATCAACGAAAACACTACCATGATGATGGTGATTTGTTCGTTGTTCTTTCCTTTGTCCGCGCTCCCCTGAAAAAAAAAAAATTGTTTTTCAAGTTGCTCAGAGTGCATTTTTTTCGGGTTTTGTAAAATGTCCATCAATCACGGATATTTTCAGTGGATGGTGAAAATAGAAATAATTCCTAATAGACCACGGCCAATAAGCCCGGAAGACTCTCTTAATGTCAATATATCCGGTCGTGAAAGCCTGAAACTATTTATTAAAATAGAAATATTTGAAAAAGTGCGAAAACTGGCTCATATCTATACTGCTCCACAAGAGTAAGGGATATCGTATTCGATCGTTTTGAAAAGTATGAAATCTTCGAGAAAATCGGTGTAAAATCAATTAAAACTCACTAACAACTTGAATCGATCCAATAAAAATCAGTATCAGATATTTCGTGGTTCTGGTCGCCTTTTTTCTGATGAAGTTTGGTTCTTTGCATATGCTGCATGAATGTTCTCATTTTGAAATGGAGTCAGTTCATCACCGGTTTCGATTTGAAACGAGTTTTCTGAAGATGCCAAGACGTAAATTAACAAACGCTGAGTCTAATAGGGCTAACGGAATGCTACAGGGTGGCCTAACTCAGGTTGTTGTAGCGGAAAGGCTCCAAGTCAGACAAAGTGTGATATCTCGACTTTGGAATACGTTCAGGGAGATAGGTTCCGTGTTGGAAAGACCAAGGCTTGGTGGGCGACGAAAACGCGTATTTGTTTCGACAGTTGGTACGTGAAAGCTGTGTTTATTTTTTTATTTTTACGTTTTTATTGCGATAATATGATATGCCAAAGGAAAAAACCGTGAAAAACACTAATTGTTGTGTTTATGGATGTAATTCTAAAAAATCTAGGAATCCTGGAGCCTATTTTCATTATTTTCGAGGTAAAAATCAAAATGTTTACGTAACCAACAAACTAGAAATCGTAAAGGAAATAAATAGACGTAAAACCTGGAAGCATGTTCTGATAATGGGAAAACCTGTATCTAAACATATCAGAGTATGCTCACACCATTTCCGACCAGAAAATTATAGAACGAAAACAGGCAAGAGTGGAAACTGATGTCAATTGAAAACAATGCTTCATATGTTTTGAATTATTTCAGAAACTCTCACTATGAAAACATTTCTGCTACTGGAGAAGAAAGCTGTACCTTCACAAAACCAGTTCAAATCAAGACATTTTTACTTTTTGTTCAGATCGTTCTTGTACAATAATTTTCATTCTTATCGAAAAAAATTACTTTGAGTCTACTTGATATTTTTGAATATATATATATATATATATATATATATATATATATATATATATAAGTCTCAACAATTCAAGGAGCCTAGTTGGAAGTGAAAAAGTGCTGAATGTAGGCCATATAATAATATACAATAAAACTAGGGACCTTGTGAGTTTAAGTGATTCTCTCGATTGCTGCAAAATTGAACTTATGTTCAGCAATGATCAAATCTTCATGTGGAATTTCAAATAAATTCCGAGAATTGGCAATTTTAAACAATATATTATACATATATGTATCAATTTAATATTAATAATAAAAATAGCTTGATAGTATTGTCGTTCATTTAGCAAAGGAAAAGGTGCAATCAATCGATAGATAAGTTGAATGATTTTATTTTATTATAACTGCAACCTAAGACACAAGTGAGATGCAATAAATGAATAATACATCAAAATCTAGCGTAATGAATTCTTCAACATGATTAATCGATGATCACGTCATGTTCTGCATACATACGGTTCTCTGGAGAATGTGCATTTTTATTAAAAATTTATCACCCATTTTTTTTTTCATAGAGACAATACTCGTTTCGGTAAACAGCTGATTGGCGAATGCAGCGCCACCATCGGTAATTATTTTGTCCAATAAATTCCCCCGTCGTTACGCCAATGCACAGGAAGACACGACGCAGCACAAACCTACCATAATAAAACACGAGAAAAAATTCGATTATCAAAAAAGTGCTCGCACTACTTCACACACGAATATTTTCGAATTTTCGGTTATTTCTTCGATTCACCAACACTTGAGACTAGAACGGTGACAATATGTTCGAATTTTTCTGCGGCCGCTCGTCATTGAAAATGAAAATCCGTTGTCGCGTTGATGGAGAATTGAGGTGTACAAAAGAGGCCTTTTTTCGGCCACCGTTAGGTTTCTCTCGACCGACCACTCATTCGCAGAATCCTCCTCTATTCATAAGAAACCGCGCCGAAAATTGGAAATTTTTTCTCCTCCCAGAGAAGGATTGAAACGTACGAGGATCCAATTTCTGGTCCGAGTTTCCAGCTAGGATTTACTTTACATTCATCGCGAGGGGAAAATAAAGCTATTTTTCCTGTTGATCCAAGAACCCGACCTAGCTCCGTTTCGTGGGTCCGCTTTACATTTCATGAGAGCTCTTTTATGGGGCGGAACTTTGAGATGTTCACGTTTTCTCGGCCATTTACGTTCGATGTTTTGAAAATACCGGGGAAGACCTAGAGGAGTGTTGCCTTGAGAATATTTGCTCCGGTAGAAATCCAGTGAAATCAGTAAATTTGAAGTCATTTGAGCGAACACAATCAGAACCACATTATACTGAAAATTTTTGTCTCTATTTCAGTAGCGTAATGAGTTCATTACAGTACTAAAAGTAGTGTAGTGTTTCAGTTATATTTTTCGTTTTGTAGTTGTCAGTACTGACCTCCGATGGAATCAAGTTTCGAATCAAATCAATACAAATTCCGTAATCTGTCAAATTTCGTAAGTCACACCAACTGCCAAGATGAAATATAACAGTCATTACCCTAAATTTTTATTTGAATTTCGAGAGTATTTCACAAAACTTGACTGAAAAAGAGAAAATATCGTCTAATACTCGTTGCAAAAGGCAATTACAACACTTATGATATCGAAAACTCGCTCCTTCGTCGCTCGTTTTCGAACTTCGCATTCATGTTGGAATAGGAGCTCATTCTGCAACTTGTTTTAGAATATACTATGACAATATGGAAATCCGGGGCAATATAGGGTACCTAACTTCAAGATCATGATTTTCGTACAAAACCAAATAACTCAACATAGCCATTTTGAATTTAGCTGGCTTAATATATTTTCTTCAGACTTTAGCCACCTAGATAACCAACAAAAAATTTTTACGTAGTTTTTTATGTATTTTTCAAAAGACAGGCTTTTCCCCGTTTTGCCACCTTATAGGAGCAAAATGGGGGATTGTGTCTGGATTAGTGTATTAGGTACGTGTAGCTGAAAGATTATATTGTATTAATACAAAAATCTCTTTTATATATTTCACAATCTCTAACTGTTGAATTTCGGCAATAGTTATTTATGATATGTGTGTTGAAAGTGACGTTTTATTTTGTGAGTGAAAAAGTTTGTGAAATGAGCGGAGCGAATTGAACAATTTCACGAACAAAATAAAATCACTTTTAACACAAATACCATACAAAGTTTTTTGTACAACTGCCCTATTTTGATAATGAAATGGGCGAATTTGCAAAAACAATAAACTTCAAAATCCATTTTAATATTCAAATAATCAGAAGGTTGTTGTGAATGGAAAACGTTGCCAACGTTATGATTATTAACAAATGAGAAAAGACGCTGTCATTTGAATTTCGTTCCTGTCCAATTTTCGTCTTGGGTTTTTAACTGCTAAATATGTTTGTCGAGAGTCCAATTATTAATAAAAGTGACGATTTGGTTGTTCCTCTGGATATTGAAGAGTCTGCAAGAAGAGCAAATCTGGAACTCCTACCTAAAAAATCTGTTCAGCAGTACGATATTGCCCATAAGAATTTCCTGGCATGGTTTAAATTGAAAAATGTAGAAGGGAACTTCAGTGAAATTGTTTTCCTGGCATACTAAGAAGAAAAATGAAAAATATGGAGTTCATCAACTTTGTGGAGTAAATTTTCAATGGTAAAGTCAAGCGCCCTTGTTGAAAATGGTGTGGATGTTAGTGAATATTTTAAGGTAATAGCATATTTAAAACGGAAAAGTGAAGGATATCGAAAATTCTCACTCGTGAACAAGTTGCAAAGTTCATAAAGGAGGCACCAGATGAGAAATACTTGATGGTTAAGGTTGCAACTATTTTCGTATTATTTGGAGCCTGTCGGCATGCAGAATTGTGTAATTTATCAGTGGAGGACATCGAAATAACAAATAAATCATTGGTTATCCAACTTCCAAATACAAAAACGAAAGTCAGTCGTTCTTTCAGTATTATTTGGAAGTATGTAGACTATTTTCATAAGCACTTTGCAATGCGCCATTCTGTCATCAAACATCGTCGTTTTTTTTGAAATACATGAATAATAAATGCAATCCAGTTGGTATTGATACTTTTGGGAAAATTCCATCTATTGATGCCGAATTCCTCAAATTGCCAGAACCAAAGCAATATACAGGACACTGTTTTCGAAGATCGTCCGCTTCATTGCTAGCAGAATCAGGAGCAAATATTACGGATAAAAAAAAAAACATGGTGGATGGGAGTCTACAACGGTAGCCGAGAGCTATGTTGATCATTTCATTGCATACAGAAATGTCATTGCTTAAAAAAATTCTCCCAACCTCAATAGATTTTGGATCATCATCATCCAATATTGTACTTTCGGTTTCTACAAGTACTGATGGTGCTGAGGATTCTGATAATGTGTTGCGAAGCTCCCTAACGTCACAGGGCATTAATGTTAGTAATTGTTCTAGTTTTACGATCAATTTTAATGTTCATAAGTATTGATTGTTAAATATTGATAATAAAAATTTGCAATTTCTGAATTTTTCCCATCTGATTTCATCATAAGAAAATGGAGTGTTAAAAATATTCTTAACACTTATGTTGAAAATATTTTTAACATGCTTCCACGTAAACAATAAATTTTAACATTGTTTGCTGTCATTAAAAGTGTCACTTTTAATGGCAATTGTATAAAAACACATTTCTGGCGCGCTTCTTTCATTTTCTCTTCAGACCAATTTTGACAAGTTGTCTTTCTCACGTATTTTCGTACCACCTGAAACCAATACAAAATTTATCTCAATAGTCTGCATAGGGCGAAACAGGTAGCATTCCGATAGCCCTATTAGACTCAGCGTTTGTTAATTTACGTCTTGGCATTTTCAGAAAACTCGTTTCAAATCGAAGCCGTTAATAAACTGACTCCATTTCAAGATAAGAACATTCATGAAGCATATGCAAAGAACCAATGTCTCATACTGATTTTTATTGGATCGATTCAAGTTGTTATTTTAGGTCTAAATGGTTTCACAGCGATTTTTTCGAGGATTACAAACTTATGAATACCCGATTCGTGCTGCTCCTATTGCGGGGTAAGTTATTGGTAGTGGGGATAATGCGTCTGAGATTTGCTGGGTATATTCGAATGAAATTCATGAATTAACAATATTGATTGGCAGAACTGTTCTCTCTATCATTAAGTTGACAGATAATGAATAAATCCGTGTAAGGATGCCGACATGTTATCAATAAATAACTATGAAAACTGTTCTAGAATGAAATATTTTCGCATGATTTGACACAGAATTAGAGAAATGCAGTTTTTGTCTCATTAAATTCAGCTGACACCAGCTTCTCGTTTAAAAGTAATGTCGATTTCGTTTTGATAATTCAAAACTGTAAAAGTTGGTCCACCCTGTACAAAGTCGTTGTATTGTTACTGAAACTGTTTGTTCAAAAAATAGATATTTCCATAGATATTTCCAATTTCGATCAGCGTAATAAAATCAGGGAAAAATCACAGTGTAAACAATTTTTACCTTTGCTGTTGTTGAAAGTGTATTTCACGGTGTTTACTAGATCCATCACAATCTGTCTGTTGTATAACGTGCGCATACAGATTACAAAAAACAAATATTCAACTTCGTTTTATTCATCATATATCATACCAACTCTATTCGGTCTATAACTGAATCAACAGAACAAAGAGCGGAACGATAAATTACATTTTTATTGAACCATTTCAACTGCAGTACATCCATTTACATGCAGATCGCGTTCCCTGTGAAAATTCGATCCCGCAGGGAAAAGGAGAACCGAGATAATTTTTTCATAATTGGAATTAAATTATTATGATATGGTTACAAAATTTCAGTGTGAGAAATTGTGTCGATGCTTACAAGATTTGAAAATACCGGTTCCACGTGGTGAAAGATGAAACACACAAACATTGTGTCCCAAATTGGGTAATACTGCACTGTATCTCAACTTTCATTGAAAATTGAGAAAAGCAGTTTTCGCGAATTTGTGCCACTTTTTTGTAAAACTTTTAAATCCAGAAACAGAAATATTCCAACTTCTTTTGTTTCTGAAATACAGGGCGAAAACGAAAATGTTGACTTTTTTGAGACTTAATTATTTCTTAGAAACTATATATATATTTAATATATAATTTTATGTAAGAGTCAGTGGCGTAGTTTTTTTTTAGAGAACTAATTCTGAGATTGAGCACAATCGTTGACTTTTTTTAGATGGATGATATATCAATGTATTCAGAAAAATAAATTCAAAAATTTGACATTGAAATATACAGGTGTTCCATCTAAAAAATTCAACGATTGTTGTAATATTATTACAACCTAACCTTCAATGAATTTTAGCTTAAAAAATCCGAAAAATCCATAATTGTTGTTTTTTTTTTAATAGTAGGCCATGAATTCTTTCACACATGCATTCACTTAATACTTTTTCAAAACGCCAGGTGACTTGAACCTATTTATTTTATTATATTTAAAAATAAACTCGAAATATCACTCGTCAACATGAAATTGAAAATGTTGAAAACGAAAGAAATTGTAATATTTATATTGAAAATTTTTCATGCATGTTAAACTTTTATGCATGCGTGGAAGAGTTCATGGCTTACTTAAAAAAAAAAAACAAACATTAATATATATTATTAATTAATTAATGGTTAGTTGGTGATACATCAACGAATTCAGAATAATAAATGCAAAAATTTGACTTCAAAATATACAGGGTGTTCCATCTGGAAAATTTCACGTTTGTGCTCCATCTCAGAAACAGTGCTCTGAAGAATTTTTTTTATTACGCCACTGACTTCTTCGTGAAAATATCTATTGAAAGCAGATTTCATGTTTTTTTTTCTTATACAGTGACTGAAAATAATTACATCTTAAAAAACTGCACATTTTCGTCCTGTGTCTCTGAAACAGAAAGAGTTGGAATATTTTTGTTTTTAGATGTGAAAGTTTTACAAAAAAGTGACATAGGGTCGCGAAAACCGAATGTCTCTATCTGAACTAATATCTGAATCACAGTGCACTCTCACCCAATTTGGGACACAGTGTATACTGAGAGATATTATCTTTAATATTGAATTTTTTGATTTCTTAACCCAATACTTATGAACAATCAAAAATAAAACTTTTAGTTTGACAGATTTATCTTCACATTCATTCTACTATGCATTATATATAAGAGGATGTTACAGTTCTTGGTACAAGTCTTGTTTGTATGATATGAATAGTAGCGATAAAGAAATTTAGCAATCTGAATGGAATGTATCCAATTTTTTCAATAAGAATCTTATTTCTGATCCTTCCATCAGAGTTCCTGGTTTTGATCTTCCCAGGAGAATATGGTCTGTTCTAATTCGCATTAAAATAGGCCATGAACGATGGAATTCGGTTGAGAGCCCTAGTTCAGAGTGTGGGGAAAATGAGGAGACCATAGAACATCTTAAATATAGTTGTCCCATTTATAAATTTCAAGATGGTTTCGAGGCTATACACAAAGTAACAAATGCATTTTTGAAATCAGTGGTTAATTTCAAAATAATTTAATTTATTCTAAATAGTTGGTTCATTTTCTGCTTTTGTCTTTTTTCATTTCAGATTAAGAATTGCGAGTCGTTTTTGTGAAAAATCTGTTTACCTGAGCCCATCGATGGATAACATGAAGATCATACTGATGTCTTTCAACATTTTCCTGATATTCAATATTGTAATATTTTTTTTCACGGGTGGGGTAAGGATTTTTTTTCAACTGAGATTTTTTCTCTGGGGTTTTTTCCCTTTCCTTCCTGCAGACCTTTATGGTTTTCTTGTATTGCACCAACCTCAGCTAGGTAGCTTTTTTGTTTCAATATGTTTTGTCTTATATTATTTATATTATCTCTCTGAATCGAAAGAATATATATACAGGGTGATTCATAACTATTGGGACATAGGCTAAGGGCAGATTGTTTGGACCAAAATATGGCTATAGGACCAAATATACCACAATAAAATATTGCTGTGGAAAAAGATAGAGGGCGTTGAAGTTAAATTTTTTTTTCGTTTTTTTGCTAATAATTTCTCTGCTAATTCTTTTCACAGCTAACTGTATAAGGGGACAGAATAATATTATCTTCGAAGTTCGAAAGTCCTTTATTAAAAAAAATTAGAAAAGGTATAGAAGTCGGAGGAGGCCAGGTGTAACATTTAATTCAAGTTTATTCTTTTTATGTTACATTATTTTTAATTATGCTTTATCGTCGAAATAAACGAAAAAAATTAAAAAATCGTTAATTCAAGTCCCCTCCCGATTTTCTGAACTGTTCAATTGTGTTTTTTCTTGAAAACGAATGAAAAAATATACAGTGAAATTATTAGCAAAAAAACGAAAGAAAAAATTCAACTTTAACGCCCTCTATTTTTTTCCACAGCAATATTTTATTGTCCCAATAGTTATGAATTACCCTGTATAAGAGAATGTGACGGTCCTTAGGTACAAGTCTTGTTTGTACCTTGGGATAAAAATATCTTTTCACTTTTCTAAACTAAACTCAGTAATTAATTGTTTTGAATCCTGAATTTAACATAGTTACAGTGTTCCTTTTGACTTCAAGGATCTATACAGTTAAAATGCTGAAATTTGAATCCTTCATAAAAAAGTTTTGAGGAGCTAAGAGTCAATCCAAGCTTGTCTCCGTTCCGAAACCAGATCTCTTCATTTCCCTCTCATACTTCATCTTCCGCTCGATCCGTCCATAGAGCCGGGATTCGAAAAGTACGCGAATAAATCGAAACGAGAACCTCTAGATCCACCGAAAGGTATCCCCGGTATTGTTGAATTAGGAGAGCAGCTGTAATATATTACGCCGTAATGCCGCCGGAGTTCATTCGGTTCCGGCCGAAAGTTTCACTTAACTTCCGGAATTACATGCAGTATTTGCATATCAAATAAGCGCAGAGTTACTGGCGGGACTGGCTGATCTTTATGAGTACCGCCCTGGATATTTAGGAGTTTGGGATGGAGTTTCTTCGATTGCAGCCTGTAATTAAGCAGATAACAATAGGCTTAGAGGATTCGTGAATGCCGTTTTGAATCGATATTGGCTGTTCCCGATATTTCCACCCTCATACCTACAATAGAAACGATAATGTTGAATATTATTGGTATTAGGTATTGGACAAAATAATTACCAATGGTGGCGCTGCATTCGCCGATCAGCTGTTCACCGAAACGAGTATAGAGCCAAACACAACTCTATGCGACACCTCCGGCGTTAGCTGGAACTAAGCCCGAAACGAGTATCGTTTTGACAAATAGTACGTGAAAGCTGGGTTTATTTGTTTATTTTTACGTTTTTATTGCGATAAAAAGATATGCCTCAGTATAAAACCGTGAAAAACACCAATTGTTGTGTTTATGGATGTAATTATAAAAAATCTAGGAATCCTGGAGCCCATTTTCGTGGTAAAAATCAAAATGTTTACTTTACCAACAGCCTAGAAATCGTAGAGGAAATTAATATACGCAAATCCTGGGAGCATATTTTGATGATGGGAAAACCTGTATCTAAACATATTAGAGTATGCTCACACCATTTTCGACCAGAAGATTATAGAATGAAAACAGGCGAGAGTGGAAACTGATGTCAATTGAAAACAATGCTCCATATGTTTCGAATTATTTCAGAAACTCTCACTATGAAAACATTTCTGCTACTGGAGAAGAAAGCTGTACCTTCACGAAACCTACCAAAAAAAGCAGTTCAAGTCAAGACATTTTAAATTTTTGTTCAGATTGTTCTTGTACAATAATTTTCATTCTTACCCAAATAAATAACTATGAGTCTACGTGATATTTTTGAATATATAGAAGTCTCAACAATTCAAAGAGCCTAGTTGAAAGTGCTGAATGCAAGTCATATGAAAATGGGGCCTTGTGAGTTTGAGTGATTCTCTCGATTGTTGCAAAATTGAACTTATGTTCAGCAATGATCAGATCTACATGTGGAATTTCAAATAAATTGCGAGAATTGGAAATTTTAAACAATATATTATACATAAATGTATTAATTTAATATTAAAAATAGCTTGATAGAAATGAAGTTCATTTAGCAACGGAAAAGGTGCAATCAATCGCAGATAAGTTGAATAATTTTATTTTATTATAACTGCAGCCTAAGACACAAGTGAGATGAAATAAATGAATAATACATTGAAATCTAGCGTAATGAATTCTTCAACATTATTAATCGATGATCATGTCATGTTCTGCATACATACAGTTCTCTGAAGAATGTCCATTTTTATCCAAAATTTATCACTCATTTTCATTTGATAGATTTTTTCCTTCCTAAACAGAAAAAAAGTTAGTAGCTTCTATTAAATGAATATATTGTTCATGCTGATGTACAATTACAATACAATCATGCATGTTCTCATGTTCTGTTAGGTCTCAAACTAATTTCATCCTTCTCTTAGTTTTCATCAAATATAATCTAATGTTTTCTGTTTTGTACATTTCATTGTTATGAAAAACAAATAGAAAAACAGCAGAGACAAAACTAAACAATGAATTTCACCTTCAAAATCAGTAGAATTTTCAAGATATTTTGTAGTACGTACAACCTTGTAGAGTAGCAGGGCTAAAATATGCTTTCAAATTCCAGACAATCTTGCTTGGTATCTGTATATATTCTTGTCAACCTTCACACCATCATTTTTATAAAAAATCATTTCCAATGTTTTGAAATAATTTTTTCCCACATGGAATAAAATGATTGCATTGCAACACTTGCTCACCCTCTATACAGCATCTGTGAGCATGAGAATATTGGAAAATTTCCTATAATTAGAGGAACCTTTGGTAAACATTTTGCCAGATGATCTGAAAAGAATTCAAAATTGAATAGTGCTTACCTCAATATTTTACATAAAATATATCAAAAAGCCCAATACAATATAATACAAAGCACTTACAATATAAACCACAGGATTCACAATTAAGGAAACAACAATTATTGATAGCCAATAAACGTTTAAACTAAAAAATCCCATAAATACAAATAGAAATCTACTGTAAACACGAAACAATACTCGTTTCGATAAAAAGCTGATCGGCGAATGCAGCGACACCATCGGTAATTATTTTGTCCAATTGTTTCGTGCTTACATTAGCTTTCTATTCGGGATCTATGGGATTTTTAAGTTTTAACGTTTATCGACTATCAATAATCGAAGTTATTTCCTAGACTGTGGATCCTATGGGGTTATATTGTATGTGTAAGTATAGGTAATATTGTGCTTTTTGTTATATTTTATGTAAAATATCGAGGTGATCACTATTCGATTTTGAATGCTTTTCAGATGATCTGGCAAAATGTTTACCAAAAATTCCTCAAATTATAGGAAATTTTCCAATATTTATATGCTCATAGATGCTGTATAGATGGTGAGCAAGTGTTGCAATGCAATTATTTGATTCTATGTGGGAAAAAATTATTTCAAATCATTGGAATTCTACAAGGACAACCCCATCATATTGAGGAAATGATGTCTTATAAAAATGATGGTGTGAAGGTTGATAAGGTACACATACCAAGCAAAATGTTCTGGAATTTGCAAGCACTTTTTAGCCCTGCTACTCTACTGTTCAAGGTTGTACTTACTACAAAATATCTGGACAATTCTACTGATTGTGAAGGTAAAATTCATTGTTTAGTTTTGTCTTTGCTATTTTTGTTTTGTTTTCCATAACAATGAAATGTATAAAACAGAAAACATTAGGATTATCCATATTTGATTAGTTTGAGACCTAACAGGACATGAAAACATGCATGAAAGTAATGTAATTGAACATGAGCATGAACAATATATTCATTTGATAGAAGCTACAAATTTTTTCCTGTTTAGGAAGGGAAAAAATGTATGAAAAGAAAATGGGTGATGAATTTTGAATAAAAATGCACATTCTCCAGAGAACCGTATGTATGCAGAACATGATGTGATCATCGTTCAATGATGTGGAAGAATTCATTACTCGCTAGATTTTAATGTATTATTCATTTATTGCATCTCACTTGTGTCTTAGGCTGCAGTTATAATAAAATAAAATTATTCAACTTATCTATCGATTGACTGCACTTTTCCGTTGCTAAATGAACGACACTACTATCAAGCTATTTTTAATATTAATATTAAATTGATACATATATGTATAATATTTTGTTTAAAATTGCCAATTCTCGAAATTTTGTTGGACTTCCACATATAGATTTGATCGTTGCTGAACATAAGTTCATTTCTGACACAATCAACAGAATCACTCTCAGATTGCCCCTAGATTCATTGCACATTATCATATGGACTGCATTCAGCACTTTTTCACTTTCAACTAGGCTCCTTGAATTGTTGAGACTCCTATATATTTAAAAATATCAAGTAGACTCAAAGTAATTTATTTCGATAAGAAAGAAAATTATTGTATCTGAACAAAAAGTTGAAATGTCTTCACTTGAACTGCCTTTTTTGGTAAGTTTTGTGAAGGTACAGCTTTCTTCACCAGTAGCAGAGATGTTTTCATAGTTGAGAGTTTCCGAAATAATTCCAAACATATGAAGCATTGTTTTCAACTGACATCAGTTTCCACTCTTACCTGTTTTCATTCTATAATCTTCTGGTCGGAAATGGTGTGAGCATACTCTAATATGTTTAGATACAGGTTTTTCCATTATCAAAACATGCTCCCAGGATTTAAGTCTATTAATTTCCTCTACGATTTCTAGTTTGTTGGTAACGTAATCATTTTGATTTTTACCACGAAAATGGGCTCCAGTATTCCTAGATTTTTTAGAATTACATCCATAAACACAACAATTAGTGTTTTTTCCTTAGGCATATATTTCAATCGCAATAAAAACGTAAAAACAAACAAATAAACCCAGCTTTCACGTACTAACTGTCAAAACGATACTCGTTTTGGGCTTAGTTCCAGCTAACGCCGGCGGTGTCGCATAGAGTTGTGTTTTGCTCTATACCACCTTTCCTAGCTCAACAATAAATTGTTGGAATATTTCCATGAGAATTATTTAATGGTTTTTGCATGTTGGTTGGCAGAACTGTCTTTTGTACAACAACATAGTTTTACTACAAATACTAAAAGATTCATCTGAAATTGTGCGAGTCCTAAAGAAATTAACAAATGTTAATTCAGTGGTTGAATATTGCGATTTCTTATTTGAAATATTAGGAAGTAAAAATTTAAACCTCTGGAACAATCTTGATATTTCCAAACTTCTTAACTTTTGTGGACCACTCGCAGTCCACGATATTTAACAGGTCAGAATGTTGCTTTTAAAAGCGACGTTGCCTGAACCCCCACATGGGAATGTACCAGGCTCAGAGTGTTACGACTTTGCACTTGCAGTTCTGTTTTGAAGCGTAACATGTGATAGTTCTCATCAGAAATTCGACTGTAAACGTGTAAAAAAGTCTTTGTTTTTTTCATGTTCGTGTGATCGGTTTTGCAATCAATAAATAAAGTGATGATAAGTGTTGCAGTTGCAAGGAAAGCTTGTATCGGGTTTGTGATTAAATTTTTCGACTTTTAGTGTTCATATCTGGAAGGATTATCAACAGGAAGGTTTTTAATTTCAATAATTATTAAAATTTCATTTGGAAATCTTCGATTTGAGTACTATGCCTCGTACTTGTGCAGTGCCCGGTGGCAAAAGAAACTATGAATCTACTAATTGGAGGGCGTCGGTATTTAGATTTCCGAAAGATCCCGCGGGGAGAAGAAAATGGCTTAACGCAATTCATAGAGAAAGTAGTTTCAAAGTCTACGATGACAGTGTAGTTTTTATAAAACATTTTGTAGATTCCTTTATTTTGAGAAATGTCTCTTATCCAACCGCCGAAGGTTCAGTTATCAATATACCCCGAAAAATTCCTAAATTAACTGATGATGTATTTCCTTCAATTTTTCCAAATCAACCGAGTTACATGACTTCTTCCTTTACTCCGAAATGAACTGATCCTGAGGAACGGAGGCAAAAATTAGTTGTCCATTATGACAATGTTTACACCGACTGGGACAAACAAGATCAGATCGATCCATTTTCCGACTTTTGTTGTCATTTCGAAGACAAGGCCATTTTCAACTTCTTTTCCAACGTTAAAGAAAATGACTTTCTTCAGTTCTACAATATAAATTTTGGTGAGCATTTCCGAAAATATCATCGGGGTTTAAGATCTTGAGTAATTTGAGAATCGAAGTCGTATTTAGAGATGAAGTAAACAAACCCATTTCTAATTTCAAGTGGTTATTAGGTGACAGGTATATTTGTGACTTTTTTTCCTCTTTTGATGTTCATTCACCTACTTTATTCGCTTCAGAAAGTAAAATAATTTTCATTCTGATTGTAATCTTGTGGAACTCAATACAACAGCTACCTCCTCGTGGTGAGTTCTGGATTATTTGCGATAAAATATTAAGAAATTATCCGCAGATAAACGAAATGCTGTTTTGTTTTCCTCCCTACAGTTCTTCATTTGATTGTGAATTGAAATGAATTCGAAATTATATCGAAAACAGTGCGAATTGAATAAGAAAACCGTATACTTTCTATATCTACGCGTGCCACTAGACAATTGCTGGTAACAACGGCAACGTCTAACCTTCCGGCCTGTTAGATTCAGTATGCTTGAGGATAAGACTTGGGCAGCATCTACAAAATTACCCAGTGTCCCCAACTTCCCAAATGAAGCAAAACGATTCACTTCAACTGACGCGGACATTGAGAACGGTTTCTCAGACATACCAAAGCATCGACCGCCATCTGTCACTTTCATCCTCCAACTACAACTGTCAGAAGTTCTCAGACGAAGGCACAAAGTAGTAGCCATTCATACGCCTAGTTGGCCGGTGATATGTAACTTCCCAAACCTCTACCTCCGCGCGTTGTTGACAACTTCAAGCACGAATTTCGGAGTTTCCAGGCAGCCAATATGTTGCCGGAATTGTTTCTATTTAACTTCGCGATCTGGATACATCCTCGGGCGGGGAAACGCCCGAGGACGAGCTCTGGATGTAATCGGTCTCGCCCGTTTGATCTTGTTACTGATCGGCGGCACCTTTCAAGTTTGATTTCATGGTGAAGGACTTGGGTGGCCAACATCGTTGCCACTTCGCACTGAAGAAGTCGATATTTTTTTTGCGAACCTTGATGGTTTCTAACGCATTGGGGGCTTAGGGGGGAGCGAAGTACGTGGCTTGCAGAGTAGAGATGAGCCAATCGGTGATTTCAGAATCAAGTCGTGATTCGTGATTGTGATCTGTGAATCACCGTTCTTTTGGACGGTGATTATGATCACCGGTGATTTCGAGAAAGTAGTGTTATTAGTTGGATTTGATTAACAACTGCAAGTGAATACAAATTCTGAATTAAACATTTTGGAAAGTTGTTCATCAAAAGAATGTCTTGAACCGCATATCTGTATGAGAAAACCAAGTCGTAAAAATTAACAAAAATAGTCTAGTCTAGTGAAATCACTATAAAATGTTCATTTAGGGCACAGTTTCAGAAATGTATAATTTAATTATTCATTAAAATTTCAATCCTCCATGCAACAACGATTCCTTGGCTACTATCAATAGAATTTTCATATTCAATGTTTTATTGAAATTTTAAAAATTATTGAAGTATAATGGACGTTTCTTCAACTGAGCGTGAGCCTTGAAAAAATTCTGAGAATAACCTCACAACTCACATAAAATTGGGATTATCGGAACTCTTGAAGGTATATAAAAACTTTTTTTAGAGAAAATCGATCCCTTTCTGAACCTTATTTTACTTGTTCGGCATTAAGATTCCTCTGAAATCGCGATATCAAACCTTATATCCGAGTATCTAAGATTCTAACGCGAACGCAATCCCAATCACTGACAGAAAGGACCAACGTGAAAATCACCGACAATAAAAACAGCATGAACTTGAATCATAACATTCATAACTCTCGTAAATCACTTCCAAAAATCACCATCGTAGTATGCGAGTATCTAACATTCTAACGCGATCTCAATCCCAATCACTAACAGAAAGAACCAACGTGAAAATCACCGACAATAAGAACAGCATGAACTTGAATCATAACTCTCGTAAGTGATCCCCTTCCAAAAATCACCATCGTAGTATGTGAGTTTCTAACGTGATCGCAATCACAATCACTGACGGAAAGAACCAACGTGAAAATCACCGACAATCATAATCATCATGTTTTTAGGAATTCGATCACCGCAGTGATCGGTGATTTGAAAATCACCGTAAGTAAATCACCGGTAGTGAAATATCGCTCATCTCTATTGCAGAGTGGTCTCGAACCTACCTAGTCCAGTCATTTTGGTCAAAATAGAGTCGAAATCTCTGAACTGAACATATTCATCAGCTATCGGTTGCAGCTTTTTTTTTAGCGTTTTTTGGGTCGACGACAATGTGTGATTAATCATAATGACATTCATCGAGGTTGTCGATTGTCAGTTGTTCATTTTTTTCAAATTTTGAATTTTGAAATTTTTCCAATCATCTATAGTAAACGGACATTTTACAAAATTTCATCAATCTAGTTACTTTTCTCCCTAAATTTACTACAATTATTTAAAAGCGATATCAATAATTTTTATTGAAAAAAACAAATATATACAATTTTAAATAAAATGGATGCAAGAAGGCTGTAAG
Organism: Hippodamia convergens; assembly: GCA_038502775.1. NCBI lineage: Eukaryota > Metazoa > Arthropoda > Insecta > Coleoptera > Coccinellidae > Hippodamia > Hippodamia convergens. The sequence goes on along the minus strand of CM076607.1, from coordinate 87,764,043 downwards.
TATATCTTGTGTATTTTCAACATTAGGTTCATGATTTTTCTATTTCAGCAACCAGATTGTTGGAGGTGGCTGAACATGAAGAGAGCACTGTCAAAGTCGTAGCTCTACCAATTGTCTTCGATCGGTAAAATGCCCTTACCGTTCTCTATACTTTATATACTATTTCAACCTGAATAAAGTTGTCTGTTCGACAGTTACTGAAATAGTCACCTGTCACCTTGTATGAACAGCTCTCAAGATATCTTAGAGTGTAGAACGTTTCGAATTCTTCCGTTCAGGTAAATGTTCCTCCAAAAGTAGAAGTGTCATCTGCAGATAAACCACTTTACAGGTCCTCGGTATGTTTGCTTCTAGCCCGCTCTTTTCGAAGGACCGGATGGTTAGTAATTGCAATCGTTCCGTTGATTTATGTCCCGGATAAGGGCCAGCGACAGATTCCATTATGGAGGAATACATCAGGTGGTGCGTCGCTCTCGTTAGGCATGCATCACACGTCAATTACTCTGACACGTGACTGTAAATTAATATTCCGTCCACGAGAGGTTAATACGATCAATCTGGGGTCGGTGGATGGGGGCAAGAAATATCGAATTGCTCCTGAAGGTAGAAGGAAGTGTGACAACATCGCCTTGTCATATCCTGAAGAGGTTGAAAGGAGGTAATAGGTTCTTATTAACCTATCTTCTTGTGCAGACTTGTGCAGAAGGTTGTTGAAGATTACATTGAAGGCGTCAGGAAAAATTGGTTCATCTTCGGGACATCGACTCTCTAATGGATTCTGCCAAACTCATCATTCGTCTCTGAATATACCGGGTGAACCATTTCGGAAGATCTACAAAAATATCTCCTTAGGGAGAGCTTGGATCAGAGAATATCTCGAATTATAGTTTCCTATTCTACAGTAACAAATCGACTACAGACATTCGATGTGACCTTGGAGTCAGATTTCAAGGTCAATGTGAATAGGGAATCTACATTTTCCTTTTCAGAATATTATGACTCGTAAAATACTAGGAACCTTTTGACTCTTTCGTTTTTGCCATTAAATGGATTTTCTTGAAGATAATATACAGATGGAAAGTTTATAAATTATGAAAATAGTCTTCATAAAAACCACTGAGCTTAATTTCAAAAAAGTGAGTATTCACGGAGCCATACATAACAAATCAAAAACTTACCAATAATGAGAATAAGGAAGTGATTAAAAATGAATATTATTGAAGAAACAGTTACTCGATAATAAACTAACACAGCTGCCTAGTCGTCAGGATTTTAAAATTCGGCATTCATATTAGTATATGAATTGTTCCACATGAGTTAGGGATATTGACTTAAATTGCAAAAAAATATGGTTTAAATGAGGTTTTGTGATGAAAATTCATATAATTATGATTTCAAGTTGCAGGAAATAAAATTAATTTTAGCCTGTAGGTCTGCAGCGTATACAGGGTGGTTGAGAGAAATCGAGTAAAATAACGAAATTTCATTCCCAGAGAATTCAAGCATTTCAAGACTATCAATTCAATGTATGGCCTCCACGGGAATCAATAACAGCTTGAAATCTTTTTTGCATACTACACACGAGGTTTTTGAACATTTCTTGAGGAAATTGGTTCCATAAACTGAGCAGAAGCTCTCTCAGGTCATTTAAAGATTCTGGGGTAGGTTATTGATTATCTAATCTTCTTTGGAGCATATCCCATGCATGTTCTATGCAATTCAAATCTGGTGAGTGTGGAGGTATTGGTAAATGTGGAATTTCAAGCTTCTCAACTATTGCTGCACGGTGCAGTCTAGCGTTATCGTCTAGAAAAGTTGAAATCGCCCAAATTTCAATTTTGGGTTATAACTCGAAAACAAAAGAAAATAGAGGAATGCAGTGGATGGCATTATCAGTTTCTCTAAAAAAGACCACCGTAACGTCTTATTCATTTTCCTCTTCTTCTCAAGGTTCAAAAGTTGTTGTTCAGGTATCACCAATTTTGCCCACCTGTAGGTACACCTATTAGATAACTCCATAATAAAATCGAATCTATCAAGACCATTTTTATTGGTTCTACATGTTCTTGTTACTGAACACATGTACTTTTTCATGGCTCGTGAGAAAAAAAACACGAATATTTCATACCATTGCTGGGTGATCCCATACAAGTTTGATAGTGTGTAAAGTTTCTATTTTCAATAACTAATTTTCATTCAACTTTGTAGAATCGTGAATGAAAATTACTATGTTCAGTTCAGATTAATGATTTTCATACTCACCGGACAGTCATCTTCATCCCATCTGAATCTGCAGTTGTACAGATTGTTGCACTTCAAAGTCCTTGAAATGCAGGTCTCGTCATCACAGTCAAATTCATCAGCAGCACAATCCTTTATATAAAAAGCTGCAAGAGAAAATTATTCGGATCAGTAAAAATTAAGTGGACGATTTTCAAGAAAGTGAAATTTTGAATCACACCTAGCTTACTACAGTAAAAAAAGTTAGGAGTTTGTTTATTATAAGGTGGACCCTCTCTACGAGTGTTTTGAATACTCCAATCTACACAAGGAGTCCAATCATCACTCATAGCAGAAAAGATATCGAAACACTCTTGAATCGACCTAGTGTTTTTAAGAAAAAGAATGAAAAAAGTATTGGTCGTTTCCATCACAATGGCAAACGTTGCCAACGTTATGATTACTACAAATGAGAAAGGACGCAGTCAATTGAATTTTGTTCCTTTCCAATTTTCGTCCGAGGTTTTTAACTGCTAAATATGTTTGTCGAGAGTCGAATTATTAATAAAAGTGACGATTTGGTTGTTCCTCTGGATATTGAAGAGTCTGCAAGAAGAGCAAATCTGGAACTCCTACCTGAAAAATCTGTTCAGCAGTACGATATTGCATATAACAATTTCCTGGCATACTGAGAAGAAAAATCAAAAATATGGAGTTCATCAACTTTGTGGAGCACATTTTCAATGATAAATTCAAGCGCTCTTGTTAAAAATGGTGTGCATGTTAGTAAATATTTAACAAATAAATCATTGCTTATACAACTTCCAAATACAAAAACGAACGTCAGTCGTTCTTCCAGTATTATTGGGAAGTATGTAGACTATTTCCATAAGAACTTTGCACTGTGCCCTTCTGTCATAAAACATCGTCGTTTTTTCCTGAAATACATGAATAATAAATGCACTGCCAATCCAGTTGGTATTGATACATTTGTGAAAATTCCATCGATTGTTGCCGAATTCCTCAAAGTACCAGAACCAAAACAATATACAGGACACTGTTTTCGAAGATCCTCCGCTTCATTGCTAGCAGAATCAGGAGCATATATCACGGATATAAAAAAACATGGTGCATGGAAGTCTACGACGGTAGCCGAGGGCTATGTTGATCATTCCATTGCATATAGAAATGTCATTGCTGAAAAAATTCTCCCAACCTCAACAGATTTTGGATAATTATCATCCAATATTGTACTTCCGGTTTCTACAAGTTCTGATGGTGATGAGGATTCTGATGAGGTGTTGCAAAGCTCCCTAACGTCACAGAGCATAAATGTTAGTAATTGTTCTAGTTTTACGATTAATATTAATGTTCATCAGTAATAGTTCTTAGATATTGATAATAAAAATTTGCAATTGCTGAATTTTTTTCATCTGATTTCATCATAAGAAAATGGAATGCTAAAAATATTTTTAACACGCTTCCACGTAAACAATCAATCTTAACATTGTTTGCTGTCATTAGAAGTGTCACTTTTAATGGCAGTTGTACAAAAAATGATTTTTGCCCAAATGGATTTTGTTTATGACGAATGTATTAAGACAGATCCTTTTGGTGTCCTCTCACGCCTTTTCTATACCACGAAATGGATGCAGGTGTATGAAAAGGGGTACGTGAGTGCAATAAAACTGCTATTCGAAGTCAACTTCGACAACCTCAACGATGAGTTTCCCGCTTTTCGTTTTATGAAAAGCATTTTCTAAAATCAGTACAACTCCGCGGGAATTCAAATGAGCAAGAGTAATTATCCGGCGATTGTTGAAGACGTATCAATGCTCGCAATGAGTTATGCTTTCATAACTTCAATTGCGAAATAGGCTCGGCCCGATCCCTTTCTGCCTGATATCAATTGAGTTTCGAATGCGACGAGCGTTAATTTTCCATTGCCGCTTGGAATATAATTAGCAGCGAGATTCAGTCAGCAGTGTCAAGGCTGCTGTGATCGAGCTGGGAGAAAAGTCGGATGAGTGGTGATTTACACTTTCGCATGAGGTGGGTTATTAGGAAAGTGCTGCGAGTGATAAAAACATCTCCAACTACGTTTTCTATACCTTTTCAGTTGGGAGAATCGCAGTTTCTATGGGGATTACTACACCATTTCCAAATGTAATTCAGAAACCGTGAATTGTATTTCAGATTAGTCACTTCAATTTCAGAAAGCGTCAATTGAATTTCAGATTAGTCAATTGTATTTAACCCAAATAGACCTACCGTTCCGTATAAAGAACACCTATCTAAAAGTTTTCTATTCATGCTCGAAATAAAGAAACAAAGAAGGCGTCAATATAAACACATAAATTAATGCTTTCTTCAACACTGAATGTAATCTACAAAGTACTTCAGTATTCAAATTCACTTTAGCCATGTTAACTTCATAAATATATCAATTTTTGCAATACCTCATTTTGTCCGGTGGTGTATTTTTTCATATGTATTTATTTCATCGCGTTTGCGAATGAAATAATTATATCTATGGTCGGATGAATAATATAAGAGGCGAATTCATCTTCTCCATGATTTCAAATCCTGATTTTTGCTAAGTAAATGAAGGCGTTCTTTTAACGGAACGGTAGGATTATCACCTACTATATTACCTGAATATATTATTATAACTATTGGAAAAATAATCTGACTCTGCATGAGATACTACATCATGCAGATAATCTGGATATGATTTCAGAACCACCTGATAGCAAAATTTTTTTCTGTACATAATTCAATAGTTTTCTGTAACTGAAATAACAATAATGTTGCTTATGCGCCTACTAATTTCTCATTCGTATTTCCATGCACCAAACAAAAAATATATTCACCATGAGAAAAAAAATATCATTGACCTACCGAAACTCATGCAACATTAAAATATATGGGAGGCGTTGACTGATCCTGTAAAAACATGAGTTAGAATCGAGGTTAGTATCGTATTTCGACAATGACAAAAATTGTATTTTCCACTTCTTGCACACTGCTTCGACACGGTTGTTCAAAACGCAGAAATAGTAACAAACTAGACTAGCTATCATCGCAACAAGATTGCTGGAAACTAATAGAAAAACAACAAAAACAGGACCATCTAAGCAATCAAAGAGTTCACACCAGTCTTCAAGATACGTCAGAGTAGACCATCTGATTGTTTACCAGAATAAAATGACAAAATTGTGAAGTGTGGCATAAAAATCAATATTTTATAAGTTTCCAATATAAAATAGCATAACATCCGAAAAATTGCTTCTATAATTACGACATATGTTCATTTTTCATAGAATGAATTTTAGTAGCTCAAAAACCTACCGTTCCTTTAAAAGAACACCACAAATTTTAACTTTTCGTGAAAAATAAGTACACATCAAAATGAAAAATATGAAAAGGCTCCATTTAAACCATAATCTGACACAATTCTCATTGAAATGAAATAAAAAAAATTTCAGGTCTATTTGGGTTAAGAAATCTTAATTTGTTATTCAGAAAGTTCGAATGTTATTAGAATTTAAGTCGGATTTTGAGTCGTATATTACTCATTTTCATAATGGTTATCATATCGTCAATCATATGTCATAGTCAATTAGGTATGTTTCCATGTATGAATAAGACCAATATAATCTGGTGAAATCTCTTGGTGCTGGCACTTTCTTTTCTTCAACACTGGATTTTAGTGAAAATATGCTAAACCTTCTCAATCGATTCCTCACCTAACACCGTAGCTTCAGGAAGCACATAACACCTAATGAAAATTAGTAAAATTGAGTACATATGTGATTGGAGATGCAAATGACAACAGTGTCTGCAGCTGGTGTATTAGCCATGGAGAGACTACCAGGTTCATTCACAGTACTTTCAGCAAATGAATATGTTGACGATTTGTTGCAACAGAGGCAAGATCTGAAGAACCAGTTATCAGATTGAGTGATCGTCTCTGATAATGCTGCAAGCCATTCGAGATTGGAGACCGTAATCACCCAAACAGTAGCAGTACTGCTGCGCATGAGCCCTTATTCTCCCATGCTCAATCTAATTGAAATTTTATGGTCAAAAATAAGAACTTACGAAAAAGTAAATCTCAGAATTTAAAACAGTGTGCCACTGGGGGTTATTGAAAAAAGACTAACATACCTGGAAAATATTATTGACCGAGCTAAGATGCAATTGCGATGGCAGACATGCCTGTATGACTTCGAATTTTTTCAGTTTTGTGTTGAAGATTGAATGTTTCACGTGAAAATTAAAGTTCATTCATTATCATTGTTTTATTTATGAATCACCTACAATTGATATTTTCTTAAATGCAATCTGGTATCAATGTGTGTATGAAATGAATTTCAAATTGCCATTTCTGAAATATAATCCAACATATCTCAAATTCAATTGAGTGTGTTATCTGAATCTTATTTCATGTTTTCTGAAATACAATTGATTATTTCGGAAATTCAAATGATCTGAAATACATCTGATATTTTCTGAAATTCAATTGACTAATCTGAATTTCATATGACATATTCTGAAATTCAAATGACTAATCTGAACTACATTTAATATTTTCTGAAATACAATTGACTAATCTGAAATGCAAGTGATGTTTTCTGAATGTCCATTGACAATTTCTGAATTACAATTGGAAATGGTGTAGTTCCCGAAGCATGATGTACACTAAACTGTGTCCCATTTTAGTTGAGACTGCACTGTTGCTCAGCTATTATTACACATAAACACATGCGGTTTTCGCGAACCTGTATCACTTTTTTGTAAATCCATAAAGATCACAAACAGAAAATTTCCAACTGCTTTTGTTAGTGAAATATAGGGCGAAAACGAAAATGTTCACTTTTGGAGATGTTATTATTTCTCAGGCCAGGTATAAAAAATGAAAATTTTTATAATAACTATTGTCAAATATACAGGGTGTAACAAGACCTCTTTGAAATCTGAAAATTGGGATTATGGTATTGCTCGACATCATCTACCGGGCTAAAATAATATTCTTGAAGCCTGACCAGTTTAACTTATATGAAAAAAAAAAATTTCAACAAAATTAATTTTTCTGTTTTGTTGTTTCTAATTTTCATAGTGTATCCAATTCTGAATACATTCGTATTAAAATCATTGTATTTGTCGAAATATTTTTCAGAATATCGAGAAAAAACTGAAGAAAGAATTATGTTTGTTATTTCTATTCTAAATAATTTAAGCACGAACTGTTTTCACATTTTTGAAGTCGAAGGCTGTGGAAATATTGTGCATTTCTAGAATTTTGAAAAACTCGTCACAGGGTGTTCCAAATGTTGGGTCAAAAATTCGGATCAAGATTGGCTCATAACTTTTGTTTTTCGAAGTAAAACCCTATTTTTCATGATTGCGTTGGACTCTGCAAAGAAAAATTATGATAGTGTACCAACATGTTAATTCTGCTGAAATGAATGATTCTTGAGTAATTTAGAATTTTCTGATTTTATGTCGTACCTAGAGTAAAGTTCATAAAATCTGTTTCATATCAACAATGATGAATAATTTAAGGAAAAAGATCTGTCACTATTGAATTATTGGAATAATTGATCTTCTAAGACCATAGATCATTATTGATATGGAACAGATTTTATGAATTTGTCTCTAGGTACGACAAAAAATAAAAATATTCTAAATAACTGTATTTTTATCAGTAGAATAAAACGCAATTATAAAAAACTTTGGTTCTAATTCGAAAAAAGAAAATTATGAGCCAATCTTGATCCCAATTTTTGTCCCACCATTTGAAACATCCTGTGTCGAGTTTTTCAAAATTCTAGAAATGTACAAAATTTCCACAGTCTTCGACTTCAAAAATGTGAGAACGGTTCGTGTTTAAGATATTTAGAATAGGAATAACAAACATAATACCGAATACTCTTATCCTCCTTTTTTTTCGATATTTAGAAAATAATTTCGACAAATGCAACGAATTGAATGCGAATGTATTCAGAATTTAATACTCTATCAAAATTGAAAACAAAAAAACAGAAAAAAAATGTTTTGATTTTTTTTTCATTCCCTGTATAACTGGAAGTGGTCAGGCTTCGAGAATATTTTAGCTTCGTAGATAATGTCGAACAATATCATAATCCCAATTTTCAGATTTCAAATAGGTCCAGTTCTCCAGAAACGCCTAATAGGCCGTCGAACTTGGTACACCCCGTATAAACCTTTTCTCTATTTCAGTATCGTAATGGGTTCATTACAGTACTAAAAGTAGTGCTGTAATGAAACCCATTACAGCATTGTTTTCAGTTATATTCTTCGTTTTATGATTGTCAGTACTGACCTCCGATCGAATTGAGTTTCGAATCAAAACAATTCTAATTCCGTGATCTGTCAAATTTCGTATGTCACACCAACTGCCAAGATACAAAACAAAAGTCACTGATCTGAATTTCCATTCGAATTTCGAGAATATTTCACAAAAATTGACTGAAATAGAGAAAATACCGTCTAATACTCGTTGCAGAAGGCAATTCCAACACTCATGCTATCGAAAACTCGCTCCTTCGTCGCTCGTTTTCGAACTTCGCATTCGTGTTGGAATAGGGGCTCATTCTGCAACTTGTTTTAGAATATACTATTATTACATTCCCTTGAAATATGAAGATGGACACACTCAGAGAGAAATTCATGGCTAATGCTTATAATAGATATTTCTCTATTTCAGTATCGTAATGAGTTCATTACAGTACTAAAAGTAGTGCTGTAATGAAACTCATTACAGCATTGTTTTCAGTTATATATTTCGTTTAATGATTGTCAGTACTGACCTCCGATCGAATCAAGTTTCCAATCAAATCAATTCAAATTCCGTGATCTGTCAAATTTCGTATGTCACACCAACTGCCACGATACAAAACAAAAGTCACTAATCTGAATTTTCTTTTGAATTTCGAGAGATTTTCACAAAAATTAACTGAAATAGAGAAAATACGGTCTAATACTCGTTGCAGAAGGCAATTCCAACACTCATGCTATCGACATGCATTCGTGTTGGAATAGGAGCTCATTCTGCAACTTGTTTTAGAATATACTATTTTGAAGTAGCTTATTTAAAATTTTCGTTAGATCACTGTTTTTAAGATTATGCACAAACTTGGTATTCTTTCAATGGAACTGGAAAATGATATATATTAATATTTTTAACTGATGTTCAACTTTCATGCATGTGTGAAAGAATTGATGGTCTACCATTAAAAAATCAATGTGAAAATGGATTTATCTTATTTTTGACTTTTGTATTGTATCTTGGCAGTTGATGTGACTGTAACGAAAATTGACAGATTACGTTATTTTAATTGACGTGTGTTGAAAATCGATTGGATCGGAAGTCAGGGTTGACAACCACAAAACGAAAAATATGATTGAAAATAATGCTGTAATGAGTTCATTACAGCACTGCATCTAGTTTGTTATTCCTTACGATCTACGACGTCTGCAAAGATTTATTGGGGCTCTTTCATCATGATCTGGATCTTACAGATGAGGACCATTTGCTTTAATTTCCCTTGAAATGATTACTTAACTAAGCGTCCATTAAAGTTAAGAGTCGTTTAAATTTATTGACAGTTGCACGACTGTCACTCAACAGAAACTCAATTGAGGGATCCCTAAATATTTCCATCTAGTGATATTTCAGTTTTTCATGTTGTAAAGTTTCACCTCAGTTCAATTAAGCCATTCCATTGGTTGTCCGGCTACAGATGATAGTTGTCATCTCCTTAACCTAACTTTATTGTCATTTTGACGATTTCGTACATCAGTTAAAGTTAGATTGCCTTGTTGAAATGTCAATTATAGGAAACTGATTTCCCTTCATTAATGATCTGGTGCGATCTTGGAACATCTAAATTTGCGAATTATCATAGCTTGATTGGTTGATTGCTGAAAAAATTCTCCCAACCTCAACAGATTTTGGATCATCATCATCCAATATTGTACTTCCGGTTTCTACAAGTACTGATGGCGCTGAGGATTCTAATGATGTGTTGCTCCTCAACGTCACAGGGCATTAATGTTAGTCATTGTTCTAGTTTTACGATAAATATTAATGTTCATAAATAATGATTGTTAAATATTGATAATAAAAATTTCCAATTGCTGAATTTTTCTCATCTGATTTCATCATAAGGAAATGGAGTGCTAAAAATATTTTCAACACGCTCCCACGTAAACAATTTATTTTAACATTGTTTGCTGTCATTAAAAGTGTTACTTTCAATGGCAGTTGTACAAAAAATTTATTATTTATTATTATTATTATTCTGGGAGAATCTCTAAGGACAAAGGATATGCTAGTCGGTGTTCTATAAATTCCAATAAATGCAAGACAGTCTGTTTTTTCAAACGAAATCTTCGTAAAAAAAGACAGCTCATCCAATTCATTGAAATGTCTTTGATATATTCGCCTAGGAAATCCTAGTTCCACAATTTCAACTACTTTCAAGTCGTCATGTAACGCGTCTGTTTCCAATTGTTATGAATCCATCATCAAAATTATTTTTCATTAGACGAAGTCAACAGAAGACAACAAATGTTCTGCAGTCAGTTTATGAGTTTGACAAATTCTTTAAAGTTAGAATCACGCCCTCGAATTCGGTATTTCCAGTCAGCTGATTTTGACACAACAATCTTCTATGTTGTGAGAGGCACACAAACAGTAGAAACCAATCAAAGTGTTAACACCACCTTCTTTTTGGGCGAAATCGTCATACTACGTGAGAAATCTCAAGTCACACAGGATAGAGTACAAAAATACACAAAAATCTGACAAAATCACTGCTGTCCATTTGCTAAATTTGCTTAGTGTGCCCCTAACGACTTCGCAACGTATGCTCTGTTGACGTGTGTGACGTCAGCTGGAAATGCCTAATATTTAAGTGGCCATTACAGGAACACTTGAATTTAAGGTTATTTATAGCCATCACAATGTCACTTAACAACAGGCGCAACTTAATTCAAGTGAAGGGTTAATTTTAAAGAAAGCTTAACACTGCAAACGGCCTCAAGTCAATTTTTAAATTTATGACGTCGCATGCGAAGACAAGTAACCAGATATTCAAGAAGTCCGGGAACTGGATCCCTCGGGAAAGCGGCTGCAACAACAACATCGGCCGCAGAAAGTTCATGAAAAAGAGGGACAGAATGGCGGAAAGGTCGTTAACGGTCATTGCCGTTGTGGTGAATGGAAGTTATGAGCATTCCAAATTGCACTATGCCATAAAATTGATATAAACTGTTGCGATGATGACAGAGCAGGGTCGTCCCCTGATAGCGATCGCGAAAAGCAGTTATTGTTCGGGGTTATAATCCATCCGAAGAATGAAAAACTCATCAGTTTATCACAGCTTGTTACACTGGTATTGAATGAACGCTCAGAAGTTCAACGACACCGAACTGAACAGTTCTTTAGCAGACAGGGAACTTCTATTACTTGGGCCATTCATTAAGTTCCTAGGAAGATATATGGGTGAGGCCTAGAAAAATCGAAAAATTCTCGTCTTTTCAAAATCCATACTAATATTATAAATGCGAATGTCCGTGTGTTTGTTTGTGTGTTTATTTGTTTGTTTGTTTGTCCTCTATGGACTCAGGAACCAGATGACCGATTTTGATGAAACTTTCACTATATTGTAGAGAATTTTTTTTGGGAGGTTTTCATGTAGGGTTCATCGCTATATACCGAAGAAATAAGAAAAAGTATCGGTTTTTCATGAAAACTCCCGGTACTTTCCGGCTTTTACGGGCGACGCTGCGTAAACTATAAGAGATAGAGAAACATGGTCAAAGACAATTTTGTAGTGCTCGAAAAGTTCTATAAAAAAGTCCGCGACGGCATATGTCTAACTGCCGAAGACAACCCACGATAGACATTTTTAACATTTTCAATTCAATCCAAAATAATGGTCAATTTGAAGAGGGCTTTCGACTGGCATGGTATGAATCAATATAAAAATGAAGGTAATTGTTATCTGCGGCATCTATTCCTGATGAAAAATGCAGTATAGTTTTCTAATGGATACTTTGAAAGTTACAGTAGGTTGAGCGAGTGTGAATTTGAGCAAGAAATTATTGAATCTATACGCGACATCGTTTAGTCATGTATACACGTGCTGTCTCTCCTTCGATACGAGGTTATGAATGTGGGGTTGCGGACCTATCAGTACCGTTTTAAATTGAAATATAACGCGAGCGGAACCGCGGGTATGAGCTTGTTACGTATACAGGGTTATTCACGAATATGGCTCTATGGAATACTTTTAAGAAAGACACAAGATTTATGATTGGATTGAAATTCTAAAGGTGAGCTTCAAGAAAGAAAACGATTTCCCGTATATTTTTTTGAAGGTCCTAGGAAGTTACATAAACTTTCGTTTTTCATTGCATAAATAGATTCTCCATTGAATTCTGAGTCTTTTTGATTGAATTGAATTGAATTGAATTTTCCTGAGAAAATTCTCTTTGAAGAGAAAATACGAAAAAAATCCCGAAATTGAACTCTGTTGAAATACAGACAACTTCGAGGTTTTTTTCATTGAAATATCATATTTTTGAGAATCTCCGAGAAGAAAGGCTGATGCTTCTTTTGCGATAGCGTGATTTTCAGACTTTGTCACAGGAGGTCACAAATTCTGTGTCAAAGTTAGAAGTGACGAAACATCGAAAAATCGTTTTTTTCAAATTGAAACCCCATTTATTCGAAGCATAGGAGCATACGTCCAAAGAAATTTGGATTTTCACTAACGAAATTGTTACATGTTCTGTTAATCATTCTTTCAAAAGCATTAAAAATTATTACAAATGATCTTTTTCCGAATTCCTGAGAATATTTTACGTTGACTTCATTAATACTCACATTGAGAACTTTAAACCGATTGTTGCTCCCGCATTACAGATGATAATTCAAGAACTTTACTATATATATATTTTCTCGATAACAGAGATTTCCAAAAATTTCACTTGGTCGCTCATTATTTTCCAGTAAAAAAACACATTCGGAATGAGATTGAAAATTGAAGACTAAATCGTTTTTCCTGAATATCTAGAAAAATATTCATTTTAGGATGAAAGTCTTGGACGTATGCTCCTATTATTTTCAGACGAAGATTTCGAAAATGCTTCAAAAAAATGGGGTTCCAATTTGAAAAAAACTATTTTTCGATGTTTCGGCACCTCTAACTTTGACAAAGAATTTGTGACCTCCTGTATCATATTCTGAAAATCACGCTATCGGTAAAGAAGCATCAGCTTATCTGCTCGGAGATTCTCAAAAATGAGAATTTTCAATGAAAAAACCTAGAAGAATGAAAATTATGGTACAAGAACGATCAGAACAAAAAGTTGAAATGTCTTGACTTGAAATGCTTTTTCTGGTAGGTTTTATGAAGGTACAACTTTCTTCTCCAGTAGCAGAAATGTTTTCATAGTGCGGGTTTCTGAAATAATTCAAAACATATGCAGCATTGTTTTCAATTGACATCAGTTTCCACTCTTGCCTGTTCCATTCTATAATCTTCTGGTTGGAAATGGTATGAACATACTCTCATATGTTTTGTTAGATACAGGTTTTTCCATTATCGAAACATGCTCCTAGGATTTACGTCTATTAATTTCCTCTACGATTTCTAGTTTGTTGGTTACGTAAACAATTTGATTTTTACCACGAAATTAATGAAAATGGGCTCCAGGATTCCTGGATTTTTTAGAATTACATCCATAAACAGAACAATTAGTGTTTTCAGGGTTTTTTTCTTTAGGCATATCTTTTTGTAGCAATAAAAAAGCATAGAATTGTGTTTTGCTCTATTACAATGGCTGAACGGTAATCAACAAGATTTTTAAATTGTAGTGAACGTCTCAGAGCATAGATGGCGCTTACGTAACCTTAGTCGCTTCGTTTCCACTCTTCCTTCTCTATCATCTTCATTCCTGAAATATCCATTGAGGAATTATGTGTAATCCAAAACCACGCCAGAGACATCTTATTCACCCTTAATAAGTTCCTACCTGAAATGTGTTAGTTTTAAAGAGCGCGATAAGGAGCTTAGTTTTCCATCACATCAATTTCTCTAGACCCCCTCTCAAAAGGAGCTTCAATACTTGTTCATCAGGATGTTCGTAAGTTTCCCGATATATGGCAGGGTTTCTCAGGCAGTTCCAGCCTTTGAGACGTTCGGGTTTAATAAAATAGTCGAGAGTGCTCTCGGCAAGTTATAACGAAGGAATATGCATAAGAAAGGCGTCGTTTAAAAGCCCCCTTGTTGGGAGATCTGATTGACATTCGGGCCGCGTTTTAGGCATTCGTATCACGTCATTATTTCGGCCCGGATAGAATTGAAAGTTTTTTCTATTCCACGGATTCTTGGTTTGAAATTGGATTCAATGTTCATTAGGAGGAGTTTTTATTCGATTTTAACTAAAAGGAAGTTCGCTGCGCGTTCGGCGATCTTTTCTGGTCACGTGCTACGTCGAGATGCCCGTACGAAACTCACTTTCTTGACAGAATACGTGAGAGAAAGATCTGCTGGTCGACATTATACAGGACCTGTTGTTCCCGGAATTCACTTTCAAGCAAACGAATTTAACTAGCATTTATTCGAAGATCCATGATGGGGAAATAGAGGTCCTTTTCTTTGGCCTGCTCGACCACCAGATCTCAATCCTTCAGAATTTCATTCATGGGATCAAATCAAGAAATCAGTTTCTCTATTTCTGTATCGTAATGAATTCATTACTGTGCTAAAAGTAGTGCTGTAATGAATTCATTACAGCATTGTGGTCAACAATATTTATCATTTTGTGGTTGTCAACTTTGATTTCCGGTCCTTTCAATTCTCAACACATGTCAATTCAAATCCCGTAAACTGTATATTTTCGTCACAGTCACACCAACTGACAAGATACAATACAAGAGTCTTTGGGATATATAATCTGAATTCTTCATTAAATTTCATCAAACTTGACTGAAATAGAGAAAATATCGTCTAATACTCATCGCAAAAGACAATTCCAACACTCATGTTCCGCATTCGTGTTGGAATAGGAGCCCTTTCTGCAACTTGTTTTAGAATATACTATTGTTGAATTGGTAGGCTTTCGATGCCATTTTAATGTCAATTGTTCTTTAGAGCGTTTCGGCCGTCATCGTTTTTTATTCTAGACGTATCTAGAGTGTCTAGCATCTTCAGGATTTATTCTCGTTGAAACTTCCTGATTGTGACGTGGAAGCAGCCTGTACGTCTCTCATATACAGATGTGGAGAATACAGTCGGAAACATAGAAGTTTAAATGGTAAATTCAAAGACTAGGTTCTTATGGTAAAGTAAAGGAAAGAAAGTATCACTCCAAATGCGAGACAGGTGAGATCATATCTGTTGAAAATGAATGCGACAATTTTATTCCACTCTATGAAGAAGTCATTTGCCTCAATGAATGACACAAATAATTTCTCGAGTATATGAGTACTCTGATTTTTTCCGCCATAACTGGTTTGGAAATATAATAAATTCTACGAAAAGAGGAAATTGGAAAACGAATAGTTATTTAAGATATGATTATTTGGAGCCAGTCGGCGTGAAGAATTGTGTAATTTATCAGTGGAAGACATCCAAATAACAAATAAATCATTGGTTATACAGCTTCCAAATACAAAAACGAAAGTCAGTCGTTCTTTCAGTATTATTGGGAAGTATGTAGACTATTTTCAAAAGTACTTTGCACTGCGCCCTTCTGTCATCAAACATCGTCATTGTTTCCTGAAAAACATGAATAGTAAATGCACTTCCAATCCAGTTGGTATTAATACACTTGGCAAAATTCCATATATTGTTGTCGAATTCCTCAAACTGCCAAAACCAAAGCAATATACAGGACACTGTTTTCGAAGATCCTCCGCTTCATTGCTAGCAGAATCAGAAGCAAATATTACGGATATAAAAAAACATGGTGGGTGGAAGTCTACGACAATAGCCGAGGGCTATGTTGATCATTTCATTGCATATAGAATGTCATTGCTGAAAAATTCTCCCAACCTCAACAGATTTTGCATCATCATCATCCAATATTGTACTTCCGGTTTCTGCAAGTACTGATGGTGCTGAGGAATCTAATGATGCGAAGCTCCCTAACGTCACAGGGCATTAATGTTAGTAATTGTTCTAGTTTTACGATTAATATTAATGATCATAAGTAGTGATTGTTAAATATTGATAATAAAAATTTTGCAATTGCTGAATTTTTCTCATCTGATTTCATCCTAAGAAAATGGAGTGCTAAAAATATTTTTAACACTAATGTTAAAAATATTTTTTACACGCTTCCACGTAAACAATCAATATTAACATTGTTTGCTGCCATTTAATGGCAGTTGTACAAAAAATACATTCTTCGAGAGTGAGAAATTGGAAAACAAGAATGAATCATATGGAAATAAAAAATTGGAAAAGATCAAATTCGTACATAAATGAAATAAAATGTTCAAATATTCCACCTTGTTGTGTCTAACAGTAGCCAAATCTATTATAAAAAGATACTTGCTAATTTGGCACAAAATAAGATTATGTTGGACCTCGATTCAGTATCAGTCGCTCTTATTTCTTGCCCATTTTTTAGATATTTCAAAGAAATAAATCATTGGGAGATAAATCTGGATATCTAGGTCATTTGATCGTCCCATTCATAGAAAGGACGTGGTCCAAAAAGTATTCCTGAGATATTGTGTGAATTCTCTTGTGTTGTAACTTGGACAGCCATCCTGTTGAAACCAGACAATTGGTAGCAGTCGAACTATTAGATTACCATCGATGAAAAATGAATACTGAGGATGTAATTCCCAATATTACTGTCCAAACATCATGTTTTTCAGAATTCTGGGTACGCAAAGAAATACTTAGAAGCTTATTCTTCCTAGAACAATATCTTACCATGCATGGGTAATGTTTTCTATTCAAAGAAATCGTCAGTGAATGAGAAAGTGCTCAGAAATCGTTTCACAAAATTCCATTGTTCTGAATTGATTTTCAGAAAAAAATTCTTGACTGGTCCATAGATCCTGATAACATCAGTAACCTTTCCTTTTCGAAATATTCCGAACAGTTCTATCGATCAAATAGACCTGTTTAGCAATTTGTTAACTGGAACAAGGTGAACCAGTTTCAACAGCAGCACACATATTCACATTCTTTGTAAGACTATTTTCATCGATGGTCTTTGGTGGTTTATCAAAGAACCCACACCCATATTGCTAGAATTTTCTAATTATTTCGAAATAGCCGAATTTGGTATAACCAACTCGACCTGGTGTATAACAACAATGACAAGAGAAAACGGTTAATAAAATTGAACAACATTAACAAATGATGAAAGTTGAAATCAACGATATATACTGAAAAAAGAATAATTGTCCCACAAAACCCGTTAAACTATCCACCAATTTTTTCAACACACATGCGACACCGTTTCTGGATATTTATCACTGAATTTATGGGATCTATGGTAAATTTTCAGCTCGCATTATTGGATTTTCGGGTCTGAAAAAAAAACGTTTTATTTTGAGGCTGTTATCCAATTTTCGCTCCTCTGCATTCGTTCAAAAAACTGGTGTACTTGATGGTGAACGTATTAGCGATGTTTGTTCCATAAAGAGTTGAATGATCGAGTGTTGTCGAGAGATTTAATTGCATCCACAACACAACTCGCATCCCTTCAATCATGATTGCTGCAATTGAAATGTTATCCAGAATAACGGACAGCTCGTCATACCGTCTCTGTTAGTTTTCAACATTCTTCATTTCCCTTTTCTGCATTTATTAGCAGAAAGTTCAAAGCTTTTTTATGGTCTATTCCGAAAGAATATGACCGCCTTCAATACAAGCTTGAGTCTCTTTCTGAACGAGGCACACGCTGCTCGCATGACATCCTCAATTAAACCGTTCCATTATCGTGTCAGGGACAATTTGAGCGATTCCAATGATTTGTGTTTTATAGTAGCCATTTCCTTTGTGCGAGGAGGCTGAGTTTTGTTGGAATGTCCAACGCTCTGAACCTTTCGACGACTGCTGGCGCCATTGCAGTACTGCGTTTTCCACTTTCATAGCGATTCTTAATTCTACCAGTCTCAGTATATCCTTGGATAGCGCAATGAACAAAATTTTCATCCAATAGTAATCATGGCGGTGGTAGACAAATTTCAATATTAGATTTTCCTTCCAAATGGAAGCAATCACCGTATTAAGTCTCAAATACATCTTCGAAACTCGAGAATGTCTTTATCTTATTTACAAATCATATGCTAAAGAACGCCCTGTCAAATTTTGATTGCGTTCGGTTGAATGAATCGGATTTTATAGCAGTTAGATGGAGACTGACAGTTCAATTGCCGGTATAGTGTAGTTAGGATAATTTTGTTGAACATGACTTTGAGGTCTGGTCAAATTCTTGAAAGTGAGCATGTTGAAAATTGAGCGTTGCACCCTTCTGACCTCATCTGCATATACGCCTATGGTTACGTCGCAGCGCCACGTCCACTCCAGCAAGTACAGCTCTATGGTCAGCTGATTGACTGCTTGCGTCAAATGAACCTTCCTCTATGTATTAATCAGCTGACAGATTAACTCATGTTCATTAATTGAATCAATTAATTCCCCTCTTTTGTAATCAAGCTCTGTCTGTGACTAGACTTTCTCTTGTGCTAATCTTGTGAATTAAAATTTTCAAAAAATCACCGAATAATCATTGTTCATCTCGTTCATTTCTTGGAGTAATTAATCATGAGGTAGGTGAATTCTCAGAATCATTAATTGTTGCATTTTCCATGTTATTTTCCGGCTTTTTATGAGTTTTAAAATTTGTCCACGTTTCAGATCATGAAAATCTATAAAAATCGTGGTAATCTTTTCTCGCTTTATTCAATTACAATCTCTATTGCGTCAAACTAAAGTATTTGAATCCTCTAACATATATATTTCATTATATCTTTGCAGTCTCATAGATTTTTCAGATACCTCTAGAGTCCTCACATGGAAATGATTACTTGCTCCAAGAATGAACATTCTCATGTCTTTGTGGTAATAAATACTGATTTATTATATTCTCATGTGCATCTCATTCTCTTAATCAGTTCATCTCATTTCTCAACTAGTCACTTGCTAATTATTGTTCTCGAGTTTCAGATGAATGAAAATCCTCAAACGCAAAGGTGAATCATAGACACAGTTTTCTATCCCAATAAAATCAAGTGAACTTCTTTGAAATATGTACACGATCAAGTACTTTAAACATTGAACCTGACTAACAGCCTCAGTCCCTGCTTCACCTTGAGCATATATAATATTGGTAAAACCATTCAAATGGTATGATCTCCTCATTATAAATAAGAAATTCTCA
The DNA here is from genome assembly GCA_038502775.1 of Hippodamia convergens. NCBI lineage: Eukaryota > Metazoa > Arthropoda > Insecta > Coleoptera > Coccinellidae > Hippodamia > Hippodamia convergens. The sequence goes on along the minus strand of CM076607.1, from coordinate 87,744,375 downwards.
AGTTCCTTCATCTGAACCACTTAGCAAGTAAGATCTCAAGTGTAAATGTCGTTTCAATCGATTAATTTAGCATTCTCATATAGACCAACGTTATAGATTATAAATATTGATTTCTCGATCATGATATTCTCATATTGTAATAATCTCAATGAAGAACAGACTTAGACTACTAAGTTTTCAATGCACTTATCTCCTCCAAGGCATGATCTCACTTTTATTACAACTCAGTCTACTCTAATGATTCATTTTTCAACCTTCTGTTTTTCTGATGGAATATCGAGGCTCTCGCAATCAATTTGGATTGCTCTATCCCTGAATGAAACTGTCTCAGAGTCTAAGTCTGACTTCATCATATCACATCTTGAACTTCTCTAGATTACCTCTGTTTTTAGTTGAATAATGTCACTCTGAGTTGATAGATGATTTTTATTTGTATTTTTACTGTATTATCTTCATGGCGGGTGACTTATTCATTTTATGATTATGAATGATGTTAATGAATGTTTTTACACTACCATCTCCAACTCAATTATCTGGATACAGTCCTGAACAGTAATTTACAAAATCAGAACAACCCCGATTTTGAACAAAGCAAGTATGAAATATTTTACTCACGTGAATTTTTGGCATTTTCTCTAAACGCAGTAAAATTGGCAGCAAACAAAGTTTTGTTGGTTGGCAGTTCATTGTAGAACCTCAAGATCATGACGTTGTTCTTGGACATCACTGGATCCGCCATAGAGCCGCAGAAAGTCTTTTCTTTCGAACTCATATCGGTTTTATCGTGAAAAATTTGTATGAAGTTCGCTTCGCAATTATTTGGAGCTTCCAGCTTGAAGTCCTCGAACTGGAGGTGTACCTGAAAGTTAAACCAAGGATTGAACAGACTCATAAACAAGAAATGTGATGATCGATATATAATTGATAACCTTGTTTCTTTTGAAATGTAGTTTTCTCAAAAGACGTTTCTGCTTTCTTCAATGGGTTGTAAGTCCAATGAAGTAGCAGTGCAGAATTCAGCAAGGATACTGAATTCAGGGTGAGTTCTTAATTGTAAAGGGTCGTTAATGCACTCCAATAGAATTGAAACAAGCAGTTGTGTTTGCAGGTATTTATTGTGTACCACACAGGGAGGTTCAACTTAATGTTGAGGTTACAATTGTCAGTAGTGTTTATATATGATGAATATACTGCGCAAAAAAATTAACGAACATTATGGAAATCTCAAATTTATTTTACAACTGAAGGTCTTCTCAATGAAAATTATTTTTATTAGAATTATGCATGCATATGTTATCCACTTTCAACGTTTTTCTTCAATACAGATGTTTTTTCCCAGCAGGAATAAAAAAAGATGATATTATCAGATTTTGAATGTATTGGCTCCATTCTAAAATCAGTTGTTCTCGATCATTTCTAGTGATCAATAATTTTTCTTCCGTTTGATTTTCTACACTCAATCGCTATGCAACGCGAAACACGCAATTTGACCCAAGAGGAATGTGCCCAAGCGGTAGTTCTGCGAGAAGAAGGGTGGACATACACAAGAATTGAAGACAGGTTTGGAGTTTCCCATACAAGTGTGTCCAGAATGTTGCAGCGATTCAGGGAGACAGGTATTAATGTCCGAAGACCAGGACAGGTTAGACCACGGGTAACAACTTGAGAGTTTCTCCGTTGAGACACTGGTTCGCAACCGCTCGCCTCCTTCGAAATCAGCTTGAGCAAACTCATGGGGTGCAAATTAGCACTCAGACAATAAGAAATCGCCTCAGAGAAAATGATTCAAGGCCTTGTGTCGCGGCAAGAGGCCCAGCTCTTACCCCAGCCCATCGAAGGGCGCGTTTGGATTTTGCGAGAGAGCATATCCATTGGGAAGAGGCCGATTGGGAAAGAGTTCTCTTCACAGATGAGTCAAGATTCTGCCTCTACTATTGTGTTCGACGTTCCCTTGTATACACACGTCCACATGAAAGATATGCTGAGTGCAATTTCCTGAATACTACTGGTTTCGGGGGAGGATCGATTATGGTATGGGGTGGAATATCTTTGACTGCTTGCACAGACCTAGTGGTCGTTGATAATGGAGCTATGAATGCTGATAAGTATATAAGGAACATTCTTGAAGAGCATGTAGTGCCATTTGCCCCATACATTGCCAAGCTGGAATTAACGCAAGGGGTGGAAATATCAAGTATTAAATCAGTTATCAGCATTTCAGTATTCTGAAAATTGTTCATTTCTCTTCTTTCACATAAGATTCGGTGAAATCCTGAATTTTTCTTCCATTTAATGTGTCTTGTTTCGTTCAAAACCTTCCCGAGAGAACATAAAAAATAAGTTATAAAGTCAATGTAGAGTTAACTTTCATTAAAATTGAGATTTTCAAATTGTGCGTTGATTTTTTGCGTAGTGTATTTGCAGATTTCATCATAGTCGTATGATCGATGGGTATTGCTGGAATTCGCTACTTGGCAGAACGAATGTTCTAGTAGGCGATGAGGTAACTCGGCCGTGCATCGTCCTAGTTATGTGGAATTTTCCGTTTATTTAGGTCGAGACTTCCGGGAAGATATTCCGATATTCTTAAGGTGAATTAACCAGCCTTAAAAAAATCCAGAAATCTATATCTCACGAGATTTATTTATACCGAACCTCAAGAAATATCTATTCATTTCCTCTTGTCCCAATTATATTTACTATTCTCAACAGTCACTCCTAAAATTAGGTCCGATAACAAGTGTCAACTTGTTGATCCATGATGCTGTCTAACATTGTCGAAGGCGTTTCTCAATGATTGATTTGCTTTCCGTAGGTCCAAGAGATCCTCCAAAGGGTCAGCTTTTTGATGGAGTTGACTTGTTTCGAAGTGATCAATCCTCGAATTAGGTCTGGGATTAACCGCAACTAGCAAATTAGTGTAGGATAATTGAGGGTCGTTTGTATCCATCATTGGAGGCCTATCTGGACAGCGGACCTCCCTACTCGAAACGTTTTGTGCGTATGGGGTGGCTTCAGTTGCGGAGAACCGGGAAACAAATTTTTTAGTGTCGCCGGTGTATTGAAGTTGATATCGGATTTCATTTGTGGACATCCACGAGGATCTCTTTTAGGTGATGTTTTCTTTCAGGTTACAATGTATGCTCAATGATACCAGAAATGTTACACTTTCATTATATCGTGTTAAGATTATAGAAAGATCGATATTTTAGTTGAACCAGCATTCTAGACAGAGGATAAATCTCCCTGTGAATGATTCCAGGAGTATACAGGGTGTTTCATTGGTAAATGAACATACGATAACTCGAGCCAGAGCTTCTCAAGGCGAGTCCAAAAAACCGATATATTAGGTCTAATCAATTTCGTAAGATACAGACTGGTCCATGTATTCACCGAAAATTTCAATATCATACCAACTGGTTTATTCAGTAGATACTTGGATTAATTTATATTTAAATTATCAAAAAATTCCAGGTCCGTATTTAAAAAATTTGGGACTTCTTCCAAGCTGAGATTCAAAACCCTGTATATTGAAAATTTGGCATTTGTTTGAGATATTTGAAAATAGCAGGAAATTGTCTATGGGATTTGATAGATTTCATTGTCCCGAACGTGACATTGCTCAAAGAAAGCTTCAGGGAAATATCCAATTGAATGTTGGAATTACAATTATTCCGTGGAAAACTTGTTCATTGCAATCAAATTGGGAAATTTTGAACAATGTCTCAAATAAAATCACTTTCAACACAAATACCATTCAATGTTTTTTTGTACAACTGCCCTATTTTGATAATGGAATGGGCGAATTTGCAACGACAATAAACTTCAAAAATGCATTTTAATATTCAAATAATCAAAAGGTTGTTGTGAATGGCAAACGTTGCTAACGTTATGATTACTAACAAATGAGAAAAGACGCTGTCATTTGAACTTCGTTCCTGTCCAATTTTCGTCTGGGATTCTTAACTGCTTAATATGTTTGTGGAGAGTCCAATTATTAATAAAAGTGAAGATTTGGTTGTTCCTGTGGATATTGAAGAGTCTGCAAGAAAAGCAAATCTGGAACTCCCACCTAAAAAATCTGTTCAGCAGTACGATATTGCATGTAACAATTTCCTGGCCTGGTGTAAATTGAAAAATGTAGAAGGGAACTTCAGTGAAACTGTTTTCCTGGCATACTCAGAAGAAAAATCTAAAATATGGAAATTCATCAACTTTGTGGAGCAAATTTTCAGTGATAAATGCAAGCGCCCTTGCCAAAAATGGATGTTAGTAAATATTTCAAGGAAATAGCATACTTGAAACGGAAAAGTGAAGAATATCGCCCCAAAAAATCGAAAATTCTCACTCGTGAACAAGTTGAAAAGTTTATAAAGGAGGCACCAAATGAGAAATACTTGATGATTAAGGTTGCAACTATATTCGGATAATTTGGAGCCTGACGGCGTGAAGAATTGTGTAATTCATCAGTGGAAGATATCGAAATAACAAATAAATAATTGGTTATACAACTTTCAAATGCAAAAACGAAAGTCAGTCGTTCTTTCAGTATCATTGGGGAGTATTTAGATTATTTTCATAAGTACTTTGCACTACGCCCTTCTGTCATCAAACATCGTGGTTTTTTCCTGAAATACATGAATAATAAATGCACTGCCAATCCAGGTGGTATTGATAAATTTGGGAAAATTCCATCTACTGTTGCCGAATTCCTCAAATTGCCAGACCCAAAGCAATATACAGGACACTGTTTTCGAAGATCCTCCGCTCTATTGCTAGCAGAATCAGGAGCAAATATCACGGATATAAAAAAACAATAAAAACATGGTGGATGGAAGTCTACGACGGTAGCCGAGGGCTATGTTGATTATTCCATTGCATATAGAAATGTCATTGCTGAAAAAATTCCCCCAACCTAAACAGACTGTGGATCATCATCAACCTATATTGTACTTCCGGTTTCTACAAGTACTGATGGTGCTGAGGATACTTATGAAACAGAAAATTCTTTTCCTTTACGAAGGCACATCGAGAATATTTTTGAAACATAGATGAATTCAAAATAGTAATCATCGAAATGAATACCATTTTCAATTCCCAGGCTCAGAGATCTTTTATCATGAGGTTGGAGAAATGATATTAGATTTTGTCACTGAGATGAAAGATATACCGGTTTCGGCCTTGTTGGGCCTCATCAGTATCCCGCACATCTCAGGACAAAATCTTCATAAAAAACTTCAGAATTTGAAGCAATTGGTTGTGAAGTAATGAGTAAAATATTACAAAGTACTAAGGTGGTGACATCCAATTGCGTCAAAAAGAAGTTTCACATCTCCAATCAAATGCAAAAAAAGAAATCTTTACTTCCTCTTTCACTGAATGAGATTTTAGCAGTGGCTCTATTCAGGGCCCTCTTGCTAGTTTCTCAAAGTGATGGAAACGCCCAATTCTTTTTGTGACTGTGAAGCCTGTTTTTTTAAGAAAAAGAAAATTCTTTGCCTTTACGAAGGCACATCGAGAACATTTTTGAAACATAGATGAATTCAAAATAGTAATCATCGAAATGAATACCATTTTCAATTCCCAGGCTCAGAGATCTTTTATCATGAGGTTGGGGAAATGATATTAGATTTTGTCACTGGGATGAGAGATATACCGGTTTCGGCCTTGTTGGGCCTCATCAGTATCCCGCACATCTCAGGACAAAATCTTCATAAAAAACTTCAGAATTTGAAGCAATTGGTTGTGAAGTAATGAGTAAAATATTACAAAGTACTAAGGTGGTGACACCATATTGAAAATGGTATTCATTTCGATGATTACTATTTTGAATTCATCTATGTTTCAAAGAGGATACTTATGATGTGTTGCGAATCTCCCTAACGTCACACGGCATTAATGTTAGTAATTGTTCTAGTTTTACGATTAATTTTAATGTTCATAAGTAATGATTGTTGAATATTGAAAATGAAAATTTGCAATCGCTGAATTTTTCTCATCTGATTTCATCATAAGAAAATGAAGTGCTAAAAATATTTTCAACACTGATGTTAAAAATATTTTTAAGACGCTTCCAAGTGAACAATCAATTTTAACATTGTTTGCTGTCCTCAAAAGTGTCACTTTTAATGGCAGTTGTACAAAAAATGTTTTTCTTTTTGTCATCTACGCTTTGCAACCTGCTCGAATAATTCCCAATTTAGCATCGTGGGCTACTCTACTATGATGTACCAAATACTAATTAATTTGCAGTTTCGAATTATAAGCCTGACAATTTCATTTCGTCCCGCTTAAGGTCCGCTTTCGCCAGTTGGCACTATTCACAAACTTCCTCATTTTCCATGAACACATGAAACACAGTTGGAACAAAGAAACGACTGCATAGATTAAATTGTTCCGATAAACGGTCTGCCTCACAGATTACAAACGTAGCTCATACACGGTCAAAGTAGCTATATATAGTCCGTTTCAAAATGATTGGCATCTTGGGCGGTTGTGGAATCTCGAAAATATGTGGGTAATATCCCATCAGTAACTTTTGAGTTCTAGGATTTAGGTTGGTGTTGATTGAAAACACTAACTTTTGACATATCAGAGTTGGAATTAACCTGCTGAATATATTTCGAATTTATTTCTGTATGCATATGTTCTTGGTTAAATCGAGAAATTAGTTTTGGATTTGAATTATTATTACCGAATTGAAAATGGCTGGAATTCATCAAGATACCTCTCGCCTCGCCTAACTACAAGGAAACGTGAAGCAGTTTTCGTCGGTATTGCGAGTTTTTCAACAATTCAGCAGGTTTCTGCCAGTATTAATCGCGTTTTGCTAGTTATTCAGGTAACAATCATTTACTTTTTCGAGGTGTTCTCTGATAAATAAACGAGTCTCAAATTTTCAGTTTTCACCTAGACCTGTCAGATGAATTTTGGAGAAAAGAGAAGGCAGTCATGAGTGAGCAGTGGATGGAAATCTATTCCACATGATTCAAAGAGACATTATTCGACGTTATTTTTTCTAAAATCAAAAACAATGAATTAATCAGTTTGTATATTTTTTTAACTGCTTGAAAAGTAACTGAATTTTAATCAAAATCAATTTGGTATATTATTTAATGAATCATGAAATGGACAGAACATATTAATAAATACAAATAATAAGTGATCTATTTTATAGCATTTCACACTTCAAATGATTCACAATTTGTAAACAAATATTTTCTATTTGTTTCAACAACTTTGTTAGGAAATTGTAAAGTCAGGCCAGCTTTATACTTTTTGTTCCACAATACTCAGAAAAAATAACACAGGGCTGAATTTTCGATAGTCATATCAAGAATGCAAAGATTGCTGAAGGGTCTTCATAGAGAAAGAACTTTTAGTTATCTTTGATGAAGTCTTAAATATTTAATGAATGATATCTCTACATTGTTCCTCGAAATCCTGCAAGATTTCATATTGAAGCATTCCACGCTATTTTCATTATCAATCCTGAATTTCCAATTCTAATTCTTGATCTACAGCGAAATTGTGTGGGTGTGTACATTTTAGTCATCATCTATCTCAGCCAGTTTCTCTTTTGCAATTGAAGCTAAGTTTGAAGATTTTTCAATACAACAATGATGAAAAATAATATAATTTCACAGAAATTCCTCAAATTTATTTGCCTTGAAAATATATTCAATCATTTTATAGGTTATATTGATATATTTCAATCTATGATGAACACAGAGAAATTTTTAGTAACTTTTGTAACTAGAAATAAAGCCCCGGCTGGAATTCCATGGCTTGCTCTGATGACAATCATTTTGAAACGGACTATAGTTTCACTACATCGCGCTTTTGAAAACGGAAAACTTAATCGGGAAAATTAAAGCCAGCCTAACTGATTTATGTCGAGACGAATCAACGAGGGCTGGTCGGAACATTTAGAGTTCGCGAACAACCCGTTAATTAGCTGTCCGGGTGAAAAAGATAAATGAGACCGATTCGAGATACTACCGATTTTATGAATTTCAACAAACAACAGTCTAGCCAGCGACAAGCGTGCAACTCCGCGAGATTTATTGTTATTGTTTTTCGGTGTACACGAGTTTTCTGAGCATTCGGTGCTCGAATGATTGATGAGTGAAGTCGAAGAAGGAAATTCCTGTGATTAACTAATTAAATTACAGTTAGGGCATCAAGAATATGAACAACATATTCAGGTCTGAAAACTTGCAAGGCCAATTTTGTCACAACAAAAAATTATACACATTTTCTACGATTTTGCCGAAACTACTGGCAACATTGTGATGCATATGTTTTTCAAGCTGATACATCCAATGAATTTGTTATTATTTCTGACCCTCCTAGAGCGCATTAGTAACACACTGTTCGTACAAAGTAGTATTGAACATAACTTCTTTACTATTGGATTTATTAATCAAAATTGATAAATTTTGAATTTGATATTTGAGATTTTTCCAAGATCAAAAACTTCAATTAAAGCACAATAATTCAACGAAATGATCTGATCTTTTCCGATCATGTGTGGTGGCAATAACTCTAAAGAATATTTCGATAGTGATGGGGTAAACTTCAGTTAATTTTTTTTTCAATATGAATTTAAGCACCGGGATAATGTTGTCGTTATCTTTCATACACACTGATTAACATTTTTCAGTTCTTCGTTCACTTCATCTCCATCAATACCTATCATCCTTTTGTCCTGTCACAGATCGAAACTCAAAGGGTCAATTCCTCTCAACATCATGCACAGTAAGTTAATGGCAAGTACGAATACGAAAAATAAATCAGTAAATATAAGCTGATCCTACATTTTACAACCAGTTATTGATGCTTCTTCAGGGCTGAAAATACAGATCATGGTTGATTTAATTAACAAAACATCACCACAATATAAAAAACCAAACAACACTACATCTTAATATATAAAACTAAGTCGGCCAAATTGTTGGTTTCACCATTTGTAATTCAAGATTGGATGAACTGTTTGTTATGAAAGATTTTTTGTTGGATTCTTCTACGGTGGGGTTAACATAAAAAATATATAGGAAATAATTTTTCTTCTTGCGAATAACGCCAGTCGATGTCGCTACGGTTGATAGAGTTTTCGTGTAAGTATTATATTTGATATTAATTCGGTGAACTACATTTTATAATATTATTAACGCATCTGAGTCCATGTGTTATTACACCTATCTTTCTTTCGAACACTACGGAAAATTTTATGACGAAATGTTTTGAACAGATCCCTATTCTCTACATCGCCATTAGATGTTAACTGTGTATTTTGAGTTGGCTGAATGTCTTAGCCTTGGAATTCTAAGGATTCACGTAACCGAAAAACTAATGTCAAAGTTAGTACACATAATTATGTTTATAACTAGCTGACCCGGCACACTTCTCTAATAATCTGGCACCTTTTATTGGAATCTTCGGAAGAGCGGCTCTCCTTCGATTTAAAGGTGGATTACCATTAATTTAGAGATGTTAAAAAAAATATATATAATTTGTAGGAATCGGCTCGTTGCACGAAGAACGAGACTTTATGTGTTGGATATTTTTTCCAGGTATTCTCTAGTAATCGAAATAAAACGAATCTGACTTATTTTCGATAATATAATAACAAAAAGAAAATAACAACAATTCTACACGAGTATGACAATAAAGTTTCCTGCACGTGTTTTGTTGCAAAATACAATAATTTACTTTAAAACGAACTTATTTCATAAATTGCAAAAACTCACATACGATCTACTGTACAACTTTATTTTGGTTATAAGATCTATTTCAATTAACTGAACATAAAACAAATGAAAATCTTATTCTGGGAGGATTCAGGACTTCTGGACTGATTGAAATTTGAATCTCAGAAGTACACATGCAATTCGGAAAAATCTGACCTTATTACTGTGAGTTTTTCTAGTACTGGTATTCTCCACGAAATCCACAAAGCGATCCTTTCTCTCTTACCCAACTTCCGTACACTTTTTCTCTACACTCACTTCCGTCTCGGTTTCGCGATATTCCGACGAGTACGTGACTTTAAAATACCAAAATTCCACTTTAATTAACTCTTTTCACTACTATTCCCGGAATAGCTAAATACAAAACACGTCTTCGTTTAAGACCTAGCACTTTACCTAATACTCTCAACAAATATACAAGTCTCCGCTTCAGACTTAAACTCTCACTGTGAAATTTTCTATTTCACATAAAAAAAAAATCATCAAGCCGAACTTCGCGGTCACTACTCGTGAGCACGTCGAAGAACACTTTCTGTTCTTTTTCCGAACACTACTGACTAATTTCGATAATTGTAATACCGAATGTGAATTTTTCTCTCCACCTTTTTTTGGGTGGTACCTCATTCAAAGATTCGGCGCCGAACGTCCAATAACTAATACCATGAGGTTTTTGTCACCGTGAGTGGTCTAATTTTCGACTCTTATCAGTCGAAACTTTTCCATACTGTATCCCAGCATAGGGATTCTCAGATTTCAGGCGCCTATTTTTCCGTCCGATGGCCATGTGTTTTTGTTCTTTGTTCCCAAGGACTAATCTAGAGAATTCAACGTTTGCCGAATATTTCAACCGATTTCTCGTTATATTTACCCATATTCATTACACTTCGTACTTCCTCAAACGATAAATAAAAAAGCAACTATAATATTATAATAAACTATTATGGTATAATGTTGGCCAAGAAGTGTTTAGAATTATTTCCTATCCCAGAAACTAAAGAGCGTAGGGGATCTGGTGGTGGGACCAATTGCGGCAATTGGCAATTAGATAAGGTAGCTGACCCGGCGAACTTTATTTCCCCTTAGAGATGAATGAAGTTGTACTAACCATTGATTTTTTTTTTAAAGAGAAATATATTCGGTGGAATACAAAAAAGTACAAAATATACAAAAAATTTAATTGATATAGGTATGTACTGCTATGAAATTTTGTTATGGATCTATATTTATATCTAATTTTAGATTATTTCAAAAGGATACATAGTACGTTACCTGGTTGAAATTATATCATAACATAATTGCAAGTACATGAATCAAAATTCAAAAGTTTCTACATTTAAATTTATTGTTTACATTCCAGAGATCATTTCAATTCAAAATTTTCATAGTAAATTTCATATGTAATTATCAATTGTAGTCTTCGATTTCCAAATTCATTGAATTAAATTGCTGGTTTCTTCATAATGCTAAAATTGAAAGATGTAAATAAGAAAAATGGAAATAAATTCTATGTTATTGTATGATGTATTAGAGTTAAGAAATCTAGAGAGTAAGGACTTTTGAGAAGTGAAATCGGGGAGACGGAAGAAAGATTGAATGGAAGTAAATTGTAAAAATTGAATTGGGAATTTTTTCAAAGAAACACTAGATGAAACAGATAAAGAAATTAATGAATATTAAGTGATTTACCAATTAAATATAGTGTGATTATAATTTGAATTGAAATAATAATATATGAAGAATGGTGACGGAAGATATTAACTTACAAGACGAAGAAAGGAAGACATTGGTCCAGTAAACGGAAGAATATATATCGAAGATTAATTTCAAGATACTAATTAGTTTTTTTAAAAGCAGACTGTGAAATTAGAAACTGAGCAAAGTGAGTTCACTCATAAACATAAACTAACCTATTTTTGAACATTGAACTTAAATCATAACCATAGAACTAGATTGTTATTCTTGATTATTGTTAGTATAGTTTATTATTGAAACCAAATTTAATATTCATTAGATATTGAGAGTTCATTGTATTTAGTAAAATTCCAATTAAAATATTTTGAAATTTAAATCAAAATCTTTCAATTTCATTGACATCAATTTTTTTGAACCCTCAATTGAGAATAGAGTCAAGCCCAGGTAATTTTTTTTTTATTCAAAAATTCAATAAATTTTTTTTTGGTTCCTAAATTGAAATTCAATTCAAAATTTCAATATTAATGAAAAAGAACCATAACAGTACATTGTTATTCATACCTCAAAAGAATTCTCTTTATTGAATAGGTAAAGAGGGAACCTTTTTTGACATTTTATCGATTGAGGCAGTACGAAGTCTGCTGGGTCAGCTAGTATACCATAAAATGGCCTGCTAACAGAGCCACGATCCGCATAGAAACTCACCCACGAAAGCCAAATTATGCGTTAAAAATTAACTGAAAAGGAGAACCATAGACAACGAAACATCGGAAATATCGTTTTTGTATGCGACATCAATCAAACAACTGAATGATGTCGGATACAAAAAAGATATTTTCGATGTTTCGCTGTTTGTAATTCTCCTTTTTTAATCAATAATTGAACGCATAATTTATCTTTGGTGAGTTTCAGTGCGGATCGTAGCTCTGAATGTAACAGGCCATTTTATGGTATATGAAGTGCTCTTTGTTTTCTTATGTTTTATGTTGTCTTGTTCTTCATAATTCATTTCATATAATTTGACCATGATCTCTATTTCTAGCGTTGAAAAAGCAACAATATATGGTTGCGAAATGTTGGCTTCAGCTGAGATTTGCTGATATATCTTACACCTTCCTAGTTTCCATTAACTCACTGTACACTGTCAGAGATTATATCAAGTCAAGGTGGACTTCATTCTTTTCAAACTTTTTCTATTATAAATTAAATCAAATATGTTATCGGGATCTTTATGTGCCACAAACATAGAATGACAGGATGTTTTATCTTTTCTGTTCATGTTGTTTTGATGTTTATAAATCTCAATCGATCAAGGGGTTCTTATCTTTCTGTTGTATACGGTTGTATACGACGACCAAAAGTATGTTTGATTGGGGGTAAAGTCCCAGTTGCATCAAGCCCTGAAGCTCCGATCTTCAAGTGTTTCGAGTCAAGATTTTCAAGTACATTGAATCTTTCAATTATGTGTTGAACGAAAGCATAAATAAACTAACTACATTTTAGTTGACGCTTATATCATAATCTTTGACTATCTCCAGCCTAACACCACAGCTTCCATTCAATGGCTTGCCCCCTATCGCTAGGCTAGTTTCTCCCAAACAAATCCCTCCATGGACTTTCAGTTCAGTTGATATAGGTAAGCAGGTTCATTCCAGCACCAGTTAAGTAAACTGTTTGTTGCGTAACCATCATTAGAAAGTTCTGATTCGTGTTGAACAATTGTTACTTCTAATTTCAGATCCTTCATAAATAACAGATGAGCATTGTTTTGTTTTGCAGTTATCAAACTTTTCGCTCGCCCTATTGAACCTCTTTACTACAGTTATTTCATAATTTCATTAACGTTCAGTGCACTTCATTTCATTGTAACCTCAAGAGCCCAAAGAATGGAGAAATCAATTTTTTTATTAACAGAAGAGCCGTTGATTCCATTAGAGTTCCGGAGATTTTCCTCGATTAGAATTTCTGGCCGATTCCCAAGCGTATAATCCGTTCTGAACGAAAGATAAAGTATAAGTCCAGTACAAGAAAACTCCTGGAATCCTCTGATGAAGTGCCTATAATTCCGAGACGTTAGTAGAGCAGTACACACCTCCGGCGCACCCATCGGAGAGATTTATATTCATTAAACTGACTTAAATGAATGTTTGATGATTTTTACTGTTTCGATTCATCTTATTCAACATCCCTTAACATCTCCCCCAAGAAACAAAATGGATCCTCATTCATGTATCCACGTAGAATGTGAAACACTAGGAAAACGTAGCTATTGTAAACCAAATGGTCATTCACGCGAGATCAAATGTTTACTCTTGATTTTTCATCGTCTGAAATTATAGGGTAACGTGTAACTAGATGATTTCAAAATATTTCTTGTACTGACAGGGGCACAGATCAAACCAGGACTTTAATGTCTTATTTATAACTTTCGGATTTCATCCACAAAAGCTCAGTGAAACTGATCAACTATATCAGACGGTTCGGAGTCTTTGGAACATACACTCCGCAAAAAATTAACGCACATTCTGAAAATCTCAATTTTAATGAAAGTTAACTCTAAATTCACTTTATAACTTATTTTTTATGTTCTCTCGGGAAGGTTTTGAATGAAACAAGACACATTAAATAGAAGAAAAATTCAGGATTTCACCGAATCTTATGCGAAAGAAGAGAAATGAACAATTTTCAAAATACTGAAATGCTGATAAGTGATTTAATATTTGGTTTTTCCACCCCTTGCGTTAATTACAGCTCGGCAACGACGGTTCATACTCAAAATGAGTGATCTTAAAATGTTCTGATCTAATCCTTCACAGATTTCTCCGAGTTGGATTCCTAAGTCATTAAGAGTAGCTGGATGATTTTCTGAACTTCTCAGCCTTCTATTGAGGATGTCCCAAACCTGCTCAATCGGGTTGAGATCTGGGCTTCTTGCTGGCCATTCCATTCGAGAGACTTCAACCTCTTCAAGGTACTCCTGAACGATGCGCGCACGATGGGGTCTGGCATTATCGTCCATAAAAATGAAATTTTCACCAATGTATGGGGCAAATGGCACTACATGCTCTTCAAGAATGTTCCTTATATACTTATCAGCATTCATAGCTCCATTATCAACGACCACTAGGTCTGTGCGAGCAGTCAAAGATATTCCACCCCATACCATAATCGATCCTCCCCAGAAACCAGAAGTATTCAGGAAACTGCACTGAGCATATCTTTCATGTGGACGTCTGTATACAAGGAAACGTCGATCACAATGGTAGAGGCAGAATCTAGACTCATCTGTGAAGAGAACTCTTTCGCAATCGGCCTCTTCCCAAATTATATGCTCTCTCGCAAAATCCAAACGAGCCCTTCGATGGGCTGGGGTAAGAGCTGGGCCTCTTACCACGACACGAGGAATTAAATCATATTCTCTGAGGCGATTTCTTATTGTCGGAGTGCTAAGTTGCACCCCATGAGTTTGCTCAAGCTGATTTTGAAGGAAGCGAGCGGTTGCAAACCGTTGTCTCAACGAAGAAACTCTCAAGTAACGTTCTTGAATGGCAGTGTTTACCCGTGGTCTACCTTGTCCTGGTCTTCGGACATTCATACCTGTCTCCCTGAATCGCTGCAACATTCTGGACACACTTGAATGGGAAACTCCAAACCTTTTTGCAATTCTTGTGTATGTCCACCTTTCTTCTCGCAAAACTACCGGTTGGGCACATTCCTCTTGGGTCAAATTGCGTGTTTCACGTTCCATAGCGATCGAGTGTAGAAAATCAAACGAAAGGAAAACTATTGATCACTAGAATTGATCTAGAACAACTGATTTTAGAATGGAGTCAATACATTCAAAATCTGATAATATCATCTTTTTTTATTCCTGCTGGGAAAAACATCTGTATTGAAGAAAAACGTTGAAAGTGAATAACATATGTATGCATAATTCTGATAAAAATAATTATCATTGAGAACACCTTCAGTTGTAGAATAAATTTGAGATTTCCATATAATGTGCGTTAATTTTTTTGCGCAGTGTAAAAGAGATTCCGTCGACTTGTGATCATTCTCGGAATATGTGGTAATTTTTGGTCCTGAAAAATATTCTGTTTTCTTGTGTTATAAGATGTTTGGTTTATCTATGGGAGATGATTTCCTTTCATTAGAATTCCGTAGCGGTCTTAAAACATCTGAAATTCCGAAAAATCATCACTTTGATGGTCGTACCTGGTACGAAAAAACCCTCACGATCAGAGAGCAAGGCTGAGGATTACGTTCCGAAATTAGCTACTGAACATGGTGTTGAGATCTTCTAAGAAACCTACATGGCAACAGAGGAACTTCTACGTGAAGGAGGACAATTGAAAGTTATGTACTCATTGATTTTTCATTTAGTCCAAATTACGGTTTAGCTTGTTGTGTTATAAGTTTTCTTATGTTTAGCAATTCAAAAAGGGGAAATTGATTGGGTTTTTTCATTTCTTTCAAACATTGTGACATTTCTGTCATAACTAATTTATGAAGAAAGAATTTCTGCAATTGGTGGTTAATTCAAAAACCATTTAATTGATTATAAATAACTATTTTTTTTCTGGTTTTGTCTATTTTTATTTCAAATCTAGAATTTCGGGTAGATTGGTGAAGAGTCTGTTTTTCTCTGCTGCCCATAGAAGAACTACATGAAGATGTTCTTTTGGTCACGTAGATGTCCTTCAAGATCCTCTGATATGATATTTTTAGTGAATTTTTTTCTAACACGGGTGAGGTCAGGGTTTTTTCTCTGGGGTTTTTTTCCTTTCCTCATTTTTTCATACTACAGACTTGTATGGTTTTCCTGTGTTGCACTAACCCCAGCTAGGTACTTTTTTGTTTCAATATGTATTGTATTATTTTATCTCTCTCGATCACGATACTAGATGTAACTTATTTTCTACTCTTTTAACTCTTTCAGGCAAGAAAAGTTTCGAGACTGGGTATAAACAATTTTTATGTTTCAGCATAAACTCGGCCTTATTTCTTGAGTTGTAATGAACCTTATTACCTATTATCAGGGTCGATGTTCTGCGCAGTCGAAGAAAATTGTGACAGATGTCGCTAACTTTGCAAGCATCAGTATTGCTGCGCATCATGCATCTTCCTAATCAAGTCAAACAACTACTCCGACAATATCTGTTCATCAGAAGCACTTCTGTAAATACCGAAGAATAGTCTTCAACAATTCAACACACATAAGGACTCAACTTCCTGTCGAGAGTACATATAAAAAAAATTCTTACTCACCTTCCAATTTTCTTTCACTTCTATGATCCACAGACAGTCTATGGGCAAACCGTATTTGTGATCGAAGTCAACGAGATCATCAGATATCTCCGAGCTGCTTAGGAGGCCTTCCTCCATGCCCTCTTTCTTGATGTGGCACGGTTTGACCTCCGGCGTCTGAACTGAAAAAAATTTTGTTTTAATTTCAATGAAGTATTCTTCATAAAGTTCATTCTAACGTTGCTGTCTCATATGAGCAAGAAACTTGTAGGAGTGAGGAATAAACCTTGCTGAAGACTCTGTAAAGGGTGTGGTGAGAACAGCTTTGTCAGGGGGCATAATAAACCATGAGTTCGCTGTGGACAGTTACCCCGTTTACACGAGAACTATAAGTATTAACAATTTTTGTTAGTATCCACCTACATTTTCGAGTCTTAAAAACGCAATAATTGTTTAACTCCTTAGTGCATATCAATTTGATTTAGAGTCAGTAATTTTTTTTGTTGAAATTTTTATTCGTTCATTAATCAATAATCGGCAACTTCTGTAACAATCAAAATATTTCTAGCCTTCCTTTTCTTCGGTAAGATGTTATGTACTTTTCAATAACCTACCTGATGAAATCAAGATTTTGAATCAGTTCAAGTTCAAAAATATCATAGAGTGTATTGGACAAAATAATTACCGATGGTGGCGCTGCAGTCGCCGATCAGCTGTTTACCGAAACGAGTATTGTTTCGTGTTAACATTAGCTTTCTATTTGGGATCTATGAGATTTTTAAATTTTAACTTTTATTGACTATCAATAATAGAAGTTGTTTCCTTAATTGTGGATCCTATGGGTTATATTGTATGTGTAAGTATAGGTAATATTGTGCTTTTTATTATATTATATGTAAAATATTAAGGTGAGCACTATTCAATTCCGCATGCATTTCAGATCATCTGGCAAAATGTTAACTGAAGGTTCCTCAAATTATAGGACATTTTTCAATATTTACATGCTCATAGATGCTGTGTAGAGGGTGAGCAAGTGTTGCAATGCAATCATTTGATTCTACGTGGAAAAAAAATTATTTTCAAAACATTGGAATTCTACAAGGACAACCCCATCATATTCAGGAAATGATGTCTTATAAAAATTATGGTGTGAAGGTTGACAAGATGATATCCATATACCAAGCAGAATTGTCTGGAATTTGCAAGCATATTTTAGCCCTGCTACTCTACTGTACAAGGTTGTACTCACTACAAAATATCTAGACAATTCTACTGATTGTGAAGGTAAAATTCATTGTTTAGTTTTGTCCTGCTGTTATTTTTGTTTTTCATAACAATGGAATGTACAAAACAGAAAAGATAAGGATTATCCATATTTGATGAAAACTAAGAGAAGTTTGAAATTAATTTGAGACCTAACAGAACATAAAAACATGCATGATTGTAAAGTAATTGAACATCAGCATGAACAATATATTCATTTAATAGAAGCAACTAATTTTTTTCTGTTTAGAAAGTAGAAAGGAAAAAATCTATGAAAAGAAAATGGGTGATAAATTTTGAATTCTCCAGAGAACCGTATGTATGCAGAACATGACGTGTGATCATCGTTTTATCATGTTGAAGAATTCATTACTTGCTAGATTTCAATGTATTATTCATTTATTGCAACTCACTTGTGTCTTAGGCTGCAGTTATAATAAAATAAAATAATTCAATTTTAGTATCGATTGATTGCACCTTTTTTGTTGCTAAATGAACGAAAATACTATCAAGCTATTTTTAATATTGATATTAAATTGATTCATATATGTTTAAAATTGCCAATTCTTGGAATTTCGTTAAAATTTCACATATAGATTTGATCGTTGCTGAACATAAGTTCATTTTTGCAACAATCAAGAAAATCACACTCAGATGGACCCTAATTTTATTGCACATTATCATATGGCTCGTATTCAGCACTTTTTCACTTTCAACTAAACTCCTTGAATTGTTGAGTCTTCCATATTTTCAAAAATATCAAGTAGACTCAAAGTAATTCATTTCGATAAGAATGAAAGTTATTGTACAAGAACGATCTGAACAAAAAGTTAAAATGTCGTGACTTGAACTGCTTTTTTTGGTAGGTTTTGTGAAGGTACAGCTTTCTTCTCCAGTAGCCGAAATGTTTACATAGTGAGAATTTCTGAATTTTCTGAATAATCCAAAACATATGAAGCATTGATTTCAATTGACATCAGTTTCCACTCTTGCCTGTTTTCATTCTATGATCTTCTGGTCTGAAATGGTGTGAGCATACTCAAAACATGCTCCCAGGATTTATGACTATTAATTTTCTCTACGATTTCTAGTTTGTTGGTAACGTAAACATTTTGATTTTCACCACGAAAATAATTAAAATTGGCTCCAGTATTGCCAAATTTTTTAGAATTACATCCTTAAACACAACAATTAGTGTTTTTCACGATTTTTTCCTTAGGTATATCTTTATATCGCAATAAAAACGTAAAAATAAACAAATGAACACAGCTTTCGAGTACTAACTGTCGAAACGAATACTCGTTTCAGGCTTCGTTCCAGCTAACGCCGGCGTTGTCGCATAGAGTTGTGTTTTGCTCTATACTAATTGAAAAAGTAGAGTAAGATCCCAGGGCCCCCAGACGTAATTTATTTTTGAAGTAACGAATTTTACAGTATAGACAGTCTTATATGTGTTTAATAGTGTGTACATACTCGCTAGCTTGACTAGGCGGTCCGTTCACAGGTAGCAGGTAGAAATGGTAGACAAAAACATACCGAGCTTTTCTTAAATTCAAAGAACTGATTTTTATATATGTCGCGCAGAATATTATGAAAAAGCAATATTTCATATTGCCAGACCGTTTCCCTGGGCCATAATTCCTCCCAGACGCATTAAATTTCATTAAAAAAATGAACTTTTCTTACATTCGAAGTCTTCAATTTTGAATATAATCCTTGGTGGATTATTTTAATACCTTTTGTGGAAAGCCAGACCAATCCCAAGGGCCAAATATTCTGCCAGACACAATCAGAATTTTCATTGGGCCCCTAGAAACTATTAATTTTTTTGCCTATAAAGTGTATGGGAGGATTTACGGCTCACAAGGCAGGTTCTACCAACTTGAGGAAATTTGAACAGAACCCATAGTTACGAAACCTTAGGATTAAGATACTAATGAAAAAGATTATATTTTTTGATTTCTGTTATAGTTATAATAATAAATTGTCATTTCCATAATTTGTTGTTGAAAATATACACTTTGTAGGCGAAAAATTAATAGTTTCTAGGGACCTAATAAAATTTTGATTTGTTTCTATCAGAATGTTTGGCCCTTGGAATTGGTTTGGCTTTCCACAAAAGGTATTAAAATAATTCCCCAAGGATTATATTTAAAATTGAAGACTCAGAATGTAACAAAAGTTCTTTTTTTTTCAATGAAATTTAGAGCGTCTAGGAGGAATTACGGCTCACGGAAACGGTCTGACAATATGAAATATTTATTTATATCTATATTTTGCTTGACATATTTAAAAATCAGTGCTTCGAATTTAACAAAAGTGCTGAATCTGGCCATTCCGAAACAATGTTTCTAACAGTGATTTTTTTTATTGAAATTTAAAGCGTCTGGGAGGTATTACAGGAAACGGTCTGGCAATATGAATTTTTTTTTATAATACTCTGCGTGAGATGAATAAGAATCAGTTCTTCGAATTTGAGAAAAGTTCGGTATGTTTTATCTATCTTTTCTACCTGCTACCTGCGTACGGGCCGCCTAGCCAAGCTAGCGAGTATGCACACACTATTAAACACATATAAGACTATCTATACAGTGAAATTCGTTACTTCAAAAAAGTAACGTTTGAGGGCCCTGGGATCTTAGACTTAAGCCTATTGTAATTTAGGGGAATACATAGCAGATGCTGATTTTGCATTATCTATGTTCATTTATTTTTGTAGTATCAATGTTTCTGTTGTATTCATTTTCTATTTCATTCATTTCTTCTTACTTGTAACCAATTCGATCATACTATATTATCTCATACATTCGTTTTGTGATGTCGAAGGGATCAATACACGATTATTATTGATATTATGATTATTATGACTTCATTGGACTCACATATATCAAAAGGGCTTAAACTTTCCTCAAAATGAAATTTCGTAAACACCCTATCCGTCCACAATCTTCCACAACGAGGCGGATGAAGACGCCAAAACAATTTTTCACAGACGCCGGCATTCCGACACCGAAATTCACTTTTTGTCGCCGCTTTCCACCCCCTTATTTTCCAGTAATATAAACGCGGTAATTGCACCCCGTAATTATGAAGAATAAGAACGTCAAAGTGGCGTGGCGTCAAGCTTCCCGGACTCGAATTGTTGATAAATACTTTTTCAGCTTTTCCGGGCTTCCCGCATCCGAGGTTTCCCCTTAGCCGGAACGACGTTGGGGTTTATATCGATGATGGGAAAACTTTTCGAGAACGAGGACGATGAGACTTTTTTGATCAATCCGATAGTTTCACTTTCGGGAGAGTTATTCACGGTTTCGTTGAAATGATTTGTTTAAAACTGCACGACATCAGTAATAGATGTCTGATTTTGATGGGAATTTTACTATAGGTGAAGGGTGATCCTGTTGTGTTCAATTATAGATAGAGTAAGGGGTCAATCAGGCAATCGATAGCAGTTATGTCCTTTCATTCTCAAACCAACGTTTCGGCCGTACGATACAAGCCTTAATCAGGGTTCTAAGGCAAACAGAAGTAGAGTTACAACATGTCAAGTATAGTACTATTACGTGTTCTCACCGAACAGTGTACATGTGTTGAATGTTGGAAATGCCAGTAAGTCTGTCTCGGTCTATCTACATGTAAAAATAAGCATATAAATTGACAATAGTATATAACATTACTAGCCAGGTAAGAGGGTTTTTACTGGCGAATGGAGGATATAACTGACGAGCCGCAGGCGAGTTAGTTACCTCCTTGAGCCAGTAAAACCTGTACCTTGTTGTATTGTTTTATCTTTTATTTGTTTTTCATTTGTAAAAAGGTAAGAGAAATCTCAATAATTTGTCGCAAATGTCATAAGTTATGGAAGCGTTGCCTGAACATGTCTGTTTATTTTTCGTTACATTTGTTTTGGCGAAAGCGAAAATGAATGTACCAAAAGAAATTATTGAGGCAGCCAGCAGTGTAGCATCAAGTTTATTACCTGCAAAATCAGCTTCAAGGTACGAGCGAGAATACGACGACTTCAAAAAGTGGCAAAACAAAAATAGTGTGATTGGGGTAAATGAAGATGTTTTGTTGGTCTACTTGAATCAACTATCAGCTAGATTCAGCCCTAATACTTTATGGGCAAAATAGTCTATGCTGAAAAGCTGCTTGGAAATGAAAGAAAATGCCCCTGTTCGCAGGTTTGTTTTCCTTAAAAAATTTATTGAAAAATATGACGTTTAGTTGTCATTTGCAGCTTTCAAAAGGTGCTTGCGTTTCTGAAACGAAAAAATGAGCATTATACGCCAAAAAAGGCCAAGGTATTAAGTAAAAAAGAGGCTGAACAATTTTTTTTTACATGCTCCTGATGACCAGTGGTTACTGGTGAAAATTGTTACAATATTTGGGATTTTTGAATGTTGTCGATGTGAGGAAATTCTCTCCTTAAACATGAATGATGTAGAAGATATGAAAAAATACGTTATTGTGACATTGCGGCAAACAAAAAATTTAACAACAAGAAGATTCACCATAACCGATGATTGCTGCAGCTTCAAGCCCTGCATGTTATACAGAAAATACGTAAATCTTCAGCCTAAGATTTTTTTTGACATACTGACATGGAAAGTGCATTTCCCTTAATGCTGGCCAGCACACTTTTGGTGGTCTCCCAAAGCAAATAGCGAAATATTTAGGTTTAAAAGACCCAGAGTTATACACTGGCCACTCTTTTCGCAGAACTGGAGCCACTATGGTTGCGGATTCGGGTGGAGATATTTTAGCACTAAAGCGTGCGGGAGGGTGGAAGAGTACCGAAATTGCGATGAGTTATGTCGATGATTCGGTTCGGTCAACAAAAAATCGAAATGTTTAGCAAATTATTTGGTACGAAGGAGAGTACAAATGTTCTACAGTCCTCGAGTTCAGCAGTTTCTGAGTCAACAGATGGTTCGTCAACATCAGTATCAACTCTTTCATCATCTAAAATTGGCGTTACTGGAAATAACAATTGTACCATGATTTTCAACATAGATGACGATAAAACAAAATTTTCTAATGTGAATATTAGGACTAACTTGTAAAAAATTTACAAGTTAACTGTCAGTTTTACAAGTTAATGACTTGATAAAATAAACTTTCTTGATTGATATTATGTTTTTGGAAACTGACGTTTACAAATGAGAAACAAATAAAATGATTATCTGACAAATTCATTTATTCGTGGCTTTATCAATGCTGTGTAGGAATATAATATAAGGCGTTGTCTTGGTGATGAAAACTTAGTAGATTGTCAGAGTCAATAATCAATTGAATTTACCAGGGTCTTGACACCTTCCTACCCCCACCCCAAATAGTGTTTTTAGTTGAGACAACAAATACTCGTGTCGCTGCATACGCCAATATTTAGTGATATCGTCAATAGATGACTCTGTTTGAGGTTTTTAGTCGTGTTTCGTGTTTGTCAAACATATGTTTTATTGACATAATTCACACAATTATTGATCACATTATGTATTTACATTCACAAGATCAAATGGATATGAAGAAGATAGTTATTAGTTATTTATTAAATATTGGAGAGTTATTATCCACTTTCTTCATCATTGTAAAACACAATCTGTGACAAAATTCCAAGAAATGAAAGAGAGAAGAATTTCTTCAGGTGAGTACAATTATAATTTTCCACATTCATCTCTTGTTCTTTTTTTATTGGCTAAATCTTTCAGATTTATGTTTTTTACTCAGTGATTAAGAAAAAATTTATTCTTTACAGGTAAAAGAGCTGTGATACTTTCTAAATTGAACTGTTTGAGACGACCACACTTGAGGGCACAGGAACAGATTCTCTACAACATGATTTACAAACTGAAAATACAATTAAACCAGAAGCAGTATCAAATCAAGAACTATCAAGAAAGATTAAGTGCTGCACTTGTAAACCCGAAAAAAATTCAGGCAAAAACTCTATGAGGAAAAAGAGAACAAGCAAATCTTGAGAAGCCAACTTTTTAAATGTACACTGTGTCCCAAATTGGGTTTGACTGCACTGTATCTCAGCTATTATTGAAGATAGAGACATGCATTTTTTGCGACCTTCTGTCAGTTTTGGTAAAACTTTTAAATATACATATATGTTTATTTTTGGTAATTGTCTAGACTGATCCGAAAATTGACGAAAAATTCAGTAAGCACTAACCTTAATATGCAGGAGAGGAATCTTATTTCAGATTTATCTGGTCGGTCTTGGTTCTTCTAAAAAAAATTCTCAAATTAATTGACGGTCAAATCAACACTTCAATTTTCAAGTCCGTTATAATATTTCAGTTTCGTGGCCTTTTTTTCATTATGAATACAAAATTCTCGATTTTTTCTTTATTTATAGCCTTCTTTATCACTAGATTTCCCTAAAATTTGATGATTTCTAAGTGTGTACAATCCGGTGATATGATGGCCATCTTCATTGCTACGTCATACAAATCACGTTATATTGCGCTGTTGACGTAGAAATGAAGATGAGTAGATGACAAATATCATTCATATCACCGGATTTTAAACACTTAGGAATCATCACATTTTAGGGAAATTCAGTAATAAAGAAGCCTATAAATTAAGAAAAAATCGAGAATTTTGTATTCATAATGACAAAAAGTCCACGTCACAGACTTGAAGAATGAAGTGTTCGTTTAGGATAACCCTCAATGACTTTGAGTATTTTAGAAAAAAAAACCAAGACCTGAAAACAGATTCTGCATATCAAGGTTAGTGCTTACTGAATTTTTCGTCAATTTTTGAGATTTTCGGGTCAGTGTAGACAATTACCTCATTTTCTGTATATTTATATTATATTTGTATATTTTTGTATAGAGAACAGTAATAAATATATATTTGTGAAGGACTATTGTTTTCAATTGCTTAGAATTCAGAATAGGTAAGCCTACTGAAAATCCTAAAAAGCAAAATAAGAATGTAATTTGAATTTCGCGCCGAGCCTGCCGAAAAATGTGATAAAGTAGTAACCTGTAAAATATTAGTTGAGACAACAACCGCTTGGGGTTCCAAACAGTTGTTTTAATCATAGTACGTCAGTGTCCGATCTATTCTACTTAGTTATCTGTGGAATTTACTAGCGTTGGAAAATGAGCGATATAATATCTTCGGAAGATAATGAAATTCAAAAAGCCTGGGAAAAGATGAGATCGCCTGGAAGTCTTTGTGCGGAATATTCAATGCTGAAGAGCACAATATTTTTGAACGACGGTATTGACATATCCAAGTTTGCAACGCTTATAGCATTCTTCAAAAAAAAATCTATTGGTTACAAACCCAAAAAATCTGCTGTTTTTACAAGAGAAGAAATGAATAAATTCTCAAAAGGAGCACCAGATAATAGGTATGTTTTTAATTATTAAGGTGTGCTTTTATTAATATAATAGTGCTTCATAAACTAATCATGTCTTTTCAGGTGGGAATGATATTAGGTATATCAGGGGCGTGTAGAAGAGCAGAGTTGTACAACATGAGCGTCAGGGACATAGAAGATCGGGAATCATTTTTAATCGTGATAACTCCCAACACAAAAACCAACATTCAGAGAACATTCACAGTCATCGATCGAGATAATGATATCAATTACCTGGAAATATATAGAAAATATTTCCGTCTGCGTCCACAAAGTGCGAAGAGCGAGCATTTATTTTTGAGTTATCAAAACAGAAAATGCAGTAATCAAGTAATAGGCAAAGGGCCAATTGGAAGTTGACCGTCAAAAATCGCACTCTTTTTGAATTTAGAAAATCCAGATGCCTATACTAGCCACTCTTTTAGACGCACTTCGGCCACATTTTTAGCTAGTAAGGGAGTAGATGTATTAGGACTAAAACGACACGGTGGATGGCGGACTTCGACTGTGGCTGAAAGTTACGTTGAGGATTTCCTGGAAAATAAACTAGACTTTGCTTGAAAAATTTTGCATAATACGGAACGTAGCGAGTTGCATCATGAAATGTTGAATTCAGCAGAGGTTTCTGTGAATTCGGCTACTACTCAATCCAGTGGTATTTCCATCAGAAATTGTAAAAATTGTACTTTCAATTTCAATCGAGCTTTCGATATTAATTGAACTGAATTCAAATTGTTTGTTATTTCATTATTTCAAAGAATATTCAGTCATTTTCACTTACCGTCATCATTATATTAAGTGAATGTTACTGTTTTCTTTGTGTAGACTTGAATAAATAATGAAAGTGTATACGATCCTGGTGCTATCAAAGAAGTAGGGTAACTGGATCAGCGACCGCTGGAACGAAATATGGCAAGATTCAAGATTCTCAGAAAATTAAACGGCTTTACCAGCCTCAACTCCAACCGCCTAATCCTCTGGAAGCAATATTTGCTGCTCCAAATCTGTTTTCGTCGAAAGGCCTCGTTCCTTCGTGGGTAAACAAATAAGGACCCCTTCCGCGACAAACCTCACCTTTCCAAACAATAACTCCACACTCTCGTTGGTTCCAATAACTGCTGCTGCAGGCAGAGCAACGCGGCGCTGTCTTCTAAATTCATCATTTGAACTTTTCAAAAACACACAAAAATTCTGATTCTTCTTGAATCTCACTCAAAAATCACTTCCGTCAGTTACTTGGAAATGAGTGTGTAACTACTTTGAGACATATTCATAGAAGATTCTGAGTACAAAGCATCGAAACAATATGTATCCAAGCAAACGTTTTTGGAATTATGGGCGACTATGGAAACTCTAACTTGTGTTGAGTATATTCCATCAGGAACTTTTGAATTTGCAGGATTTAGGCATTTAGGTTGGTGTTCATGAAAAACACTGACTTTTTAAAGTCTGACCTAACCTTCTGAATATTTGTCGAATTTATTGCTGTATATGTATGTTCTTAATTTAATCGACCAATTAGTTTTCAGTTTGAGCAGTTCTTAGGACTTACCGTATTGAAAATGGCTGGCTCATCGAGTGTATCGTTTTTACTGAGAGTTTTTCAGGGATTCAGCAGATATTTCTGATGGTATTTATCACGTTTCGCAAGTTTTTCAGGCAAACGATCATTCATCTATTCAATGTGAAATTAAAAGTATTTCTAAGGAGTAGTCTTATTTATATTTCTATTGATTCCAATTCAGGTCGAAAATACCGTCGATTTCGTCACCTTGTATTCAAAAAACGCGATGTCTTCCTGGGTATGTTTCCATGCCCACTGAATCTCCAAAAGCTACACTATGCGTACATACCCCTAAAGGTTCTTTACGTTATTGGACAAAATAATTACCGATGGTTTCGTTGCATTCGCCGATCAGCTGTTTACCGAAACGAGTATTGTTTCGTGTTTACATTAGATTTCTATTTGTATTTATGGGATTTTTTAGTTTTAACGTTTATTGACTATCAATAATCGAAGTTGTTTCCTTAAGTGTGGATCCTGTGGATTGTATTGTAAGTGCAAGTATAGGTAATATTGTGCTTAATGTTATATTTTATGTAAAATATTGAGGTGAGAACTATTCAATTTTGAATGCATTTCAGATCATCTGGCAAGATGGTTACCAAAGGTTCCTTTAATTATGGGAAATTTTCCAATATTTACATGCTCACAGATGCTGTGTTCAACACTTGCCCATCTTGGGCAAGTGTTGCAATGCAATCATTTGATTTTATGTGGGAAAAAATTATTTCAAAACATTGGAATTCTTTAAGGACAATCCCATCATATTGAGGCAATGATGTCTTATCAAAATGCTGGTGTGAAGGTTGACAAGATTATATACAGATACTAAGCAAGATTGTCTGGAATTTGCAAGCATATGTTAGCCCTGCTACTCTACTATACAAGGTTGTACGTACTACAAAATATCTTGACAATTCTTTTGATTGTGAAGGTAAAATTCATTGTTTAGTTTCGTCTCTGCTGTTTTCCTTTTTGTTTTCCATGACAATGAAATGTACAAAATAGAAGACATTAGGATTATCAATGTTTGATGAAAACTGAGAGAAGGGTGAAATTAGTTTGAGACCTAACAGAACATGCAAACATGCATGATTGTAATGTAATTGAACATCAGCATGAACAATTTATTCATTTTATAGAAGCTACTAATTTTTTTTCTGTTTAGGAAGGGAAAAAATTTATGAAAAGAAAATGGGTGATAAATTTTGAATAAAAATGGACATTCCTCAGAGAACTCTTTGTATGCAGAACATGACGTGATCATCGATAAATCATAATGAAGAATTCATTACGCTAGATTTTAATGTATTATTTATTTTACTTGTGTCTCAAGCTGCAGTTATGATGATATAAAATTATTCAACTTATCTATCGATTGATTGCACCGTTTCCGTTGCTAAATGAACGTCAATGCTAACACTAATATATTGTTTAAAATTGCCAATTCTCGTAATTTATTTGAAATTCCACATGTAGATTTGATCACTGCTGAACATAAGTTCAATTTTGCAACCATCGAGAGAATCACTCAAACTCACAAGGTCCCTAGTTTTCTGCACATTATCATATGGCTTGCATTCAGCACTTTCAACTAGGCTCTTAAATTGTTGAGACTTCTATAAATTCAAAAATATCAAGTGGACTCAAAGTAATTTATTTCGATAAGAATGAAAATTATTGTACAAAAACGATCTGAACAAAAATTTAAAATGACTTGACTTGAACTGCTTTTTTTGGTAGGTTTAGTGAAGTACAGCTTTCTTCTCCAGTAACAGAAATGTTTTCATAGTGAGAGTTTCTGAAATAATCCACAACGTATAAAGCATTGTTTTCAATTGACATTAGTTTCCACTCTTGCCTGTTTTCATTCTACAATCTTCTGGTCGGATATGCTGTGAGCATACTCTAATATGTGTAGATACAGGTTTTTCCATTATCAAAACATGCCCCCAGGATTTACGTCTATTAATTTAATCCACGATTTCTAGTTTGTTGGTAAAGTAAACATTTTGATTTTTACCACGAAAATGGGCTCCAGGATTCCTAAATTTTTCAGAATTACTTCTATAAACACAACAATTAGTGTTTTTCACGTTTTGTTCCTTAAGCATATCTTTTTATCGCAATAAAAACGTAAAAATGAACAAATAAACACAGCTTCCACGTACTAACTGTCGAAACGAATACTCGTTTCGGACTTAGTTCCAGCTAGCGCCGGCGGTGTCGCATAGAGTTGTGTTTTGCTCTATTGAGGCAACTTCTACAACGACTGACGAGCCGAGCCGCCCCTGATTTCCCCGCTCACTTCCGACAAGTTACTCCGCGGTTTTGCAGCTTGACCTCACCAGACGATCCTGTGCTCACACCGTCATATAATATCCAGCAACCCCCCTGCGGGGGTGTTGAACAGGACGGAAAATTACTCGCCGAGAATATATCGTTATTTGTTCCGCAAACTTCTGCCCCTTCTTTGTTCTCGCGACACTACAGGTGCGCGCGGGTCGGAGCCGCGCGATTCGCAGAATTCTGTGCGGAAACGGGGTAATAAGGAGATTAGGGCCACTTCCGAGTGGTTGCGGAAACGGTATACCGGTTTAAGGAGTGCCCTCGTCGATTATGAATATTTATTCGGGGGGTTACTTCGGTGGATTTGTTTCGTACGGGAAGTCGGATAAATGTTGTGGGGTATGGTCACCTTTAGATTCGGGGAAACGGAAGTTTTCCTTCATTTCCACATTCAGATGTGAAAATATAATTGGGTAATACACTCCCCATCAATGAATTCCGGACAGGCAGAATTTTTGTCAAATTCAACACCCTGTATCTTTTTTCGTGGTTCTCCGCTTTTGTTGAAATTTTCACAAGATATAGTATCGGGTCTTGTTATATCAATCTGAAATTTATTTTTCGAAAATACCTGTAGTTCATCCGTTATACAGGGTGAAACAAAACCTTGTTTTATACCCTTCATTTCTAAACACCCTGTGGTGAATTTGAGGCGGAAAATTTGATATCATTCAATTTTAATTTGAAGTGTGACCCTTTCTTAACAAAATGTTTTTCGATTTACGTCAGTGTCTGCTTTAAAAAAAAGATACATATTTTAAAAGAAAGTATTGCTTTTTTCCAATTTTTATAACAATTTAAAACATAACAATACCTTATCGACTAGCAAACATAAACAAACATCTGAAAATTATTAGCGTGTGTTTCCACCTCGCTTTCTCATCACTTCTACTATACGACGTGGCATACTTTCAATGCATTTCCGAATTGCTCCTGGGGGAATATTTTCCCGTCCTTCAAGAAGGGCTGTTCGTAAATCGGGCAAGGTGTTGGGCTGCCGATTTCGAACATGTCTACCTAGCATATCCCATACATGTTCAATTGGATTTAAATCCGGCCTTCCGGATGGCCACACGAATCGTTGAATATTCATCTCTTCAAAGTATTCTGTTACAACCCGTGCAACGTGAGGCCTAGCATTGTTCTGCATTAACAGAAATTGTTGCTTCCCCCAGAAGCAATTCGTAAATGCCGTGAAAGTATGCCACGTCGTAGGGTAGCAGTGATGAGAAAGCGAGGTGGAAATACACGCTATTAATTTTCAGATGTTTGTTTATGTTTACTAGTCGATAAGGTATTGTAATGTTTTAAATTGTTATACAAATTGAAAAAATGCAACACTTTCTTTGAAAATGTGTATCTTTTTTTTAAAGCAGATACTGACGTGAATCAAAAAACATTTTGTTAAGACAGGGTCACACTTCAAATTAAAATTGAATGATATCAAATTTTCCGCCTCAAATTCGCCACAGGGTGTGTAGAAATGAAGGGTATAAAACAAGGTTTTGTTTCACCCTGTATAACGGATGAACTACAGGTATTTTCGCAAAGTAAATTTCAGGTTGATATAACAAGCGTCCCAAGTAAGGGACCTGAACCTTCTGTGAGTAGGGAAAAGACCAATACAAGGAAGCGGTACAACAATGGGAAGCGGTAAACAAAACAACGCTCTGGCGAAATACTCCTAGACTTGCGCAAGCTAAGAAATTTGTGGAATTCTCGCCGACCTAAACTAGGAAACTCATAAAGCTGCCACGAGCTGAGCTTCGAGTAATGGTGGGTCTGCTGACGGGACACTGTCGATATAAACATCATTTGTATCGCATGGGAAAATCAGCAGATGAAACCTGCAGGCTATGTGGATAAGAGAAAGAAACGGCTGAACACATGGTATGCAAGTGTCCAGAGCTGGTGGAACTAAGAACCATTCACATGGGAAAGTCGGTTCTGGATCCCCATGAGGTAACAGCTAAAGCTCCTAAGGATATCGTTGGATTTATCAATGCTATTGACGGCCTCCTTGGGATTTAAATGAACGAGTTGGGTAAAGGACAAAAGATCCTTGTAGTCGAAGTTCCCGGAAGTCTGAACGTAGCTACAATGATCCCTGTTCAGAATAATAATGATGAAATAATAATAATAAGGGACGCTTAAATATTTCTATCTCTATTTCAGTTTCGTAATTAGTTCAGAATAGTACTAAAAGTAGGAGTGTAATGAACTCATTACAGTATTGTTTTCAGTTAAATTTTTCGTTTTCTGGTTGCCAGTACTGACCTGCGATCCTATCAATTCTCAAATCAAATCAATTCAAATTCCGTTATCTGTCAAATTTCGTGAGTCACGCCAACTGCCAAGATACAATACATGGGTCACTAATCTGAATCTTTATGTGAATTTCGAGAGTCCTTCACAAAACTTCAAGGAAATAGAGATAATATTGTCTAATACTCGTGGCACAAGGCAAATCCAACACTCATGCTTTCGAAAACTCGCTCCTTTGTCGCTCGTTTTTGAATTTCGCATACGTGTTGGAATAGGAGCTCCTTCTGCAACTTATTTCAGAATATACTAATTTAGTGACATTTCAGTTTTTCATGTTGTAAAATTTCACCTTAATTCAATGGAGCCATATCATTGGTTGGCCGGGTACAGATGATAGTTGTCATTTCCTTAACCTAACCTTACTGTTATTTTGACGATTTCATGCATCAGTCAACGTTAGATTGGCTTGTTGAAATTCCAAGGTTTTTGTTTTATATATGGGAGATGATTTCGTTTCATTAATGATCTGTAACGATCTTCGAACATCTGAAGTTGCGAAAAATCATCGCTTGGTTGGTCGAACCTGGTTTGAAAAAACTCTCTCTACCCAGAGAAAATTTATTATTCATTGAAGGAATCTCTAGGGACAAAAAATACTCTAGTCAGTTTTCTATTCATGCCAATAAATGCAAGCGAAATTGTTTTTTAAAACGGAACCTTGATGAATTGACTATTCACTGACAGAACTGAATCAAATTGAAATGGGGCAAAATTACAATCACCAGCTCTCAAAAAAATCATCACAATCTGTATGTCCAATCGAAAGTTCTGAGGTAACAAACATAAAACATTAGAAAAAACATATGAAAGAATTGATAACCCCCTTCTTTTTTTTAACTCGATTAATGAAATGGATTCCATCTTCCATCCAATTTTTTATAATTGGAAAAATGAGTACAATGTTTATTGATTTCAACAAAATTTCACAACTGAGCTATTCAAACTACCCTAGTTGCCAAATCTTGTTGAAATTAATGAACTGGTTAATTATCACTACTCATTTCTCCAATTACAAGAAATTTACAATGCGTTAGCATGTTGTTTTTGATCATAAAATTACAGTTTTCTCGAAAACAGTTTATTTTAGAACAATGAACCAGGAGTACCTTTTTTATGTAAAACAATCGGCTCATTAGAATTTGCTGTGCAAATGCAAATTTGTCCAGTGGTGTAAAAGTTGGGGGGTGAAACCTTTGTGCAAATACAATATCTCTGCCAATTTGCAGCTTAATCTGAACCGTAGTTTAAACTGTTATAATTATATAATATTTTAATTATTATTCACTCTTCAATTTTTCAACTAATTCTAATACCATAATTTCCACATAATATGAGATATGCTAATCCTATCTGATTTGAAGTTAATTTGAATTTGAATTCTTATCTCCTCTTGGACATATGTTCCACATTGTATTCGATAATATCTGTTCATCTTGCATTTAACGTTTTTGAAAAACGATTCACTGTGAAAACTGGCGAGTATCTTTGATATCTACTAGTCGTTAATTTCATAGTAGGGTGAAGTAATTCTTTCGAGATTTCTCATTGAGGTTTCGAAGAAGGGAACTTGGTCATTCTTCAGGTAACTATTGTTAAATGTGTAATTTTGTTGAACTCATGTAATGTTATAATTTTCCAGTGGAATATACGATTACGTCTCTTTCTGGTACTTTATTCTACCAGCCCATCCACTCTTGAATATTAATATTTTCTCAGCACGAGCAAAAAAACTAAAAAAAATTATAAATCTTGGACACCCTGTACCTCGGAAACGAAGATCAGAGGTAAAAATGGAAGAGAAAAAAATTAAATTTTCTCATGAGAAATCTGCAGTTGATACACTTATTTGGGAACAGCCTCTATATACGAGAACTACTAAATTGCATACAAATTTATATTCTGGAAAATAGGTACAGCCTCGAGGGCTTGTGTTGATGCTGTAGAAGGTATGCATTACGTAAAAAATTTCCTCGTAAAATATTCATAAATGGACGAGAGCATGACGCTGTTCATTCCGGGGCCAATATTTGTTCGCCTTCAAGGCGAAATACATGAGTAAGTACATTGCCTTTCTGGGTAACATCAAGAAAATTAAAATTTATTAACTTCAGATTCCTACCCCAATATAAGATTTCCCTGCTTCCTATCCAAATATTGCCCCGATATATTCGCGCACAAGGCCCGATACGACGCGGAGGTGTATTTTCTTAAAGCACCACCACCCGGAGTAAATTTTCAAGAGTTGAATTTCGACGCGGGGAAAATTACATTACGTGCAGACTTTGAAGAATCTCCGACGTGGAAAGTGCGGTCTGATGAAATTTCATTTTTTAGGTGATGGAGACGACGTTTCGCATTTCCTCGAAGCTCGCGTGTGGCAATCTGCTGATGCGGTAATTTTGGACCGTATTCTCAGTGAAAAAAAATTGAGAGAATTCCTGAAAGAACCCATCGTATTTTTAACAGTTTGGGTTGTAGGTGAAGTCTGATGCGAAAGATACGCTCTGTACATTCGTCAAAAGATATACACAGAGTGCCAATCAGTTCCCCCGCGGCCTACGATATTTAACAGGCCAGAATGTTGCTTGAAAATGCGGCGTTGCCGGAACCCCCGCAAGGGGTTGTACTAGGCTCCGAGTGATACGACCTTGCACTTGCAGTTCGGTTTTAAGCGTAATTTGTGATATAGTTCGCATCAGAATGTGTTCTTTTTGTGTTCGTGTGATCGGTTTTTCAATGAATAAATTAAGTGAAAATAAGTGTTGCACTCGCAAGAATAGTATGTATCGTGTTTGTGATTGAATTTTTCGACGTGTTCATATCTGGAGGGATATTCAGCAATAAGGTTTTTCATTGTAATATTTATTGAAATTTCATTTGGAAATCCATTTTTTCAAATGAGATGTCCGGTATATTTTGGGAAATACTGAAAGAAAATTGAATTCACTTTTAAATGATATAACACATTCCTATACCTAGATTGTAAGATTCTCCGTTGAACTAGAATTTTATAGTTGCGCACGTTTTATAGTTACGAACTTTCTGAAACTGCTAACCAAAACAAGCTTGAAATGAGCGGTTCCTACTTACTTCAGTGGATTGCTATGATCGGCTAAAAATCACCAAATAATAAATGAATTCTAATAATGTTCATTCTTCGATTCGGTGGTTCTAGGCAAAAATATTTGAATCTCTGATTCACGAACATCTCAAAACGTCTGAACAGATATTCATCGTAGATAGCAATGAAATACCTTAACACGATAAAATTTGACATTATGCAGATTTGGCAATTAGTTGGTTGATAATAATACATCGCTCATTCTCCAAAGTATAAGAAAAAAATGAGTGAAATGGAAAGAAGAACCTATCCAAATGAAATTCTTATGAATTTGTTCATTCACTGTAGGCAATGTGACCAAATAACAGCAAGAACATGCAGATAGTTCAATCCGGCCGCCCCTAAAGCTCGTCCTATTAAGGTCAGGATGGCGAATAGAGCACAGGTATTCAGCTTTTTGAGGAATTCCAAGCAGTTGAGGTCATCTTCTGATTACTCCGCGGTATCGCTTTCGGTGGACAGGACACACCGGCAGATGAGGTACTACGACGAGGTGAAGTCTGAGGTTGAGGTCCGCAAGAGGAACGGTGAAAATGTGGAACTTCGTTTCATTCGGGGTGTGCCGTCAGTCAAGACTTTAAACTAGTTCGACCCAGTTGCAGTGATTCATTTTACTGTTACTATCAGAATGTTCGTGGTTTAAATTCGAAGACTCATCAGTTTTTGTGTGCGATTAATAGTTGTGATGTTGACATTGTTTTTCTAACTGAGACTTGGTTGCAAGATTGCGTTGGTGAGACTGAGTTGTTTCCTCCTCATTTTAATGTCTACCGGCATGATCGTGATCTTCATGCTAGTGGACGTAGAACTGGTGGTGGAGTTATGTTAGCTGTTCATGATAAGTATCGGTCAGAGCGTATTGATCTGTCAGCGTTGGAAGATGTAGTTCCTTGTATTGATGTAGTGGGTTGTAAGATTTCAGTTCCGGGGTTCACTTATTCTATGGTTGTGCTCTATATCCCACCAAATATTGATAATGAATCTTTTGAAATGTTTTTCGACTCATTGCAGTGTATAGATGCTATGCTTCGAACAAAATTAGTCATTGTCGGTGATTTCAATGCTCCTTCCTTTATTGATTCAGATTCTATGGATAACAAAAATTTGATAATCAGGTCATTTTCCAATGTACTTGAGTTGAAACAGTTCAATACAATAACTAATACGAATGGAAGAATGTTGGACTTACTATTTTCTAACATACAGTGTAATATTCGCAGTGATGATTTCTCAGTCGTTGATGTTGACACTTACCACCCGCCGATACATTTCACTTTCAGAAGTGAGGGGCCAATTGAAGTTCCTTTACAATCCGATGTAAGTAGAAGCAACAAAGAATTTAATTTCAGAAGAGCTGATTTTCCTCTACTATACCGCATGGTTTTCGACGCTGATTGGGATTCGATTTTCTTGGGGATTGATCACCCGGACGTTGCGTGTGACAGGTTCTATGCTGCACTGAATTCTATTTTTGATGAGTGTGTCCCTCGTAAGTTATTTAAGAAGCGTCAGTTCCCATTATGGTTCACCCCTGAGATAATTAATAATATATATTTGAAAGAAAAGGCATTTAAAAACTATAAAAAATTCCGTACTGATTTCTATTATAGAAGATACAAGTCCTTGCGAAAGATAGTTAAATCAAAGTTGAGTGCAGGATATCGTAGTTTTCTATAGGAGTCGGAGCGGAGAATTCACGAGGATTCAAGGAGTTTCTGGAGGTTCATTCAGTCCAGGCGAGGTACCTCTAGGTTTCCAGCACAGATGCGGGATGACTTGCGATGCCATGAGGGTACACAGGAGATTGTGGATGCCTTCGCCAAATATTTTAGTTCGGTATTTGAGGTATCTGGAGCCGTCAGAAGTCCATCAGATGTTCCCCAGTTGGTTGCTTCTTGTGTAAATATTGACCTCATAACTGAGGCCGATGTTAGAAATGCAAGTAGGAAGCTGAAATGTGGAATGACAGCAGGGCCAGATGGTATTCCAAGCTTTTTTGTGAAGGATACTATTGGTAGGTTGGCGAAGACTTTGGCGATGCTCTTCAATATGATTGTAAATACGACTGTGTATCCATCTCTGTGGAAGGTGGCGAAGATAATCCCTATACTGAAGTCTGGGGATAAAGCCATGATCAGGAATTATCGCCCAATAGCCTTGTTGTCAAATTTCTCCAAAATCCTAGAAATAATTATTTACAACAAAATATTTCCACATATCAAGAATCAGATATGTCAGGAGCAGCATGGCTTCATGCCTGGGAGATCATGTTTAACAAATTTGGCTACGTTTTCTCAGTTTCTCTTCGAAACCTTGGATGATTCCGGTCAGGTTGATGTCGTCTACACGGACTTCCAGAAGGCCTTCGATAGAGTGGATCACCAGATTTTGCTGAGTAAATTGGAACACAGATATGGGTTCAGTACGCGGTTGTCGTGTCTCCTTGGGTCCTATCTCTTGCGTCGCAGACAGTATGTTTTTGTGGAGGGTTTTCGTTCTTTTGAGTATTTGTCTGAATCTGGTGTGCCTCAGGGTTCTAATCTCGGCCCACTTCTGTTTATCCTGTTTGTCAATGATTTGATTCGTGCGGTCGATGTGAATGGGCTGCTATTTGCGGATGATTTTAAGCTCTATATTAGGGTAACTTGTATGCAAGACTGTCATAAATTGCAAGGTGCCTTGGTGAAGTTATTGAAATGGTGTGAGCATAATCGTTTGAAGTTGAACTCTTCTAAGTGTAATATTGTTTCCTTTACGAGAAAAGTGGAACCAATTATGTTTGATTATTTTTTGGGAAATGTTGAGTTATTGAGATTGAACGTTGTTAGGGATCTGGGAGTTCTGTTCGATGGTCAGATGTCTTTTGTTCCTCACATAAACGATTTGCTGAGTGCTGCTTCTAAGTTGTATGGCTTCATAGTTCGCAACGCAAGATACTTTCAAAATTCCGAAACACTTGTTCTCCTGTTTAACACCTTGGTGAGAACTAAACTTGAGTATGCGTCTTTGATTTGGCATCCTATATATTCCTGTCATAGTCAGCGCTTGGAGTCGGTTCAGCGGAGATTGTATAAGTTTCTCTCATATAGAGAGGAAGGTGTTTATCCCCCGAGAGGTACCGATCATACTGCACTCTTGGGTAAATTCGGCGCTGTCTCTTTGGCTGATCGGCGGGGTTTGCAGGCGGTCATATTTTTATACAAGCTGGTTCACGGTAGCGTTGATTGTCCTTACCTACTGGAGAGACTTAACTTTTACGCTCCGAGGTCCAATCTGAGATCCAGGCCGTTGTTCTATTTGGTTCCTCGCAGGAATAATTGCATGATTCGGACGCCCATTCAGCATATGTGTAGCCTCATGAACAACTTGTGTGAGACTTGTGATATTTTCTTTGATAGTCTGACCACTGTGAAGCAAAGATTTCTCAGTTGTGCGAGATAATTTTCATTTAATTTTCATTTATTTAGATTTTTTCCTTATTATTTTTTTTGAGATATTGTTGTTAATTTTTCTGTAATTGGGTTTCAACCTGTAGAAAAATAAAGCTGTTTATTTATTTATTTATTTATGAAATGTTCATACGAAATTTCAGCTTCCTAATAGTATTAGTATGGAAGTTATGGATGTTTAACCAAAGCTGTTCTGCATAAAAAAAGTATTCATTTAATTAGGGCCAGTTTCATAAACAATTCTAAAGTGCCTTTGATTTGAAAGCTCCTTTAAGTTCAACATTTCGGTTTCATAACACATTTCAGGTTCTTAAAGCCACTTTATATTTAAAGGCCCAGTCTCGGAACTTTAGCAGCTCTCTCTTGTCCAAACTGTCTACTCATTTGAGGTTAGTTATGTTGTGTTTTATTTCGAAATCAACTTTCACAACAAGAGATAATTAATGCGGCGAGCACAAGAATAAAGTATAATATTTGAATAATAAAAATGGAAAATTTTGACAGAACTAGTTCGGATTCATCAAATGAAGAAGATCCATGACATGAACCAATCATAAGAACCAGAAACATTGTGGTTTGAGAATACGGAGTATGGAAACGTAGATTTCCAATTTCGAAAGAGACTACCATTAGACACCATTCGGCTCATCATGGTTGCAACTGCAGTGTTGCAATTGATGTCAATGACATGTTTCCCATCAATAATTTTGAAAAGAAAAGAGGTGATAATCAATAAATTTTTGCTGATGAAGTTAATGGGAAACATTTCAGAAATTCAATCATAATAGGTCATTCTGCTATATTAAGCTGGGGTAATTGGTGAAAATGAATGCTTATTTAAAGATTATGTTTATACAATTTTTTTTTTATTATTTCGATTTCTAAATCCAATGATGTTAATCTGAGGCAATGTTTCCTTATTGCCCTTTTGTCAGTCGCAACTATCAATTCCATTTTTTTTAATATTCAGTTTGGGATTGGTCTTTTCCCCCAAATTTCTAGGTGTATATTTCAAATTTGAGCCTGAACGTTATATCTACAGGATATGAAAATAACATAACCTCCTTCAATTTTAAGAAGGCTGTGGTTAAATACAACTGCAACTGTCTATTTTAGGTCAAATGAAACGATTTCAGTTATGCCAACATACAACATTTCACCTAAAATCTCCTTTACGTAAAGTCCCATTTAATTTTATTATGAAATTGGGTGAACTTTTAAAGTGGGCTTTAGCTTTAAGCGCAGAGAAAATTTTTGTTTTGCTAGGATTTTGCTGCTTTATGCCGTTGAAATTTTGTTTTTATTTCATATCGTTCTCAAGATACTTCACGAAATGTTTTTCTACAGTAGATTTTGTGAAATATCTCGAAAACTGTTTGGAATATAAAAGAATTCCAACGGCACAAAGCAGCACATACCCAACACACACTGTTGTCAGGTATGCTGATTATCCTACAGTTGACTAATTTTGCTTATTTTCTCCATATATGAGGGGTAACCTGTTGATGTTTTCTGGAATTATGACACACAAGTTGACACAATTTTTGTAATTTCCGGAAAATCTGTAGAATTTTCGAGATAACAATTTTTCTTTTCAGTTGTGAGGAGAAGAAGCGAAAGTGATGCGTTATCTTTATTCAATTTCGATATTTCAGGAAACTAGACAAACTTTTAGAAAAATTAGAACGACACAACTCTGCATATGTTGGAACATTTTTTTTTCAGTAATTGGAATCCAATTTTTACAAAAATGCTGGACTGGCACATTTTTTTTGGTTTTTGAAATATCTCATAAACCTAATGGAATCAAGAAGAAATTTCAACGGCACAAATCCAGCATAATTGTGTTAAACAACAAAAAATCCTTCCGAAGATCCAAGTGCTGATACAAGTTCACTTAACGGACGAATAATATCAAGATATCGACTTACGCGATGAAGGTCTCTCGACGAAATCGAAGACGGCCTTGAATCCCTTGCACTCTATGTTCTCGTCGGAATGAAAATGAATCCACAAATGGCGGTCACTAGACGTCATCATCGGTGGAAATTCGTTCCCGCAAAACCTTCTGTTCTCCAGCTGCTTGTTGAAGCCGAACGGACCGTCTCGCACTTCTAGGTAGTCGTTCTTGCAGTCCGTGCTCTCCTCTATGTCGAACCAATCCCTGAAGTCGAGGGTGACCAGGTGACCGGCTGGAGCTGAAAAAAAAGGATAAATGTAGAAAGAAATTGATAGCTTTTCGATATCAACAGAGTCTTCCGGTCTTATTGGATGGTATTTACAGGATACTTTGCGACTGCGGCAAAGTCTACATTGGTAAAACAAAACGAAGTATCAATACGAGAATTCAGGAGGACTAACGATGCTGTCGACTCAACCAGACAGAAGAATCAACTCAACCACGCTATTGTAGTATGTATCAATAGGAACATCCTGTATATTTTTCATACTTGAGATAACAAGGTCTCAACGGTCCGAGTAACCTTACATCATCTTAAAAACGCGATGAAGATCTATACACATTGTTTATATCCATGGTCAGTATATTTATCACTTCATGATGTTGTTTTAACAAGAAGTAAACAATGTAAATATATATAATATCATTCCATCAAAACAACAAGCAGAGTTGAACTGAAGTCATTAATTGAATGATTCATTCATTGTGTATCTGCGTAACATGGTCTAAGAAATAAACACCCTTGATGAGTCTCCAGTGTATAATTTACCATCCCTCTGCTGTATAACGATTGACCGAACCAACCCTAGCTGGGTACATCACACTATAACGTATGGATAAAATAAAATTCTCTCAAAGGTAGATGTCATTTCAAACATCAAATGCTTACTGTCCTAGGATGAACATGGACACTATTGAGATTCATAAACATAAAGACAACATGAACAGAAACCAGATATCTAGGTACAATCAAGGATTCAGAATCCTCTGAATATCCCTACCGCAGATGTAGGCGAAACATTTGGAGAAATACTTCTCAATAAACTACGGCCAATAAGCCCGGGGGACTTTATAAATGTCAGTCTGTTGAAAATCGAAGAATTTCTCGATATTCTCAACTTTTGTGGCTTGGAATTTAAAACGACCCAATGAGTAATATTAGTGCTCTACCGATACCGATCTCCCATAGCCCTCTTCTCGAGAAAGAGAAGAGCATTGGCTCTCTATCTATAACTTGTATAAGGAGAGTCATCGAAGTCCACCCTTATAATCTTCCACAACCCTAGTTCCGTAAAAAAGAGTCAATGGGTAAAGAGTCACTCATACAAACGAGAACTATGGACTGAATGACTTCGAGACCAACAGTCGCTGACACCTTCAAGAACTAGGCTATTGATCTTCATTTCCTTCCTCAAGGCCACAAATACACTGCGCAAAAATATTAACGCACGTTCTGAAAATCTCAATTTTAATGAAAGTTAACTCTACATTGACTTATTTTTTATGTTCTCTCGGGAAGGGTTAGAACGAAACAAGACACATTGAATGGAAGAAGAATTCAGGATTTCACCGAATCTTATGTGAAAGAAGGGAAATGAACAATTTTCAAAATACTGAAATGCTGATAAGTGATTTAATACTTGGTATTTCCACCCCTTGCGTTAATTACAGCTCGGCAACGACGGTTCATACTCAAAATGAGCGATCTTAAAATGTTCTGATCTAATCCTTCCCAGATTTCTCCAAGTTGGATGCCTAAGTCCTTGAGAGTAGTTGGATGATTTTCTGAACTTCTCAACCTTCTATTGAGGTTGTCCTAAACCTGCTCAATCGGAATGAGATCTGGACTTCTTACTGGCCATTACATTCGAGAGACTTCAACCTCTTCAAGGTACTCCTGAACGATGCGCGCACGATGGCGTCTGGCATTATCGTTCATAAAAATGATGTTTTCACCAATGTATGGGGCAAATGGCACTACATGCTCTTCAAGAATGTTCCTTTTATGCTTATCAGCCTTCATAGCTCCTGTTAAATCTGGCAACGCCTCCCCTATCGGCAACTTTGCGAACTGTTAGGTTACAGTGGGTTCGGAAATTACCGATTTTTGAGAAGGGATAAAAAAGAGTGGGGATAAAGACGTAAAAGGAGCAGAGACGGACGAAAAAGCCCTCTTCTTGTTATTCTACGGTGGTGAACGTACACGAGTAAGTACTTTTGTGAAATAGATGTTAAACTGTTTTTGTGAATAAAATATCTAGACTGTTTTAAAGTGCTTCTCTTATTTTACCCACCCGAAAATTACCTATCCGAGAACGAAAAGTCCTAAGATTTTATCTTTTGATTTCAACAACTGGCGACCGTGACAGGACTTCGTGATTTTGTATCGGAATTTAGAGGTAAATTATTTTCGTGTTGGGTTGAATATTCGTGCCGTGAAGATGAATGCTAAGAAGAGGACGATCCGCCGCATTTCTTTCACCAAGTCCCTCAGATCCTTCAACACCTTGTTGGATCAAGGAGGTACGAGTACAGTGGAAATCAAAGCAGCCTTTGAATTGCTGGTGATAAAATACCACGAATTAGAAGAGGTTTCTAAAGCGATTCTGGAAGAAATGTTCGCGGGGGAAGACATTGACGAGGACGACCTAATGAAGACCGCCGAGGACAACGATGCGTATGAAAGCCAATTCATAGCGGCGAAATGCCAGTATGAGGTCAGGATGGCTTCGATTGAAGAAAAGGCCCAAAGCGTACGCTGCAGCGAAAATTCTATGTCCAGAGCGAGGTGCAATCTTCCAAAAGTGGAGCTTGCCAAATTCAGCGGGGATATTCGGGGCTGGTTGAAATTCTGGAGTCTCTTCAGCAAGATCCACGAGGACGCTGGACTGCGTGATGAGGACAAGTTCCAATATTTGATGCAGTCAATGGTGCCGGGATCCAGAGCAGCTGAATTAGTGAACAGTTACCCTCCGGTCGGCGAAAACTACCAAAAGGCAATCGAAGGTCTACAGAAACGTTTCGGGCGCGAAGACCTACAAATAGAAGTTTATGTGAGGGAACTTCTGCAATTGGTGTTAGAAAACGCCGTTTTGAAGAGAAAAGTCGTCCTCGCCTCCCTCTATGACCGAATCGAGTCGTACATTCGGGCACTAGAAACTCTCGGCGTAACCACGGATAAGTGCGCGGCGATGCTTTATACGTTAGTTGAATCCTCGTTACCAGAAGACTTATTGCGCGTGTGGCAGAGGTCTAACAATTCCGCAGAAAACGGTAACGTAGGAAAAGCGTCGGATGTGTCGAGAACGCGACTAGATGGACTTATCCGTTTTTTGGAATGCGAGGTCCAAAACGAGTTGCGGATATCTATGGCGGTAAAGGGATTCGACATAGGCGGTAAGTCGGAACCAAGGCCGGAACGTGAGCCAAAAGCAGAAAAGAACTTTCCGAGGGCGCGGAATCTGCTTGCGTCGGTAGTGAAAAAAGACACTTGCGTTTTTTGTGATAAGACTAACCACAACAGTGAGCGGTGTTTCAGAGCTAAGAAAATGTCATTAGCGGAAAAGCAAGAGGTGGCAAAAACAAAAAGAGTTTGTTTCGGTTGCTTGCAAAGCGGACATTTGAAGAGGCATTGCAAGAAAAAAGTAAAATGCTCAAAGTGCGGTAAAAGACACGTGGACATAATGTGCTCTGGACAAAAAAGTCGAACTAGTTCGCGATCTAGTTCGGAAAGCTCAGTAAGTGCGGTTAATATCCCGGAAGAATGCGCTTTAGCTTCATCAGCTGAAATCCCCGCGACGTTCATGCAGTCTCTGAGAGTGCGGGTGCGAAATGACGCGAAAGATGTGATCGTTCGTGCGTTGATCGACACAGGGTCGCAAAACTCTTATGTGTTGAACGAACTGGCTGAAGATTTAGACTACAAGCCGCGAGGGCAGCAAGATATGGTGCATTTACTGTTCGGCGGGAGTAAATCCGATGTCGCGACGCACCCAAAATTCAACGTTCGTGTCGGGAATCTAGATGGGACTTATTGGTGCAACTTTGAAGCGCTCGGAGAACAAATAATTTGCTCTAACGTACCAAGTGTGCAAAGAGGTGCGTGGTTGAAAGAGCTGAAAGATCGCGACGCAGACATCACGATAAGCGACGTCGATAGTAAAGAACAGTTTGTATCCATTCTCATTGGCGCCGATATAGCAGGAAAGTTGCTGAC
Organism: Hippodamia convergens; assembly: GCA_038502775.1. NCBI lineage: Eukaryota > Metazoa > Arthropoda > Insecta > Coleoptera > Coccinellidae > Hippodamia > Hippodamia convergens. The sequence goes on along the minus strand of CM076607.1, from coordinate 87,700,053 downwards.
GGGAAGGGTGCACCAACTAGAGAATGGATTAACAGCTATCGAAACCTATCTTGGATGGACGTTGATGGGAAAAGTGCCTTCAAAGAAGAAGAAGATCATCAAGAATGAAGCAAACCTAGCCGTTGTAGCCATCTCCATGTTGACGCAGGATGTTGATATAAAGGATTTATGGTCATCAGATGTCATAGGATTAAACGATCCTATAGACCATAAATCACGCAGGGAGCACGACATTGAAGTTGAACAGTCGTTCAAACGGGGTATTGTGAAAAACCCGGAAAGGCGCTACGAGGTGAAATTGCCCTGGTTAGATAACAAGCACATGGCCTCGCAGAGATTGAAAAGAATGTCCGATAAGCTGCAAGAAACACCGAAATTCCAGGAATACGGTGGGATACTCCGAGACTGGCGCCAAGAAGGAATACTAGAGCAGGTACCAGGTCAAGAGTACGATACCTGGGGTGTTAATTCGCCGCATCACCCGGTTTTCAAGAAAGAATCCACATCAAAGACGAGGCCCATATTCGATGCGTCCGCAGGCAGTCCTTCCCATAGCTGTTTGGAAAAAGGACCTAACCTGATCGAAGAAGTAGTGGACATTTTATTGAGGTTCAGAGAAGGCAAGAAGCGTATTTCGAAAAAACCTAGGCGCTTAGACTTGTGAAGCTCATTTTTATATTGCTGTTTTTTTTGTATTCTGTTGATTGATTTTTTGTTATTGTGTTGTTATATTATGTTTGTACTTATTCGTGTGTGTAGGAATTGTTTTTGTATTTTGGCAAATGTCCGAATCTCGCAAAGTTAAGATGTCCTCACTCTTTTCGCGTGTGGGGAGGATGTTAAATCTGGCAACGCCGCCCCTATCGGCAACTTTGCGAACTGTTAGGTTACAGTGGGTTCGGAAATTACCGATTTTTGAGAAGGGATAAAAAAGAGTGGGGATAAAGACGTAAAAGGAGCAGAGACGGACGAAAAAGCCCTCTTCTTGTTATTCTACGGTGGTGAACGTACACGAGTAAGTACTTTTGTGAAATAGATGTTAAACTGTTTTTGTGAATAAAATATCTAGACTGTTTTTAAAGTGCTTCTCTTATTTTACCCACCCGAAAATTACCTATCCGAGAACGAAAAGTCCTAAGATTTTATCTTTTGATTTCAACAGCTCCATTATCAACGACTACTAGGTCTGTACGAGCAGTTAAAGATATTCCACCCCATACCATAATTGATCCTCCCCCGAAATCAGTAGTATTCAGGAAATTGCACTAAGCATATCTTTTATTTGGACGTCTGTATACAAGGGAACGTCGATCATAATGATAGAGGCAGAATCTAGACTCATTTGTGAAGAGAACTCTTTCCCAATCGGCCTCTTCCCAATGGATATGCTCTCTCGCAAAATCCAAATGCGCCCTTTGATGGGCTGGGGTAAGAGCTATGCCTCTTGCCGCGACACGAGGCCTTAAATCATTTTCTCTGAGACGATTTCTTATTGTCTGAGTGCTAATTTGCACCCCATGAGTTTGCTCGAGCTGATTTTGAAGAAGGCGAGCGGTTGCAAACCGTTGTCTCAACGAAGAAACTCTCAAGTAACATTCTTGAATGGTAGTTGTTACCAGTGGTCTACCCTGTCCTGGTCTTCGGACATTCATACCTGTCTTCCTGAATCGCTGCAACATTCTGGACACACTTGTATGGGAAACTCCAAACCTTTCTGCAATTCTCGTGTATGTCCACTCTTCTTCTCGCAAAACTACCGCTTGGGCACATTCCTCTTGGGTCAAATTGCGTGTTTCGCGTTCCATAGGGATCGAGTATAGAAAATCAAACGGAAGAAAAACTATTGATAGAGAATTGATTGAGAACAACTGATTATAGAATGGAGCCAATACATTCAAAATCTGATAATATCATCTTTTTTTATTCCTGCTGGGAAAAAACATCTGTATTGAAGAAAAACGTTGAAAGTGGATAACATATGCATGCATAATTCTGATAAAAATAATTATCATTGAAAACACCTTCAGTTGTAGAATAAATTTGAGATTTCCATAATGTGCGTTAATTTTTTTGCGCAGTGTATAACAATTTCCTATTACAGCATCAATGAAGCTCCGAGAAAATACAGTACAGCGCAATATAACAATAATACGTCTATGAGGAAAACTAGAGATCATCGTGTATCCGAGCCCCTATATCCGGTGTTTTCCGAACATATACCGTCTCGCCTATAAGTCTAACAGAACGGTACATTATGGTGACGTTGGAATTTATGTTTATCCGCATAAAGTCTGCGATGCGAGAACCAGAATCGACATGGAAAACAGATTCCCGGATATTCCGCGAGCAATTGATAAGAAACGGGGCTGACGTGGAGTTATGTCGGCGACCCAAAAGTGTCTCAAATTACCCCCCATATCGCCCGCTTGATTTCTCCACTTCCGAAGTTGGAGGCTTCTTATGTAACTGTCGTGTGGAGCATACGAATTGGCGTTTAAAGTGTGAACGAGGCACGCAGTATCGTCAACGGTCCTGGGGTCGATTCTCGATGTTTTTGGCTCAATTCCATCATCATTTATTTATTCACCCACTTTTAAAAATTCCTGGTTTGACCAAGCTTTGTTCGATATCTTGTTTCTGGTAGAACTTTTTCTTAATTGAAAAGTATATTTAGTATATCAATTGCATGCACACAAAAAATTAATAATGTTCTTCGATCTTTTCGATGGTCAATTGTAATACCGATGAAACTGGTCGACATTCTCTCGTCCTGGTTTCACCCTGGAAGGTCTCCTTTGATGATGGTGAACTCAATCATTCGGTATGACATCCCCTAACTGGTATGGCAGGGTCAAAATTGACCTACGCAAATCAAATTGTACCATAGCCAGATACGGAGTGATTTCAATTCCTCCCCTTTCCAGCTATTCTCCTAGTGCATTGATATAAATAATATACGCTAGTAATTTTTTTGTTAGCGTCTGGCATGAAACCGTGACAGCGGCCTTGGGGTCAAATTTGACCCTGCCATACCATTAACTTCATAAAGTCAGTGGAACTAACCGAAGATTCTTTTATACTCCAAAATAAAGCTAGATATTTTTATGTCAATAAAACGATAATGAACATTTCAATTCATGTGCTGTATGAAGCATGTTTGTTAGAATTTTCCTGGTTTCGTTTTTTCACATTTTACTGCCATATACTTACGGAGACACTCATCCCAAAGCGAGATTCGAGTAAAAATTCATTATTTTCGTAGTAGTTCTTTCTCAAAGAAATATTATAGTTATATTTCAAAGTGTCTGAAAAATTTAATATTTATTTATTCTTCAGGTTTGGAATACAATAAATTCATTTTCACTGAGTAGTTTGATTACCATAGAGGAATTCTTGATGTAGAAAAGACCATATTTTTCTGAAGTTGATAGGAAAAATACACAGGGTCAAAATTGACCCTACCATACCCTGAAAGTAAATTTAAAGCACCATACCAGTTAAGGGGACTCATTATGAGCCTGAACTCTCAAGTTCATTAATCTTAAACTACCTACGAAATAGATCTCAAGCTCTTTTCGAATCCAACGATTAGTGGTTTCACTCATAGTACTCTCATTTTGTATCGCTCATAATTTATAGATTGTATCTTCTATTTTTCTAATGGACGTTTTAATCGTGCTTGCTCGTAAATAGTCTTGTATGTTGTATTCATTGATGAATTCTGCACTCTCATTCAGACAAGACTTTCTAATATTAATAACGATATAATTTCTCTACTAATCTTAATATATAAAACTAAGTCGGCGATATTGTTGGTTACACCATTTATAATTTATAACTCAAGATTGGATGAATTGTTTGTTATAAAAGATTTTTTGTTGGATTCTTCTACGGCGGGGTTAACATAAAATAACATAAAACCCTGAAAAATTTGATGAAATGGAAAAAAAAATAGGAAACAGTTTTCTTTCTTGCGAATAACGCCACTAGGAGTCGCTACGGTTAATAGCGATATCAATTCGGTGAACTACATTTTCTAATAATATCAACGTATCTGAGTCCATGTGTTATTACACCTATCTTTTTTCCGAAAACTACGGAAAATTTTGTGATGAAATATGTTGAACAAATCCCCATTTTACTATTATCGGCAATGTTAACAATTACTGTGTATTTTGAGTTGCCTATACGTGCCGATTCACAATGGACAATAAGCAATCTGCCCTATTTATTCTCGCATTCTCGGGAAAAAAAACTAAAAATGTTGTTCTCACAAGGTACTATAATGAAGGAATTGTAAAATATAAAAAAAAGGTACCTCTTGACCTCTCAAATAATGGGAATTCTTTTGATGTATGAATAACAATGTACATATATACAGGGTGATTGTTTATATTTTACTCAACAGCTATCTCCTTGATATTCGTCGTACAAAAACGTTTGAATGGGCAAATTTGAAGTATTTTTCATGGGCATTCAGAATTCAGTAATAAGAAATTCATAAAGGCATCGAAAACCTGAAAATTTGTTGTAAACTATTGTTTTTTAAATGGTACACCCTGTATTTTATTTTTCTAATCGGTACAGTTCTTTCTTCTGATTTCAAATATATATACTTTATTGAGATTAATTTCGGCAATGTTTAAAAAATATAGGTTTTTTCGTCTTAATCTAAGGCAGCTGTGTAAGGCCACTCGAGAATATGTGATTTCTTTATATCGAAGTTCTATTCTGTGGCCTCCTGATAGTCCCTCCTTGGGCACTTTTTTAGGGGGATATTTGAAATATAAAGTGTATATGGCTCCTCCGCAAAATATTAAAGAGATTAATTTCAGAATAGAGGAAGAAATGATTGAAAACCCATATATATATTCCATAAATGGTAAGGAAAACCCTTAAAAAATAAATTAAAAGATATCGACTGTGCGTAGACGTATATGTGGGTCATTTGAACACTTAATTCAACTTTTAGTTAATATATAAATAAAATAAATATCAGTTGTTATTTTATCCACGTTTCCTTTGATATAAAAAAATCGCATCGTTATCGTGTGGCATTCCACACCTGCCTAGGAATCAGAAGAAACTATCTATATTTTTCAAAATCTGCCGAAATTAACCCCAATGAAGTATATACATTTGAAATTAGAAGAAAGAGCTCCACCAATTAAAAAAATAAAATACAGGGTGGACCATTTAAATAACAATAGTTCACAAAAAATTTTCAGGTTTTCGATGCCTTTATGAATTTCTTAGTACTGCATTCTGAATGCCCATGAAAAATACTTCAAATTTGCCCATTCCAACTTTTTTGAGTGAAATATAAACAATCACCCTATACATACCTATTGCAATGCAATTAAATTTTTTGTATATTTTGTACTATTGTATTTTTTTGTATTTCACCTAATATATTTGCTTCTTGAAAAAAAACCAATGGTTAGTACAACTTTATTAATCTCTGGGGAGAAACAAAGTTCTCAGGGTCAGCTAACTTATCTATTTGCAAATTGCCACAATTGGTTCCACCACCAGATCCCTTGCGCTCTTCAGTTTCTGCGATGGAAAATGATTCTAAACACTTCTATGTCAACATTCAAAAATATAACAGCTTCCAGACGACATCGTTGGGCGCAACACATATTGTACAGGACAATTTTATGTCCATTTTCAAGGTATTATACCATAATAGTTGCTTTTTTATTTATCGATTGAGGCAGTACGAAGTCTGCCGGGTCAGCTAGTATATTCTATATTGATCTCCTTAATGAACAGACTTAGACAATGTAGCTTTCAACGCTTGCACGTCGCTCTGGGCCTGCATCATTATTACAACTCCGCTTTCCCTTTAAAACTCATTCAAACCTCCTGTTTTTCTGGAAGAATGAAATGGCTTGCGCAATGAATTTAACTGATTAAATTGAGTAGGTATATGAATTGCATACTGATGAAATATGAGTTATGTTCTTCGATCTATCCGACATAATGCTATGGTTCAACGGTCAACTGTAATACACATGAAACTGGTTGACCCTCTCCGGACATTGTTTAAACCTTCTCTGATGATGGTAAACTAAATCATTCGGAATGAGCTCTGCATTGTCATTGTTGTTAGATGGATAATATCACTCTGATTCTATAGATGTCGTTAATACACTCCCCGTCAATAAATTCCGGACAGGCAAAATTTTTTGTCAAATTCGACACCCTGTATCTTTTTTCGTGGTGCTCCGATTTCGTTGAAATTTTCACCAGGTATAGTA